>CM049379.1:14744455-16131955 GCA_026937815.1 Etheostoma perlongum
TGTCCAGCAGGGGGAGGGCTGCTTTCAGTCTTTCATATTTTCAGACAAACAAATCTTGACCTGTGTTGCAGCCTGAAAATGAAACTGAGGATTCTGAAAGGCAACTTCATGTAAATCTGAGTTTGCTCAATTTATTTACTTTATTTTAAAGCCTGACATACTGTAAATCCTACCATATTGTATTTTACTGATGTGTCTCTGCTCTGTGTGTTTGTAGTTTTTAGCCATTAATCATTTTTTATTGCTCCACCTGTTAAGTCACTAGTAAACTAAACCTTTAAGTTAAACCTACATGTTACTCTCAGCTCAGACGAAGTTTAACCCTTAACTTAAATGGAAATTATTATTTTAAACAAAGAGGTTATATTCATTAATGTACACTGGTGAGGTCATGGAATTCTCCCCGTGCCAATCTGGATACACATCTGTGGATATATTACCCAGTCCCATTCCACCTTTAATAATTACAGCGTGTTTATTTCTGCTGCTCTTTAAATGAGAGGCATGCGGGCCAGTAGTGCCCACCACTTCAAATGACTTATAGTCGTCTGTGTGTGTGTACAGCCGGCCAACGTGTGTGTTTAGTCTGCTTCAAACTAATGTTGCTGAAAACACATCGCTTTTTCAACAATGATAGCATGATCATAATTCATCTGAGTACTACTGGACACGCTCTTGTTAAACCTACAGAACAACCTTCTGAAACATGGAGGAGAGGGTCAGTGTGGTCTTCTTCTTCTCGCATCACATCTCACAAAATAGTGTGTGTGTTTACGGGCAATGGTTGCAGGGTCAAAGGCACCAGACTTTCACTTTATTCCCACAGTGGCCATTTTGAAACTTGCATTTAATAGTAATATCAGAAACTTGGTGTAGGAATTGTAGCCTTAAATATACTGGATTATTAAGGCTGATATTGGTATTTGTCAGTTTTGTTCAAACCCTGTGTAGTAGTAGTAAGAAAATAAATAAAAAGCTAAATTCATTTTAGTATGTTAAAATAATTATCAAATAAAAGTAGGTACTCCTCATGCCTAGGTCTTATACCACAATGCATTTCTGCTACAGAGTCTCCACGAGATACCATCTATAAGTGCCAGTTTATATATCGGAGTTCAAAGGGCATCTGATGTCTGTGCCTGGCTCACAGGCTTTGCGAATCGGCCACCGGGCTTTTTCCAGGAATTCTGCGGTCTGCTTGCCTGTGGAGAAATGAAGGGCCGCTGCTGGAGACGTTTCCCTCCATAAAAACATCATGTGAACAAACGCTGAGAGGGCCAAGCCCCATCAATGCCACTCTGACTGCCAGGGACCAAGCTGCAGAACGTATTCATGTTAACAAGTCACAGAGTCCAGTGGTGAATGAAGTCTTATTTTTTTTCAAACAAATAAAAAAGTACAAAACGCCAGCCGGATGAGCTCATTTCACTTACTTCCAATGTAAAAACCAAGTCTAAATATTTTTTCACTTCATTTACACTATATAGTTTCTGGGAAATGTTAATAGTTACTGCAAGTAAAGTCACTGTTTACTTGACTAACTTGCTGACTCGAAGATATTTTTGCATGATTCATGTACAGACCTGATTGGGGGAGGTTCTTTGTTCTGCCTGATCGCTGCTGTTTGACCATTATGAGGAGTAATGATGGTGATGAATTATAGCAAATTGGATAGATGTGAACTATTTTTAAGACATTGAACTGTGAAATAATTTCTGTTAATGTTTGACTAAATAAAATAAATAATGTTATTGTTAAAAAGTTGAATCTCTGCCACAAAAGCTTGATGGCTGAGGGGACGGCTCTATATTTTTAAATGGTCTTTTATGTTCTTAGGCTGTAAAAAGAACTCTTTACAAATTCCTTTTTTTTAAGGGTTTGCAAAAAAAGTGATGATTTGTACATGGGTTGTAAATGGATAAGAGTCAAAGATGCCTCTAAGCAACAGTTGAATGAGAAGAGAAGACATCACCATCATTGGAAAGAAGCGTAGCATCAAAACAGGTGCAGATTTAAACAGAAGAGTTTCTGTTTCATTGTCAACTGCACAATAAGTCAGCCTATAATAAGAATAAGCTGGACTTAACAGGCTTCAGTTATTAGCCGAGTTATTCTTCAAACTTCACAATATAAACAGAAGGTTAGCCCAGGGTTAGCACTATTGGAACTGGATCAGCTGAATATACTATAAACATATTCAATCTAACCACTGAGGAGACTGCAGAGGGCTCAAAGAAAACCAAAACTATTTACAGCCCAATGGTTTTCTAACTCAAATTAGAATGGTATTTGTGGGGAAATGGTTACAACAATACTCTCCTGTCATCATTTCATTCTTCTTGTTTTTGGGCAAAAACTATTTCACATACAAATAATACATGTATATTATTATTATGTATATCTGAAGTGTACTATTTTAGCCACAATTGAAGTAAATAAGAAAAACATCAAAATAACGTGATTCTAAATGTTTGGGCACTGTAGATGTTTTTGGTTCTGACTTTGTCATTCAATTAGATAATTTAAAGTGTTAAAGAGTAATAGATTACAAATCTGAGTCTCAATTTTGTGTGCAATAGCTGTAGCCCAGCAAAAGACAACAGTGGTTTATTTAAGTTGAAGTAGCAATGTAAAAAGACAAGTAAGAGTCCTGCATTGTAACTCTGGCTGTCAAATAAATGTAGAGTAAAAAGTATGCATATGTATATTTGCCTATGAAACGTAGAAGTATAAAGTAGATCAAAGTAGCAGTAGATTTGAGTACATTTGCTGTCCACCACTGTCCACAGTTGGTTATTTGAAAGACATGGCTCAGAACTTCATCAGTTCAAGCTTCACCTCTGTCTTTGAGAAAAGATTATATAAAAGAAAATGCCTTCATCCAGGCAGAAACACTGCTCTGTTGAAGCATTTCTTGGCCTCCAAATCTTCAGCCACAATTGCTAATATTTACTCCATCGTGTTCACACTGAACAGAAAGGTTCAGGTTTCACATTTTGGAGCGGCCTTGTGCTGGGAATCCAAACAGTTTAGCTTGTATTCTCTAAATGCTGATGAATGAACTGACGGTATGAATAGGCACAGTGTTATGAGCACACTTTCATTCCACAGTATCCTCCACAACACTCACACTGACAAGGAAAGGAAAAAGGTGGTTGCGGCCAATGTGTTAGACAACGTGCAGCAATGCGTTGTACCATGCACCACCTTCACCAGGCTGCAGATCTACGCTTCGTTCTGCAGAACTAGTGCCTGTTTAGTTTGTCTGTAGCAGATCCCGGCTGCCTCCAAATTTTTTTATTCTTCCATTTCAGAGTGAAGCCTCCCCAGAGAGCAGTGCTCACAGAATGGTGAGCTCTCAGGCGTCACCATTTCCAGCAGGTCTCCCCAGCTGGGGAGGTCTGGTGTCCAGCTGTCCTGACACAGAGGATGGAAACCTCCTCTCAGACTGAGGGAGCATTCAGCCAGTGCTCCTCCAATCCAAAGAGTATTTGGAAAGTGGGAACCCAGAGGTCAAATAACTGCTGCATATATTTCCCGGACTTAGGCACATAAGAAAGAAATACCAACAGTGTGGTGATATTTTAGATTTATCTTTCTGTTACAAACCCCATTTAAAGACCAAAACTAACTGAATTGATTCTAAATGTTTGAATGAAGAGGGATTGGAAACAAATGCATTGAGTCAAGTTAAAGTCAGTAGCAAGATAAATGAAAACAATCGGTGGTGCTTACACCGAGTTATCCTCCTGCCAGAGTTAGCACCCAACAGGCCCAAACAAGGCAAGTTTTAAACGTGTTTTTTAGCCTCTAAACATGTTCAAAATGTCATTAAAAGTGCCTACCCATATGCAGTTATTCCTTCCGAGTGAACACAGCAAATTTTACTGCAGTAAATGGGACAGAAAGGCACGTATCGACTAGTGTGGAAAACAGGAAATAAACAGAGGTATGTGCACTGACTGAATTAACATAACTTTTAAGCCTTTCTGTCACATCTACTTCAGTCAAATTCTCTCTGTTCACTTGGACAGATTAACTGCACATGGCTAAAAACATGTTTAAAACGTGCCCTGTTTAAGTCTGTTGGGTGCTAACTCTAGCAGGATGATAACACAGTGTAGGCAGCACCGATTTCATTTTTCTTGCTGCTAACAGCACTCCAAATTTACAAACAACAGAGCTACGTATTGAAATTGACCGGAATTCTCCTTTAACAAAATAAATTGATAAAGTAAAGTTGATTCAGGTAATTCTACTTCAAAAGTAAGGTGCTCCTTTGTTAGCTCAGTGTTTGCTAAAAACTACAGTTCCCAGCTGTTTTAGGACGTTATTGAGCTTTCATTTAGTTTTTTAGTTTTTTTTTTTTAAAGTGAAGCTATATGGTGCTCTGTTTTTCTTGTTTTTTTAAATAAAAGATTTTTTTTTTATGAACCAAAGGGCTTGTGGCTGAGAAAAACATAGAGTGAGGAAAATAAGTTTTTGAACACCCTGCTATTTTGCAAGTTCTCCCACTTAGAAATCACGGAGGGGTCTGAAATTGTTAGAGCATTGAAGATGGGTCGAGGCTGGGTCTTCCAACATGACAATGGCCCGAAGCACACAGCCAGGATAACCAAGTAGTGGCTCTGTAAGAAGCATATCAAGGTTCTGGCGTGGCCTAGACAGTCTCCAGACCTAAACCCAAGAGAGAATCTTTGCAGGGAGCTCAAACTCCGTGTTTCTCAGTGACAGCCCAGAAACCTGACTGATCTAGAGAAGATCTGTGTGGAGGAGTGGGCCAAAATCCCTTCTGCAGTGTGTCAAACCTGGTGAAAAACTACAGGAAACATTTGACCTCTGGAACTGCAAACAAAGGCTACTGTACCAAATATTAACATTGATTTTCTCAGGTGTTCAAATACTTATTTGCAGCTGTATCATACAAATAAATAGTTAAAAAATCATACATTGTGATTTCTGGATATTTTTTTTTTTAATTTTGTCTCTCACAGTGGACATGCACCTACGATGACAATTTCAGACCCCTCCATGATTTCTAAGTGGGAGAACTTGCAAAATAGCAGGGTGTTCAAATACTTATTTTCCTCACTGTACAGTGTAACACAGTCCAAAAGTGTTAAGAGATGGACAAAAATCTTGTTTGTTTTGGTCATTTTATATGATTTATTTGAAACAAAAAATATGGAATTATAACAGCCTTATCCTTTAACCTAAAAGTATTCAGACAGTAGGAGTGGAAAGGTCAAACGGGCTTGTAAGCAGACAGTTGCAGGTTCAAATTCCCACATCAACTAGGAACTTCAGAGTGAGAGAAGAGTAAATTACCAACCTCTCTTCCCTAAACATTTACTGTTGCGGCACACTTAAGCAAGGCACTTACTGTATAAGCCCCAGTGATTAATCATGCTCCATTATAATTTCACAAAACCTGAGTTGACATATGCAAATTGCTTGTTTTGTCTGATGGAGAACCCAAAGATGTGTGACATGTTTAGCATTTTTACTTACAAAAAAAACCTTTGACTAATTGATGCTGTTGCTCAAAAAAAGCAGCAATCTCAAACCTCTTTATTTTTTAATAAACCAGTGGCAATGGTTGTGCTGTAAATGAGCAAAATGTTTTTTTTTAATTTTTTTTTTAAATCTTAACTCTATATACCAGTTTGTTTCACTGGTACGCCAGTTTCTCTGACATTATTGCATGTTTTCTTCTCTACACAGTATTTGCTGTTGCTGGGGGAAGAGAAGGGAGTCCCATCTTTGAACTTTGAGTCTCAGGATAGTTCCTGGAGTCCATGTCGCCAGCAGCCAACAGAATAGAGTCCATGCAACTCTCATCAGCTGTGGAATTCAAGCAAGGAGCTCAGAGGCTTCAAGAAGGTCATTAATCAGTAAAGTGTTGTTCAGGGATTAAATGCAGTGCTCGGACCTTCCACTTGTCCTGCTACTTGTCCTGCCCAGCTGCTGCTGACGGATGCCAGCACCGACTCAGAGCATTATCTAACTATACAGCCTGTTTTGACATCAGTTGCCCTATCTAGGTGCAGAAGGGCCAAGTGAACGTCAACACAGTAAACTTTAGTCACCGAGGAAGGGTAGGGTTTGAGTAAACAGGCAACACATGTGGCAGAGAGGCAGGGAACTTGTTCTTTCTGAAGCTGGGGGTGTGTCAGGAGCTCTTCAGTGCTACTAACAATCAGACATCATCAGTACTGCAGCAGCCTTTCACCAACTGTACTTTCTCTGTGGCACAAATGTCATTAAACTATGACCAAGAAGTGTATTTGGTGTAACTCTTGCAACTAACAATTATCTATCTTTTGATTATCTATTTCAGTCATCTGTCTACTTATTTTAATGGTTACAGCTATAAAATGTCACTCATATGTCTGTTTTAGCCAACCAGAGTTCAGAGATTTATCTTTTTATATTTTTCCAACATTCTCCATTTCTAGCTTCTTAAAATTGACAACTTGCAGCTTTTCTCTGTTTTGTGTGGAAATAAAATACATTTGTTGTTTGAACTGTTGGTCAGACAGAGCAAGCATTTGGACATTTTGTAGATCACATGATTATTTGATTGAGAAAATAACATGCAGATTAATCGATAAAATAAATAATCTTTAATATCCAAAGATATGGGAACCCATTTCAAAATAATATGTGTATGTGTTAAAAGATAGATGTTGGCTAATATATTGTTATCAGACTTTTAAGACTCAGAGGTATCAGCCTAAAAAATGCTTAACATTCTTAATGTTCCTGTCTTTGTTGCTGTAAGCCCCCTTACTCTTACTGCATGTACATTATTATTCAATTCAATTCAATTCAATTTTATTTATAGTATCAATTCATAACAAGAGTTATCTCAAGACACTTTACAAGGACCCAACAGTTCTAGTAGTTTCCTCCAGAGCAAGCAACAGTGCGACAGTGGCGAGGAAAAACTCCCCTTTGGGAAGTAACCTTTTTTTTTTAGGCGGTGTCTGACGACCGGTTGGGGATAGAATGAAGAGTGGCAATAACAGTCCCAAAAAAAAAAATAGTAGTTTGTAGTAGTTCTTTGTAATAGTTCATGGCATAGCAGGGCACTGTGCAGCATTACAAGGCACAGCAGGACGTAGCTGGGCACCGCAACCAGATCGTGACATGCTGGGGAAGGGAACGGGGTGTAGCGGGACCACGGCGACAGCTGCAACCATGATTTTGGAGCCTCCCTGATCCAAGGAAACATGCTGGGAGATAAAGAACAAAAGGACTCCGGGGAATGACTCCCCAGAGCTAGGTTAGTAACAAGCATTTCCGGGACATGGATGCACACAAAATAGGAAGATAACAATATTCAATTCTATGCCCTAACTATAAGCTTTATCAAAGCATAACCAAGAGAGACAGGGTAAAGAGAGGGGCCTGGTCAGGCTAGAACTCTCCCCAACCGGATCGGGCTGTATGCCAAGTCTCCCTTTAGTTTTATTATATTCTTGATTATATGATAGATAGATCTGACAACTATGACGAAAAGCAGGTGGGCCGGGTTAGGCGGACGCTGCGACTCCTCACTCCCTAACAATGTTCAATTCTATGCCCTAACTATAATCTTTATCAAAGCATAACCAAGAGAGACAGGGTAAAGAGAGGGGCCTGGTCAGGCTAGAACTCTCCCCAACCGGATCGGGCTGTATGCCAAGTCTCCCTTTAGTTTTATTATATTCTTGATTATATGATAGATAGATCTGACAACTATGACGAAAAGCAGGTGGGCCGGGTTAGGCAGACGCTGCGACTCCTCACTCCCTAACAATGTTCAATTCTATGCCCTAACTATAAGCTTTATCAAAATATAACCAAGAGAGACAGGGTAAAGAGAGGGGCCTGGTCAGGCTAGAACTCTCCCCAACCGGATCGGGCTGTATGCCAAGTCTCCCTTTAGTTTTATTATATTCTTGATTATATGATAGATAGATCTGACAACTATGACGAAAAGCAGGTGGGCCGGGTTAGGCGGATGCTGCGACTCCTCACTCCCTAACAATGTTCAATTCTATGCCCTAACTATAATCTTTATCAAAGCATAACCAAGAGAGACAGGGTAAAGAGAGGGGCTTGGTCAGGCTAGAACTCTCCCCAACCGGATCGGGCTGTATGCCAAGTCTCCCTTTAGTTTTATTATATTCTTGATTATATGATAGATAGATCTGACAACTATGACGAAAAGCAGGTGGGCCGGGTTAGGCAGACGCTGCGACTCCTCACTCCCTAACAATGTTCAATTCTATGCCCTAACTATAAGCTTTATCAAAGCATAACCAAGAGAGACAGGGTAAAGAGAGGGGCCTGGTCAGGCAAGAACTCTCCCCAACCGGATCGGGCTGTATGCCAAGTCTCCCTTTAGTTTTATTATATTCTTGATTATACGATAGATAGATCTGACAACTATGACGAAAAGCAGGCGGGCCGGGTTAGGCGGACGCTGCGATTCCTCACTCCCTAACAATGTTCAATTCTATGCCCTAACTATAATCTTTATCAAAGCATAACCAAGAGAGACAGAGTAAAGAGAGGGGCCTGGTCAGGCTAGAACTCTCCCCAACCGAATCGGGCTGTATGCCAAGTCTCCCTTTAGTTTTATTATATTCTTGATTATATGATAGATAGATCTGACAACTATGACGAAAAGCAGGTGGGCCGGGTTAGGCAGACACTGTGACTCCTCACTCCCTAACAATGTTCAATTCTATGCCCTAACTATAATCTTTATCAAAGCATAACCAAGAGAGACAGGGTAAAGAGAGGGGCCTGGTCAGGCTAGAACTCTCCCCAACCGGATCAGGCTGTATGCCAAGTCTCCCTTTAGTTTTATTATATTCTTGATTATATGATAGATAGATCTGACAACTATGACGAAAAGCAGGTGGGCCGGGTTAGGCGGACGCTGCGACTCCTCACTCCCTAACAATGTTCAATTCTATGCCCTAACTATAAGCTTTATCAAAACATAACCAAGAGAGACAGGGTAAAGAGAGGGGCCTGGTCAGGCTAGAACTCTCCCCAACCGAATCGGACTGTATGCCAAGTCTCCCTTTAGTTTTATTATATTCTTGATTATATGATAGATAGATCTGACAACTATGACGAAAAGCAGGTGGGCCGGGTTAGGCAGACGCTGCGACTCCTCACTCCCTAACAATGTTCAATTCTATGCCCTAACTATAACCTTTATCAAAGCATAACCAAGAGAGACAGGGTAAAGAGAGGGGCCTGGTCAGGCTAGAACTCTCCCCAACCGGATCGGGCTGTATGCCAAGTCTCCCTTTAGTTTAATTATATTCTTGATTATATGATAGATAGATCTGACAACTATGACGAAAAGCAGGTGGGCCGGGTTAGGCAGACGCTGCGACTCCTCACTCCCTAACAATGTTCAATTCTATGCCCTAACTATAAGCTTTATCAAAGCATAACCAAGAGAGACAAGGTAAAGAGAGGGGCCTGGTCAGGCTAGAACTCTCCCCAACCGGAGCGGGCTGTATGCCAAGTCTCCCTTTAGTTTTATTATATTCTTGATTATACGATAGATAGATCTGACAACTATGACGAAAAGCAGGTGGGCCGGGTTAGGCAGACGCTGCGACTCCTCACTCCCTAACAATGTTCAATTCTATGCCCTAACTATAAGCTTTATCAAAACATAACCAAGAGAGACAGGGTAAAGAGAGGGGCCTGGTCAGGCTAGAACTCTCCCCAACCGGATTGGGCTGTATGCCAAGTCTCTTTTTAGTTTTATTATATGATAGATAGATCTGACAACTATGACGAGAAGCAGGTGGGCCGGGTTAGGCGGACGCTGCGACTCCTCACTCCCTAACAATGTTCAATTCTATGCCCTAACTATAAGCTTTATCAAAACATAACCAAGAGAGACAGGGTAAAGAGAGGGGCCTGGTCAGGCTAGAACTCTCCCCAACCGGATTGGGCTGTATGCCAAGTCTCCCTTTAGTTTTATTATATGATAGATAGATCTGACAACTATGACGAGAAGCAGGTGGGCCGGGTTAGGCGGACGCTGCGACTCCTCACTCCCTAACAATGTTCAATTCTATGCCCTAACTATAAGCTTTATCAAAGAGGAAAGTCTTAAGCCTACTCTTAAATGTGGAGACGGTGTCTGCCTCCTGAACCCAAACTGGAACCTGGTTCCACAGGAGAGGAGCCTGATAGCTGAACGCTCTGGCTCCCGTTCTACTTTTAGAGATCCGAGGCTAGAACTCTCCCCAACCGGATTGGGCTGTATGCCAAGTCTCCCTTTAGTTTTATTATATGATAGATAGATCTGACAACTATGACGAAAAACAGGTGGGCCGGGTTAGGCAGACGCTGCGACTCCTCACTCCCTAACAATGTTCAATTCTATGCCCTAACTATAAGCTTTATCAAAACATAACCAAGAGAGACAGGGTAAAGAGAGGGGCCTGGTCAGGCTAGAACTCTCCCCAACGGATTGGGCTGTATGTCAAGTCTCCCTTTAGTTTTATTATATGATAGATAGATAGATCTGACAACTATGACGAGAAGCAGGTGGGCCGGGTTAGGCGGACGCTGCGACTCCTCACTCCCTAACAATGTTCAATTCTATGCCCTAACTATAAGCTTTATCAAAACATAACCAAGAGAGACAGGGTAAAGAGAGGGGCCTGGTCAGGCTAGAACTCTCCCCAACCGGATCGGGCTGTATGCCAAGTCTCCCTTTAGTTTTATTATATGATAGATAGATCTGACAACTATGACGAGAAGCAGGTGGGCCGGGTTAGGCGGACGCTGCAACTCCTCTCTCCCTAACAATATTCAATTCTATGCCCTAACTATAAGCTTTATCAAAGAGGAAAGTCTTAAGCCTACTCTTAAATGTGGAGACGGTGTCTGCCTCCTGAACCCAAACTGGAACCTGGTTCCACAGGAGAGGAGCCTGATAGCTGAACGCTCTGGCTCCCGTTCTACTTTTAGAGATCCGAGGCTAGAACTCTCCCCAACCGGATTGGGCTGTATGCCAAGTCTCCCTTTAGTTTTATTATATGATAGATAGATCTGACAACTATGACGAGAAGCAGGTGGGCCGGGTTAGGCGGACGCTGCAACTCCTCTCTCCCTAACAATATTCAATTCTATGCCCTAACTATAAGCTTTATCAAAGAGGAAAGTCTTAAGCCTACTCTTAAATGTGGAGACGGTGTCTGCCTCCTGAACCCAAACTGGAACCTGGTTCCACAGGAGAGGAGCCTGATAGCTGAACGCTCTGGCTCCTCAATTCTGCCTCTTCTCTACTTTTTAGAGACTCTAGGAACCACAAGTAATCCTGCATTCTGGGAGCGTAGTGCTCTTGTAGGGTTGTAAGGTACTATGAGCTCTTTAAGATAAGATGGTGCCTGACCATGAAGAACTTTTTAGGTGAGAAGAAGGATTTTAAATTCTATTCTGGATTTTACAGGAAGCCAATGCAGAGAAGCTTAAACAGGAGAGATGTGATCTCTTTTCCTGGTTCCTGTCAGAACACGTGCTGCAGCATTCTGGATCAGCTGAAGAGTCTTTATGGACTTTTTTGAGCAGCCTGATAATAAAGAATTGCAGTAATCCAGCCTAGAAGTAACAAATACATGGACTAGTTTTTCTGCATCATTTTTAGACAGGATTTTCCTGATTTTTGCGATATTACGTAGGTGAAAAAAGGCGATCCTTGAAATTTGCTTTATGTGAGAATTAAAGGACATGTCCTGATCAAAGATAACTCCAAGATTCCTCACAGTGGTGCTGTTATATGACTACTGTGGTGTGTTGTACGGAAGGGCAGTGTGCAATTTGTTGGCTAGTTGCAATCTGTGCATATACTGTGTGTGTGTGTGTGTGTGTGTGTGTGTGTGCATGTGAAGTAGTGGCAGTCTTTGTATTTACTGTATGTATCCACGACTATATGTTATTTTGTACTTTCTAAACAGCAGATACTGTATGAGTCCAAGACAAATTTCCTTCAGTACAGTAAAGTCTAACAGCTTAGCGGTCATTTCCATCTTTTTGGACACGGATGAGGCAGTGTGAGAGTTCACAAATTGTGAATCTGTGGTATAGGAACTCTGGCAGAAAAAGAGTAAGTAAGCATAATGGAACTGTTTATATTAACTCCATGCTGCTTCAAAGTCTGCTGCAGGAGGTCATAATCTTTTCACCGTCAGAGATAGAAGGAAACCTATGAGCTGAGGCCAACATCCATAACATCCTGAGTTGGTTCAGCGTGGACCTCCATTCAGAGGAGACAACAGTCTGCTCAATCCAGAGGTCCATCATGGACCACCGGCGCATCACTCGCTGGTCCTTGAGTCCAGCCAAAAACTCTTCGAGACCTCGACCCTGTCCGCAGGCCACACACTCACTGACCTGACCATTGAGCTCTCTGGTGGGTCCGCTTGTTGCTTTAGCAGCGCTGCTAAATCCTCCATCCTTTCATCAACACAGTCACCACCACTGCATCCATAGACGGTGACTACATGTTCCGTCTGCTCACACAAAATCTTCTCCTCTTCCTCCTCCATTTCTCGATGTTTGGTTTGTCGGTTTACTGACAGACATAAGTCGCTGCTGGTTGGCTGCCTGCCTGCCTCCATGCAACCAGGGGATCCTTTTTGCCTTCTATGGTGCTTCATAGTTGTATTCTTTAGGGAATTTGAAGCTGCAATCTTTCACACTTCCTAAAAAAGCACAAGTCTAAGCTCAGAGTTAAGAGTCATGGATTTGTAAGCAAAATGTAAATGGGCTGTATTTATATAGTGTTTTTCTAGTCTTAACGACTTATTCAAAGCACTTTTACATCATACAGGATACATTCACCATTCACACATTCATACACTGTGGCCAAGGCTGCCATACAAGTTGCCACCTGCTCATCAGATAAACACTCACACACATTCACACTCCGATGCGCAGTCGGGGGCAACTCGGGGTTCAGTGTCTTGCCCAAGGACACTTTGACATGGGCAGAGCCAGGGATTGAACCACCAACCTTCCGATTGGCAGGCAACCGCTCTACCACTGAGCCACATCCGCCACATGTCACAGGTTTAATTCCTACAAAGGCCAATGATTGTCGAGATATTTCCGTTTGGGCTGTCAAATTGGTGGATTGATTATGTTGTTATAAATAGAGCCACGCAGCTAGCCTGGTTTAAAAAGGGCTCAGAAGGAGCACCATGTTAAATGTAGTAGTACCACACGGAACAAAGCTGCAAAACTATGCTTTGTCGTTAGTAAGGAAAATGAGAAAGTGTGAAAACGAGTGAAAACCAGAAAGGTTTGGTGAATAAGTGATTCTTATTGTGTGTTAATTTACAATTCAAACACAGGTGGGAGGATGAAGTCCACTCCATCACAGAAATGTGAGAGTATGTCTGAGGTATGAGACGTGGCAGAGAAGAACAGATGCAAACACACAAATGCACGCTTTATTTCAATTTATAGTGTCAAATCCGAACAAAACATTCAGGACACTATTCTTACAGATAGCGATGGTCTGGACCACATTCTATAATTTACAGAGACCCAACAGTTGGGTGTTTGGGTTGCAGAGTGACTTAACATTCCCTCCTGTGGAGGCTACATGGTGTTACAGCATCTCCAGGAATGTGATCCAATAATAGAAAGTTCATCCTTCAGCTGTGGACTCAACAGTCTCTATATTTAGGATGTGTCCAATTGGACTTGGAGTTCTGCTTCATTAAAACAGCAGATGCTTCTTCCTCCATCTCACAGGATCACATGCTGAGTGATAACAATGATGGATGTGGTCGTTAAGGTCAAAGTCAGATGGACCTGGCAGGAGTGTGTACCTGTGTGTGTGTGTGTGTCTGCATCACAGTTCTACACAGCCGAGCTGATGAAAGATTTGGAGCGTCTAAGAAGTCGATAAAGTTGTTCAACAGTCCTCCATGACCAAGTATCTGGGAATGTGAAGGGAGGAGTTGATTAGACTAAATGTCTGGCCATAATGTACACACGCTGGTTCACTGACCACTTACTTCATTTTTTCCACCAGTCTTACGCATTAAAAATCAAACGAGTGGCATTCCAATACATTTCATGCAGAAAACAACTGCCTGTGTTATCATTTCCTAAACGCCTCCCAAACCACTCTTCCACATGGAGATTCATTTACCAAATATAATCACACTTAGGTTGGGGAAACTGGCCACTTGAAGATGATGAACTTGATCTTGGGTTGAAGGCCAAAAACCACAAGAAAAAAAAATGATGCTGCAGAATTTGTACATTTACAAGGTGGATAGTTGGATTGAAGTTGTTACTAATAGTACAATGGATTTTGGATGTATAAAACTCAAACTGATATTCTCGCTCTAGTTTCTATTAAGTTTGAATAATCCGCAATCCATTTCAATACATTCATGTAACTTACATTTCAAAAACTTACATGGTTAGGAATGACAACTTGTAGATTGCATGACAACTAGTGTCACCACACAAGTGTTGTGGGAATTACGTTTTCTCATCAATGCTGTTTGCTAAAATGAGCAATTCCAGTGGATGAATTTTTATGACATACTATGCTATTAGTCCTTTATCATTTTTTATGACTTTTTATGACATACTATACAATGACTTTTTTTATGAAATTTTACGACATACTAAACTATGACTCTTTTGAGGATTTTTATGACATACTATATTATGACTTTTTTATGAAATACTATACTATGCCTTTTATATGATTTTATGACATACTAAATTATGACTTTTTATGAAATCTTTGACATACTATACTTGAATGAAATTCTTAACATTTTCACTTTCATAACTTTTCACTTTTTGTTAAGACATTTTTCAATTCAATTCAATTCAATTCAATTTTATTTATAGTATCAATTCATAACAAGAGTTATCTCAAGACACTTTACAAGGACCCAACAGTTCTAGTAGTTTCCTCCAGAGCAAGCAACAGTGCGACAGTGGCAAGGAAAAACTCCCCTTTGGGAAGAAACCTCGGACAGACCCAGGCTCTTGGTAGGCGGTGTCTGATGACCGGTTGGGGTTACAATGAAGAGTGGCAATAACAGTCCCAAAAAAATAAAAATAAAATAATAGTAGTATGTAGTAGTTCTTTGTAGTAGTTCATGGCATAGCAGGGCACTGTGCAGCATTACAAGGCACAGCAGGACGTAGCTGGGCACCGCAGATCGTGGCAGGGAAGGGAACGTGTAGCGGGACCATGGCGACAGCTGCAACCATGAACTTGGAGCCTCCCTGATCCGAGGAAACATGCTGGGAGAAAAAGAACAAACGGACTCCGGGGAATGACTCCCCGGATTTTTGTGACAATGAAATTTTTACGACATACTAAATTATGTCTTTTTAATGTTTTTTATGACGAGTTATTATTTCATTATTATTATTTCATTAACTTTTTTATAAAATGTTTACGCCATACTTTACTATGACTTTTTTATGGAACGTTTGACATACTTAACTGCCTCCTTTATGACTTAAGTGACATACTATGACTTTTTATTTTGACATTTTTGTGACATACTATACAATGACTTTTTTATGAAATTTTTACGACATACTAAACTATGACTCTTTTGATGATTTATACTATATACTATTATGACTTTTTGTTATGACATTTTCATGACATACTATACTATGATTTTTTAATGAAATTTGTATGGCATTCTATACTATGACTTTTTATTACATTTTTGTGACTTACTTAACTGATGTTTTGGATTTTTCATACTATACTTTGACTTGTTATATGGAATGTTTGACATACTTAACTGCCTCTTTTACAATTCTTTATGGCATACTATATTACAAGTTTTTTATGAATTTGTTATGAAATATTATACTATGACCTTTTTATGACATACTATTCTATGACTGTTATGTAATTTTTGTGACAGAATAGTGACTTTTTGCTTAGAGCCGTTTGTGACATACTAAAATATGACTTTATCAAAATGTTTATTTATGACATACTATAGTACAAGTTTTAATACAATTGTTATGACATACTATAGTATGACTTTTATATAAACATTTTACAACATACAAAACTATGGCTTTTTAATGATTTTCTATGACATACTATGACTTTATGAAATGTTTTGATACACTATTACTTTTTTAATGAAATGTTCAACATGACTAAACTGCAACTTTTATTTTTTTATGACATACTATACAATGACGTTTAATGAAATTTGTGACTTACTATACTATGACTTTATGACATGCTATACTATGGCTTTTTAATGATGACTTTTTTATGAAATTGTTTTAATTAAATGATTTTTTGTAATGAAATTGTCTGTTTTTAAATATTTTTATGATACTTTTTTTGGTGACATAATATACTATAACTTGAAATGTTTTGACATACTATACTACTACTTTTTCATGGCATACATTATAAATTTTTATATTTTATGACATACTAATATGAGTATGCATTTTTTTGACATACTAAACTGCCTCTTTTGATACTCTTACTTTTTTCAACATTCTATACTGACTTTTTATGAAACTTCTACAACATACTATCACGCTATGAAATTTTAATGACCTACTACATTGCCTCTTAAAATGTTTTCATGGCATACTATACTATGATTTGTCTTACTATGGCTTTTATATGAGTTTATATGGCCTACAATAATATGACTTAATGACGTACTACAGAGACTGAGCGTTAAGCGGTATGAAGCAGCTGCTGCTGAGTGCTGAAAATGTAAACCAGTCTAAATGTATGGGATTAGAAAAATTCCTTCAATGCACACCTGGTAAAATATCCACTCAAATAAACACACAAAACACACAATCTCCAGCCTCCAATATATATCATTTTTTATTGTACGGACAGAAAATTATACATTTTGAAGATGTAAAACATTCCCTGTCTGGCAAATGAGAAGGCAGCACAGGAAAGAAACGTGTAAAAGAATAAGTGAAGCAGGGAGGTGGATGAATAAATGGATGCACAAAGGGGACACGCTGGACCAACATGGTTAGACCTCACTTCTTCTGATGCCTGAGGAGAGTAAAAACACACTAATTAGATATGATTAACTTAACTTTAATAAACCAAACTACAAAAACTAATATGCCACATTCATGTCATAAAGGAGGATGACAGAGTTGGAAAAGAGTCCCATGTTAACAACCAACAAAAGTTCACAGCATTGGACAACTCAAAACCGGGGTGTGAGGGTTAAGAATAGTGTGCACTGACACCAAAGCACTGTTACATTTAATTTGGTTAATCTGAACGATGGACTTTGGTTCATGTTTGTTTGGTGTTCAGACACTTTTGCATTATAAAGTCTGAGATATTGGAGCTTTTGAGAAAAATGAAAAATTACAACTTGATGCTTCTTACAAACCAGACAGTTGAATATGAAATGACACGAAAGTAGCATAACATCAGTTTCCAGGTGCTGCGTGTAGGTTACAAACACAGTGAAAGCATTTGAATGCCGATTAGCCACCACTGCATAGAATAACTGTTATATATCTGCTGGGGTGATTGGATTGGTGATTAAGTTTGAAAGCAGTGGACAGCAATAACAGTATATGGTCTACTTATTCATCTAATGAAAAATCATCTTTATTTAGTGTCTTTGTGGTTTTCTTTCTTTTTTTTTAAAAATCTCACACACACAGACACACTAATGATACAGTAAGCTGAGCTGCATTTTTTTCTTCAAGTTACAAAACAATAATTAAATATAATATTGTAATATGCTGAGCCAGAGCTCATTAGATCTCATCACAAAACTAAAAGGGGTGTACAGTCCAGACAAATTTAAGGCATTAAAACTCAAGATGATGTTGCACCGGTCACTGGATATAACAGGAAAAGCTCAGGTTGAACCGAGAACACTCACAATGCCAGGAACCTGGAACTGGCAAAACTAAATGGCATCCAATTATTGTCAGCCATTATAAATGTAATTAAGTGCAAATGTTTTTCCTGCTATAACAATGGCTAGAATTCATCATATTCTATCATAGTTCAAAAAGCATTGAAAAAGCTGCAAACTGTGATTGAAGGACAGCACCATTTCTGCCCCAGCTGTCACGATCCACATGCATTCAAGTTGTTTGAGATGTTGAAGTGAACTATCAGCATAGTATTGGGCCTTTCCTGTATCTACAGGAGTCTCCATACACCAAAACAAGTCCTGACAAGAGCTCTTATCAGGTACATTGAGTGAAAATACCTGCATGGCTGGAGCATGACTATTTAGGGGCTTACATACCAGAAAGCATACAGTCAGTAAAACAGATCTGATCAAACATACCGTGACTGAACACATTTCTTCTCTGGGAATCAAACCTTTTGTAACGACTGGGTCACTCGAAACGCTTGGCCGCTGTGCTGTTCTGGCAAACACACAATCCTGCAGTGTTTACTCTGTCACACAGCACTTGGACCTCATTAAGAGATGACATAGTATGCACAGAGGCCCTAATTTGGTCATTGACACCTCATCAGTCTCATAACACGCAACAGCGAGCTCCTACAAGAGAGGCGGGCTGCAGCCGATCCAACACAAACACAAAAAGCAGCCAGGAATCATTATATTAAGCATCCAGCTTCATTGGTAAGTACAGTGAGAAGGTTTGCCCTCTGAGCTGGTGTTTAGAGATGGCAGTGGTGTTTACATTCCTCCGTCAGTGACGGGTCAAATTGGGTTAGACTAGGAAACAACAGCAAAGACCTGGATTGTGTGTTATTGCATAATGTTACTTCCATTTAAAAACGGCCCGACTGCTATGTGTGTTAAAGCCATAGGAGGTGTCTGTAGATCAGCAACACAGAATTGTATTTAATTGTATCTTTACTTTCACACTGCCGGCAGCCACGATCCAGGACTTTTAAAAAGACGCTGCAGACACACTGGAGTAGCCGGTGGGACAGAAAGTCTAAGAAAGCGTTTATCCATTACTTGGTACCTGCTCGACTCGCCTTTTTGGGTTTTCCATTATGAAAAAAAGTACCTGGTAATAGCGAACAGGTAATTCTTTTAGTATCACCTCCATCAAGGTTCCAAACGAGCTGAGGAGAAGGTGACGTGAAAACCTGATTGGTCAGTGGTGAGCGCCGTAACAGCATATGGGGAAACGAGACCAGAGTGTTGAATATCAGCAGACACTTTGCTTTAGTTATGAATGAATAACAAGAAATGCATACCTTTGCTGTGAGAGCATTTCTACTCGTCAATGTACTCGAACGGCTCAGGTGGCTCTGGCTCTTGCTCTTCCTCCTCTATTTTGGGGCCGTGAGCTGAGACAGGCTCAACCAGCTCCTCCTCCTCCTCACTGGTGTCCTTCATGATAATGATCCCACCCGTGTGGAGCTGGTGACAGACAGGAAAAAAATCAACCAACAGAATTTGGCAAATGGATTGAGTGCCACACTATACAATCAATATTGATGTTTAAAGTTTCCCTGCTCAAAGTACACTGTGTTTAGTACATCTCACTCTTCACTGTGAATAAGGAAATCTGATGCTTATGCAACAGCTGGAAGGAAACTGAACTCAGCAGTTAAGAGTGCTACAGTCTGGTTTAACTCCAACGACCGAGCAGAAAGCAGCTGATGCTGCACACTAAAAAAAAAAAAAAAAAAAAGTAGAGAAAAATTGGTCATAACCATAATTTCCTCTGTAAATAATCTAATCCTGCTGGAACCACCAATCTATTTGTATTTATTTTTTTAATTCCCAGGGACAGATAAATACACTAGGAGACTCAGGGCCAAAATCAGTTAAAGAATTGAGAATTAGAATTATTTAAACCTGCTATTGCTGCCACTTTCTGTGCATTGTGTGTGCTTTGGTTAATAATTAGTTGTTGGTAACCTGATTAAGCATAACTTTAACCCCCTGAACCCTAAGGTCATTTTTACAGTTCATTGTCCGTCTGGATTTATTTTATAAAAAAGCTTGTAAAACATCAACCCTGTTGTCTAAAGTCAAGATATGAACGTTGTTTGTTCAGGACAGACTGGGTTAGTAGAATATTTGGGCTGCAGTGAGGTCACTTGAATGTTAAAAATGGTTGTAGGGCCATAAAACAGAACAGAGCAGTAAAACCTAAGCCAATCTCCTCTCTAAAACACTTCTCATATGTCTTGGGAGTGACACTGAAGAAATAAACAACTTATACAGTTGACAAAATACATTTTTTCAAAGAAAGTCCAGACGCTTTTGCCCTCATGACATTTACTTATGCCAATAATCAACATAATGTCATATTTATTGATATTACACCCACAGCAATGCTACACAAGCATTTGTGTTGTCTAAAACAGTTCTCCTATATGCAAAAAATAAACATAATAAGCATTAGAACTCATATAAAGCACATATTATTTAAATTTCTTCAAGAAATGGCCCAAATATATGCCAAATCTTAAACCAGTGACGCCATTCTCCTCTGTAAAACGGTAGATATCTATCTTGTCCGCTATGTATCTTTGATCGCATACTAGACTAGTTTGACTGGGGGGATGACTATCTTTCCCACTGAACTCTTTGGTCACGTTGTCTCTCATATATGGGCATGCTGCTTGCCTTCACTACACAGACAGAGAGTAGACACGGAGCACGGAGCTAGCGGCAGAAATGAGTGAAAACCTGATGAAATATGGACATCAAGTGGATAAATCTTGGATGTAACGCTAACAGTTTGGATTTAATGCTCAACGACCCTGAAAAAGGGCACAAGTTCCAGGCTGGATAGAAAATCACCTGTAGAGGCTAGAAAGACCCCAAAGAGACCTCCGTAACTGCTAACTCGTTAGCTTTTAGCCGCAACAATCGGTAAGTTTCTATCTTTTGTGGTTATTAAATGATTAAGCTATGAATCAGAGGTGCCGTTTTTGCTCGTGGACGAGCCTCTCGGGTCCACAGGGTTAAAGCGTGTATATGATATAAACAAAATAACTAGACATTGGGTGACCGCACTAGTCTTTAAAAAGGTCCCATGGCATGAAAATTTCACTTTGAGGATTTTTAACATTAATATGTGTTCCCTCAGCCTTACTATGGTCCCCCAGTGGCTAGATATGGTGATAGGTGTAAACCGAGCCCTGGGTATCCTGCCTTGCCTTTGAAAAATGAAAGCTCAGATGGGCCGATCTGGAATCTTGCTCCTTATGATGTCATTGGGGGCAAGGTTACCTCCCTTTTCTCTGCCTTGCCCACCCAGAGAATTTGGCCCACCCATGAGAGAGAGACATCATGGCTTTCAAACGAGCAAAGTGGGAGTTGGTCAAGGCCACACCCCCAGCCTCCACCTTAAATCACTTTTAATCACGATTTTGGCTTCCCATGATTAAAATTTGTGTGATCGAGCGATATTTTAAATGCGTCATTCCGTTAAACGCTCCGGGTTTTTATGCAATGCAGTGTGATCATGTGCCAGTCAGAGTTGTTCGTTAAGGAGAATTCCACAACAGATAGCAGTCAGTCATATGTCGGTCACAAGGTTTACCAGTTTACTAGCAAAACAACACTTTGTCCCGTCTGTGTTGTTTTTCAGACAACAGCAGTGACCAGTGCTAGTTAGTGTCTGTTAGCTCACAGGGCTCTAGGGTGCGACTATCATTTTTCCTAGGTCGCACCGGTGCACCTAAAGTCCTCGCATCCGCTGCCTCTCCACAAACGAAGCAATGTTGTTTATATCGATATGGTTTAATGTTGCTTTACATGACCCATTTCTTCTGTAAATTCGTGCCTGAGTTTGGATCTCTCCTCCTACTCTCCATGCAGCCCCACCCCCATTCACTCACACACCAGCAACATGGAGAGACACTAGGCTAGACTATTTATTTCAGATCATTTTCGTTTACATGTGTTGTAGCTGTATGTATGTAACATACAACTTCAACATAAGAGGAATGTAGCACAATATGGATGTGAAAGCAGTTATAAATAGCCTATGTGACTATAAAATTTGTTTTGGTTAAAATCAACAAATAATCGTGATGATTAATCATGATCTTAATATTGATCAAAATAATCGTGATTATCATTTTGGCCATTATCATCCAGCCCTAAAAGAGACTTCAGATATGGTATTAGGGGACCACTAAGACCTATATAAAACCATCCAGAGAGAACCATGTCATGGGACCTTTAAACTTGGGGTCCCTATACTTTCAGGATATATTGTGCTTTTAGTGGTGCATGCATTATTACCAAACTAATTTGCAATCAGTCAAATTGCCACAAACAGCACATGGTGAAGCTGGAGCCTTCAGGCCCTCTGAAGGTCTGGGCCCCATGCGATAATCTAACTTTGTTCACACCCCCAGGAATTCATTTTAAATTCCAGCCAAGGGGCTCAGTCTTCCAAAGAAAAAATATATGTACATGAACAATATTTCAGTTGTGAGATAATGGTACAACCAATCAAGTAAGCAAGTGTGGACAAACAAGAAATTCTAAGGGAAAAACAGGATTCTGGAGGGTTAATTTATTCAGAAGTATAGATCACAACTATGTGTACTGAGTGGTTCTGGTATTTGATTTACAATTTATTTTTGGAAGCATTCAGTTTAGATATAGAATCAACGACAGGAAACTTTATTTTCACATCAGTTGAACCACATAATAGGGTTTCAAAAATACTCCCGACACTGACCAGATTTCAAGATAAGTCTGTAAAACCTCTTCACTTCCTAACCCTGTCTTTGAATGTAAAAACAAACCCTTAAAAGGAAAGCAGTTTCATAAAACTAAAGACACCCTTTAGGCACTTGATACAAGCATCTTACTATGTAATACTCAAAGCTAAGCTTGCTAGACACAAAATCAAACAGTACATCCTCTTTACAGGACTAGGGTAAGTGCTCATTGGGTGACCTCACATCTTCCTGCCATTTACTGCGGAAAACTGTCAACATTTACAGCAGGACTGCAGTTGTCTGGTTTATAGGCCTGAAGAGAGCGGCGTTTCTGGACTTGGGGATGTTCAACAGAGTCCAAAATGAACCAACGGGCTGAATCAAATTTGGTCTATTCTGGCTGCAGTTTCTGTAGCGTACTGCCTCGATGATCGCCATGTGTCATTGCTACATGGTGATTCTTATAAGAAGCTGTTGCTCTTCGATGCAGAAGAACTAAAACATTAACTGACATTTACGGTTTAGGTTTAAGACAGCGGAAATATATCTTGTCGCTGTACACCCTAACCCACGATATCATATACCAGCAAAATAGAGCCAGATATTAATAATAGTAATAGACATAGGGTGCTTACACACCCAGCCCGTGTGGTGCAGTTTGAACCAACTCTATGTGTCAGTTTGTTTAGATGGATTTGAAAGCTGTGAATTGAACGGAGACCAATTCAAAAGGTGGATTTCAAACCGCTTCTAAGTAAACTCTGGTTGGGTTTGTTCATTTTAATGTCTCCTTTGAAGAACTCTTGGTAAGACTTTTTGCTAAAGCCTCTTGAAAAATGTGGACAAGAGAGAGAGAGAGAGAGAGAGAGAGAGAGAGAAAGAGGAGAGAGAGAGAGAGAAAGAGAAAGAGAGAGAGAGAGAGAGAGAGAGAGAGAGAGAGAGAGAGAGAGAGAGAGAGAGAGAGAGAGAGAGAGAGAGAGAGAGAGAGAGAGAGAGAGAGAGAGAGAGAGAGAGAGAGAGGTTACCGGTTTGAAGGGCTGGTAGCGGCAGGTTTCGGGCATGTTGAGGACTTTGAGCTGAGCCGGCATTGCTCTGGCCGGGTTCTCCAGGAGCTGGAAGTTTGGCTCTGCCTCTTTCTTCTTCTCTTTCTCCTTTTCTTCATCCTTCTTCTCCTTCTCCTTCTCCTTTTCCTTTTCCGCCTCCTGGACTTCCTGTGACAGAGAAGCAGTATTTTTTGCATCAGGACTACTGTGATAACCCTTCTCTATGTTCTTGTACTGTTCTTGTCCACGTCAAATCTACAGTTGGGTCTTCTTCCGGTTCCGGGGATTAACAATTTATGTTTATTTTTACCTCTCTCTTTGGATGCATTTTATAATATGAGAAATAATTATAATCAATCGTTCTACTCAACATATTTTAGTGTTGATATATTTAGTGTTGAAACCAGTGGAGGAAAAATAGATTAGTAAAGCGTTAACAAAATGGTCAAAACCAAAGTCAGCTCTATAAAACTGTCCAGTAAATGACAACCAGATAATACTGAACTGTCTGACCCCAGTGAGTGGATACCTTCCCTTCAACAGTCTTCTCAATAAGTTAAGCCAAATAAAATCAAAAACCAGAGATGTGAGCAGGCTGGACATTTCCAAGCTCGTCTCTCAGCACCAGAGCTGAGATGTAGCGTGGCAGAGCGAACAAACACGCTGCTAACGCCCAGAGAAAATCCCAATGAAAGTTATATTGGCTCCGGCCTGACAGAGTTGGTCTGTGGGTGAGTGTAAAGATTAAGAGAGACTTTGAAAAAAGAAATAAAACGTAGCTGTATAGTGTCAAAGAGAATGTATACTGGGTACCAGGATTTGCCTCAGATACCCCATGAAGTATCTGGATGTTTGTGATTTTATTGGCAAACCAGGAGGTATTCAGTTAAGTGTGTACTAATGTTTTGCAGTCAGGAAAAGGTACATGTGGTGTGTAAGGCTTAACCTTAAAGTACCACTACCAGGACACAATGCCATGTGGTCGACTGGGCTTGATGGTCGTTGCACTGCAGAGTATACACATGATTATATGGCTGCCTTTAAAGCAGTCTGGTAGTCCAACAATGTAATACATCCTTAAAACATTACTTAAAATAAATTGCAAAGGTCTAATAGAAGGAGACCACCTACAAAATAGAAAGATCTACCCTAAATTTACCTATGTAGATAAAACGCCCTCCTCCAAACCACTCATTCATTCTTGTAAAATAAACAAAAATAAATTAATAACTTTCCAATATGGATACGTTGCTGTTAGTTTGGACTGCTTTTAAAATGGAAAGTGTGAAAGCAAACAAGAAAATAAACAAGATTATTAGTAATGAGGGAGGCAAGGTTTTATAGGGCTGCATTTCCACTCACCACTTCCATCTTCTCCTCCTCCTTTTCTTTCTTTTCCTTCTCCTTCTTCTTGGCTTTGGCTGTGATGGAGAGAACAGCAGTGGATACCTGCCATGCAGAAAGAGAAAAAGAGAGAGAGAGAGAGAGAGAGAGAGACAGACAGACAGACACATTTCCACAATGTAAGACAATACTATCGACACTCAGACATTCTAAAAACATGTACAAAACTCCAACCACAAAATAAACGCTGCTTGGTCTTTTTATTACATTCTCCAAGAGCATCTAGGATTCTGAAATGAAACTACTGAGAAAAATAGGCCAGAGATGCTGAAATAATAAATATAACGGGCAAGGAAATGATGAGTCCGACAGGGAGTGTTCAAAATTATTCACAAATCAATATAAAGCAAGGTCAGCTTTCCTCAACTAATAATTTTTGAAAAAGGAGAGCAAAACTAGCAGATCTGTCGTGGCGCCTATGTTCTCACCTTCTCCTTCTCCTTCTCCTTGGGAACCTCCAGAGCTGGTGGGTAGGCAAAGGTGGAGGGCTTACAGTTAGAACGATACTGCACCTTGGGCATCTGAACGGGAAGCAAAAGAGATAATGTTTAGTAACTTTATATAACCTCACCATCAACCCGTCAGATCCACTTTAGAGGGAAAATACCTCTAACATCATTTTAGAAAGTCAAACAAAATCTCCTCATGTAACATTTTGCCGTGTGGTGATTTTTAGCCATGCTAGCAGCGTGGTTGTTTCACCAATGAATTTTTAAAGTCACGTTCAAGAAAAAGTCAAGCTTTTTCTTGAACTTTAAAACAGCTTTATTCAATGTTGAAAACAAAGAGCTGAAGTACCACCTCCTCTTCTAGCTATCATTTAATCCACTAACATTTTTAACGTATGAAGATTTCTTAGTTAAAAAGATGAAGTGTTTATAAGAGTCCAGTAGGAAACAGCCATTTATCTCCGGCTATACTGTAAACAGAAAACTCCGGAAACATGTTTTATAGGAGAACTGATGGTTTGACTCAATGATTAAACCTACAAAGTTACAGATGCTAGGGGGACACAGGCTAGCAAGGAAAGGGGGCAGGACTTCTGCTCTCTAGTATAGGAAGACAGTTTCAGACTGAATAGTGAACTGAAGTAAAATGTGAATTGAGGATAAGCACATGGCAAAAAATGATGCGGTTCTGACTGCGGTTCATCTCGGTTTTTTGTGAGAAAAAATATCACAACAAAACCTCTAAAATTTGGCAGCTTCATGTTGTCTCAAATGTCATACTTCAACACAGAGTTACTGATTTTAGATTCCAATGTAATTTTGGTAAAATATGAAAAAGTAGTCAACAGTAAAACAGTTTTACACTCCTTCCTCATTCATTCAGTTTGGTATCATCTGCGCCAGTGTTCACTGTCCTTTATGATTCTGGTACTGTAGATGACACTCCACAATGCTTTTACTGAGAAGGAAGTGTTACAGTGTTGGATTAGATATATGTAGGGTTAGGGTTGGTGTTGTCACTGGAAATAGCTTGGCTTAGATAGGTTTTAAAGTTAAATTTACATGTATCTGGTTAGACAAAAGAAGAAGAAAAAGCACTACTACAACACCCTTCTTCACATTTTAGCTGCAGTCTTAACCTTATGTAGAAATGAAAAAGTGCTCTGTCAAATTTACCTAGACAAACATAAAAGAAGATCTCCAGCCGGAGCAGCACCAGGTGCCTTCTGTTTAGTGTGAGCCTTCAAATTATAACAGTCTTCCCGAAACTAAAATGACTAAACAGTCCCAACAGTCCAACAGAGCAGCACAAGATGTGCCCAGGGGGGGGCTTCTTATTTATTATCACCACACAATTCAGCCGTTTCACTGCAAGAAAGAGAGGCAGTAGGGCAGTGAAGTGACTAGTGAAGTGTTTATTTTCTTTTAAGTTAACCTACAGGTTCATTGCTAAAACGGAACAACTTGTAAATGAAGACTATGTTCTTTGTCCAATGGTGAGAGGCAAAGTCTGTGAAGACTCGTGCTGCGTAGTTAAACAGGTGCTGACGAGCCTTGGCAGGGTTCAGAAAAAGTCTGTTAAACCTTGTTGTGCCGAACGCTCTGCACTCTATCCCTGGGGTATTATTTGGGGCTTTACACCAAGTATATTCTCCAGTGCTTTGTATTGCTGGGGATGCACAATCCACAAAAGTGCGCAAGTGTCCATGGTGTCAGGTGCGGTTGATTCGGGTAGCAATAAAGACATAATGCCCATCTAATGTCTGTTTAAGACACCCATATGTCAAAGCAATCCATTGGCATCAGTGTGCAAGAACAGGCCCACATTCAGGAGGGCCTTGTTATGGATTGACTGCTGGTGACAGTTGTTACCAAGGCAAGAAGCTAAATATTTTTAAGCCAAATGCAAAAGCCAAATACTAATTCAGCAGTCACACTCCCCCCACACACACTTAATAATAATAATCCACTTTGGTAGGATGCCAACTATTTACAGTTATTTCTGCAATTTTGCTTGATGTTTTGAAGATCCGAAAGGGAATCTTTATTTTCTTCAATTAATTGTTATAAACCAGTGCTGGAAAAAAGGTCCCGTTCAACGGTAACTTACACATACAGTACATCCTACACACACATTCTTTCTGACACACCAATCACAGCAAGTGGAGAAGCTTGAGTACCTTGAGGTCCTTGTTGAGGCCAATTATAGCAGTTGGTGTGAAGGCCAATGACAGGAAGTGGGAAAGGGGGAACCAGAACCAGAACTGAGTGAAGACCAGGAGGCCGACCAATGTTGGCATGTGAGTGTGACCCGTCCTGGACTGCAGAGAGATGGTCACATTACGTCCACCTGGACAACAGAGGGCAGAAGAGGTAAAGAGGGTTTCAGTATTATGGCACAGATCTGCATGATATTGGTCATTTACCAGATGACACTATTACAAACAAATGTTATGCAAAGTATATCTAATATGTCAATAATATATCTAATGCTTCCTCAATAGAGCACAATTTAAAATATAATTTTAACATATATAAAACTATTTTTTTTACATGAACATGCAGAGACAACATGTATTAGAAGTCAAACCCCTTGAAGTAACTGCTATTTGTCACATACAGTATTTCTTTTAAAATAACATACTTGCTGCCGAATTATGAACCAACTGCTCATGATACAATTTTAAATAGCAGGTTTTGTAAAAAAAAAAAAGAAAAGAAAGAAAAAAAGTAAATCAGGACAGGGTTGAAAAGGAGCATGCTAGCTGAGCAAACCTCAAGCAAGCCTTACGCATCCCTAATACATAATGGTTTAAAACTATTTAAAAAGAAATAAAAACAAAAAGAGGACAATTTCATAATAGCTTCATGTCGTCTCAATTTTGTTTGGTTATATGAGAGTTGAGGGGGAAACCACTGCTATGAGAATGCATGATTAGTAGGCCTGGGTGATATGCAGAAAATCAAATCTCACAATATTTTTGACCAAATACCTCAATATTGATACCGCAACAATATTGTAGTGTTGACTATTGGTGCTTTCACAAAATATTTACACAAAATGTTTGATAAATAACCATCAGTGATGTGGATATAATGACTAAGTGGGTAAAGGAAAATAATAGAACTGGTAAATTCAGAAAATGACATAACCTTACTGTAATGCGGCCTTTAAAACCAGGAAAAGACAAAACCTATGCCATATTACGATATTCAAAATCTGAGATCATATTGAGTCTCATATCACGATATCGATATAATATCAATATAATGCCCAGCTGTAATGATTAGCAACTGGAACACTTGACATAACCTGGACGTAAATACATTGCTGTGAGCGAATACAAAGAAGGTGCAAACTTGGAGGTCAACTACTCTTTGTGCACTGAAAAAAAAATTCAATTGTTAAATCGTTTTTGAGGTTAATGAGGGTACAGACCAGGATGGTCACCACCCTGAGAAGGTCGTCTTTTGGCTTCAATCTGTCTAATCTGTTGATCTGGAAAAGATTTACATTACAGGGACAAACTGGCGAGCCAATAAAACCCAGAAATGCATTGTGCAGAGCTTCCTGCAACTTTCCAACATTTATTATCATTAAATGTGAGCTACGCAGAAGATTAATAATTGCTCTATATCACAAGAGGTGTGTTGCCTCTCCCAAAAATTACAGATGCCTTTTCCAGCTGCATAAAAAGTAGTTTGATTACGGATAAGAGTTTGATCCTCACTGTGTCCACTCATGGTGAAAGTGTGTGCGCTCTACCAAATAGAAATTTAAATCAACTTCAGATTGTCTGTGGAGCTGACCAAAAAGAAAATGATGAACAGGGGTCAAGGGCAGTACCAAAGAGACAGAGCTCCCTTGGCCTTTCTGGGACAACGGTAGGAAGGGACTGCAGAAAGGAAGACAAAGGGAGTGGGAGGAAGAGACGATAGGAGGCAACCAAGATAAATCTGTCATTTCTATAGAGATGAAAAGAAAAACGGTCCTTTAAAAAAGGGTAAGCTACTAGGGAGTAGCCCTTCCAACTAGAAATGTTATCTGCCCAGACAATACCAGTTAAATCATCTACTGTTATGCTTTGAGCCCACTTTTCTTAGGCCACTCAGATGATTTAAAAAATGTGGCCTTCTCTTGACATCTGAACCAGTGTTGAAACCATTCCAGTCCCACAGACTGAACGTTGGCCAGAATGAGTCACGAGGGCTGCTCGCTGCACCACAACTTGGTGCTTAAGAGTCTCTTAAAAAATTGAGAAGAGGTTGAGAGCACTTGACTAGCGGGTGCCCCCTCCAACCGCTGTTTTTGCCAACTCTTAGTTTGGTGGGCCAATTTTCATTCCAAGGAGTTGTTGAGGAAGGCACGAGGCTAGGAGCGATTCCTCAAAAGGTGTTACATGACAATAACAACAATCAACCTACTTGCTGTTGCTTTAAAAAAATGAAACAACTGAATCCAGTAAAACAGACAGCTAGGGCCTGTTTTGTTACATGAATGAGAGCTAATTAATGAACTGTATCAATTAGTGAGAGAAAGTCTATAAATGGGGGCTGAACATGTAGGGTTGAGAGAATGAGCAAAAGAGATTGACATTTCCTGGGTAATCACCAGTGATCATGAAACTGAGCTCTAAGAGCTTCCGCCCGTCAAATTAAATACAATTATCCCTGCACCTCAAAACTGCCAAACCTCCTAAAAGAGCCAGAATACTAAAACAGTCACACCACATGAGCTTGAACGTGTCTGACACTCAAACAGGAGTGGTGTGTTTTCTGCATGAATGTGTTTAAACTGTAAGATACAAACTGAATTGTACTAAAAACACAGGTTAAGCACTGAGAGCTGGAGTTTGGCATTAAGACCAGGAGGGAGAGTGGGGAGTGTGTCTGTGGTATGAAAAATGAAACCGGTGGTCAGGGTTTTGTCTGGATGGTCTCACGCAGGGTCATCTTGGCATGTTTGCTGAGTTTATTATGGTTAATGTGGCTGATTTGATATATGATTAAGGTATTGTCCGTCATCAAGATGGCTTATCTACTCAAAACAAAATAGCCATCAAACTGTGCTGCAGGAGAGACAAGAGTTAATCAGAGGCAATTTTAAGACCAATGAAAAACGTTCAACATCTCAAAAACACATACTCTTCATTTATCCTTTCAAGTTAACAGTGCAAATACTTGGGATAGGCTTCACTTTGTGTATGTTGCAACACCTGATAGTGTATTTAGACAGCAGTGTGTAAACAGAGCTGGTTTCTTTCTGGCTAAGCACATATGGTTTTATGTTAGTGCTAGAAAATGGATTTCTGCTCCTGCCTGCATTGAGGGTTTGTGTATACATGTGAATATGTGTGTGCTATGTGTATGCAATTGTGCAGCTCTCCGGGACCCCCCCCCACCCACCCACCCGCACGCACGCGCACACGCACACGCACTGCATGCTTGTGTCCACAAACACCCACACAGACACACAAACACAACGACCATCAGACAAACATTAATCACCAGGGGCAGACCAACAGGCCATATGGCTGAGAGCAGAGCGGAGCTGAGGACCATAGCATGATGTGTTCCAGAGACGGGTGGTCAAGCAAAAAGGGTTACTAGGAACTTTAATTACAACACACACACAAAACCACAAACCCATCCTCTTGAGGGCACAGAGCCGGGTGGGTTCACATACTGGTTTAATCTCCTGCTCAGTAACAGATATGGATAAACCCACTGACTACTCATGACATCATGCTGGTCTCTTTACAGTAACAGATTACATTTCCAACTACCAGCCTGTTCAAACATGTAATTATGTCTTTTGGACATCTGTTTGGAGACTAACCTGCATCGAGGATTCCCTGGGCCAGGATAGCTCCAAACTTGGCCATAACATCATCATGCTTGTCGTTGATCACCTTTGCATAAAGCTGCCTGAATTGGTTCACCTAAAGTAGTGAGGGGAGGAAAACATGTTGAAAAATCCTGCAAACAACCACAAAACAATGTATAGACTAAAACAAAAGTAATCCCTCTCAATTGTTACTTATGCATAGACCCTTTCCTCTGCCTTAATGTTTTGACTTTATTTTTAATTTGCTGTATTGGGGACGTTTCTCGGCATCACCCTTTGGGCAGCATGTGTGTAGCCCCCCAGCCAATAACAACACGCAGGGTGTGAAGGCAGGATTTAATAAAAATGTAGCAACCAGGTTACATCGTTGTCTCTGTCTCTCTGCTCTCTGTCTGTGTCATGGATGTATAAAGAGTAGCAAGTCTGTGCGTCTGTTTGACCAAGAACCAAGGCTCTCAATTTAAACAAAAATATTGCAACTCCATGTTGGAGTCAAGTGCTTCTAAGGCACATGTTCTAGAGAAATACATACTTAAAATAACAAGGTTATATGGCTGCTAACCGGCAATGTTTCAATCTTAGCAAAAACTACTGTGTTTCTACAGTGTTAGTTTTTCATTGTGACTTTATTTCTAGGTTGTCCTCACGCTTTAAAATACTGCAGAAAGGGTGTGTGCTTGCATTTTTTGCCAAGTCTGTGACTTCTTGTTAGAGTCTATCCAAATTAAGGGGAAGGTAAACATTTAACAAATTGCATTACAGCCTCTGACAGCCACATTAAAACTTGCACTCTGTCAGCACAATATTCATAACAAAGCCTCATCAGCATTGCCACGCCCATGACAATGGCACGGTACCTGTGGGAGTCCCGGCACGAACAGCATATCTCGATAACCACAGTGAAACATTGAGTAAACACCGTGCTGGGTTGTTAGCAGCCCATTTACCCTAAACTAGAGACCTACGACTTCTGTCTACAACTGTGAAGCAGAGTTGGAAATTACAAAGAGTGGGACCTTGAAATAAACAGTCATGGATGTAATACCTACAGACATTCTGTTGTTTGAAGAAAAAGAAAAAAAATCTGCCTCTTGCACAATCCTGCATACTGCCTTGAGCTTTGAGGACTGTTGCTGTGCAGATGAGGATTCTTTGAAAATGTGTCTGGCAAATCTTAACTGTCTATGACAAAAGTATGAGGTGTTCCAAGGGTGAGTGCATGCAGTTATGCCTGGACTAGTCACTCTCCAGTCTTCCATGACACAGATTTCTTTCCCACCATCTTAAGTCTTGATGCTTTCTGTTTTTGGTGAAGTGTTCTCAATTTCCATTTTCTTTCTTCTCACACTTTACTCAGCTATAGCTCTGCCCTGGAAAATGTCTACTGTTTTAAAGGTCTGCTTGACTTATGAAAGAAATGCTTCTATCCAGGCTGTTATGACTGCTTGCTATAAACTCATTTATTTAATGATAACTAATAAGCAATCAAACAAGTCATGAAAAAAAAAAAGCAAAACCACAAACATTTGGACCTTACCTTGGGACAGGTGACTTCAGACTGCTGGATCATGATGAGGGCAGAGGCAATGAGGGCGCCCTGTCTCACATAATTTACTGGATCATTGGTCATGGGCTCAAGCAGATTGATGGCCTCCTGTGGAGATAAAGGCACGGCAGAAAAGATGATAATGTTTAAAATTAGGGCTGCAACTAACGATTATTTTTATTATCAATTATATTCTTAATTACGGCAATCGATAGATAAATTGTTAGAAAAAAATCAAAATGTTGATAACCCTAATGGGGCTGGTTAATAATCATCTACTGGAATTGGTATCAATAAATGAGTGATCATATTTGGAGTAAAAAAAAGTTGCTCTCATAAAAAAAAGGAAAAAAAAGAAAGAAAAAAGGCGATAAAATGATTTTCCCAGGTACGTATCTTAGGACCAGTTGCCTGGGAACCGGACTGCAATCTCATGTTTAATTTTCTGGCATTTTTCAGATTTCACGAAAGATTAGGCAACTTTACATTTAATTGACTTTATAATTTACTATAAAACAGCAATTAATCTAGATCTTTGTTGAAGGTTTCGCACTAGAAACCATGTAAAAAAAAAGAAAAAAGAACCCGTCCAACAAGGACACTTGTTTGGTTGACCACAGGAAAAGTGATTATCAGCAGAGGCAACCAGACCACACACATTAATGAGATTAGTGTCATCCATATCTGGTTGCCAGGAAAACAGAGTAACAATTATGACAAGCCACGCCTTCTTCAGGTTTGCTCCCATAATCACTGTAAATGTAAAAATGACAGCGGACCTCCTCTATCCTCAGCTGAACAGTAATGGCTGTAACCCACACCACCAGACTCAGACGGGGGTGTCAGCTCCGCAGAGGAAAGAGAAACAAACTAGGATGATGACAGTAGAGGTAAAATTAACCATGTTTCATCAGTGCTCTCGGCTCAGCTGGCTGAGACAGCCATGTACCTGGATGATAAGTTAGAGTATAAAGCCAACACCAGTCGACCACATCCTGTTCCTGATAAGTTGTCGATGGGTTTAATTGAGGGTATTTACTGTCAGCACCTATCAGCAAAGCAGGACTACACATTATATGGTTGTTTAAGATCCTCTTAATCCACATACAGTGGTGGACTGTTTTCTTCAGGCTTGTGCCTTAGCATGAGTGACTTTAAATTAGATTTAATTCAGTGCTGCTAAAAACTGGCGAGAACCTTTGTGTAAATTAATGAACAGAGAACACATTTTACCACGACATAATTTCCATTTTTATACATATTTATAAAAGTATCATATGACAGTATTCTGAAATGGTTGGTTTTTGGTGAACAATGCTTCCATCCAATTTACTAAAAAAAAGCTAAACAGTATTTAAGATTTTCATTATGGCACAAAATCAGCATAAACTAAGCGACTACGGAAATGGTCAAAACAGCTTTTCTTTGTGAAGAAAAAAATTTAATTATCCAAAGCCCATGGTGTAAAATGATGGCAAAGGAATGTGCTCCATCTAAATAGGTGACCCACTTCTCTTGCCACAACATTATTATTCTCACTAAGGACCTAATGTGCTCAAGGTCTTATTCTGAAAAAACCAAGCAGTGGAGCTTTGGAGCTGATCAGCTCTATAGCAGGCCTCTGTCTTATCTGGTTCAAAACATTCACTTCTATGCTTCAAGGCTCAGGATGCAATGAGCCATGACTCCGTCTCAACTATGCCACCTGAGACTGATCAGCCCACAGTTTGATAACTCAAAAACTGGCAGCATCCCGAAAACACTGTCTTCTTCAATATTCTTTTCGGACTTCAATGAACCCAAACGCAATGACAGGGTACAGCCTGGTGAATGTGAGCCAATTTGGACCATTTCAAAAAATTGTCTTGAAGCAGATAAGGTTCAAAAGAAGATGACTTGTAAAAATCATCTTAGAATAATAACAGCTTGTCTTTTGAGGAACAACAATTCACGATTAATTTTAGCAAAGCAACATTTGTTCTGGTGGCATTATTAACAACTGACAAGAGAAAAGTAATCTTTTTTCAGCAGCTACAGTAAGTAAGTGAGTCTGTATTTGCTCTAATCGTTCTAAGATGAGCCTCACCAAGGAGCCATCAATTGGCTGCTATAAAGAAAACCCTTTGTGCAAGTCTTTGCATTATTGACGCACATGTTACGCCAAGGCACATAGGATAAATGACGGCAGCAGGGTCAAGGCTGCCTTTGTTGGGGGGGATATTAATTCCAGGTACGAGCACCTAGTCCAACAGGAGTAAACGCTTATGCAGACATCTCATTAAATGGATGCACTCACCTTGTTGCCTGTGCCAGCACAGCAGATTCCCAGGGCCATGGCAGCTCCACAACGCACATGAGGGTTGTAGCTCTCAGACAAAAGAGACACCACACTGGGACACTGCTCAGGGGTCCTAAAGAGACAGAAATATTAAGAGTAAATAAGAGGCACTCATTAAACAACAAAGAGTTGCAGACAAGAGCAAAGGTGTGAGCTTTAATCTCACTTACTGTGATCATTAAACAGAACAAAGAAAGATATATCCAACACATATCTTGGGTTATGATTAAAAAAATAATTTTATCTTTTAAAGAAATATTACAGCAGTATATATCAATTTCTGATAACTCAAAACTATTGTTTGGCTGTGGCACAATGTGTGAAGGAGGCTTTTAACAAAGTGTGTCCATTGTGCTAAAAAGAATATTAAGACTAAAAACTCCATTTGTTGATGGATGAGGTGATTTGTTCCATATAATCTAAAGGCACTTTGAGGCCTTAAGCAAAAGAGCCACATGAATCATAACCATAGTAGTTATCTTGAGACTTTGATGGGAAATGCTTATTTGGGCCATCTTCCAAAAAGCTATTATTTGCATCAATATGGTGCTATTTGTACAACATAGGCCAATAATTAAATACCATTAAAACATTCATTTTGATGCCACAGGTGCATTCACTCTCAGATCTAAAGGCTCACTGTTATTAGACAAAGTGTAGAAAGTAGAGGAAAAAGAGAAAAGTGAATGAGCATGGGTATGAAATGCATGGCTTCGATGTATGTGTCCAACAAAAATCCTTATTATAAAAGTCCCATTTTCTACAATGGTGCTGTTGTTAAATAGGGAGAATGAAAATCATTTAGCCAAAACATTATTTACTTATGGTATTATTGAAAATGCTATGGCTATACATGAAATCGTTCCACAAGAATTTTTTTTTTTTTATATAAAACTTATTAAATTGAAATATTCAACATTATGAGATTGTCGTAGTAAGACAAAGCACTAAAACCGCATACAGATATGAGTAACATAACAGCAAAACACCACTCTACTTTATGTACTGTTGACTTTATGACAAAAGTATTATGAGTCAACAGTATAAGGTTGCCAAGTGTTGCCAAAATAAGAACTACCCTCAATTACAGTGGCTTGAGAAAGTTTACACACCCATGCTAAAGTTGATTAAAAAGAAGAATAAAGAAAACATCTTTTGGAAATTGATCTTAATGCCTTAATAAAAAAAAAAGGAAAATCCAAGGACACCAATTTTCTTTGTAAATGAATAATGTATTGTAAATAAATGTTCTTCCTTAAAATACAGTGGGCATAAGTATACACACCCCTATGTTAAATTCCCATAGAGTCAGGCAGATTTTTATTTTTAAAGGCCAATCATTTCATGGATCCAGGATACTATGCATCCTGATAAAGTTCCCTTGGCCTTTGGAATTAAACTAACCCCATATCATCACATAACCTTCACCATACCTAGAGACTGGCATGGTCTTATTTATTTTTGATTTGCATCAATTTCCAAAATATGTTTTTTATTCCTCTTTTAAATCAACTTTAGCAAGCCACTGTTAATGGCACTTCCAGTAAACTTGATAGGTTCTAATTAAAAACGCCTTAAGTAAGGGAAAACACTACGACATATTTAAACTGCACAGGTGTTTTCTCCTGAGTCACAATTAGATACTCTTTAATCTTAATTTAAGAGTGTGTCTCATCGTAGAGTCTAACCGTATTAGTTTTAGGTCACAGCTCCAGCAGGGGACCCCAAACGTCCCTTTCCCAAGCCACATTAACCAGCTCCGACTGGGGGATCCCGAGGCGTTCCCAGGCCAGGTTGGAGATATAATCCCTCCAACTAGTCTTGGGTCTTCCCCCAGGCCTCCTCCCAGCTGGACGTGCCTGGAACACCTCCCTTAGGAGGCGCCCAGGAGGCATCCTTACCAGATGCCCAAACCACCTCAACTGGCTCCTTTCGACGTGAAGGAGCAGCGGCTCTACTTCAAACTCCTTACCCTATCTCTAAGGGAGATGCCAGCCACCCTCCTGAGGAAACCCATTTCGGCCACTTGTACCCTGGGTCTTGTTCTTTTGGTCATGACCCAGACTTCATCACCATAGGTGAGGGTAGGAACGAAAACTGACCGGTAGATCGAGAGCTTTGCCTTCTGGCTCAGCTTTCTTTTCGTCACAACGGTGTGATAAACTGAATGTAATACTGCACCCGCTGCTTCGATTCTCCAACCAATCTCCCACTCCATTGTCCCCTCACGTGTGAACAAGACCCCAATGTATTTAAACTCCTTCACTTGGGGTAAGGCCTCATTCCCTACCCGAAGAAGGCATGCCATTGGTTTCCTGCTGAGAACCATGGCCTCAGATTTAGAGGTGCTGATCCTCATCCCTGCCGCTTCACACTCGGCTGCAAACCGATCCAGTGAGTGTTGAAGGTCACAGGACCATGATGCCATCAGGACCACATCATCCGCAAAAAGCAGCAATAAGATAACCAGTCCACCAAAATGCCACCCCTCCCCACCCCGACTACGCCTTGTGTGATAGTAAAATCATCACAGTTTGGTGTTGCTCTGATCAATTCCCAAAATAAGGAATGTGTGGGTGTTAATCTGAAGGAGCTTCGCTTATATAACAAGAGATAAAACACGTGTGTAATCTAATCAAATATTGTTTTATTTTTGAGTGAGACTTACTGTACGCCAAGGCTCTAGTGTGGGAAAGGTGGGGGCCTGTGAGCCTGATATGGCCCGTCAGGCTTACACGCAGTCTGCCATTGGTAAAACTATAAAGAGCAGGGGGTCCCTGCGCTCTGGTAGAGTCTGCTGTGGGTTACGTACGGAACGCCCGGCTGGTTGCACAGGGGATCTACCGGGGTGTTGGCTCTCCACCAATTGGCGACGGTAAGCCTCGTTTTCTGTTTTATTATGTGTAACCAAGTGTGAGGGATTGTGGGTTGAGATTGACAATAAACGCCATATATTGTATCATTCTAACCTGAGTCCAGTGTGATCATTTCCTGAGTGCCGACCAACCCCCCGATCCTCCTAAAATTTATTTCAATACACCTTGATATCCTGTCCATAAATACTACAAACAAGGTTGGTGACAAAGAGCAGCTGTGCTTTGTCAACAGAGATACAGCATCTATGTTGAAATGAAAAGAATTATAACCAAGAATGTTATTTAACAATCTGCTTTTGAACGCTGGTGTTGCAAGTATTAATCCTTAAAAAAAAATAAGAACAAAGTCTTGTAGGTCCAGTCAAGAAGTCAGCATCATAATCTGCAGCACAAATCGCTGGGGTTTAACTTTTCATAATCTCGTGAATGTCACATTGTATCAACTGTCCCAATTCCTGAAACTAAAGAGGCTGCCATAGTTTCTTACACAGAACTACAACCTTATCTGATAAAAGAAAGACAAAAAGGAGGATGACAAATTACCTAGCTGTTCTTCGCCCTTTGAATTTTAATTTATTTTTGTATTAATGATGTTAAGCAATTAAACAGACAAAACACAAAATGAATACCAATTTAAAAAAATATTTTAATAATTCATAACTAATGTGTTTAATGCAGTTGTCAGTTCATAAGCCAAATTAAAACACCTTTAGTATGACAGCTTTAGCAAAGACAACTGCTTTTACTAGCTCAGATTATATTGGACTGAACCAATAAAGGTTCCAACACAGCAATGTAACAAAACAGTAAAAACAAAATTAATTATTTATTGGCTACATCAACAGTGCATGAAAGTATGGAAGGTAGGGCTGTAACTCTTCACTGGTCTCACGATAAATAAAAAAAGCAGGGACCGGAAAATCAACAAGCAACATTAATAGGCTATAATAATCAATTCTGGTCTTTCACTCATGTCCGCATCACGATGCAGTGATTGATTTCAACAACCCTAATGGAAGGTGGCCAAGGTGGCCCTGTTAATAACAGTACTATTTACATTTACAAAAAGGAGGGGAAATAGAAAATAGTAGGTATAGTAGATTTAGGTTAAGCCTCCATCTGATTTGAACCAATAAATAGACGCAATTGAGTACTAAAAATTATGGTTAAGTATGTATAAGCGTTCCTGGGTTTAGTGTTTAGTCCTGTTTGATATATTGTAGTGGCATGTTCTCAAAGTAAAATCTGTTTTACGGTCTGTTTGGAATAAGACGCTCAGCTCAAACACTACATGAGGATGATCAAGATCACAAATGGAAATCATTGGGAGATCTAGAACCCCTTTTTAAATTTCACCTGCAGGGATAGAATTTATTTATTCTATTCTCGTAGTCTGAAGATGCCTTTAAATCCATACTTGGATGCAGACCAGATTGTAAACCCTCAGAGACAAATTTGTAATTTGGGAGTTCTGTCTGTCCATTATAGGATGAAAAAGTATAATCCATGCCATCAAAAGCTGATTTTTTTATTTTATATCGCTAGACACAGACCTAATTTATAATAGTTTTAAAATTGGTAGGAGAGTACAGTGAAGTTTTCCAAATAGTTTAATTTGAAGCCTTTTCAATGTAAATGATGAGCCAATTACCGTCAACAACTGGCCAAATGAAAGAACTGAGATTGAAAGAGGAAATTCATATCAAACATTTTAGTCGGAAAATTTAGTCTGTATTTTAAGCCTAACATATATCCTCACAATGTGTGAGAAAACCTCAGAATGAATTAAAATAATTTTGAAAATCAAAGCTATGAGCAGAGAAAAGATAATAAAAACAGATAAGATGTCAGTCTTTGAAATAGCTCACAAACCCCTCATCCAATCTACTATCCAACACGACGTGATGACAATTAACCCTTCAGCAAAGCAGAGTTGCTCCTGTACTCTGACAACTGTACAAAAATATATGCTTTAAGATGTTATTGGTCATACAGGCCAAATTAAAAAGACTTACTTTAAAAAGGTTAAAAAAAATAATACACAAGGGTTTTAACTGACTGGTTAATGGACTATATGATTATACAGTGAGGGAAATAAGTATTTGAACACCCTGCTATTTTGCAAGTTCTCCCACACAGAAATCATGGAGGGGTCTGAAATTGTCATTGTAAATGCATGTCCACTGTGAGAGACAGAATCTAAAAAAAAAATATCCAGTAATCACAATGTATGCTTTTTTAAATATTTTTTGTATGATACAGCTGCAAATAAGTATTTGAACACCTGTCTATCAGCTACAATTCTGACCCTCAAAGACCTGTTAGTCTGCCTTCAAAATGTCTACCTCCACTCCATTTATTATCCTAAATTAGATGCACCTGTTTGAGGTCGTTAGCTGCATGAAGACACCTGTCCACCCCATACAATCAGTAGGAATCCAACTACTAACGCGGCCAAGACCAAAGAGCTGTCCAAAGACACTAAAGACAAAATTGTACACCTCCACAAGGCTGGAAAGGGCTACGGGGAAATTGCCAAGCAGCTTGGTGAAAAAAGGTCTACTGTTGGAGCAATCATTAGAAAATGGAAGAAGCTAAACATGACTGTCAATCTCCCTCGGACTGGGGCTCCATGCAAGATCTCACCTTGTGGGGTCTCAATGACCCTAAGAAAGGTGAGAAATCAGCCCAGAACTACACAGGAGGAGCTGGTCAATGACCTGAAAAGAGCCGGGACCACCGTCTCCAAGGTTACGGAAGGTAATACACCAAGACATGGTTTGAAATCATGCATGGCACGGAAGGTTCCCCTGCTTAAACCAGCACATGTCAAGGCCCGTCTTAAGTTTGCCAATGACCATTTGGATGATCCAGAGGAGTCATGGGAGGAAGTCATGTGGTCAGATGAGACCAAAATAGAACTTTTTGGTCATAATTCCACTAACCATGTTTGGAGGAAGAAGAATGATGAGTACCATCCCAAGAACACCATCCCTACTGTGAAGCATGGGGGTGGTAGCATCATGCTTTGGGGGTGGTTTTCTGCACATGGGACAGGGCGACTGCACTGTATTAAAAAGAGGATGACCGGGGCCATGTATTCCGAGATTTTGGGGAACAACCTCCTACCCTCAGTTAGAGCATTGAAGATGGGTCGAGGCTGGGTCTTCCAACATGACAATGACCCGAAGCACACAGCCAGGATAACCAAGGAGTGGCTCTGTAAGAAGCATATCAAGGTTCTGGCGTGGCCTAGCCAGTCTCCAGACCTAAACCCAATAGAGAATCTTTGGAGGGAGCTAAAACTCTGTTTCTCAGCGACAGCCCAGAAACCTGACTGATCTAGAGAAGATCTGTGTGGAGGAGTGGGTCAAAATCCCTTCTGCAGTGTGTCAAACCTGAACATGAAATGTGATTGTGGCAGTTATTAATTCACTTGCATTGTAAGAGAGCATATCTCAATAGCTTGCTTCCTGTCTGTTACAACCACTCACCCAAATACATTTTGAATGTACCTGGACAATGTTGTATTAAAAAAGCAAAGAGGCTGCATGGCTTTTATAGTCAACAATTAGGCTGTTTGCACGCCTATATTTTGGTGCAATTTGGGGGTAAAGTTGCAACATTGTTTGGTTGGCTTTCACAACGCACCAAACACACCTCACGCGATCAACAGTTGCTTGTTTATTGGACAAAATATCTGAAACTCGCCGACACTTCTGGTCTCAGAAATAATGGAACAACACCAAATTTATAACGTCTTTGGATTTCTGGTTCAGCTTTATAAAAATAATCATCTACAAGATAATCATCTACAATCAAATAGGATAGGTATTTAAATGACTTCCCCAGCATAAAAATGGTTACTCATGGAGGATGGAATAAAAAAGCTATGGGGTACAAGTACAATTTAAGACCTTTTCAACAGGGCTTCTCTCTATACACCACTACTAAATCCCCCACCGCTGCTTACTTCAAATGGAGGAGAGAACAGAGAGTGACAAATATAAACAGTGGGACGGCTGTGTTGAGGGAAATTACCTCCCAGAACCACTGGCATACTGCCAGCAAGAAGACATTCATCTGTTTTGTACAGAGTCGGACTCACGGGCAAGACGGATTGGAGGGAGGGGAAGAGTGAGAGAGCGGACAAGACGGGAGAGAGTGCGGGCTGATCACAGGCTGTGAACAAGAGAAAGCGAGTTGGAGAAAGGCAGAGGAGCCAAAACATCTGAAAGTTTTAAACCTGTGAACGCAGTTGGTGATGCGAAGCAAGACTGGGGGTTCCTCCAACATGTGGAAGCAAAACAAATTCCACATCATGGACTGCTTCAGACAGAGACAGATTTAGGTTTTACCGCTGGGGGAGGGCATTCTGTCGTATACTTATTTGGAGAGGATGGAAATATAAAAGGTAGGGGACTATTATAAAGATATAAAACTAAGGTGTGCAAAGACTGAGATGCTACGACGTTAAGCTGCACTGTTCTGTGTTTACACAAGTTGAGATGTAGCGGCTTGGAAAAAATACTCTAGTTGAAACGTCAAGAAGGAAGTTAAATGTACTCCTTCAGGAGCAGGTAAGAAATTTTGGCAAAAATCACAATAATGCTAATTGTTCAAGTGTAATCCATTTCACATCCAGTTGTGTGTACAGATGTATTAAGTACAGAGTGAGACAAGCAGTGTTTTTCATCTAAAGCCTTACAGACAAGGTTTTTTTTATATAAATATGTTTAATGTCTCTCCTTTGTCCCAATTTAAAATTCTAAATGTCAAATTGTAATGTTATACAAGACCATTTAAACCTTTTATAAATGATTTTATAGTTAAAGTAAACTACAGATTAACAGACAGAAAAAAACTGCAGTGTATCCTTTAATTTTCCAACTTGTCTCCACATCATGGAAAAACATCCAGTGTGGTGACCCTTACTGTTTTCACATTATGGCAAAGACCCTCCTCAACTGTTACTATACGCTCTCTTATTTATTTTACCATCATTCAGACAAATAAAAGCAAGCAAGTAACAAGGTATTGTCGCTTTAACAGACCCGTTCTTTTAAATGGACGCAGTGGATGACAAGAGTATCAACTGCCTGGGAAAGTGAGGACCCCTGAGAATCTCCTTGCGGAAGTACCAACCGTGTTGGGATTATTGCCAGCAGTGGAGTTTGTAGTGTGGACCTGTTTTTTTTTTTGTCCCCTCTAAGCAGTGGATTCTCTATTGATTTTGAGTTACTCTTGTTTGTACAGTGCACAAGGCATGACGCATCCTGTGCATTGACCCTGAGCTTTCCTGAGCCTGTGGGACGCAGTGACCATGCTGACCGAGTGTCCAATACCAGAAAGATCAGAGCCCCGACCCACATTAAGGCCAGCTGTAACCTCTGCAGCACCATGTCTCAAGCAGTTGTGGCACCACTCGAGGCTAACAACTCACAGCCAGAAGCAGTACCTGAGGCTCAGCTGAAGTGGGCTGCTCTGCTCATTGTTATGGTCATCATCCCCACTATTGGAGGAAACATCCTGGTCATTCTCGCGGTGTCCCTTGAAAGAAAGCTGCAGAACGCCACCAACTACTTTCTGATGTCGCTTGCTGTGGCTGATCTGTTGGTGGGACTCCTAGTAATGCCCATTGCCCTCGTCACTGTTCTCTACAGTAAGTTTAGCATGGGGCCTTGTGTTTGAAAACCTTAACTTTAAAACAAAAATGTACAAAAGCAATAAATACCAGATTTTATCGGGAGAAACATGTCTTTGCTCAATGCCAAAAACAACATTTTTTAATCTTAATGATAAATTACATTACCTTAAATTACCTGTAAAACTAAGCAAAGCATTACTAAAAAATAAATACAACAACATAAGTTAAGATAACAATGTTTTAAAGTGAGTGTAGATGTGGTGTGGGGGCATAACCAGCTTCAAAAATCTCACGAGGAAAGTTCCATTTCACTGGAAAAATGTTAACCTTTCTTAACCCTAATCTACAAGAAAAACAGGCCAGCATACTTATGGGTGGCAAATGAGGATGAAAATGTTGTTGTAAGAAAGACTAGATACAGTCTTGACCATCCCTAAACAAATTATTCTAGATGAAACATAAGCGATAGAGGACAATAAACATGCTACTTCCTTTGGCAGTGCTATGGTAGCAGTTGCACATCTACTGGTCTGAAGGATCATTTCCCACAGAAACAAATCTGAAACGGATCCTTTTCATTTTAATTCCAGTGAGAATACTGTGTAAAAATTTAGCTGCATAGGAACCAATTGAGACTTCTATTCTCTCTTAATAAAACAGCAAAATACAGAGTTATGGCTAAGCTATTATGCCCCCATGAATTGAACTGGAGTATAATGAGCAAGATCATAATTAAGTCTCTCACACATAAGAGTGGAGTATAGTGTGTGTAGTCTTGCCTGTCTCAAAAATCCTTTTGGACTTGAGCAGCATTTCAGTGCAACACATCCAGTTCTCATGCAGAACTGATCCCAGGTGCTGCTTTAATATTGTCCCAATACAGAGGCTACTAGAGTAAGGAACATTCAATTACTTTAGTATTGATTTGAAAGTGATTGTATTCTTAATTATAATTTAAGGAGGCCCCCTAAATGATTTGAGTTGCCAGCTGAGAAGACGCCAAGCGAACACACATTTTGTTATTTGAATCTATGCACTTCTTAGCTGAGTCAGTGTAAACAGAGCAATGCAGGAACAACAGCGTAGCACAATGTAAAAAGAAGAGTAATGGACATAGGAAATAGCACAATGCCTCAAGGCATGGCAACTTGTGACCTCACAGTCAGAGTAGAAGACAGGTTATACTGGCAATACCGTTTTCAGCAGAAGATCAGGGCTCTACAGTGCGGGCTGCACAAGGCTGGCAAAGTAATAGGTTTAAATAAATGATGAAGATAACTGTAAAGCCACAAACCATTCAATATTTGTGAGAGGGAATTCAAAGTCAAGACCGAGAATGTGACTGGATTATACTTACACCTGTGAGGACTGTCAGTCATTTTCTACATCTGCTGGGCAGATGAAAAAGCATTAAGGTAATAGTACATGGACGAGAGCTGCCTTTTTAAAGGCGAGCTGTCTGTACAGACACGGTTGTAAAACTAAAATATAGTGCTACATGACGAACAAATGTGAAGAAGATTTTGAAAAGGACAAATTATTTTGTGTTTTTTTTGGTGTTGTACCTGCAAGGCATCATTTCTCCACACACACAACACGGTGAACTGAGTCAAAGTTTTCATCTCTCAACTAGACCTTTTCTCTAACTCTCCATTCCCTTTTCAACATTAAAGAGCTGTGGGTCAGAGCTTTTTGTACTGTGCTATATGCTTATATGGCAATGGACACACAAGCCACAAAATAAAGAAAATACAAAAGAAAAACAATACTATAAAAATGAATAAAAAAGTGTGAATACCACAGCATCCACTTTTATTTCTGTAAGGCTAAGAAACAGCTAATATACATATTGTTTATTTTATTATAAACTTGAAATCATGGCTTATAAAAAGCCTACACAATCTTAAGCAATACGGTTAATTCCTTTGCAAGGTACTGACCATAACTTTGTGTAACCAGAAACTGCAGGACATACATTAACCTCCGAAAAACAATTTATATAGGTTGGCATTTGAACAAGGACATTTTCAAAAGCAAACTCTAAAAACATCAATAGAGAAGCATTGCTGTTTTTCATTCTTTACTGGTACATAAAATGTAAAACACAAATCTTAGTGTTGGCCGTTTCTTTTCTGCAGCAATCACAAGGCTTTAAAAAGAGCTATGGATAGAAGGTTTTAGTAAAATTATACTATTAACACAAGACTATGAAAGTAATACAAACTAAGTTGCTCCAATGCAGAAGAAGCAAAATTTGTATGCAAATAGGCATTTGCAATTGCAGAGGGCTCACCACATTTTACTCAGTTTCTTAATTCAATTAAACAATAAAAAATGTTCCCTTGTACAGCTACTTGGACCTTGCAAGCTACACTGTTTATTGATTTTGGCATGGGCCTAAACACTTCAGACGTACACGTACAGGGGAGCTACTGTGAGAACGAGTGAAACATTTGTTAATGAATAAGACTTCCAAATGAAACCCAATTAAAACTATGACTCAAAAATGCCCCCAAGTGTGTGTAGAAAGTGGTGCAAGGAGAAGAGGCATATTAAGAGAAAATTATGTAAAGGAATAACAGGACAAAGCCAGATTAATATCTTGCCAATTTTATGCTTGGGAATGAAAATAAACACTACTGTTGAGTATGGTCTTCGGCACATGTACATAAAGAGCGTTTAGCTCCATAAATAGTCAGTGAACCCGCCTTTTTCCCAGTAAAGGCTTTCCTCACAGAGATAAACAAACACCAATCTTTTGCATGACTACTACTTCTAATTCCTTGCCATTGTGGTACATCTCCCATAACTGGTGGTGCGCAAAATCAAATTCTTTTTGCAATGAAAATTAGTTACACTACACAAGTACATCCAAGGCAGTTATTGATTTTAGAAACACTAACACAGATAAGTGATATAGTAAGTAAAAATAACAACAACAGCCTTGCAATGGCTTATTGCCTTACTGAACTAATTTCCTTCTCATCTTCTCTCTAGACTCAGGCTGGCCTCTTCCGGAGCCCCTCTGCCCTATTTGGCTGTTCCTCGATGTGCTGTTTTCTACTGCATCCATCATGCACCTATGCGCCATTTCACTGGATCGCTACATTGCCATAAAGAAGCCAATCCAACACAGCCAGTACAAATCCAGAGCCAAAGCGATGGTGAAGATTGCACTGGTGTGGCTTATATCCATTTGTAAGCATATCATTCAAATTTCCTGAACTCCTTATCCAACTGCAGTAGTTTTTACATTTATTAGTTCTCTCCCAGATTCAGAACATGCCTGTAACACTATCCTTTAAAAATTAAATCTTTTTCTATTTCTACTACTACTATCATGGACATGAAATAAAACAGAAATGTCTTTCCCTGAGATGATAAAGAAACACTACTGTAGTAAGCAAAGTAACTCATCAATATCACAAAGAAACTAGATAATTGCCAATGGTTGCCAATACTTCCTGTTCTTGTCATTTTCCAGGTATTGCAATCCCTATTCCAATTAAGGGGCTTAAGAACTACCATCTTCCCAACAACATCACCTTCAACAGCAACCACACATGCATGCTGAAAACAGACACCTTCCGGGAGTTTATCATGTTTGGCTCCTTGGCGGCATTCTTCATCCCTCTGACCATCATGATGGTCATCTACCTACTTACTGTCCAGGTGTTGCGGAAAAAGGTTTATTTGCTCAGGTCAAAGACTCAGCGCTTTAGCTACCCGACAGTCTCCACAGTTTTTCAAAGAGAACCGGCAGCGAATCCACCTCAAACTTATCAACTTAACATGCTGGACAGCACACTTCCAAGGATACAAGAAAAAACATATGTAGACACAACAAACTCTCCTACAGAAGATGAAATGTCCTTTCGGAGAATGTCAACCATGGGCAAGAAGTCAATGCAGACTCTTAGCAATGAGCAGCGCGCCTCAAAGGTGCTAGGCATTGTCTTCCTCCTGTTTGTAGTAATGTGGTGCCCTTTCTTCATTACTAATATCACCTCTGTGCTATGCACAAGCTGTGATGTTCATGTAATCGCCCGCCTGATGGAGATTTTTGTTTGGGTGGGTTATGTGTCATCAGGCATCAACCCGTTGGTCTACACCCTATTCAACCAAACTTTCAGGCAAGCGTTCACGCGTTACATCACCTGCAATTACGAAACCTCTGCTAGTCACGGGCCAGGAAGGCACCCAAGGGCATCAAATGCAGATCGGACCCTTACACGGATTTCATTCAGATCTTCCATGGCAGAAAACTCTAAACTGTTCATGAAGCGGGGAATGAAGAATGGCATTGGAGCAGTTGGCTACCAAAGTCCACTAAGGTGCAGACAAGCACCTGTACGGTCACCTGGTGGTGTTGTGTTAGATACAATGCTTCTGACTGAAAATGAAGCTGGTAAGCAGGCGGAACATGTTAGCTGTGTATAGAGATACCAGACAATTGAATCAAATTAAAAAGGTAGCACTTGAAATGGATCAAAATCAGGGTGCAAACTTTTTAATCTCTTTAAAGACAAAGGCTAGCCTCAAAACAAATATTCAAAATGCATAATTCTGAATCGGCTATTACCAAATAATTTAACGCCAGTGCTTACTGTACACTACACAACACAACAACAAAATGTAACCTGTTGCTGTCTGGTTTGTTTACATCAGTAATATTTTTGTTTTTTAACAAAAAGCAAAATATGGCAATATTTTCAATTATGATCATTTTAGAAACACAAATTTCATCCATAAGGCAAACTATTATATGTGAATATATAATATTTCTCACTGGGTCTTTAAGACAGGCCATATTAATAATGTGAAGTCAGTTCAAAGTGTACCTGAAGAGAGTTTGAGTTTTCAAACGTTATAAAACCTTGAGATGACCTGTAACAGGTTGACTAAAAAAACAAAAGCAGATGTCCTCTATGAAAGGTCTAAAGTCGACAAAGTTCAGGCCACCAGACAAAAATGTAAGGAATGAAGACATAATGATAACCTGGAAACCCTCTGTGAATGCAGAATACAATATATTCCTATGCTGATTCTTTTAACTTAGGCTATCTTAACATGCTGTAAACCATCTCAGACCACATGCTTATATTTTGTTAAGACAAACACAACTCTACCTTTTAAATCTTTTCTGCAAAAGACGCATGAAATACATTGCACTCTTAAAATGATACTAATTGCATTTGCTCGACCTTTGATTTCTTGTATGTATATTGCAGCTTGATGTTTTTATTATAGAAACCTAAATGTGTTCAATAAAAAAGAAAAAGAAAAATGTTGCTGAATTGAAAACACTGCACTAATTCTGAGTATGTTCTTTTATGGTCTACACCTTTGTCATCAGCAGGTACATTTTTTTTTACCTTTTCATGAAACAGCGTTGAACAAAGCGCAACAGGACAGCCAAATGAACTGTAAACTAGACAGCCTCAAAAGATCAGCAAATAGCAGAATAGTACAGTACGATGTGTGTGGATAGTGTAAGCACTATTACTTTGTTTGTTTTTTTACAGTCCCTTAATGCATATGACAGCTTTTTGTCACATTTTACTACAGACATCCAAACACATAATAGTTTTATCAGTCAAAATTAAACCTAGGTAACAAAACAAATTTAACATTGTTTGATCAATGTGGCAAGAAAATGTGTTCTGGATAAGGTTCCACGAGCTTGTAGGAGTTTGGAATGTGCCAGGGTTTTATTATTGCCTAAACCAACGCGGTCTAATTGTTAACAAACAACTGTTGATTTTGTAAAAATAGTAAAGACTTAGGATTTTTGAACTTAAATGCGTCTTCTTGTGTGCTAGTGTACATGTTAGGGGAGTAAAGGGAGTAATTCTTGAACCATTAGGAAGTTGGAGAACAGGAGGCCATCTGAATTGTTCTGGTATAGCAGTTTTTCTAAACACTGAAGATTTACACAAAGTTTATTTATTATTTTAAATGTAAACCGTGATGTCTGTGCACTGGCTAGGCACTCTGTTTTACACTGCTCTGGTCTCTAATGGGTAAATTCAGTTGGTCTGAGAGTGATGAATCCCTATAAATAGCTAGGGAAGAACATGTGTGAGTGACAGTGACAAGTATGTCCATCTTCCTCTGATACAGGAAAACCTTCAATGAAGACCAGGAAGTAATTTTAAATTCCAGACAACAGTGCCTCTAAATTCTCTTATCACACCATATAAAAAGGTGTATGTCCAATTTAATCTCGTCATCATTAGCAAACTAAAAAGGCCACCCGCCTTTTTAGTTTAGCCAGGGCAACAGAAGCAAGAATAAAAAAAAAAGAAAAGAAAATGCTTCATTTTTTTTTTAAATAACCCCAGGGGATTGCAATGGTTCACACAAAAAACAGTGCTGTGTTAACAATGTACATATGTCCATGTATTATCACCATTTGTTTTAAACATGCCAATGGTTTTCTAGTCCTTGTCAAATAAGGAAAAATTTGTTTCAGAGTAATATTTTGTACGGAAAGCAGGAAATGGTCAAAAATTCCAATCTCTTTTTTGCAATAAACAAATCAGACAAAAGTAGAAGAGGACACTAAATAATGTAAAATGGAGTCCATTTCAGACAATGTCTAATAAGGCGAAGGCTGGCTATTGTTCCTTTTTCAATGCTGGTGGTGTCAGTTCACCTGAGCCTTTGCAGCATGTCCCAAAACATTACTTTTGTTTTTTCATAGCACATAGACTAATATAAAAAATATTTTTTTCTATTTTTTCTTTTCTTTCTATTGATCAATGCATGTTGCATGTTTAATTTTGTCTTAAAGCAGTGTGTGTTGGAATTTTGGCTTTGTGTCTCCAAAGAGAAAGGCCTCTGGTGCACCTAAGGAACCTAAACAGGGTGATCAGAGCTCAAGAATTTCAGTTTGGTCCTTACCTGAACAAGATGAAGCCAATGGATTCAACAGCAGCCCTTCTCACGTCATCATTCACGTCACTCACCTTAATTAAGAGAAGCAAAGCAGTCAAATAACCAAAGCGTATTCTAAGACTCATCAAATCCTACAATAAACTTTAATGATATGGCTCACTGTGTGAGGAATATGACCCACTGTTGCACCATATAATAGAAGTAGCTTGGATAAGGTGCCACCTACAGGACAAACCAAATGTTTACACCCCTGAAGTATGTTGCATTTGCACAATTAATTGGCATATGCACAAATTCAGTGTAATAAAACTGTAATTTCATAATAATAATAATTGTTTTTCCTTGTTAAAGTGTTGCAATGTTATCCCCACAGTGAATTCAGGCACAAAAAGGTGTGCTATGCAAATGCTGATGATATGGTTAAAGCATGGATGCAATAATTCTCTACCAATAGAACTTCGTATGGATTTTTTAAACCATCATAACCACAGTATTAAACTAATTTCAATTATGTTGCCAGCCACAGTTGTGTAGCCCTGGCTGTTGGCATTGCTACACTGCCAGAATGATAAACCTGTCTTCTCCTCTGTGAAATAATGTAGTGTGAAGAGGACCACACAAAAAACACTTACAGCAACATGTAGCAGGCGTCGGATGGCCTTGTTGTTCCCGGAGCCGCAGTAGGCCATGCCCACTGTGTACATACCAGAGCGCCGCAGGATGGGGTCCTATCATAGACATTGAAGGAAAGCAGAGCTTTGAGACTGTGTCTGGATGCACAACAAGGATCAACATAGTGTGAATAATTTACCACAAGGAGCTCTTACAGAAAGATTCTTGGCACAAAATAAAGAGGAACAGCCTTGTGTGACATGAAATACACACACAACCCGTTGTTGTAAGACTACAAACAGGACTCAATACTTCACTGGAACTGCATGATACATTTGCAAGATTTATGAAGAGCAATGACCAAGTAAGCTACACAGATTTCATACCCTCTACACTTCATTCTCTCTGGGACAATTACTCAAGCTTTTGTCATTTCATATGCATAAAGTGCACCAATGCCACAAAACAAAGTTACGCAACCTTAATTGATGTTGGTAATAAAACTCATCTCATGGTGTATGTTATATGGTTTCAGATGGCTTTTTAGCCTTACCTTGTCTCTGCAGAGACTTTCAATGAGAGCATCAGCCTCCTCCATGCGTCCATACATGACCATGGCAATTCCCACTGCCAGACCACGCAAGATCTTCTCGTGCTGCGTCTCCTGAGCATAGCCTACCATGTCCTCGATGGCCTGAGCCGACTTGGAGCCCAGCATTACCAGACCAAGAGCCAGGCCTGCAGCTTCACCTGAGGGGTTATATGATATTCTCAGCATGACTTGTTGTTTTTCCTTTCAAAATCAAAACGAGGTTTACTAGTATACAGTACTGCATATCTCAGACATTGGTAACATTATTATTCATACCATAATAGACAGTTTGTTTCTATATACTGTATTTGTATCATTCATTTGTTTACAATATGCTTTGTTTTCTGTGCAACCCAAATCAAAATGTTATCCAAAATGATAAGATTATATAAGGTCAAACAGGAAGTAAAAATACTACTAATAGATTTTTTTTTGTCTTTTTGGTTAAAAGCTTATGTTTAGTAAGCAAAGCGGTGAGGACCACCTGCAATCTAGAAATTGACTTTCCCGAAAGCCTACACACCAGTAACAGCATCATCTTGGTACAAGTTGGACTTGAGGAGGTCGTAAACATCCTGTCTGGCTGTTCCCAATGCAGCCAAGCCAAGGCCAAGGGCGCCACCATGACGGACAATCTGTGAAACAGAAGATAGACCATGAGAAATGGAACACTGAAATATAAATTAACTAACTGACTAGGTGACTTAATAGCTGCTGGTTTTGGCTATAAACTTCTAGCTGAACCATTTAAATCTAAAGCACTATACCATTAGTAGAAATAAGTAATGACTTAATTAATTCCCTTTTATCTGCAATCATTTTGCAGGTCACATTCTAGTATATAAATAACAAATAAAAAAGAAGAATTCAAAATAAAACGTGGAAAAAACTCACATCATTACTGGCGTTCTTGAGCTGACCAAGCAGGTAGTCAATGATGTCTCCACCATGGTTGGCATGAATGAGTCCAAGAGCGTACAAGCCTCCTCCCTCCTGGTAGGCCGAGCCAGGGGACGTGTCTTTGGGTAAGTATGTGGCCATTAACTGAAGAGCCTCCTTTTCATGACCCTGAAAAACACAGCATGGTATGGTCAAAATTATATCTAGAATAAAATTCATTACATTTCTAATTTGCATTATATTATCATCACAGTGACATAACCGTACTTTGTGGATGACACCCAGACTTGCTGTGGCTGTGAACTTTGCCCAGTTGGTGGCTCTTGCAAGCCATTCCAAGTTTTCTCTACAAGTTCAAAACAAAAACGTTGGTCAAATGTTACATGGAGTAACTATGTTTCTCTACATCTCGGTGCAATCAATGATATATTTGTTTTTGTTCTGCTAGGACAATTACCTGAGGAACTGGTCACTTGTGGTTCCTGTGTGCATGAAAGAGTTGGCTATTACTGTGGCTGTGTGGCACACCGAATTTCGGACTGCATCCTGAAGTTAAGGGGGGAAAAATAAGTAACAGCTCAAGAGGAAGCTTTCGCAGCAAATTGTTTGCATGATCTGCAGTTTAGGCATTTGTGTACTCTAAGCCATTCATCTTGTTGCTAGCCCACATTACCTTTGTGTTTTTGAGGATCATTAGATCTGTGTTGTTATTTCGGATGAGGAACTGCAAGTGCAGCTCAATGGCCATCTCCCCGCTAAGGATTTTGATCATCTTGGCATTCTGGTCTTTGGGCTCATCTTTCTACAAAAACACAGAGAAGCAATAGGATGAGCCAAATCAACCAAATCAAAATTGGTCTATTTAGACACAGAAAAATTACCAGGACCTGGTATGAAAAAAAGTGCTATAGTACAAAAGAGCATACCGTTTCTACCGGCTTTCCAGCAGGGGAGCTACCCGGCTTGTCATCTGTCTCCATTGCATCACTGTAACAAAAAACAACTTTCCATCTATGTTGAATTGTTTCATCACAATTAACTCAACTTAAATAAGCCAATGTACAGTTTCAGTTAGTTGCCCCATGTCTCCCATATATTTAATGTACTAGGCCTGATGTGCAATAAGATGTGCATGTATGTTAAGTTCTTCAGTTATTTCAATGTATTATCAGTAGGTATAAGCAATAGTATAAAACCAAAACATAGCTTGTAGGCCTAAATATTCTGAATCTTGGAATCTGAAATTGTGTACTGAACCCTCCTACTGGTGAGTTCAATGTTCTGTGAACTGCCTGACTTACGGACATAGAAAAATGTTGATGTTTTTGTTACTTTCCTAGTAAATCATAGCCGCAAAGAAAGTTTAAACAGACTTTCTAAAGCTTAAAAGAAAACCATTAGCACAGAAAAAACCCTGTGCCTTTGTGAATATGAGCCAAGACACAGTGCTTCAACCTAGGTATTAGTGTGTACTTATTTTCTTCTTCTGCCTACCTGTCTTTGTCTGGTGTGGGCACAGTGCCTGTATTCGTAGAGCCAGGGACGGCAGGGATAGGTGTTCCAACAGTGCGCAAGTTCTGTATGACAGAGGAGAGGAACTGCTGGCTGGCACTCTCATATAGGTCAAAGCAAATCTGATAGGCCATCAGCAGGTTATCCTCTTTCACTAGCTTCTCCAGGATGTCACTCACAGCCTGTGGGTCATCCAGGAATATCAGGCACTAGAGAGGAGAGCAGAAAAAATTATTAGAAATGGAATTAGATTGGAAAATCTAATTCTGTGAAAGTAGAGAAATGCATATGATCAGTATAGCATGGCTTCCAACTGTAAGGTAGGCCGTCAGTATGACTCAGTCAGTTATTTTATTAGAAATGATTGCAGGACTCTTTTATTAGACTGCATTAGTTACTAGTTAGTATTACTACGCAAACCTAATAAGTGTTATATACAGGTACATATATTATGGCAGCATCAGTAGATTATAATATCCAAACCGACATCACACACTACAAGCAATCAAATAATTAAGTAAGTACAATGTGTAAAAGAATATGTTAAAATATCCAGGCAACAAATTAGGGCTGAATGACTACTGATAATTACTAATTTTAAAACAAGTAAAAGGTGTCCAAAAAAGCATCCTTACAAATTAGGGTTTTGGTTAGAGTTAATGTAAACCCAGTCAATCAAAATTCTTATACCTACTCAACAGAACTTATAAGAACCAAACTCTCTCAAGTATAATTATATTTATCACACTGAGGTGTTGGTCACAGAGATGAAGCATAATGTGCTATGAACATCTGATTGTTACCTGACAGACATTGATGAAATCTGGCTTGTCCAAATTCATGTAGAGCTTGACCAGCACCCGCAGCACCTCGTTGCGAAACTTCTTGTTCTGCATCAGGGACATGCACACTTTCAGGCTGTAGGCAAGGAGACCACTCACATCAATCTGCATGAGAGGAGAAATAAATAAGTATACCAATTATTTACATGCATCATGACAAGGAAAAAAGGTGATGTAGTGTAAAATCAGTCAATGTCACCAAGAAAAACATTTACTTCTTATTTAAATAAAGTGATTATTGTAATATCTGTTTTGAGGCATTGTCCTGCAAGGCATGATAGACTATTGTACAAGACTTAGATCTATTCTGCTGAGTAGTGAAGCTAGCTGCAGATATTCAAATCTAATCTTAAGAATGACAATAGTGGCTGACCGATTCTAAGATGGTTTTCTCAAACATGTCAAGTCGTCTCGTCTCCAGGGCGATTCCAATGGCCTGCTTGTACTTATGATCATCTAGGCAACGCAGGAACATCTTGTTGACAATACCCTCAAGGCGGGGGTCAATGATTTTCTTCTCCTCGTCCTCTGGCAGTTCGGCATTCTCCACCCGCAGCTTGGTGTAGTGGTCAATGCATTTGGCTAACAGCAAACAAGAAAAGGATGAAAAGAGTGGGCTTAGACATCAATCCAAGCGTACCAAAATGCGTCATTACATGCCACGCAAGAATGTTCACTCCTCTACAGGAAGAAGGTCCTGTGTTCTGGTCTAGTGCATATTTCTTGCTTCTCCATGGTCAAACCAACTTATTTAAATAATCAGACATTGTTTTGCGAGCAACGCTACTATGTCTGCTCTGTCGCAGTCTGTCTCCAACTTTAGCGCCGGCTGGTTTGACCACGAGTGATGGCGAGCTTGACTGCAGCCCTTTTTACCAGAAAGTCCTGGTAGTTTTGTAACCTCGGAGGTAAGAAATTTGTTTTTCCCCATTTAAGTTATTTCTTTCACACTGCCAAAAATAACAGGGTCAGCGCAGTATTCAAACAGAAATGTCACATTATAACTAAAGAGGCAGGTAAGTCAGGTAAATGAACAAATGCTTTAGTTCTCACCAATGATGGTTTCCACATATTCCGAGTCATCTGTGACATTAAAGAGATCTCCAGCACCGAGAGCATAGTTCAGAGATTCCTCAAAGGCTCCGAGGTGGTAGAAAACCTTAGAGGCCACCAGGGCAGCAAATGCTCTGCTCCGAAACGTTTCATCCTCATACAGGACTTCGCTGTGAGCAGACAACAGATGGTTACATAAAACAGAAAATTTGACCTGCAAGATATCTTTTTGTTTAACTATTAAATGTAAATTAGCACATCCAGGTGATCTTTATTCGCCTCACATAGCAGTTTCGAAGCAGCAAACTCTAAAACTAGGAGTATCTGCTCAAAACACCTCCTACTCAATCATCCACACTGGAAGAATGTTCACTATACTACTTGTGATTATGAGGCACATTGCACTGCTACATTTCGACTGCATCTAGTGCGTCAATAGCTGAAGTTATTGCTGCCTAATATAAAATTATTGTTGGTTATAGTGTCCAAGCTCATCACTAGTACTTACATTTTATCTACTGATCCTGAAATCTCCGCCCAGAAGTCATTCACAATGGCATCTAGCTTCTGCAGAGCAAACTCCTGCAAGAAAAGAGACGTTGTGGACACATAATTCCCATACAATTTCTGTGTTAACTTTGTCACACTGCATTTCTGTCATTACATGAGATCCAGCTTAGTTTACTCAATAGCTTCCATAGTTTGGGCCAATAAGGGAAACCGTGTTAAAAGTGCGGTCAGTATTGAGCTTCAACTTTGGTGTTATCATTAGGTTAGAACTTCACAAACCAAGATACTACAATCTGAAGCTTTTATTGAGAGGCACATAGAGATAGCCTTTAATTTATGTAGCAATTAATGTACACAGAGGACAGGCAGATGAATAAAACCCCTTACTAGCCATGTTATGTGCTACCTTTTCTGTACAGAGAAAATCATACCACACTTCAACCCTCTAAGGAAACCTCCAGGAGCCACTCTTCAATCTGACATACAGTAGGCTACATCATCATATGTGGTTAAGAGCTTTATTACTGGCTAATTATGAAACCAATAACAAATATGTGAAAACACACTTGCATGTATTTCTGAATGGCTTTAGACTCGTTATATGACATCACATCATCTCTGAATGAGTTTGCCTTCTTCAGGCACTCTCCAGCCAGTCCTTACCTTGAGCTGTGGCTCCTCCTCATCAAGGAGTGAAATAATTCCAGCTAAAAGAAAAAAGAAAGAAAATCGATTGAAGGGTTGCTTGATTCTTAACATACCATCTTTTTAATCCAAGTATGGATATTAAATTGTTTTACAAAATAAACCACCCGACATTTATTGTCAATGCAATCTAGGGAATTACAAAACAATAGCATATAACTCATTACACAACATGTGAGGTTTCTATTTTTTTAATTTTCATCTTAACCATTCAAATATAGTATGTATCCATAATCATTTTAGTGAGTTTTAAAAAAAATATCCAGATGAAAGTTCATTATACAATTATGCACAGCTTTTCTCTGCATCACATTAAAAATGAACCCATTACAAAATAAAGATGAATTAACGTTATTCAAATACCGGGGAAACCAAACTAACGTTATAGTTAATGTTACACGAGCAGAGGACAGGAAGAACAGGGTCAATTGTTAAATCGGACGCTGTTTAGCACAACTAGCTAGCTACACTGATAGTGGGGATGTAAAAAAGGGGGAAAACGAATATATATACACACACATAGTAATGATTTTAACCGGTTTCTTTGGGAAATATTTTCAAGATGAAAAACCAGTCCTGTATATAAACAGTGTGTTGGATGACTTGACTGCTAGCATTGATGCTAACGTTACATTTATAACTTATTACGAATTCCTTAAAAACAGCATTGTAGTGATTAAAATCGTCACGTAGTTATACCAAAGACCAATTACAAAGGGTTCTTCCCTTGGTGGATGAATTAGCTGATAACTAACGTTAACGTTAAGACAACAACTGCTATAATAACGTTAGCTGTGTGACTCAGCTATATCAATGGGAGCTAACATTAACTAGCTAATGTTGCGGCTAGCAAAATAATAACACTTTCAACGACTTACCGGCGGATGTTATCATCATTAACTCTTTATTCCCTCCTCAACCCCACGATCCTGGTTCAACTGTGGTGTCCCGTGCGATTTTTTCAAATAGATACAGAAAAGAAAAGATTTGTAGTGTCTGGAATTAGCTAGCTATACAGAACAAACGCAGCCGCTGCTAGCTACCTTCTTTTAGTCCAATACCGCAAGTCCCCTTCTAAAGGACCTCGAGGTTGGCTGGCTTCTTTTACGCCTAATTAAAAAACACACATACATATGTTATCCATTGTATCCTCGTAGGTCGGATCAATTCGTAATACTTTTAAGACATAGGATAGTATCTTACAAGTGTTCACTGCATTAAAAGATATTATGGATATAAACTAATTGAAAGTATCCGATTTATAGACTGGCTTTTCTAAAGGTGGTCAATCGTGAATCAGTTTATTTTGCCTTTCTGTGTAGTTTGCAGTTTGTTACTGTAGGCTATTAACGCTGGCATATAGCTAAATATGATAGTACAGTGTTGATATAGGATTTTTAACTCAGTTGGCAACCGAATCTCCCAATATCCAATGATAATAAATGGCATAATGACACAAGATTAAACGTTTATTTACATATTCATATGGATGTACAGATCAGTAAGCTACATAAATACATTAGTAGTTTCAGAAGTAGTTTCATCCACTTCTATTGCAGATAATGATTTTGCCAACAGCAGTTATCTAAGGCACACAATTCTATTAAATGAATGGGAAAAAACAAAAAAATCCTAATGATGAAAAGATTATGTCTGTTGATGTTGTGGTTTTGGAATGTATATTTCAGATGACACAATAACCCTTGGCCCTGTACTTGACATCTATGCTAAAGTAGTACTTTTGCTGTAGCCTAGCCATACTGCAGTTTAAATGTAATAAAATATCAGACAAATCTATGTCTAGGCCTAAAAAAGGTGTTAAATGATTTGATATAGTTCATATGAATTACTGATACTTGTTATAACAGTTACTTGAATCAGCCCCAAACATACACAGTAAATCCCTCTATGAATAACCATTGTACTGTATATCAAAGACAATGTGTAAATCAGCAAGATGACAATGTATTTAGCAACATATTGCTTCAGGACAAAAATCATGATGGCTCAGCAGTGGAAACATTGAAGACTATGAAGAATGACTCTGAAGCACCACAACCTTTTCTCCACAGTAAAATCATGATCATCTGTAGAGATACACCTGCAGCAACAGTTAATGTGCCATGGCATCAGCTATCTCCACCATCCACATGAGGTCCAGCAGACAAGGAAGTGGTTTTCAGAGGGATGCCTTCTTCTTTACTTGTGTCATCTGAAAAAACAACAATGAAAACATTGTGCCCTTGAGTTTAATGAAATTAATATAATCCAACGTGTATGTGTGCAAAGTGTTGAAACAAAGTGTCTGTCATGGTTAAATAACTCTTTTGTGAGGAGGATCTATCTGATGGCCAATGCATTCCACAAGTTATTTTGCTGTAAGGGTTTTAATTTATTTTTTGCTGCATTCATTTTCTTTGACCTGCCTTATCTCCTTCTTTTATTCAGTGATTTCCTGAATTTCATCTGTACATTACCACTTGAAGATGGGCGGACACAGTAAAATATTTCTTAAATTAAAAAAAAAAAAGTAAGACACTGTTTAACCAAAATGCTAAATATTTTGCAAGACTGCATTCTGGTATATTGAGGCTAAACCGGTCTCTTCTCATACTTCTTTATAAACCATTAAATGGTTTACTTACATACTACTTATGACACAGTATGAATCATCCAGACCTCTCAGGTCGTCTAGGACAGTTCTGCTTTCTGTCACTAAAGGCAGAACTAAACATAAAGAAGCAGCGTTTACATTTTTATGCACCACATATTTGGAACAAACTTCCAGAAAAACCCTGCTGCAACTCTGTTTTTTTTTTAAATCAAGGCTGAAGACTTTTCTGTTTCATGATGCCTTTTATCAAATCAAATATTCATTTCTTACACTGCACTGTAACTTTTACTGTTGTATTTTATATTTCTTATTATTCTGTTTTCTTGTTTTTTATTTTCTATTTCTATGTCTTTAATTACTCTTTTTTTGATTGTGAAGCAGGTTGAGGTGCTATATAAAAACTGAAAGTATCAAAAGCTCAATCCACAGAAAGATGCACATAGCCTGTATTCAGAATATGTGCCTTTAAATTAGCTGTATGGTATACTGTACTATACTATATATTTGTAGAACATGTTGCTATACACAGCTCTTATAGTGCTTCGCCGGCTGCAAAGATGAGCAAATTCTCAGAGGGGGCAGATGCGGAAATGCTGACAAATCAGAGCAGACTGCACTTTCTCGGGAGTGGGGCTTAAAGAGCAAGGTGCTAAGACGTACAGTAATACAGTACAGGTATTCAGTCAGCCAGTATGAGGAAAATAATGAGTTTTTCGAAAATTAAAGAATGTCAACATGTTCTACTAGAAACCCAAAGTACAAGTATGAACCTGAAAATGAGCATAATATTGGGCCTTTAATGTCTCTGTCTATTTGTTTGCCTGTAATCAGACTGATAGCCGTGACTTTTGCCCATGTAGTGCCATCTGGGTTAGGCTCCAGTCCCCTGACAACCCTGAACATGACTAAGTTGGTATATGGAAAAGATGAAGAAGAGTTAAAAGATTCCTGTCGGAATGGAAATGCCTGCATAGCTCAGTCAAACTGAACTTCAGGACGATGCTGCTACCTCTTTGCCTGCCGAGTGAAGAGTTGTTGGCCTGACTTCTTCTCTGAGCCCAGAACAAACATTGGGAATGGCCAGCAAATCAGGTCCCTTCTATCCCTGGTATTATCTGAAAGGCAATAATGAGTGTTTAACAATTTGGCAGCTTATCTAAGGGCCTGATTGTTAAATTAATGCTCCTTTTGTTTTCCGGCCTTTGCAGTGATGCCTAGGCAGAATAATGTGTGCAGAAATGTGTGGTCTTTTGAATGTTGAGGACTGACCTATATTGGGAAATATACTATAACAAATCAATAAAGTGTCAAATATTTCCCCAGGAACACACATGGTGACAGTACTCATTACTGAGTTTACCTTTATCCTCTCATAAGTAAAAAGGTATTTATCATAGTATCATCACTCCATTAGTACTTCCATGGTTCTCTTAATTTTTTTAATTTCCAAAGACAACACTATTTTCCAATCAGTAATTTTTATAGATGAGTTGTAGGTTTGTGTAACATTTTGTAAAAGTGATTTTTAAAAGTGTCAAAATCTGTATTTCTTCTTGATTTTGGCACTCTAATATTTATGCACCCTCAAATCTGCATTGTTCCAAGGTTAAACACACCACGGTTCAAATTTCATGTTGACAAATCCGCCCAGCTGACGTGTGCTTGAGCAAAAATGTGTGTGGGCAAACGAGAAAAGCAGATTTGCATGATACGTGTAAAACTACTTAAAACATGGACAATGTAGGCTATGTTATTACACCTGCTGTTTGAGATGCGTGTATAACTTTGCAGGCGTTTTTCTTGATGCTGAGCATTTTGGCCTCTGTCTTCGGGATGAAACAGCCGACCCATATTGTCTCTGGTGATTGTTTGTGGAACACTGAGCTAATCAGACGCTCCAGACGTTGCGCACACTGATGCGTCTCGGCGCTCTCCTGTCTGGTGTGTATTAATCCAATCAGAGCAGGCCGGGCGAATCTGGAACGTTTCGTGCGTGCCTTTACGTCTTTTAACGTTTCTTTTAAGCATAGTTCGTTGGACGTTTTGCTGAGAAATGTCTGTCGGAAGATGAATATGATGATAGGAGAGTCAATCGTTCGCTTTACGCTGTTCGCCCTCCTAGTTGCTGTTCTTTTGCACGTTGGCCGCTCCTTCTCCCAGTCCTCTTCCACCGGACAGGCTCTCAAATCCAAATCATTGGACCTCGCTATTGGTGGTATTTCATTGCTTTTGACAGTCTCGGTCTTGCAGCAAATGGGGTTTGAACTTGCGGTAACGTTGTGAATGCTTATCGGAGACGTTTGTCCGTTGCTGTCCATCGGGCTGCTGTTGTGAAACATGTCACGGATGAACTCCTGCAGTATTCCGGCGTCATCCCCGTCCCCCTCTTTATTTTTACACGCATCACTCACCAAATAAATCCTCTCTTTACCGCCGATCAAAGCAATACTCTTCTGAAAATCCCTCTCTTCTTCGGGCAGCGTGTCCTCTAAGGATGCGTCTGCCATTCTCGCGCAATTACGTCTGCACGAATCCGTTTGATTTACAATGAGCCGTCAAGTCATTCACTACCAAATCCCCATACCTGAAAAAAAACGTCCTCACTGTCATCAGGAACACTAGTAGAGGGGGGGGGATAAAGACACAGCGTCGATTTCTATTGGCTGGTCAGTTTGGTGGGCGGGGCTGCCAAGACCACGTGCGCGAAAAATGGGCTTGTTTCAAGCTAAGGAAGTTTAACTTTAATTGATAACTAAACACAAAAACAGTAATTTGCACTAAACTGCCATTAATCAAGATCATATAACAGCAGTAACATGGGCTTCAAGAAGAAAGATTTTTTTCAAAAGGAATTTCTCTTAAATGATCCAAGAGATTGGGGTGGACTGTAGATGATGAAATCAGGGTGTGCAGGTCACTCTCTTTATTCCCACAATTCTCATCGAAAAGAGTCCTGCCTTCCCTCCAATGTTGTAGATTCCTGACTTCTCAAAGAAAATAAGAGACAAAGAGAGGACAATCATAAGCACATAATTCAACACAAGAGCTTTCCTTGTCTAACCTGCTTTTTCTACATAATTGTTGAAAATGGTTTGAGCGATGCTTGACTTCTTTGTAAGATCAAAAATGCCTTTCACCCTTAAACTCCCCACAACATCAGCAGTCTGCTGAGCTCTTGAGACTCTAATCCTTTAATCCACCCATGCCTGTTCTTCATATTAGGTTCATGAATTTAAATTTAATAAGTTCAGAAATCAACTAACTTCTGCGGCTAACTCTTTGTGGGATTGACTTATTGTTTACTGTTGAATGAATGATAAACAGAAAAGTCTGATCAAAGCAAATAAAGAGGTTTTGGCCTCTGACCTTTAGACTACCTGAACTTTGATTAGCTCAGCGTTGTGTATATTGTTTGACAGAATCTCCATGCACTTGCTTCATTGTGTCATTACAATCCATCTGACTGACGAGAGTAACTGCTTCCCTGTGTATTTCATGTCTTAAATGCAAATTAAAAACAGATATTAATTTGAAAAATTTTAATCAATAAAATGATTTTATAATAATAACCAATAATCCTTCCAGACTACATGCACCACTTTTCTTTTTACCACAAGGAAAAGCTGTCGCAACTCTCAATGAAATCAAAATACATTTGACATTTTTAAAGATTTGAAGGACACAGTTCACATCTCTATGCCTATAAAGTTATTTAACTTACTGACCTCTTTGTTCAGGGAAAGAAGGAGCTGAGGGTCAAGAAGCTCACTTGGACCACTGAAAGAAACACGGAGACCTAGACAAACTGCAAAAAAGAGGTTAAGTTCTCATATGAATTGCATTATAGAGAGCCATGGTGGCATATCCTCTTTGATCAGTTGCATCAATTGAAATTTGTTTCAGTTTGCATTTTAAATAAATGTTAAAAATAAAAATGTGCCAAAAAAGGCACAAACAACTGTTCTGACCGCTTATTTTCAGACCTGGGCTAAATAATGTTGCAATATGGGTTATTTTGGACTGACTGATACATTTGTATCAACCATTTGTCTCATTTTGTCTCTGGAATGCTGGAGAATGTTCCCTATTATTTCACATTTCTATCGTCCAACTAATTGTTCAGTAATATGTTCGTAAATAAATGAATCTTTTAACTTGGCAATACTATCCCAGAGTTTTTCACTCTGCCTTATTGATTTGAGTCACCCACAGCAACACAGTGTCATTTCCCTTAAGAATAAATCAAATTAGATAATCAATACATTAGAATACATCAAAAGAAACACATATGATCATTTAAATGGTTTCAGTAGGGAGTTTTAGTTTCCCCTGATGGAGGTATGTGGGCAACTGTGAGAAACCTGCCAACGACCACAGTTTCTATCTTTAAAGTTTCTGTATACCGGTTCAACAGCATTTTTCTCTACCTAATTGGTGAGGGTTGGGATTAAAAAAAACTCGTAATAGTTTTGGCACGAAACACCCTGAAATGTATTCTTTTACTGCCATCTTGTGGTTAGAAATTGCGACAGGAGGATCATAGTCAGATCAGACTACAAAACTAAATATTTGCACATAGTACTAGGTCCAGGTTAACTTATCTTCAGTTGAGATAACATTTACTGCATTTCATCATGCTGTTTGGAGTTGAGTGAGGAAGTGTGGTAAAATCTCACAACCTGTGATTTTCTTGTCTGACACCAGATCCTTGAGAGAAGAAAGGTGAGAGGCAGGCAGAAACGTTGGAGGCAAAACAAAGTCTAAAGTATCAGCGGAGGGAGGGCTCCTTATTGTTCGGACATTGTTTTCTGTTATGTTGGTGTCATGTGGACTCTGCAGTGGCACTGGCAAAACTGTGGATACATTGAGAATAAGACAGGACATTTAATTATGATTTTTGTTTGTTTTACAGTAATACAGTTCAAATGTAAAATCTAATGTTTGGTGTTGATGCTAAAATTATCTTGGCCTTGCTTCTTCTTCAGGCAAATAGACAGAAATGTGACCTGTAGTGAAGGAATGCTGTAAGAGATGATCCTCCGATGACCTGGAGGTGGCTCCTCCTCCTGACCCAGACTCCCTGCAGCAACCTGAGACATTTGGTGACGTTTAAACCAACAGAATACCACTACAGTATCTCTAATCTTATATTGGCATGTCTGTAACATTAGAGATTTCGAGTTTTAAACCTCAGATGAAAAAAACACAACACACTGGTAAAAAGAAGATGTTAAATCTGTTTTAGGGTGACAGTAAGCAGCTTTATTAAACAACTAAACCTGCCCTATTATACACCTTCATATCATGATGTGATGTTCATTGTAGTCAAGACTTTTAGTGCCGTGAAAGTTTTCCCACTTTTCTATACGTATCTTATCTTGTTTTTTTGTGATTAACACTTCAAACTTTCTTAAAGAAGAGAGATGTTAACTTGTTCTATTTCAGTCCAAGCCGGGTTGGGCCACAGATGATTGGCAGAAATTGGGATGTGTTGATAACTGCTGTTATTCTCAGTTAAGTGAAATATATATAAATTACAAATAGCTGTTGAGTATTTTTGAATGGATTTTCTCTTTAACAGTCTATGGTCATCATGGCACTTTTAGAAACTCTTTGATTGGATTATTGTCAAACATAGTGAACAACAATGCAAATTACATGTACATAATAGATATTATTACAAGCAATAACTTTTCTGGTGTTCACGCATAAAGTCAGTGTGGCACACAACACTGTCAAACAACAGAAGAAAAGTTTGGAATTGTTTTGTAATTAATTTGACAGATTACATTTATTTTAAGTGTAAATTGCTTACCAACAAATATGGTTCCAAGAAGTGGTAAGAAAAGCAAGTGACCAAAACCAGTTATGGTCCACCTTTTTGACTGCAGAGCCCCAAAACAAGCTGTCCTCTTCGTCATAGTAGAAAGCTAAATGCAACACTGGAGAAGGATCATTACAATGCTCCAGTTTTAAACAATACACAATAGACCAGACATGAAATAATGGGTATTACATTTCAGCCAGTCATTGTCTCTTCATAAAGCCTGGGGGAGTGGTGGTTCAATGTGGGGAAAGATACTAAAATATCATGCAGTTGATCTGTTATACTTACGTAATACAAAGACAACTTGTCATGAAAAACAGGAAAGAAAAACAGGGAACAAGATACAGTGAACATGAGCAACAACAGAAAACATTAATTAAACACATGGAAGAGTAATATAATATGCAGTAAAGAAACAACACCAACTTAGATTCATGTCACTGACATTATGGATAATGTGAACTGTATGCAGTAGATTTGTAAAATTTACACAGACTTTAAAATGTGTTAGTTTTATTGCTTTGAGTCCAAAAAATAAAAACGGTGCTTGTAGCGGGAGAGAGTTTGTTGACGAATGTGCCTTTGTAAACTGGGGCAAGCTCATTAAGCAGACAACAGAACAGGTTTTTAAAGTTGTTATGACACTTCCACACTTATGACACTTATGACACTTATGAACAAATCCCTGAAATTAGAACACCACACAGTGTGTTTACTGAGCAGTGTGTCTGGGTTTTAATTTTCTTTTGTATAACACACTAAATGCAACTATTATCTAAGTTTGCACTAGTCTTAAAACATATGAAATTATTCAAGCAAGTAAAGTCAATTTTATTTATAGAGGCTTTACAATCTGGTATTAAGAGGCTTTACAATCTGTGCAGTATACACCATCCTCCGTCCTTTTGATACCCTCAATTCAGAAAGGAAAAACTCCCCAAAAACCCCTCTGATTACATCAGATCCCTTGATATAATAATTCTTTGATTGAACTTGCTAACAACAGTATTGCTATTAGGTTTGTTACATTATGTGCTGTGAAAAACCCAAACCTAACCTAACTTTTCTTCTTCGTCTACTTTCAAAACTTTGGAGGAATTTATTTTTATTTATTTGTTTTGTCGGGACAATGTGGCGCACATTATTACATACATGTTTATTACATTCAAAGCCATAACAATATGTGTAGATGTGTTGCATAAAAGGTTTCTAACCAACAGGCTAATTTGCAACCCCAGTTCCTGGTCAGGCCTTTTAAAAAAATAAACCAGATATAATACAGGCAGGCATCTAGCACAGACAATAGATTACAACAGGGAAAACAGAGCATGTGCATGAATGTGTGTACATGCACCTGCTCCTGCATTTATGGACCTTAGTCACTGGATAGATGTTTGGTTATCTTTCAGCCAGTCTTTAACCATTCTATTAAATGTTTTCAGTTCGATTTGTGTTTTTTTTTCAGTTGGTAAATTACTACTACTACTACTACTACTACTACTACTACTTAGCTTCTAGGCGCCGCTGCATCACATCTTCTTCAGCTGGAGAGTTTGCATCTGTGTTTGTGGGCTCACAGTTTTATGTAAAGAATGGTCTGGTCGCTCCCTCTTCCCCAGATAACATTCTCTCTGTGTTCCATTCCACATGCACTAACATCTTAGACTCTATTGCCCCTTATCGGATTAAAGCTGTTAAACCTAAAGCGGACCCCTGGCTACATGACACCACAAGAGCCCTTAGGCAACACTGCAGACAAGCTGAACGAAGATGGAAGAAAGACAATTTACACGTGTCACTGGGTGTATTAAGGAAGAGTCTAGCATACCAGAATGCTGTGAAGGTGGCGAAGATACAGCATCTCTCTTCTGTCATAGCTAGCAGTTGCCATGAACCAAGAGTGTTATTTAATACTATTAACTCAGTCATAAATCCATGCTCCTCTGCTCCGACAATCAGTACATGCGAGAAATTTCTCAGTTATTTTATTGCCAAAGTAGCGTCTATTAGGAAAATCACCAGTGCCAATTTTAAGGTGTTTTACCTGCTTCTTCTACACACTCAGCTGTGTTTGAGGAATTCAAGCCAGTTTCTCTGACGTTACTTAGTGTGGTTGTACAACACATGAAACCTACCAACTGTCCCTTAGACATTGTCCCCGCCAAAATGGTGAAGGAGGTTTTTTAATACCATTGGGGCGAGTCTTCTTACTCTTTTTAATTCCTGTCTTACTTTAGGTTCTGTCCCAGCTGCCTTTAAACATGCTGTGGTCAGGCCCCTACTTAAGAAGCCTAATCTTGACCCTACAGTACTGTCCAATTTTAGACCAGTCTCTCATCTGCCTTTTCTTTCAAAGGTTTTAGAAAAAAATGTTTTTATACAGTTACAAGTATTTTTACAACTGAACTGTGTTTTTGAAAAATTTCAATCTGGTTTTAGATCACGTCACAGCACTGAGTCTGCACTGTTGAGGGTACATAATGATATTGCCTTGTCTGTAGATGCCGGGAATCCTACTGTTTTAGTCCTTTTGGACCTCACAGCGGCGTTTGATACAGTGGACCATGCAATCATCTCACGCCTTGAGAATTGCGTAGGCATCAGAGGTTTGGCGCTCAAATGGTTCAGCTCCTATCTGTCAAATAGGAGCTTTTCTGTTATGATTGGGGACCTCTCCTCGTCAGTTGCTCCTCTCTCTTGTGGGGTACCACAGGGATCCATTCTTGGCCCTATTGTGTTTTCTTTATATATGCTGCCTTTAGGGGCGATTATAGGGAAGCACAACCTGTCATTTCATTGTTACGCAGACGATTTGCAAATCTATTTGCCTATGAAAGCAAATGACAGTGTTGCACTAAACTCCCTGCTAAGCTGTATCGCTGATATTAAGTTGTGGCTTTCAGACAATTTTCTTGATTTGAATGATAGTAAAACAGAGTGTATTATTTTCAGTACTCCAGGCATGCAGAATGGCCCAGCTTTGAGTTTGGGAGCTCTGGCATCTTGCATGAGACCTGTTGTCAAAAACTTGGGGGTTACTTTTGATTGCAGCATGAAATTTGATAAGCAGATCAGTAATGTGGTTAACATGAGCTTTTTCCAGCTTCGTCTGCTGGCTAAAGTTAAGCCCTTTCGGGAGCAAGCACGACCTAGAAAAGGCCATTCATGCTTTTATCAGTTCAAGGTTGGACTACTGTAATGCCCTCTATGTTAATCAGACCTCGATCTCACATCTTCAACTTGTTCAAAATGGTGCTGCTCACTTTTTTACAAATAGATCTAGACGTACACACATCACTCCCGTTCTCTACACCCTGGATTGGCTCCCCGGTGCGTTTTAGAATAGATTTTAAGATTTTATTGTTTGTTTTTAAAGCTTTAAACGGTCTCGCCCCAGAGTATTTGTCTGAAATTTTAACTGTGCGGGAGCACAACCGGTCATTGCGGTCTTCAAATCAGTTGGTTTTAGAAGTCCCAAGGTCCAGGTATAAACAGTGGGGTGATCAGGCTTTTGCAATTGCTGCCCCAAGACTCTGGTTTTTAAGTTACCCCCTGATATACGTACTGTTACAGATGTCGCTCTTTTCAGGTCCAAACTCAAAACATATGTGTTCAGACTTGCTTTTAATACGTAGCAGTGGTGTGACAATTTCATTCTTTTGTTTCTTTGTAACCTTTTCTGATTTTACTGTTTTCTATGTTCACTCTTTCTATTGTATGTTGTGATTTTACTTATTTTGTTAAGCACTTTGGATACCTGCTGGTAGTTGTAAAGTGCTATATAAATAAATTTTGATTGATTGATTGATTCCTTAAATGATTACACAGGATTACATCCTAGACTAAATAAAATGTTACCAAACTGTTTTACAGTGAATAGCTGCAAGAAGTAGATCAGTGGTTAATGAATAAAATGTTCATGTATCAAATGTTTTCCAGCCAAATGGTAGTTGCTCCTTTAGTTTCATCAATTTAACGAGCAGTTAAATCACCTGTAGATGGCAGGATTGTATAATAGTTACTGTATATTATATACTTGTCAGCAGTCTTAAACAGACTTTTGCCCACTAGGTGGCAGAATCCACCTACTGAGAGTGATATTTTTACTTGTCTCCTCTGATTCTTGCCCAGTCCCTGGTACTGCCATCCAGGAAGCATCATGTCCTGCATGTTATCAAATATAACACAAATACCACAATGCATAGTGCACCGTAGGACTCAACTGATGCCAGAGAGGAACAAAATATTCACTCAGTATGTCAAAACAAGACAAGTTCCGTTGAGAGAGGGAATGATGAATATGACGAATAGGAGGATGTTGAATGCTCAGTGTCTGGGCCAACTCATCTTGTTTGCAGTGTCATTACTACGCAATGACACGTCACTCACAGAGAACGTATTGGGTGTTTGTGTGTGTGGACACCACAGCTTCATGTGTTAAAGCTTTGGGACGTGGTTTAGCTGGTTAAGTTGTTGATTTGTACACTGATCGTCTGAGAAATAATTCAAACCGCACAGAGGTCACCGAAATTCCCTTCAAAAGGCTGACTCTTAATTTAACAGTCAACCTCGAGCGTCAGTCACACGTCGGCAGGCTGACACAGTGAATGTAGTGGCTGCTTGGGGAAACTTAAGGCATGCAAATGGCTAGAAAAGGAATGACGGTTGTGGATTTGCACTTGTACTTTTGCTGGTGCTGCTTCTCTAAAGTCTTGAACCTTTGTGAAGATCATCCTATCCTCATTAGATGCACTTAGCCCAATGCGTCTAAGAACAGTCACCTCACCGTGCAGAAGGCCCTGTCACTCACACGCACGCACGCACACACACACATAAAGTTTGGAAACAGCAATTGTGTTGTTCTCTTTAGATTCACATGGAGTCAGAGGTCACTTAGTCACAAGTTAACTCGTAGGTGCAGAGAATCACAGCCCCCCTGGAACACTGTTAACTAAAAGGAAAAAGAGAAAGCATAGAACAAGTGTCCTCCAGGAGCCCTGCTACTTTTTTCTCCATCCTTTCTCCAGGGCTGAGACGTTTACAAAGCCAAAGAAACCACTGTTAGCAACTTTTCCAGCCCAGTGGGCCTGTACACAGAGGACTTGTCCACAGAGAGAAATGAGGGATAAGGGGGGATGGCACAGATGGTAACACCTTGAATACGTCAGGCTAAACCCACAGTGCATAAAAGGTCAGAGGTCACCAGAGTCGACAAGCTCCACAGACCCAAGTGGAAGATGAGGCGAGGTCATTAAGTTGGAATGGGCCTGTAAGATCTTTTTCGCAAAATCATCATCATCAACCTTTATTTAGTACAATTGAGGGCAAGCCCAAATTTTTAATGTAGCCAAGATAACATAAAATAAACACACTGTATAATTTAGAACACAATTTACAAATGGAATACATGTGCACATGTATAAATATTCAATGCAAAGACTGTAGAAATCATTAACAATTATGAGCAATCAACATACAGTATATACTAATAAATACAAATGCAAGAGAATCTATATAAAATTAGCATTTAAATAACTGAAAGCAATGACATCCAAAATCATGAGTATTTAAAAACAGTGTTTTAAACTGCCCATATGTTGGAAGATAACTTCATCTGAATGGTTGTTGTAGAAAGTTCCAAGTGGTTGGTGCATTATTGAAGAATATTGATTTTCCTAGTTCTGAATGAACCCGCGGGACCTTAAGTAAAAGCCGATTATTAGTTGTTGTTTGATAAGGCCCTGAGTTCCACTCTAACAGAGTAGAAACATAAGGAGGAAGCTTACCATTAATTGAAATACTGCAAACACGCCTGTTGTCGCCAAGAAGGATATGATCGTAACGTTGCATGACAACCTCATATTTTGATCTGACAGCTGTTAAGAGATCGCTGGGTCAATGGCCATGTTAAACAAAACAAGGATTTCAACTTCCAAACCGAGACGGCACTGCAAAAACCAAAAACAAAACGTCAGCACGTTTTAAGACGCCAGGCAAGTGTTATAATGGATCCCACGTAACTTCTAGGCAAGTCCCGCCCTGCAAAGCAGGCCGACTGGTTGGGGTTAGGCATTGACCTTGAGTGGTTAAGGTTAGGATAGCCGATTGGTCAAGGAATAGAACCTGAACAAATCGGGTTACGTTACCTAGCGTAAGCATGGACAACTGGCCAATAGTATTATGTGAATGCTATTGAAGGGTGGGTCTTGCTGCCAGTATGCCTTTAGACACCAGCAGGTCTTAAGACATCAGCATGTCTTTAGACGTTTTCTTTTCACAGTAATACAGTATTTTTTATATAATATAAAAAACACAACAGTACAGGGAGTATTCTTTCCAATTTGCACATAAAAATACAGCTTGAATTTTCAGTTCATAAAAATAAATAACCAACTTGAATTATGTGGCAATGTTGTCTATAGTGCTCCTCAGGAGAAGAGAAGTCTTTTTGTTTTTTAAATACTTTCCTCATTCCCTTTTTACCGACACTGCCTTTGATTACCTTGACAACCAAACCAAACAGACAACACAGAGAGCGGCCACAGTGCTTCAGTAGCGCAATCAAAATACATAAATAAGCGTAAAAGGTGGGGAAGGTGGTCATAGCGACAAAAGCAGTAGGGTCATACAGGGAATACATGAAAAAGAAAGAAAAAATACAAGAAATACGCGTGGGTTTGTGTTCTTTAACTTTAGCGTAGTTGTGTGCAGAATACTGGGGACTTGTTCTGAACGGTTCCTGTCTTTGTTAATGTTTTGGGTGTGCATTTATATTACCTGTGTTTTAGTGTTGTGGGTTGATTTAGTGTTCAGGTTTATCTACATGTATGTGTAACCATGGCTGAGACTTGGGTCAGGATTGATGGCTTCTGGGCAGTGAGAGTGCATTCACTGAGTGCATTTACTTTCAGAAATGTGGGATTCATCCCACAGATTCTCATAATACAGTTCCAAGGATAGCTGATATATTTGCATTTGTTGGATTTAGAAACATCCTTATCCACCATTTTTTGTAATTTCAGGAAAATTTATACAGAACTGACAATCCCAACAGACTCTGTCTTTGTATTTTGTAATGAACTCACATTGTGCAGTTAAGACACATTTTCAAACAATAAAAATGGTGAGGTAACGAGTTAACGACCTTGTTTGGAAGTGAATGAATCTTTTAGTTTACCATCTTAACATTTTAAAGCATAAAAACGTAAGACGACCTTCAGTTGCATAGTAGAGTTTTATAATGCAAATCTCTCCGGGAAAAAGGCCAGGTTTTGAAATGCAGGCCTTGGCCACATTAATTGAATTATCTCTTCTAAACTGCAAGCAGGGAGACACATAAAGAATGGCGTCAGTGAGAAATGAGAAACGGCCGCCCCCATGGCCAACCTTTCCATCAGCAATGCAATATTCAGACAGTCACTTTGGGTTTTCAGGGTGAACAGAGGGATAAATTATGCCAATGAAATGCAAGGAAAGGATTGTACTGAGGCAGAACTGTTGACTGAAGAAGGTGCTGATTGCACAAGTCTTCAGCTGCTTCACTTCCAGTCCACCCACATCCCAAAGAGAGTGAGAAGGAAGTAGAGAATGCATGTAGCAACACTGCTAATTTAACAATTACTACCTCTAATTGTTGCCTCCTGAGGAGAGGTTAAGGAGACAAGTCAGCACCATCTTGTGCGCTGCTGACTGGCTCTCTGCCAAAATGTCATCCATCCTGGGGCCTAATCGAGTTATCATATCAACAAATCTCCCATCAGGGGCCCCAGGGTTGACACCTCAAAAAAGACACCCAGAGGGGGACAACAAATTTCTAGCAGCGGGACACTAGGCGAAGGAGCCGGCCTGCAAGCCAGTCATAAAAGCTACCTGCAGCTAGTGGTCAAGCTCCCCTCTGGGATGACATTCCGCTGGACACTACAACTCCAGCTATGCAGTCCTGGACATTCCCTGGACGTAAGCATGAGAACTGGGGGACATAGAAGGCACATTATATAGCGCAGCACACAATAGTCTAGAGGGAACACAATGTGGCATCTTGCGTAGTTTGGAGGAGAGAGTGGGGACTGCTGACCCCCTGTGGTGCTGTGAGGGGACAGGGGGTCAGGGTTTAAGAGGCATGCTGGCCTCGCCTAGGGAGAGGGTTAATGTACTGTTATTCTGAGGTCAGAGATGCCCCTTCACTCTAATACATCACCACCGACAGCACCAATCAGTGATGACTACCGGCATGAATCCTCTGTTATAAACACTGCACATTGGTGCTATAGCTAAAGGACTCTCTGTGTCCATCACTCTCTCTGTTGTGCAGCTTCCCTCATCCACTGGAGCCACTCAAGTGTGTTAACAATTGATAAAACCATTAGAACATTTTAAACTGCTAGGAAGAAATGGGTAAAAATAAAAACATTGAATGAAAGGAGACTAATTTAGGGGTTTGCAGCTTTTCAAAATTCTTGCAGCAATATAACCAGTCATCAAAGTTTATTATGGCCCCATGTTAAATGAATGAGAGGGTTTTTGTTTTTGTTTGGAGGGTGTTGTATTTTAATGAATAACAATTTCACAGCCAGATTTGAATATGTATATCCATCCATCCATTAGCTATGGCGCTTATCCTTTGGAGGGCCACACGGGGAGGTCCCAGCTGACAAATAGGTATATTAACATGCAAATAAATATATTAACATAAATAACACAAATACATGGCAAGTGAATAGCTGTTGTTTAAGACTGTATAGGGGTTGCACTGCACACTGGTTTAATATTGACAATGATGTTGCCGACGGGACGAAACTTAACAAAAACAGAAACGTAACGTTATTGGTTCTGATATCTCCAAAAGAAAGGCATGACTTAAAATAGAGTTACAGCCAGCTATGAACGTCACACACAATATGAAGATTACATGTTCAGAAACTCTAATTTCATACTCTATAGTTAGTCAGCAGGACTGTCCAATAAGCAGAGCTGCACGATTGTGTTTGAAGTGCTGACGGTGCATGGAGGCATGAGAGCAAGCATTCCCTGGATGCACAGGGGTGTCAAGATAAGGCAATAGGGGCGGGATCTGGCTCAGCATAGATCCAAATGTTTGACATGCTCTTTCACCATCCTGTTCTCTCTAACACTTACTTACATATCCACACATGCACAGCCACAGTCACCTGCACACACACACACACGTACATACCCCACCTTATGACTCACCCGCATCAACAATGCTGATAGCTAAGATGTCATCAAAAGGTTTTTGTTTTGAGCCTGTGATAGGATTTTTATCGTGCTGAAGTGCTGAGGCATGGATTGTAAACTGCAGAAAGGAGCCTTTGACCTGCCTCCCTCGTTATTCCCTCTCATGGGCCCATTAATGGAATTAGCTATTCATCGAAAAGTGGAGAGCGCACTGAATTAGTCTGTCTGCTCTGCTACCTCTCAATCTTAAGAGTCTCCTTAATAGTGTGTTGACTGGTTTCTATTGTAGCTGTGTCTCTGCGGGCCTGTGAGAGTGGAAGGGGAAACAGGGCAGGGCAGGTATGGAGCAGCCCACAGGGGGCTAACCTTTGACCCTGTTCTGGAGAGGAACTCGAGTCTATCCAGCAACACAATACTTCCAGCATACAGCCCTTGGTGGCTGCCTGCTGCTACCCACAATGAAGCCCATTGCCGGGGGTCTCTCCGGGCAGAAAGGCCCCCTGGAGCGCCGACTGCCATCCGGAGGTCTTTCACCGCTTTCTTGCCTCTCTACCTCCAACCCTTGCCTAGAAAGAGAGGAAAAAACTCAACAACAGAGAAGATACAAGGGGAACAATAGTCTTTAGAATGCATCTTAACCCGCAACAAACAGTGTCAACATCTGTGGGGAGCGGTTAGATAGATAGACACTGTGTCGGCCACGGACAGAAAGAGCCCTTTCCTTGTGGGCAGTCACACTGAAAAGGCTACAGTGTTGTTTTGTTGTGTATGAGAGGGATTTGGTCCCTGTTCCTTTCAGCTGCAGTTGAACCACACTGTGGTGCCAGCGAAGCGATTTTGTCTCGCTGGAGAGCCGGGGCAAAAGATGAAGCAAAGCCTTGAGAGCAGGGCCTTTCTTTCGATGGCCCGCTCTTTTGGAGGGGTGAAAAAGATTATTGTCGTACAACATTGAGTAAAAAATGCATCAAAGTCGGCGGGGAGTGTGGCTCGGATTGCGAGAGCGAAGGGTTGATGTTACGCGGAGGGGATGAACACAGACATGTGTGGCGTGTAGCATGTGTGTATGTGTGTGTGGTGGCCACACACAAGCCCAGACGTGTGGGAGTGTATTAGATTCTCATGGGGTGTCTGGGAAAGACACTGTCCCTCTCTCTATTTTCTATCTCAGTCTCTCTCAAGCGTGTGGTCTCCTCTCATGTGAACACACTGCCAGTATAAAGGATCTCTTCATCGCTCTCTTTTGGCTCTCTTTTGCATCCTGATGTGAAAAGGTTTCATTCACTGGGTCCTACAGTCTAACTCCCACTCATCCCAATTTATCAGTTAACGTCAATTGGGCCTAACTGGGAGCTTGTGGGAATCCAGGTGCTTATCATTAATGCTGCTTCGTTGTGGTTTGTGAGGATATGCTGGAGGAACTGTGTCATGTTCCTGCATGTCTGTGACAGGCTTTGCCAAACTGTGCTTCCCCTCTATATACTGCGTCCTGACACACGCCCATACATGCAGTTACATATAGGAGGACATGCCTGTGTTAAAGCTTCTGCAGAATGTCTTTTGTCCTGCCACAATGTACAATAGCATATAAGCTGAAATATATCCGGACTATTAAAGTTATAATGTCACTGCACGCTGATCCACCAGTCTCATTTTTCAACTGTCTCTCCATGACATATGTTTTTGGGCAGATTATCATAATGTTGTGATATCATTAACTGCTTTTGACTTGGCGAGAATAAGTGTACAGTTTCACATCTGAATGCAAAAACACATAGCATTCGAAAACCATCAAAGAAAAAGAGCTAATGACAAACAAAGACAGTCTGTGGCCAGCTGTATCATCTATGATCTAAATCCTCCAGAAAAACCACATCCTGAAAACTCACTGCCTCAACAAATGTATAACCCTGGTTGGACTTCCTGTCAGAAGTTTTAGAAGTGACACAAATAGACACATTCATACTGAGATCAAAGCAAACGTTCTGTGGGTGTCTGAGCAGAGAGACAGAGAGAGCTTATGTTTGGTTCGTACAGTCAGCATCTGTACTGTCAGAGACACTGGATTACTTTTTGTAGCCTAAATGATTTATACATATGACAGATTTCACAGATGTTTGTGTCTCAGTCATTATTGCGTCACACTAGAGTCTAGACAAAAGTCAAGAATGGTGTATCAAAGCGGTCTTAACATTACTATATGTAACTTAAAAAATAAATGTTTCTGAAATTGGCATTTTTCATCTGATGATCATAAATGACCTGCAACCCTTCCTGGGTCCGATTTTTCCTGCAATGTCAAAAAATAATTTACGGCAGGTAATCCAGCTCTACAAATTTTGGAAAACCCTGTGTTAGTGAGTGTCCAGCTAGGTAAAAGGTAGCAGGAGATTTATTTATATAGGCGTTATTGTATTTTTATTTTATTTTAAAAGTTATTGGTTCTAGATATGGCTGACACTGGGGCAGGGCCATCACAGAAAAAAAGGAAATTAAACGAAGAATAACTAAAAGCTGAAAGGGAGAGTGACAGATGATGGGCAAAAACCTGAGTCAACCTCATTGCGACTTTCAACAGATGGAGACAATTACTGGATTGTAAATGATTCACATCCAACCCTGAATTGGCCCTCAGGTATATAATATCTTTCATTCATAAAATAACTTTATAATGCGAGATGTAGTTGTCAGTTGCCTACATGAAATTACGTCCCCCTTTCCATTTAGCGCCCGGTTATTCATTCTTTTCAGTTTGTGTTTGTGTTGGCCTACTATTTTATTTTTGTCCCTCTGTACTTAAAAAAGTGTCCCTGGGTTTCATGAAATGCACTATATTGAATCCAAGTTATTATTATAACGTTGGTTGCTACAACAAACTTTTAATGCTTTGGCTTGTGACACAGTAACAATGATACCCAATTTAGCTCCCGATACAGTACATCCAAAGTAGGCTAAACTACCTCTCTGAATGCAACAATGCAACGATGCATCTGTAAAATATGTTCTTATTGTAAATGAATGATTTTCTGTGTGAGCAAAACATTTATTGCAACTATATGACCTCCCGGTAATGCTAACTCAGTATACAGTGGGAAATACAGCACTGTAAAAAAACGTACCTTTAAACAGCAGGTGTGGTAAAAACACTATCGCTTTTGTACAAAGCGGCCGCTAGAATCAACACAAACTGAAAATCACAAATAGCCCCTTTAATAATTATCCTGCTGAATTTGCTGCAAGGTGATACCACTCAAAATAGAGGTAGATGACCTCTCCTCATTGTTAATGTAGCTTCTAATACCGATCAGCATACTATTTACTCAGTGTCACAACAGGGCATCCACAAACCCTGCAAATGTCAGTTCAAATATATGATGAAGACAAAGATCGCAAAGATCTCTAAAATGTCTTAATTTCACACTATGCAATTCATTGCCTTGTGTCTGTCCAATTTAAAGCACTTAAGATGATAATAAATGCAATTATCTTGTATCATGTACTATTCTTTTCTACACTTTCCTTAATTAGGGGCACACTACTTCATGTATTGACACTAAACATGCACTGAATGGAGATCATAAGCTGCACATTCATCCAATATGAACATATGTCCAAGGGACACTGGTCTGGATTTTTTGTGAAGACAGTTTATATGAATTCCAGAATGTACCTTATATTATATTGAAAACTACATGAATCCTAATTGAAATGCAATATGGGCTAATATATTTTTAAATACTAAAGTGATCATGCATATAGTGGTTGACTTTATCAGCACATAACAAAACAGCCATAATAAACATACAAATGGTAAAAGCATTGCTCTTTCCTTGTCCCTTTTTCTGTCACCTTCATACAGAGGAACATGTAGATTGAGAACAGAAGATATGTAGCCAAACTGTAAAATTAGTCTCAGGTGAGTGAATAAAGTAGCAGATTTTAATAAATGTTTCTCCAGTTAGCTCTCTATTCCCACAAAAAAACATGATTAGTGACACAAACACACAGACACACACGCACACACACACGCACACAACACACACACACACACACACACACACACACACACACACACACACACACACACACAGTTAAGGCGGGACATCCCATTTCCTGTTACATGGGCAATAAGAGGATGGACACTCCAAAGAGTGAAAGACCTTTGAAAGAAAACACTTTCTTTGAGGATGTACGTCCTCTTGAGAAGGGGAGTGAATGCAGTGGCGAGCATCTTTAGCTTTAGTGAACCGGTCTGTAATGTTCATTAGCAGACTTGGAGAGAAAGTGGAGGACATGAATGGAGGGTACACCTTTGTTCTGTAACCCTGTGCCAGGAGAGGTCCAGTAACATTAGAGATGGCTGACCTGAAGTGAATGTTGGCCTTGCTGAGGCAAAGAGAGTGCCATAGCAGGGGGTGAGTAGAAGAGAAGAAGCAGCACCTTCGAAACTGATAATCTCTTGTATTCCTTTCCCCATGGTGCTCCTTATTTCCAGCACCCCGCCTCTTTTCCTTCCCCTTGGTTAAGCTACTTATTGCCAACAATTATTACATTTGAAGGTCTCTCCCCAGAACGCACACACTAACAAACACACACACACACACACACACACACACACACACACACACACACACACACACACACACACACACACACACACACACACACCTCTCCACAATCATGGGAAAAGGGTTTGCTGATGAGGTGCCCCTAATACAAATTTAATCAGTGTTTCATTGGATTCCTTCAACAGTGTTTTATTAAAGTGACTCACAGGGATTTTTTTCATTGTTGTTTAGTTCAGAGAATTAAGAGATTACAAAATCTTTTTTTTTGCATGACACAGCAACAATACCCTCCCACCTTAATTCATCCAAGGACTTCAGGGTGTGGACTTCCTCGAACCACAGCATGCGTTAAACACTGCACAGTAAAAACATCGTCAATGCTCAGGCTGTAATACACAAGGGTTTGGGAAAAAAGGAGAAAAAAAGAGACAGCGCTGTAAAAGGTCACACACAACAACACAAATTTGGTGGTCATGATGACTGTGAACATTGGACTGTAAAACCCTGCCTAGCGTTGGGAAGAAAAACTATAAACGTGCCAGTTGTTTCTGGGGGTATTTTATATGCCACAACAAATGGCAATTTGAATGCCTGAGCATGACAACCAAACCAATCTCTGCTTCCTCTCCTCTCTTCCTCCCCTTCCAGGCAAGCAGCTAGCAGTTTAACATGTGTTCACACAGGCTGAAAATACACACTGCGTCTGACTCAATGCTAAACCGCAACGAGCCCTCCTGTTAAGACCGACCTTAATGAGGCAGGCAGTGTGTATGTGCATGTGTGTGTATGTGTGCTCAGGCAGAAGCTAACACCTGGACCAGCTGCTAGCTATAAAGCACGAGCGCTGTCAGGGACTAGCAAAGCACCTTGCGGCCATCCATTTTTCTTCCTTCCCCTAAATCTCCAGCGATGCCTCTAAAATCACTTAACAGCATCCTCCATTAATTGGCCTCTTACCTCCGACAGGCTTAAAGTGGGGGCATTCATTTGTACATAGACATGCACATTTAGAACAGCAGAATGCTCTTACAAAGTACACACATTAAACCACAAACACAAATGCCTTCAGGTGAGTCAAACACTGCAAACATAGATCTCTCTTTTTTCCATATTTGGTTTCTCACAGCAGAAGCAGAGGGGCGTCAGAACTGAATACCTGTAAGTGTGTGTGTGTGTGTGTGTGTGTGTGTGTGACAGTGTGTGGAAGTGTAGAGCAGGCTTATCTGGCTCAACATCAGCTCTGGGACGATTTGCTCTCAGTCAGCGCTGTGCGGGTGCAGAGAGAGCGCCTTTGTCCTCCTGGCAGAGATCAGGCTGGGATCCTGCTTCAACAGCCACCATCTCACAGTCATTTATATACCGAGTAAGACATGGAGGAATTTATTTTGATTGTGCTTGTGCAGAAGGCAACTTATGGTGCACTGCAGTTCTGGTGATATCATACATAAGTCCTATTAACATAAGGTAGATACACTGTGGAGGATTGGCTCAACAAAGACGGATGGGAAACACAGATGGCTGATTCATGTTTAATTAGTTTCCAGGAAAGCTCCTCAGTTTTTATGTCATCATAAAGTTTCTTTATGCCAATTTCTTAAGCACTTGTCAAGGCCAACAAACATTGACTATGGAAGAGAATTCAGTCTCACCATTATGCCCTTTTCAGACTGCCACTACCACAACCTTTTTACATGGAAGAACAGGGGAAACTATAATGAGAACACAGTGCATAGATTATGTTTTTGGAATCAAAACAGCACACTGTCAACAAATGAGAGCAATGTTTTGATAGAAGAGCACAAAAGGTGGAACACTTTATGCAAGCTATAGTTTTATGCTGTACAGACAGCTGGCAGTTTACAACAATAAGCACAATGTAACTGGACCTTAAAAAATACAATTTTAAAAAGTGGCCCTAGTAGTTACCCTGATGATAAAGACTTACTGAGCTGGGGAATTTCAGGTCAGCAACAGTTGGTCAGTGACGGTCATTTTGGAAACAATGTTTTCTAAATGATTAGCAAATGTGATTGTTCTACACTAAAGCAAAATTAAGCTGTATAATCCTGAAACATGTCACAGGAACAATGATACCTCACAAACAGTACATTATTTACTATATTAAAGACATGAAATAATATGAATGCCCAGAAAGTTAGGGTAACAGGAAATAACTTTAAAATACAGTCAAAATACTTTTCTGCTGGTCTCTGACATTTGACCTTCCGTGAAATGTGGTAAAGTCAGTCAACCTGGTGCTCCATTAGGGAAAAACAAACACTGACAATCATTTGCAAATGTTATTTGATTCTGATCTGCTCAGCAGCTCGGCTGGGTGTACGCCATTCACAAGTACATGTCAGCATGAGGAAGATTTACTGCCTCTGAGGCAGGGGCCCGTTTAGCCTGGGAGTGAGAGGCTGATTGACTGAGTATGTGTTGGGATGGAGTGCATGTGTGTATGTGTGTGTGTGTGTGTGTGTGTGTGTGTGTGCGTGGGTACTTCTGGAAGTATGTGTGTATTTACGTGTATGCCTGTGACAGTGAACATGGGCAAGTGAGTGTGTGAAAGAGAGTCTGTGGGTGATGTTAGGTCTTTGTGCGCACTTGGACAACTGATGTTTGTGCTGAAAAATGTCTTTCTCAGCAGACAAATGCATTCCGCTATGTGTAGGTGTTTTTGGGTGTGAGATGGTATATTTTTGTGTAGTGTTGGAATCCGGGCAGCAGGGGTTCCAGTGGTGCTTTGGACTGGAGCAGAATTAACAGCTCATTAACACCAGTTCATTACGGGCCCACTTCTCCCTCCCTCACTGTGCTTTGCATTATGATATAGACAGCCGCCCTCTTTTACACACAATGTAAATCACTCAGGACAAACTCACAGGCACAGACGGGGAGCCGGGCCAGCAAGCCTCCCGCTGAGAAATACTACCTGTGTGTTTTTTAAGTGCAAGTGTATGTGCACGTGCAGGGGCGCTGCTAGAGATTCTGGGCTGATTGAGGTATAAAACTGAAAATGGTTGTGTCGGTATAAGAGTAGAGAATTTTGGGGTTTGGCAAGGGTTTAGTGTATGTGTCATAGTGTATGCCCTAACAAATTGCTACTGATAACCTAATACTAATAACCAGCCAAACAGCTAGTGTGTTTTTTAGGCATGAGACTGCTACAAACTGAAATGCAGCCATCTCATTTATTTCAATGGAGTCAGTCCATTGGCACAGTAGGGTGCCAAAGCATGGGCCCCTAGCAAAATAATGGAGGGGCATTGGGCAAAAATGTAGAACCATCCTAGTAGATTACTTTAATGTAAACCACATGTTTCTGTTTACCTCGCTATTGTCGGATGAAAGAAAAGATAGTTGCCCTTGTGATAACTTTCCTGAGTTGTAAATCCTGTCTGTGAGTATTACAAACCATTGTGCAATGTTTTAACATATGATAGGCCTTTAAACGTATTACTCTGTCACTGGAATTCCTGTATCACATTTAATAGTCTCACCAGAACCTTAAACAACACACGTTCACCAAAACAGTTCATGCTGTAGGACTGTTTTTGGTTTCCTTTAGGTGTGTCAGAACAAATTTGGCTCCCCATACATTTTAAACAGGGACACAGTGAAACCTACCCACTTAGGTAAAGGTAACCTTTTGGCTGACAAAATCTCATCTGACAACGACTTGGTTAATTTTTCATCTTGTTTTTTGACTGCAGAACTAATCATTTTAGAATTAAGAACTGACTTACTCATTTAAGTTTCAGGTTTTTGGATGGATAAGCAAAAATGAGTCTGGTTGCATGTAGCAACAATTTTCTTCAGATCAATCTCTTTTTTCAAATGTTCTGACCACACCAAAAAAAATCCAATTAGTATATAAACCTAATTTCTAGGAGACAGAGTTCTCTATGAAGAAAGAATAAGACCACATCTATAAATTATATTATATATTATAAATTGAATCACATTTTAAAATTGTTCATAGGTTTTTCTCTACTTAAGAGAAAGCGGAATAATCAAGGCTATGTTTGTCATTGACAAAAAAAATTAAGAAAAAGTAATTTTAAGATATGTGAAGGACAATTTTGTACGGAAGAGGATTAGGGCGACTGGTAAAAAATTATGTGTTCTGACTTTATTCTCAGAATTGTGACTTTTTTTAATTCTGAGAAAAAAGTCAGAATTCTGAGAATAAAGTCAATTCTGAGAAGAACTCACATAAATTTCTCACCAGTGGCCCTAATCCTCTTCCGTAATTCTGCACTAAAAAATCATGATGTTGAGGAGATTTGTGACACAGCTGCAGAGTATCTATAGACGAGATCTTAAAGGATGAGTGACGGCCCTAAAACTCAGCAGCTGGAGGTGTGAAGAAGGATAACTTTATGTATTTGTATGTCAGCAGTCTGGTCCTTGATATTTTGACCCTCTCAGCACCTTTATTTGTAACACAAGTCAGGTCCATAGAGAAGGAGCAGAGAATGGAGATCAAAGAGGTAAAGGGGAATATCAGATTCAAAGATACCACCTCTTACCTTAGCCCCATTATTTGTGTTAAATAAAGAGCAAAACTCATAATTTGTCAGTTCAATGTTTGAATAAGAAGATCTAGGTTTATTTAATTTGTATAGTTACAATAATTGCTGTGTGGGGCATGCCAATAAAAGAGAGTTCAACAGTCAGGCTTCATTGCCCCTAGAGAGAACAGCCACTTGGCAAATAACCACATGTGCACACTTCTTACCCACAATGCACTCAGGGCTTTGTATTACTGTCATCATTCCTAAATTTTAGGACATCTCCCAGTTACTACAATGGTAGCTGATGCCACTCTATCATCTGCTCCTACTTCAAAAGATGTGCATTGTGGAGAGGGTAAAAAAGAAAGAGACACAATCCTCTTATTGTCAATGAAATAAATAGCAGCATATGGACTTGCCATTCACAATCCGTTCCCAGTCGCTTTATATTGGGCTTAGGGCGCAATTTCAGTGCAAAGCGTATTAAGAATTTAGCAGAAGAGTTGATGAGGTGAGGGATCGTTACTTCCGCAGGATTTTCTTTGAAGGCTCTATTTCTCTGACCTCTAAAAATGGAAGAGAAGAAAAGCCATAAAACCTATTTTCCATTATGTCTCTTTAAAGTGGTGCCTCCAAGTGAAGGGATGGAGGGATGGAGAGAGACAGAAAATTTGGCTTCTGGATACCGTTTACATCACTCACATGTCAATGCAAATAAGGTGACCTGGCTGCTCAGCACTGCATTAGCCTCCCAAACACGGAGCAACAACAAAGTCCTTTGTATCTTAGATGGTCCGATGAATGTGTTTTTGCCCATATATCTCTTCTCCCTCTTAATTACAATATGTTGGTACCATAATAGGATTGTCAACTACCAAAGAGTGACAGCTTAAAAGAAACGCTTTCCAGTTGAAATGTGCCTTTGAGGGCCGATTTTCCAGAGCTTTCTTGCTTCACTTTAAAGCTCCATCCAATTCAGCAGCCCTTTCAGTGTAGCTGGGATACAAATCCATGCCACTGCAGCTATCACAGGCCCAGAATGAGCATAAAAAGCTGCATTACATCTTGCTTCGTTTTTGAAAGGTTCTCTTTGGCTTCTCATGTGCATGGGCCATCTATAGCACAAAGTGGCCCACTTCGGTCTGCCAAGTGTCTGTGTTACTGGGATCTGTCATAGGGAAGTCAAAGAATTGCTATAAAGACAAACGGCCACCATTTCATCGTAGCTCAGGCTCTCTACCTTATTTCAGAAACGCCATTGTCATTCTGCTGCCTGCCAAAATGCATACCCCAGGCCAGCTACCAATCAGCCATTTGCAGGGGTGTTTTTTTGTTCTTTCAAGGTTCTTTACTGTTACTCCATCTCTCCCTCCTATTTATTTTCTTGTTGCGGCTGACAGTTTGACAGATTCCAGGAGTGCTGGTGTTTCAGCCAGTGTGTCTTGGAGGCAGTGGCAGCAGATGTAAGTGTTAAGCATCCCCAGCCAAAGCCTACTGCTGTGCCTTAAATCCCTTTGTGGGTGATTTTAAGGCACGCTCATGCCATACTGCACCTAGAGCCTCTCCACAAAAGGGACACATTTTGCAACCTTACCCTCAGGTGTTTCTACACTTTTGTTAAAGAAACCTGCTGATGATTTTCACTGGTTTAGATATGCATTGGGTCAAAGCAGAAACAGATGTAGAGAGAAGAAGTAATAGGGCATACTAAAGATGCCTTCCTGGTACCGACCACACAAGTACAAGTACACACAAGTGCGGAGGATATCTCATCAAGTTATTATTTTTCAAATCTGTAAATCTGTATCTACTGCAACATCATATGATATTTCAATAGTGTGTTTAGAGGACACCTTCCATTGAAGTTGCTTTATTTAAATTGACTTGGGCAAATTCCAGAAGGTTCAACAGCAAACTTAACCACACAGTACTCATTTTACACATACACTCACTGCAATAACAATAAAACAAATGCTTTCTTTTTGGAATGTTTTCTTAAAATCAAAAGCCATAAATGTTATGAAACAGAGTTTAACCTACCATTGAAAAACAAGAGGAGGCTATTAGTGTGGAATACTGTTTAATAGACTTTACCATCCTGGCAAAAATCTAATTCAGAAAAAGACTGTGGGCATAATCTACAAGATGCACACTGAAACAAAACCCATAGACATATGTTTCAGGTTATGTCTTTTTGCCTAGTGCCTGCACAAACACTTGGACACAGGATTTGGGGAGAGAAAAGTCCCAGCACCTCATTCACCTCTCCTCACCTCTCGCTCCCCTCCCTCTTCCCTGTCCACAGGTCTGATAAAACAGGGAGGCCCAGTGGCTGCACTGTGCTCCCCAACAAGCCAGCCCTGGGAATGAGAGGGGAACTCGTAAAAGATAATCACGCTTTATGAGGGCCCCTCAAGAGGTCTGCTGAGGGAAAGGCCATTTCTGTCTTGCAGTTTTGCTCAAGTCTAATGGGAAGCAGAAGAGTAGAGTGCTTAGGCTACCGGCGATAAAAGTCTAGTTTTTGTCACGCTTGTTGAGTTTATATAATCAGGTTGTTTATTGAATGTATGTTTCTTGGAATGGTATTCATACTGTATGTCAAGAGATAAACGTAGTTTTTGTACCAAAATATGTATTTCAACCAAAACTAGATATCATGAAAAGTTATGCCACTGCTTTACTTGACTTTGCTGTTGAATTGTACAACACAGAGCAAAAAGTCATTTTTTATAACAAAATCAAACAAAATAAACAGAAATTAAACAAATCTTTCTTCATAGCTAATAATACAGTTCATCATGTAAAAATCAAATCACAGAGCAGACATACACTGTCTGTTTTTTGGTGCAGTTGACATATTTCAAACTTCAGAAACTCTCAACAAGGCTGAAAAAAAGCAAAACTGGATTTAAAATGGACAAAACTTTCATTTGAACAAAAAATGCTATTAGCAGCATATAACTTCTATCAATCCAAGCGGCACAATTTGCATGAAATGGACCTTATACACGCCCAATCAAGAACGATAAAGAGAGACAAAGGATAAAAGAGACAAGAGGGCAACGATGAAAGGCAAGACGTTGAAAGAAAAGACGTGCAAACAGAGAGGAGTTAGAAGGGAGAAGTACGTGAGGGAGCAGCAAACAAAGAGAGCAGCCCAAAAGAGAGAGAGAGAGAGAGAGAGAGAGAGGGGGGGGAAAGAAATCGACTGTGTGGGTGAGTTAGTGGTGGTGAAGAGGAGCCAAACCCTAAGGCCCTCACCTCAGCCACATCTTCCTAAGCTGCAGCGCCTCCCTCTTCCCAGTCCAGCCGCTGGCCCTGCAATAAATACATTTTCAATTACTAGCACTAGGGAACAAAAAGGAAGAGGAGGAGGAGATGAAGGAGGAGAGAGGAGGACCCCCAAGGAGTCTTAGTGGATCCCCTGGATGAAACCACAAGACACAAGGCTCAGATGTGCTGCAGCGGTGGGCCCCAACATCGGGCCCCAGCACACGCGTGCAGTCTAATCACTGGCTGGCCCTTTGTCAGCCATTTAATGGAGCCAGGGTCTGAGTCCAGAAGTACACCAGCCAGCACTTTGATGGAACACCTGCAGTGAAATTAGATCTTTACTGGACACGGTGCAACCTGAACCCCACAGATGGAGGGTTGTGGGACCCGCCACGGGGTCGGAGGCATGAGTGTGTGGTTGGACACCAGACATACCACCACCAGTGCTTTTGAAGATTATTTTAGGTTTCTGTTGTCAAGGCCAATAAAAGGTTTCCATCAGTGCCACTGGATGTAATGGTGATATTAGAGTACACTGAAACCTCTGACACAGCCCCTAATATGCACCCCGGCCTGAGAATATTGAATATCTGGGTGTACATCTAAAGCCTTCAAAAACCTGCTTTTGGCAATACAGTCTGGATTGACTATTGACACAGGTGCCTAAACAAAATGGCTGTGTGCATTAGTTTATCAACTTTCCGCTCAGTAAATGGCAAAATCTTAATTCATTTTGTCTTGGTTTAGTGTTTGTCCATTCCCCATGTATGCGCTAAATTCCCTTATTGTCTTATCTTCACAGTGAACTGTTAAGTTTGAATCATTTGATACAAATTATGTTTGGGCATTTTATGTCATTTGATCCAAATATGAACTGGTCTTACTGGGTAGAAAAACAAGACATCAGCTAACACAAAAAACAGCCTTGCTTGTAAAGTACTTGATGACACAGCAAAGATTTGAGATAGCTCTAACTGCTGGCGGTTCATACCTAGAGGCAAAAACAACAGAATATGTTCAGCCACATCGAGTGAACTCCAATATGTGGAATATACAAGGTCTACAAACGCCTACTGAACAACTTCGTACACAAAAATAATTGGAATGGAAAGTTCCATTAGGCAAAGTTAAAAACGATGACACATTGAATAAACTGAATTTAGGTTGCATCCTACACATAAAATACATTTCACAGATACTCTTTGCTACAATCACAAATTAAATCACAATACAAGATTAGAACACAATAATGCATTAGCAGCTACGTGACATTGTGAGTTTTAACAGTTGACACATTTTCATAAAACATGCTACACCAGCTTCATGATCACACTTTAAAGCGTTTTCTTTTCTTCCTTGTGTTTGTCACTCATTGGCTATTGTGAGTCGATTAAGCATTGTGCTTAATCGGACAGATTTGAAATTTATACAGCAGCCCTGACAGAGTCAGCAAGAAGCTTGTTGAGGGTACCAATTTTATCTGCATTAGATGCCAAACATCTGTAACAACCAACACCCCAAAAAAAGAATCCTTCCATAAAGGCAAATTGGGGATATATTTATTCAGACTTCATGTGATATTTGCCTTTGATTGAAACATAAAATGCATAACTAGAAACAAAGGGGTTAGCTTAAATATTTCACAAGACGCAATCACTGGTGCGCCATCTTTATACAATGCATTCCAACACACTCCATGGGAATGTCGGGTATCCCTAATGCAGCACAATACACCAGTTGGCAGGCATTAAAGCCACCAAATACGGGCTGTTGCAAAGAAGTCAGTGATGAATTTTTCGGCAGGTTTGTTTTTGGCAGCACAAAACAGAGGGCCGCCTCAGCTATAAGGGCTGTCACTGTGCACCGCCCAGGGTCACCGTCTCTGTTCTGAGCACCGTGACCGCTGCGGTAATTACCTAAATTGGTGAAGAAGAAAAAAAGCTTCAGCATTCCAGGAGTGTCACAGGGGCTGGGTTTGTGTGGGCAGAATGTGAGCTGGATGCTCTGATTCCAGGGTGGATGTGAAGGGATTTAAGCACCCAGGGATTTTCCTCTCTCCTTATACTCTCCTGTCACCATCCCACCCATCACCCCACCCACCCCTTGATCTGCCCCTGTTTTCCAACAGGGGAAGAGAAAGAAGGTGGGAGGGGAGCAACGCGTTGGAGGTCAAGAGAAGTATGTGGTCAGGCCTCCCTGGTCAGAATAGGTCAGTGTGTTGGGTGACCTTGAGGTCTGTGGATGTTGTCATAGCTGCTGATACTGTAACAAGAGAATGAGGTGCTGTCTGGGGTCAGATCAACTTATTAACTAGCTATTAAATAATTGGTTTTTGAAAATGTAATGTGCTTACAGCTGCCTCTGATTCAGTATTTGGCCCCAGAACTGGTTATGTTTCACCTTTACTTTCCTTTCTCCTGGCAGTAGCAGTAGCAGCAGCCAAGCATGCTCCCCAGAGACGACCGGCTAGCTAGCATCATCACAGCTAACGAGGACCACGCTTTTGCTGTTTCCACCGAGCCTGCCAACAGTTCCCAGACAGGGCCCCATTTCACGGCTGCCTGCTCAAGGTGTGGGACCAAATACGGGGGCCCACGGTTGGTTGGGGGCTGTTAAAGAGAAACAATGTGTGGATTTTTGTGCATGTAACACGCATATGTGTGTATGTGTGTGTGTGTGTGTGTGTGTGTGTGTGTGTGTATATGTGTGCAAAAGTGTTTTGACTTATTAGACTGCTGTAGCTATAGTTTTGGTGTGCATGAGGTAGTTGTATGGCTCATAGTAGAATTTCCATTTCATTTCCCTTTTATCCAATCAGCAAGCCTGGGGGCCTCTAGCCTAGTCAGGCAGGGGGTTGTGGGAAACGTGGTCTGACTGCGAGAGTTGATGTGATTTAGGCATTGCTTGAAGGGAACACATGGCTATTTTGACAGACACTGGCCTCCTGCTCAGACTGAGGTCTGCAATTACACAGGACATAAACATGGTGCGCTGAGGCCAGACTGGAGCTCCGAGGGCCCCTGGGAACGGAAAACGCTGTACAGCTTTGTAGAGGCTGCAGAGGCCTTGGCAAGCGCCACAGACAGCCATCGCGTGACTGTGGGAGAGGGATGACTTGTTCGTAACACCCGGGAACTACTCTGGGAGAGATTAGGAACAAAAAAAAACATAAAAGTGATGACTTGTAGTAAATTAAAGTAAAGTAAAATAGGACATTGGGTGCGATTTGTGAAAAAAAGCAGAGGAGGGGATGTTTTTCGATCATGCACAACAAAACAAAACATGCAAGAATGAAATCCCACTTTTAATCCCACAAATATGGTGCCACTCGCCCAGCCATGTAAAAACAATTATTTATGAACTTCAATATTCACTGGAAAATAATCTCAAAAGGAAATAGCGTGGTGTCAACATAAAATACAGCACTTTCAAGCCGCCCAGTGGAGTTCACTTTGCCGAAAAACAAAATACTTTCATCCAAGAATTGTTCATTCATTCCTCGGGAGTGTTTTGATCCAAACCACCATCTTTTTCCTAAACATACACCATAGTTTTGGTGCCTAAACTTAACTTAACACCACATGACAATCACTTGTTCTGGCTTAACTCAACTACCATGCCCCCAAAGGACCGTCACCTGGCGGTGCCTGTAGCCGGTTCGCAGTCACTGCCAGCCGGCGTCACAGGGCTCTGTAGCAGCTAAATACAACCAGCAACTGCCCCTAGGATCGTACTATAGACTGCTCACGTTACAGCGCTTTATTTAGTTGAAAGTACTTTTATTTTAGGTACATAATGGTCTATTAGTGAAGTAGATGAGCACTTTGAGGGGGAGAGACATTTTTTCCCCACCAGGGATAAAAAATAATTCATCAAAGGCAGGGATATGAAGACCAGAAAGGGGGAAATCCCACGCATCCCCTCGGCAAATCGCATTCTGGGTGTACATATAAAAGTGCATATTGTCACTCAAACATATAGGCACAAATAATAATTTTGCTGCACATACAGACGATTCCCATACACTTTCTCTCTTATCTCAAACAGGCCACACAGGCCTGTTAACCAACACCAACTTTCTGTTTTGCTCTCCCAGCAGTCCACATCAGGCTTCACCTTTCTCCCTATAACACAGCTTAAAGCCTTTTTCTCTCACGCTGCGTGCTTGTTCCTTCCCTCCTCCTCCCCCGGGGGTAAAGGGGGGAGTGCACCAGGGTCAGTGTTTGGAGAGGAAGCTCCACTGGGCCTAAAACAATTATCCATTTAAGTGTTCTAAATCAACTTGCATTGCGGAAACAATGCGACGGCTGCCACTGTTATTTACTGTAATGAAGTGGGCCCCATTGTGAGGAAGCACTCTTTGGGGACCTCTCATTGAGCCAGGCTGAATGCAACAAGCCCTGAATGGATGTCAGGCTACATAAAGGTTTTTGAGCAACAGTGAGAGTGTTGCCTTGTGGATAAAAAGAGTGGCGGTGAGATCATATTTACCCACCATTCAGCCTGCTTTATGTACGCCCATCGGCCACATCCTATTCGGATAAATCGGGGACAGAGGGAGCGGCCGCAGACTAGAGTTTATTTTCCACAGTCAATTCAGACCGGGACCTGACACAAGCATGGGAAAGCAAATAACCCGGATTAGGCTTCTTCAAAGGCCTGGCCCTGTGAAAGATGGGAGCAGGAGAAGCAGACAAAGGTAGGAGTTTACACACACACACACACACACACACACACACACACACACACACACACACACACAGAAAGTTGAGATGGTGTATCCAGAGGTGTGGGTTTTCTTTGGCTGTTTTAGAGTTTTTCTAAGATGGAGGATCAGGCACATGATGAAGAAGATGGCTGAGTGTGTGTGAGGGTTGAGGGGATGGGGGCAAGATAGGGGTAGCGTGAGGCTTGCATGTTGTGGCATCTACACAGAGCAGGATCAGACTTCACTTCACCTGCTTGGTGTGTGAATGTGATGCTCAGCCAAGCCAAGCCAGGCTTGCCAGACTACCACTGCCAGGGTGTGTGTACACGTGTATTTGTGTGTGGAAACTTTTCATCCCATCTTTGAGTGCAACTACAGTTCAACTGAGGATGTCTGTGTTTCATTAAAACCATAAGTGTATCTCAGCTTGCAGACAAACACGAATCATTTTGGAGCTAGTTTCCCCCAAAACGTGAGGGAATCTGACTGCTGCAGCTTTGAGGAGCTCAGTGAGACTTTCCACAGCAATTTATAACATACACATGGTTTAGCAGCACACGCCAGACATTACTCCACCAAACCACAACAATATTAATGGTGCAGCAGGCTAATTTCTCAGTGATGGGGTAGTTAAGATTGTCAGTGCTGCCCTGACATGAAATCATGCTACACACATGTGCTACATACCTCTGTACACAGTCTTTAGTGCTGGCATGACTCAAAGACAAACCTATTCAACAGCAGGAATGTTTACAGTTGTGTGTGTGTATGTGTGTGTGTGTGTGTGTGTGTATAAAATGGGGGGTTAAAAGTTATTTCCTCCCCTCTCCATAACTTCTTCAGTCCATTTTTCCTTCCCTCACTTCCCTCACTTCCTATCTTTTTTGTTTTGTTGTTTTTTAAGATATTTTTTGGCTTCTTTTATTTCCATTATTAATAAGACAGATACAGTCAGGAAAGTGGGAGAGAAAGGGGGGTTGACATGCAGCAAAGGGCCTGCTAGTTTCTGTACATGGAGCACACACTCAACCAGGTGTGCTAACCAGGCTTCCTATCTTTTCATATCGAAATGCTCACCCTCACCCTCACACACACACACACACACACACACGTATAGGCATGCAGAAGGCATAAACACACACACACACACACATACACACACACACGCTTACACATGCAGGCACACAGCACTCTCCCTCAGGCGGTCTGGCTGTAAGATGATACCTCGTCTCGGAGCATTTTGCACATGCCTTCCCGGACAGTTCCCACACTCCCAGCCGCCTCAGTCTGTCTGACCTTTACCAAGCCCGCCACCCTCCCCACTGCCCCACCAAGCCTCCTTCCTCCTGCCCCATCCCTCCCTCCTCCTCATCTTCTCCCAGGGCCTGCGGTTTGGACAGCTGCGGCCAAGCTGGCTGCTGGGCTTGTGGAAAACATCCGCCACACATGGAGGACTGTACTGATCCTTCTTGGCCTCTGCTGGCTGGCTGGCTGGGTAACTGGTTGCCTGTTTCCCAATCCCACAAACACATTATTTAACTATCCACCACTACTTATGTCCCTAAAACCCATCCATATCCAAGACATCACCCACCGAAAATAATAACTTGAGAGCAGAAGGAAAGCTGTGGCGATAGTTATGTTACGTTAAGTATACGTAATGTGACTTTGTTGTAGTTACAAGGGTTGCCCATCACGTCACCAGGACCACCAGCATGACCCAGTAATCTTAAATTAACCTTTATCCATACAGTGAAACATGTCTGATAACATTCATACTTTCCCAGAAATATGCATTTAAAGTAGTTTTCTTTTCAGGTAAAGGAGTTCACTAAAACCCTTTCTGGTCTAAAATGTTAAGTAGGCCTATATTAAGTATAACACATCTGATTTCTGATATCTAACATGATTTTGACTTGTTTCAAAAGCAAAGTACTACCGTAAGGAGTTGTTTCAGAATTAATTAATCATTCTATTAATTCATTAAATTGTAGCAAACTTATGAAAACTTGTGTTTTTGTCTGGTTAATAGTGAAAACTATTTAATCTATATTGGACAATACATTGCTCTCACACCTACTGAGAAACTAATAAAATTAGTTCTCTAGGCTGGTTACAAGACTAAAAGTGAATTTTTTTGCAGTGCAGGCCTAATCCCCTGCAGCATGGCTCCAATTTAAGGCCTCCCCACCGACACAGTGTGGTACATAAACAGGCCCTGGTTACAGCCCCCCCCCCAATCTCACTCAACACTTACATACCCACACACACACTCATAGCCTCAACACATGAGACTGATATTGTTTTAGATCTTGACTCTGGCCACTGCTTGGAGCTTTTTTCCTTTTTATGCATGCACTGGATTCACACACACACACACACACACACACACACACACACACACACACAGACTTCTGCTTAATGTAATACATGGACAAGGGTGGTATACTAAAACAGACTGAGGAAACGTACAGTATAGTGATGGAGCTCTGGACAGGCTTACTCACAGACTGTACAGACTGTATCTGCATTGGCAGATGCACACACACATGCACACGCACACACAAACATGCACACACAGACACAATCTGTTTTCTGCTCTAACTCCCTCTCTGATAGTGTTGCTGGTGTCATTCTCTTTGTTGCACATACAAACAAGTCTTTCCTCTAGTTTCCTCACCTTCCCTTCTTCTCACAGTGATGACAAATGAAGTGTGATGAATAGAGGGAATGGTGTAAGATAGAGGATTACACCCCTGGCTGGAATTTTGAAGGGAGTAGCTTTACTGTAAAGACACAAAAATACAATCTTGATGGTGTTGCAGACACCTTGCATCACGTTTCCCCTCTGTTTGAGACAGGATTATGGTAAGGAACCAGAGTCTTGGCAGAGCGCTTGCAGCCTGACCTGAGAATCAGAGGATTCCTCTGTGTTTGTGGTTAAAATCAGCTGCGGTTTACACACAGTCTCAAAACAAGCACATGCTAGTTTAACTGCTGCTAGTCTATCCACTCAATGTCACACACCAAACAGAGGAGGAAGAATTGTAGTTATCAGTTTATGTACAGGCAGTTTGTGATGCTGCTGAGAAGTTGGGTAAATGTAAATGCTTTTAGGGGAAGTCTAAATCTTCTCACCATCCCATACAGCAAAAACTGAACATAACATATTGAAACATGCCATGTTGGTAAAAGCAAAGGAAAAGACAATAAAGACAATAAAACCATGCTGAAAAATGTTTCTGACCGTCCAAACTTATGAACTAAAAGTTATTATTTAAATATATATAAAGCTATTTTTTTAACAACTTAAAATATGTTGTCCATTGTTGTAAACATCATATAAGGTTGAATACCAGCTATAGGCATTTGTCCTAACTAACGTGAGATTTCAATGCAACACGACATGACACAGGGCAACTAGCAGAGCTCCACAGAGGTGAAATAATATGTCCTGAACTGCAGGTGAGTGCATATGAGAAACTATAATAGTTTTCATGGAAAAACCATGAAACACGTCAAAATTACAACAGAGATATGACAGATATATTTAGTATCTTGGGGATGCAAATCTTGCTAACTGGCTTTTACATAAATTCAAACCATCTTTGTAGTAGTATTCTGAATATATTTATATAATTCATAGTTTTGTCAGAATCCATAAATAAACCTCTTGAATTGGTATTTAACGGTGGTATCTCTCTGTATTTTTGGAAAATTAAATTCACAAGCTATCATTATGAATGGGATGATGTGGCAATAAAATTTAGGGGGAAACTGAAGACTTTTCATTTCAGTTGTGAAAACATTTAAATCACTGTGTTCAAACATGGGATTGGGGCTCTGGGGGGCATTGACAGCAACAACAAAAACAACACTCACACACACACACACATACACACACACACACACAACACACACACACACACACACACACACACACACACACACACAAACTCTCTGCCCATCCTTTTGCCTGCCTCCTCCTCACTACTTCCATCCATCCACTCGTCTCCCACGAGGAGCTCTTGCTCCAAGGCTGCGGTGCAAGCGCTCATAAAAAAAGAAAAGAAAATTGCTCACCCTGATGATGGAAAAACTGACACCAAAAAAAATAGCAAGAGAGAAGATATGTAGTAGGAAAAAACTGTGTTAAGTTGAAAAGCGAGCATTTTCTCTCGCTCTGAGCTCTTGGTCCATGCTCAGAACATCCCTGGATGCCAGAGTCTTTCATCATTTGGCAGCCTGGCTCTGCAGTTCAGTTTTACCTCCTGGCTGGAGGCAGAGAAGCACCACTCGCTCTTTACACAGAAAGCAAGAAAGGAAAAGAGAGGGAGATAGAGACAAACAGAGAGAGAAAGAGAGAGAAAAGCATATTTCATGCAAAAACAACCTCTGGAGTCATCTATGGCCAAGCATGGGCCATGATCTTTTTATTCTGTGCTCTTCCCTCTGCTCCTCCATCTCTCTCCTCTGTTTGCTTCATTTTACTGATGTTATTCACTCAAGAAGTAAAATGCTTATCATTATATAATCTGCAGCAGTGAATCGCTCCCAGTGATGGAGATGTTGAAAGCAAAGAGGGGGAGATGTGTGCTAGCAAGGCAGAACAGGATGACCTCTGATGTCCTACTCTCCTTTTTGGATAGTCTTACTGGTATCATCGCTGAAATATACCAAAAACAGCCGTTTTGTTGTGGGCTTGAAGTAGGCGTTTTCAAAGCACATCTGCCACCCTGTTTTTCCCATTCTCTTCATGAGGCTGAAACCAAAACTCAACAGCGATACTCCAGGCTGTTTTTATCCCTCCTTACCATAGTACTTTGGTATTTTTTAGTTACAATACCCTCAAACTCTGCTCAAACCACTTGAGGTATGAACAGATTTACAGCAAGCAAACACAAGTCCTAGTAATAATTTATTTTAGTACAATTATTGAGAAGTAAATAAAACAAATACTTAATTATACAATTGCACACACAGAAGGGAAACCAGGGAAATAAGATCACAACCTCCCGCCAAGCGAGTAAACTGCACCAACAGCGCTGAACAGTCTTTATATGCTCTCCACTGCTAAGAGTGAACACAGGTTCCCACAGGGCTTTATAAAGCACCCCTACCATATGCATTCTTTCGACATGGATATGCCACCATGAACAACACACTTGGGCATGTCAGGTCAGGCTGAGAGGAAGACTGATGTGCCTCATCATTATGGGCCAATGGCCTTCCCCTGCAGCGAAATGTATGTTCCTACTGTGGTGGCCCAGCAGGACTTCACTGGCACCCCGCTAAGAGTTCTGGGAGCTAAGGCATCTGGTTGAAAACGTCTTCCTCCCACTCAGACTCATGGAGACAAATAGGAACACTAATAGGAAAAAACACAGATACACACACACACACACACACACACACACACACACACACACACACATTCTTAAGTATGTGTGCAGAGATGTTCATTTTAAAATGCACACACATGTGCAGACACATGCACAAAAGCCTGGCGCAAAATGGGTGCAACCTGGCCCCCGGGGAGCTTGCCCACCGCCCATGGCCCCTGCTGAGCTTTCCCAGTGGGAGCTCCAGGGATAGCTGCTAGCTGCACAGCGGGGTGTCTGGGAGATGTGGTCCTGGAGACTATAAGGCTAGAAGTGGTGTGTCGACCATGAAGGCCTTGTCCCTCAGACAGGCCGCAAACACAGAACATTTCTCAGGCCCAGGCATATGCTCTTAGACAAGGACGATTGTGTCGATTTCTTTGCAATCGCTGTTCCCATGGCCTTAACCTGAAGGGTCCTGAGAAATTATTTCAGAGCGCTTAATCATCGTTTTCATTGTTAATAGCCCAAGAAAAATGAATGAATATACTTTTAATGTGTCTGCTGCTGGACAGATGTGTCATCTCTGATGAGAGTTTAGATAATGTGCTTTAATTAACAGTGACAGAGGCATAAAAAAACATGAGTGCAAGGGTCAACCTAGTCTTGCACTGCCAGACCTACCTCCACAGCGCTGGAAAGGAGGGTCTGGCGAGTCCACACATTATTCCAGGATGGGAAAAAAACATTCTTTGGTTTATTGGCATTTTCTTAAACTAATCACAATCATAATGGTGGTGCTAAGCGCCGTATGTAGCAATGGCGCCCCGGGAAGGAACTTGTTTTGGTGGAACATGTGTATGTTCAAAAGCTGTTTTAGTCATGCAACAGAAAACTCAGATTGGACAGATAGTCTAGCTAGCTGTCTGGATTTACCTTGCAGAGATCTGAGAAAAGATGAACAATAGTCCTCATAAATGAACCAGAGTTTAAAATGCCAACACAAAGGAAGCCCAATGCAACAGATGTCCGGCCTAAATGAGTGAAATACAGTGGAATTTCACTCTTTCACTATAGATATATATCTATAGAGAGAGAGAGAGAGAGAGAGAGAGAGAGACTAGGGTCAAATTAATTTGAATTGATTGATTGAAAGGTTTTATATTTTGACATTTTTGGCACCTAAGAATATTATAATCTTCACAATCAATAAGAGCAGCCAATTAAAGGTGTTTCTTAAAACTTCAAAGAGAATATATGAGTATGAGTGATTTTTTTGTATACAAAGAAAACTAAAAATATATGTTTGCAATCATATTTTGGCCATTACAAGTAAACTAACCTTTATACATAAGTGCTGTCTCTTTGATGTAAATATTTAAAGGTAATCATTCACAGTTTTGAAAAGAGCAAAACCTGAGTTCCCACCTCTGTAGCAGTAGCCTGGAGCAGCTGTTTAAGATGTGACCAAAAGGTCGTTAGTTTCTATCTCTGGACTGTTTATGAAAAAGATGAGTGATTAAAGAAAACTCTTCTGTTTCTTATTAACTACCATCAGGATTTCCTTGGGAGCATTACCCCCAGTTGCTGCTGAGTTCCTACAGCAATAGTGGACAGTTGTTTTACTGGGCAGCTTCCACATGTGAATGCGTGCAAAACAGCAACTTTTTATGTGTTAAATCAAACTTTCTGGGATATATGAAGACTAGTTTATGGGACATTTTAGCTCACTGCAAGTGTGTTTGGAAGCTCCATTTATTTTGTTTGGTCTGAACATGAAGATGTTCATCTGGGAAGCTTGTTAGAAGAAACTGAACTAATAAAACTGCATTGCAATACAAGCAGTTTATTGATTTTTATGTCAGCCATTAAGTCAAAAGGAACACAAATTGTGGTTTTACATTCTTTTCTATTTGAGATGATGACAATGAGCTTTGGCAGCACTATCACATTATCTGGAAGCCAGTGTTTGAAAAACATCATGTTTAGCTTAATCTCAAGGCAGGTGAAAAATCCTGATGAGCCTGATGAAAATCAAAAGTCAGTATATTTATGTCACATAATTGTGAGTAATACATGGGTCTGAAGAAGAGCAGGATGCTCGTAATGTCACCTTTGTGATTAATAAGTAAATATTTCATGGGAGCATTATCTAGTTTGCATACTCTATTTCTTAAGGGTAATTAAGGGTTCTGTGGAGGCTCTATGCAGTGCTTTTGCCGTAGCCATATGTAAATATGGCCAGAAGTTTATACTTTTGTGTTGGTGTGTGCGTTGATCTCTTTCAAAGAATATAGACCCTTTGCATGTGCTATCATGCTCTACCCACGTGAATTATGAACGCCATGACGGACAGCAGAAGAGCTATGCTGTAGACGGATGGCAAGCTAAATGCGTTCGTTCGTGTTCTCCCATATACAATCTGCAGAGTAATTTTCACCAACACACACATGTTTATGTATTGCCTTTCTGTTTTAAATGACTGATAAATAATAATAAAAGTGTCTTCACCAGTTAGCTGCCTTGCTAACCAGCTGTTTCTGCTAACATGTCAACCCGATGATGACCCACATTACTATCATTGGTTATTCACTGATTTAGCTAGTTACATATCCCAAAAAAGAAAGCTGTTCCTTTGATCATTTAACTTAACACACACACGAAAATATCAGTTAAATTATAGATGGCATGGCATGGAAACTAGTTTCAAAAAGGTAAAAAAAAAATGGACGCACACACTAGAAATTAACTGTCCATCAAAAATCGCTGCAGTTTAAAGTCAAGTCTAGCTGATGTCTGCTCTTCCGGGCTTCTCGCTCGCTGCTGCGTTCAGGGGCGTTGTCAGTGTGGGCACACAGAGTGCACATGCAGAGCGCGTGATCAGGCACAGTAATGGGAATGCATGGACAGGGACATGACCTTTTTTTACAACAGTGTAGGGTCCGGTGTAGGGTTGGTATCTCCACATACTGTACCTGCATACAGTACGTACCCACAACGTTGACTTAACGCAGAAGCATAAATCAGCCTTTAGTCATAAATGGTGTTACCTCGGGAGAGAGGAACCAGAAATTGACTGGTATTTTGACAAAGCTAGAAAGAAGCAGAAAAGGTTTTAGAGCGCTAATTGAGTTTGCTAAACTTCATCCTCCAACAGCCTGAAGCTGATAGGTTTGTGATCAGCCACATACTATTACTGATGTCTGTTGACCTCTGGGGTCCTTGTTGCCTGTTTCACATCACCAGAGAGGTTTGGTTTGTGATTGATGATCTATCTCATCATGACCACAGCTACCTGCCACAGCTCAGGGAGGACAAAACCTTTGGGTCGGGCCAGAACTAACTTAATTCTTGTCATCCGCCCCTTTGCAAGGTATGGGAAAAATGGCCTGGACTGAAGAGTTTTCGGAGATGAGAGAAGTGGGACTTGAATGGAGCCAAAATGAGAAAAGGACTGAAAGGAAAAGGAACTCTGTCAATGGGAAGGGGGCAGGAGAGGCTGAATGCACCATTCCATGCTCGACAGTGTTGATATTTCCCTCAATAGTCTCTTCTAAAGTGAGCGTTTTAAGCCACACCGACACACTAAATTTGCTCTTTGTGCAAGGAGAGGCCCCTAGCTGTCGTGATGCAAGGTGAGGAGGCACTGGGGGCAGATGGAACCTGCTTGTCACCTCAATGGTCTCTATTCTCCCTTCTGTATGCCCTCCCTGGCCTGCCCCGCCCATCATCACCATTCACCCAATGCTCCAGTGGGAACGTCCAGGGACCCCGCACTTTGGGACGGCCCTATATAATGAGCCCCTCTGGATGGCTTGAATGTGGTGCCATTGTTCTTTCCGGGGCCATTAAACCACCTCCTGGGCAAACAAGAGCGTCCCTCTTCCTTTATGGAGCCCAAGAAGGCAACAAAGAGAGGAGTCATTGAGACACAGAGGGGCCGCCCTTTGTTTGGTGTCCTTTTTGCTGCTCAATGCCTGGGCTGGGAAGGGGAGGCTCCTGTTGGTCTTTAGCGCTCCTCATATCGCCACAATCCCTTGTTTGGCCAAAGTCGAGATGTGAACTTAATTGACTTGAGTGGCCCCAGTGCAACGTGTAGCAAATGACCTGGAGGAGATACAGAGAAGGTATTGTGCATCTGAAAGTGTTTTCGGCTGTCCTAACTGTGGTGAAAACCTGTTAGGAAAGTTTTACGACCCCAGCTAATGAAACCCTGGAGAATTTTATACCATCTGATTTCAGCTGTGAAATGCAGCTGAACTGTGGGTAATAACTGCATTGTAGAGAGACTACATGCAGAACAAGATCACACGACTCCTGTGTGGTGATCTGCTATTATTAATAATAGAGTGTAGGAGGATTTTCATATGTAATTACTTTGCATTCCTTCTACAGTGAGGTCAACAAGAAACTGTGCATCCTTTTGTGGTAATGATCACTGAGGCCTACCTCACATGACAGACAAGTACAACTGTACTTGGGGCGGTAGAGCGGTAGAGCGGTTGCCTGCCAATTGAAAGGTTGGTGGTTCAATCCTTGGCCCTGCAGTCCCATGTCGAAGTGTCCTTGCGCATCGGTGTGTGAATGTGTGTGCATGTTTATCTGCTGCACCTTGTACGGCAGCCTCGGCCACAGTGTATGAATGTGTGTGAATGTATCCTGTATGATATAAAAGCACTTTGAGTAGTCGACTAGAAAAGACTAGAAAAACGCTATATAAATACAGCACATTTATATAACTGTAACCACTTACATTATAGATCTAAATCTCAAGTTCATTGAACGAGTTTCTGCTCAGTATTTTCCAATGAAGGATACAGTGAGAGACATCTACGATGTTTCAGATGACTTCCCTGAGTGAAAGTCAACTGGATGTCCTGAGGTTAAATGGCTGCAGGCCAATGTCCACTTGCACCATTATTCACATCTAAACAGGCCCTGACCCCAACCTTTCCTCTGACCACCACCCTAGGCAGTGAGGCTGATTAGCTGAGGGCAGGTGCTGAGCGCCAGGCTCCTGAGGAGAGGTTAAGGAGAGGAGTCAGCACCTCCCTGTGTGCTGCTGACGGGCTCGCTCGCACCATGTCATCCATTCTGTAGTCTAATCGAGTTATCATATCAACAAATCTCCCATCAGGGGCCCCACAGCTGACACTCCCAAAAAGAAAACCCAGAGGGGGCCGACAAATTTCTAGCAGCAGGGCGCTGGGGAAAGGAGCAGGCCTGCCAGGCAGCAATGAAAAGTACCTGCAGCCTCAAGTAAAGCTCCCCTCTGGGGACAACACTCACGCTGGGCGCCACGCTGGGGCGGTTATTCGATTAGGCTGCGTGCTATGTGGGCAACTCCATTCTGCAGCCCCGTGGCTGAGTGAACCACCCACTGGGAAAACTGTTCGAGTTACCATGGGGAGAGAAAGAAAACAGATTAAAAGCCCATTGGTTAGAAAACCTACCATATGAAAGCTACGGCTGCTGTGGGTCAAAGATGTGTGGTGGGAGCCAAGGTCATAAAAATATGTCTTTTCCACTTTTATAGCACTCCTTGTTAAACAAATCAAAACCAAATCTTAACTAGATATGAATTATTTTATTGTCTGTCAAGGCAACTCACACACAATAAAGTCAGGGCATCACATCAAAAGATGAGCTTAAAAGGTTTTTAAAGGACCACACTCACAATGTGCCAAATATGTAGTAGCAATAGTTTGTTTTAAAGAAATATGAAAATTTGTGGTTTTCCGTGAATTCCTCTCTTTTTTTTCACACACACATGCACAATATTATGCTTTCATTCTTGCACTTAAGAAACACTCAGCAGGAGTCAGCGGGAGAAGAAGGTAGTTGTGTTGGCCCGAGAGTTGACCTGCCACTCCATTGCTACCTGCTGCTAGGCACAAAGGGGCCCCTTGGCAAGCTGCGTCAGGAAGAAAAGCCAGGCAGAGAATGAGTCAGCTCGAGCTCCACGGAGAAGAAGACCCTCGTCTATCCTCCATGACCACGCTGTCATCCATGAATACTATTTACGCCACGGGAAGTCTTTTCTCTAATAGACCCCCCAGATCCCTCTTCTTCGCCTCGCGCTCTCACCACATTCACAGGGACCCCTCTTGTCTTCTGTTTTCTGTCTCATCCTTTTCTCTATCTTTCCCTTTTTTTACAGGCTAAATCAAGAGAGATGCTTGCCAACCATTGCAAATTGATTATGGCGCTGAACATTTATTACATGATGGCTGGGAGTCTGCTTGGTGGTGATGTGAGAGAGCGAGTGTGTTGGGAGAGGAATGTGTGCTCATCCTCAGGGTCATCATTATGATGAGACACTTCGTCAGTGTCACAAGGGGACGGCAACTGCACACACGCTTCACAGGAGGAGCCGTTAGAAACTACAACAGGAGTTATAAAGATAACTGACTCACGTCTCATTAGGTGTACAGATTTAATTTCATTACACTTGATTTTGGGTATTTTCATGTTTTAAACTTCAACTTAAGAGTTGCAAAGTTTTCTGTGAGCTAAGAAAACACGTGAATATACAATGTGACACCTTTTAAAGATCTATACAAATGGCAAATGTAAGAGTTTAAAACAATTACCGCAACACCTGTGAAACATTTTGCAATCCAATACAACAGCCCTGGAATAAATGCCACCATTGTGAAAAAATAAAACGTTCCTTTCTTGTTAAAACTGCCTTTTTTAGACTCTGTGATTATGTTTTGTCAAATCTTTTGTAGAGGACTTATTTATGTGGTAAGGTGTTCCAGTTGTTAAAAAAAAAACATGTAGACCCACCTGTGTTTTTGATCATATTGATTGTATTTGACCATATATTCTACACACTGTCTTCTTGTTATTTCCCTAGTGAGTAGCTTGACTACAGCAAATGTAAAAATGTCATCATGAGTTGTTTCACCTGATATTTTTTTATCATCTCTGTGAGTCTCTGTAAAGAAACTAGTGACAACGTGGGTGGAGAACAGCAGTATTCTCCAGAGGTTTTCAAGTCACTTGGTTGTCTGGAGCCTCTCCACTGCCGTTTATTTTTATGAATATGCCACAAGATTATTACTTTAACACTAAATTAGAATCAGCTTTTGATGCCGTTTAACAAGCATACACTGTGTGTACTGTACCCGTGGTCAATTGTGGCTCATGCATGCCGACACAGGTGAATCTACATATAGACACAAACATATGGGCATAGACACCCATCCATATATACAGCATGCACTTTACAGTAGGAGTTCACAGTCAATGGCAGACACATGCACACGGCTGTAGACACATAAACACAAACCAAACGCACACGCTTTGGCTTGACTGGCTTGTAAGTTGGTGTCGGGGGCAAGCGAGCGATCACTTAACCACTCACCCTTTGTAAGTTAGGGTAATAAAATCACTTAAATGTTTTGTTACAAGTATGCTCCTGCTTGTAAAAAAAAAAGAGGAAGCTCACACAAACACACATAAACCCATGAAAGTAACATCAGTAATATGATGTTTACCTGTGAGCTAAACAGTTGTGCCACATCTACTGACGACCCCGGCCTTAACTTCACCTGCAGGCACTCTGGAAGACAGTGAAAATAAACACACACACCAAACCAACAATCACAGGGTTGTCAAAGTTTACATTAAATCCAGTGAAACACACAGAAACACAACCTCTTCACCCTATACCACCCAGTTCTCCCTACAGACAGAGCAAAGCGAGCAAGGGATAGATTTTTGGGGTGACCTCTATTGTGGCTGGCTTTAATCCTGGCCGGGGCACCTTCCAGCGGGACAAAGGGATCGTGAGCGGCGGGAAGCCAGGCCTCAGTTCTCCCAACGCTCCACACAAAGTTGCTACCGCCGGTTTATGATTTGAACATCAGTGTGGCGCGCAGAGCTCTTGCTGGGAAGGATGCAAGCTTAGACCCACGCCAAGCCAGGACTCCACCAGCACTTTGAATAATAGAGAGCCGGTGAAAGAGAGGGCCACAATGAATACCTAAAAACCCCTATTCAGGCAGACCTTGAGAAGCACAGGTTGACTCTGTGGTCGGTCCTCCTCTGTTTTCCCTCTCCTTCTGTTCCCTTCTTCACCTTGGGCTGAGAATTTGCTGACGTCTGTGGGTTCTTCACAGACCTCTTAGAAGGGCAAAGAAGGACGACAAGAAAGGGGTCAGGACTTTTACACAATAGCTTCATCAAAACTGGCGTGGCCCAGACCTGGCCCAAGATGCTCACACTGCTTTGCTAATAGCCGGCATCAGCAAAAAGACAAAAGAAACTCAGTAATTATTAGATTTAAGGGCTGTCTGCATTGAATGGGGAAGTCCAAATGAAGTCATTGTACGTTGATGGAAGAGTTGGGGGTTAGCTGAGGTTCAGCTCCAGACCAATACCCAGGCCTAGAATAATTAACCAGAGACAGCTATTAATCTTGACCAATGACAGTGCCTGAAACAATGGGAACTGACCAATCATTGATGGTAACATCCACTCTGGGGACCTCGGCTTACAGCTGTGGGACGATCCCTGACACTGGGAAGGAGGAGCCGTGGTATTTTAGCTACAATATATTAACTTCACTGAGTACAGTGATGGATGAATTGCAGCTCTATGAGGAGAGTGATTGAAAAACAAATCTCACAAAGCCAATGAGAAAGACTTTACATCTCTACTTTCTGCTGACAATGCAATTTCCTTGTTTTTGTAAAACATGACAATAATATAAATAATATCCAATGAATCATAGAAAAAAACAGTCTTTGAGGCTCAAAGTTAGCAAGCTTTCTAATTTGCCTGATTGTAATAGTATATATTTATTTTCTCAATATTCAAATTAGCCCATTTAAATGAAAGCTACCTAGAAAAATACAAAATCCCTATTGTGCAGTAGCACAAAGTAAAGGAGCACAAGATATTGGGTTTTGGCTAATGACAGGTGAGGTAACAAGCTGCACCAAAATTTGCAGCCTGTTCTGGGGGGGGATTCTGGTCTCAGAAAAGCCCCAAAAATTACTTCAGATAAATAAATACACAAAAGGACTAGACTGTAAGGGCATGCTAAGATGGACACTGTAGAAAAATAATTTTGGGTTCAGGTATCCGTATTATATCCGTATCCAGGTATTCAGGCTCCTCTGGTAAAGAAGGCTCAAAAAGTAAATAGAAAAGATGAAAATAAGAGCATTAGCAGCAGCAAGGGTGTCAAAATCTACTAGTGAGACACACAAGCTGCAGAAAATCTGCAGATGTAGCAACTCCACACCCTCAGTGCTGAGTTTATTCATTCACACATAATTATGAAAACATACGTCGGAATTTGCTGCTCTCTAATATCCATGCAAATAGCCTAGAGCAAGTCACGAGAAGCCAGAATAGATAACGTGTTAACTACGGCATGGACAGAAAACCTTTTCACACATTTAGATCCAAACCACATAAATGTGAGGGAACCAGTCTGGTTTTATTTTAGTGTATTTATTGAAGAAAGTATGGTAGTTGATGATTCACTTTGTTCAAAAGGCTTGACCACTGCAGTGTTTGCACAAGAGAGGGCAAAAGTCGTATTGCTTATATATTTTTAATTCCAACTAACCTGCTTGATTAAAAACACTGAAGACACCAAAACTAAAAGAAAGATCTATAAATGTATTCATTTGTTAACATTTTGAATCAAGACTGATACAAGTGAACGTGTCAATCCTAACAAACAAAGCCATAATGCAGTACTACACAATTTCTGGGGTTTGTTTGAGCCTTATATAATCAGCATTTTGATGTAAACTTGGGATTTGACTGATAATCGTTAAAAGTAAAAAATGTAGCAAACCTTTCTGGCCGAACAGTCTGTTTTTACTGTCCAGACACTCATTAAAATTAAACATTTTTCTCATCTATAGATACAGTTGTATTTTATTGAAGAGTGGTAAGACATCAGTAAATGTCAGCAAATTACAGCCACATGCCACTGTTCTAACCATATGGCAGATACTATGGGAGGACATGAAGGGGGAATGAAGGGATCCTGATAGAAAAGAGCCCATGGGAGGCAGTTGTGGGGAGGTGTGGAGGGTGGCGGGGTGCTGGTATAAGATGTGGCAGACCCCTGGCACACACGCCAGCTCTAGTTTCCACGCTGTTCACTCTCCTGACGCTAGGCTCCCCCGGTGCCCCTGCCCTCCTCCCAGCACCGCTTTGTGTGCCCGCATAATCTCCCTGCAAAAGAGGCGACGCAGGTGGTCCCATCCGAGTGAAGGCTCTCTTTTTCTCTCACCCTCTGCCTGTTCTTGTCTCTCTCCCCTGGCTGCCTGCATCCTCTCCCTCTTCAGTCCCCGGCGTGGCAACACAAAGAGACACCTCCCTGGCAGAGATAAACCTATTTTAGAGATGCCGAGGGGGAACCTGACGCTCCACCGCCTCTCCTCCCCTTGTTACCTTCATCTCTCTCTCTCGCTGCCAGCACAGCTCTCCCAGGCTCCCATGCGCTGGGCTTCAAGCACCATTAGTGCCTCAGTGGTGTGTGTATTCTTGTGTTTAGGTGTGTTTGTCTTTTTGTGTGTGTGTGTGTGTGTGTGTGTGTGCGTGCGTGTGTGTGTGTGTGTGTGTGTGTGTTGAGGAGGTTCAAAGGGTTCTGCTTCTACAGTTCACCAGTCAACCTGATCCATTGGGGCCAGAGGTAGCAAGGTACATGTTCAACCTGCAGGATGGTCCCAAGCAGGTAAGACATTTTTGATCACAATAAATTCTGAAGCATAAATTGTTTTAAGTCAAGGTATGAACTTGTAAACCTCATCCTCAAAACGTATACATTGTGAGTCTCTCTATGTTCAAAGCAGTCTGGCAGTCCAGCAATGTATCAAGTTCGTGAAAAATGTATGTCCAAATGTATTGCATTGTTTAAAAATAGTTAATTTGTCTTAATTTAGGTAGACCACTCGCAAAAAGCCCTCTTTCCCCTTTCAATTTGGGGGTCAGCATATTCAATTAGAGGGCTATAGTCAAATCTGATCAAAGAAGGTAAATGCCTTCTGTAATAAAAGCAAAATTGACACTGTGCACTTTCACCCTTTTCTTCTTGTACATCACACCTTGTTTCTTCCTCTCAAACAGTCCCACAGAACTCAAAGGGAAACAAACGCTCCATCACTATGCGAGAAGTAATTACCTACTTCAAGATACAAGGACAAAGTCCATACCACTCAGTGGGAAAACACTAACATGGTTTCTCCTTTGCCCTGACATCATTGTTATCACACCCACCTTCCCTTCAAACAAATCTTACGTGGAAAATTGTCTGGTATTCCCCCCTGGGCGCTCCCAATCACGGCATCAAAGGAATGACGCAAGGCAGGGACAAAATGGAAGCCATTATGGCTAATTAGCTGCTGCCCTTTAAAGCACAGGGACCTGCCTGCTGCCGGGGCTCTGAGCGTTTGTCAGGGCAAACGCCAGTGACAGCTCCCACGCTACAGCGGAGACGAAAGGAGAGAGGGAGGGAAGGGTTAGAGAAGAGAATGAGAGAGAGAAAGAAAGGGGGGTGGAAGGCAGATTGTTAGCTGGAAAGCATGCATTCAGTTTCTTTTTTGGAAATATTTCCTGCAAATAATAGAGGAAGTGCGCAGGAAGAATAAATGGGGAGGAGGGTGTTCAGGGTCATTGGAAGATGGAGCAGGAAAAATTAGGGTGGGGATTGGGGCACCGAGCAGCTTGTGATGAAAGGAGCTTCTTCTTTCACTGCCAGGATCCACATGGGCATTCTTCAAGCTCACCCAAGCAGAACTACGCTACACACACACACACACACACACACTACCATACCATACCCCCCCCCACCACATCCTCTCCAACTTTATCACACACCTGAAGGCCTGCCTGCTGCTCGATTACACAGCCAGCCCTCCCCTCCGCTTGTCTATCATCATCCTCCTATGGTTACAACAACCCTAAACACACACACACACACACACACACACACACACACACACACACACACACACACACACACACACACACACACAGATAGATAGAAATACATAAGAAGAGTACACACACATATAGAAAGAAGGAGAGTACACACATAGATACACACACAAATACTGCAAGCCCATCTAAGCTTTGATGTGTACATTTAGTTTATTTATTTATTTTCTCACTGCTGATTCTAACCATCATCTTCCTCTCACCTATCCTGTAGAGTAAACTTGCCTTTTAAGTTATTTCTTCTTTATTTTCTTCTTTCTTCTATTTTGACATGTGTACTAAGTGTGCCACCAAGTATAAAATATAAAAGTCCCGCTATATAAAACATGACCATGTAATAATATTACTTACAGAGCAAGTCAATGCACCATACAAAACCAAATATCACCACAACAATTGCAAACACACTACAAAGTGGTTCATCAGTATTGCAGCAATGGATAAAATGTGATTTTGTGAAAGTTGGCATATGTTGGATGTACATGCTGTATAGATGGAAGGAATGTTTTTTGTAAAGAAGTTGGCCAGTGTGCACACCAGCACCAGTGCAGTTGAAGGAAAAAAACATCATACAAAGGTGAAGGAGAATTTGTCTGCACTGTAATGTTTAACATTAATAAAGACCTTGTAGGTGAAAACTTTGCATTATTAAAGTTTCTTGGGAGCTTGTCCAATATCATTCAGCAGTAGCAAGTCTTGTGATGCTGAAACTGTACAGTAAGATCTACAGAGACCCACAAGATAAGTGTGTTTTCATTTTCCTCACTGTCTGGTGTATAGGAACAGCCATTTCCTTATTCTACAGCAGTAGAATAAGGAAATGTAATTTAGGCATCATTTGAGTGATTTAGGCATCATTTTAAGAGGGATTGATCAACATGTTCTAGTAGAATCATAAACATTCTATAAGTAAACTACAAACATACAGACCTTATCCCACAGTGCTATACTCAACATACCAAATGTTCTTTCAGTTAAATCGGACATCTGTACTGTAGGAGGTATTTTACCTGGACTTTAAAAAAATATGCCATGTTGATGATAAAGTCATCTTTTGAATATTGCATGGCTGCTTTTCAACTACATACAGTGGGTTTAACTGTTTATTCATTTCCTCCCAAGCACAACCTTGAGATCTCCACCAACACTAAAGATACTAAGAACAGAAGTGAAGGCCTCGTCCTCCACCCACGTATCCAATCTGTCCTTCCCGAACGAGCGGCGACAGACGATTTCCTGTGTGCTGGAATCCTTAACCTCTTATTCCCAGCTCCAAGGCTGGTGGGAGACTTGGGAAGGGGTTAGAGGTCCAGCATCTTTTCACACATCTTTGCACACATAAAGAGCAAACAAACCTCAGGGTCTTTATCACTGAAATCTAAACCCCTCGGCTGATTTCATGTCTGCGGGCCGAGGTTGGGGGACGCAACGATGACCACCTGTTCCCTGTTTCTCCTCGTAGTCGCTTTTGTCACGGGCTTTACATTCTTTCAAACCATTACAGGCCAACGGCGAAACTTAAGCTTTTGCCAATTTCTCCCAGGCTTCCCCATATATGGGAACCTATACAGTCTCCTTTCAAAGGCTGCTTATATGTCTGTCTTCGTGTGAGGGAAATTAAAACACAGAGAAAAGGGTTATCTTGTGGGTTTCTATTGAGTCTTACAGTTTCAGCACCAGTATCACAAGACCCGCTGCCGCTGAATGATATATAATATATATATATATTTTTTAAACAAAAGCATTGAGGGGGGTTCTCCTTTGTGCCAGCCCACTGAAATAAACTGTGCCAAGGAGGCATTTATTAAAGGACTTTGGGGTTTTAACAGGGGACAGTGAAAAGGGCTCCTCATACATACAGATTCCATCTACCAGCTATAAAAACTGAGGGGAGAAGAGTCTCATTTATGGGTAACATGGTTACATTTTACTGCGCTGTGGCATTGAGGCAGAGGAGGCAGAGAGGACGCCTCTTTTGTTTGCTGCACGGCTGCAGTAGACAATGATCGAGGCGTGTGGAGCGCAGGAATGTCCTTACTGTAGACACTCTCGGAAGTCGGGTGCAAGTGTGCGTCTGTCTGTTGCTTTGTCCTTGTGTCAGTGTGTGTCCATTTTCATGACAGATAGGACTGTGGGAAAAAGTGCCCTTACAAACGCTGTGTATTGTCTACCCTCCATTTATTTGCGGTGCAGTTCATTCCGCTGATAAGTGATGGAGAGAACCGTAGATGAAACAAATTCAATCCAATGCAGCATTGTGAGTCGTTTACATGAATCACTTCTGATTAGCCTCAAGCTGGCATGGCCAAACCGTCAGCAAAACTGCACAATCACACAGAAGCCTCGCAAAAATCAGGAATCCCAGTCACATTAAAGACCAGCCACTTCTGTGCCACACTACAGAGGCGTTCAGAAATCACTGTCAGGCCTCACTGTCACTGTCGTCACATAGACAACCATAATGGACTCTGACTATTATTAATACAGGGCCTGAAGCACTCCCAGCTACATCTAAGGGCTCACCATAAAATATGTTAATCAAATCGGGGCCCCTGGGGGCCCCTCAAAGGAAGCTTTAACACAAATTGAATATCACTGATGGCTTTGGAGGAGGGGTCTGTCTTGAAGGGGGGAGGCCCTAACCCTGTTAGTCACACGGGTCAGGGCTCAATGATGCTGCATATTTCCAGTCACTGTCAATTACCCTGATATCGTCTGTGGAGGGTCGCATGCAGCCAGCACTTCAGGAGGAAAGAGAGAGCGCTCAGCAACTGGTGGCTAGATCTGTGGATCATGTGGGAAAATCCAAGAAGGTTTATGCATGTGTTTGTGTGTGTGTATATGTGTGTGTGAGAGATGGAGAGAGAGAGATTTTGTGATCTTAAGCATTGTCAGCCCCGGATGCCACACGCTAATCACACTAATGCCTATTGGCCAAGTTAAGGAGGATGTGAACATGCCCGCTTTAGATTAGTGGATCATGTAAATTATCTAATTCCACAAATCTATGACAGATCTTCCACTCAGTGCTCACAGAAACAGAGTAATGTTGATGTTTTTAGAAGTTTCAACATGGGTCTATAGACAATATGTCTATTCTAAAAAAGAAAGCAACAGATCATAAGGGACCAATTAAGCACGGGACAAATAATACTAAAAAAAAGAGATCCGATGTGCAGTTAAATATCTCTTCCTGGTAGTAATGAAGCAGCTCTGAGGCTTAAACAAAGCAGAGCCCCATCAGCTGACAACATAGCCTAAATATAACACTGTACAAAATGGTAGAAGAGTAATAGTCTTTCAGAAGTGTCTTTGCATCTTCCTACAATGCAAACAGTCTATTTATACATACAAGTCTATTGTGACTGAATATGCAGTTTGACTTTTTTCCCTCACTAAATGTACAGAGGTTGTAAATTACAGTGTGTCGTTTACAATTCACATCAAAAGTGAAGCCAATTACGTTATTTAATTTAGAAGAAGGGTAGATCTTGAATTCTGTCATTTTCCAGTTGCATTTCACCTGTGAGAAACCAAATGACCACAAGGTTAAGAGCAACCTCTGACAATTGTAACCTTTGATTTGATTTAGGTCATGCCACACCTGCAGAAAAGACCTGGAAGAAGGAGCCCTTTGGACATTTGGGAGAAAAAGTAAAATGTTAACCCTAAAGCCAAAACACTAAGTTGTAAAGCAGCACTGCATGAACAGAGCAATAAAAACTCCTCAAACTCCTTTCAACATTTTGTCAAAATACAAGGACAGTGTCACAAGCTGTGTATGTATCCATATGTTGGTGAGAATTGTCCAGAAGATACTGACCACAAAGTCTGGATGACAGCAGAGAAGTTGATTTCTCTACTTTCTCTCTGTTGTGAAAGGTTTTCTCTTCCATTTAACTAGCTAATTAAAACAATTTTACAGCCACCATTCAAGTTTACAGTGGTAAATGTTTCATACCCAAAAGATAAGATCCTTATAAGATAACAACCATAACGCCAAAAACAGTCAATGAAATTTGTTAACGTCTCCTATAATGAATAGTTGCCATGTCTTACTCTGTCATCTTTTTCATTCACTGACTTATCTTAGCTTTAAGGGATGACACACTGCTGCTGCCCTTACAGCTGGTGCAACACCGAATAACAAAGAAACGGATGCTTTATGTATTTGACCACACAGCACAATGCCATCAGAAACATGCCACGTATTTCTCTGAGGTCTCAGTTCCTCTGCCCACTCTAGGTGGCTACTTTACAGCTTCAGGGATAATCACATTGGACCCATTTTCCAGAGAAACCGGGGTTTACATGTCCATGACAAGCTTGTCAGTACTTCAACCCAACACACACCAACACACACAGGCTTTTGTCTCTGCAAACCGGGGCTGAGATAACAGTGTCCGGTGGGAGTGTTTGCGAACGTGTTCGGATGGCATATAAACAGGCAAAGACACACAAACACACTGGCTATCACACACTGAAGGTAACATAAACAAACTCTTTATTGTGCACACCCTCAAACAATTACACACTCACACACACGGCTTGCTTTGTGTCTACAGCGTCTCACGGTCGTATCTCGGTGGCCAGCTCCTCTACAGCTCCCGCCACTGGCTCCAAAAAGGGAAAGAGGATTAACTGCTGGTCCACGTCACAGTTTAGGCTGCTTTTGCGTGGAAGGAGCAGAGGGAGGTGGGATAATGCCATTTCATGTCTCTGAGCACCGACATGATGCAATGCATCTCAGTGGTTTAACACTTAAGTCCAGGGGGAACAATTTCTGGCAATAAAACCAACCAAGAGAAACAAATGAGAAAACAAGACCTTTGGGTGAATTTGAGGAGGGAAGAATCTCTAAAAAGTTGCTGGTTTGAGGTGTGAATTTGTTGCATTACAAATCACTACAGCTGTTCTGGATAAACTGAATTGAAGTGAGTTCTAAATAAAGGTTTGAATGAATGAATAAATAAAAAATGGAAACATGTGAATCAAAGCTGTGTGTAAAATAGTTTGATGGATTAGTCAATTGATAGAAAATGTATTGGTGACTATTTTAAAGAACAATTAAAGTTTCAGACATTTCTTTGAGAAAGCAATGTCAAACAATTGGTGGTTCCAACTAAAACTTGAGGATTTATGATATGATAGTAAGTGCAACAGAGAGTTTTACAACATTGGTCAGAAAAAAATTAAACATTTTACTTTGGGAAATTAAAAAGTTTTTTTCACTTTTTACACATTTTATGGAAAAAATTATAATCATAGAAATCTTCTACTTCACTGTTGTCTCCCAATTGTTTTATGATGTATATATGTAATGTATATCTAATGTATATATGCATATATGCATTGATAATTAATTAACTATACCTATATTTGATTATATTGCATGTTGATTTTTACATTTACATTGATCTGGAAGGAAATACAATGTCAGCACAATGTAAAAAGCAAAAGTAGATGTAAATGATGACTGAATGATGAAAAAGTATGGATCCACAGTAGACTGTTCAAACAGTCTGAAAGGCTGCACACACCCAACCCATCACAGCTGTATCTAAAGTTTCTTCTTTCAGAGCACATTACCATCATTTTCTATGCTGAAGTGTGAGCCATTAAATCAAAGAACACAAACAAAACTGTTTGCACAGTCAAGACTTAATCCATCAGGTGCAGACATCTCCCTCCTCTGTATTCCCTGCTCCTGTGTGTGTGTGGCCTTGAAGTGAACATTACATCATGAACACCATCTTCATGACTTTACCACAACACCCAGTCTGTTGTTTCTCTGACATCAAACTCACTGACTCCATCCCAGCTTGATCAGAGTGAAAAAGAGCTGGACGTCCAGACCTATTTGATGTATTCAAGGGTCAAAAAAATCTGGTTTCTCTTTCCCTTCATCTCAGAGGGGCCCAAGAGTCCACGGAGGGGCTGTTAAAAGCAGGAAAATAAAACCAGCCACGCGAGGGCACAAATCGTAGATCATACAGCCAAACAGCATGTCAGTTGAGTGTGTTAGGGGTGTGTTTTACCCTCCTGCTGGACTTCACAAGTCTCCCTAGACCACTCTAATTGATCTCAGCCTTGCTTGCATGTGCAAAGAGACACCCAAACCAAATGAAGATGTAGTGTGAAAGCAGTGGCTGGTAAGCTGCAAGTATACTTACACATACCTAAATATGAGCTCAGAGCAGGTATTGTAAACTAAACTCTCTCTCTCACAAACAGACGGCAGCACAATATTCTGTCGGAGTAAATCATCTCAACATCTTGCCATATGAAAACCCACATAAACATAACTAGATTCAGACTGCTTGTTATTGTATGCACAAAAAACAATCATCATGGCAACACTGTCAACTGTAGTGGACCCCGACCTCTGAAGTTCTTGTGGAGACAGCCGAGAGAAAAGGTAGCCATCCTTTTTGGTCACTGCAGCATCATTGCTGTCCAGTGAAAAACCCGTATCCCCAAATTTAATGAAGGAAGTACCAACTATTCCTTTGTGGATTGAGCAAATTCCCCCATGTCTAAAGGTGAAAAAACAAATAAACATAGCCAGTGCAAACCTAAAAAAGCCTCGTCACAAAGCCGAAAACAGGGCTGTTTTTCTAGAGAAACATGGTTTTAACAACAGCGTTATGCTGTCATTGGAGGGAAATATCTTCACCCTTCTATCATCAGTTACTACAGCATACGCTCCATTACTACCATATTTAGATATGCAGTTTTTAAGTTTTTAAATTTGGAAATACATATGATTTATTAGTTTATTCATTCATATAATTAAGGCTCTTAAGGGTCCTCGCTGTTGCCTTAAAAGACACATATTACTGTACATATGAAAATATATTTGCAAAATGCTGAAGAACCAATCAATATGAAACAGCATGTTGAAACTACAGCAACATAGCAAAATGCTGAATTAGCTGAGCTTGCCCTCTGAGCACACATTGAATAACTACCAAGAAACACATAATATAATAGTAATAATGTATATAACATTTGAAATGATTGTTGTTATGTTTATTATAATCTTTCTATGGTTTCTTTCTGGGGGTAACTCTTGGGGGCCCTGACGCTGAAGTTGGGAAACTTGGCTTTGAATGATAAAAGAAAGTGGCTCAGAAGTGCTTCATGAAGAACCTCTTTGTGTGATATCAAAACCAACCAAACTGTCAGCGTTGGCAGTTGTTTGGACATTGGTTTGGTGGGAACTTGTTTGCCTGGTCTATTTGTTTGTTGTGATGGTCTCTGAGGGGGGAAACCCTCCCACTCAATTGGCCTTGGGTTCCAGAGTAGCTGGAGGACAGGTCATACAAAGGCGCAGTGTGATGGGGTCATCACTGTCACAGCCCAGAGTTGTGGGATGTGCCAAGTTTGTAACTGACAGAATCATATGGTTGCCATGTCCTGCTCTTCTCAAGACACCATGCCCTGAAACCATATACCAAAACCCCTTGAAAACATGTTTACCAACCAAAACTGGTTGTGGAGTATGGGCTATAGGGATGAAAAAGACTACTTCTAAAGGCTGGAGACTATAAAAGAAACAATCATCCAGCATCACAGGACCACCTTTGCTAGAGTTCTTGTTTTTGAGTGTGTGAAAGGCTGGGCTGGTGAGAAACACTGTGGATTTACATAGCAGTCTGCGACTTCAAACGACGTGGCTGACATTTGAATGGGCTGGTGGTGGGAACCTCTGGTTGGTTTTTTGTTGCCATGCAGGGTGAGCCAAGGAAAGTGGGCACGCACACTGCTGGGATTTGTGTGTAGACAGCTTGTCCTGTTTACTGGGCCCACAGGTTACCATAGGAGCCCCGCACAAAGAGAAAGATAGGGAGACCAGGAGATGGAAGGGTACACTATGTAGAGTTAGATGGGTACTGAGTCACTGGTACGCTGCTAAGAGAGGACAGAACAACTCAGATGAGTAATACACTAATAATAGGGAAGTGAAGATCGGGTCCCTGAAACCTGGTTAACCTTTTGTAAATACATAATAATATAATAATAATTTCAAGCTCCCTGACTCCAGCTCCAGGGTGAAATGTGTAGTTTGCTGTGTGTTGTGTTTTAAACTACTCTTTTCAACTCACTTTATTTCTGACTTCCACAAAATTATTTCTTCTGACTTTTATATTATAACTGCTTTTTTCCTTTTAAAATACTGGATTCTTTCACCTCTTCAGATCTGTAAAAGTCTAACAATCAGACAAGGAAAAATCACTGTTTGGTTGAACTGCTCACAACGTATTTCCAAACTAAAGCCATAGCCAGTGATGCGATATTGTTTAATTTTAAGGGGTCACAAGCCAAAAAAGGTTGGGATCCACTGCTCTACATAAGCTGTTATGTTCTTGAGCCAATTGACAGAATCATATGCATGTGTTGAACTTGGCTAATAAGTTAGCTGGCATTCACTCTGTTATTAGTTAATCTCAACATGTCACATTGATGCAGAACAATGATTAAATAAGATCCTAAAATACGCCTGGACAGCTGTAGCTAAACTTCTGACCATGTCCAACCATAACAGTGTCAATCTCAGGAGGAATACATGTTAGTTCAGCACACAGGGAACCAAGGGGAAAAACCCTTTGCTCCTGACAAGGAACACCTGTCTGAATGACTGTATACTCTGGAATGAGTGGAAGCCTCTGGGACAGAGGGAGGGAAGCTTGTGAGTGAGTGTATGCATGTGTATGTCTGAGTACAAAACCTGCACAAATACCCAGTCAGGGTCATAGATGAGTCTAATGTAAACTTAAATTATACTGTAGATTTAACTTTCTGTTCATTGTATGCTTGGATCGGGATTCAGACTGCATATACACACTGATCCACTTCCGCCCACACAAATCCAACACTTCTCTCTCCCCTCCCCACAGCTTTCCCTTTCCCTGCCTGGCTGCCCTGCTGGCTGGCTGATGAGCCATGCTGCCTGGCTCGGTGGCGGTTGCACTGTCTATCAGTCTATTTCCAGGCTCAGGGCCCAGCGCCGAGACAGGCAGTCAGTCAGTCAGGCGGTGTGGTGGAGGGCAGAGGGGTTGATGCGTGTGTCAGAGAGGCGCTCTCCCACATTCCCCCGGCGGCTGGCAGCAGGCCGGGCCTGCAGAGGGGGGTTCGCCTCTTTCTCACGACCTCTCAGGTTCCTGCGCTCATCTGGGAGCTATTCATTTCCTGCCAGAAAACAGCCTTCCCCTGCAACTGCAGGAGGAGGGAGGGTTGAGGTAGGGAGGGAGAGGAGTTTGGCTTCAAAATGAGTCCAGGGCTTGGTACAGCAAGCCCTGGGCTTAAATCATAAAGCTCTCACTTGTCTGGGCTGCAATCAAAGACAGCCACAGTGACGGGCCGAGAAAGAGAGAGGGGGATAGAGAGAGGAAGAGGAACTATGAGAGAGAGAGGGAAAGAGCCGACCATATGGTAGCACTTAGGGAGCCAAGGAGGAAGCAGAGGGGCTTTTTTCCCCTCCTTTTGCTCTCTGCATGCACGCGGAGTGTGGGAAAAGTTAATGGACACGCATGGCAGCTAACCCCCCGGTCGTGTTGTGACATGTGTGCGGTCACTCCGGCAGTTCGGCCACTGCATTGGGTAATTGGAGAGGCTCGTAAAGCTGTTCTCCAGAGGGGAAGAGACCACTGAAGATGTTGGACTGTGGTGTGTGTGTGTGTGTGTGTGTGTGTGTGTGTGTGTGTGTGTGGGGGGGGGGGGGTGGAAAGGAGGAAAAGGGGGAAAGGCTGTGAGGTGGAGTGGGAGGGCTCAGCAGCTGGGTGTTGTCCGGGTCACACCACGTGCCTCCCAGACGTCCCGTGTCCAGCTGTGGCCCCGGGGCTCAGAGCAGGAAGCTCAACACTGGTCCTAGCACAGCTGGAATGCTGTGGGAACGTTATGTGTATGTGTGACTGTGTCTGTTTCTGTGGAGAAGCTCTGGCTCACAGGAGGCCAACTGTTATGCTATGTGGTAGACCTTTCCTTAAACCCCCCCACAACTTAACTCCCCACTACCTCACTCATTGTGCCCTTTGGCCAGGCATGTCCTCACCCAGCACCCTGCACAAACACACACACAAGACCTATGCACGCACAGGCACGAGCACACACATGGCTTCAATCAAACAGGGATGCATGGCCCCCCGTACAAAGGTGTGATGGAAATTTGAAATGATGGCACTTATCCACACTTTGTGCCTCTTAGCGCACTGATAATTGCAAACACCTGCACACCCCCCTCCCCACACACACCCTTCAAAGAAGGGCCACACTCAGATAGCTTGCGGGGGCACAAACACCTGGGCAGAGGAGAGCGCTACCACATGGCTCAGTGGCAAGGTGTTTAACATGTCCTTCTGCTGTCAACCCCCCATCCCCTGGCATAAAGGAACTCCCTCAGCAGTGATTAAAGACACAGCCAGAGGCTCCTCTCTGCTCCATACTGTCAGGAGATTAATGCTGATGGCAATGTTAAAACTGACTGAACAGCGGAAATCCTCATAATGATGATTATCTAGTTGTTTTTTTTTACCTTGAATACTTCAAATTGATTGATTGGTTGAATGTTAGTTTACTAAGTAATTTCCAACTTAGATTTTTTTTTTAGTGGAAAGAGTCAGCATTATTTGCACTGATAGCCATTAAGCTTCATGTCATAATGAAATATGTTCACAAAAGATTACAGTGACTTGTTTTGAGTGTTTTGGTCAAATTCTGCAACAGCTAATCTGACACAATAATTTTATTCCTAGATACAACCTCTTGCCTCTCCAACAAAATGCTCTAGTGTCTTGAGTTATGAAATAATAATCAATAGTATTTTTATTTTTCTTAAATTAGACAGAGAGAGAGTGCAATTTTCATCTGAGATGCACATCCACAGCATCCATTCATGCTCGACTCATTGATCAAACAAATACTAATCACATTGCAATGCACTTCTGAGCTGCTAGATGGCGTTAGTGACCTCTTTAAGACTCCAAAGTTTCAACCAGGAAGGTGAAACTGCTGGACTATCATAAGAAACAGCGCTAGATAGTATCACCCCTGCGCATGGTTTATTTTAGAGCTACAGTCTCTACATAATAGAATATAAATTAACCAACAGTTCAGTGTGACTTACAGTAAGTGAGCGTGAACAGTGTTTTTGCTCATAGTCACTTTAGATAGATGCACGCCACTTAATAAATAGCACCCCCATTTTTGCTAAGACTGAACCATAAACATTACTGCAGAGGACAGTCTCCCACACCCAGCAATACTTACTTGATATTACTGCTGCAGGCTCAAAACTAAACATTTTCTATCCATTCGTGAATCTTATTGCATTCAAACAGGTCTTTAAAAACAGTTTCTGATTTCATGTAGCCCACTCCAAAGTTATTTTATCAAACAATGATAACCGAATTGAAAATGTCTACCACTCCATTTTTCTTTTACAGACATAGACAAGTACCAAATAAACTACATTAACAAGCGGAAATGTGCAATATTCACAGTTTTACGCATTAAAAAGACCAACACAAGCGCATGTTTTTGTGTATCTTTACAAATTTATTTGTCTTCCAAAACGAAGATCATCATAAGAGCATTGGACATATCTTTGGCATCACACTGTAAAAAAAAGACAACTCAAATATATATATAAAAAAATGCAGTGAACAGACTTCCACAATACAAATCTCATTTCAATATGAACTTTACTCCCTTGTTAGCTGTACAAATATAGTGCCTCCTCTTTCAATTTTACGAGAGAAAAAAAACAGATTCAAAACAACCGTCTACACTTTAACAAAGAGAGAACTATTAAGTGTTATTTTAAAGTCTGTATGGTCCTTTTCCACTTTTCACCAGGGTCGCCACACTGAGTCCGAGTTGCCTGACGGGGCTCCGGGGGGAAACCGCAGCCGGTAGAGGGACCGGTGTGCCGACGTTATTGGCGTACACAGGGATAACGGGGCCGTTTGGAGCAAACGCTGCATTAGGTATGAGGAATGCAAACTGTCCGTCTGTGGCAGGCACTATCTGGAAACCGCCGTACACTTTGGTGGCGTCTGATGGTAAGTTAGCAGGCGACGAGCCTCCTTTACAGGACACCGGGTTCATGGGCAGGACCTGGGGGGATGAGCTGGGGATCTGCACCATGGACTGGCCAAAGGAGGGGTGGGTTGGTCCGGCGGTGGAGGGAAGCTGGTGTTGGTGCTGATGCTGGCTGGGGTAGTTCATCGCGTTGATCTGGGTCATACAGCTGGCCAAGTGGCCGAGGAGCCGCGTCCTAACCTCGGTGTTGACACCTTCGCAGGTGGACAGGAAGCGAGTGACTTCATTCATGCACTCGCTGAAACCGGCACGATATTTTCCCAACACGGTGGGGTCGGTGTTTAGGGCAGCTGGAGAAAAAAAAACAGACAGGTATATTTAGCGAAGGTTATTCCTATGCACATTTTGTTTTATCCGCAAAATGTTGATGTGGGTCTTGAAGCAGGGTTGTTAGACCAGCCCAGATATGTTCTTTACTGCTCAATCATGAGACAGATTAGTCCGGGAAATGCGACTTACCGGTCATTTGAGCCCTCTGGAGGTTCCGGAGATGCTTCACCGTCATCTCCAGGATGTCCGCCTTCTCCAGTTTTGAGTGTCTGGAGCTCTGAGGGGACGGAAAATACACATGGTTAAGATTACGCACACACGTTCTCACTTCTTGACATGGGCAGAAAACTATTAATAACTAGGACGCTAAGTGAGTAGGCAACTTACATCTTTTTTGAGCGCATCCAGGATAAGAGTTTTCAGCTGCCCCAAGCTCTCGTTGATTCTGGCTCTTCTTCTCTTTTCCATAATTGGCTTGGATGACTAAAGATAAAAAACAAAATGCCATTAACTGTTAATTGCTTTCTTGTTTCGTGCGTAAAAGTGAAAATCCTCTGAACTTCTGCAAAATTGTTTTGTGAATCAGAGGGAATGTTTTTCAATATAGGCTTTGTACCAACCTTTCTGTGCTCAGAGGCTGTCTTGGGTTTATCGGGTGTTGTGTTCATGCTTGCCGGGGTTGCAGCAACCGGAGAGGAGGAGGTTTTTTCCATCATATCGGCAGGCATTTTCTTATCGGAAATATCCCACAAAACCACAGTAAATTACGATCCACTTGGGTAGGGAAAAGGACGATGAATATTTTCAGCTTGCAATATTCAAAGTCCCCTCTCCCTCAAAAAAATCCTGAGATATGTATGAAGTTACAATCCGTTTGAGCGATGCGCAGCAGCGGCTATCACGAGCGGATGCAGTCTCTCTGTTGAGCTCTCTGCGTGTGGCTTGTATTTATATCTCGCACTGCACGCGAACGGCTCGTGTGAAACTTCCCAAACTTTCTTTCCCACAGTAACTTTCCACCAATCAGGGCGAGGGACACGCGGCCCAAGGGAGGACGGCTCGTGGTCGGCGCCCTCCCATTGGTTGTTTGGCCGCTGGAGCTGGCGGCCAATGGCGCGAGGCCCGGGTTCAGGGCACAGCCAGGGAAACTGCCTTCAGTCTTCAATCATCGTACCGTTTACATATTAACAGTGGAGCCGCAGACTGGGCACCGTCACAAGGAGCGGGCACAGGGACCTTGTAATGTCCCAAACAAGAGATAACAGCAGAAAATATAATACAGTATTTATTATAAAATACAACAAAACTATAATAATAAACCGTGCATTCAGCCTCGAGCGGATTATGTTTTGGCATTACTCCACAGACAAAGTTACCATAACCCTTGTAGAATTGAGGTGTCCTAATTTAATTGGTAACTTCTTACAGTTGGCGTAATGAAAACAAGAAAGTAAAACATCTGCAGGACTACCGTTTAAAAACCACCAGTGGTATGGAAGTGGCAATCAGAGTTTCAGAGGGAGCACTTCTGTTTTATTTTCTACTAAACTTCACAGAAAGTTACTGTTATAATGATATTAGTAAAAGACACTTAACTTTAGATGACAACTCAAAATCACAATAGGAGACAAACTTACATACTCAAATACACACACAGCCTTAAACACAACCATTATGTTCCTGGAGTAACGTTAATCTGGCCTTTCCTTTAGAGGAAGGAATACAATTAAATGCACACACTCAATTTCCATGCTATTTATTTACCACTGTAGTTCTTAACTCTGTGGTACACATTTTGCCATTTAATCATCTGTCGGTGTTGCGAATGTGGAGCACGTGCCAGGATGTTTTATGAGCGTGGTGGTTGGAGGTTTGGCTGCCGGGCTGCCGGGGGGCCGCCGGACCAGGGAGGAGGGTGGAGGGGTAAGGGGTGGGTATGTGGCGGCGGCGGCGGTGGTTTACATTAGAGGGGAAGGTAAATAGCAGCTGCTGTTTTAAAAGCCTGGGAAAACCACGCCTACAGAGGGAGCTGGATCGGGACTCCCTTATCGGAATGTGAGCCAGAGCAGAGCAGAGATATTTCTGAGCCCGGAGAGCTCACACGATCAGACCGCTGACTCCTCCTCCTCCTCCCCGCCACAGTGTTCAAGGCTTTTTTAGATGTCAGGTCATAATTTCGTTTCCTTATCTTTATTGCAGTCGGAGAGACGCAAGAGCAGATCAGATGAGCAGTAAAAAAGTGAAAGAAATAGGGTCAATAATTGCGTCTTATAAGTTTGTTGACGGATAGCAGCTCTACATTTCTCAATTTGTGCGACAGCGGTCGCCAACAGGGACGTTTATATGAACATACGCTGTCTGTAATAAGTAGGCTATCGCCGTGTTAGGAGTGTTGTGGGTTTTCAACGTTTGAAGAGTTCTTGAGGTGATCATCACATTGCTTCCTCTAGAAGCCTACACTTGTGTTCTTTCAGACTACTAATTTCAGAAACAGTGAAAAGATATTATGTTTAATCCTATCATCGTTTGTTTGTTTACTTTCTCCTGGTGGAAGTATTCCTACTAATTCTGGCTATTTTCCCCAAATAGCCTAGAATTAACAAAAAAAAAACATGAAGCATGCGCAAATCTAGAGGTTTAAATGGACAACTATGCATATGTGAGGGGAGGTTTAATCAGAACAAGTAATGAAAATAAGATATTAAATAACAACTTCATTGCTTTATTTTTTTGAGTATATGGAGCTCAAAGCACGGCTCTCCGCTGAGCTCGCACACCTCCAGCTGCTGTTTAGACCGCGACACGTGGCGCGCAGGCGACCAGGGGAAGGTGCTCCTCTTGCCGGCTTGCCGCCTGGATCTGCGGGGCGTCGCCAGCGGCTCGCCGCAAGATCGTGAATTTGATATAGGCAACGAGGAGCTGCACAGGCTCCTCAGCTGAACACGAGAGAGGCGCACAGATTGCTTTCACTTCTCTCCAAGCCTGTACTTGAGCACGCAGTGGTAAATTACAATGTCTGAAAACTATATGACAGGCTGTGGTCAGGGATGCATGTTATCAGAAGTATAAAACATGAATTGCTTTAAATGTCCCTGCAAACATTTTATTCCCATGTGGTCAAGCCCCTTCAAAGCTTTTGCTGATTTCAGATCACCCAGATTTTAGTCTCAAAAGATAAAATCTTGTTAAATGGCTGGAAAAAGTAAATTTATACTCTACCAGCTAAAATGTCAGAATGATTAACTAGCATGTGGCATCAGTGAAACCACTCACATGACTTGTGTGTTATTGCAAACTTTGCTTTTGGCAGGAGGGAGTCTGGTCTGTACATGTGCCTAAACCAGCTTTAATCCTAAATATCCTTCATGCACAACAGCACTGCCTGCCTCTGTCAAACACATCACTAACATGTCTCATTGTTGTGCACTGCACACCTGAGCCATTTTCCCCTCACAATGGTACTGACAGAGTTCCAAAACAAATGTATTGATGTGAAGCAGACAGAGTGTAGGTTTTGGAACGCTCTCTGGCTGAATGACTTTCTCACGCTCATGTTGCAAGAGGTCTGAACTGAGTCACAGAGCCCTGGGTCCGTCGGTCCCTCCCTTTTCCCTGGAAGTTTATCAGGCGCACCTGGCTACCGTCGGTCCCCTGAGTGTACCTGTTGCTATGTCTCAACTCCTGTATCAAAAGAAATCTGTGGGAAACAGGCTGACTAACAGCAAACACAGCTATCTGTTGTAAAAGCTTTTGATCACATGATGTTTAGAGATACTTTACTGAGGAAAAGCCAATGACAATTGTCTGGCCTGCAGACAGGAAAACAAACAAGTGTGATTATTTTACATCTTTTCTTTGGGACACCCCGCCCTCACTCTCCAAATTCTCACACTCTCTTTACCTGCACCCCCTCCCCTGGCCCCGCACTAACCCTCAGCCCTCTTGATCTTATCCTCTCTCCATTTTTATCTCTCTTTTTATATCACCCCTCCTTGCTGTACTTCCCTCCTCCTTTTATCTCCCTCTTCCTCTTTTTTCATTTCCACCGCTCCCAATCTTTCCCAGGACTCATATCTTTATTGAGCCCTCTCGACCATGGACCTCCACACACTGCAATAATGCAGCAATAATGCAATTAGACAGGGAGATTGTGGGGCTACGGTGTGTGAAAGTGTAAGATATTCCGCTCTCAAAACAGTCTGGCCCGCTGTCACCCACTGCACATGCCTTAATGTGTAAGCCTTAGGTGAACAGAGCTGCTGCAAACGGGCGCTCCTGGTCCCACAAGGGTGACAAGGTTGTGTGTGTGTGTATGTTTAGGGGGATGGGGTTGAAGCTTAAAAGCCTATGCTGGCATTTAAGCTTCATTAATGGCTGGTAAGAGGAGTGGGAAGCAAACAGACAGTCAGACAGGCTGTATCAAGGCCGGCCTGGAGGTGTCATGTGGCTGCCGCTGCCAAATTGAGGGTGGCACTGTGTCTTTTCCAAGAGCCTGTCACACAGTGGTTGACTGACTTGACTTATCCAACAGTTCACACTGTGATTAGCATGGTCAACAAGTCACCAGACGTCCTTTAATTTCCTACAGAGCGAGTGGCCAATGTGTGCACAGTCACTGCTTGTCAACAGCCAATGAACTTTGCATCTCTGCTTGGAAACGGCAAACAACACAGCAAGCTCATTACAATCAACCAGTTCTCTACAACTTTTACTTGAAAGACTGTAGGAGTAAATATGCTGGAGTTAAAGATACATTTTTTATTTGGTCCAGCTTAAAGGTTTTCCATAAAGTTTGGAGAGACAGTTCATTCTTTTATTTGGAAACTGTAGTTCAACAAAGTAACCTTAACCTTACCTAAAGGTCTACTTACTAGTTTTTTCCGAAGATTTTAACCACATCTCACAGTCTTTAGATGGAGTTTTTTCAGTTGTCGTCAGATGACCGAAGTGTGGATCATGCTTGCATGATAACAGGTGGTCAATTGTAAGGAAGACTGTGAGATGTGATTGATAGCTCTAGAAAAAGCAAATTGACCCTGTATTAAAAATTTTTTTGTCAAACTACTCTGTGTAGAAGTTTAAAACTGCTCTAGGAGACTGTTTTGGTCAATGAGTCTCTGTATTATGTGTATCCTGCTCCCTATCGCCCTGCACAACAGGGTGCAGATGCACAAAACTTGGATAGGTTTGACACAATACTGCTGACTGCAGAGGGGTAGTACTTGTTGTGGGTGGTAACACTGTCCAAAAAATAGCAATGTAAAAGAAGTAAAAGTAGAAGAAGAGAAGGAGAAGACCACAAACTAATGTAAACACATTTCAAATTATTCAATAACTTAATTATGAGACAGGAAATGCATTAAAGTGAAGCTTGATGTACCCATTATGTGTTTTAATGATTGACATTGAACATAATCTAGATATGTTAGTTTGTATTGAAAACTACATATGGTAACCTTTGCCATGCATCTTAAACATCAGACATCTTTCAAATGACTTGAAATCCTGATAAAGATTTATCAAAGGGGCAAAACATATCTGCCTACATTTGCCTGTGAAAAGCATCATACTGTATTTACAACAATCCACTATATGGCTGCCTTTAGAGGCTCTAGCAACACCCACAATCAGTCAGAATAGAGTGACCCATCACCCAAGTTGCTCACGGTGTGAGCGCAGGGTTACAGCAAACAGAGGGTTGTGTGAAAGCGATAAGCTCTGACAACTTACAGAAAGCGCTGAATGATAGCAGAGCCAGCCGTTACTTTTTTTGGAGTGTGAGAGATGAGAGGGGGAGTAAGTGGAGCAGCGAGTGAGAGTGTTTATGTGTGTGTGTTTGTGTATGTGCAAGTGTGTGTGTGTGTCTGTGCACGCGCATTATCGCAGCGTGGCACAAATGTGTGTTATTAGTGGGAGTGGAGTAGGACCTGTGCTCAGCTGCTGTGAGCGAGGCCAGCCAAGGCTTGGAGAGCAGGATCAAAGCAGGGACAAAAAGAGAGAAGGAGAACTGACAGATCCTCCAAGCAGAGAGAACAGAAGGAGGAGAGAGGAGAGGAGATGAGGGGGTTTGGACGCTCTCCAGATACAGCCGCACACATTGCTTACCTCCCCTCACACACACCGAGGTGCCTCAAGCAGCCCGGGAGCAAGGAAAACAATAAGTGCATGAATGTACTGATGCTTTCTTTTTCTCACACACATACAAACCTACACCCCCCCACACACACACACACACACACACACACACACACACATGAAAGATCAGCACGGGTCACTGTAAGCCTTGCAGACAGAGGCGCTGGGGTCCGTTTTGGCTGGCTAAAACAGAGAGAGAGAAATGTTTTAAGGCCTCAGAGCGGGCCTGTAGACCGGAGCCTCCCCTGGCAGCTGCCACTGCCTCCCTCCACTTCAGAGACCAAGACGCTTGCACTTCCTTTAGGGGTCTTTCTCTGCTATTGCCCCCCCACCCCCCCCACCACCACCACCCCGCTATCTTCAATCCATCCACATCACTCCTCCTTCCCTCTCTTCCTTGCATCCATCCGATGCCTCCTGGAGCAGACCAGTGATATTTGCATGTGTGGGGGAGGCGGTAAAGCGTCGAAGGTCAGGGGTCACAGTGAGTCAAACCCAGCAGCGGTGCAGAGGAAGCGGTTGGGGAGAGGACCAGCGAGTTGGCCTGGGTCTCTGGTTAGCATGCCTGAGGCTGAAGCAAACTGGGAATACAGTTTCTTCTGCTGCTGATAGTGGTGCGGGTGGGGGTGAGGGCCACTCATGCAAATACAGTGCAACCACCATTTACTAGATGTTCTGACTGTAGACAAATTTGTATGCACAGCTTAAATTGTAGAACAACAGGAAAGATGAAAGATAACATCAGATTCGGGTCAGATATTCCCGATATGCATCATTGTACAGTTACATTTTACACATAAGTTTGATGAGGTATTAAGGGGATCTGGTCATATGGCTAAATATGAATAGATTACTATGTAAAACCACTTGCCAAACAAGACTGTTCTTGGGACAATGATCAGTCTCTATGCAAGACATTTTCAATTTCCCCTCAAAGCCAGTTTCCAGATTTACACGAACAACAAAAAACAGCTAAAACATAAAGTTTTTCTTTAAACCATTGAACAGGACTCCCCCTTTATTTTTCTATCTATTAACCATCAGGTCCACCTAAAACTGAGTGTGGGAGAATTTGCGAGTGTCGCTTGTTTACTCCAAGTGAGCACTGGGGCATTTGAATTACAGGTGCATGAAGCCTCCCCATTTCCTCCTAAAGAGGCTGTTTGTTGACTGTAGATAAGAAGGCCAACCTTTGAAGAGGCAGGCAGGCAAGCACGCATGCATGCACGCACGCACACACACACTCACTCACACACACACACACACACACACACAGCTCCTTAAACTGACAGCTTAATGCTGTGAATCATTATCTCTAATAGGCCTTAGTGTAAACAAACACATTCAGAGTATTGATGCAGATCTTTCACACGCAGTCATCATCATCATCATACCCAGATAAAACATGTCAAATTCAGGGTTCACTCATATTTGCATAAAGGTGATGGGTTTAAACACTTTGGCAGGAAATAGAGACGTAGAGGGTTATAGTGAGAATGATGAAACAGTTTTGTCTTCCCTGACAACTGTTTCAAATTCCAGTGGCAGTGTTTGAGGAAATTAGCTGCTGCACCAACCACCATATTTCATATTATATCTCACTTAAAAAGAGTTAAATGTACATTTCCAAGATGTCTAGGTGTGTGAAAGTGGAAGAAGGAAAGCCTGATGTTACAACAAATGCATACCAGCAGGATATAATTAGGGTTTTTGCCCAGTGTCAGCAAGGCTCTGCTCTACCAGTGTCCTGGAGCAGACACTGAACTGGATCCAGCTGTTCTGTACAATAGCTGCCCATGACCTCCCTGGAAGGAAGAATGTGTGTTCACAATGGGAATCAATGGGGTATTACATTGTTATCACTCACATGTGATTATGACTAATGGCTTGAGTAATAATTCAAGTTTTGCTCCTGTGCAAACCTGTCAGAGGGCAGAGCTGTCTGCGAGGATGCCCTGGGAGACCCCAGAGCCCCTTTTCTCCTCATACCTGGACCAAGGCCAACCTTATCCGACAAGAGGGCCCCGAAGATTACTCTCCCCCAGTGCATTAGCATCCCTCCTGGAGAAAAAGGGCAGCCATCTCTCCCTCCTCTCTTCCACCTCAAGCCCTCGTCTCTCCCCCCCTTCGGCCCTCAGCCCTCCACCTTTCCCGTGGGAGTTTGCAAAGCCAGGATAACCTTGAGACCTCAGCTGGTTCGCTGCCAGAAACATTAAAGAAATTCCCTCCTTCCCTCCTTTTCTCTCTCTATCCTCACCTCTCCTGTACGGCCCCCACCACCCTCTAGCCCTCCTCCTGATCACTGGGACATTACTCTATTTTTTTGCTCCCTGTGCCCCCTTCTCTCTCTCCTCCCCTTCTTTTTAATGCCCTTTTTTGCCTTCTCAGCCTCCTCTGATTGTGACTAAGATTAGCCCTTTCTCTCTCCCTCCCTCCCTCATTTCCTTCTTTCTCGTCTTTGACAGGAGAAAGAGGGTGGGGGCTCAAGTAAAGTAAAAGAAAGGGCTGTTCACATAATCTCCTGCGTAGATAACTATTATCTGTAGATCGTCGAGCTGCCAATTTCAATTTAGCCAGCCCTGTTATCAGGCCAAAAATAAACGCCTCATTTGAAAAGTGGAAATCAAACTGTCCCGACAAGAGGGATGACTGACGTTGATTGCAAACTAACTGTTTTGGTGGCAGCCTGCACTTTATGTGGCTTTTGTCTCTTGCCCCCCCCCCCCCCAACTTAGCATCTCTCCCTATTCTCTCCATCAGCTTCACGGCTGTCATATTCCTTTAGTGCTGGAAAGGTCAAGTGCTGCTTGCTGCCTGTGAGATCTGAGGGAGCTCAGGGGTATTCAGCTGCCCCCCCCTCCACATCGCTTTGTGGCAACAATGCTTCTTGCTGCGAGCTCCCCTGCACTGCCACCAGCCAGCGGTGGCAGCAACGGTGGCAGACCGGGTTGAGGAATGTGTTTATCCCCTGTAGTTAGCGCCCTCCTTTGAAGTTCCCAGCTCCTCCACGTTGATCTGTTTTCACTGCCCCGCACAGAAAGGGGCCCCGTGTTCCTGCAGGATAGGAGCGGGGTTTATGGTCGAGAGAAATGATAAGTAATAAAGACAAGAGGGAGACAGAGACTAAGAGGAAGGGACATCAAAAGACAAGTAATGATTCACATCTTTTGTCCATGTTGGAGTTCTGTTGCACTCAGTTTTTTTTACTCCGGTCAGGTAATGTTACACTAGACTGTCCTCAGCCATGTTGTGTTTTCAGGAGTTGAAAACAGAGGCTTCTATGTGGCTCTAAGATTTTGACAAGGAAATGGAGAGTTTACAAACAAGGGCTTTGTAATAGTTTCCCATGACATCACTACTGATGGGGCCTCAAGGGGCTGTGAACCAAATCCTCTCTGAGGCTTCTCACACACACACACACACACACACACACACACACACACAGAGGTATGACCTCATCACCACCACATTTCAGGTTTCACCTTGCTAACCCCCATCCCAGCCAAAGTATGCCCTGTCTGCCCCCTCCCCCTCCCCTTCTGCCACACCCATGTCAGGCTCCATTGTTCCACTTCGGACAGCTTCAGCTTTCAACGTGGAGATGAGCTAACTGCAGCCACTGTAAGATCGCAGCCTGCTGGCTACAACTCTCTACACTGGTTTCAGAAATCAGTTTCTCTTCTCCACCCACTCAAGCTTGCACGCAGTCGCCACTGGGCAAAGGATTATGGGAAAGGCCGTTGACATGTAAGAGGTTGGGCTGGATTCAAGTGTTAGCTGCTGCAGTGTTCATTTCAATGATTTTAAAGGGCTGGTCTGCTCACCACAGCTCCTCAAGGGCCATTAGCTACTTTCTTCACAGCGTGGCCTCACAATAAAGAGAATGATATCTCGTGTACATAATCTTTATTCATTCAACCATGCCACACTGTGCTAACTACTTCTACTCACCCCATCCACTTTTCCATTCAACTTAGTCCATATTGGATAACAAATTATTTTTATTCCACCTAAATGCACCACCTACTGTGCTAAAGTAAACTGACTGCGATAACATGTCTAACGACGAGAGGCTGATAGCATTATGTATGAGACCGTCAGTCATTATCTTCTCTGTTTTTAATCTCTACTCAAACACAACCAAACAGAGCAGGATCCAGATAGCATGAACTAGTTTAACTCTCTGTGGGTTCAGTGGCCCTCCCAACTTCAGTGGCACATCAGGTGAGGTAAGTATTTATTTAATTTTGGGGGTGGAGTGTTCCTTTAACTATATCCTATGTAAAACATCACAGAGTCCTTGGAAGTAAACATAAACACTAACCACGTTTCCATCCACGTGTTTTTATGCAAATGTAATATTGAAGGAAAATGCCTTATGGAACCTATAAATTGCAATTGCGTTTTAAGTCATTTTATGGTTGCAACCCGCCATAAAACGAAAGAAGAAGTAGAGGTTTTACGTCATTTCCGCCACATATAGCCGCTTTCTTGCAGACATGGCTAGTGCCAACAAAGACAGATATAAGTGGATGAACAAGTACACAAGAGACGTTTTATATTTAATTTACGTTTACAGTTTGGAGCGATGTCGTTCCCAAACCACAGGCCGCTGTTGTCTGGCATTTACATGCATCTGCATCACCATAGTGATGTGGTGATAGTGTCATTGTCATCTTATTATAGCTTGATATCTCGCTATCAGCCTGCACATAAGCACAATTACAACTTGCAATATTAATCATTTGTTGGTAGACGGCGCAATCCATTTTGGCTAGCAAACCTTGTTCGAAAATGTTTCCTTGAATGTTGAATTGAAAACCCTTAAAATGTCTCAGATCTATTCAATATACCAACTTGACCGCAAAACAGCATGTGACGTCATGATGCGCAGGTTTTTATTTGCTTTAAAGCCGTTGGATGAAAACACACTTTCACTAGCTTTATTCGCATGAATGTTTTTAGCGAACTTCAAATAATTCTATTCATAAGTGAATGGAAACATAGCTACTGTTACTGAAGAGATGCTCTGCTAGTTAAAAGATCAAGAGAGAGAAAATATTCAAGAACAACAATGACCTGAAGCCTTTTCTCTGGATGTAAAGAAGAAAAACACAAACACACTATACTCTCTTGCAAAGTATCTAGGGTATGTAAACAAAAGCAAACAAGAAAGTGGTAATATTATGCCAAGGCCTTGTTTACAATTCTAAAATATTTCCGTGGACAGAGGCAATACCTGTCCTTGCTCTCTTTAGCCAAGTAAGAAAATATTCTCATTTGTTGTTATGCAGATATTCTGCCTGTGGCACAGCTTGTGCTCCTGGTCTCTCTTCAACTATTGTCCTCTGACTTCACTGTGTGGTTGTTTTTTGCTTTCCATTTCATAATTTGGATTATCCACACAGAAGAGTGATTAAGGTGATTTCAATGTCCCTCTTATCGACTTTTCAAAGAACAGACTACAGGACTGAACCTGTAACCTCTCAGTTCTGAACCTGGTCTTTCCAATTTCAAGGTGAATTAATCCAACATGTTTATGGCAGTTCAAGGCACAAAATTTAGTTTTTACTACAGTATGGTTGAGGTATGAGTAAGGTCAGACAACTAAAAACACTTTAAAAAAACTGAAAAAAACACAAATCAAGATAAAGATAATCAACCATACATGCAGTATTAGATATAATGCAAACATGGCTGGTGGTGTCAAAATGCTTTACATGCTATCATTACTTTATCCGTCCTTTGTGCTGTCCTACAGTATACAGTTTTTTCTCCATCGGTACTGAATGTTAGGAGGCGCTGGCTGTAGCTACCAGCCAACTAGGTGCTCAAGTAACAAAGGACCAAATGTGAAAAGATAACTCTGCAACAGACTCAAGTAAAACACCCTGACAAATACCCTACACAAAATTAGTTTGTTGAAATAAAGATGATTCTTTCAGTTAGCCAGATCAGCTGTGTTTACCAATTTGGTACAGACTGCTTCCATTGAAAATGAATCACTAATGCAGAACAGTTGTAAATATAACTGGAACATGTGGGAGACAGAGGTAACACATCGACATATCACCATGGCTCATAGTAGTTTAACTCAGTAGTCATAGCGCGGGGTCAAGGGTTCAGAGAAAGGGCGTCACTGAAAAAGCTGGGCTCATGTCCCGAAGCAAGGTGCCTTAACAGGATTAAACAGCAGCCTATCAGATCCATTTGGGATAACAACATCTGTCAAATGAACCACTTCACAGACTGGCCTAACTATCCTGTCTCCACTTATCTAGAAATCCACCCTCTTGTTGCAAACAGATCAGAAGCACCTTGAAAGGGGTTGCCTTTGGCACAGTAAGTCGCAGAAGTAAAGTCATCTTAGGGCGATCCAGAAGGCAAAGTTCGGGGACAGTTTGGTCAGCCACACTCTGAAAAAAAGGCTATTTCTCTTTTTGACCGCATACTGTATTTTATCTTTCATCCAACTTGTTGTAGGCCAGCACAGAGCAGCACAAGTGCCCTCAGCAGAGTGAGTCACGCTTATCAGAAAGTAAAACAAACAGTCAAACAGGATTTAGTGATTTGGTGGCCTGTTAAAGGTCAGTGACCAGTGGGAGAGATATTCAGGAAATTACTGCATACTAGGGCTGTAATCAACCAAAGAAAATCTTGGTCAACTGAAGTGCTGAAATTTCCACTAAAAATGGAAACAAAAACGTTAGATTAATTAACTGTACTGTCCTGCAGTACTTGTAGGCTATTTGCAGTATATTAAATCGTTTTTGACCTAATTATTTTGCACTGAAATGACACTCGTCTGTCGGCTCTGACAGCGCTGCATCAGCATGCATTTCCTCGCACGGATCAGCGGCTGAACATAGGAGTTCGACTTCGTGGCTTCGCGGCTGAGACACAAATAGACTATTAGTTTAAAGCTTTTACTCTTAAACACAAAAGGCTACGTCCACTTTAATATATACTGTATATTTTAACATATCTGTGGTTAAGCTCGGTGCCTTGCTGTGTTGTATAGTCCATGCATGATGGTGTGGCGTGCTGGCACTGTATATTAACAAGTTCTTAAAACCTCAGCCCTCCACAACAGCAATGGGCCTCATATCCTGAGCCATAAAGTCGTCAATTCCTTCCGCGATATTATTTTTGCGTTTGGATGATAGAGGCTTAACATCCAGCGGGGTCTGGCGGGGTCTGGGTGTGTCTGGGGAGCGCTACCGTCGTTGCGTGTGGGTGCGCCTATAGTTATAAAACGATTATTAGACTATGAAATATGCCAATTCTGATATGTTCATATAGCCTACTCAAAACAGACAGGGCAACCTAACTCAGAAAAGTTAGCTTACCGTTTTTAGGTGATATGCCATATTTGTAGGCGAGCGATATGCAAACTGTTGCTTGCAAACTTTGCATTCAACTTTTTTTCCGTTATCTATTTTTGTAAAATGCTGCCACACTGCTGATGTCTTCGACATGGTAGAGGAGGACTGACTGAAATTAAACACTCACAATTAAATAAATATTCAGCAAACCACTAAACCAAGGCTTTCTAGTTCTTTCTTTAATCTGTCCCCTGTGGGTTGGGCTAATCCAAAAAAAGTGAAAAATAGGGGGGTGTTCTGAAGACAGACTGTTACCTGTGAAACAGGGGTGCTTTGACAACACCCCCATTAGCAATTATTGCTTTCCACCCATAGACCGTTACTATGCTTCCACCTGATGAAATAACACGGCAAAAAATCGACCAATCTGAATTTTGGTCGAGCCAGAACGTATCGACCAATAAAGCGACCAGTCGACTGGGAGATTACAGCCCTACTGCATACCCCCCAGGTACAGTGCTGTATAGTGCAGTGCATTTTGGCATGATAGCTAAATACATAACTTTCTTTGCAGGGCCAAAAAAATACATTTTGTTAAGGAGTGGTAACAAAAAAAGGCGTTTGGATGCTTTATGTAAGAGATTATGGATTTTTATTACATTCATGAATTACTGGGGTGGAGAAGTAAAACAGGGTCATGTTTCCCACACATTGGCCAATTACTCCTCTAAGATGGCAGCTAATCCGCACCCGCCCAGGCCAGGCATTTGCCCACCCAGACCCTACCCTGTTCAACCCTCGACTCAGGGGCTAAAGCTTATGCTAAAAACCTCACTTACAGAATAATATAAAAGCTCCAGTGCCTCTGACTTATCCCTGCCCTGACTGAAGTTAGACATCCTGTGCGTTCAGCACTAAACTCCCACTCTCATCTCACCCATTGCCTTATTTCAGCGCCCTTAGATGCAATTCTAGTCAAATCCCCTGACTCCCTCCCTGATCCCGTTTCCCTCGTTTTCTACCCAATCCCCCTTCTTCTACTGAGTAACTTTAATTGTCCTGGGAAAGTCACGGTTGGTCCGCGGGACACAAAGCACCAGTTTATAATTAATGTTACAGAGGAGGGATTACAGGAAGCTCTGGGCAGCCTGATCTGAGAGGCTGTGACAGAAAGTGTGTGATCTTCCTGCTTGAGCCAGACTCAGAGGGCTTGTGTGTTTGTGTGTGTGTGTGTGTGTGTGTGTGTGTGTGTGTGTGTGTGTGTGTGTGTGTGCAATCCATCAGAACAATGGGGATCTCCCTTCCTTGCACAAGCTAATTTATGCCTTCATCACCCAGGCCATCGGCACCATACACCCACATGTGGTATGTCCTCTCAAGACTGCGCTTGAATGTGGGCAACAGGTTTTTTTCAGACCTAAGAGTGCTGTTTATGTGATTGAAGAAGCCAGAAGCAGTGTCTTGTGCTGTCTTTCCCTCTCTTGGGTTTAGAGGGGTGGAGCTGGAGGTGGTGGTGGGTTTAATGGAGGAACCAGAGGAGGAGGGGTGGGACCAGAGCTCCTGCCAGGCCAGGTGTAAGGCTGGGGGCTATGCACGTAAAAACATGCGTTGCACTCCACCACACAGAACCACACATATACAGTAAATGTTCATTAGACTACTGATCAGAAAACATCCTGCTTATTTCCAAGAAAACTGCTCAAATCACAACTTAGACCTCAACTTAAGACTTGCTGATCACAGGTGTCTACTTAAATCCAGTTAAAAAGAAAACAGACAAACCTGAGTAGACGCTGTTTAAGATGAAAGAGGAAAATAGCAAGCACAATAAAACGGTGGTGAAATTCACATTATTCCAATAGTAATGAAGTAGGAGGAGGAAGAGGAGGAGGATCAAGAATCAGCGGGTTCCTATCAGGTCTTGCCCTCTGGCACGAGCCCGGCTGCCTGTCTTTCATCATCAGCATGCAGGATCAGAGTGTGTCTTACATATCAACTCCTCTGTGTGTGTGTGTGTGTGTGTGTGTGTGTGTGTGTGTGTGTGTGTGTGTGTGTGTGTGTGTGTGTGTGTACATCTGTGTGTGTACAGAGAGGGCACGTAAGGGCCCAGACTGCCTGCAGGGCCCCCCACGCAGATGAGCAAGGGCACAGGAGTGCTTGGCAGAGAAAGTATAGGAGTGTGTTCATGAGTGTGTGTGTGTGTGTATACTAGTACATACTCAGGGGAGAAAGCATGTGTGTGTGTGTGTGTGTGAGTAAGGGAGGGAGGTAAGGAGGGAGTGAGTCAGCCAGCCTGGACATATTTTGTCTCTCCCCACCCTCCCTCCTTACCTCTCATTTTGTTCCCTCATCCCTCCCTCCCCATCCCTACTCACTCATTCCCTTCATCCCTCTTTCTGCCCTCTTTCCCTCCCTAACACACACAACACCGCCTCTCAGACAGTAGCAGCCGGGGGCCAGGAGCCTGCTGGTGGAGGCTGCATCGATCTCTTCCCAGTTGTGGGGGCGGCTACACACACACACACACGCACACACACACACACACACACACACACACACACACACACACACACACACACACACACACACACAAAATCAGATTCCTAACCTTGAAGCTGTGGCGGTAGATGTAAGGGGGCTCTGGGTTCGACCTGGTATGACTCTCTGAAATCTGCCAGGCTTTCTTCAGCTAACCTCTGGGAAGCTTGTTCAAAACCCACGTGTGCACCCACACAAACACTTAATCACACACATGCAAACAGCCAGAAATACATGGACAACATGGACAGCTGCGGTGTAAAATGTAATGTGGTCTTAACAGGCTACACATCTGTAAGTTGTAATAATAATTAAAAAATGTAAAAGCAAAATGTTTTAGTAAATCTAAACTTGTCTTTACACCTTTTCCTGTCCACCTAGGTTGGTGAACATAATACTTTGAGTGAATTCTTTGTTTCAAAAGCTTAACATTTCAAAAGTTACCTCTTGTTACCATTTGCAGCAAGCAAGCTGTGATTTGCAACATGAGGTAATATTCTATCATGATCATTTTGTTACGTCATACAAATGTTGTACTTGTAAACCATGAGTGAGCATGTGCGAGCCTTGCAGTGCACAAAAATGTATCAGCAGTTTAGTGAAGTTTAGTGGTTTACATAGGATATATCATAATAACCAACATATTAGGGGTCATATGGATAGAAATAAAAATCATAAGGCTCTAGTATAAAGGCACCTGTAGAAAGAGAGGTAGGTGAGTGTTTGCTTGTGTGTGTGTGTGTGTCCTGTATTTCTGTAGATATGTATGTGTGTGTTCCCTACTAAATTTGCTTTCAGAGGAGATACTCCATTCAACAAGGCTGCCAAGGTCATCATTTAATCCCTGCAATATGTGCTGTAATGGTTCACCACTTCTCATTCATTGCAAACAGCATAAGAAAAGCATGCTATGGTGGTAATGGTGGGGGACTGGGAGGGGGGTTCTTAATCCTGAGCAAAGCCCCAATCAAAGTGAAAAAGATAGTCAGGGGAAAAGACAGGGAGGGGTGGGGTCTTTAGAAAAAGAAAAAAGAGGAATGGGGGCACTGATGAAAAGCCAAATATGCGACATTCACAGAAAAGGAGGCCCTCGTTGATGTGCGGAACCTTTGAAGAAAAAAAAAAGCGGAAAAAGGGTGTGTGAATGTGTGTGTGGAGGGGGGGGGGGTCACTGTATTGAGGCACATCAACAATGTCACGGCAGTCAAAATGACGTAAACTTGACAGGACAGGACCCCTGCTGACACACACACATAATCATAAGTTTTCCCTCTCACCCCCCTCCTGGCAGTGGAGCATGCAAATTGTGGGAAACAGCGACTGAGGCACGCGCCAGATAAGATCTCGCCTCTCTGGGCCTCTCTGGAGATGCAAACACAACCGTGTTGGAACGCAGCAGCACCCCCCCACCCCCAATATACACATACACACATCCTCTTTTACCACACTATAACTCACACTGACCCAGGCTGCCACGCTACAGAGTATGTGTCATCTACTTCCTCAAATGTATGAAATCAATTACCCCACAGACTGCTTTCAGCCATCTTTGCCCCCTCTAGGGCCACACACTTTAAGGTTAAATAAATTGATGGTAAGTAGTGTGTAACATGCTTCACATATATAGCATCTACAGTATATTTGTTTACAATATATTGTTGCTTTTTCACAGAATACCTCTCCCACTCATTACCAGTGCTCTAACGCTTAGATTGATAATGATGCATAAGCAGGGTTTTACTGTTGGAGCTGGTCCAGGCATTTTATGGGATTTTATATAGAGCTGGTTTAGGCCGATGGTCAAAACTTTTTTGCAACTTTATTTAGCTTTCTTATATCTTTGGGTTTTTGTCAAATATAGGACAATTGTATGTATTTGAAGTGGAATATAAAGTCCACGCTTTCTCTCTGAATTGTGGTAGATTAGAAAAATAATGTAGCAGAAAATGGAAATAATCAAATAAAGTACAAGTAAGTCAACACTGTACTTAAGCACAGTACTGTTATGCTATATGGCGTGTTTGTAAGGGATGTATGATTTTTTAACTATTTATTTGTATGATACGGCTGCAAATAAGTATTTGAACACCTGAGAAAATCAATGTTAATATTTGGTACAGTAGCCTTTGTTTGCAATTCCAGAGGTCAAACGTTTCCTGTAGTTTTTCACCAGGTTTGCACACTGCAGAAGGGATTTTGGCCCACTCCTCCACACAGATCTTCTCTAGATCAGTCAGGTTTCTGGGCTGTCGCTGAGAAACACGGAGTTTGAGCTCCCTCCAAAGATTCTCTATTGGGTTTAGGTCTGGAGACTGGCTAGACCACGCCAGAATCTTGATATCATCCCCTCCTTAATACAGTGTAGTCGCCCTGTCCCATGTGCAGAAATACACCCCCAAAGCATGATGCTACCACCCCCATGCTTCACAGTAGGGATGGTGTTCTTGGGATGGTACTCATCGTTCTTATTCCTCCAAACACAGTTAGTAGAATTATGACCAAAAAGTTCTATTTTGGTCTCATCTGACCACATGACTTTCTCCCATGACTCCTCTGGATCATCCAAATGGTCATTGGCAAACTTAAGACGGGCCTTGACATGAGCTGGTTTAAACAGGGGAACCTTCCGTGCCATGCATGATTTCAAACCATGAAATGTAGTTCTGGGCTGATTTCTCACCTTTCTTAGGGTCATTGAGACCCCCCAAGATGAGATCTTGCATGGAGCCCCAGTCCGAGGGAGATTGACAGTCATGTTTAGCTTCTTCCATTTTCTAATGATTGCTCCAACAGTGGACCTTTTTTCACCAAGCTGCTTGGCAATTTCCCCTTAGCCCTTTCCAGCCTTGTGGAGGTGTACAATTTTGTCTCTAGTGTCTTTGGACAGCTCTTTGGTGTTGGCCATGTTAGTAGTTGGATTCTTACTGATTATATGGGGTGGACAGGTGTCTTTATGCAGCTAACGACCTCAAACAGGTGCATCTAATTTAGAATAATAAATGGAGTGGAGGTGGACATTTTGAAGGCAGACTAACAGGTCTTTGAGGGTCAGATTTGTAGCTGATAGACAGGTGTTCAAATACTTATTTGGAGCTGTATCATACAAATAAATAGTTATAGTTATAAATTCATACATTCATATTTTTTTTTAGATTATGTCTCTCACAGTGGACATGCACCTACGATGACAATTTCAGACCCCTCCATGATTTCTAAGTGGGAGAACTTGCAAAATAGCAGGGTGTTCAAATACTTATTTTCCTCACTGTACTACCGCAATAACTTGCTGCATTAGCCTCAAAATGTATTGTTATTTTCTTTTTTATTATTGTGTTAAATGTTCCAAATGTAAATACTTTGAGCTGCATTCTGTGTATGAAAGGTGCTATACAAATGAAAGCTTATTATTATTATTGTTATTATTATTAGTACTTACTGTAAGTTAATGTTCTCAGTTGTTTCTACCACTAACAATAGTAGTATTAGTAATAATAAACATGTTGTTTCAGTCTGCTCATTTGACTTGTGTTAGTCACTTGTTAACACAAAGTGATCCGCAAGTGTAACATTTGAAGTGTCAAGTGTGACCTGTTTTAATGACGTCAACTCATCCAACATTCAGAGGGAGCTGATGCAGTCAGCCATCATGACTTCAGTTAATTATTCCGGTGAAAAGAGGACAGACTGGTGCTGAGTGGGTGAACCTGGTTCCCGGAGTTCTTCCAAGCAGACGATGAGTAAGCCCTGACTGGCAGGATAGTCCTTTGTATACCATATCTTTAGTTGTGATCTGTCCTTACTTAAAAGTACATTAACTAAATGTGTGAGCAGACAGATTTTAATTCATGTGAAACTTTTTTAGAGCACAGGGTTTGGTGACACGTTTTCACAACAGCTTACATTTGAGACTATAATGAGGCTTGGAGGAAATAAACAATTTTAACAATCTGTATCATACTTTATTATCAGACATAAATGGTATTGACTGATCTGTTTTAACCGCAGCTGTTAAAGACTCAACTAAATGGATTGAGGATATTCTTAAAAAATATTGTCAAAATGGTCTCACATGCAAAGAAAGTCATTCTTTGTGGAAAAACCCTCCCTTTACATCCACACGCTGCCACACACTCCTCTTATACAAACTTCACAGTTGTCCTTATACACCCAGTCTCACATACACACATGCTCTACATGTTCACTCAGCCCGCACACGCAGCACATCCGCCAGACTCCAACATCTTCCCTTCCCACAAACTAAATATTTGCTGTTGTTCAGATATGGGCCTGAATGACGTTACAACATTTCAACAGTGTTTTTTTGCCCTCCATCGCTTTCATTCTCAAACACTCCCAATCTTGCCTGTGGTTAACTACTCTCTACCTACATTGGCACTGCATCCAAAAACAGCCTCCTCAGGGGGGGGAAATAAAACTTAAAATAATGTTTGGAGCATATCAAGATTGTTGTTGTTTAAATGTTATTTTGTTCTTAGGACATTATTATTACACTGCTGCTGTTTTTTGACTACAACTGTTTGTTAAGTGATAGCGCATCTTGCTGCTGCCGGTGTTGGTGTTCTCTCTTTATAAAGGTCTATTTGGATCAAGTGCATTTTTTATAAAAGGCTTTGGTTCGAGTGGGAACATTGATGACATCCAACATGTCACTGTGAGCAGAGAAGAGCAGCATGTCTCTCCTGTCTCGCCAGGCAGAGCAAGTTACTATGCGTTGCTCTGCGTTCCTTTTTTATTATGTAAGCCTATGTGAAACTCGACAAAATATTTAATAGGCCTATATGTAAACATGCAACAGTCTTTGAAACATACAGTAACAGCCTGGATGCAAAATGTTTGAAGTTATGCAGTTTGGCTAATTGTTGACTCCTCCTGTAGGCTAAATCATTGTTCCAATAAAGTAGAATGAGTTCTGAAGGAGCTGTAGTAAAGGAGTAATAAGTAAAGAGTAACTTGCCAAACACTGCTAACTGACATGAAAAGGCTGACACCTGAATAGGCCTATGATATATCAGGACATTAAGCGCATAAACTACAACCTCCAGTTGGTGATCACCATAATGTAAAAAAACACAGATTTAGTCAAAACATATATTGTCACAAAAAACATTAAAAAAACACGTTATTTTTTCCTCTTAAAGTAAGAAATGTATCTACAGTATTAATAATGGAACATTACAACTGTGAAATGAGGTAAGAATATCAAGGTTAAGTGCTTCACCAGCTTCATCAACTTTAAAATTGACTTTACTGTATACAAAACAGAACTTAAGCGGATGATACAAATAATTTACTTTGAATTTGAGTTGTAAAGACTCACTTAGAACAAACTCTGCTCTGCATTTATGGGGTAGGGCACAGTAAGGCTAAATTGGGGAAGGGGGTACTTTAGACTTAGGGGGTGGATGGCCAGGTCATCTGAGCTGTCGCAGTAGATGGACCCTCATCCCCCCCGACACGTACACACACCCCCCCTTTTCTTGAGGCCCCCATACGGTAATTGGGCCTCACATCAAACAGGCTTCATTAGAAGGACTCCAGGAACTGCTAATCCCCTGCCTTCACACACAGGCGTCGGCCAAGCCGCACAAAACATCTTGAGGAAACATCAAAGCTCTCCTCATCCGCGTCCCCAAAACTATAGACTTATATGTGTGTGTGTGTGTGTGTGTGTGTGTGTGTGTGTGTGTTATTCGTTCACCTTCGCTGCACCATTGCTATCTGCTCATGGTGACGGCTGAACAGGACAGGCGTTTTTTTCCAAGTCATCTGGGAACAAAAGAGCCCTCTGGCTGCCTCTAAAAACATCAGACATCAGTGGGAAACAGTCACCAATCAGTTCAAATGTGGCCACTGTGATGCCCCAACTCGCCGTTTGGGTTGGGCCCCATCATACAAACATGACAACACTCACTTTCTCCAACGGACACACGTTAACTCACACACGCAGACCAAATGACACACAAAAATGATTTACATGACAAACAAAAGATGGGATTAACAGTTTTGTTGAGGTTACTGTTTATATTTTGAAATCTTTTCTTTTTCTGTCTGTCACAAAAGAAATTGAATTCCATCATTAAAAATGAATTGCTGGTTTGATCCCTGACATGCAAACGTGCAGGTGATTTCTGACACAAGCCTCCTGCTCCCCTGAATGATGATGGAATAGAGCCCAGCTCCATCATATCATTCACTCTCTTTTATTAGTCGCTAAGCTGTTTGTCAGCTGTGCTCTTGATGCCTCCATTGACAAAAAAACACACAAAACTGGCAAACGAGAAATGCATTCAACAACAGAACCACATCTAGACCACAGCGTCACACAGAAACTTTTTCTCTCTCTCCCTCTCTCTCTCACACACACACACACACACACACACACAAACACACACACACACACACACACACACGTTCATTCCCACCCATCCCTTCCTATCTCAACTGACCTGGCTCATCAGTCCAGCTGACCTCTTTAGCCATGGACACACATGCATCACACACAGGCACGCTGAGGATGTGCTGACAAGGAAGAGACTGCCGGCTCTTAATTAGCAGGAAGTTGTGGTGTCAAGGTGTCACAGGCGTGTAGTGCGGAATAGCAGTGCTGGTCCATCCTCCTATTAATTCCCTCCGGCAATGCTTTGTTGTCGCTTTCCCAGCATCAAACGCCTGCCTGCCATGCACCGCCTGGACCGCAGCCATTTTCCTCCCTGCTGTGTTTGGATTCTCTCGTAAATGAGAAACAGCCATTTAGAGACTCAGATGTTCTAATTTTGACCCCGTGCTTGAAAGCTCGGAGAGGGGGGGCAAATGATTTGGCCTGCCTACTATAATCTTCCCATATTCTCCTGATGCCACCTATTTCCACCCCAAGTTTCTCTTGCAAACATTTCTTTATTTTTCCATTTTCAGGTCTTTAACTTACACGCACACACACAGACACACACACAATCAAGAGCGTGTACGGGTGGTCCATGTGTCTGTTGGCGGGTCCAGCCGGGGCAGCTTTGCAGAGCAACTCTTCCCAGGCTGCGTTGTAACTGTCAAGGAGGGCGACCTTGGCTTCCTTTTAAAATCCCACCGAGCAGAACATTTATTTAAGGAAGCACTGGGAGCTTGAGGGGAGGAGGGGGTTAAGTGAGGGGGGAAAAGTGACAGGACGGACCCATGGCCACAACATCAAAGACCAAACTTGACAAGTTAGGACTGAAGGGAGAGGGAAAGTGGCAGGGGAAATGAGGGATAAGGAACCACAAGACCACATTCCTAATTTCTTTCTGTTCTGGATTTTTATTATACAGTCTTACGTTTCCAATAATAATATTTTGTCCTGTCTTGCTCATAATCAACTGAATTAAATGGATTACCACAAAGTGAGTTAAGGGACGAGAGGATGTTAGTACCCGGTCGCATGACAGTAAGTGATGAAGAAAGAAAACAAGTCTTTTAGAGAGCTGAGGGGGAAAACAAGGTTGTTAAATTTAGACAGTTTTAATAATACTATCTATTAAGCTGATTACTCTGTAAGCAAGCACATAGTGAAACAGAGAGCCATATCTGAGTTGAATTACACTGAACAAAGTAGCGGATAACACCCAAAACTCAATCTGAAGAGGACCTTAGCTTCTTAATTGTGCTACTTTACAAGTACAGTAACAGGGCTTTTTTAGGGGTTTTAATTTTGGGGAACACTAGCATTAACAATATCACTTGTTTGAGATGAAGGCTAACTGCTGAGGTCTAAATCATTAATGGCGATCAAACAATCGCTATACAGTTAATTTGACAGAGAAATATCAATGTTTAAAATGTTATATAAAGCATCTTTAAAAATGACAATAAGGTTGTCAGACTGCACTAAGAAATTACTGGAATTAAACATTAACAGATTAATAATGTTTGTGCGCTGGCCGGCAACAAGCTGAAAACAGCAGGCGTAGGTCAGTAAAACAGACGCCTCTTTCTCTCTCTTTCCCTGAGTGCCGATGCTCGGTCGGCCGCAGGGCTGAGGAATGTGTGAGAGCCATGTGTCAAATCCCCAGACTGTGGGAAAGTGCTGCTCTCTGCTGAACTCACTCTCTCCCCCCTCCCTCGCTCTCTCATTTTGTTGGATTGTTCTCCAGGCAAGCGCCCTGCCCTGCTCCAACCCTGTGCGGGTGTGTGTGCATGCAAGTGTGTGTGTGTTTGTGCGCGTGCCTGCCTGCCTCACAGCACACAGGAAGTGAGCGGAGAGAGTCTGCCAGCAAAGCTCCGCCTGGATCTGCCGCTTCCTGCAGACAGTTTCTATGCCAACACCAAGCCCTCCATAACACACTCACAGGATCAGGAACAGCCAAGATGCCCTGAGAAGGACGGAGGCTGCTCTTTCCCTCTCTTTCTCTGTATGTTTATCTCTGTATCCTGTCTCCCCCTCTCTGCCTCTTCCTCTCGAACACAAACACTGACATCTTCTTTCTCTGTGTACACTGCTTTCATTGCTTTGAGGATCCGGAGCTGCGACAACACTCTGAGTTTCTCTGATGCTTGCCAAAAAGCCAGATAGTTGTTACAAATAAACTGTTCTGCATAAATCTAGACATCTCCCCAACATCAAGTGCACACTTCCGCCGAGCCTTTCAGTAGAGAGTTCACTTTGCAAACACAAAGTTTGGTTACACTTTACTTGAAGGTATCTACATAAGAGTGACATGACAGTCATGAACGTGTCATAAACATAACGCTTGTTTTAGTAAGTGTCATTCGGTTTTGTCATGACAAGTTATGGTTAAGGTTAGGGTTCATGTGTTTATGACAGTGTCATGTCACTCTTATGTAGATACCTTCAAGTAAATGTCTTTCAAGTAAATGTCTTTCTTCTCTTCTGTATCTAATCCGATCCGACAGTGTTGTTGTGTGGTTGTTGATAGTAATGTTATGTGTGGTCCTTTGTCTGTAACTGTCTATGTTGATGCTTGGTCACATTTTCCTTTAAAAACACTTTTAATCCTCAATGGAAGTACCTTAATAAATAATGGTTAATATTCAGCCTTATTATGTATGAGAATAATCATTCTTGCACATTTTATAATGACCAAAATACCAAATTGCTGTTATGTTGCTGCTGTTCTGCCACATTCTGGTCTTTCAGTATGAGGTTTGATAACAAAAATGCAAATAAAGAAATATAACATTGATGTAATGCTTCTACTTTTAAATCTATTTGGATTTTCTTTGGAAAGATTGTAATTCTTGTTTAAGGTGCATGAGGTAAAGAAGTGAAATTCCAGTTTTATGCTCATATTGCGTGCAGTGTGGTTGCTGTCTGCCTTCCTTGGAAATCCAGATTTATCTGTGCTTCACTCGTTCACAACATCATTTTGGTTTGTTTGTGTTTTTGTCTTTTTCTCTGCTCAGCAGATTTGAAAGAGCAATGTTTCTGTCAATCGTCCTGTGCTTCTCCACAACAGGGTCTAAAAATACACTCCTTACACCTGCCGTGCTTCACCCAGTCTACCCACATGTCATAAAACATGCCTGCCGAGACACACGCTCACTTTCTCTCTCAGACACGCTGTACTGATGACATAAGCATTCTTCAACCCTCCTGATCTGTCTTCCAGCTGGAGGAAGAGGAGCAAATCTGCTGTTTTCTGTCAGTGAGTGTCGCAAAATAAAGCTGACCTCCGGTCAGCTCCCACCAGGCCCCTTAGATCTACGTATCAACCCTACGGGACATGTCCCCACTTCACTAAGGTGATTGAACACCAACATGTCAGATTTCTTTAGTCTACACCTTTTTAGCAGCAACGAGTCCATTTCAATGCTAAGTGCATTTAAAGCCTGTGATCAGTCTATTAGTAATACCATAGTCTCGTGTTGCCAGTCTTCCTGCACCGGGCTGCGGAGGAGGGTCTGGATAGTTCACACATCATTCTGGGATTGAAGAAAAACATGCTCTGGTTTATTGGCATTTCTTTAAACCAATCAAAATTGTCATGGGTGGCGCTAAGCACCAGAAGGAGCCACAGTGCTTCTGCAAAATAGCCTCGGGAAGGAACTTGTTTTGGTGGAACGTGTAAATTCATAAGTTGTTTTGGTCGTGCAACAGAAAACTCAGATTGGACAGCTAGTCTAGCTGTCCATGCAGAGATCTAAGGAGCAGTTAAACATAGTTGTCATAAATCGCCCTGAACGGCCCCAGAGCAGCCAGGAAGTGGATATAGACTAGTAACACAGCCAACACAGTACCACAACAATTTGGGAACAAAAAGACAGTTGTATCTGTTAGGCTGCATAGGATGTGCAGACTTTCTATAAAGCCTGGTTTCCAGAACACAATAAATCAAACACACCATCAACTGGATGAAATATTGCTAAATGTATTCAGGCTTGTAAATGGAGGCAGTTTCATCTATGTCTGCACAATACCATTACTGAGCACTCACCCACCCACTCACTAACTAACTCCCTCAAACATGCGCACACAAACACACACACACACACACACACACACACACACACACACACACACACACAGCTATCCTGAGTGCGAGCCAGGCGCCAAGAGCAGATCCACAATTTGTCCAAATCTCCCTTCTCCACATCAACTCACAGACCACGCCAAATACCCCCACAGAAATAAAATACAAATATCCCTTGGAGAGAAAGAGAAACAGGAGGAAGAATAATCTGTGTGTGTACATTATCCCACTGCAAGTCCAAGGATGGGTGCAATTTAACTGAGCCAGCGGGGAGGATAAGTGGCCAAGGGTTTCACACACAAAAATATACACACAAAAACACACACACAGTCCTGGCTCTCTCTGTTGGTTGAATAAGCAGTCTCTGTGCCATATTGGTTTGGGCCTCCCCCTCCTGTGTTAGACCTTGTTAGCCTGCCAGCCCTCAGTCTCATTCCCACACTCCCATATCTGGCTCTGTGGCTGGCACTGGGATTCCCCCTCATCACACACACACAAACACACCCTACCATCAAAATCAACTCAGGGTGGTCATACACATTTTTATTTGACCCTTTACTTCACTTTCTCATTCCTAACCGTGCACCCGCTTAACCATTTTTTTCCCACACACACTGTCTCATCACCTTACTCTGTTACTTTGTTTAAGCTACATGTTAGGACAACATAATGGAGATAGACAGAGTTATGGTTCCTTTGCAAATCTTTGATGTTGATGTGTTAGATGATAAGAGGTGATCTTGAGTTCTTAGTATGTGTTAAAGTTGGAACAACTTGCCTACCACAAAAAATGGTTATGAAGCCACACAGACATGGGAACATTTTTGATGCTGAGCGCTCAATGCAGAGAATGTTTTACACTTTTAAGAGATAACCTAATAATCAGTCAACAATGTAGAAGGCACTTTCCTCTTGGAGTTTGGCTTTGGTTAATATTAACATACAGCAACGATTCCCATTTCTTCAATAAATTCCACACAAAAAAAATTTGGTCCTGTTCTGGAGATGTGTCGAGGGAAAAATCTTCACCAGGTGCTCAGAACAGTAAATGTACAAGCATTCTTGAGAGAAGAAGCAGTGACGGAGTACTCCAGTCCTGGACTCGGACTCAAGTCTGACTTGATTCGCTATTCTCTGGACTTGTGACTTGACTTGGACTTGCACACTGATGCCTTGGATTTGGACTCGAGGATTCATGAAATAGGACTCAGAAGTTGGATGAAATTTCGGACTACTGCCTAAACAACCGGTATCTACCGGACTGAATAGCAAAGCTGATTACAGTGCCACTTAAATGCCCACGCTGCTCTCTTGTGCTCCGAAACAGACATTAGAAGAAACAGAAACATTATTCAGTTCAATTCAGTTTTATTTCTATAGCGCCAAATCACAACAAGTTATCTAACAGCGCTTTTCATAAAAGAGCAGGTCTAGACTGTACTCTGTAATGTTATTTACAGAAACTCAACAATTCCCACCAAGAGCAAGCACTAGGCAACAGGGATAAGGAAAAACTTCCTTTTAAGTTGCATGTGACACTAGTTAAACACTAACTTACACTTGGCACATGGTTAAAATGCTGACAGCTAAACAGTGTAAAGTGTGACTGTATCTCAATGAAAAGGATTCCAACAACGGGACATACAGTCTTTAGCTAAAGACACAGTGCACTGGCCCCTGTCATTGGAGAAACAATACAACTGGGACTTTATGCTGCGTTCACTTGCAAAAAAACAAAAAACAGAACAAAAGCCTTGTAGTGCATTACAAGTTATTGTAAAATATCCTTTGTCATATAGTGTTTTTTTTGTCATTTAACAGCATTTAACTGGTTAAATAACTTAATGGTATTAGTGTGACAAATGTAACAGAAGGACCCAAATGCAAGGCTCAATAATAATTAAATTTATTGAAATTTTGGAGTGGACTTGGTGAGGTAGACGCCAGGGACAGGAAGATGGTGACTGGAAGGCTGGGGAGGCTAGTGGAAGAGAGCAATCGTGATAGGCGTGGAAGACTTGTGGCAAAGAACCAAGGGGAGACACCGGGACTAGAGGCTAGTTGAGTTGAGACAGGCTGAGGCAGGGTGCTGAGGAAGGGAGACCGAGGGAGGAAGGTAGGAGACGAAAGGGTGGAGTAGTGGTGAAGGCTATGGGAGAAAAAACAAAGAAGGTAAGTACACATGAAACTTGGAAGAAGACTAGACAAAAAAGAGCTTGTACGAGGTTCACTCATGTAGCAGAAGCAACAATCAAGCGAAGAGTGGTCTGCGAGCCGGGGTAGATAAACAGAAGTTGATTGTAGATGGCAGGCAGGTGTGAATGGCGGGAGCAGGTGATCAGAGCTGCGATCCCCCTGACAGAGAGACAAGAGACGGGAACCCTTCTCAGCTCCCCGTACAGGGCAATCAAACACTCTCCTCAACAAAGGCGGAGTATGAGGAAAGAAGATTGGGCCGTCCATCACTCACAGCAGGGAACCAGGAGAGGGACACACTTTGGCCTTGTCAGTGTGGAAGGTTACTGTCTGCCTCGCAAAAACTAAGGCACTCTGCACTAGGAAACCCTTGCACGTTCCCAGCTCACAGGAGAATTTATCAGGAGGAGAAACAGGAGAATCAGAGGACGCGGGCGGAACCAAATTATTAAAAGACTCTTGGGGAGTAGGGGCGAGCAGAGCAGAAGTACCGGGGGAATTGGAAAAAACGGGGGAAGAGCACGTAGTACTCAGCTGTCTGACCTCCTCAGTCAGGGAGCGAAGCACCTCGGCCATGGCCGAGGAATGGTGTCCGAGCAACACTCCCGGGGAGGCCACAGCGAAAGAGATATCAGACGGCTAAGAAACGGAGGAATTGGAAGGTGGGGGTGAGCCTGCTGAGTCCATGTAAGGCTTGATTGTTCTGTGACAATGGTAACAGAAGGATCCAAACGCAGGGCTTGATAATAATTAAATTTATTGTAATTTTGGAGTGGACATGGTGAGGTAGATGCCAGAGACAGGAAGACGCTGACTGGAAGGCTGCGGAGGCAAGTGGAAGAGAGCAATCGTGATAGGCGTGGGAGACCTGTGGCGAAGAACCAAGGGGAGACGACAGGACTGGAGGCTGGTACGGAGACAGGCTGAGGCAGGGCGCCAAGGAAGGGAGACCGAGGGAGGAAGCCAGGTGACCAGAGACGAGAGGTTGGAGTAGTGGTGAAAGCTATGGGAGAAAAAACAAAGAAGGAAAGTACACATGAAACTCGTGATCGGCGGGAGCAGGTGATCACAGATGAGATGCAGGTGTGCGTAGTCAGCTGGCTTCAAGGGAGTCACGGAAAAACAAAACACAGCAGAAACAAAACAAGCAAGATAGTAGAAAACTCAGAAAAATAGAAAACAAAACAAAAACTCACGGTAAGCCGCCCCAACCACAACAATTAGTTAACATTTAAAATAAATCATTTAAATTTGAACATATGGCCTTAGCAATAAACAAGCTGTTCCTTAATGACTATAGTTTTGTGCTCTTTTTTAAAAGTATCTACAGTATATATATTTTTAAGTATCTGTTCAGGCACCGGCCCTGTTTTAAAAGTATTGTTTTAGCACCAGTATCGGGAAAAACCCAAATGATACCCAACCCTAGTAATACATTATAAACATTTTGTATAAGATATTGATATACATTTAGTCTGTAACCATTTCATGCAGGTGCAGGGTGTGTGTCCTCCATCTGCGACTGTAGATCATGATGCACGCCCCCTACTACTTGTTCACAATAAAAAAATACAGAGGGATGCGGACAAAGACTATTCTTTAGGAACTTGAACACAGACTCAAAAACTGGGGACTCAAGACTCAACCTCAGGTAATGGTGAGCCGACTTGGACTTGACAGTTGGTGACTTGACTACAACAATGAGGAGAAGTACAGGCTGAATCACTTGTGATATACTGTATCAGCAAGCAATAAAAAGTAAAAAATTTACTTTTTACTTAGCAGAGGCAAGAGACCATCAGTTCAGTTAATTTGTTATCTCTGTTAGATCGATTAATGATAAAGAGTGACTTTAGCTTGTGCTGTTGGGAGAAATAATGCAGACTGAATGCAGTGCAAACCAGTGTTTATTTGTATAGTCGTTGCCTTGTTAGAGGGTTAATGACCAATTGCAGAAGTCTTTTTCTTTCTACTCACCCCACTCCTGAACTGTATGCACTGAGTGATACTGACGCTACAGAACCAACATACCGTTAACATACTATACTAGAAGACCACTTAAAAAAAATAAAAAATGTATATGAGCCTTTTTAGTCAAAACTCCTGCCTACTAAATGAACACTAAAATAATCATCTTTAAAAGGGTAAAACTTGCACTGCAGGCTCCACTAAAGCTCACTTAGTTGTCCTGCTGGAGGAAGCGCTGCTTTATAGCGCTGTGAGGGTCAAGAGAGAGCAGATGATTTACAACCGACAAAAGGCTGGACATGCTCAAACACCAGTAAATAATCTGCAGAACAGTGTTTAAAAAATCTCAGTTTCCACTGCTATCCATTAATTGGACATTAAATCATGACATCATAGAAATAGCTGAGATATCTCAACTTAAAAATCTACTTGGGGGAGGCAGGTGAGGTCTGTGTGGGCAGAAACTTTTTTTCTTTGAGTTGAGGTCATTCTGGTTATGTGACGATGAGGTCAAGGAAACAGGAGAGTTATAGCTGGTGATGTTTTTATGGTTTGAAGTTACCACTTTAATGTCACGCTAGCACACTGATTTAGCTGTGATTTGGATTGAAGCTATTATAGTATTCAATGGAATAATTAAAGCTGAACTGACAGCTCTGATAGACTTTGTGAGTGAAAATATCTAATCATTTATGAAGCGAGGTGAGGCAGGAAGGTGGCACTAAGGTGAGGAAGGCGGCAGGAGGAGTGGGTGAGGAGAAGCAGAAAGAGAATGAGGTGCTGGGGAAGGGTTAAGGAGGCACCGCAGATATCTTATCAGTCCTGGGAGCTGTGAGTGATCTAAGTAGGCTGAGAGAGGAGAGGAGGGCCTCTGTTGTGCCCTGTGATCCAAGACTGTGCTTTATGGCATGCTCCAGATCTCTATCAGTGTGGGAAAAGACTGAAACACCAGAGGAACTGTGCTTATGTGTGTGCTTGTGTGTATGTGTGCACTTGTGTGTGTATGTGCTTGTGTGTGTTTGGTTTGCGTGCAGTTTCTGCCACTAAAGCAATCAAGAGGGCAGAGGCTTGTATATTTAGAGTGTGTGTGTGTGCACGCTTGGCTGCTGTGGACCTGATAAGGACTATAAACATCATCCAACAGCAGGCGGGCAGGTTCTCTCACATTAAACGATAAAACAGAACTTTAACCCCTCACAAGTCTAACCGACCATTTAATTCACATACATGCTTACCTAGCGTTAATATCAGGCTATAAAGAAAAATATGCTTCTGCGTGTCGCAATTAAATCTAACGTCACTGCCATTCCATCACATAAACGCTAAAACATGTTCCTCACGTTGAGCTCCAGTCATATGAATGCCTTGTCACCAGATGGCTGTAAAATGAACTGATCATCACTAATTAGTAATGTCCTGTGCTGAGGGTTTCAGACTATCCCTCATGCCAGTTGGCTTAAAGGAGGCTCACATTGCATGATTTCACTGAGTGAGGCCTCCTAAAGGCAACAGAAACTATGAGTTCATGAGTACCCGCTCCTTTGTGGATGCCAGCTGAATGATGCAGACACAGTCGTGCTTCAATAAAACTGCAGCAGGGTTGTGGGGTGTTGAGGCCACAGCTAAATATGTGACAGGTTTAGCTATTAGTTGAGTCACAGATGAGTTCATAAGAGAGGCGCACTCCAGGGGGTGACAGGGTAAATCATGCTCCATCTCGACAATGTACCTACGCGCACACACACACACCACACACGCCCAGACTCATGCAGACGCCAGACTCCACAGTGACACACTCCATCAGGGCAACTGTGAGTCACCTATACAGCGTGGTAGACAATCAACCTGAGGCAAGGCGACACAAGGTGTGTGTGTGTGTGTGTGTGTGTGTGTGTGTGTGTTGCCTGTCTGGCTCCAATGATATCATCATTAGGAGACAGAAAGGGCCGAGCAGTCTGATGGACGGCACACTTCGTTCCCCTTATGATCTAGCCACCTCTCACCAGAAATGACCATCATCCCACTTCTTCATAAAATAACGACAGAACAAATAAATGGATGACTGGAGACAAAGAGGGAGTTGCAAGGGAGAAGATTAAGGTATAGATAGTGTATAAGCAGCCAGGTCATGGCCTTGTGTTTTGCCAGACTCTAGACACTTCCATGGGGAGGAGACCTGACCTGCATTTGGCAATCAGCAGCCACTTACACACTAAACTAAGAGTGAACACAGACATTAAACAACCATTACATCAATAGTATGGATGGGACGCACTTTAAAGGTGTACTTATTATCTGTTTTATGACCAACTATAACAACGATGAATAGTAGCTCTAGTAAAATCTAATTTCTCAGCTGCTTGGGTTTATCCTATCTCTGCCTCCCTTTTTAGGGAGGCAAGACCCAAGAAATTGTACTCATCAAATCAAAATAAGCTTTGCATTAACAATTTTTGACTGATTTAGATTGACTTATAACCTCCATGCATTGCTGAAATTGACTATATTGTTAATATGCATGCTACAATATGTGTAGCCGTGTTTGTGTGACATCAGAAAAAGAGCATAGAAATCTGTAAAATGTATGTGTGTGTGTGGTGGTGATGGCAGAGCCATATTAAGTTGAGGTTTAATTGGTGCAGTTGTACCTCACTGCGTTGATTTACCCACAACTTTGTCCAACTGCCTTAGCAAACATGTAGTACGCCTCTGCCTGCCACAGGAGCATACGTGCTAAACATAATTAAAGATGTGGAAATGGCAAAGCTGCAAGGTGGAGTTGAAGTTGAAACATCCTGATCAGGCATAAGACAAGAAAAATGGATGCAATACTCAATTTGCATTTTATTCAGCAATACTCCAGCTTGTACTTATCTTGCTCTCATGTGTAGAGAATAAGAAACTGACAGCTTTGCATGAAATCACATCAGCCATGTCCTTCACATCTGTACTGTGCAAAATACACAGTGGGATGACATTGCGTTCTGATAGTGCTCTTATTACCGGATATATAACGCTTTTTGTTCTAGAAGGCCTAGTGGTGATATTACTTCTTCAATGTCTGAGCAGCTAGCCACATGACCAGAACTTATTGCCTTTGGCCACCGCTGAACCAAACCTCAAACTGGAGCATAGCCAGGGGAAGACCATAAAGCAACCACATGGGTCACAGGACTCAGCACATCAACAAACATCTCATTATCACAGATGTTATCACATACAAACCTCTGCCTGTCACGTTACCCTGAAATGTGGGTCAGCTGATGCACCGTCGCTGTGTGAGGTGGCTGAATAGAGAATGGCTTAAATGAATGCTCATGCTGCTACATTGTGGATTGGCCATATACATAAGCTACCATGTCAATGGGCTTAAGAGGTGTTAATTTGTTTCACACCTTAAGGCTAAAGACAGTGGTTTGAGTCACAGCTTCCTTTTCCAAACAGTAGCACCCATCTTCTCTGCTAAGGCATTGATCACCTCAACAGGGAAGATAGGTGGCTGTTCACACCTCATCCCTGAAAATGAGTTAAGAATTGTCAAAACAACACCATTGAGCATTCTCTCCTCTCAAACACCAGGTGATAATTCATAATTAAATAGGTGAGATAGAGGGACTCCCAAAACATGACCAACAGAGACAGCACTTAGAAAATCTGAGCATAAAACTTGTTGTTTTAGCTTTTTTGTGAACATATTTACAAAGCAGTAACTTATTTATGTGATTCAAATGTAATCCTCAATGCAAAATTTGTAAAAGATCAAATGTAAAAACGACGATTATGAAAACAACAAACTACTAAATATGGACTGGACTGAACTAAAAAATTTGATTTCACCATTCATGGGATTCATCCGAACATAACATTTTTATTTACTAAAATTATGAAAGCCACACATCAAGTCAAGTCAATTTTAATATAGCGCCAAATTACAGCAGAAGTTATCCCATGACACTTTTTATATAGAGCAGGTCAAGACCATACAGAGACCCAACATTTCCAAAGAGTAAGCACTGGCAACGGCTGCAAGGAAAAACTCCCTTTTAACAGGGGAAAACCCTGAAAACCAGGCTATAGGTGGGCGCCCATCTGCCTTAACTGGTTGGCCACTTTAATTTACATGTTCAGTTATGTATTTCACATCTACCATCACTGTATTTCTTTTGCTGTAGGGTCGACTATTTACTCCGCCTCAAGTGTGGCAAGTTAAAAAAACAATAAAAACACTTGGTCGATCATAACCCGGCTCTTTGTTTAGTTGATGTGGCTTTTAAGCATTCAAACTACAATTCACAACAATACGCTGTATATTATGGGGAGAAAAGACCTTGACACTATACAACTTCTCCTTTCTAAAAGCTGCTCAGCATCTGTCATCTATTGAATAACATGATCAACAATTCACTCCAAAAACGTAAATGCACCAAAACCCACTTCTTCATTAAAGCTCGTCTTAAGACCAGTATGCAAATCTATGCAAACAACAATCTAAAGAATACTTGTTGGGACACATCGGCTCAAGACCTAAACAGTCAGGTCTTTAAATCACAAATGGCAATAGCTGATCAAACATCAAACGATCCCCTTTGACATCCTCCAACCTCAATCCGTGTTGGACAATTTGCCGTCTCCATCTAACCCCATCTTAGCACAAAGAGCTCTGCCTCGTATTGTGAGAGTGACATAGTGGCAGAGAAAGCAGAGTGTTGACAGAGAGGATGGAGATGGCAAACACCTCGGGGAGCAGATTGGCTCATGTCCCACATCTGCCCCTCATTCTGGGGTTGCAGGCAAAGCAGATTTAAAGAGGGCTCGGGGTCGTTCTCAAGTAGGTTGAGGGCAAGCTGAGGTCTCTGTGCTGAAACACAGAGTGATTAAATGCTGGAATTAGGGGGACAGCATCAAACATCGAAACAGAGACAGAAACCTATCCATCTGGGGAAATCAAGAAGGGTGAGATTAGGTGTGCTGTAAGTGTATGTGTGTGTGTGTGTGTGTTTCAGCCCCCACTCCACCAACACATACTGAAACAGTGTACTTTCTTAATTCCAACAGTCAAAAGAGATACTACGAAAAAAGGGACACAAGACCCTTTAAAAAGGGAGCAGTTGCCCTGATCCCATATCTGTTATCTGTACAGGATTGTATTGTGGACATTAACATGCAAATATCTGCTAAATCCAGCTCTGTCCAAGGCTGAAAAGACCTTTCACGGCTCTCTGAAACGGCAGAAGAGAATGGCAAGTCAGGGAGGAGTAATCTACACACAACAAATACCATCAATCCAGAAATGTTCCTCACGTTATCTGCCTGATAATTACATTTTGTATTAAATTCTTTCACTTTTAACACTTTGAAGCCCTAGCATATCAATTCCCAGTGGTCTATTTTCCAAATATGTTTTATTCCACACTTTGATATGAATAAATCACAAACAGAAACAAAACTGAGGTCACATTTCATCTTAAATGATTTTACTACCCACTCAAAGAAGATTTAAAATGGTGTTTTGCAGAGGGAGCTCCTCTGTTGACCATATCACTGGGAGGAAAGATAAAAATCTCTTCTTTCCTTCCTTTACCTTTAATGATGCCTTCTTGTTATCTAGCTGTGCCTCTCAGGGATGTGCCTGCATCTCAGCCTTTGAAACTAGTTGCATTGTTTCAGGCAAGGTTCACGCTGAGGTTATTGGTAATTGCAATAGCTGTTTTACATTTCAATCGGCGGTATAATCTCCCAGTCCCCATCTTCCCAAACACAAAAACATTGATATCCCCCTAATTCGGCCATTTAGATGTGATAATGAAGGGATTGGCCTAAAGTTTGCTATATAGCAAGAATAGCACCACTATTTCTGACAATGCTTTTCATGGTGTTTTGGATACAAATGTACATCTTAAGATACTGATGGTTTAAGGATTTGTCTGGTATATATAGTTGTTGCTCTAGTCTTGCGTTTTCATTGCTTTACCTAGTGGAGGAATTGCATCATAGGGATAATTTTTTTTGTTCACCATTTCCAAGAAGTCCTTGTGATACTCACAAAAGAACAAGACTCGACTGTGCGTTTTAATGTCATTCTCCTTATAAGATGTTCATTTCACATAAGGGTTTCCCTGTCAATTCCCCTTAATGGCTGACCACTTCTCATGAGGTAGAGTAGGCCCTGTCAGACATGGCCCTTGACGCTGAAGGACTGAGGTAAATTGGCTGGCCCTTCATTGCTCGTGTTAGAAGTTTTATTTTTATTTGTGGCTGGAGGAGAGTGCTTCTCTTTGAGATTCCTAAAGAACGGACACTTACAAAAATCTCTTTCTCCTCTCTGGTTTATCGGAGTTTTCTTCCAATAATGACTTGGTCCCCTCCACCTCACAACACAATAAAAGCCCATCGTGACATAACTAGGGGCTCGGGTAAATTAGCATGGCCACAATGGACAGTGGGCACAGTGGCCGGACCTCCACACTTCTATCAGGCCCAACTAGCGGGGCAACCACTCTTCCTAAAGACCCACCTCTTTACATTTCTATGGACCAACTCATTAGCTATGTAGAATCCCCTCTTTCTTACTGCACCTTGCCTCTTTGTCCGAAGACTAGTCTTTGTTTCTTCTAAATGATGCCACACAAGGCCCATTTTCTGGTTAATACATGTTTACAGCCATGTAAGGTTTTTGTGGGGATCCTGTAGTTTTATTTTGGAGACCATCATTCCAGACACCATAAACCCATTACCAAGCTGTTTAGGTAATTGTTTGACCGTATAGTAGTTCTATCTGCGAAACTCAATGAGTCGGCATCTTTAGAGTGGGCAGATGGCTAGACAACACATGCTGGGGATTCCCAGGGAAAACCTGACTCACACTTTTTTTTTTAACGTTGGTTGCCTATAGTGTAGTGATAATGGTTGTGCAAAGAAACATAACATATAGTAAACATAAATGTCAGCATATTTTGTATTTGCCCAATACACAGCAGTTGTTAGGGAAAACGTTTATCTTTGCATGTGATCATGAGACGCCCTACAAAGTACCCTCTCAATATTCAAATAGTTGTGGATCTCCTTTCTGAATGTCAAAATGTTTAAAATGTGTGTGGGAGTGTGTGTGCGTTTACAGTAGCCTCCTGGGGGGTAAGGTCATCCGATGTCCTGAGTGAATTAAAGGGGCCAGCTGTGATACCGCCTGAAAGGAACATGGGGGCAGACAAAAGGGGAGATCTATGTGCTCCCCCGAAAGACAAAAGAGACAGAGACAAGAGGCCGAAACCACACAATCATCTCGCCATTTACAATGGCCAAGCTCCTGTAACAAGCAGGATCAGGGGGATCGGCAAAGGACTAAGCCAGCCGTGGCCACAGGTTTCAGTGCAAGCCATTAATTCCACTCTGCTCAGCACACAATTAATTTCACTCTCATGCAGCAGCTCAAAGCTTCACGATAAGAGGGCTGATTCCAAAACAGAGATTAAAAGGTGAGGCAGTAAAGATTTTACTAAGAAGAGCTCAGAGCAGATGCTCACAGACCAAAGAACTGAGAACAGAAGAGGCCAATGATGAGAAAAAAGTAAACTGTGTTTGTGGAAGAACGGAGTCGACCACAGTGGTCGTTCACATCACTACATTATTGACTATGGCCGGCATTTGCTACTGACTGACTGACTGTGCCAGTTACGCAATTTGTCAGAACATGCAGAGTTTTTCAATCTTCTTCTTTTTTTCTTGACATTGTATGAAAAGATCCTTGGGACTAAGACAGGATTTGGATGTTATTAACATCCCAACAAGAAAATGAAACAATAAAGTTAACCAAGCCGAAAAAGGTGCCCCTGCTGACTTTTCCATTTGAGCTAATGTGGCCAGAGTTAATACTCCTATGAGCTTAATGCAGCCACAAAAGTAGCAGGACCTGGGGGATGGCTAATTGTTGGTGGACTAAAGCACCTGCCACAACCCGAGGGAGCTCAGGAACTGCACAATTGTCTTTTCCCAAAGCAGAGCCGATGGTACCGGATTAGATCCCTGGAGTGCAGACATCCTCTTGGCTCCTCTCGTCTTGTGTCCTAATGGGCACCATGATTTCTGTCTGCAGCCCCTCAAAACATGTAAAGCTACTCAAACTCTCTGTCAGACATCTTAAATACTATAGCTTGATTTTTTCCCACTAGGTTTAGTTACCTGAGTGTGATGCATTTCCTATCGTTAAACATTGCATCTGGGCGCCCGGATAGCTCAGCTGGTAGAGCGGGTGCCCATATATAGAGGTTTACTTCTCAACGCAGCAGGCCCCGGGTTTGACTCTGACCTGCGTCCCATTGCTGTATGTTATTCTCTCTCTCTCTCTCTCTCTCTCTCTCTCCCCTTTCATTTATTCAGCTGTCCTGTCAATAAAGGCCTAAAATGCCACCCCCCCCAAAAAATTGCACCTTAAGCGCATCATTTCCAACAAGCTTTTACTTGGTGAGCAGTGATATTTAATATATAGGACTTCATCTACTTATCAAAAATGGCATTTACACACCAATTTCTCCTGCAGCATAGTTCTCGTTAACAGGAATATTATGGATAGAACCATAATTATTCGCACAATATTAGGCATCTAATTTGCTAAGACCAGGTAATACAGAAAATTGGATATACTGTACAGATAGAGGCCATTCAGGTCAATGTGTTAAACAAAACCAGATAAACAGCCTTATTTTATTGTTGTCAGACAGGAGGGAGAAAATAGAACTTTTACAAAAGTTGCAAAAGTCTTTCCTTAAAGTCAAATCATCGTTTTATAATATATTTTCTAAGTCTGTGGATATAAGAGAAGTATTTAATGCATCACCTACATGTCTCTTGTGATTGCGTAGCTTGCTACAGAATACAAAAACATCACATACCATCAAAATCATGTGGATACCCTTAGTGACTACTGCGAAGTGACTGCTTTTATTCAAACTTGAGCTGTGTAAATGTTACTTGGTCCTAATTTGGCAAATTGCCACAGCCTCTTTTACAGAAAAGTCACCTGTTTGTTTTTTTCTTCAAACCAGCCAAAATGTAAAATCTGGCAGAGTACTTATGGATTTGAAAAGGGCTTATTAGCAAATCAGAAAAACATCTCCAAAGTAACTTCATGTGAGCAGAAATTATCAAGAAAAAGAAGAACCCCCGATAACAATAAAAACTTACACAGGAATATTTGCACACTAATTCACTTTCAGATCATGATGACCTTTCTAACTTATCTGGTTCACTGATGTAGCTCTTCCATTGGCAACACATTTGCTTGTACGTTTATCCATCTTCATACAGTGGCACATGCATGAAGGCTGACAATGCTTTTCCTGTGGGCCAGGCCTGGAGAAGAAAGCTGTGACCTGGATTTAGTTTATGACTAATGCCCCACAACCAATCGATTGACCAGTGAGAGTCAGAGATAAGAAGCTGGACCCGTTGGCCAGAAGAAACCTGTGGCCTCTAAACCATCCATCTCTGTCCTCATCTGATCCTGTTGAACGTTTGGCGCTCAGTTCTTCCATTAAATTCTCCTCTGTTGACAAAGCAGGCAGATGCTATCAGTTTGTCTGTCCAGCTTGGCCTATTTGGACATAATATCACGCCTACCTCTCTCTCTCTTCTGCTCTCTGTGCAGCTTGGAGAAACTGGCCCATTGCAAAAGACATAGAGGACATTGTACCGAGCCTCCGGCCCCTTTCAAAGTGTCAGCACCCCAAACTAAACTTCTATGGAGATGAGTAATGGGATCTACTGGCCCACATTGAATATGCTTTGAAGACAACCCTTGGGTTTTGAAAGATAACACAATGGCTAATTTCATAGTGGACTTTACTTGGGACTTTATTGGATACCACTTTTTTTTTGCAGTAGGAATGTCTTTCATTTATTAATTTTACAAAAATAGCAAATAGATTAAATTAAAAGGGAAACATGGACGGAGGACTTTAAATTAACAGAATAGCAGTTTTATGGGAACAGGCAATGCTAGGAACTGATGAGTTTGACTCTTTGTATCTTAAAGCAGATTTCTGCATGGAGGGCTCAAAACCATGAACAAGATCATCACAACAAATCAGGTGGACAATGTCTTTTGAAATTAGCAAGAAACAGTCGAAAATGCATTGATGTCAAATTCAAAATGAATTTGGATTTCTAATGTCAATGACATTATCTTCATACATGCTTTAGAAAACTTCCTAATCTTATAATCACCAACATTAATCCCAACTGCTGTGCATGTTCTGATGTGCTTAATAACTTAACATATCTAGGATGACCTGCAAATTTTGTAAAGTATTTTTGTGTTTTGACCTGGTTACACACTCAGCGGTTGAGGTTTACTACACTAAAGAATTCAGATAACTAGTTCTCTAATCTCAATAATATACAAACATGAACTTTGAGTACTTTTTAAAGAGTGTTTCTAACTGTTCTCACTATTTTTCTACATGCTGAAGCCCACCCATTAAATTGGAGCTATTCGTAGATGCTTGAAACAAATAATAGTATTAGTATGTGACTCAGGACTAATCACAGTATCATGATGAGTTTAAGTTAGTTAGAAGTCTGAAGCCAATTAAAATCAATTTGATTTGTTGCCCAATATCACAAATTTGCCTCAAAGGGATAAAATCTGTACAGCCTATGACACCCTCTTAGATTAGTAGTTCTCAGAGTGGGGTCCGTGGACCCCCAGGGGTCCTTGAAGGAGTTCCAGGGGGTCCCCAAAAAAAGGAGGAATTATTTATTTTCCCTTTAATTTCATCCATAAGTAACACAATGACAGATTGTATGACTAATTTGCTCATGGGTTCTAAAAAGCAAAAATTCTATCAGGGATAAAGTCTTATCAGATAGGGGCCCGTGGACTAATTTGTGTCAGTTTAGGGGTCCTTGATGTGAAAAAGTTTGAGAACCACTACTCTTAGACCATCAATTCAGATATAGAAAAACTCCCCAAAAAATGTATTTAATGGACATGCAAAATTTGAGAAACCGAACAGTTGTCCAGAGTGACTGTTACTTGATCAAACTGGGGTCTTTGAGGAAAAAAAGTATGACAGTTGTGACAGATGGTCCCCTCAAATTACACACATGATGGATGATGGCCACTTAATTATATTCATAGCAATTATTGCTGATTAGAGGGTTTGTTATTAACAATGTCTCCCAAACCACAACATTTCTCTTGCCACCTTTGCCATAGTGCAACAATCAAACAACAAAAGGCATATTATATTACAGTATCACAGTAGCAGCGCCCCTTTAACTTCTTCTTTTAAAAAACAGTCAAATGGCCTCCAGATTTACTCATACACCCCCAATTTACCTTCCAATACATTGTATATATCAGTCTCTCCATGGACATATATTGTGCCATATTCTTGAGGCATGATCTAAGCCCCGTTAGATGATTTTGTGTTTTAAAACACAACTCATTGCATTGCAGCTGCTTTCAGTATACTGAAACTGATGACATTTTCATTCTGTTGCATTATTATTTCCATAACATTATATCTCTCCATACATCTTCTACCATGCAAACTGGGGTGTATAGACCTATGATGTAGGAACTCTAAATCCCACTTTCAACAAAATATCCCATGTCAATTCAGGTGAGCTGTACTTAGGTGCTTCTCTTTCTCACGCTGTTCTGTAATGCAAACGCTCCCATCTGAGATTCACTCAGCCTTTCTGTAAGCCCAAAGAGATTCAGCCCACTCTCCAAACAATTCATTTGCTTAAGCTGCCTGTCAGTCGGGTGCATTTGTTTGCACTGAGAGTTTAACTCAGCGGGGCATGGAGGATGCTAATTGTGTTCATTTGGAGGGGTCCCACAGGTGTGTGTTTGTTGGGTGTGGGGCACCTGTATGAATACACTGGCATGCCTTCAGTATACACAGGCAGGCAGGGAATCAGGCAGGCTGAGAATCACTATCACACCTTTTCTCTTATAGGCAAACAGCCATTCAGGCTTCATGGGGTTAGTATCCTGCAGAGTCTTTCTTAGTTTGGTCTAATGTTAGTAATTATACTACCAGTGTGAACCTCATGCCATTAACAAAACAGAGGTGGAGACAGAAGGAGGAAATGTCGGCAGGAGCCTGAGTTTGGGCCGACCTTATATATAACATGACAATGCAAATGAATTGGTAAGACCTGGGGCAAACACGAAAGGTTTGCATAATAATATGTAAATTAAGGAATGAATGGCTTATGTATTGTGACGCCCTCTGTATGATCCAGAGAGGCCACTCAGTGGGAGTGATACCTCACTGGTATTAATTATCTTTGTCTTGAGTTGATGACAGATTTGGTGCAGCTGTGAGTGGGGATAAAGCTTCACCTGGTCTGGCTACGCGCTCTCTCCACTGCAATCCAGAGCTCAACCATGGCCTGATCACCTTGCCTCCCACATCTTGTTTTTGGTTTATTTAAGTTACAGAGACACATATTAGTTTATACTTTTGTTAAATAAATCACGTTTTTTATCATTTACGCTGCCTCATTCCCTCTTTTGTCATGGCCTTGTGACAGTACTAAAACACAATTTGAGAATACTAAATGAAAGAGGCTCATATACTAAAACTTAAAACGTGTTTACTGAAACCTCTAAAAGCAGCTTTTTTAATTAAGACTATTCTCACTACTTTGACAAAGCTAGCTTGAAAACAGTACATTCTTTACCCTCCCCCCTTTAAGTTCCCAAATTGCAGCATCTAAAACTGGATGTGAGGCAAAACACACAAAAAAGGCATCTGTGACATAATATCAAAAGGGCCATTTTCTTACATTCCGGAGGGGCTGAAGCCAGTGTTGGCCGCATTGGTCAGCAGCCATTGGAGTGGTCAGCGTGGAGAATTCCCTGTGCTCCATCATTCTGATGGCTGTGTCCAATTGCATTATGCCAGAGCAGCAGGTAGCCCTGACTGCCGGGGTCGTAGCTCTGACAGCCTCACCCCATTGGCCCAGGGCCTCTGGCCAAGGTTAACGGGTCAGGGCCTTGTCCGGACACAGGCTTGGCTCCTGGCCAATGGGCCGAGCTGGTCAGTGGTGGTCAGAGGAATGATTTATAGATGCGCTGGATGGAGAGAATGCTAAGAGGCTGCACTTAAATCTGGCCAGTTCTTTTTTTCTAAAGGCACAATATGTTCTTGCTTTGCTTAACCCCCACCACAAGCACTTGACATGAACTTTTTGGCTTGAGCTGGCAGCTTTTAAAGACTTTTTGATACATTTAGTTTTACGAATCGGATGCCACTGAGTCATCTTTTATTTTGCATGTTCCCCCTGAAACCTTCTCCTAATGTACAAAACCTGGCCTTACACACATCTTTAGAAATGTGGTTTCAAACTATCTGATGCCAAAAGTAAAAGACGAGCTTGATCTGTCATCCTGTTTATCGCTTGCCAACCTATTTAAGTGATTCCATCGAACTGGGACACTTCAGAAGTAAGTTTAGAACCTCACAAGTTTTCTGGTTATGGAAGGCAGCTTTGATTGCCCTGAAGGGGTTTTGTTCTTGTTAGGGTATTGTGAACAGATGGACTTAATACCCACTTGCCCAAATCAAAGATGGCATTTGTTTTTCATGTTGGATGATTTCAGGGCTATATAGATGACGCAAACAAAGTCTTTTATAAATGATCTCACAAAAATCAAATCAAGAGACATGATGCTATGCGGGATTTGCTGATGACTCACTTTACCCTCATTTAGCTAACCAAGAGAGCATAATGGAGAAGTTTGTTAAGAAAACCAATATTCAAAAGTTGGAAATTATCAGCACAAACAGCTAGACTTGCTTTAAATCATCACACAAAGTAAACACTTCACATCTACATCGTAAAACATCTAGGGAAACAGCTGGCTGGTTCATATTGACAACAATGTAAACCATGGATCGAACAAACTACGTAATTCTATATGGCCACAAAGACAAACTATTGGGTGACATTTTGCACATTCAAGGAGTCATAAACCATCCCGTGACTGGAGGAAGGGCCCAGCATGTGGTTTATTTTTGGGGGACACACTTAAAGTTCAGGCGGTAATCCACAGAAGTCTGTGAACGTATTATCTGGGCAGAATCACCAGCTGCCATTTGCACGTGGGTGGACAGTTTGTCTCCACTGGCCTGCAGAGCCAAGGCCTATGGTCATGAAATCCCGCTGCCCTTTCAGCTAATTGTTTGTGGGTTGCTGTTAAATTCATTGACAGTCTTGGTGATATAGTGCTTCTATTGTGTAATCAACCTATTGTGAACAGCATTAACTGGCTCCTTCTTTCCTGCTCTTGTGCTCTATCGCTGACCAGGGGCCAGAGAGCAGTGTCATGCCCAGCGGGAGTGCCCTCTACGTAGGCAGGAGAGGAGACATTTACAGGTGCCTCAGCCTCTCTTAGCAACACCCTGCTGCTCAAAATTTGTTGCCCCCCCTGTGGGTGTCTTTCTTAGAGTGTCAACTGTGAGGCCCCTGATGGGAGATTTGTTGATATGATAACTCGATTAGGCTCCAGGATGGATGACATGGTGGCAAAGAGCAAGTCTGTGACTCCCAAGGAGGTAGTGACTCCTCTCCTTAACCTCTCCCTAGGAAACCAGCGCTCTGCACAAGCCAGACTTGTGGCTCCAAAAAGCTCTTGCTGAGCCTCAAGTAATCAGTCGCCTGGTGCAGTTCAATACCCAAGCAAAGAATCATGATCCTTCTAATAATTTAAGTATAGACACAGTATTGAATACTAGAATACTTCAGACACAAGAGAACTCACTAATTAAGAGCACTGAATGTGAAAGTTCTTTATTATGTGGATTTAATTTGAGGTTTTAATCATCCAAGCTGGCCTTTCTCTCTCTTGCACCTTATTTTCCTAATTGGCCAGGCACCATTTCCCAATTAACCAAAAAATGGTTGATGAATGTCCTAAATTGGCACCAGATATCAGCATACAGCTTAAGCAGGAGATAAAGATAAAGTTATAGACTCTGTAAATTGGTAATTAATTTTAAGCCATCAAAGCATGGCTATTTTGGTCGCTGGGGGAGGGATATGGATTGAATCCCAGATAGTCAGAATGGTATTATCAAGTAAGACTCTAAGGTACATTAATGTGCTCTCAACACCGCTCCATTTCTAGAATAATCTCAGCTCACCTATGTCAGCCAGGGTTGCATTATAACCTCTTTTTACCCTGTGGTTAAGTTGGAGACTAATGGTAGATTTAAATCAAAAGAGCTGTTCTCCCTCAACGAGGCTGCTAAAAGCTCTGGCATATCTGTGCAGGTGTAACAGGGTCAATCAGTAACCACTGGAGAGTTAATTAGAGATAAAGTGTATGTTAATGGAAAGGCCTCGCTTCACTCACACATTCCAACACACCCAAATTGTACACAAAGTCTGTTTGCTAACGGGATTGTTACCACTTGCAAAATTACCAACTTCTTAGACTTACCCCAGAAAAACTCCTGTCCTTAAAGACACAACAGTCATTAAATCATACAATCCTACTTTTATTCATTTTGTTTCCCTACACCCCATAATTACAGAACATAAATGACAATATAACTTCCAGCTAACACTCAGGTCTGGAAGATCATTACATGGGTGCTGTCCAGCTGTCCTCGCACATGCATATAATGGACATACGTGCATGTGCGCACACACACACACACACACACACACACCTCCCTCCATGCCTCTACTCTGCGCCACAAAGCCAGGCAGAGGCTCAGACAGGATGTAGCATGTGTATTGTATTAGCTAGGCCTTCCCAGCCAGTAGGCCCATAGGTGATATTACATCTACAGCTAGCCTACTCCCTCTGTCTCTCTGAGCTGCTGACCAGCCTCCAACCCTCTCAGACTGATATTTCACACATCCCTCCGCCCGTCTCACAGCCCCAGTCACAGGTGGGAATGCCTTCACACAGAGCAACAACAAGAGCCTGTTGTAATGAGTATGTGTGTTTTTCCCCCCACAGAGGAATCACAGACAGGGGAAGCCATTCAGCGTGCCCCTCCAGGTCACACCAGAGATGTGGAGGGGCTGACCCGACATGGTCCACATCAAAGCCCTGACGGACACAACCCGGAGCAGGAGAGTTCAGGTGAACATTACTGTGTCTGGAAAGCAAGCAGCTCCGTGTTTATCCATGGTAGAGAGGAGCTGAAGAATGTTGCTGAGTGCCAGCTCGTCACCCCTGAGCAACTACAGGAAGTAATAGCATGATGCTTGCCATCTGTCCGCATCTAGGGGGATCATAGGAAGAAGCACTGAGCTATAATATCCTTGAGAACCAAGATGATTTTTCCAAGAAAAAAACTCATTAGTAAATATGAGCAACTCAAATACCAAAGTGATATCTCACAGGTGAGCTTGAAATATTAAGATTTCTGTGTTGGACATTTGTCAGACAACAGACAGGATCTACAAATATCCACCAAAATGATGACAGATGGCACTAACAAGTAATTCATTAATACTTAGTACACAGGGATACATTAATTCTCATCTGGGCCATAAAACATCTGTAAACATGTTTCCCACGCCTCAGACCCAATACTCCACGCTATCCCTAACTAACAAAGCTTCTGCTCGTGAAAATAGTGGCTGGCTCATTGAGACAAAAAAAGGTATTGATTTTTGACTATGACCCCAAACATCCAACAATGACTTGTTAATGTGTTCTTGTAATCAGAGGTCACAGATGTAACAGAGGTCCCTGATGCCCTGAAGAGTTCAATAGAGATAATTCAAGATTCACTTGAAAATAAAGAAAAAAATCATGCATGTGATTTTGTGGAGTGAAATGTATATTTCACTCCACAAAAATAAATACTGGGCTGCAGAATGTATATTTGTAAGTTTAAAAATATGTCTTTAAACTACAGAATATAAGATTCACATTCACACCAGGTACATACAGTGGGGCTCGAAAGTTTGGGCACCCAAGGTAAAAATTTGTATTAATGTGCATAAAAAAAAACTAAGAAAAGATGGAAAAATTTCCAAAAGGCATAACATGACAGATTAGACATTCATATAATTTGTCACAAAAAGTTAGATTTTATTTCCATCATTTACACTTTCAAAATAACAGAAAACAAAAAAATGGCGTCTGCAAAAGTTTGGGCACCCTGCAGAGTTTCTAGCACGCTCCCTTTGGAAAGCTGAGACCTGACAGCGTCATGGATTGTTCTCAATCATCGTCTGGAAAGACCAGGTGATGTCAATCTTAAGGTTTTAAATGCCCAGACTCATCTGACCTTGCCCCAACAATCAGCAACATGGGTTCTTCTAAATCTAACTTTTTGTGACATATTATACAAAGGTCTAATCTGTCATTTGATGCCTTTTGGAGATTTTCCATCTTTTCTTAGTTTCTTTATGCACATTAATACAAATTTTTACATGGGGTGCCCAAACTTTCGAGCACCACTGTACAACTAAACTAATTAAGTTTTCTCATTTCCTTCACAAGTGTGCATCATTTCAGTAATATATGCACAAAACAGCTAATTTGACCAAATAATGCTTGACCCTGAAATCTAAATAATAACTACATAGTAATAATACAATCTATAAACAACATCAGATAACATAAAACTGAACAATTACATCTCAAAACTAGACATTATTGAAGAGCAAGCGTGAAAATGACAAACAACAGAAATATATCAAAACTGTAAGCATTTCTCTATGAGCTTAAACCTCCATACAGATTAGAGCCATCAACACATGCTGCTTGGCGTATCCGTTGAGCTGTGATGCATTAATCAGAACACACATTAATTTCACATGAGTATGAAAGGCACTCTTGCCACCCTCCTACTCCTCACTAGAACACTTGCTGTCATTTTCACACACACTCACCACACTTCAGCTTGTGGTGCCGCGAGTGACGCAAGGAGGGATGTCGTCAATTAACTGCGGTCTCTTAAAAGATTAGATGACTCAAAATATTTGTTTCTTGCATATTTTAACAAAAAGAGCAGTGTCAAAATGGATACTTGCATCAAGATCAAGAGAACATAGAAATACATTTTAAACACTCAGGACTGCCAACAAATCTAATTGCTAGGGCTTTAATATTACTAAGTTAAGATGAACCTTAATTCCCATTATTGTCTCTGGAATTACTAAATAACTGCAGCTACAACAGAACGGGAACTGAACATCTGATAATGATTTAAAAGAATGTGTGCTATGTGAACTATTGAAATGTTGGCAGTTAACAGATCTGCATAAGTAAAAGGAGCATGCATGGGCAGGCATAAATATGCATATGACAAATTCATTAATTACATTAATTATGTTATGAATTAATGTAAGTTATATTTTAACAAATAACACAACACAGACTGGAAGTGACGGATGATACTGTATATGAAAGTCTTGCTAATGCAATAAAACCAAATATGCTTATTATTCTACTGAAAAAAACGACAAAAAAAAATATATATACGACAATCACTGTAGTTACATTTATATTCATAGGAAATGTATCATGTTAAAAGGACTAGAACAGCATAGAAAGGAACGGTCATGTCATAGATTTAACCATTCAGCAACAAATAGAAAAACAGTTATGCTTGGTGCTGATGGCTCTGCTCTTGACCAGCCAAGCAACATGCTAAGCTACAACAGGTAGAGCTTTGCAGAAACCCCTCTGGTTATAAAAGATTGAGCCAAAAGAAAGACATTGAAAACCTATATAAAATGTTGAGTCATGTTAGGACTTTGAACTAGAAAGGTGGAGGCTGGTGTGGGGGAGGCAAAAGGTTGCCAGCAGCAGCAGTAGTAGTGAGTGAAGCAGCATCAGTGTAGCAGGGATCAGTGAGGGGGGAGTCATATTTAAAAGGACCACCTTGATGTGAGAATGACTGTGATTGGTGTGTGTCTGATAGGAATGATAATTCAATCAGCAGGCGTATGCCTTCCACGTCATGCATGAGCTAACTTAATTTATAGCACAGATTACTGACAACATGCTCTAATCTGGCTGTTTCTGTCCTTTCCACACTATCACTCACCGACTGTTTGAGAGGGTTTGCAGATAAGGATATGTCCTTTAAATCACCCTGAAATCAACTTTATGTCTTCAGACTCAGATTGATGTATAAAGACTGTGATTGCAATTAATAATACCAACTAATTTACATTAAACTCATATGCACTTCTTACCATCACCCGATCCGAAAGGGTTCAACAATAACTCAAGCAAACTGCATTAGAAAGGGGCTTTCTTTTCAATGCTCATTTTTTAAATGCTAACTTTCTGATCACAAGCCTATAATATCATAAATTGTACCAAACATGCACACAGCATATACTGTGATATATCAATCATAATTCATCCAAGCGTTTGATATGAGAAACCACACTTTAGAGAGGCTGTTGTCCTGAATTGGTGACACTTTTCTGTGCAATAATTGAGTTTCTGGATACAAACAGGCAGTGAAACTCGTGGATGACTTGCCTTTCATCTTGACTGACTATTTTAACAAGTATTTCACAGTGACGTCAACACTGATGAGAAGGTCTGACCCATTTAATCCTGCTGTCATGGCACGTGGATGCTTCGAGTCAAAATTGAGAGGCAATCAATGGCAAAATCCTCCATTCAGAAACTGAAAGAGGGCAGTACTTCTCCCCCGCTTTTCAACCTGAATATCCAGAGGGGTTTACCAAGTCCCTGTAAGTTTTTCTTTACCTCTCCCACAGTGGTGAAGACAGTTTTCTTTTTTCTTTAACGAAAGTTTATACTTTGGGCATTTTTTTGGCATTTATTTTTACCCGCATTTGGAAGGTGGTCAGGTGTTAATTTCAGGCCCTGCTCATGTATAATTGTGAGCTCAAATAGTAAATAAAACAGACTGAAACTGACCAATTGTCAATCGTAGGGTGGCTGAGGTCACCCTTAGAGACAGGTTAAGTAACTCAGTCTTCTGAGATAAACAAAGGGTAGAGCATCTCAACATTCCAGTTGAACTGGGAAGTCAGAATTCCAGAGTTCCCAGTCGGAAATGTCAACTGTAACGCTGCCTGAAGTCGGATTTCCAATAAACCACAGCACATTTTCTAACATGCGGAATGTTGTGTAGACTAGCAAGACCCTCCTCCGCAGCGCTGTGGAGGAAGGTCAAGACTACACCGACCCCAAAATCACCTTCCACCCATGGTGCTCCGAACATTAACAGTAATGAAAGCTGAAGCAATATACTGTTTAATAGCACTTCTGACTTATTTGTGTCTCATTAAATCAGTCGTACACACAGTACTGCCCATCTTTTATCAGCAGACATGCTACAGTGTTTGCACAAAATACAGCACAATTAGGGTTGGCTACTGAAACTAGGTGCTAATATGGCACCGGTGCCAAAACGACCAGTATCTACCAGACTGAATAGCAACGCGGATTTCAGTGCCTCGTTTCGGTGCCACTTAAATGATAACAGACATTAGAGACAACAGGCGCATTGCTACATGGGAAGCTATAGTTAATATTACACATAACAGCAGGTAATGTTAAAGTGAGTCTATTGTTAGCTAGTAACTGGCAGCAACAGTCTGCAGCTGCTGTGAGGTCAAGATAGATGAATTTTTATGTTTACAGTAAAACAATGTTCTTTAAATTCTTTAAAGTGTTCCCATTGTTACACATTGTTGCATTCAAGAGCTCTATAAACAAGACAAATACTGTAGGTGTCCACGAGTTCAAAAAACGTCAAGGTACTGCAGCATACATATTATACCTTCCAGATCCTCCAGTTCAGTTTTGTCAATGGGAATCAACACATTTTCACACATACACACTGTGTTTCAAGCACGCACAGCTTCGCTCTAAGTGCACATCACAATGTAAAACTATGTGTTTTTCTAACAATCATTGTGATATGTAATACAGAAACCCTCCTTGTGAAAGTATTTATTGCCACAGCCAAACGTAAACTAAACCATGTCCCCATTATGATCCCTGGTATTAATGCGACCAGAATGAGCCATTTCAAAGCTGTATGAAGGAATTTAGCTATTCATATCATCTATCAAAGACATTTCAGAACTGGGCTGGCTCTTATTTAATGCTCACATGGAAGAAACAGCAATGGAACAGAACTACCTAATCACACACAGACAATAACATATTTCTCCATGCTGCCGCTTTAAAGGAACCCCAAAAAAGCCCTGAATCTAAATCTGAATCTAAATCTAAACAAAATACATTGATGTCTCCTTTACTTCAAACAAGTCAGACCAAGAAAATTCACAAGAGACCAAATGAGCAGATGAAATAGTTTTTTTTCTTTAACCAAAGGATGGCTTTTCTGTGGGCGCATCCCAAATGAGGGGGTCAGACAAGTTAAGGCTTGTCCTAAAACAGACACATGTTCGCCATTGTCAAGCCAACTTCTTTCCCAGCCAGGAGATCAATGCGACCTGTCAGAAGTCACCCACTTGCTGTCAGACACAAGAATGATGCTTTAGGGGAGCTGGGGATAGGGGAGGGGGAGGACCGCAAATTATGTAGTAGAATCTTACAGGGCAGTCTGCATTTTTGCATTTTAATTTCAGAGGAGGTGGGGGGTAATGGTTAAGAATCAGGGCCCTCTGGCGGTGGTGGTTGACCACTCGCATCCTGCAGGTAGAACAAACTGGGGACAGATGAGAGTTGGCAGATGTGGCAGATACTGTTGGCATCTGTTGCTTCTTATAGCCACAAATGGTACTTTGTTAATGAAGAAATGTGGATACAATTATAAAACTTTTGGAAACTTTTATGAGTGAAAAGAAATTCCAGCTAGGTGGACAAGAGAAAAGTATTAAGTCACTGAAACAGATATGTAGGTCAATTTGTGCTACAAGACAATGGAAATCTTACTTATTGTTCCTTTAAATTAGCATTGCCAGGGCACATAATAGCACCAGCTAAAACACCAGAATGATAATTTTGCAATTCTGTCAGTACAGTTGGTCAAATGATCAGTGTAAGCTCAGTAGTGTTGACTCCAACCACCACCAGCCTGGCTGTCAATCAGTCAGGCCCTGATCTAGTGACCATATGTGATATGTGTTTGGGTGCAGCAGGTCCGATTGACAGCTGCCCCTCCTCAAGCCCCGGCCACAGCACCTGCTTTGTCTGTCGGCTCAGCTGACACGTGTCCCTCTTTGTGGCCCCACGCAGTTCCCCCACTGTCAGAACCAAGGGGGGACTCATCAGGCAAACACATCCAGGGCTTTTACCAAGGGTGCTGACTGACCGACCAATAGGAGCTATGTGAGGAGGGTTAGAAGGGGGTTGTTGTTGAAGGAAGGATGGAAGGTAGTGGAGAGGTCAAAGGGAGGAGGTATGTTAAGATAAGGTAAACTACAGGTAAACAGCTAGATGGTGACTTCCACAGCATGGATGATAATGGTTGGGATGGGTGGTGCAAACTAGATAAGCTGGACATCCAATCATCTGTCAACTTTACAGCCTGTAACAAATGAGGAGAGCAGCAGCAGAGAGAAGGGGGCCGGGGCAGAAACGATTGATTGGCGGCTAGAGGGGGCAGAGGGCGGGCAACTGTCAGTCATCTGGGCTTGTGAGGCCTGGGGCACACCTGTGCACCTTTTGCAAAAGGCTGGAAAACCCTTTTAATGGGTGGGTCAGTGCGGGGCAGTGTGATGAGTAAAGCAGGATGGGGATGTTGTTATGTAGCATATAAAAGGGCTGCTGTCCCCCAATGTAGATCACCTGAGTGATAGCAGAGCAGGTCAGCGAACCAAAGGCATTGTTATGATCTTATGATCGCATTTTATGGCCCTCCTAAATTTGGCTTATATTGTACCGGCTATTAAAACACTGAGGAGTAACACCTATAATTAGCAGGAACATACTTTGTTTAACTCAGAGCACTTTATTCTCTGATCACAGGCATCTGTTGATTCGAAATAAAAAGAACATGCCAACCTAAAGATATACAGTAAGAGGGTCATGACAACATAACACCCTGTGTAACATATTCATGTAAATATGCAACACTGCACTAATTCTGAATCTCCGCCCTGTGGTGTTTCCACTAGGCAGGCAAACTTTCTCATGTTAAACAAAGGAACTCATTCACTGACCGCTAAGCATGGGTGAACAACTGTACAACAGGAGTAGGTGTGGGAACATGAACCATCTATCCTGTCCACATCTGCAGAGCACTTCCTCCCCCATAGATGAGGCAGCTGTTGTACAGTGAACTGTGCCGTGCGGCTCCCTCCTCAGTCAGAGCACTTTCCCCATTGTTAGGATGAAAAGCGCCGCAGCGGCAGTGGCCCCAGTCCTCAGGAGCAATGGCTGGCTGGAGCTTATTTTGGTTGGGCTTTCCCAAATAAACACACCAGGACCTCGCAGCCGCAGCTGTGGGCCTCTCCCTGTCTGACCTGCTCTCCTGTGACTCCTCCACTCACAGAGAGAAAGAGAGAGAAAACAAGTGAGGGAGAAAGAGACAACTAGCCCGAGCCAAAGCCTGCAGAGGTTAGAAGGGCCAAATGCTGCTTATTAACAGAATCAGGTCTTTCCCACGCCTGCGGGCCTCGTGTGTGCCGGCGGCGGCTTGCCAGAAAGTGTTTAGCTAACTCATCTACAGTCATCCTCCCACCAAGGGAAGAGGGGGTGAGGTTTGGTTTCTCACTGCTGGACAGAGAGGAAGGTTTATTCAGCAATTTCTGTGCAAAGACCGTGAGGTTTAAAACCTAGGGTGGATGGAATGCAGAACGCCTTTCTTCTTTTAACCTCCTGCTCTCAATATGGATGACAGTGTGAATTTGGAGTTTGACAGCTGAGTAAATTGGACTAATGGGCTGTGCATGCTGCGATAGAGGTCACATTATGCCCGTTCCTGCAGCCCGGCTTGTTGGGAGTAAAGCTACAAACTGCTGCCTTGCTGCAAGAAACAAGGGCATGTTGTTGAAAAAGCACACCCACATGTTATCATCACATTTTAATGAAAGGATCATCCTGGCCAGAAATATCCTAAGCTAAATTTTTTTCCATTTAGATAAAAATTGGCATTAATAAAAAATACAGAAATGTAGCTATTGGGTATGAAACTGACATTGTCTTGCATGTTTTGCATACAAGAACATTTGCCAAAGACATTAAAAAATATATTACATTATATTATGTTGTGAAAAGTTTGAGTATCTACATTTACATGGCAACTGATTAAATTCAATCTGCTGATGAGTATCATAAGACAAGCAAGTGAGTAGAGTTGTGACAGTTTTATTTGTATTTTTTGAATCTTTAGATATTTTAATCTAACAGCTGTTGTTTGGGGTTAAATCTTTTCTCCCCATAATAATCCGTAATAAAGTTAGAGGTAAAACATTAATCGTGCCAGTAGTGTCCCACCACCCACACCCACCCACACCCCCACAGCAAAACACCCACCCCCCTGAATTCCTCCTACATACAAACCCACACATACACTCTACCTCCTACATATGTCTCCGTCCACAAAAACGCCCACACACACATCCATCAACGCTAATGAATGCTCAATCACCCACCTACTAACTCCCACACATACAAACACACACACCGACTCATTCTCCAGTAAATACAACAGAAGCCTACACCCTCCTACGCACAGACACATACGCTCACACACTCTTTACCCCCTGTGTTGCTCTGTTTGCACTGTCAGCCTGATGTAGAGCTGAATCAGCAATCACCCATTGGTTTGTGTGTGTGTGTGTGGGAGCCTGCAGCCCCTCCAGGAGCACTGTGGTGAAGGAGGAAAGAGGAGGGCAGCCTCTGGAGGGGACAGATGGGCAGACAGAGAGAGCTCCTGGGCAGGTAGTTATCCCCAGAATGTGGGGGCGTCTTGCTAGGGGATGAATGGCCTTTAAATGCCCCCCACCAACACCCATGGAGAGCATATAGAGGGGGGGCTATTGTCACTAAAGACTCCCTCCTCCTCCTCCTCCTCCTCCTCCTCCTCCTCCTCCTCCTCCTCCTCCTCCTCCTCCTCCTCTTTTTATGCCGAGTGGGTGCATCGCAGGGAGATTACCGCCTACAAACACACCTGCAGGAATGCACAGGAACTAATATGTAGTGTGTCAGCAAATGGACTGACATATGTTATGTGGAGACACAACTTCCTCAGTGAATATGAATGACATTGCTGAAAATTCCCCACTGAATTATTGTGGTCTGTTTTGCAGCAAAAACAACAGCCAATGTGTTGATTACCTGCCAGGCCCAGATCCTGTTCTACAACTGACACTAGAGTTGGTTTTAATTCATGCCAGGCTGTGTCCTTCTCCCAGCAGACCTGGGCAGCTTGAGTTTAGCCCCCAAGAATCCTAGAAAATAATTGAAGCCAGAAATAAAAAGGTTTACCAATGAAGCAGAAAGATGGAGAGCGAGTCAGAAGCTTGGAAGAAAGTTGAGACTGGGCATTAAATCTCCAGTCCCTTGTTCTTTCAGCGCCACCACAGCCACGTCCAAAATTACACAGCATCTCCAGCTAGCAGGCAATTACAGTGTGGGGTCTATGTGTGACGCCTGTGTAGGACTGGCTGGCACTCACCTCACTGACATTCACACAGAGGTACTTACAATTTACAGCACAGGGTTAATTTTCAGATGAACCAAATCCAAGACCCGGGCCCGCTCCCAAGGCCCTCTTTCTGTTTTTCACAGTCGTAATTTAAAAAAATATATAATCATTCAGGCCCAAATTGCTAGTTAATGGCTATGGTTGTACTCAAGCAATGAGTGACAGACTCAGAGAGGAAGCAACAGAAAGGCTGAGAGGTTGACAGAGAACTGGAGATAAAGGTTGTGTTTGCCAGGGACTCTGTCTGGGCTCAATGCGGGCCTGATGGCACCGTGTCAGTGTCATTACGTGGGTGTGTGTTCAGGAGCGGTTTCAGCCCAGACGGACATGACACACACATTCAAGCGCTTGTCAGGAGGCCACCCACGCCTGACATCAGGAGAGTGCCAAGCCCTGACACACGGAGCGTGGTGAAGCGACAAGTTCGTCAAAAGACCGATCAGTGCCTCCTTGCCACATCTCATTATCTCTCACAATCATCTCTCACTCCCCCCTTTTCTCCCTCCCCCTCCTCATCATCTGAATATGTTAAACTAATCATTTGTGTTTCAGATGAACACACTGTAACCTCAGTACAAATCCATCTTCTAAGATATGTATTAGTGGCGAGAAATTGCAGTTAAATGGCAAATATGTGACCTCCTCAGAGTATTTTATGTCCCTAATCTAGATGATAGAAAGCTAATAATTTCATTCTGTATCATTTACCGTAACAACACAGAGCAAAACTTATTTTTCAAGTTTAATAACTTCAGACAAAGCCAGATGTGGACACAGTGCCAGTGGTTGATATTGCCAGTGTTGGTAATTTATTCTCCTCCAGACCCCCGCTTCTCATCAGAACCAACAACTGTGGACTGACAAGCCTCCCTCCAAATGTTCCTTGTGGTTTCTCTTGGGGGTGTGCAAGACCTCATGCAAATGCTTAATCACCTAACTTTACTGTTTGTCCCAACTGGCAAAGTAAACAAAAGGCACACTTGGGCAGGCGTCTTAAACAAGCTGAGGAGTGTAGGAGGTTTCCAGAAATAAACCAGAGCATGCAGTTAAATCACAGCCGAGGGAGGGTCAAGTGTGCCAGATTTCAAAGGGAACCCATAAAAGACACAATCTGGTTTTCACATTTAGACAAAAGAGGCATATGTGGCTGAGATATCATGCCACACCCCATGCTTGTAGTATGGGGTGTGCTATTGCCAGCGCTTACTGTAACTTTCATTCCTACCACTCACTATAGCCGCTGATTTTTCCTGATTTTTATATCTCAAAGAGGAGCAATTATTGGTTGACTTGGAAACTTGCAATTCTTTCTGTGTGCCATGTGATGTTTGAGAATTAAACAATCATGCACAGTCCTTTACAGCACACATATCACGTCAGAAGTGGGATCATTTCACCTGTAACAACAACCACCTGTGCCATCACATCATAAGCCCCTTTCCCTCACATGGCATCAGTTTAAAATCTCTGAACAACCTCAGAGCGTTGTCTAGTGCCATCTACAGTATCTCCCTGGCCCTCTATGAGATGAAGCAACACACCAAACGGGATAATCCCTTGTCAACATGTTGCTGATCCTGGGATTGGGCTGCCCCTGGACCCTGATCTCCCCGCTGCCTCCCTCCTTCCTTCCTTCATCACTGGGTCCCTCAGGCCGACATGGGCCCTGACAAAGCCCTAATCCATCACCTCCTGTCAGGGACGGCCGCACCGCAACACCCCCATCATGGTCCAGCATTAGCTTAATCCACTGTGCCGGGGATCCATGAGAATGGAGCGCCCACATGGCTTCACCCCGGTTCTGTTTACACGTCCCATCTGAGTCAACACACACCCCAGAAGGACGACAGCCACAGAAAAGAGGGAAACACCATGAGATCCCTGGACCTATCCTGAACTGTTTACTGCACCCACCAGCAGAGGAGGCTTTACCTTGTGTAGTGATGCAGTGAGTCTGTCTGGAAGGCCTCTGGTGTGGTAATAATGTAATCCCTGAAGCAAACACAGCTAGGCCTCCTGACTTCTGAAGGGTGTTGCTGGCTGTGGATGCCTCCTCTAAGGGGAGAAGCACACTCCACATTTGTGAATTGACAGCAAAAAATGCATATAGCCTTCAGGGTGCACACACACTAAATATGTACACTGCAACAGCACACACAGCTAATGATAGTTGCAGGGTAGGGAACATGAGAGTAAAAGAGAAATTAGATTCGTACTGTCAAAGTGATGTGTCAGCAACCGTGTAAGCACATAGCTAAAAAGCTTTAGTGTTTTTGCAAACAAAACAAAAAAGGTGAGAACAGAGTTTAGCTTATGTTTTTAAAGTTTTTAAATTTGTTTGCCAGTTTTCTCAGCTGTCCGTCACATAACAAGAGCACAACATATTCACAAATGAATGTAAGCGTACAAGATAGCATCTCCACAAAATTTTGAGCTGGAACGTCAACAAGGATAATTGATTATTCAACTTCGTGTCTCATGGTGGGAGTGATTTGAGTAATTGCTGTTGAACTAACGTTTGTATCAACCGTGTTTCATGGATGTTTGTTGTGTTATTTTACTCTTAACATACACTACCGGTCAAAAGTTTGGGGTCACATAGAAATTCCCATTGCACTCCATTGTAGACAGAATGCCAGCTGAGATCAGTTGCATTGTTTTTTTAACCAGGGCAGCCGTTTTCAGATTACATTATGTGCTTACATATTAGTAAAATGGTTCTCCAATGTTTTTCTAGTTTTTTATTTTTGAATGATAGATTAGTACACAGAATGTGCCTTTGGAACATTGGATGAATGGTTGCTGATTATGGGCAATGTAGATTGCATTAAAGATCAGCCCCCCCACCCAAATTAGCAGGTATTGTGTCTATAATGGAGTGGTATGGAAATGTATAAGTGACCCCACACTTTTGACCGGTAGTGTACATGCATCCGAGCTGTTACCTGCTGAAGGCTCCACACTGCTCTGTTTGGGGGGAAGCGTCCATTGATCATTGCGTCCTGCCTCCACTCCCCTCAAGCTGCGTTTCAGTGACCATTCAGAGCCAATACCTCCCTCTAGTGGTGGAGGTATTCAACATCATGGTCAGTTCTACAGTATCTCATTGCAGGATCAATTTTGTACCACTCTGTATATTACAGTCCTATTCCGTATTTATAATTATTTAATCTGAAGCTGTAAACATTTCACAGTTCACCACAGGTATGGCCTAGTGTTGTTTTAATTTAGTCTTGTTGAATCATCCCACATCATGTTTGAGAGGCTTTTACTCAAAGCATTTGGCAAAACACTGAAACACTGTCACAGCGCTTTCCCAATGTTAATAGATGTAAAGGTGAATATCAATTTACTTTTGATTTATCATATTAAAGTTAAATATTAAAGCAATTACACAAATAATGCAGTTTTTGGGGAGAGATTTTAATGTTGTTGTCTGTTGAAGAATTACTAACATCAAGATAATAAATAAGAGGTGGGATGACACACATTTTTATATTTAAAACACATTTTAATATTTTCCTTCGCAAATTGCTTCCCTTGATTGAATCCCTTGACCCCAGATCTTGGTGAAAGCCATGATGATGCACTCAGTAAACATTCCTATTGGAAAGGAAAAACACACCTGAGCCTGGAGGTGTGGGAGCCACGTGTGTAGGGAATTGAACCCAGGTCTTATTTTCCCTAACACTGACACCCTTGATGGCTCGTCTCTTTCTATGCTTGAGTTACCATCCTCCCTTTATCCTTTATACCTAGGACTATGTGATGAGCACATGTCCCTGAGGGCCCATCCACCCAAAGCTTCACATTCTCTGCAACACATATTGTCTGGCCTGAGATGAACAGACAAGGAATTCTGGCAGGAGAGGGAGTTATTCTGCCTTAAGGGGAGAGGGAGCGGGTAGGGGGATATTTCAGGATCTCCTGGGGCTTTGTTGGCATCCCGTACGGCTTTGTTATCAGCTTCAGTTGGGAATTAGGGGATATTCAAGGGGAATCCTGGGCTGCGGGTAGGGTGGGACAGACTTGGCAGTAACATGTACAAGTAAAATGTGCATTTGATTTGTGTTGAGTGTACCGGGTTGTTATAGTTTTATAGTTTACATCCAGGTTTTCTTTTTTATTTCATTACGAAATATTCTTTTCATTCCAGCAGTATTTCAGTTTGAGAAATATTCTTTTCATTCCAGCAGTATTTCAGTTTGAGAAACAGATTTTTATTGTTCAGAGGTAATACTGATGTAACTATAAGGTTGAAAAGACGATGCTCTTAAGTTTTCATAAGTGGCTAAACTCCAACTTCTAACTCTGATGTTGAATACATGTAGACGTTATACACTGTGTGAAATGTAACTAAACGGAAGTAATCCTATGTATTTGAGCAATTTCTGTGCTTTTTTTTACATTGAATTTTATTTAAATATATTAATAAAGTGGTATCTTTACCTTTGGCAAGAAAATATATCATATAGTTACTGCTGTTGCACAATTACATTTCATATTATTAAATATTACATATCAAGTTTTTTCAAAACTTGTGCAAAGTGAGAGAGACATTATCCATCTTCCTCACAGACAGCTGACTCCAGCTCCAGTGTATCCTGGACCTCTGGGTCGCCCCCAAGTCAGTCTGCCTGGAACATCTCAGAGAGCGAGGTAGCAAGAAGGCATCCTTACAAAGTCCCCAAATTGTCATCTGGCTCTTCTGAGTGTCAAAGGGCAGAAGAGCATTATCATGATTGTATTTATATATATATATTCTTTATAACATATCTTTATTGAGTTTCCAAGGGGCTCATACAATATAAAGGAAGACAGCCACTGAGTAAAGAATAAAGCCCTCCTTTTAGCCCACCTGCAACTCCTTAAAAAAAGAAATAGACAACAGAAAATAAAAATAAGCAAAATTTCATGTGACACTAAGTTGAATATTAAAAAAAAACATATTTCATTAAGTGAAGAGAAAGGCACTGCGACATAATTGGGGAACATTTAAAGCTGGCATACTGTGAAAATATAGAACCAGTGAGCTGTAACAAAACTTTCAATGACAATGACTGTTTCTTCTCTAAAGCCCTGGCGATTCAGTCACTGTACCCTGAAGGCCTGCAGCGTTGACACACGTTGGCCTGTGTGTGCTGCCTCTGCAGCATCTGTCATTTGTAATGCAGCGGGCCTCTCAGCTGCTCCCTGCACGCTGCACCCTTTGGCTGGTGAATAGGTACCAGCTACATTAAACCCCTCTGCCCCACAGCACTTTCACCTGCTTAGTAAAGGCTGCCCGGATAATACAGGATCACCTTGCACTGCCTGCAGCTCCATGAACACACGGCCCACAGATGAGCTGCTCCATGACAGACAGGGTATGTGTGCCTGCATTGGTGTGTGTGTGTGTGTGTGTGTGTGTGGTGGGGCGTGTATATGCATGTGTTTCATTCATGGTTATGTCTTCATTTTCTTGGTTAAAATGCCAGCTTGATCTAAGGACACCCCCGTCCTCAGTTGGCTGGGGTCCTGTGTCCTTTTCACTGTTGTTCAGAGGAATTTTCTCATTAAGAAACCTGCTCAACTGCCCTAAATTACTTCACAGACTAAGCTGCCCTTGTCCTCACTTTAATCTAGCCTTTAAAGTTTCTAATCATTATTATGGCACTCCCAGGCTCAATGAAGGCAATAGAAACATAAAGCCTCTCTCAGCAAGCTAGCACAACACTCTAGGACAGCTTCCACTCTGGCCTTTGTAGGGTTTTGGATTATACATTCATTTTTGCTGGACGTGTGGTCAAATTCGTCCCTGGGAAAAGCCCTCAGTATTCCCTCCTTTCATCTCGGTCTCATTTTCGGGATATCTAATGGTCATAATCGAGGTGGACATGCTGCGTGTGTGTTTGAAGGAGCGGTCAAGGAGCCCCTAATCCTCTCATACACAGTTTGTAGTGGTGGCCCCAAATAAAAGAGCTGATTTTGTTGCCTAATGCTGAGAGCGATTTGAGTTTTAGGTCTTATGAATACACACACACTTCAGCTTACACACATACACACAAAGACACACATACTGGTGGGAATCCTGGGATTCCTGGTAGACGGAGATTTCAATGCAGGAGGAAATTCATAGAAATGAAAACTCAGCAAGAATGACGTAAGATGTTTTTAGCAAGTTTATCAAAGTTTAATTTAACAATCGACATTGGTCTGTTGTAGCATGTAGAAATGTGCAATTTATTCATTAGTCACTTTGTTTTAAAACAATAATCATCTTAGTCAGTAGAAACAGAATTCAAGAACCAATTAAAGTAAAAAAAATTAAAAAAAAATAACTTATGGAAGTATGATACTAATTTTAGACAGCCACAATTTCATTCAATGGCACAAAGTAAAACAACAAGGTTATAACAAGGTTAAAAAACAAAGTTATTATAAAATGAGATTCAAGTCAATTTTAATTTCTAATAATAAAAATGTCTACCTAACAACTACTATAACTTTTCACTTCAACTTACAGTATTAAATCTTCTTCTAAAGGAGAGGTGTACTTGAGTACTGTACTTATTTATGATTTGGATGTACTTGTACTTTCCTTAAATATTTCTCTTTTATGCTACATTATACTTCAACTCCACTTCATTATATGAATTTTTTCAACTTGAGCTCTTCCTTAAAATTCTGCCTATACGTTTAAAACATCAGTAAAACATAATAATACAGTGATATAAAAATAGCAGAAATCAGGCCAATTACAAAAGCTGCTTAGTCTGATGTCATGTTGCCTGAGCTCGTTACTATTCATGACTATTCACAAACTCGCCCAGTTGCGCTGGGTAAAGGATGCTGATAGCCAGGCTCTCATTGGCTAGCTGTTAGCCAATCAGAGTCAAGCAGCTTAGCTCGTTGAATATTAATCAGAACTGGCACAAATCAAGCAAACCTGCAGATTTTCTATACCACAAGGTAACCAAGGCATTTTTTCCACAAAAAATGTCCATGGTAGAACTTCAGACATTACCACAAAGTAATGGAATACATGTGGCAGGGCACCGTTAAGTAAAAATATATTATTACTTCCTCCATGTGAGAAACCCAATTACATAGACTCAGAAATGTAAATTAGTAAAGATACAAAGTTGACGTTTTTTGTGAGTGATAAATCCTGTTTTCAGCTATGGCAGCAACTGATGCTAGAGACTGTCAAAGACGTGCCTTAGCAAAGTTTTGTCAACCAGTTATTATTTGTCTAACTCAACAGGGATTGCCTTTAGTCTCCCCTGACAGTAATTGAATGTTTCTGAAAAATGACACTGCACCACAGTTATGCTCTCCTATTAGATCAACAGACGCTCCGGCTCTTTTGCTGTTCAGCAGATTACCAGAGTCAAGTGTGGTATAGTTCTCAGCCGCAATGCCCACTCCTCTCCCAGCAAGAGAGACGCACAAAACAGAAGTGAAGATGCTCTCTCAAGCGGCAAAGAGGACCCTCACTGCTAAATGCTGAGGGCCATCTTCAGACAGATAGTAGTAGGATGTTCACCCTCTCCACAAGGAGAGTAACATTCATGTGCACAAAATCCTTTTGCACCTCCTGCAAAGCTTTCCTCTCTGCTTTTTAGAGCATGTTGGAGACCAGACTGAGGTGGGCTTAACAGCTGTGCAGCTCCTATATCCCAACAACCCCCTCAACCCTCCTCTGCTTCACATGTTTCTCCCACTTCCCGTGTCACCATGTCTGCCCGTCCCGTGAGGCTGCTGGTTTCTGGTCCAGCACCCTAGGACAAGGCCACCATTAACTGCAGGGCTGTGCAGAGGGCACGTGGGACAAAAGGCCCAACACGCTGTCCCTGCCCTCAGACAAGGACTGAAACAAATGTTACAGGGTTGGCGCAGAAGGGAATCATCCGGCCGGTGTCACTGAATACATTTACCTACCTCAGAGCTCTTTCAGCCACATGCTTTGTTTTAGCCCTGGAAGAAGGGAGGGCGTGAATGGAGGGGCGGGAGGAGGTGGGGACTCAGGGGATGTCTCAGTGTGTGTGTGTGTGTGTGTGTGTGTGTGTGTGTGTGTGTGTGTGTGTGTGTGGAGGAATACAAGGAGGGAGGAAGGGAAGTGAACGAACAAAATGAACGAAAGGGTCTCCAGGTTTCCACAGTGACCGACTGAGCTCTGAAAACACCACAGCATTTGTGAGGGATGGGAGGAGGTGTGTGTGTGTGTGTGTGTGTGTGTGTGTGTGTGTGTGTGTGTGTGTGTGTGTGTGTGTGTGTGTGTGTGTGTGTATGTGTGTGTGTGTGTGTGTGTGTATGAGTGTATGTGTGTGTCCCCATAAGGCTGCCAGGAGGTCTTGTTGATTGTTGGGCTGTGTTTTGTTTTTCTTTTGCCCTCCCGCTCCCTTTTCTCTTCCTTTGTCTCTGCTCTCCTTCCTGGGGTCTTTTTAGGCTAATTGGGCCTGGAGAGCAGAGCAAACTTCAGACAAGATGTTCTCTAAGCTCCTCGATTCTAGTTTGGTCAAATAATTAACAGCAAAAGAGAAGCATTCGGCCACAGGAGTGGAAGTCACAAAGTCACATTGCAGGTCTGAGTGGCTTGCTGTTGTCTCTCTTAAAGTGTTTGACTTAAGTTTGAATTCCTCACAAATACAACAGAAAAGGCCGGAGTGCTCCAAAAGATATCAGGAATGAGTATTAGCTGCCCATACAAAGCTTTGCAATGTTTGACTTGGTTTTTACGAGGCTTGTAGATCTTAAATGGTTAAACAAAGATGCAATGTTTTAATTCCATACCACTGTGCAGAAGGATCACTTGGCGGTTCAAAATGTATCCAGTGCCATTTGTAAAAGTGTTTTTGGGTGTTCATAAAAGAGCGTGTGTTACTTTTTAAGCAGTGGAAATTATTAAAAATACAGTTAATGCAAGTCTTGACTATGGCTTGATGCTAAAGTGTGCCTTCTCAATGAAAATAAAACAAATGAGCCTAAATGTTTTAAAATGATTTTTAAGCAAATATGTTTTAGGGCTGCAATAAAGGATTATTACTATCAATTAATAATTGTTAATAATCTCAATAAGATTAATGGTTTGTTCTCTAAATGTCAGAAAGTATTGAAGACAGTTTCCCAATTTGACATCTTCATGGTGATGTTTGTACCAACAGACTGAAATCAAAATATATTTTACAATGATAAAAAGCAGCAAAATCCTCACAAATGACGAACTGGATCAAAAAATAATTAACAAATATTAACAGAGTGGCCGATTAATTTTATGTTGATTGACAAATCGTTTAAACCCAATTGCTTTCTTATATCTTCCTCATTCTGTAATAGTGTGTTTAGTAGTTTTTTTTTTTAAAGGTGTTCTGTACAGTGTGTACTAGAGTACATTGAAATTCAAATAAAGCGAAGGAATTGTATCAGAAGTTATACACAAAATGTCCACTGAGTGTACACCGCCGTCAAATGAAAAACGTTAAAACTCAAACTCATCCTCTGCCTCAACAGAAAGTAATTAGTGTGTCATTTCTCCCACAATCCCTTCAGCTAATCTCCTCCAATCCACTGGGTTTGATTCAGTCATCTTTTCTCTCATATTCTAATCCATTTTGCCTTTGAGTTTTTGTGTCGGTCGCAGTGCACCGCCCCACTCACAAAGAGCAGTTACTGAGCTATGACATTAAAGGTATTGTTGAGCAGGTCTCGGCCCAGCAGCCCCCTTATATGGGCTCACTGTTCAAGGAAGTGCATGTTTTCATCCTTGTTGTCATGGGGATGAACACACACGAGCACACAACCGCCTCCCCCTTCATCAGCCCCCCCTTGTACTGATTTTAGCTGACATTTTGTGCGGGACATGCTGGCTCGTCTCCCACCATGTAGCAGCTTTCACCACCTGAACTTTGAAATACAAACCAGGAAACTCTGTGTTTGTCATAAACTGTAAGGGTGGTGCGGGGTGAGACATGTTTTATAAAGGTATGGCCTGGGGATGAGAAGAAGGACTTATATATAACTCAGGCTGTGTCACTGCAAACTGGTCTATTCACCAGGGCCACAGGGTCACAGAGAACAGATGAGAAACAGAGATGACTGCAGCACAGAGTTAAACATGACCTCGGGAAACCACTGGCTGTAACTACACATACTCTATATTATCTGGGAACTGTACATGTGTACATGGTAAAACATGTTCAAGCGTTCAGAGAACACCCACAGGGCATTTGTGCAAATGAATGGGACCTAAAAAGATAGAAACATACAGTATACTTGTGCACATGTACTATATGTGTATATAGTTACATACTTACATGACTGCACTTTTGGATTTGGTAAGATTTACTCTACATCTAAACAAAATCTTCCTCTCTCCACATGAATGTTTAATACAGTACTGTATATAAAGTAGACTTTATATACAGTTACGTAATCTTTCAGTTGGCAATAAAATAATTTATGTGTTTTACATGATACTGAGATTATATTCGAATTTAAACAAAAATCTGTGTTACCCACCACTGATGGGCTGAATAATATTTTCTTTCAACTTCAGGACTCCTACTCAGAGAAACCTGCAATAAAGCTGCTAACCAAGTGAGAGTTTTGGTGTCATACAGTCGTGGAAGAAGTACTAGGATCCCTTGAGCAAAATCCAGCAATACCAGAATGTAAATGCAGGACTTTTACTTGCTGTCATCATGCTGACTGGTCCCCTGGTCCCTGGTGTTACATAGTTATTGTACATGGTTGGAATATTATTACTGATAAAATAATTTGTAGTGAAGTAAGTAAAGTTACTTTCCACTATTTGTTATAACATGTCTTTTTCTATCCCACTATTATTAGGAACTGTTTTCTAATTACAAAATACAGTAATTCTACATAAGGTAATACAGATACTTGCTCACTGGCATTTCAACAGACAGGCAAAAGACACCCTTTGGCATCTGGTCTGTGGAAGTTTTTTTATTGATTTGAGCACCAAATATTAAATTATATTCACCTCCAATGTGCTTGGGGGATTTTCAAATAAAACCCAAACTATGTGCATGGGTAGGTGGAGTTAGTGAAAAAACGTGATATTGTATTTTGGTTAACGGACCCTTTAATATTTGATGACATCACACACAAAAACCTTCCCGGTTCATGACTCTTTCCCACTGTGGGTTGTCTCCATCACTCTGTCTGTCTCTCAGACTGTCTATAACCTGTCTGCCACTTTCTCAAACCAAGGGATATGTTTGCCATGCATTCATCACGGCCAAAATAGGAGTCCTATTGTCGCATGAGACACCTCCTTCAAATCTCCATGCTGGCTAATTGAGTTTGTCTATGAAGCTTTCATTCACTGTCAAACGTTTGACAGAGAAGAAAGCCAAGTCCTCCCTCATCAGTCTTTCCCAAAAGTCAACACTGGGCCAGACATGCACGCACACGCACAGAAACACACACACTACAATACAGCGCCAAGGGGTCTGGGACATCCCGCAGACAGCATCCTGTTCCCACCGAATGGCTCTTGTGTCACAAAGGACAATTTGGCTTCTCTCAGGCTCGGCTACCTGCGTGGGATCTGAATGCTTGCCTGACTTACTTGTAGCCTCAGGTTTTGTGTTTTGTTTCGGGAATGTCTCTCCCTTCTTCCCTCTCTCCTCCTCCCTCGCTCCCTCTCTTCTCTTTTTCCTCATCTCAAGTGGTCTGCAGAGGGTGTCCTGGGAACCTGGCTGGCTGCCCCGCTGTCAACTTGCCCCCCCACCACCATACACCCCCATCACAACAGGACAGACCCCCTGAATTAGCCCTTATTAGCCCACTGTCTGACACCCAGACTGAACACTCACTGACATGCACACAATGACATATGAAGCAGACATTAACACACAGGCACACTGACATGCAAATACACATGCAGACACAATACACACACGCACACACACACACACACATGCACACATGCACGCACGCACGCACGCACGCACACACACACACACACATACACACACATATACACACATAGTGTGGACAATGACAGAGCTTAACAAGCACTATGCCAGAGAAAGGGCAAGAGGCATGCGAAAAGAGCAATTTGCCAATTTTCAACTGCACAAACAGACAAGTACACACACACACACACACACACACACACACACACACACACTCAGGGCAGAGTGTTCTCCTTGGGTTTTGTTCAGGCCTGAGATAGAATCAGCTCTTCCAGTTAGCAACTTATTTTTTTATGAGGAAAAATGTGTTCTGCCTAGATCAAATTCTCCTTTTAAACCTAATCTCTGGGGTCAGTTGTATTTGTATGTTAAATGAATGCCACATAATTGGTGGCTTGTTAGCTAGCTTAGTCACTTAAAAATGATGTTCTTCATGTAATATTATTCAACACAAACATGTTAAAAATGATTTGTGGTAAATGGAGCTGCACCTCAAGCAGCAGTCAGAGCTGAAATCATCTGCAGGTTGTTGTCCATTGTAAACAACCAGTGTTTACGGTTCTGATGCTGTACTGTATGTCAGTATAAACAGCACAGTGTGACTCAATAGCCTACATCCTCCTGTGTAATATAATATAATGCTGTTTCTAACTTAATCTGATACTGCAGTTGTTCAGCCAAGTCTCTGCTGTGTGTGTGTGTGTGTGTGTGTGTATGCGCGCGCATGCAGGGAACGTGGCGGCAGGCAGCAATTCCCCCCTGAGGATCCTCGCTCATTACCCAGAGGTCACAGCCCACGCCTGGCCACTTCCTGCCTGACCTCCCTCCAGAGAGCAGAGCATGCTGGGCTGTGGATCACACGTGCTGGTCAAAAACAATCCTACTTCCTGTCTCAGTTTGGGTTCGATTGAATAGGGAGAGAGACATAGAGAGGGAGAGAGAGACAGTCCTGGCTTCTATCTGCCACTTGCTGTGTTCACTTCCTCCATTCTCACGCTCTCTCTCTGTCTCTTGCTTTTATTCATTAGCCTCCTGACAATTCACCCCGGCCCAGCAAGACCAGCCCCAGTACTGGGAACAAAATACTCACTGGCCATCTTGTTCCAAACTTCCTCCCACTCTCCTCTGTATAAAGATGTGAGTCATATGGGCCTGAATCAATTTTGAATGAAGAGGTTTTTGGCACTTTCTCAGCGCATTGACTGTGAACCGAAAGTCATTGTGCTGGTCTACATGGTTGGACCTAGGTATCAACTTGTGCCATTAACGGTTTCTTATGATCTCCGCCAAACATGAAGCAAAAGGCTGTTGTTGTTAACATTGTCATTGTGAGCATGTTAGCATGCTGATGTTAGCATTTAGCTCAAAGCACTGTTGTGCCTTTGTTGGTTTGTAAGTGATGGGTTATGTATAATTTAGAGGCAGAAAATCACTATATAAGAAGCACAAACACCAACTGGACTGGAAAACCTCTCGCTTTGATGCATAAAATACCAGCAGCATGCAATATTGTCCTCAGAAAAGTCTATACACACTGACACAAACATTGCGCTGAGAGGTGTGAGCTGTGATCTGAGACAACAAACAGATAAAGAGGCCAACCAGTCTCATCCATCACCCTGAGAGATCAAATCTGATCAGAGACCTGACCATACATGCTGCCTAACTAAAGGTCCTCAGGATCTGTGTCAGTGTCTGAATGTCGATCAGACACTGAAGTTTGTGTGTGAATATGTGTTTGAAATGGTTGCATGTGTAATCTTAAAGCAAATCACTATCTGGATTTTCTTAGAGTTAGTGCTGCATGGGTTGTGCTGCACCTCACAATCACGCCTTGGTGAACAGCAGAATTGGACTGAACACAAGGAATCTGATCAATATGATAAATTGGGGCGTCACTGCACTGTGCAACCTAATTCTAACTAATTGGGACTTTTCACACATATCTCTAGAGCAGAATGCCTTCCCTAATGAGCTTGGCTGCATCCTTTTCTGATTTGTGGGCAGCAGCAGGAGCCTGGCCTGGCTGACCTGCTCGGCCCCCGGTGGTCACCGCTGAGCCGGACACAGCTCCCAGCTCAGCTCCAGTGAATAGCTGCTCATCCCCTGATCTCTGCAGGAGACCTCGGTCTTCTGAGCTCCAGGTCTGACCCCACGGGAGGGGAGCAGGCCAGGGTTAGGTCCCAGAGTCAACAACCAAGGACCAGTCACCGCACCAACGCGCTGCCCTCCGACCACCAGCCTCTACTGCCCTGACCCTGCACAGGCCTTGCTAGGTCCCTGTGGTGAGTCAGGGGGTCAGTCTCCTGGAGGGTCATTGTATGATGAAAAAGGGGCTTGTGGTCATGCCAAAGAGCCATGAAAGCGAGGGGATAGCAGCACCCCTGCCTCTGCAGTCTAATTTGGCAGGATGCTGGTACGTCAGCGACAGAAGCTGGACCAACAAAGGCTCAACACTGGTAAACAATAATGTTTGTGCAAGGTCTCTTTCTTAGGGCCAATCTAGTGCTCACACAGCCCATCTGGCATCAATAAGATGTCCTAAGATGCTATTCAGCACATCGGTCTTCATTTTACCCAGCTTTTCAGCAAACGTCCTCTCTGGATGCTCAATACCCAGTGTTGGCTTACGCTTATAAAGTGACAGATGCCATAGATCTAAAATTCTGGAGGTAAAGTGAGCATATGTGAAATCTATCTGCTATTAGATTCAAGATTTCATGCATGTGAAAGCGTGAAAAGACAAAGTTGATGAGACAAGATTCCTGATTTAGACAACATGTATTGACTTGCCTTTAAGGTAAAAGAAATAAAAGAACAAAGAGTAAAACATGATAAGGACAACAACAAATATATTGTTCCCTATTCACAGAAATAACAAAATGAAAAAAGCTCTCACAGAGTGGCTCTTAGAGTAACTTCTTCACTTCTTAGTTTAACTCTGAGCTCTATGTTTTATTTAATATCTCCGGATCAAAACAGTGCAGAGACTTTTGTTGTTTTGTTTAGAAGCAGAGAATGAGCGAGGTCCTCCATGCGATTGTAAGCTATCCAGAAGCTTTTTATTTTGGCCTGAAACTTCAGTGACTTTTCGGAGACCTTGCACTACAATTCCAATACAATAAATCCACGACTGAACAGGTATTTAATCTTTTTTTGTTATATTAAAAACTATTGTTTACTATTAGCCACTGCCATCTTGGCTGCTGACAGGGAGTGTGCTTATCCAATAGATGAACCTAACTGGATACAAGCAGTAGGGCACTGTATGTAGTGTGTGTATGTAGGCAGACAGACACAGGCAGGTACAGGCAAAGTACAGCTGAAGGTGATGAGGATATCATCAGTTTTATAGGTGTTCGTTGTGACAACACAGTACTGGACACATTTGACATTTAGACAGAACGTAAGGGGATCAACAAAAGGTGATTGAAATTCATCATAAGGGGGACATTTATCTGTGTATCAAATTTGGCAGACATGGCAATCCATCCAACAGTTGTCAGGACATTTAACTCAAAACCACAAATGATGGTGGTGCAAAAAAGAAAAGTCAGGGGATCCTCAGAGTCATTAGGATCAATCGTCTGGGAAACGTGAATGCCTGGACAAAAATGCACGACAATCCATCTTGCAGTTGTGGAGATATTTCAGTCTAAACCAAAGTGATACACTGACCTACTGACAGACCCACATTACTATCCCTTCAGGCTGAATTGAGAGGGGGAAAAAGTGAAGAGGTCAGGAGGTGAACTGATAACACACAAGGACAGGTTGTGCCTTGTTCCATAAGACACCCTAATGTCTGTCTCCCCCTCATCCACCCATCCATACATCCATCCATCCATCCACTGAACCACACATCCATCTCTCTCTGTTGAATGTGTGACTGAGCTCAGGCTTGAAGAGGAAGCTCCTGTCAAGATAGGGTCCTTATCACGACAAGGCCAGCCCCTCCTGTTCCCATCATCCATCAGACAGGCAGCCACCTGGACGACTGCTGACCCTTGCTACAACCTGATTGTACAGCCAAGCAGAGGGGACACACAGGAGTGGAAGAGATAAGATAGACAACAAGCCTGAGCACATTCTTGTAATTCAGCATTTTTTCCTTATGACATAGCAAGGGTTTGGGAGTCTATCATGTTTTTTTTCTATCCAACAGGACCAGGAAGCCAATTCTCTTCTGGAGTTCAAGTCAATCTGGCCTCTTTAAGCTGCCCTGGACTGTATTTTCATGACCTTTGGAAGTGTGAAAAGCTATCAGACCCCCTCAGAGACATTGTCCCTCTCCCTCACTCAACTCCTCTCATCTTCTTCACCTCCTCCTATTCTGTTTGTTTTGCTGGTATTAGTACCCTGGTGGACCGAATTATGGATCAACGGAGGAACATCCATCTCCATCTCGCTTAGCCTCCCGCTCGTGCTAAAATAAGTGGCCAATTAACTTGGTGGCGACCGTTTGTGCTTGTCCCCTTCTGACTGTAGATTAATGACCAGCCGATGCTTTCCCTCCCCAGGCCCATTTATCAGAACCAGCAACTAGGTCACATGATGATAAAACATCCGGGCAGCCACTTCCTCTGGGGGCTGAAGTCCCAGCACGACTGTAGGCAATAGGATTTAATTGCTCGCCTTTAGCTTGGCTGTGTGAGGAAAAAGAGACAACTCCATTGGCAGGTCCTATTAGCCTGTGAGGCGACAAGAGCTGAGGAGTCTGGGATGTTGCACGTCCTATGAGTGTAGGTTTGAAGAGGACTTGACTAGCCACTTTATTAAAACATTCGCACTTAGGTGCAGTTGGACTTTCCTTAGACTCACTGAAGTGTCTCCGGTCTTATATCAAAGACTTGCCAACTTGTGATGAGTTGGTACAGTAGTAGAGGCGGGTGACTTATTAAGTGGGAATTCAAGACAACTTGAGTTTAATTTTTTGTAGTTTTGGCTACTATTACTATTTTCTATTTATAATAATGCATTGTCTTGAGCATGTTTTGTAATGATTCTATATAGTGTGCTTTTGTTTCAAATTATTACAGTAAAACACAACAACATCAAGCTCATCCAAATTCTAATCCACATTCCCTTACCTGTTGTATGTAAACTCTTCACTCACTACATCTTTGTCCCAAATGGAGCCCAAATCATCACAAAATGTAAATACCCGGTTGTCAACAGATAATTTAGCACTCCTCAGTAACATGATTATTATGTAAATGTAATGTGCTGTATTTATATAGCGCTTTTCTAGTCTGAGCGACTACTCAAAGCGCTTTTACATCATACAGGATACATTCACCATTCACACACACTCATACACTGTGGCCGGGGCTGCCGTACAAGGTGCCATCTGCTCATCAGATAAACACTCACACACATTCACACTCCGATGCGCAGCTCAGTGTCTTGCCCAAGGACACTTCGACATGGGACTGCAGGGCCGGGGATTGAACCACCGACCTTCCAATTGGCAGGCAACCGCTCTACCACTGAGCCACAGCCGCCCCACATTATTATTAATAATGTGTCCTAAAGTGAGGCTTGTGTTTCTTCAGTGGCCCTCGATGCTCCCACACCACTTCATCTCCCTGCCCACCTCATTGATCAGTTTAAGCTTGGCTGAAAATGTGATTAGTGTGTGTAGGTTAGCGAGAGATGCTTGATGAAATTAGGCTGGCAGACGTTTGTAATAGAATTAATGTGTGGGTCAGTCTCTAAGGTTGGCCTGAAGACATTAGCAGCTTTGAAAGTTGAAGTGAATCAGGAGTCTGGCAACGTCTTTTTATCAGCCACTAATTGAGTCTTGAGTCAACAAATGGAGGCTGTATGGAGTGTGTGTGTGTGTGTGTGTGTGCGTGTGTGTGTGTGTGTTTGTGTTTGTGTGTGTGGGATGAGAGATGGTCTCCTGCAATACACCTTAAATCCTTTCATAAAATGTTAAATTACAAATTAAACGACAAGCATTAGTCCAGCATCCAAACACGTCTCTCTTGAGAATGAGACCCTTTGTCTCAATGAGACTACCTGTATAAATAAAAGTTAAATAAAATTTTTTTTAAAGTCAATCAAGGGATTATTGGCATTATCTGATTTTCTTTAGTTGGTCTGTATCTGAATATAAGATTTTCAGTACTTGAAATGCTATTAGATAATTTTGATCTTCCCCAGTAAAAGCTACCTAAAGGAATTTGCTTAAAGATTCTTGACTTATTTTGGATGCTATTGGACAGCTGGTAACATCAAATTGTTTTTTTTGGTCACAAATGAAAGGAGGAAGAAGGTAATGCCCCTTTGTAGTTGTTTTACATTTTACATTGTAATGATTAGCTGATGCGCCTATCTAAAGCCATGTCATCCTCTGGTGATCACATTAGAAGATGTCCATTACCGGGTGCTCGCCATGCAGAGATGGCCAGAGTGAAGGAGGGTATCGATGGCATTTGAAAGGAAACAGAGCACTACAGCCAGTCTGACCCTGTCCTGCCCTGGCCTTTCAGCGCTGGGCCTTTCAGACGTGGCTGGACAATACCAACTGCTCTCCGGTCTTCAACTGGCTTCTGAGCCGATTAGAAACTGGACCTGCCATGGAGGGACAGAGCCATGGCCTGACACCACCCACATTCAACAACACACCCCACTTGCTGGGCCTATGAAGGTGCTGCTAGGGGCCAAGGTCAGCGGACAAACTGACCTCTGATCTCCCACCATGTTTGGACACGTCCACACACAATGCGAGGCCCAAGGCAGCTGATTATAATATGGAGGGGATGAAAGAGGGCAAGAGGGCTCCGGCCTGTTGCAGGCCGTGTGTGTGTGTGTGTGTGTGTGTGTGTGTGTTGTTGGCATGGCGACTGGTCAGTGACTGTCAGACCACCGGACCTTCCCTGAACCCCCTCCCCTCCCCCAGATGTGCAGCTCTTGTCCCAGGTTTCTTTGTTAGGGGGCAGGAGGGAGGAATTACACCAGGGATGATCCCATATTACTGGGCCTGCCTGCCTTTCAGGTTGGGCTTAGTTTTGTTTGCTGGGTCTGGTCTTACCCTCCTCCCAGTGTTGCCACCACTGAGCTGATCCCTTTGATGTCCTCATACACTGACCACCACATTGCAACAATTCACATCTTGTGGAGGAAATTTGTTGGATTTGGTGCAAAGGTAATTTGCAACACAGAGGAAGAAATAACTGAGGATTTCAGTTTTGATATGAGGTGAACTTAATTGCACTTATGACACAAACATAGTTGGGGAAAACTCAAGTTATTTCTTTACATCATTTGCTATAAAGGTCACTTACAAAACAATTGACACCTAAAATGATGCAAAGAGCCAAACACTTCATAGTTTGAAACAGTCACTATGAAAACAGTTTATAGTGTGTTCTGTGGATAATTGTAATGTAGTTCTAAAGTCGCTCCAATGAAACTGTTGACAGTAATGTTGGGATTAATGATGTGAGTTCCACAATGTAAATTACATTCATCTCTGTTGTATTACGGTGCCTGTCATTTAAAAACAAAATGGCTAAATACTACAGGGGTTAAATGAGAGAATATGTCTATGTTTTTTGTGATATTGTGACATATTATAGTTACCAATAAGGACAAGAAGAAAGTCCAAGAGGCATGATATTTTATTTTGAGTCCACCATTCCCAAAAGAAGCATAGTAACCTATTTTTGCATTACAGGTGTGTGACTTGTGATTGGGGCCAATAAACAGGCTTCAATTTTATTGTATTGTTGATGGGATTATAATGTGTATGTATGATGCCATCAGTGTATAAATATTTCTTGGTCTACAGCACGTTTTATCCCCTCTGATCTTGTGTCCCATGTATAATTATCTCTTTAGATAATACAGTTTTTTGATTTCTAGAGAATAGTGGGCCCAACTGGAGTCACATGCAAATGGAGCAATAGGGCGGTTATTAATCCTAAATGGATAAACAGAGATTTACAGAAAGGTTTAAGATGAGCCTGTTTACTTCAGTAAAGTGAGCACAACTGGAATCACATGTGCAAAACTCAACTACAGTCTGCACAGCAGCAGTTTATGTGGACCAAAACTCTAGTTCATTTTTCATTGATTGAACACAGTTTTCAAAACTCTACAAACTTATCCCATGGCTTTAACCACAATGCACAACACTATGTATTTACAGCACTTTGTTCAAATGCTAACTCACTGTTGTCACAACTGTTAACCACACATTCAAAACAGAATAGATTTCAGTTTGGTGCCCATCAAACACTGCTGATTGTAATTTTAGCTGAAAGCCTAAGCAGGTCTTGTTTTTGACTGATTAGTGAACACATACGGTATTTATATAGAGAAAGATATTTTTTGTATACAAACACCAAATAACAATTACAAACAATTATACACTGTACTGTTTAAGAGGAACAGGTAAAAGAGCAAAGTTACCAATATGCCCAGGTGAGATGTCTGAGGTTAGATACACAGCTATAAAAAAATTGAAAAACACTATATCTTTACAATAGTAAAACTGTGTTATTACTGTTTTTCAGAAAGTTATGGAGGTGAAAGCATTGAAAACACCACATTCATTAGTATTTAGAGATGATGCAGACATCCAATGTGATGAAGAAAACTTGCAGCATGATGCTGGAGAGAGGCAGGATTAATCTCACTATTCTATGTTACTGTTATGTACCTTTAGTTGTTTTTTTTACAGTAATTCCATAAATTACTAGAGACAAAATACTATTTTGAAGCAAACTGCTGGCTGATTTTTTTTCCTTCTTGTTTTCCTTACGTGAAAATTGTTATATTACATAAAATCTACATCTTTTCTTTAAAGAAACTATTGAGTAATGTGAAGTCAGTCAAACTCAAACTATAAAGATGAGAATGTTAGTATTTTCTGTATTTGTGTTTGATACTAGTGTTTTACTGAGTAGTGTTCTCAGTGACAGTGTGTGTTATCTCAGTGAGGACTGTTCATAGTGTTTGCTGCACTGAGACTGTTTTGAGACGTGTGGTAAGAGTTGTGTTGCTTGGAATGAGTTTGCAGGAGATGTTAACTCTTTAGTTCAGGTGACTGAGCAGACTGTGGTATGAGTTTTGCACATGTGGCATCAGTTGTGCCCACTTTCATTCAACAATAAAAAAAAACTGTAAATGTAGCTCAGTATTTAATTAAAAATGTTTTGTTAATCCATGCATAATTTCTTCTCACCGCTCTTCTTTCCTCCTTTCTCACTTCCCTTCTCTTTTCCTTCAACCTTATCAAGGTAGGTCCAAGACTGTTTTATTTTTGGTACCATTCTCTGTTTCCCTCTATAAACCAATGACAATCAATGTGAAAATGAACCTTATTTCTGAAACACACACAGGAACTAATCAAACAGAGCTGCTCCTCATCTCTACAGCTCCCCCTGTCCTGCCCATTTGGACTGTATTAACCTGCGACCCTCAACTATCCCTCACCTCCCAGCTGTGTGTGTGTGTGTGTGTGTGTGTGTGTGTGTGTGTGTGTGTGTGTGTGTGTTGTGTGTTTATTGAGACGCCTTGTGTATGACCAGTGTTCCATCCATTTTTAACTGTTCGGTGCTGTGCACACCCAGAGGGTATGTGTATGTTGCTCTGTGTGTGTGTGTGTGCGTGTCATGGTGGAGCAGGAATGTCCAGGGGTCTCGCTCTGACGCCCCTGTGTGTACTCATTCAGCACAGAGGTCGTGTGTCAGGGGTCAAAGGGTCTTTAGGGGGGAGACTCAGGGGGGAGGAGGGGGTTGGGGGAGAAGGTGCACATCCCCCAAGGAAGGTAGACTATCTCAATTGGCCACTGGAGATTTCAGGGAACATGTGTGTGTGTGTGTGTGCCGCTTGTGTTTATACATATGTGAGTGTACATGTATGTGAATATATGTAATTGTCATGTATCTTTATGAATGTGATATGAGAGGATGATGATGATGATGATGATGAGGGTAGAGAAGGCCTACAGGTGAACTTCTGATGCAGTGCATATACTTTACTATATAAGAGAGGAGGAGATGAGGGTTGATAAACCCAAAGACATGGAAATAACATATTTGACATGTGACGCTTGTTTTCTGAGACATGAGTTTTGTTTTTCATATTTATTGTCTGCTTTGCTGGTTTCCAAATGCATCACTTATGGTCGGCCTTTTTCAATTGATCAATTGTATTACATAATTGTTAATTTAGTTGCCAGGTGGGCTACTGAGCCGAACATGAATGTCCTCTTGCAATTTGTGTTAGTGTGACTAACATGTTGTAACATACTGTTGTGGCAGTATGTCTTTCTTGTCTTGTTTTTTTGTCACCGTGATTGGGCAACCAAACTAGTTTTCACTCTGGGGTTATCTAACATATAAATCTAAAAAACATAAGCAAACTTGAAGGTGAAACAGATGAACTTATAAAAAAGTTAAGATAATAAACAAGATGATTTATAGTAATAGAAAGAGTAATAAGAAACTGTTTTGAAGTTAATGAAGATAACCCACTTTGTTGAATTCCTGGTAAAACATTGCTAAATTGGGAATTTAAATCCAAAAGGAAAAGCAAAAAAACAACATGAAAATATAGTGCAAGGTGTTTAATTTTAACTATGCGTGGTTGTTAAAAGAGTGAACATGTGTTTGAGATTCTAACTCCTAAAAGAGAACTGAAAGTGCATGCAAAATAAGAGCGAGACTAAACGTATACATTCCTTCTTTACGTTCTTTATATCTTCTGTTTAGGAGAGCTGTTGGTCTGTGTGTCTGTGTGTGTGTGTATAGGCTTCCATGGTCCTGTTTGCTCAGGGACAGTCAGTCTTGTGCCCTGCAACCACATTATCCACCTATTAAAGTCCAGCCATTATTTACCTTCCTCCTCTTAAAGGGAGGGGCCATGTCTGCCTGATAAAGGGCTGCAGAGTGGCTGTTTCATTTGAGGCTGGAGAGACGACGACAACTACAGTCACTGAGTGTTGGCAGAGCAAACATCCCTAAGCACCCAGGATCTCACACACACACACACACACACACACTGCAGAAGTAGGACACACACACACAGCTCTGAGAAACAATCTAAAGGAAACAATCTCATTAACACACAAAAACATGCACAGCGTCTCGATGCACATAATGGATTGATAATGGAGAATGTGTTGTTTACTAATTGTCACATATAGCATAGTTTCTTCAGATGGTAAACAATAAATCAATGTACTTTGTAGTTTTATACTGACAGGAAATGATGAGGTAGATGTGCTGTTGAATGCCACTGCCAAATTAACTTGATAAATCTACTTTGTTTGTGTTTGTTGTTTGATTGATTCCAGCAGTCTTTCTGGAGGTGTCTCGCCACCATTTACAAATTATTTAAAGTATTTGCTGCTTTGTGTAGCTCTTCGCTTTCCTTAGAACATTGTATTGTGGGACAATAAACATCACACGTCTACAGCTCACTGACAAATCAAGTGCATTAAGCACACATCCTGACTTTTTATACTTTTTATGCTTTTTTTCAGGGTGAAACACCTGAAAACAGACTAAAAACCTGTTTAAATCAGTATGTTGTATGTATTTGGGACACAACATACATTAATTGTACAATGTGTGTGCACTATCTACACACTAGAATCGGGTTGTAGTAAAAGTAATTAATCTTAAATAAGGGTTAAACATAGTTTAGTTGAATTTTATGGCCTAAAACGATAAATCTAGATTTGACTTTAAACTTAATTTACAAACTTTCAAACGGATTTAATATTGAATAAAACTGGAAACTTTGAGTTGAAACTTTCACATACTTGGGTGATAACTGAAAAACAATATTACTATATGTAAGGTTATTGGAGCAATAGGGCGGTTATGAATCCTAAATGGATAAACAGAGATTTACAGAAAGGTTTAAGATGAGCCTGTTTACTTCAGTAAAGTGAGCACAACTGGAATCACATGTGCAAAACTCAACTACAGTCTGCACAGCAGCAGTTTATGTGGACCAAAACTCTAGTTCATTTTTCATTGATTGAACACAGTTTTCAAAACTCTACAAACTTATCCCATGGCTTTAACCACAACGCGCACAACACTATGTATTTACAGCACTTTGTTCAAATGCTAACTCACTGCTGTCATAACTGTTAACCACACATTCAAAACAGAATAGATTTCAGTTTGGTGCCCATCAAACACTGCTGATTGTAATTTTAGCTGAAAGCCTAAGCAGGTGTCTTATTTTAGACTGGTTAGTAAACATACTTTTTTGTATACAAAAACCAAATAAAAATTACAAACAATTATACACTGTACTGTTTGAGAGAAACATGTAAAAGAGCAAATATTCCAATATGCCCAGGTGAGATGTCTGAGGTTACATCAGCAGCTATAAAAAACAAAATGTGAAAACACTATATCTTTACAATAGTAAAACTGCGTTATTACTGTTTTTCAGAAGGTAATGGAGGTGAAAGCATTGAAAACACCACATTCATTAGTATTTAGAGATGATGCAGACATCCAATGTGATGAAGAAAACTTGCAGCATGATGCTGGAGAGAGGCAGGATTAGTCTCACTATTCTATGTTACTGTTATGTACCTTTAGTTGTTGTTTTACAGTAATTCCATAAATTACTAGAGACAAAATACTATTTTGAAGCAAACAGCTGATTTTTCTTCCTTCTTGTTTTCCTTACGTGAAAATTGTTATATTACATAAAATCTACATCTTTTCTTTAAAGAAACTATTGAGTAATGTAAAGTCAGTCAAACTCAAACTGTAAAGATGAGAATGTTAGTATTTTCTGTATTTGTGTTTGATACTAGTGTTTTTACTCTCAGTGTGTTCTCAGTGACAGTGTGTGTTATCTCAGTGAGGACTGTTCATAGTGTTTGCTGCACTGAGCCTGTTTTGAGACGTGTGGTAAGAGTTGTGTTGCTTGGAATGAGTTTGCAGGAGATGTGAACTCAGGTGACTTCAGTTGTGCCCACTGTCGTTTAGCAAGCAAAAAAATTCCAGTTGGTGTAGCCAATTGGTGTATATCACTTAAACACCCAGACACTTGCTCAAACCATATGTGTGTGCACACACACACACACACACACACACACACACACACACACACACACACAGGGGCCTGCCCTGGCGTGCTGTTGCTGTTGTCCAGTGGTGGTAAAGCTGTTCTCCAGCAACAGTCAAACAGCAGAGAAACCCTGACTGACTGGTTCAATATTTGCTGGTCCAGAGAGGAGGCGTGTGGAGGCTGCACGGGGTCAGGAGGTCAGAGGGACGAAGCTGTGGCCTTTCAGGCTGGGCACGACTGACCGGCAGGTGAACAAACAGAGAGACTGCAGCAGAGAAGGAACACAATGATGACATGATGATAGGGTGCCACAGAGATGGATTTCACTTTAAATGTTTTAAAGTGTAGTTTTAAACTATGTACAGATGAACAAACAATCAAACAAACACCAGGAAAGCCCAAATCCATGACCAGTGTTAGTAGTACTTCATTAGAAATGGAGACACTGAAAGACAGAGAAACATTATAGTTTCACTTTCACTCCTCCATGTGTGTTACATCTTTACATCAGTAAATCAGGACAAGATGTTCTGGAGGACATGCACCATGTTCATTTTCCCAAACTTCTCAGAGCTGTTTGTAATTCAGTTCAACATCTTCTGAAATCTCTTCTTATCTTATATTCAACTTTTTCAACAAAAGGTCATGTGAAAGAAAAACAGTTTTTGTGAGGCAAATGTGCAAGAATTCCTGACAGCACTAAAAATGTAACGTGGCAATTCCCTTGTCTTAATCTGATGTGGTGTCAGGCAGAAAACACTGAACTATTCATTTAGATAAGCCTGTTTTACTGTTTAAGTCCAAAAACACATGTAAAACAGGCATGATAAAAATGCAAATCTAATTAAAAGTATACGCTCAGTGAAAATCAGATCAGGACTTTCTGAAAAGAGACAAAAGCTCACAACTTGATCACTTTACCAGGCCTGTTGTTATTTCTGCTCTGCGTCAACACACGATGCTCCTAAAGTGACAGAGCCTTGCCTCAAACATTCACACTCAGGCTCACTGCATGTTTGCTTTTGGTTTTAGCCCCTGCTAAGATACTATTGATAGCCAGTCAAGTAATGTCACCAGACCGTTTTTGGTCCGGCCTCACTGAGGCACTTAGACGATGAAAGCCTGTCCTCAGTGTATCCCATGCGGCAACAAGCAGCCCCCTGTCAGCGCCACTCTGCAGGAGTAGGCAGATCAGCCTGACTGACGTAAGTAGTGTGGACAGATACAATATCAGCCTGGCAACGCAGCCAGGATCTGGCAACCCTTCTCTGTGTTTACCTAAAGGCTAAGGCAGCTGAGCCCAGACCTCACCTGCTGGCCTCACTGGTTGCCATGAATGTCCACATAATCCCACTAAATCCATGCAAACGCAGAGACGCTTCTTGTGCTAAAAACTCTGAATCCCTCCCACTTACTAAGACCTCCACTCGATTAAGAAACAGTTTGTGCGACGATCAGTTTTTCCATGGCAACTTTGCACAACTCCATTCTGCAGCGGAAAGTTCCCATAGCTCTGTTGTTACACACACACACACACACACACACACACACACACACACACACAAACACCCCTTTGCATTCTTCACCCACTGTTTCAGCATTTTATCTCTCAAGTCACACTTTACCCGTCATCTTGGGGAGGTCGGTATGCCTCAAACCAAATTCCTCAAAGTGTTACAGTATTTATGCCAGGGTCTAAACTTTTACTGACAAGCAGACAATATTTTGACTTGAGGAAGATCCTCATCAGATTGAAACATCTCCTATTTTGTCAATAAGTAGTTGTAATCTGCAAAAGTGTGTGGGATCCCTTCTTTATGTATTAAAAAATAGAAGTCATGTTTTTTAGAGATACACTGTATTCCACTGTAGTCCAGGTAGGTATTTGGGGAATTGTTCGTTCATGCATTGTTTTAGTTGTTCACACTAATAACCAAACGGTGATTCAGATGTGGGGGCAAATCTTCAATGTAATAAGCATCAGTTTGATGACAATTTGTGTTTTGTTTTGTTTTCTGTTGTGCGGCAGGCGACCCCGTATGTAAGCAGACATCCTGCATCTTGTGGAATTAGAAGGAAAATCTAGACCCACCATGAGGTTGATGATTAATGGGTTTTCCCCCGCCACAATTAGCTGATTCATTTATGACGTCCTGTGAGACGATGAGGTCATGTTATAGATTCTTTAAGGGTGTACGTCAGACTTGAATGGGGAGAAGATTCAGTGGTCCTCTGCCTGGCCACCCCTGTAGAACGACACACACACACACACACACACACACACACACACACACACACACACACACGCAACCACCACAGGATTCACACGGTCGAACCTCCTTCAATTCCTAAAATTAAAGTGCTGCCCTAATTTATAGCTCACACAGAATAAGAACAGGGCTCTGTGTGTGTGTGTGTGTGTGTATATACATATATATGTATATGTGTGTGTATGTGTGTGTTGGGGGTGTGACAAGAAGGGTCACTGACCTCTGTGACTTGGCTAAAATCCCCATGGGCCTAATTCAGCATTGGAATGGACCCCACAGCGCAATGGGAAGATGCCTCTAACATAATGAACACAAAGGCCAATTGTGACACTATTCTCTGCAGGGCAGAAAGCAGCGGGCCCCGGGGACAGTAGAAGGTTTTGTTAGCTGAAACGGAGAAGGAAGCCTGTCGCTCCAACAAGCTTCTGATAAGATTCATCAGTGGTTATTCAACAGTGGCAGTTTGTCTCCCGGGCCGTAAAGTGTTAGATTTACATCCACTGTATTTCTGCACTTGTTGACTGGAGTGCTGATAATGACTTTCATAGGCAAAATTAGTGTCTTTTATGTGACTCCTCAAATATTTCATCTCAGTATTTGTTATGGTCACAGGACCAAACTGGGCCATTCTGGGATGAAGTGCTCCTTTGCTCGAGTCATCATGGAGCTTCAGTGGTCTTATAAGAGTAATAAATAAATAACAACATGGGTTTACATGCATGCAAAAATAATAATTAGAAAGGAAAGCAGAAGAAAGTCTTTAAAGCTCCCGAAACATGAGGCTTGGGGGCTTAAATCTAAAGTATTTTCCATTAAATATACAAAATATGCAACGATGCAAATCAAACTTAGCTAAAAATCGTTCTTATTTATGAAAACAATCAAAAACCTAGCTATTGTGCTTCAGCATGCTAAACTGATTGGTCAATCATTAGTGCACAGAAATACATGATATCACCCATTGCCCACCTGAGTTCCGCCCACAATAGAACATCTCTCCAAAACAGTTTGAACCGTCACAGAAAATATTGTGTATATGTAGGACTCAAATGTTTTAATGGCTTTAAAACAGTAATTTCTATCAAAATCAGAATTTAGAAACAATTGTTTACATTGGATGATTTACTTTTAGAGCTTAATAAATTCAGATTTTCTGAAAGGTGGCATGTAACTCCACTTTCTCCAATATGAAGGTATACATATTTACCCTTCTTGCACTTGTACCTTATGAGTTTTAATGATTTATTATAAAATCTTTAAAGTGGACTTTTTAAACCATTATACTTTTGGTAAATGTCTACCTCCTTTAAGGCACATATGCAGTGCCAACCAGCCAACTTGTCAAAGTAAATTGACGGCCACGTAGACCTACCAGAATCTGTGCCTTTCCCACAACACACGGCTCAATAACAGAGGGGACAGAAAGATGAGAACAAAGCCAGTGTCGCCAACAAGAAGGCAAACAAATGCTTACACTCCTGCTACCGCCAAAAAACGCCCATCCTCACAATTTATTGCCCTTTTCTAAGACTTATTCAAAGTTTTCATCATATACCGACCCGCCACACCCCCTGCCAAAACACCCAGAATGTGTCTGTGTGATGAGGTGGGGGATTAAAGAAACGAAGCAACAAGATCGCCCTTTCTTTTTCTTAAGAAAGACTAGAAATGAAGCTTTGTGCACGTCCGCTGCTGTGGCACATTTGAAAAGTCTGGCCCGGCTGCTTTTGTGTCACCAACATAATGGGGATTGAGCAAAAACACAAACTGAACCACTGTGCCGTTGTGGCACTGGCTATTAGTCAACGTGACGGCCTTTGCAGATGCTAATGGTGTATAGTGTGTCCCGGCCGGCCTCCCTCCTCCCACAACATGGCAATCTGATAGCACAAAGGCCTTCTGCTGGAGGTTGACTTTTCCCCCTTCTTTTCTCGGCTGCTACAAAGTCATTAGGATTTTTTCACTCCTTTTCTCTTGTTTTTGAGAAAACAGGGGAATATAATAGCCACACAGAAAATAGAAAGTTGACGTGAGGCAGTTATACCCATGTGTAAAGCCTCAGGTGATGTGATAGTGAGGATGAGGCCTGCCCCCTGTACATCCTCCCCTCCCACTCTGCTTCCCTTTGAGCAATGTGGAGATGAAGTAACAACCACGCTCTTGTGAAAGAAGAGAGGATGCCCAGGAGTGGAGGACCTCTGGACTCTGACTTATTAATCAGTCAGTCAAGCCCTCAGCTGCCTGCCGCCTCTCCCTAGCTTCTGCCTCAGGCTGCAACGTGTCTTCAGCCTGCTCAGGGTTGAGATAACAGCCTGCGGAGTTAAGTACTCCGAGGGTTTGCACAGACCTGGAGCAGAGGCCTTATCACATGAGCAATCAGGTCACTGCATCCAGATACAACCAACTGTAAGACAACAGCACACTTGTATTAAAATAAACACACATACATGCAACACAATTCTCCAAGAATGAAAGGAAAACAATGCATCATCATATAGGTGAATGCCTATATCTTGCCATGACTTTTAAATAACTAAACATCTATTGGATGGATTACCACGGCATTTTCTACAGACACTCATTGAACCCAGAGGACTTGTGAAAGCAGCATCATCAGGTTCAGATTTTAAAATGTGTACTTTTTAGTATATATATATATATATATATATATATATATATATATATATATATATAATACTTTAGTATTTAAGTATGTAAAAAGACAAGCATGTTAGCTTTTATCTCAAGACACTGTTGAAGTTAGCATGCATGGAGTAGACGCTGGATCACGTCACATGGTAGCAAGGTTTAAATAACTGGGCTTATGTCTGCGCAGTAAACCTGTGTTGACGTTCACTGGGTATGATCTAGCATCTACCCTAGCTTGGCTGTTGACTCTATGTCTTGTTTTATTACGAGTTTCACTGTTAATTCGTAAACCTTGTAAATGGCAGGTGATGAGACAATCTTACCGCAACATGCATTTGGTTGTTTTGGTCATTTCATTTTTCATCTTTTCCAAAGATTTATTGACTTCATCTCCATGTTGGCTCAGAAATCAAAAGGAATGATTGATTTGTCAGCGGTCAACTTTTTTCAAGGTCAAGAATGATCTTTGAACCTTGATTTTTAAGCAGACATGGAGAAGAAGTCTTTAACAGGCTTGGAAAAACTTCATCTGCTGGTAAAGATCATATATGGTCAGAAGCTCCACAAGAGCTACTAAATGGACTTTGAGATGAAATTGTTGTCAACATTTTATTTGAGTTGCTCACTGGTTGGATGACAATCAACAGCAGGCCACTTTAAATGTGCAAATGGGTTTACTACTGACTGGACAAGCTGACACGTCCTGAAAAAAGTCTTTTATTCACGTCAATTTTATTTTCACTTTTTTTCTTCTTTAATAAATAAAGCACATCTGATGGGGTACACCATGCAAACATTACTTTCTACAACATAAAACATTTTTTTTAACCAACTCACAGATTATGTTACACAAGTTGCTCACTCTGAATACACGTGCTGTACATGATAGTAGCTCCATGACTTTCCATTAACTGTACCTGTACAAAATGCACGGCTTATTATATATATATATTTATACCCATATACACATGAATGAGTGGATAGGGTTAAAGCAGTCTCTCACCCCTCTTTCGGTCAAGCATCAGACAGTTTTTCAAGCTGGGACAAGTAAGTGGATATCTATGTGGGTGATGGAAAGAGTCAGAATAGTCCAAATGATGGAGGTGGCTGTGAGATAAAAGGTTCTAGAGGAGAATAAGGAAGAAGCACAAGATAGGGAGCCATGTGGAAACATCCGGTACTGGACAATGACTTGTAGAATAATCAGTGAGTTGATAAAAAGCATACACTTTCAGTTTAAAATTAACCCATCAGTATGTTAAATGTTTTTCTTTTTTTCTTAACTTGGATAATTCCTGTTCATTACAAAGGGAGATAACTATTTCCCTTGGTTTCCGGGTGACTTATCTCATCCCTGAACAGCAAGATCTTAATGACCTTTCACAGACAGGAGAGGAAAAATGAATAAATGCAAGCGCACCTCTGCTGTGTACATGTATGAGACATAACTGTGCCAAATAAAACGGACATCAAACCTGGTGCAGTATGGAAATACATAAGCAGATCCCACTTTCCCTTATGTAAGTGAAGACGTGTTAACAACTGACAGTTTCATAGCTTTTGAAAATAAAATGAAATATAACTCTTAAGAGAAAAGGGTGCATTTTTAAACAATTATGACTATCTAGAAGCCTTCTGAAGTTATGTTTAATTACAGTTTTAATCTATTGAGAGGGTGTCCTTATATTATTTTTGGAAGTTGTATTATTATCTGTCAGTTGTAACATGGGGAGAGTATAGATTAAATGCTAATGTGCAATGATGGAAGTGCAAACATCCCAAACACAGAGACGGAGACAAAAGGTTGCATGACCAGGGTATTATGTGCATTTGGCAGACAAACAGTATTGTCAAATAAACCCCATTAGATCAAAATAATAAGAAATCTATCTATACATAATATTCTTTCCAGCACCTTCAGAGCTGATTGTATCCTGTTATTGAGTGGTGGTTGTGGTGTTACAATGGGGAGTGTTGATGGGAGGCAAGCTGAATATTGAAGTGTGGCTTTCTATTCTTCTTAGATTTAAGGGGATGACCTGCGGGAACTAAACACTCTCATTTTGGGGTACACAGACCTGAAGAGTATAGCTGCAGCTTGGGAGGGATAACTTAAGTGCTTTGAAGTGCAACAAGAAAAACTGTTAAATGTTAAATAGAGACTATTTCTTGTGGACTAGTTGGGTATCGTGGTGTATTTTAGGAAAACCAGGTATGAAATTCAAGGTGGTTTCACCCATCAGCCAATAGTGTTTCTTTGTACAGAGATCAGTGAAGACACTCTTCTAATCACATGTACAGAGCACCATCAGCTGAAAACAATACCTGGGAAGATTAACATGTACACAATCACACAATCATCCTCATTTATTGAAAATGAGAGGTCAGTTGTCTGTCAACTCTGTGCACACTTCTCATTTTCCTCCTGATCTGACTGTGTTTGGGCTTCTGTGCAGAAGTCCTCCTCCTCTTGACGCAGGACAGTCACAAGAGAAAAATAAAACGTAAAAAATGGAAAATCAAAGAGAAAGCTTGTTCAGGTCCAGAGGCATCAAAGGGGGACATGAAGCCAAGCCGCGGGTATTAAAGTCAGACGAGTGGTGTGGGCAGGGGGTGATAACGGTCATTTACAGATTTAGTTCAGTGCATTTTTCTGTTGTAATCCGTACATTTACTTCCAATAGCTCTGTAAAGAAAAAGAGAAAAGAAACAACAGGTCACATTTGCATACGGTACACACCCACTTTCCCATTGCCAGTACAGATTTAGGCTCTTGCTACGACAATTTAAAAACTATTATTTAACAATTATTCAATTCATATTCCAATAATAAGTGCTTTGATTGATGATCACTTCAGTAAAGGTAACTGTTACTACATAGTAGTAGAGTATATAGAGACAAATACCCGGTTCTCTTATTTTTCCTTGTGAAGAGCTTCGATGAAGGCTTCAAGTTTCTCCTGGATCTCACGAACTTTCTCTGCAGAAAAGCACACAGAGTAGGCTGGTTAGCCAAACCCCCGATAAATGCACAAAAACCCACTTCCAGAACACAAGCAATGTTAATTCATTAATTTGTCAACCAACAGACAATTGGCAACAATTGTGTTTAAGTCCTTCTTTAAGAAAAAAATGCCAAGAATTCTTCTTGCTTTTCTTTTTCAATAGCTGAAACAATTAGTTCTTTGATCAACAGAAGGCAGCATCACTTTGGTACTTGAGTAATCTTTTAGTCATTTTTCAAATAGAAAAGCCAAACATTCTCTGGCTGCAGCTTCTCAGATGTAAGGATTTGCAGCTTTTTCTTTTAAATATCTTTTGGTTTTGGACTTTTGGTCAGACAAAACAAGATATTTGAGGATGCCTGCTTGGATTCTGGGAAATTGCAATGAGCTTTTTTTCAAAAACTACTTTCTGATGTTTAATAGACAATAATAATGGATTTAATGAGAAAATAATTGTTAGATAAATCATCAATGAAAAAAATTATTGCTTGCAGCCCGGGTATGTCTGACGAGGCAAAACAACAAATTGTTCTCATGGAAACAGTGATGTACATTTTATTTTACATTATATTCGGTAAATCAAAGGATTAATTGATCATCAGGAAACTAATCGACAAATCCATTGACAATGGACATAACTGCAACCCTAAACACTTCCAATGATTTTTTTTTTTTTTTTTAAAAGCATAAACTAGTTTCCTTCAAAACATATTGAGTACTAATGAAGCAACATCAGGATGGGTAGCAGGTTATGAATCTGTTCTTTAAACGGAGAAAATATAAAAAAAGATATATATATATATATATATATATATATATAAATAACTATATTCCCATCCCTACCGTATACTTGTACAGGTAGAAATTCCTTCCACACATTTTTCACCAAAACACTAGATAGTCCCCGCTGACAGTGACAGCAAAACCTCAAGGCAGACCTTCACACATCTGATGTACCCCTTCCCAGTTAGCATAGACCACACCAAAGCTCTCACCCTCCACTCTTCGTGGTATGTACCTCACGGGCACATTGCTAATGGACAGAAGGAGATACCATAACAACAACATTTCACATGAAAGGGGGTAAATCTACTGAAAAAACAATCAGCCACTTCTTTTCATGATTACACTCCTATTGACTGAAGACTGCAAAAGACGAACAATCCTTCCACCCAACATGTACTGTCACACGAGATGAGCGAGCCATTTAAAGCGCTCTTAATCGCTGATTAAACAGTGGCTGAAGGAAGTCTGTGGGCCCGCACAGAGAAAAGGAAGCCGTGGCTCCCAATGCCAGCTGCACCTCCAGGCCTGGCTTGCTCTCCAGCTTTCCTGTCACCCTCGCTAATCTGTCTGGATCTGCCCCAAGCACAAACTCAAACACCGGCTCTGAAGAACAAACTAGCACTGCTCTATCTTGATCAATCAGCCACACGAGATCCATAGGCGACCTATTGTCGATTATTTTCCTACGAGAAGGCCCAATGAAAACACAGCTTTAAAAGACTTCCCGCTTTTTTAGGGCGATCAATCATTGTGGTTTGGACCGCAGAGCAAAAGTGTCCTAAGTGTCCATTTCAGGTCGGCACAAAGGTGATAACTGTGTGCGTGCTTTGGAGTGAAACTAAATATCGTACTTGTGGGCCTGTGTGCAGCCTCCTTTTGATGGGAGCACGGCTGCTGAGATATCCTTTTCCTAATGGATGAAAAGCACACGCTATTAGGAGAGATGCAGGCTCACCCCCACACACGTGCTCAAACACCAGCAGAGCTGAGAAGTGCTGGATGACACACACACACACAATTGAGAAAATTAACTGACAGCCAGAAAAGCTTGGCCCTGAAAGAGACAAAGACAAAACCACCCTAATGCCACCTCTTTTCAGCTTCCTACACACTCACCGCTGGCAGGTGGCAAGAAAAAAATCCCCAGCCTTTGATACTCTGTTAACACACTCAGGCAAAATGGCAGGACGTTTGGGGGAGATTACAACACCTAATGGAGGCATTAAGAGGGCCTGCCAGGGGCACGCTGACAAGTCACTGCAGCAGGTGTGGGGTTGAATGAAACATAACCCTGCGGTACGCCATTCCGACACCCATCCCACCGCAGGGCACGGCTCAAAGGCAACTGACAGAGTTCAGCCGTGTGGGCTGCGTGCCCTGACCACAGAACAACACAGCTCCATCCAAGCCAATCAGAGAAGAATTACCAACATCTGTCCGACCTACAGAAAAAGAGATGTGAGGTACAGGGGTGGAGTTTTGGTCGGTGTGTCAGGAGAGGAGGGTATTGACTGTCAGATCATCAAAACATGGGAATCCCCTGGCTCAAGCTTCAAAGCGGGTTAAGATGTGGCTGAGGATAAGGTGCTCTGTGGAGCCTCTGTGCTTTACATGCAGACCGCTTAACATGGGTCAAACATTAAGGATCCTGCCAACTGTTTGGCAGAGACACTGAGAAACATTTTTTTATGCAATCCAAAAATCACTCATTTGCCTCAGAAAGCTTTACACTTTGTATATTTGACACCCTTTATCCTCAGGCCACATTCAGGCTGACTTCAGTACTGCAAGGAAAAAAAATTAAATTAATAAATAAATAAAAAATTTTATGTTCTAAGTCTCAACACCCACATTACCTCAATATAATTAAAAAATACAAAGAATGCACAGGAAGGAATGCACTAACCCAACAAGCACAAAACAAAACCTGCAGGGTTAAACACCTTCTTAACATCAGTTTTAAAAACTTTTTCAAGGAGTTTCCAGGCCCAATTCCCTCAAATTCAAGGACCAAACATGACATAGACACGGATCAAGGTGAATTACTGTAACACTGAGAATGTTTACAATGAGGACCAGCAGGCTTTACAGGAGCTCACAGACAAATAAAAAGACTGGATTGAATGATGTGTGAACACTCCTCAGTTATGGTGGGTTACAGTGAGGCCGACTAAGTGGTCTCTTGTACAGCAATACATTGTATAGCCTATTTACTTACGTTAAGTAAAAAATGTATCAAAAGAACACTTTTTATTCTTGCACAAAATATATAAATTCAAGTTTTCAATGACCCATATCTATTTCAAAATCTTTCAAGGATTTTTTTCAGTGATTCCAAGGACCCGTGGGAACCATGCCGCTATGTGTGTCACAATGTTGGGAAAATGACCTGCCACCTATCCTAATATACATTTTAGCTTTAGTTTTACCTGTGCCTGGCTACAAGGCAATTACAGCTCCTCCATGACATTTTAGAGAGAAGGCCAAGACCTAGATGAGAACAGCAAAACCCATCAATCATTCCCCTACAGCGGGAAGCTTAATGACTTTAAAATGAGCGCTCAGCAGCTTTCAGGAGCCCAGGAGGCCACCGGTAAATGTGAATGGTGTCTTTCAGAAAAGCCAATATTCTGTGGATAAAAACTGTGAGAAACAGATATTTTCCCCCCACACCATCTGTTTGCCACAGAAAGACAGCAGTAAAAGCGGAGAAAAGGCCACAACAAGGCTTTCTTTTCTCCGCACTGTGGAAATGCAACAAAAAAACAGTGGACAGAGTCACCACTGCCTGTTCCTTACTGAGCAGTGGGAGTAGCGATCTAAAACTCCATTTAGGCTCCTGTTTACCTAAGAGATGAGCCCCAAAACACAGTCATTCAACCGCTCACCCCTTTATGTGGTCATGAATATTCCCATAATCCTCTGGCCTCTATCCCAGAGGCCCTTTCTTTAAGATGCTGGGTGTTGTGTGGGTTGGCGAGGATGGAGGGACTCTTGCCCATTGAGAGAAAGAGAGGGGAGCCTCTTCCCCCAAATTCCCTCTTTCAAGGCCTTCTCTCGGCTGATCGCCACATGAAATGATATCTCATTCACTCTCACTCTTTTCGAGTCCCCTAAGCCTGCTATGGCCGAAGCGTTGGCAGAAGGAGGGCTGAGCCACAAAGCCTTTAATTGACCTGTAATTAGACTGTGAAACTGCGTGGCCCTGCTGGACAAGAGGAGAGAGGAGAGAAAAAGATGAGAGGGAGAGGACAGGGAGGCAATTTACTGTGAGATAGAAAAAAAGTAATCCTCTCACTATGGGAGATGGCCACTCTCCTGTAAAGAAAGGGAGGCTGTTATTAAAAAGTGGCAACAAAAAGATATCAGTGTACAAAGTTTGGTGCCAAGGTTAAGGCTACTTTAGCATGCAGCTCTTAATGTTTTCTACTGACAATTCATAGCATGGTCACTTGAGAGAGTGGGACGGAGGGTTTGGTTCCTGTCTAAACCCATCATCATTCATGAATACACTTTTTATATCTCATGACTGCCAGGGTCACAGTGTAGGTGGGGACACTAAACACGTTAACACTGTGCCGTTTCCTTCTGTGAAAGCTGATCTCTTAATGTAACAAACAGAAAAGCCTTTTTCCTCAGCATGCTGCTTGATTTGTCACTAAATCTGGATTGTCATGCTATAAAAACTGGGCCATAGGGGACGTGCACACGGTGAGAGCAAGGATGTCTACGGCCTAAACGCCATGTCAGTGACAGAGCAATGAATCAGCCCTTGCACTCACGGCTCTTATCTAGAAAACAGATGCCTGGGAGTGAGCAGCCCAACCTGGGAGAAACATACGTAGGCCTGAACAGGTCAAAGTTTGAGGTCAGCCACAGGGCAGACTAAACAAAAACTGCAAAAAAACAGGGAAGAATCCTTGGAAAGAGCCAGGTGACAATTGTCGTTGGTCTGTGAAGGGCAGGTTTTATTGCCAAGCATTGCTTGTGCCTTTGAAGGGCCAGACAAGAATTTAGTACAGGGGGTTATAAAGATGAGCATAGTGGTGACTAAAATTTGAAAAATGGTGGGTTTAGCTTTAGGTCTGATGGGTTTTTTCTAAGGGAAGAGCTACAAAATGAAATGATGATGAACATAAACTAACTTAAATGTATCATCCAAATATAACAGTAAACAGTCACCATCATTTCCTAAACCCATTCTTACAAATGAACAGGTCTGAGACAGTAAGTCTACTTATGACTTGTGGTGTAAATCACAGAAAGGCAAGGCTGAAATTTTCCAAGGCTCACCTTTTACAGTTAAAAGGAGCCCTGTGCTGCTGAGGCTAAGTGGCAATCAATCTAGAAAAACAACATGGGCCTGGGATGTGAGGCTGATTTAAGTCTGGTTTAAACCGAGATCCTGTCATAATCCCTTTGAGAAACTCCCCTCTGCCGAATCGGCCACAGGTGTGTGGACCAAGTTAACTAATGCTGACCTGAGCACACAAAACAAACACACGCACAAGGCATGCATACATTCAGTTCTGTTGATGTAAAGGATCCATTTTTAATCACCTTCTCTCAGTCCCTTCTTGACATAGCACTGACCCCAAACCAGTCTGATCAAACAAGACGACAGAGGGAGATAAGACAGGCCAGGTCTCCTCTTCCCTCTGCTGCCCTCAGGTAAATACATGTTTCCAGCTGCTCAAGACCCCACACACTGTCACATCCATATAACACTGAACTGAGGAGACAGCAAAGGCACCTGGAATTCCTTTGAGCCGTTAGCAAAGGCCTGTTAGGGCCCATAGGCAGGAGTCACTGGACTGCAGGTGTTTTACTTGCAAAGGCAAACATAAGTAGTACTTGTACCTTAAAAAGTGCTATAGAATTTATAAAAAGTACCATCACTACACTAGAGAAATTCAAGAACTAGTTAATCTTGATCTTTATTGATCCTAAATACTGAAAAATGCCAGTGTAAATGAGAAAGGCTCTGAACTACAGTGAGGAAAATAAGTATTTGAACACCCTGCTATTTTGCAAGTTCTCCCACTAAGAAATCATGGAGGGGTCTGAAATTGTCATCGTAGGTGCATGTCCACTGTGAGAGACGTAATCTTTAAACAAAAAAAATCCAAACACGGAGTTTGAGCGCCCTCCAAAGATTCTCTATTGGGTTTAGGTCTGGAGACTGGCTAGGCCACGCCAGAACCTTGATATGCTTCTTACAGAGCCACTCCTTGGTTATCCTGGCTGTGTGCTTCGGATCATTGTCATGTTGGAAGACCCAGCCTCGACCCATCTTCAATGCTCTAAGGAAGCAAGGAGGTTGTTCCCCAAAATCTCGCAATACATGGCCCCGGTCATCCTCTCCTTAATACAGCGCAGTCGCCCTGTCCCATGTGCAGAAATACACCCCCAAAGCATGATGCTACCCCCCCATGCTTCACAGTAGAGATGGTGTTCTTGGGATGGTCCTCATCATTCTTCTTCCTCCAAACACAGTTAGTTAGTGGAATTATGACCAAAAAGTTCTATTTTGGTCTCATCCGACCACATGACTTTCTCCCATGACTCCTCTGGATCATCCAAATGGTCATTGGCAAACTTAAGACGGGCCTTGACATGTGCTGGTTTAAGCAGGGGAACCTTCCGTGCCATGCATGATTTCAAACCATGACGTCTTAGTGTATTACCAACAGTAACCTTGGAAACGTTGGTCCCAGCTCTTTTCAGGTCATTGACCAGTTCCTCCCGTGTAGTTCTGGGCTGATTTCTAACCTTTCTCAGGATTATTGAGACCCCACGAGGTGAGATCTTGCATGGAGCCCCAGTCCGAGGGAGATTGACAGTCATGTTTAGCTTCTTCCATTTTCTAATGATTGCTCCAACAGTGGACCTTTTTTCACCAAGCTGCTTGGCAATTTCCCCGTAGCCCTTTCCAGCCTTGTGGAGGTGTACAAATTTGTCTCTAGTGTCTTTGGACAGCTCTTTGGTCTTGGTCATGTTAGTAGTTGGATTCTTACTGATTATATGGGGTGGACAGATGGCTTTATGCAGCTAACTACCTCAAACAGTTGCATCTAATTTAGGATAATAAATGGAGTGGAGGTGGACATTTTGAAGGCAGACTAACAGGTCTTTGAGGGTCAGAATTCTAGCTGATAGACAGGTGTTCAAATACTTTGCAGCTGTATCATACAAATAAATAGTTAAAAAATCAGACATTGTGATTTCTGGATTTTTTTTTTTTTTTAGATTATGTCTCTCACAGTGGACATGCACCTACGATGACAATTTCAGACCCCTCCATGATTTCTAAGTGGGAGAACTTGCAAAATAGCAGGGTGTTCAAATACTTATTTTCCTCACTGTGTGGGCAGTATCAAAACAAGAGCAGCAGGAAACCAGATCTGATGACAATAAATGTCTTTCATACTGAAACATTGTTAACTTTAATAATCTAGTGGTGACCACAGAACAAAAAAAGCCACAAACGAAGTGGAAAGAAATTATCAAGACGATACATATGTTTTCGGGTGCCTCATGATAGAAAAGTCAAGTCACTTGGGAAGTCACTTTTTCACATTAACAAGAAAATATTAGATAAAATGCAGGAGGGGCAGCTTCGACTGTGCCAGTGTTATGACAACTGTGGTTCTATACTGTTTGTGTACTTGATGCTCCCAGGAAGAAAATAGATTTGGCAGCAACTCTGCAGCCTGAGGTTTCCTCTTCCGTGGGAATAAAAACACACTTATATTGTATCACTATTACTGCAAGACTCCTTAGTTTACAGAGTGACACTGCTGACTAACTAGTGTCTATTTAATTCAGAGTAAAAAAAGATTGTAGCAGAAAGATTAGGATTGTTGAGTGTAAAAAAGAGCAAGAAAAGTGGGGGGAAAAAGCTAAAGACAGAAACGAGAGATATGGAAGCAAGGCAGTGTGGGAGGGAGTGAAATGAAGCGTGGCGACAACAGAAAGAGGTGTAGATGGAGCAACAAAACAGAGGAGGAATAAAACAACAGAGGAAGTAATTCAAATTCATAAAAGGTCATATGTAATAGGTCATATGTCTGCACACTTTATCACCGCACAAAACCACCCCCCTATTCCAAAAAGCAGATCAGTTGACTTAGTCTTAGACCATGTCTACAATGATGCGTATACATTTCAAACAGCATCTTTATTTTTTTTTATTTTTTGTTTTTAAACTGTTTTGGCTTTCCATCCTAAGGTGTCATTTTTGACCGCTGATTTTTTTGAAAAACATTGTCCACAGTGGGCAGGGATTATGAAAGATTTTGTGCAGTGTAGATGGGGAAAACATAACTTAATAAAAAATGCTGATGTGTGTCAACCTTCATTCACAAACATCATCAGATACTACATCTAGCAGCAATGTAAAAAAGCTATATTTCTGTATTTTTATCAACACAGCCAAACAGCTGTCTCACACGTACACTGACATAAAATAGTGATCTGATCTGTGGTCTCAATGCAGCAGGTCAGAAATGAGTGTCAATGGCTTTGGTGAAGCATTTCACACAACACCTTAGGACGATACGTCATCAGAGGAGCACTTCTCAATGAGCCCTCACTAATCACTCTGGAGGAAACTGCTCAAAGAAGGAGTGGAGTGGGGGGGGGCATGAAAGAAAACAAAGTGAGCATGAGGCTGAGAGGGCATTCCGGTGAGCAAGCCCAGACAACCAGAGCTTTATTGTATTCTGTTTCCCCACAAGAGAAAGGAAAAAGGAGAAAGTGACAGCAAGTGCAAACATGAAAACACTTCACACATTATCAGTGTTCTTGAGAGCACCTTCAGTTGACACCTTCAATAACGCTTCAATAGCCTAAAAACGAAAACTTCTTTTTATTATCTGCACATTGTCCCAATTCATTGGTGGCAGTACAGTACACTGAACTAATTTTAAAAGGTTTTGTGTTGGCCACATGTTCATTTGAATCCGAACTTCCAAAAATGTGCCAGCAACCAGCAAAATGTGACACTAATGGACTTGATTTCAGTGTCTGAAAATGTTAACACTGTAAAATGCTTTACTTCAAGAATAATAGAGCTAATGTACTGTCCAGGATGTTTCCATACCAATAAAAATAAAGCAGGAGGAAACTCACATACTCGCTCAGCACTTATCCTTAACCCTCAGTCTGAATGTACCAACTGTGAAACACATCTTTGAGTGGACAATACTATTCATGTTTAGGATTCCGTTCAATTACTTTAGGAGAAATTATAACTTTTTTAATGCACTTTTGTTTGCATCCCAAACAATAATGTAAACCATTGAAATAGAAAAAAACGGCAACATTGCTAACACTTTGCAAAAATCTCCCATTTGCATGGTCTAAAAACATGTTCTTATAAGAATAAAAGTACAACAAAGGACACACACCCATATGTATATACTCTGTCAGGGTCGCTCACATGACCTCTTTCCCATGACTAAGGTTTTAAACTCAACTGACCTCAACTTCACACAAAAGAGCTGATGTAATAATGTGTCAAGGGTGTGTGACTGTACACAAACTCTAGATCAAGCAGACAAGGCGGATAAAAAGCCACCACGAGGGGAGTGACAGCCAGAAACTGCTTCTTCCCAGTCATGGGCAGCCAATTCATGTGACAGAGGAAGAGGTGAACCAGGAGGAATAAAAAAAAGAACAATTACTGCAATTTACACAGCCATTTGCCAAAACTGTAAGTAAAACTAAATGGCTATAGGTCACTGGTAGAAAGAAATAAGGACAGGCAAGGTAATAAGGGGTAAGAATATGGTTAAATAAGTTGTGAAACTATAACCATTAAATCCCACCATCCCAACAGCTCCTTTGAAAAAGGGGTCTATATGATTTACATGACAAATGTGCCTTATGGACATAACCAAAATGGTGTGTTTTATGTTCACAAGTGGAAAGTTGCTAGAAGCTCACAATTCTAAATATGACATCCAACACTTTATTATAGAGCGGTAATTCTGGAAACACTCTGGTATAGTGCACTTTACACACACACACACACACACACACACACACACACACACACACACACACACACACACACGCAGGCAAGTGACATCCCAGTGGACTCCTAAGAGGCCTTTGCTTGAACATTAGGCCCGGGCTTTCCTCCAGAGACGGCACTGTGCCATACAGCTGGTCTGGCACACGCTGACAAACACACACACACCTCTTTGAAGTGCACATTGTACCACTCATTAACAGTGCTTTCACGCTCTCACTCACTGAGGCACACACCTGACCTGTATTTGTAACCTGAGCAATGCTGAGCCTGCCTGCGAGTAGAGGCAAAGACAGCTTAACAACTAACTGCCCCTGGGAGCACATTTCTGCTTTTGTTAAGTGTGTTTATCCTTTCTCCCGCCTCCTATCTGTCCCTCTTTTCCCTCCTGTCTTCCCTCCTCTTTCTATAATAGGTGTTGTAAGGTGAAGGTGGGCTCCCCACTTTTTTTTTATTATTTTGTATATTTTGTCAAGACCCTGAGGGACAGGGTCCGTGGGAAAATAATTTGACAGAGGCATAGAAAAAGTGATAGAAAGATCCATAGAGATGGAAAAGAAAGCTAGCTGTATCAAGTAGCCTGTTGTATTAGCTGGCTGACCTGTGGGGTCAAGCCATAGTTTGGGCCTAAGGCAATCTGACCTGCTGTCTTTTAAAGGCTGAAGAATGAGGGGGGTACCAGATCTGAGGAATTATTTTATAATAAATCAAGAAAGGTTGCTTCATAGTCATGTAGAAAATCAGTTTTCCTGTAGGACATTGCATGGCTGGAAACAGGTGTGTGCGGCGCCTATCAAGTGCCATAAAGCCCTCCACTACAAATAAATGTTTTCACAGGTTGGTGTCCTATAAATTGGGTGTATCTTGACCAATCCAAATTCCTGATGATAAAGAATGCACACAGAAATTATGCAAATTTTGCCCCAGGTACCATTAATCAGTCGTTAAAGCTAGACCTTGCAGTAACCAGACAAATTGAGGACAAGACTTTTAAAAGACATTTAAGAGCACCAAAAGTGAAAAAATGTTTCTACAGATAAAACTTATTGTTTAAAAAACTTTTGGCCCTTAGACTCTTGCACACTTTGTGCTTTGAGGCGTATCACACAGTCAGCCCATCAGCCACGCAGTTCAGTCTAGACTGATGGACCCACAAACCCACGCCCACACACATGGGTCTAGGCTGCATTATACAGAAAGGTCTGTGCAAAGTGTCAGACAGCTAATGACCCATGTCCTCCACTCACCCACTAACTCAACCAGACAGACTGACAAAGCTAAAAGTCTGAAATGTTCATTTTCTTGGTAAGATGAACAGAAAAATCAGCCATCACCAATAAAAAAATTAGGTCTTAGTGATATAGGCATGCTGAGAGAAATATTATAGGTATAAGTTACAACAAAATGAGAGGTGTTGGATTTATTTTAGTTTTTTTGGGGGGTCATTTTCATGTTGCTTCTGGAGAGTAGAAACAGACAGGAAATAAGGAAGGAGAGATATGTGGAATAACATGCCACAATGCAGAGTAAGGCGAACCAGGAACACTGTGGTTCATGGTCAGTGCCATAAAACCCTAGAGCACCATGGCGCCCAGAATGGTTAGGTTTAGCATTGCTAGATTTATTTATATCTTTTCTAAAACTCTTTTACATCACACAACCATTGTAAAGTAACAGGAATATTTTCTGTTTTTACATCCCATGCTGGACCCTATGAGTCTGTGAAAGGATAGGGTTTACATGTACTACCATGACAGATTCCAAACACATTCCCACATCTATTGATGTGTAGAGTCTTGGGATGGGTGTAGAGGCGATGGGAAGTGTGGGAACATGCCTGTTTGGGAAAGTTTAGGACCGACTTTCCTTATAGGATGTGCAAGGCCAGGCCGGTGTGGGCATTCCTGACATTGTGTAATGGAGACTGTGTGTGTGTGTGTGTGTGTGTGTGTGCGCGCGCATGGTGTGTGCACTCGCCTATCGGCTCGAGTCAGAGAAAACCTGACTCAACTTCAGCCAGAATGAAAACAGTCCCCTAAAATAAACAACAGTGTGTGTTTGTATCTCTTTTCTGTGTCTCTCCATGTAATCTTACTGTGCCTGTATGCACCGTAAAGTCACACACACACACACACACACACACACACACACACACACACACACACACACACACACACACACACACACACACACACACACACACACACACACACACACACACACACACACACACACACACACACACACACACACACACACACACACACACACCACTAAAAGTCTTCCTACACTTCCTACACCTAGTCTTCCTATTTGTGGGTCATTACAACACAGGTCCCCTGTCAGTAGTCAAAAAGTCCATATAATGACGGAAAACAATAGGGAATGTTTGCATGTGTAAGAGTTTAAATAAATGTAGATTAGAGGGTTATTTTTTATGGGTGTTGCCGGGGTCTCAAACATTCAATTAGATTCTGTATATAGAAGCCAAGAATATCTGGCAGCAGGAAATAGACAGCTCGATGAGATTTCTCAGGGCCAGAGGGCAAAGCACTGCAAACAGAATCATGTCACTACGCAGCCAGAATCAGAAATATGGCTGATGTACAAGTCATAAGGTCAGGGTATCTGCAAGTTGTAAAAATTGAAAATACAAACTTTAAGTTCAAAAAAACATTGCCAGAAAACAATCTTGACTGAAGTCATTCAGCCTAGTGTTACTACCAAAAATATTAAAAAAAGAATATTCAAGAAAACTACACAAATTGATTATATTACCTCTAATTAGTGAATCTACTGCATTTTAATGTTATTTAATCCCCGAAATGTATATCATGCAAACATTTTCAGGGGTGTTGAAGTTTTTGTTGTAAATGAGAGAATAGTGGTGTGTGTGCAACTTTGAGGTGGCTGTGTGAAAATTATGCTTGCCAGTGTGTGCCTTTGTGATGACAGGAACTATGATTGTTTGTTTGTATTTGTGTGTGTGTGTTTTTCAATGGCAGAAAGCCTTCAAGTGCTGCTTTATAAATACAGACTTTGCTTAGCAAGCAGAGTTTTTCTAAATAAGACCACAGCTGGAGAGGACTCAACCCTCAAGCTGTTAATAGGAGCCTTCAGCAAGCAGACCAGTAAAAATGAGCAGATATGTCAGGCCCACCACCAAGAAAAGTCTTTCAAGACTTAAAAAACAAAACTGTGTAGAAATAGTACATTTTCAAAGGCTAATTTTACAAACATCACCTAAATGCTTCTTAAGCATTGTAAAAGAGACCAATTCCTGTACATTTACTGATTCTGTATCTATTAATGCAAAGCACATTCGTACATAGGCAGGAAACAAGTTTCCAACAGATCATGGTCAGGGGAAAGGAGAAGATTGGTCATCTGCTTTAACAGCCTCTCCACAGCAGGTTTATGGCTTTAATTCCTGTACAAGCAGGGAAACATGACTGCACTACCTAACTGCTGTCAGTGGATGCTAACCAGCAGGACAATATGTACAGGTCTGGTCATGTCACTGGTGGCACAGTCCAAAACATGATTAATAGTATATAATAATAACAACCAGAGGGGTGGCTAGCGGTGCCAACAAAGAAATCTTCTCCATCCGTCTCTGGTTACCATCAACACCATGCTCAAACTGAGACCAGAGCCATACTGGTGGTCTGACTCATAGAAGCCTCATCAACCCAAACACACAACAAACATAATATTGTGTGCTTGTATTTTAAAAAGACAAGGAGTTACCAAATTATGTTTCATTTCCTTTAACAACTGTTCTACAATATTTTTATAGTTTGGACAAGCTTTCTCATTCACTTTAATGTGAAAGCGTGTCCAAACTTTTGACTGAGATTGTATAACATAAGTTTGGATAAAGGTTGCCAGCAGTGTGTGTCAATCATTCAAAGTGGTGAATATCCGATTTTATTTTAATTTTAATATCCGACCAGAATTTTTAAAAGTATGCAGGTTCTTAAGGCTTCTAGAGCATTTTAGATGGCAGATTCTAATTCCAAGTGACTGAAAACATTTTACCCAAGTTCAGAGAGAGGACCTTTGGTAAAAATCAAAGAAGGCGTGATTATGGTCGCTGAACAAGTAATAGTCAACATGCTCTGATGTATGTGTGTATCAGAAAGAGAGTCTGATTGACACAGCGACAGAGAGCAAGTCTGGGCTGGTCTTTTACGCATGTGGGCAATCTGCAAATTGTGCTGTGTTTAATCAGCAGGGTTGAGAGCAGAGAGCTGGGCTGGTGGCTAGACCTGACAGGCAGACTGCCAGCACACTGCTGCTTTCGATCAGACAGACACACAAACTCTCTCACACACCAATTAAAGACTCCAAATACATAGTAAAAACATATTTTTGGATTTTGTCACAAACACCTATCTCAAGTATATGTGTAGTGTTTAGTCTCGTGGGGCCAGCTAAACGTGCAGAACACACATATATAAGTGTACATAATCCTGTTTACAACATGGCAGCATTACTGATTATTATACCTTAAAAAGAAGCTTAAAAAGGCAAACTGCCAGTTAACATCCAAGTTATTTTAACTTTCTTACACGCCAACAGTTTGATGCTTCAACTGAATGAATACTGCTATATCAGATTGGTCAACACCATTTCCTTTAGCACTACTGCCACCTGTTGACAACTTCAAGAATTTCTATAAAATACATTTACTAAACCACAGGCTGACGTAAGCAAGTGCATGAGTTGCACTGGGGTCTAGTAGTTTTGGTAATTCTAATCACTTTTATGGTCCCTATAACAACCAATGGGACAAGCTGACACACTGCCTCCTTAATCATGGCCTTCAAGTATACACTTGTGTTTTTTATTTGTTATAAACAGTCATATTCTTCTGCTGGAAGTCATTGTGTGTCTTACTGAGATCCTCGGCCAGCTGGACTCGGCGGCCAGTGATGAGGTGGGTCTTCTTCTCCATGTCTTCCCCAAAGTCATCCAACACCTCCTTCACATTTTTCTCCAATCGTCGCACTGAGAAGACAAATAGAGGAAAATACAACACACACACAATAAACAATGCATCAGATTTTCTTCTCAGTTGTTGAATTATATGATCAACTCATTTTACCATCGTAAATCGTTGAAAAGCGAATGGTCTCTTCACACTATACCCAAATACATGAAAATTACAAAATTTATCCAAATTTGAGAAACAGTACGAAAAAAAATGAAAGAATATATGAAAATAAACAGTGGCTAAGAGTTGGATATATAATCAAAACAGGATTTCAAAATAATCCATATTAACCCTTTTTTTCCTTTAAACGATTGATACTATATTTTGTATCCCCAATTCTTACCCTCAGTGTTGGTGAGCTGCTGTCGAAGAGTGTTGGCTGTGATGACCAGCATCCTCTGAATCCTCCAGAACAGTACCACATCATTGCACTCCAACTGGAAAGAAAACTCATCTTTTCACACAGTGACCTTAAATATAGCTGAGAATAAGGTGGAAAAGAAAGAAATCTCAGGATTATTCATCCTCTCCCCTTACTTCAGAGTCCACAAAGTGTCTCTGGTAGTAGTAGAAACCTCTCCTGCAGAGGTTACAGTGAGACAGCGCCTTCTGCAAGAAGTGTCGGCGATACAGCTGATGCCAAGTGTCCTTGATCTGACCAGGTAAGGAGATCCGTTATTCAGCAGTTAATGGACAGTGCGCATTATGAAAGGGGGCACATACACTGTATGCATTGTACGCTGCAAAATAGCAAGCTTGGGTTTAAAATTAGCAAAGAAAGATGATAAAAACTGGCAAAACAATTATGAATTTGAGAAATGATGAACATTGGATTTTCACTATTGTCAGCATTTATAGCATTAATATATTTGTCCTATCTCTTGTCTAAAAGTTTAGATCTCTGTTTTGATCTCACCAGCACAGGGTCAACTTCAACCCCTCGACCCTCCAGATTCTTCCTGACTGTGGTCACCTCGTCATTGGCCAAGTAGGCTGTGTGCTCATCGTGCAGCTTCAGCAAGCGGTCCAGCTCATTTTTTGTTTCATTACGAACATGCTACAAGGTCAAAGAACAGGAAGTGAGCACTGTCCTCATGGTGGCAAATGGGTGTTGAGATGTAGAAGGTTATGTCATGTATTGTGTACTTCTTTCAAGCTGTTAGACTTTGATCGGCACTAATGGGGCAATTGGTATTATACCAGTTTAATTAGTGTATAATAAGTTATAATCCAAAAAAACCAGCACAGTTATACCCAGAAATTTGGAGAGACATCTAGAACTCTGACCTGATCTGGTGTGCGATTAACCCAGTTAATCCACCTCTGCCTCCAGCCTGGACCCACCATATCACTGATTACTGACTCAGCTACAAAGAAAGGAAAGAAAAAAAAAAGACATACACAAATAGAATTAAATGTGATTTGTAATGTAATTTATGTTACTTACTGTAGTAGCCACTTCTATCCACAGTTTTTCAAAACAACAATGACATCATATGTCATGAGCATTCATGGTGCACCAGAAACAGAGCCCTTACTGGAACACTAGACAAGATGTCACATAAGCATGCCCTCTTCCTAATGTGTGTGTCTGTGACGATGTACCCCAAACTGTGGAAAATGTGCCAGAGCAAATTTAAAAATTTGATCTGTAATTTGAATGGATCTGACTTAGGCCTGCACGATTCAGGGAAAAATATGAATCACAATTTTTTAGCTTGGAATTGCTATCACGATTCTCTGCCACAATGTTTTTGACCATGACAAAACAAAACAAATTGCCAGTACCAAACATAGATTGTTTTGGCACCTACAGCACATTACGGATCACCACAAGCCTGTAAACATAGAGGATTCAATGAAGAGAAGGTAAAGTACTGACGAACCATTCTACTCACTGATGTGCAATCTTTGGTACAACTGTAACTGTGTTAGTGCCATACTTTGTCAATTGGTTTACTCATGGGGGTATTTGACATTTTGACAGGTAAGTTAACCTCATGTTTTAGACTAGAAAGGGAATCTAGTACAGGGTAAGTGACACTGTATGAGACCATCATGGCTAACATACTGTCTTTGAGGCGTGACTGAAGGGTTTCCTCCATGAACTGGATGGCTGCGTCCCACTGGGGCTTGTCTGTGATGGAGCGGTCTTCAAGGGCATTGTGCTGGATCACCCTCTGGCACACACACACACAAACAAGAAGAAAAATTTAGTTGAGCTGTAAAGTATTTGGAATGCATATTAGTATCAATGTAAGCCTAACCAGTTTCTTGATATTCAGTGCGCTTGATCATAAAAGTGTGTCTGCTTTAGGAAGTCTTAAATCAGCTAGTGTGTTTGCTCTCTGTACCCTTGCACACATGGTGAGTGGATTTACTGTGTGTTTACCAGGCTGTCCATGGCCCTCTCATTCCACTTGTGTCTCTTGATGCTCTCGTCCTTCACAGCCTCCTTCAACTTGTCAAAAATGTCGTCCTGGTCTTTGCCTTTGTATTCAGCCATGAAGCGGGCAAACTCTTCCTGCAGTGTCTCCCAGGCAATCTAATGGGATGCCAAACATATTGTGGAAAGAGGAGGCTCATATTACCACAAGGCCATTGCCCTATTGAATATTTCTTAAACTTCTGCAGTCTGTGACACAGTTGTTGAACACAATATAAGTAAAGAACAATTAATTTATTATTTAGAAATGTCCTCATATCTATATAATCAAAGAATGATTTGATTTACATCCCCCCCTTAAACAATATGAATTACAAATTGACCAGTTGTATAAAGACAGTGCACATTACCTCCAGCGCTTTGTGTGGAAGCTGCTTGTCGGTCCACTGCTTGAGTTTGATGTCTACAGTGGTGTTAAAAGTACCCGAGTCCATTGTTTGGGCAGCAGGCAAGTAGATGTTCTCAATCACATGGGTGGAAACACGTTCCCACAGCTTCTTCTGCAAGATGGCCTCCCTGGGAGAGAAAAATGCCAACTTTTTCAGGCCTGTGTGTAATAACAGAGTGTAAATTGTAATTTCCCCAGGTGATCAATAAAGAGTAAATTATAAAAATAAAATAAATGTATGTAACTGTAGGGAAGAAGATATCTTTTGATTGGTACCTCTAGCTGTTGTGATTTTGGTTCTCCCTGTTCTGACTTCTAGTAACATGCTGAAGGTGCTTGGAACATACAGTAGATGTATGTAACTTTTTTTGGGGGGTTCTGTTTAGAATTTTTTTAGATTCAGATTTAAGATCTAAAAAGCAAGAGTGTTTGTAAAAAAAAAAAAGTTGCTTCCAGATGTCCAACTCAGACAGTTAAGTGACCCGGTAGGGTAAGAAAACAATGAGTAAGATGGATCGCTCTTGGCTGCGCTGCTTTAACTCATGTAGTCACTGCTGATGCAATTGCACTTGCACTTGACTGTAGATTCCAATACAGCTCCAGTCTGACCTGGTTAACAACTAATAGCCTCCACACTCTCTCTCTCTATCTATATAGTGCAGTGTGACAATGGAACAAAACCCTACCCAAATCCACCTGAGACCAGGGCAGTGTTGTGCCTCACTCATTTATCATAAACGCACACACATATTTCATTAGGCTCCCCTTTTGTTCAGGATAGCACTCCTCACTGTCAATAAGCGCTATGTCCAATATTGTGGCTGGCTGGCTAACAGGGCCACCCCTGTTCCGTCTATTGGCCATTCATCAGAGTATTGATCTGGGAGAACTGATGGCATGCACACTGGGGATGGCCACAACACCATGCATTTATCTCATTTAGCAAGGTTTTCCTCATTCGGGGTGAGGTATAACTATACATTCATGCACAGACAAATGCACCCAGAGATAGAGACTTGCAGTTTGCTCTAAAAATAGCTTTCCACTCATGTCTGGTTGAGTACTGGAGCAGTGCAAATACATGATCCTAATTTCCTTTAAGCAAAGACCAGGTAGACGATTGTACACAGTTCAGTCATCAGAAGGTGGCCTTTCATTAAGAACAATATCCCATATAGTGTGGATAAAACACTAATACTAATAATAGTAAAATGATGATCTATATTTCCAATGCTAGAACCACCATCTGATCCAACTAAAGGAGAAATTAATGTGCATTTGGAGAATTGAATCCCATCTTTACTCCCAAAATAAAAAAATAAAACATCTTGCACTTGAGTTCTTGATAAGTTTAAAAAGGTTTAATTACAGTTTAAAATGTTTGTGCTGCTAATAGTATTTAAATGTATATATTACATATAAAAATAGAAAATCAGTTGAATCTAAATTTCTGTATTATTAAAGATTTTTACCGGGATTCAAAATTAACACTGGTATTAAGAAGCATTGATTTAAACAAAAAGGTATCAACCAAAAGTAATTACCCCAGATAATGGCTCATCATTAACTTACCAGTGTTGTGGGGTCACTTGACTCAAACTAATGACTTCATCCAAAATTTCATTTTTGGCCTTTTCAAAGAGTTCATTCTGCAAAAAACAAGATAAACATCTGTATCGTTACTAAAATGTCTTTGGAAAACTTTATTGGTGTGCAGCTGATGTTTATCTTTACAAAAATCCTTTGTTTTCCAAACATGCTACCACTTTTTTCTTTCCATCCTTGATTTTTTGTCGAGCCTCTATTAAAGAGCATTGTGTTATTTATGTGCACCTCCTGTTTGTAATTCTCACCCTGTCCAGCTCTCTCAGACGAGGGTAGTTGTTCTTCCATTCGGTCTCCAGGTTGAAGCGAGATGCTGAGGTGAGGAGGAACAGTAACATGAAGACTTAAATTAAAACAAACATTAGAACAACTTTACATTTTACATAAGGTAAATTATAGTTCCATATCAATGGTTTCATTATAAAGCCTTAAATTTTACAAGGCCCCTTAAAATGTCTAAATAAATCTACCTTGATATGTGTGAATTGTCCTGTGCTCATTCTCATGCCTGGACGAAACTTATCTCTAACCGTCTATATGTTTTTTATTGCTTTTTCAGCTTTGATGTTACCCACATCAAACAGTAATTATCTACAGTCAGCAGGCATTGACCACATAGGGACAGGGCCTGCTTTGTTTAACTTGGTATGATATAAAGGCAGCTTTCAGACTGCAAATGGTGCCTATCCCTTAATAAAAAGTGGGTGTGGACTTTGCACACTCACTCTCTTAACTGGTCCCTTAGGAGATGAGGGGATGGGACCAATCACAAACTCTTAATCAAAAGTCAGAGTTTTAGTTCTCATATATGCACACTCAACACACACTCCACACCTCCCTATCCACAGTGGAGATTAGGCTAATTGCTGGTTTGTGGGGCCACGGTGGCGCCAAGCACGGAGGATTGAGGCCGGCTGTGTGAGATTTGATGGGCTATGGATCGATACACTAAACAATGGACCTATGGGAACAGCAGTCTCACAGCCATAAATCTCCTGTACTGTTAGCAAAGGGCTTGAGATTGTCGAGACTAATTGCAGTTGGAAGGCAGGACTGAGGGAGTGTGTCAGGGTGGGCTGAGTAAGGCCAATAGAGGGAGAAGGGAGAGTCGAAGAGGAGTAGTAGCACCACCACCTGTTCCCTGTACAGTACATGGATAAAATCCTACAGTGTCCATTCACAATATTAAAACATGCCTGGGAATGTAAAAGGCATTGGATATAAGTCACTCAATGGTACAAATACCAAGGCATATAAATCAGTCAACCCGCCCTGGGATAACAGTTAGTTCTGCAAGCGCACACATACCTTTGAAGACATCGGCCTGCTGCTCAACAGACTCCCTAACCATCTTCCAAAAGCAGTCAGAGACTGCCAGACTCAAGTTCTTTGTTGTCACCTGGTGGGCCTTCAGCATGCCATCCCTATTTGCACACATACATTCATTAATAGATTTTGATTAATGATTTGATTCATTTGATAAAGCATTAATGTTTTCTGAATCATGTGTAAGTTGCCTGAGTAATCTGGAGTTCTGGAAGAAGTCTTCCTCATAGTCTTTAATGGAGTCTATGCTTTCACCACTGCTCCCTGCACACAAGACAGCAGAACAAGGTGTAAGTAAAAACTATTCAGGTAATGTTAGATGTCTTACAGAATAATCTATATCTAACTGAATGTACTCACAGTAGGAGTGCTACACAGTTCAGGTTATACAGGGCAAAACAATCCTCCAAAAGAATGTATGCAAATAATATGTTGGAAAAAACCCAAGTAACTTCCATCTAGCTCCATGGTGTCTAAAACTAAGTTAGTGAATTCAAACATCACCATGACCAGAAAGTAGTCTTGTTATAATGTGAAATTAAATGCAGCATGATGGACTACTCAGTTGTAGATGTTACCTTTTCCTGTCACCACTGCAAAGTAGCCCAGGGCCTTCATGGGAAACAACTTCCCTTCCACTATTTGCTGGATCTGAAAAAGAAAATGTAAAACAAAGGACTTAAATTCACACCAGTCCACTCTTTAGTACAAGCTTCCCCAACATTGGCTCACTGAGGGATAATTTGGTTAAAATAAAAAGTATAGATCTCCCTCTTGTGAAGCAGAAGCATATAGTGTCACTCACAGGGGCTGGCACTTCATCCACTGGTTTGCAACTATTTTGAAATTGGAATCTTCAAATGCAGATGTTTTGTAAATCAAATTCACATATTTCTGTCATCTCAGTGCCACTTAAGTAGGACTAGACAAGTCAAAAACATGATGACTAACAATGCAAAATTCAACTGTGGTACTCTCCCTTCTGATGACGACAATAAAGAGCCTGTAGATAGATCCATGCATTCATTACAATATTTGTGATAAAATAAGTGATTTAGTGCGAAGCTATTTATATTCAGTATAGTCCTTTTACTAATATTCAGTATAGTCCTTTACATACAAATTTCCATTTTTATTGTATTTAACTTTTGGGACAATTTGGCCATCTTACTCTGTTTGGGCTGGCCAGGTTCTTCTCAGCCAAGTCCACCTTGGTCAGGACAAAGATGGTCCTCTTCCCCTGGGGGTCCATCTGGCTAACCAAGTCTGTTACAATGCTCCTCTCTGCATCCACACTGCCATCTGGAGGAAGGCAAGGAGGGAACAGGAGATATGATAATGGTGTACATATCATTACAAGGATGGTAAGGGGGATAAAAACCATGATAGATTGAGATTTGGTGTTTTGCTTAAGAACACAACAACTGGACATAAGTGTAACGGTCAAGTTCTCTGACAGACTTTCTCCTGCTTTCTACAACAAATGCTCCCTTCATATACATTGTTGCAACTGTTAATAGTATAGTCATGGCTCACCCTGAATACAGAGGATGATTGCATTGGGGTTCTGCATGTAGGCCTTGCTGATGCTGAAGATGGTTTCCTTAGTATCTGATGCCATGCCTGCAGTCACAGTCTGAGAGAGAGACCCATTTTAAAAAAAACTTTAAAAGACTATTTGCAAAGACTAGTTTTGTCTATTGGCTTTGATTTTAGAAAAATGAATTGTCTGGAATAGAATCCAGCAAATAATAATAGAAATATGTGTATACATTACAGAAGGTATCCAGTGTGCAGTTTACATCTATATACATTTGTAACCATTCCCATCTTTATTAATGTCAGAATCTATACTCACACTGATGACTCCTGGTAAGTCAACAAGCACCATCCTCTGGATGCCGGGGCCTTTGACACTCAAGGATATTGTCTGACATGAAAGAAATAAACATAATTATTCTATGAAACATTAAAATATGTGAATTGGCAAGTAACAGCTTTGTTAGTAATCTGAATGGAAGCACTATGTCCAACCTCACAGCTGACTGTCTGTCCCTGCTTCACACTCTTTCTCATCCTCAGCTCAATCTCATGCCTCAGAGCAGCAAGCTGCAGGACAGAGGAAGAGATGCCAGTTATAATAAGGTTAACAAGTAAAAAAGTTAATGATAAAAATTGATCTTAGGTGGATGGATGGAAGGAATGACTTTGTGGCTTACGTCTTCCTCTTTGGTGAGGTCAAACTCTCGGCCACTGTCCTTAAAAATGGCCACGTGGTGGGGGCCTTCGCTTAGTGTTACCTGCAGAAAGAAGATCAGTATTGTCGAGGATGCAGAAAAACTACAGAAATCCATCAGAACTGGGTTCCTACACATTTTTATTCACACAATACCTTAAGTGCCGATTCTTGCTCACATTTGTTGTCAATGCTGTCGTTTTATGACAACACATTCCGACAACATGTTGAGTATGAACAAAAGGGTAAATCTTCTTTATGTCTTTTTAAAAAGGAAAGATTACACAAACATCAGCCAGTGTGGTCCCACATACCTTGACAGGAGAGCGGGTCATCATCTCTCCTGAGCCCCTGGGGAAGATTCTGGCCTGGGCTATCATCTCCAGCACACTAGTCTTCCCAGCACTCTGATCCCCAACCACAACCACCTGAAACAGAAGGAAGAGGAAAAGGGTGAGTGGTTGGACAAAATACAGACAGACAGACAGACAGACAGACAGAAGAGGAGACCCAATGGTGAAAGAACATAGTGGAAAAGGACATAAGTGTTTAGGATCCAAAGTAATATCACATAATATAAAAGTAATATATTAAGTAAAATGGACCTTTTGATAGAAACCCATTTCCCATGAACAACAGAACTACAAATAACTGCTCCTCCTTACCCTGGGTAGGTGGTCCTGGGTGTTGTAGTTGGCATCATAGTCAGACAAAATGTCCAGGACTTCAGAATACAAATCAATAAGGGATTTCTATATAGGACACAATAACAATGAATATTAAAGATATGTTTTTTACAATGTAATTAGCTGACACTGTTTTCCAGAGTAGCAATGACAGCCAGGAATGACTAAACTAATATAATAGGCAACAAACAGCAGTATTACAGTCACTATACCCAAAGAATAAAAAAATAAAAAAACATTTCTGTATCTGTATAATGATTATGCTTAATATAGCAAGGCCAAGTATTGAAAAATCCAAGCCTAATGGGAAAAACTTTTAAATCATGCTAGTGTGTATTTGTGTGTTTATTTAGTGTATGTGTTCATATGTGCAACCCACCTTCACTTTCCGCTGGTGAATCCCCTTATCATCTTTTTGCAGCACCACTTTCCTTAACTCTTTATTCTCCTTCTCCAGTCTTTCCAGCATGCGCTGATATTTTAGCTATGGAATTAATGGTAGAATCCAGTTAACAATCAGCAGCAACAGAAACATTTTTGCCCAAAAACTGGTGGTATTTGATCTAATGGTGAAATTGTGTGACTTACCACCTTTTTTGAGATGTATGAACAATGTAGTACAAGTAATTCTTCATGTTTAACAAATACCTTTAAAGGGTTGTACTCAAAATACAAAAAAACAGAAGGCTGGGATTGCCTTCACACAGCTCTCACAGACTGTTCCCCAATACATGAAGTACCTACGTTTTTTCACGGACACATGCATGTTAGTGCATGTGCAGCTGAACGGCCATCACAATAAAGAACGGAGAAGCTCAGATTACAACACATACAGAGGAAGTGTGACTTCATTCTCTGTACAGAATGTCATTATTCCACTAAATCTTTTCATAGCAAATATCTGTTTAATATTATATTAATGTTCTGAATGTCAAGTACAGCCTGTTTAACCTATTTGACTTTTTGGCCATGATGTGCCAATTTCATCATCCACATCAAAACAAGCATTCCTCTGATCCACCAAGACACAGATTATATCAAAAGTAACACATCTACTGTACCTGCGTACGGAGCAGGTCTTCTTGAAGCTGGTCTATCTTTTCTTTGTCTGATGACTAGAGGTTTGAGTAGAAAAAGAACAAAAACAATTGAGTTAATGCTTCCTTTAGGTGTTGAAAATAAGGGACTTCCGTTTCTCTCACTGTGCGACTTCACAAGCAGGAAATCCCACCAGCACCACGAAGGTTCATAACGTGCACACTGTATTTCAGAGAGAACCAGAGTTTAGAGTCAAGTTAATATATAAAGAAACAGGAAAAAATAATCAAACTTCAGGCAGCCTACTCATTCTGGTATTACTCCGCCACAATCAACAAGCTCTTATTCCCAAACAGGTACAAATCCCACAGCCAAAATTAATAGCAAAATCATTTAGTCATGACAGTTTGAATTTGTTATTATTGAGCAAACCACATGCATTTTCTTTATTTTCATGACTATTTACATTGTAGATTCTCACTGAAGGCATCAAAACTATGAATGAACACATTTGGAATTTAACAAAAAACTGTGAAATAACCACCCTTTGCACTGATTACAGCTTTGAACACTCTTGGCATTCTCTTGATGAGCTTTAAGAGGTCGTCACCTGAAATGGTTTCCCAACAGTCTTGAAGGAGTTCCCAGAGATGCTCAGCACTTGTTGGCCCTTTTACCTTCACTCTGCGGTCCAGCTCTCCTCAAACCATCTCGATTGGGTTCAGGTCCGGTGACTGTGGAGGCGCAGCACTCCATCACTCTCCTTCTTGGTCAAGTAGCCCTTACACAGTCTGGAGGTGTGTTTGGGGTCATTGTCCTGTTGAAAATAAATGATGGTCCAACTAAACGCAAACTGGATAGGATGGCATGCCGCTGCAGGATGCCGTGGTAGCCATGCTGGTTCAGTATGCCTTCAATTTGGAATAAATCCCCAACAGTGTAACCAGCAAAGCACCCCCACACCATCACACCTCCTCCTGCATGCTTCACGGTGGGAACCAGGCATGTAGAATCCATCCGGCCACCTTTTCTGCGTCGCACAAAGACATGGCGGTTGGATCCAAAGATCTCAAACTTGGACTCAGACCAAAGCACAGATTTCCACTGGTCTAATGTCCATTCCTTGTGTTTCTTGGCCCAAACAAATCTCTTCTGCTTGTTACATCTCCTTAGCAGTGGTTTCCTTGCTGCTGTTTGACCATGAAGGCCTGATTTGTGCAGTCTCCTCTTAACAGTTGTTCTAGAGATGTGTCTGCTGCTACAACTCCGTGTGGTATTCATCTGGCCTCTAATCTGAGCTGCTGTTAACTTGAGATTTCTGAGGCTGGTGACTCAGATGAACTTATCCTCAGCAGCAGAGGTGACTCTTGGTCTTCATTTCCTGGGGTGGTCCTCATGTGAGCCAGTTTTGTTGTAGCTCTTGATGGTCTTTGTGACTGCACTTGGGGACACATTCAAAGTTTTTGCAATTTTCCGGACCGACTGACCGTCATTTGTTAAAGTAATGATGGCCACTCGTTTCTCTTTACTTAGCTAATTGGTTCTTGCCATAATATGAAAACAGTTGTCCAATAGGGCTGTCGGCTGACTTCTGCACAACACAACTGATGGTCCCAACTCCATTAATAAGGCAAGAAATTCCACTAATTAACCTTGACAAGGCACACCTGGGAAGTGAAAAACATTTCCGGTGACTACCTCATGAAACTCATTGAGAGAACACCAAGGGTTTGCAGCGCTATCAAAAAAACAAAAGGGTGGCTACTTTGAAGAAAGTAATATAGGACATGCTTTCAGTTATTTCACACTTTTTTGTTAAAAAGTGATAATCTACAATGTAAATAGTCATGAAAATAAAGGAAATGCATTGAATAAGAAGGTGTGTCCAAACTTTTGGCCTGTACTGTATATTTTGTACACTTGGAACATGTTTGTTAGGATGAGAGACAGGACAGAAAGCAGGAGACATGGCATACATGAACAAATGGGATTGGCAGCAGAAGAAAGGGAAATTAAAAAGACACCAAAACAACTTAATGAAAAACAATTTCTATACTATACAAAAATATGTGTGCAATAAGCTACCTTCTAGCAATATGCAAGTGTACTAAAATGTTTTGAATTATCATAGACAACTATTTAGACAACATAGTCAACTCTCAATTTATTATATAGCTGGACGCATTCATGGTTGCTTCCAAAAGTGCAGCTCACACCATGCAGCTGGTTTCCACTTCACTCCATGCAGTGTTTCCGTACATTAATGGGGGGCTGCTGATGATTATCCATCAATTTGCATGACACAGTGAGAGTGAGCTACGTCACTGTGCTTCTGGAACCAGGCAATGAAGGTCCATGCATGCCTTCTTCACAAGCATAGCTTAGTGTGGCAGACTATGCGGTGATACATGGAGGCTACTGTTGGGTAGACAGACTGAAGTATTGACAGGCCAATTCGTCTGCTCTACAAATGTTACAAAATTAGCTTAAAAAGTTGTAAAAAAATATTTTAAAACACTAACACCCTGGCTTAAAGTAGAGGACTAGACAACTGTAAAATAAAATGCAATACAATGCAATAAATACAGTCAAAGAGGAGGTGTATAATTTATGGTGTTGTTGTACAGTGTTGCATTTTATCTTAAGATGCTGCTGTGTATGTGGTCAGCATAACACACATTGCATTTATTGCAAGGCAACGGCAATGGAATGTGTTGTGTTAATAAATCATGTTGTAACTGTTCATGTTGTTGTGTCTACCATGCCCTGTGTATTAGGGTGTGACAGAAATCACTGCTTCTAAAATGTAGACCTTCAATTATTTTATAAAAAATATTCAAAGTGCCAGCATTGGGGGTGCAACAGACTTCAAATGTTTTACCACAAAGGACAGTGAAACACTGCTGTTTTGCCTGGTGTTAAATTACTGTATTGGTTGACAAGGCGGCTGCTAGAAATGAAATTGTCTTAGAACATATAAACATACTGTATATACTATATTTCTTCTCTGCAGCTGTGACCTTTTAGGAGACTTTGGTAGGACAGGGCGAATCTAAGTGGGGTGGGACCTTCACCTTGCGTTTCTGTTGAGGGGGGCTGGGGTTCGGAGGCGGACTGGGAGCAGGCTCTGGCGGTGGGGGGGACGAACTATTGGCTGCTGCGGCCCGCCGGACCTCCTCCTCGTGCAGCTGGATCTGCTGCTGAATAAGAATGAGCTCGCCAAGCAGACCCTGCTGGGGTATGTCATAATGAGAGACAGGTAGGAGCAGCAACAAAGACATGAGCCAGCCACTGGGCTCAGCCATACACGCAAATGCTGCATCCAATCAGAGGGCTACAACAGAGGAACCTGGCCTGTGTCTCAGTCACTGGAATTAGTGCTATTAAAAGGTTAGAGAATGAAGATCCGGTCGAAGCTCAAGTTTAACAGAAACAAGGTCGTTGGCTTTGATCTTGCCACCATAATCAATGCTACCCAACAAAGTCAGTTTCTCACAAACACAAAGGGGAGAAACCATACTTTACCAAACTAAAGGATGAGGAGGTGACTAATACCACAACCAGCACCTCTCAGCAAGCGCCAAAAACAGTGAATCTATTCTCCTTTGTCATCATTATTTACCAATGGGGATTGATGGCTAATCACCTGACAAGCCTATAACTGATTTTCATATTTAAACTTAGCAGTATAAAATACCTCAAAAGAGCAGAAATTCTGGTTTTACTTTCAAGGTAAAATAATAACCAAGTTAAGACAATGATGTTTTAATGTACTGTGACACAATGATGTTCAATGATGCTAAAGATGCTGATGATGATTAAAATAAGCAAAGCCAGCACTGAGGTATTTCTTTATCACGGGTGAAGCATAAAGCATACAATATAGCAGGTGAAATCTGTTTAGGTCAGGGCTCTACAACATAACATCATTAAACTCTGTTCTGTTTGCTTCTTTCTGCTGTGAAATATGCATACAATATTTGTTAAATGTAATTTGAAGGGAAACAACTTGTTGTGTTATACGTGGTCATGTTGGAGACCACGATGACCATGAGAAAAAGCAGGGTCTAGAAGAGGAAAGGAAATATATATATATATATATTTTTAAATTCAGCTTTTCTTAATATTTGATGTCAGACCTTCACATGTTTTCATTGTTTAAACTTTGACTCTGTACAGTGATAAAAACACACACACAAAAACATAACAAAAATAGAACAGAGGGACACTGAAACTGGTAGGTTTGCAGAAAACAACAAAACACAAAAGGAACACGAAACAGAGAAGACAACAGCAATGAAAACAAATGTGTCCATACAGAGTCTTCGGCCAGAGACAGGTGTTTAATATAAAGTTAGACAAATTAGTGGCCTCCATAAACTCGATTCCTGGAACAGGTACTTTTAATGCAATGATAAATATCAGTGTGCATAAACTCTAAGCTTATACTCAACAGAATGAGTGCCATACTGTACTTACATGGTAATGGTGATTTTGAATCACACTGTTACTGCTATTGTTCTTACCATGGCCATGGCCACAAGGACTTAAAAAACTTTTCTTGATTATACTGCTGGAGAGTGAAACTCAAAATACACATTCAGATGAACTAATTGAATCAAAACACACTCAAAAAGACTTCACTTGCCCATATTAAAAAATGTATGCCATTTAGGGATCACTTTTATTCAAAGTGCTCAGGTCCCTCAAATGCTATGTGCCTTGATCAATACAAACTCATGTATACGTTTGAGTAGATTTTGATTCAATAAACAACAGTTCCTGCCACTGAAGTGAGAGATAGCCAAGCTGCAGAGGAGGTGAGTCAAACCAAGAGGTGGTAAAGTAGAGAGGAAAAAGCTGAGAAGTGTCAGCAAGTTTTCCAAACTTGCCTTTTTGTATTGCTTGTCGCTGCTATCTTGTGTGGCTGCAGCAGAAGAATCTGTGGCTTTGAGAGGAGGATCGCCTGAGGTTTCTACCAGAGGAGACACAAAACAAAATTAGGTTACTGCAAAATGCATCTTTGACTATTGAATTCTGAATATAAACAAGTTTTTGGAAACAATAATGCCCATAGCAAATATATGCCAGAAAGTGTCATGTAATAATGCCCATAGCAAATATATGCCAGAAAGTGTCATGTAAAGCATGCATATGATTAGAGAAATAAAGACCAGACTTATTCAATTTCAAATGTTTGGGAAATCTTGCATGGATATATATGACATACGTGTGCGTGCACACACACACACACACACACACACACACACACACACACACACACACACACACACACACACACACACACACACACACACACACACACACACACACACACACACACACACACACACACACACACACACACACACACACACACACACACACACACACACACACACACACACACACACACACACACACACACACACATAATTAAAAAAATTACAAACTCTACTTTATCCTTAACACACAGTCCAATCAGGATCAGAATTTTGTGTGATTATAGTATTATTGATCCAAGTAATCATTTGCAGTGAATTTACTTATTTTAAAAAATTATGATTGTTTAAAAAAAGCATCACCAGTTATTATGTAATTAGTTCCCGTAAGAAGAAAAAGTGTCTTTTAAATGTTAAAGTGTGGGGCGGCCTCTGGCTCACCCAGTAGGAGTGTGCGCCCCATGTAGGCTGAGGCCTTTGCAGCGGCCCGGGTTTGAGCCTGACCTGCGGCCCTTTGCTGGGTGTCATCCCCCATCTCACACACACACACCTTTCCTGTCTATCCACTGTCACTCTAACATAAAAAGGGAAAAATCCCCCAAAAAATAATCTTTAAAATGTTTAAGTGCACCTGGAGTTCTTTAAACAACTTGCAATAAAAGGTTTACTGTTACTGAAATTTTGAATGACGAAATAAAACACCCTGACGACGACATGATGTTCAAAGAAAACTACCAGTGCATGCTGAAATAAAAATAAATAATTTAAATGTAAAAGAAATGTAAAACCCACACTAAATATTAAGATCCACTTTGTCTAAAGTGATTAACTATGAACTAACCTGCTGATATTGCCTTGCACAAAGCAAAGTCTGCTTAGCCATATAAATGAGGCAGGTGTTTACAGAGGCACCACACTGTGATGTGATGCAGAGGCAAACTTAACATCTAAGTACACAAAATATATACAGACAGTATTTTATATATTTGAAACGTATTTTCCTTAAGCCATGAAAGGGTGGTAATTTAAGAAGAGCCAAGAACACACCTTGAGAGTGAGTCATAAAATCATACTCTGATTTCATGACTCACAGCAGAGGCGTGGTCCATCTGGCCTGGCAATGTCTTTAAAATTACTTTTAAATAAAAGGCATTTCCATGTAACACTGTACATGACCACTATTTGGCATCATTTAAAGAGAAATAAGTATACAAATATTTAGGGTACCTATGCCCACATTCCTGACATATCAAAATTTCAACAGAAATATAAAATGTATTCGGTGTGCATTTTCCAAACATTTGATAATTAAATAATTGAAATAACTAAAAGCAGACTGAGACCCCCCCAAAGATTATTAAATGCAAGTGTAATTATAGAAAGCAGCCCATACAGGCCAGGGGAGAGAGGGAATGGAAGTCAAAGGAGGCAATAAACACAGAGGTAGGACAGAGTACAGCCAAAGGCAGTCAGGTTAAAGAGAGTCTAAGGGGAAGAGGGGGGTATACTAAAGGCCAACACAATGGCTCTGCATTTAACTTAAATCATGGTGTGTTATTGCCACTATTTAACAATTTTTGTGTGTATGTGTGTGTTTATACAAGAACTATGGAATATTAACCAGGATTTTAAAATAATTGATAAAGAAGGAGTGGATATTATAAGAGTGAGGCTTTTACTCATTCCAGTAATGCCACAGGGTAAAATTGGATGCCTGCATTAATAGAAGCATACTCCTCTGAATACCCAGTCCAAGAAGAAACTTTTGCACCATCCTAGTGACAGGTCATAAATTTCACTGAATACAGACCCTGTGTTAACCATGAACACTGCCATTTATGACAGCAGCACTGGTCTGCAACCTGGAAGCCAACGTCCTGGGAAGATTCTCTGCTACCGCCTTTAGAGCCGGACCTTGGCGAGCAGGAACCCACAACCATACCAATATTGTGGCAAGGTGGTGGTCAAGCGCCACAGAGAAAAGAGGGGAGAGGGCAGTGCTACTGCAGGGTTTACACACCTAACAACAGATGCAGACCAGAAGCTCCTTTGACTTCACTACCCAAACTCACACCTGTGAAGAATGTGGAGGAGGACAGGAGGGTTGGGGAGGAGGAGAAAGGAAGAACAACACAAGATAAAAATCATAAAAGACAGAAGCAGAGGGATGGTGATCAAAGCAGGGACACAGCTTGATGATGTGTATTAAAACAAAGCCACTGCTGTGCTCGAGCTTTGCGTGAAGTAGCCACTTAATGAGAGACTGTTACAAGAAATAAGTACACACCAAACTGGGCCTTTCCTCTTACTATTTTAAGGTATTTCCTCTACTGGCAAGTGATTTTATAGGCAGAATAGGATTTATCTGTCAATGTTGCATTATGACATAAAACAATGTGACCACCTTTGTCTTGTAACTAAATGGAAAAATAATTTTGGATTCCAATTGCTGAATTCAAAACACTAAAGACTAAAGACTGCACAAGTTATTAGAGGGATTTAATTTCATTTATTTGTGTTGTTAGATAATGTTTTAAATAAATTAAGTGAAATTAACAAAAAAAATTTATTATATACTGGTATATAAACCCTACTATTTGACAACAGTCTTTCCAGGACTGCTCACCAATGTGCACCTGGTCCCATCTAAATAAATGACGCCATGCTACAAGACATGTGGTTTAGCATTGCCTACAAAACCACTGATCCAAAACACATTGCTTATAGGTTATTTAGTGTAAAGGAGGGTTATTTGTAGAAGAATATAGCAACCACAACCGTAGACAGGATGGCTGTTGTAGAAAAAGCAGCAATTTAGAGCATGAAGCAAGCTACTTCCCTTATATAACTGTAATAATATGTATATTACTTTTATCTCATTCTGCTAAGGTCACTTTGAAGTAGGACAAACCGCAGATCCTATACTTTAAGCATGGAGTAGGGCAACCAACTAAACCGTTAGATACAGCATAACAATATTAGAGATGTGGAAGACAGGTTTGCCTGGGGTACAATTACTGTATTCTTCATTTGAAACATGGACACTGGACTAAACACTGATGTCAGCAAATAATGATTTCATGTTTGTTATGATGCAGTTATGTAAGTAAGACGTAGTTAAGGTCGTGTTCACTCACCAAAGGACAGGAGGCTTTTGAGGAAAGTGAAGTTCTCGCCTATCTTGTCGAAGTCTGGTAGTAGCTTGGCTATTTCCTCCATCTCTGGTAGAGCTTTGGCCAGTTTATCTGGGAATAGAAGACATAATAATAGGTAAAGTGGAGAAGATGGAAAGGTTGGGATGCTTACCTCCTAATGCATAATTGTGCAGCCATGTTTGAAGTATAACCTAAGAATAATTGTCCCTGTTTGACTTACTGAAATCAAGGATCCTATACAAATAACACAAGGGCAGGTATTGGCACATAATTTGAATCATGACATTAAAATGAAAACTCACCAAGATCAATGTGTTCACTCAGTTCCCAGACAAAATCAGGAATGACCCAGTTGTATTCACTAAAATCAGGCAGCATGTCCTTCCACTCATCATATGTCTGGAGATAAAATGACAAGCTTATGAATCCTCTACTGTTTTCAATGAGCACCAGTGTGCAATCACAGTTAAGCGGGGGACAACTCTTAGCACCCAGGAAACGTTTTGCCGCACAGCACATGACAGCATGGGCAAAACTAAGATGGTTGGTGACTACTTATGTTGCCCCCTCTGTATAATTTCTTTATATCGCACAGCTTATATGACAAGAACACTAACTCTGCAACAATGCAATAACTGAAAACTCAAAACTAGTTCATAGGCAAGAAAATGTACTGAATAGTTCCAAAACCCTAAGTTGGAAACACTCAATACTGACCTTTTTAGCAGTGTACCCTCCTCCTACTGCCGACCCCAGCAGAATGTATCGGAGCCTTAGGAGCCGGGCAGCAAGGCGGGCCACCCAGAAGTTGCGCTGCTGCTGGTGGCCACGGCCCCCTGACCCTGGGGGAGGCTTGGGAGGCCGCATGGGCAACCGTGACATGGAGGTAAAAGAGCGTGCTGCGGTGCGATGAGGGGGTCGTTGGGGGTTGGTGTTTCCCGAGTAGCGATGGTGGATGGCACGAGACAGAGGGTGCAGCTTTTGCAGTGGTACTCGAAATCTCACCCCCATGTTGGTGGAGACCAGGTTCCTGCAAGCCATGCTAAGATAACAGAGAAAATGAACAATAAACTAAACAAGCTATATAACCTATAAACACCATAACCCCTCAATGTATGCATAATCTGAGTGTGAAAGCTTTTAGTCATCCCCTCAATTATATCCTTGACAACACTGGTACTGGCCAAAGATTAACACAAAGCCAAATTGTAGTCTCAAGAGAATTCTTTTTTTTTTATATTGTATTTTTATTGTTTTAGAGAAGGTACAATATACAGTGCAACATTACAATGTTAATTATAACAAGACATCTTTCTATTAACCCCTTCCCACTAACACCAAACCCTTGTGCTGAGGAAAGGAGGACAGAAACAGAAACACACACACACACACACACACACACACACACACACACACACAGTACAGTACAGTACAGTACAAAAGTTTGGACACACCTTTTCATTGAATGCTTTCTCTTTATTTTCATGACTATTTACATTGTAGATTCTCACTGAAGGCATCAAAACTATGAATAAACACATGTGGAAATATGTACTTAACAAAAAAATGGGAAAAAACTCTTAAATAGGTCTTATATTTTAGATTCCTCAAAGTAGCCACCCTTTGCTTTTTTGATAGTGCTGCAAGCCCTTGGTGTTCCCTCAATGAGTTTCATGAGGTAGTCACCTGAAATGGTTTTCACTTCACAGGTGTGCCTTGTCAGGGTTAGTTAGTAGAATTTCTCGCCTTATTAATGGAGTTGGGACCATCAATTGTGTTGTGCAGAAGTCAGGTTGATACACAGCCGACGGCCCTATTGGACAACTGTTAGAATTCATATTATGGCAACAACCAATTAGCTAAGTAAAGAGAAACGAGTGGCCATCATTACTTTAAGAAATGAAGGTCAGTCGGTCCCCAATGTGTCCCCAAGTGCAGTCACAAAGACCATCAAGAGCTACAACAAAACTGGCACATGAGGACCACCCCAGGAAATGAAGACCAAGAGTCACCTCTGCTGCTGAGGATAAGTTCATCTGAGTCACCAGCCTCAGAAATCTCAAGTTAACAGCAGCTCAGATTAGAGACCAGATGAATAGCACACAGAGTTGTAGCAGCAGACACATCTCTAGAACAACTGTTAAGAGTAGACCTTCATAGTCAAACAGCAGCAAGGAAACCACTGATAAGGAGATGCAACAAGCAGAAGAGATTTGTTTGGGCCAAGAAACACAAGGAATGGACATTAGACCAGTGGAAATCTGTGCTTTGGTCTGATGAGTCCAAGTTTGAGATCGTTGGATCCAACCGCCATGTCTTTGTGCGACGCAGAAAAGGTGGCCGGATGGATTCTACATGCCTGGTTTCCACCGTGAAGCATGGAGGAGGAGGTGTGATGGTGTGGGGGTGCTTTGCTGGTTACACTGTTGTAGATTTATTCCAAATTGAAGGCATACTGAATCAGCATGGCTACCCCGGCATCCTGCAGCGACATGCCATCCTATCCAGTTTGCGTTTAGTTGGACCATCATTTATTTTCAACAGGACAATGACCCCAAACACACCTCCAGACTGTGTAAGGGCTATTTGACCAAGAATGAGAGTGATGGAGTGCTGCGCCTCCACAGTCACCGGACCTGAACCCAATCGAGATGGTTTGGGGAGAGCTGGACCGTAGGGTGAAGGTACAAGGGCCATCAAGTGCTGAGCATCTCTGGGAACTCCTTCAAGACTGTTGGAAAACCATTTCAGGTGACTACCTCTTGAAGCTCATCAAGAGAATGCCAAGAGTGTGCAAAGCTGTAATCAGTGCAAAGGGTGGCTACTTTGAAGAAACTAGAATATAAGATATGTTTTCAGTTATTTCACACTTTTTTGTTAAGTACATAATTCCACATGTGTTCATTGATAGTTTTGATGCCTTCAGTGAGAATCTACAATGTAAATAGTCATGAAAATAAAGAAAAAGCATTCAATGAAAAGGTGTGTCCAAACTTCACACACACACACACACACACACACACACACACACACACACACACACACACACACACACACACACACACACAAAATACTATGCATCCTGATAAAGTTCCCTTGGCCTTTGGAATTAAAATAGCCCCATATCATCACATACCCTTCACCATACATAGAGATTGGCATGGGATACTTTCCATACAATCATCTCTCAATGCAAATCAAACCGGCTATTAGTCTAACTGAAATAAAACCATGCCAATCCCTATGTATGGTGAAGGGTATGTGATGATATGGGGCTATTTTGAATACATAGCTAAATTACTGTTGCTAACCTTCTTTAATTGTCTATGTTGCTAATGTGTCTGCCATACTGTGACAAATTACCGATCATGAATCGTCCTTTTAGTAAAGAAGGTACGAACATGCAAGCGAAGAAAACATTTGGTACATACTACATATTTTAAGGTAACGTTAACTAGCTAACAACCTGTCAGCAATCGACATTCAAATACATTAGCTATGTAAATACATTCATCAAGTATACGGTATATTACTATCAAATGCTTAGCTAAGCAAACAGTATTAAAGAATAAAAGAAAGGGTATGTCAAATCGCAATAACGTTAGTCTGTAACGTTAAGTCAATTTGTTTTGAGACTGTAGGATAAATAACGTTACTGTAGGATAATAACTAACGTTAGCTAACTTAGCTACGTTACCAGCATCACAGGTGCTTTGGAGCGCTAGCTAATACGTCAGTGGCAGTTTGTGGAGAGGTTAGTTAGTAACTAACGTTTTATAACGTTTTATAAAGGACGACCGCTATTGACACGAAGCAGGTACCTAGATTGTCCCCTACATTGTCCCCAGCTGTCAAAATTACCAGCTAGCTATGTTTCCTTCTACCACAGCTAGCTAGCTAACAACTAGCTTCTGCTATCGTTATCTTTATTAAATGTGAACTTACCAGGCAGCGTTACTCCCGACACGCAACATGGTGGTTATCAACAGTGGCTTTACACAAATTTCTTTCAAAGTCGCTCTTTAAGCATTATTTAATTCATCTTTCCAAATGGTACACATTTATGTTATGGCAGCCAACTAGCTCGTTACCTCGTTAGCTAACAAGGACACAGCCAACTGACAGTCCACTTCCTGTGAACGGTACTTCCTTCAAATCAGCACGGATAGAAAACGCATCAGTGTATTACTTCCTACGTGTAGGAGGATACAACGTTTTTATAATACATCTATGAGATTCAGGAACTCTAAATTCTGTATATGGGACATGGGACTTTGGTACTTTATTTGATGACGTGCTTGGGTCAGTGAGATTCTTTTAATGTCAACAGATGATAATTAAATAATCAGCCTTCACAGGACAAGGAGCCACTAGAATATATATGTAAAGTAAAAATGACTTTCTCTGTCACCCCTGCTTTAAAGTTACATCAGAATGCTAAGAATTGTAAGCAATTCCCTAGAGCAAAGTAAGGGACGATTACATGGGCAATGCTAATAACATAATTGATATAGATTCCATATGAATAAACAGGTGCAGCTTAAGACGAGTTAAGATTTGTGGGTGTCACACTTTCTCTCCAGTCTCACTTTTAAATGATCTTTTAGGAAATCCATTGTTGTTGCAACAGTGCACCTTCCTCCTGATATACACAGGACCTTATGTAAGCTACAGTTGTGTACTTAAACTTTAAGTACACAACAACTAGTTCCTCTAAAGACCACATATCTAGTATAAATGCATCAAAATTGGCCTGTCCCATTTCAAAGGCTCTGCCAAATGAGATATTTAACACCTGAATTTGGAGAACACAACCAGTGTAACCTTAGCAGCCCTCAGCATCCCACAATCTAGTATGTGCTACTCAGTTGCAGTGGTGAAGAATTATTCAAATCCTTCAAGAAAAAGAACTAATACCACACTGTAAAAATACTCTGTTACAAGTAAAAGTCCTACAATGAAAATGTTACTCAAGTAAAAGTATGCAAGAATTATCAGGAAAAGGTACTTAAAAGTATTAAGTCATATACTCAATGCAGAAAATTCCTCACATTTAGAAACTGGAAATGATCATACGTTCTGTCAAATTAACAAGTGTTTAATTGGCCAATCATTTCAGCTTGACTTGTAGGCCTATATATTTTTGGGTATTTTGGGAATTTCTCTTTGGCAACTTGAGGACTGCTAACTATTTTCTAAATATAACTATATGCTTTGGTGTAGCTTCTGCAGCATTATGGTACCCTATTCATGCACAATGGACACAAATTGTAAACATCATAGACCAATTTCAGAACATTTATTGAAAAGAAATCAAGATAAATCTGAAATACAATCCTTAGGGAGAAAGTGAAAATAAATTAAAAAAAATAAATTATAGAGTACAAAAAGTACATCTCTGCCAATAAAAACACATATACCCTGGATGAGCTCAGGTGTAGGCTGCAAATAAAATGCACACTAGATAAACTGTACTGAAAGCTGACAGACAGACAGTAATAAAAAGTTTTAACAGTATATTTTCATTCAGTATGGGCATCAACTTTTATTATTTTCATTATTCATTACAAATAGACACATTTCCCTGAGGAAACAACATCCACATGAGGCTTCGTATACACAGTGGCTGACTCAATCTAAATGCCATTCGATGGTTTGTTTAAAATACATGTGAAAAAGAGGCCAACGCTGTCAGCAGTGGGTATATGTTGTACCTGTATAAGAGCATAGAAGTTTCAGCAAAAAAAGCCATTGCTTTGACATAGCTATGTCAGAATAAAGGCAAAATTGTAGAGCAGAAGACGAGCAATAGTAATATTTACACTTTGCAAGTCACTAAATTGATGACTTTTTTGTATCAAGGTGGAGTTATGACACAGCTGAGACTGAATCATTTTGCCCCTAGCAGCAACATAGTCACTTTTACAAAAGGCTGCTAATATCTAGTAGCAAAGCGCATTCTTTTTGCCAATTACATTTTAATTTCAAACAGATGTAAAAGATCTTTAAAAACATGTACATTAGATGATCTAACAGAATGGTGGCAAGATCATCAGATGTTGCTCAAATTCTTAATTTGCTGAGAGGAGGAGCCAAATATACTACACCAGTTGAATTCCCTTCTTGTGTCAGGTCCTTGGTTTTATACGAAGCATCGAGACAAAAGTGAAGCAAAAGAAAAGCTGAGAAGTCAATCTACTTTAAGCACCTTTAGAAACAAAATGTTTACACTCATGACTTGGTTTAACTTTCTTTAAACTCTAAAGTAGACATGTGCTGCATTGTGTTTATCCAAGACAGAACAAATATTGATCCAATCACGCTTCACAATAACTGATTCAAATTGTGAAATAAATGCCCAGGATTCATGCCCAAATAAGAAAGATCCAAGCTAATGCAACTCCATAAGTGAAAGTACAAATAAATCCAACAGACAGTACAAATCAAAAGTAGACAGACAACTAACACAGTACCAAAATAGTAGAAAAAGACACACCAGCCCTTTGATAATCCAAAACCCATACACATTTATGACTAAATCTTTTGACTTTTATGCACATACTAGAAATGTAAATCTTATATATACAGATAGAATCTAACCTCTAATATAATTATCACCTTTTAAAGTCCACTTCTGCTGAGACAAATCTGATTTGACAGAACTTAACACAGGTTAAAATTAAACATTTCTTCTTTTTTCAAATACAGATGTAATGAAAAGTCTTTGGGGAAAAAAACAAATCAACCATAGTATTGAATTGCATTCAATTCTGTTCTTTATATAACATTCATTTTTAGCCTCAGTAGGTATCTAAAGAAGAAAAAAAAAGTGAAAGCAAATTAAAAAAGAAAACATACCATTGAGTATGGAGAGGCAGAGAAATCCATGTAACCCATGTTTTTGACAACATATATTAGGATCTTTCTCCAAATTGGCACAAGAATGTCCATTTGAGCAAAGTTATGTATTTCTCACCAGTTTCATCTACAGTACTGGTTATCTTTTTTCTCGCTGGCAATTTACCCACAAAATACTATAACAAAATACTATAACTTTGCTCATCAAATAAGTGTATCTGTGAAAACTATAGTCACATATCACATTTGAGCTTGTTATAAAAAAACAGTATGGATACCAAGTGCATTTGATATATTACAAGCATTTCCATAGACAATGGCTTTTAGGAACCGACTCAGACTCCTTATTACAGACATTGAGGAATCTGTTTCGATCTTGTTTCTATATGAAAAAAATCATCAATAATCGATGGACAAGCTTTATGCGATGTCATTCACAAATAAGTGTCACATAATACAACGCTGTTCAAAGATATTTGAGAAATAATTTGTCAGTGAGGAAGGGCATACATATAGTTTGACATTCTTTGACATTGTGTCTCAAAACCACTGATGAGCACTCTGAAAATACTTTAGGACGCTATTAAACCATACATGAAAGGCAGGCTGCTAGTCAGAGTATATAGTTATATTGACATTGAGAACCAGCTGCATGCATGTTGGCGTCTTTGCTTTAAAGTGATACCCTACTAAATCTGCCTCTTGAGGATCAAACATCTCTGGTGGCTGTAAAAAAGCATGATTTCCAATGGTACCAGTTTCCATGGCTTCAAAATGTAGCCAAATGTAAATTCCTCAATCCATTCCTGTTGTGTAAATTGCTTCTGTTAGCTGTTTGCTGAGTATGCCATTATTGTTTTCTATCTTCAATCGTTATCTAATCGGCCGCAGGTTGGAGTTGAAACCGTTGCCGCTGCGTCGAGAAGTAAACCTCTATATATGGGCGTACGCTCTACCAGGTGAGCTACTTAGCCGCCCATTATTGTCTATTTCAAAATGAATTTCCAATTTCCAGCTTCTTCCTCAAGTTTTTATTGAGGAAGAAGCAGCACACTTTTTACAGCCACCTTCAAAGTTTACAGGGAGTAAGTATAGATTCTGGGAAGCCCCACTTTCAATGTCAAAGAAAGAGTAGCGAATGTAAAATATAGCCCTTAACTCTCTATGCAGGTAGCCTATGTGTATAATACATGAAGTGGATATGCTAATCGGCATCCATCATATGCAGCATGTGTTGTTGCATGAATGTTTTGAATGTGCACAATTCAATGCCTTGCCTTAATTAATTATCACGCTTTCGTCACATCTTCCATAGGAAGAAATTTTGTCTCATGCATTCAATTAACTGTCCACGATAACCAGCGTTTTTTTTTAATACAGAGATCTTCATGGAAATGTTTCTTAATTCTACAGTGATGCTGTATTTGTAGTAATTTTTCTAGTATTGCAACCAGCAAGTCTTCAGAACATGAAGATAGGGAGCTGGCTTTATGCAAGTGTTGTTAAGTTTTCAGTCTCACGTCTAATGCTGACAGGCCATGGCTCATAGATGCAAAAAAAAACATGTACAGGCCTATTAGGGTGTAAAGCTCATTACACACTAGAAAACATAATTTGATGGATGAAAAGTACTGTAGAGACACGTTTGCTGTTATTGGATCTTTACCACCAGTGTGGCAAATGTTTGGCCAGAAGGGAGTGCCAAAGGACAAGGCTGTGATGTTCCCAATCAGACTTGTTACATGGTATGCTAACACATATGGTATGCTAACATTTAATATGTTAGCATGCTATGTTAGGATAAATACAATTGAGGTATTCTGTTATGAAGTGTTGTTGACAGGTTTGTGCACAGACAGACCGATGAATGCAGTAGCATTCCTAAAAAAGCGGAGATGAAATTAATCTTTTTGTCAGGGTTTTGTTTCTTTTCTTCATATTATCTTTATTTAAACCCTAAAAGGTAAACTCTGACAAACTGACAAACAATGAAGATCCTGCCACAAGTCCCAGCCTGTGGTTGAGGGAAGATGAGCACATCTGTCTCCCTCGCTGTTCTCTTTAAGTCCTTTACTTTTTACTTTTGTTTGACTGTGTATGAAGCTTTTGGCCAAATTATGAGGAAAATGCAACCTTAGATTACTTTCTGCTGTTTATCAATTTGTAGTTTCAATCATCAATCTTTATGTATAATGTACTGTATTTTGTAATTAAGGCTTGCAATTTTTATAGCACACTTTCATTTGAAGTCATTTTCTAAATTTACGATGGTTAAACTGAAAAGTGGCCAGGAACAACAGTAAGATTGGCTATGCAACATTACGGTGCTGACAGCAGATTTACAAATACTGAAATATTGTCAGTGTACCATCAGTTTTGAAAAAAACTTGAATATTTTCACACTCATTGTGCAGTTTCCAAATTTGACAAAATCTGTAAATTCCCAATTTTATTTGTGCATTTACTTGTCAGCTTCTGTCTGGGGTGTGCAACTGAACAAGTTGATTGAAGCCACTCTAAGATTCCCCAATATCCGACAACGTGCTGTTTGCTTAACAGAATATTTAATTAATTGTTTCTCAAGTGAGTAATTTCATTTAAATGTAAGCTTTAAAGCTTTTTTTTGGTTATGATCCCATGCGCTCAGATAGGACCCTTGAAAATGAGATGCTAGATCTCAAAGGGCTATCCTTTCAATAGATTCAATAAGTGCTTACCAGGTGGTAATGCTAGCTCAATAAAATCAGTATGTTGTATAAACACAGGGTAAACCTGTGAAACAAGTTACTGTGTAATGTCCTAAAAGTAAGGTGGTGGCAGAAATACAAACAAAGTGGACCTGCTGCTGCTTTTAAAAACTAAACAATCAGATCATTGACATCTTTTTTTCTTCCTTAAACTCATCCACACTCTGTTTTTCGACCAAATCAAATTTATCTTGAAGTAACACTGGGTCATACTAGATGGCTAAAGTACAACCCTTCTTTTAGGTTATCATTTTCCTTTCTCTACATTCTATTTTTGTCAGTGATCATTCTGAAATGCTCAGACATGCTATTCCGCAATTTTAGTCTTTGTCTAAAATAGACATTTTGTATTGTATTTTGTATTGTTATGTTTATTTAATAGTCAAGACGAGCAAGAGAGACCTGAGAGCGTGCGAGTGGCTGAGCCAGAGAGTGCGCTGAGAGATCTGAAACTTAACTTTATTTGGTACTTATGTGCAATCCTAAGGATTTTGCAACATCTCTGGAACTACAGTATTTGACACGAGTCTCTGTGAACCGTAATGACAAGCAATAATCCCGTGACAGTTCATTTGGATTTGTTATTCAATGAACCCGTGTTAAATGCTAGCATGTCTCCTGTATAAAAAGGGATAGATTTTTTTTTTACGGTGAGGGGCTGTGGGGGGTGCTAGGAGTTGGTCATTATTTGATAAGAGGAGCCATTTTCTGGGAGGGACTTGGCTTCAGTGGTGGTGGTGGGCTTTGGAGGCCAGTCGGGGTCCACACTGAGCTCCTGGGCCAGATGCATGTAGCGAGCCTTGGGTGCCATCTTGCTTGGGCAGCACAGCCGGGATAGACACTTATACGCTCGCAGGTCAATGGCACCCTAAAAATACGACAATCCCAAAAATAAACAAAAATAAAATAAAGATACCAGAGGAGGGAAAAAAAAGGGATGACAGGTTCCATGAATTGGTCATATTTTGTTGTCTAAAACACTATTACTGACCAATGCAAATCTGACAGTGGCATGCTATCATAACTGTTGCATGCAAAATATAAAACTGGAGGAGCCTTTTGGATGAAACATAGGCACAATTCTTTACACTGGTAAAATGCAACAAGAGTTCATGCATGCAAGTCATTCAAAAACAAAATGCAGCATGATAATAGTTTGAAAGAGTTAGCGTTAGACAGCTTAAAGACTGAGCCCACTCCCTAAAAACAAGCCAATGGAGTCGAAGCTCAAACAAACAAAGGATTCCACAGCAGATAAATGGATTAAAACATTTCTCCATGAAGTTAACTGTGAGAGACGGAATCTAAAACAAAAAATCCAGAAAAATCACATAGTATGATTTTTAAATAATTAATTTGCATTTTAATGCATGACATACAGTAAGTATTTGATACATCAGAAAAGCAGAACTTAATATTTGGTAGAGAAAACTTTGTTTGAAATTACAGAGATCAAACGTTTCCTGTAGTTCTTGACCAGGTTTGCACACACACTGCAGCTGGGATTTTGGCCCACTCATCCATACAGACCTTCTCCAGATCCTTCAGGTTTCGGGGCTGTCGCTGGGCACTACAGACTTTCAGCTCCCTCCAAAGATTTTCTATTGGGTTCAGGTCTGGAGACTGGCTAGACCACTCCAGGACCTTGATATGCTTCACGGAGCCACTCCTTAGTTGCACTGGCTGTCTGTTTCGGGTAGTTGTCATGCTGGAAGACCCAGCCACGACCCATCATCAATGCTCTAACTGAGGTAAGGAGGTTGTTGCCCAAGATCTCGCAATACATGGCCCCATCCATCCTCCCCTCAATACGGTGCAGTCGTCTGGTCCCCTTTGCAGAAAAACATCCCCAAAGAAGGATGTTTCCACCTCCATGCTTCACAGTTGGGATGGTGTTCTTGGGGTTGTACTCATCATTCTTCTTCTTCCCCCAAACACAGCGAGTGGATTTTAGACTAAAAAGTTCTATTACTGTGTCATCAGACCACAGAAATTACCTATTCCCATTCCTCCTCTGGATCATCCAGATGTTCATTGGCAAACTCCAGACGGGCCTGGACATGCGCTGGCTTGAGCAGGAGGACCTTGCGTGCGCTGAGGGATTTTAATCCATGGCGGCGTAGTGTGTTACTAATGGTTTTCTTTGAGACTGTGGTCCCAGCTCTCTTCAGGTCATTGACCAGGTCCTGCCGTGTAGTTCTGGGCTGATCCCTCACCTTCCTCGTGATCACTGATGCCCCACGAGGTGAGATCTTGCATGGAGCCCCAGACCGAGGGAGAATGACCGTCATCTTGAACTTCTTCCATTTTCTAATACTTGCGCCTACAGTTGTTGCCTTCTCTCCAAGCTGATTGCCTATTGTTCTGTAGCCCATCCCAGCCTTGTGAAGGTCTACAATTTTATCCCTGATGTCCTTACACAGCTCTCTGGTCTTGGCCATTGTGGAGAGGTTGGAGTCTGTTTGAGTGTGTGGACAGGTGTCTTTTATACAGGTAACGAGTTCAAACAGGTACAATTAATACAGGTAATGAGTGGAGAACAGGAGGGCTTCTTAAAGAAAACAAGTCTATGAGAGCCAGAATTCTTACTGGTTGGTAGGTGATCAAATACTTATGTCATGTAATAAAATGCAAATTAATTAGTTAAAAATCATACAATGTAATTTTCTGAATTTTTGTTTTAGATTCCGTCTTTCACAGTTGAAGTGTACCTTAAATAGCGTAAATTACAGACCTCTACATGCTTTGTAAGTATGAAAACCTGCAAAATTGTCAGTGTATCAAAAACTTGTTCTCCCCACTATAAACCTATCTCAATTTAAACATGTTTAAAAGTGACCCCCAGTAACTCAAATCAAATGTCAAAATAGCTTGTAGCTTAAGCAAGAATGTTATTTAGTAAATGACTTGTCTTTAAGAGAAGTTATGAAGCTTTTCTCAAAACAAAGCTCGAGAACAGAATGGTTTGGAGTAAAACTGCAACTGTTATCAAGTCCTGATCAGAAGGCCCATCAGAAGGACACCAGAAGAAGAGCACATGTATGTGTTAGTTAGAAGTTACAATAGAAAGGTGTGCTCCGTTAGTTAGAGAAACATTAGAGAAAGAAGAGGGAACACCACACAAGAGGAAAATGAAAGGGCAGGGTCAGATTCTCCCAACCTGTGGTGTCGCAGCGACAGGAGTGACGCCAAAGCTTCCCTGTTTGTCTCGGCTGAACACAAGCTTCCATAAGACGATGTCAAGGATGAAGGTCTATGAAATAGCATAGTGGGCAGGGGTAAGAATTACAGAGAGGCCAACTTGATTTCACATAGCTTCTGCATTGTATCTTTTGCACAGAGATTTTCAATTGTTTTTGCAGAGCCACAAAGTATTAAATCTTTAAGTAATATGTGTGGCAACTATTTTCTTCCATCAAGTTGTGCATAAATAATAACGTGAGGTTAAATTAATTAGTAGGAAGAGACCGCATGGAAACTACAGTCTCAAAATACTGCAAAACTGCAAAAGGTTTTTAATTATGGGCAAAATCATTTGGGAAAAAAATATATTAATCAACTTAAAACGATTAAGGAATTTGCACTGGAAGTTCATGAAGCAGCATCATTTATGGTGTTTGTTAAGCAGTGCATGTATGCAAGGGCAGTCATCTAAAAGAAGGCGGAGGCATAGTGATAAACCTCTACTGTGTATGGCAAGCCAGCATGAACTATCCATTATAATGCAGTGGTACAGCAATACATTATTTTCTTGAAGAGCACCCAACTATCCAAAAGTATGCTGCTTTGAGGATTTCCAAAACCCCAACAAAAGGTTAACATTTCACCAATTAAACATTCACATACTTTCAGTGTTAACAATACCAAATACTATAGTTTGTCTTCTCTCTAAAGAAAAGAACATTCATTTAACATGAATATTTCTCACAACACAAGATTGAGCCTGCTGCCCAGCTAAATGAGACAAAGATGAGTACATTGCATGAAAAAAACAAAAGCTGAACATGAGAAAAACATCTACTGTTACCATGTGTTGAAGTGTGTGTCTTACCTCCACCAAAACAGAAACAGCCGCATTGACTAAGATGATGAGGAAGAGTTTTACCCTCCATTCAAACGGAACACAAACAATCTGTACAGAGAGAGAAAGGGATGCAACGCTGACCATCAGAGATTATTATTATTATTATATTGTTTTAAGGCTTCATGTATCTGCAACACTTCAGTTAGGCACATCTTAATGAAATTATAGACTCTGACTTTATATTATATTAAAATATTACAAGAGTATATAGGTCAACAAAAAAGCTTGATAAAATAAGATGCCGTCTACACCAGAGCCAAGTAAAGCAGCATGTTTCTTGTGTTTGAAGTTTTCTTACCTCTAAAAACATGTCAATACTTTTGACAGGATGGAACAGGAGGAAAAGCATAAAAACATACAAACTCAGGGCAGACAGTACAAAAGGCCCTGGGGAGAGAAAACACAAGCACAACACACACAAACAATTTTATAACATATAAAAGTAACTTGGTAACTATTTTAGGACTGATTTATTGAGAAGAATGTTTCTTACAATTCTTATAGCTAGGCTGCCTGAAGGGTTTGCCCTTTGAGAAAACGATGGCAACAACAAGATACTGGAAGGAGGAGACATAAAAGAGGCTGGTGTTTTCGTAGTTTTGGATGTTGTGGTCGTCCACTTCTGTGTTGTTGTGGTCAGACACATTTAAATGTGATGACAGGGTGCAGGCACTGGGTGAGAGGAGAGTTCAATTCAAAAACAGTCAAATAACATTTTCAGTATGTTGTCAAAATACAGTAATACAGTGAGGAAAATAAGTATTTGAACACCCTACTATTTCGCAAGTTCTCCCACTTAGAAATCATGGAGGGGTCTGAAATTTTCATCGTAGGTGCATGTCCACTGTGAGACATCCAGAAATCACAATATATGATTTTTTAACTATTCTTTTGTATGATACAGCCGCAAATAAGTATTTTAACACCTGTCTATCAGCTACAATTCTGACCCTCAAAGACCTGTTAGTCTGCCTTCAAAATGTCCACCTCCACTCCATTTATTATCCTAAATTAGATGTACCTATTTGAGGTCGTTAGCTGCATAATGACACCTGTCCACCCCATACAATCAGTAAGAATCCAACTACTAACATGGCCAAGACCAAAGAGCTGTCCAAAGACACTAGAGACAAAATTGTACATCTCCACAAGGCTGGAAACAGCTATGGGGAAATTGCCAAGCAGCTTGGTGAAAAAAGGTCCACTGTTGGAGCAATCATTAGAAAATGGAAGAAGCTAAACGTGACTGTCAATATCCCTCGGACTGGGGCTCCATGAAAGGTCTCACCTCGTGGGGTCTCAATGATCCTAAGAAAGGTGAGAAATCAGCCCAGAACTACACAAGAGGAGCTGGTCAATGACCCCAAAAGAGCTGGGACCACAGTTTCCAAGGTTACTATTGGTAATACACTAAGACGTCATGGTTTGAAATCATGCATGGCACGGAAGGTTCCCCTGCTTAAACCAGCACATGTCAAGGCCCGTCTTAAGTTTGCCAATGACCATTTGGATGATCCAGAGGAGTCATGGGAGAAAGTCATGTGGTCAGATGAGACCAAAATAGAACTTTTTGGTCATAATTACACTAACCGTGTTTGGAGGAAGAAGAATGATGAGTACCATCCCAAGAACACCATCCCTACTGTGAAGCATGGGGGTGGTAGCATCATGCTTTGGTTTTTTTTTTCCTGCACATGGGACAGGGTGACTGCACTGTATTAAGGAGAGGATGACCAGGGCCATGTATTGTGAGATTTTGTGGAACAACCTCCTTCCCTCAGTTAGAGCATTGAAGATGGGTCGAGACTGGGTCTTCCAACATGACAATGACCCGAAGCACACAGCCAGGATAACCAAGGAGTGGCTCTGGAAGAAGCATATCAAGGTTCTGGCGTAGCCTAGCCAGTCTCCAGACCTAAACCCAATAGAGAATCTTTGGAGGGAGCTCAAACTCTGTGTTTCTCAGCGACAGCCCAGAAACCTGACTGATCTAGAGAAGATCTGTGTGGAGGAGTGGGCCAGAATCCCTTCTGCAGTGTGTGCAAACCTGGTGAAAAACTACAGGAAACGTTTGACCTTTGTAATTGCAAACAAAGGCTACTGTACCAAATATTAACATTGATTTTCTTAGGTGTTCAAATACTTATTTGCAGCTGCATCATACAAATAAATAGTTAAAATCATACATTGTGATTTCTGGATTTTTTTTTTTAGATTATGTCTCTCACAGTGGACATGCACCTACGATGACAATTTCAGACCCCTCCGTGATTTCTAAGTGGGAGAATTTGCAAAATAGTTCAAATACTTATTTTCCTCACTGTATGTGCACATGGCAATTATTTAAAAGGAACCGTGTGTAGGATTAAGGGGGTTATAGTGGCACAAATTGAATATAAAATTCATAACTATTTTTTCATTAGTGTATAATCATCTGAAACTAACCAATGTTATTTGTGTTTTCTTAGAATGAGCCCCTCATATCTACATAGGGAGCAGAGATCACCATGTTTCAACAGTAGCACAGAATAGGCAAACCAAACAACGGCGCGGAGCTCTGTGGCCTGCTCAGCTAGGCTACTACTTGCGCAAAAATTGTTGTCATATTGCAGTGCTTCCACCTCCTATCTGTATCCTGAAGGCCACTAAACCATATGTGACTGTTCACAAATCATATCTCCTTACCAAATATGTTGTAATGTTATTTTTGTTTGGCTGAGGTACATCGACAATGACAACAGGTACTCACTCTGTAAGTGGTGTCCAAACTGTGTACCAGGACTGCCTTCGGACCCAAAGGAATGTAATGGTCTGGAAGCCCAAGCAGATGAGGATCTGGGTTAGCACAGAGAACAGCAGCGGCCCTGAGATCAGACCTGATGGGGGACGACGTGATACCAGTTCTTTCCACGCTGGATTCAGACTCACTGAAGAAGAGCAGAAAACAGACATTGTGGGTGGGGAGAAGAGACAGTAAGTAAAGATAGAAGTTAAGAAAAATAAAAGCACATAATACATGGTAAGAAAAACATTTCACCTTATCCTTGTTACTGTTCTTATACTTACTAGTAAAAACAATAAGGAGGATGATGGCAATATCAATGAAGAGGAACTGGAAGTCTCCAAGGTTACTGAGGATCTAAGAAACAAAAACAACAAACAGTTTAGAGACTGGATTTCTCATTAATTCCTCAACTAATATTTATAGTGGAAGCAGCATTACATACAGAGTAAAGGAGAGTGACACTGATGTACTGGATGATGCTGTAGAGGGCCATGAACTTGAACACACAGAAGGAAGTGATGAGAGCAGCACGCCCCTCCCTATAAAAGCAAGCAAACACTATCTTATCTCTCCATCCAACATTTAAAGTAACTTTATGTCATGTAGCCATAAAAACACAAATATACATAAAAAGCCCTTTTTAAAAAGGTCCCATGGCATGAAAATTTCACTTAGATTTTTTTTTAACATTAATACGAGTTTCCCCATCCTGCCTATGGTCCCCCAGTGGCTAGAAATTGCAATAGGTATAAACCGAGCCCTGGGTATCCTGCTCTGTCTTTGAGAAAATGAAAGCTCAGATGAGCCAATCTGGACTCTTGCCCCTCCCCTTTCTCCGCTTTGCTCGCCCAGAAAATTTGGCCCACCCATGAGACAGACTTGGTCAAGGCCACACCCCCAGCCTCCACTATGACCCCCCCCCTCTCCTCCTCAAAAGCTACAGAATCAGAAATGGCACATCCTAAGGAAAGCTCATTGTGGGACTGGCTCTAGTGGCTGTAATTCTGCACCAAGGCTGGATTTTGGGAAAGAGACTTCAGATATGGTATTACGGGACCACTAAGGCCTATATAACAGCATCCAAAGAGCACCATGTCATGGGACCTTTAAGCACCATGAATTTATTGTGGGGCACACAAATATAAAGAAGGAAAGAGAAACCTGATGAGGCTGGGGACACAGGAGATGTTGGGGGTCCTGGAGGTGAAGGGAGAGGCTACTGAGGCCTCAAGCTCTGACAGAGAGATGCCCCCATGAGCCCTCTTCAGAGCCTGTGGATGTAGAAAGTTTGAAATATAAAGTATGTCCAGACTAGAGCAGCACGATTTGGAGAAAAAGCTAATTTACAATACTGCAATTACAATATAATGGTTTAATGAGTTTACTTGATTAAGGAAAATGCAGAAAATAAGATACTAAAATTTTGAAATATGTTTTTTTTTTAACATGAACATACAAAGTTAAATGAGCATAAGAAGAAATACATAAACAAAAATGTTCAATACTTTAAAATAACTTAATATTTTAGAAAATTAAATTAAAAAATACAAATTCTTATTAAAGTCATACATTTTACATGCCCTTATTAATAATTACATTTAAGATGGGTGTAATATAAGTAGTAATTAAGTTCTAAAATACATTTTTGTACAACCTCTTCTTCTCGTCTGCATGCTCTGAACCCCTCTACACGTCTGATACTCACATCTCCATACACAATATACGCGCTACTGCCTTTACAGACAGACTGGTCATATCTTTTGTGTACGCTTTTACTAGGGGCGCTCTTAATACATCCATGGTGAACCGTAATTTGGAGGAAAATTCAAGGTAGATTCAACAATAGAATTGTTGGGACTTTATAAATTATAGAGTGTGGTCAAGACATACTCTATCTGTAAAGTGTCTCGAGATAACTTGTTATGATTTGATATTATAAATAAAATTGAATTGAACACAGAAGCATAAATCAGGCAATAGTGAGAGTGAGAATGGCAGGCAAGTGAGTGACGTCAATGAAAGAGTGGTAAAGCGAGAGAAGTGAACCGTAAGCAGTGCCGGACTTTGCATATCAGCTGTGTGAGGGAAAGGCGAGAGGAAAAAGACGATGTAAAGTGAGTTAACAGTAAAAACTAAGACATGGTGGCTTCATCTGTTGTTAAAACTCAGTGAAGTGAAGGGTGTTATACAATGTGGAAACTGCAGTGCACGCATAGTGTCACACAAACAGCAGACCTTTTTGTTTACTTAAAATCACAGAATTTTTTGTGGTTATGTAATCGTACAGTCACATCACGATTGCAATTAGATTAATCATGCAACCCTAGTCCAGACTGCAATCAATTAATGTCTATTGACTCGTTATTGTCACACTGATAATTGCTTTTTGAGGGGATGTACATACCCCACAGTCGTTTGCTCCGTCTCCACACATCCCCACAAAGTAGCTGTGAGCAAATAAAGAAGAACAATGACTCGGGGCTCAAAATATATACAGTATATATTGGATATTGTTTTTCAGTTGAGTAAACTCTCAGTCGCAAGTAGCCATATATTGTGAATGTAATACATGTCATTTGTAATGTTTCATTGCTACATGTGTTCAGCATTAATACTTACTCTACACCCTGCAGCACCTCAATGAGCTGGGTTTTCTGGTCTGGGGCCATTCTGGCAAACACTGTCCCATGCAGCACCAGCTTCAAGGCAGAAAACAGGATCATAACAACACAAACATTAGGTATCATGGAGAGAATTGTACCCAAAGAGCAGTAGGAGCAACTTTAACATTTCTACTCCTGTTATAGAAAAGGTTGCAGTGGTGTGTACTCTCATTTAAAAGGCCTCATACCTTTTGAAGCATGTCAGGGAAATGCTCGGAGATGACGGCAAATGATTTTCCATTCATAGCAAAGTGGTACAGCTCTTGTGTTTTTGGCTCATCTACGTGGCACACTTCCTCCAGACTGATGTTCACTTCCTGTTGAAGTAATGCAAGTTTGGATTACTTTAAAACATTCAAAGATACCGTTTTAAGGTTGCCTCAATAACTTTAGTTGAGGCAACTTTACTAGAGTTGAACCAGCTTCTCAGACTGTTAATAACAATTAAGAGTTTTGCCAAGGTCATATATTATTATTCAGCTGTTGTATTGGATTGCACTATGTAATGGGGCTGTTGGAACGAATTCTAAAAGTCGAAAATAATTAGAATAGTAAAAAAAACAAAAAAACAATACTATTCAAATGCTGAAATTACTATTCAAATGTTATTTTTTAAATAAATAGGCTGGCTAACGTTAGCTAATCTCCCACTTGTCATGTCACGTCTGATGAACAATATGTTATGGGAGTGAGAAACACAAGGCATAGTGAGCTAATGTTACATACCGAGTAACGCTAGAGTTAGCTTTGACTTCATATATTACCTTCTAACAGCTGTATTCTCAGTAACGTGACAATCTGCAAGAAACAGGTAGCTTTTAAATCACTAAAATAGTAGTGGCAGCACTGTTTGGTTTAGTTATCAATGCCATTAGCATCATCACTAAACTCTATTGTTAGTGTTACTTAGTTTATGACAAATCATTTTGGCTATGATGTCATTGTGCTAACATGTTACACTGACAAACGTATTTAAATCACCTTTTCATTTGTTGCTCTTTCTGTGAGTTTTGTGTTGGTGCGAGTATTTGTGTAAGCATTCGCCCCATTGCCTCACCTCCACGCAAGATGTCTTGCTCAGCTCCTCGGCGTATCTCCAGGTGATCTTAGCGACTTGTCCATCATGGGGAGGGAGGGCATCAGCAATGATGACTGTGTCTTTGGGAGGGATCATTCCACAGTCCCGGGCCACAGAGATGGCGGTCAGCATGTTGTCACCTGGAATGTTAATATGCAGCACACATTTCCTTTTTTAGCATTTTTATTCCCCAATAGAAATTAATTACTTCTTTTATGATGAGCAGCTTGTATCATAAATGGGCAGGGGATTTTAATTTTACTCTGTTCTTCCCCTTTCTATCTACCTTTCTCACAAATACACAGGCATTATAAAAAAATGTCCTTGATCCATTTCTCAACAACCCATATTAGTATGTATATAGTATGGGTATACGATGGTGAATGGAAACAGGAACTTATTGTCCTGGAACACTCTACATAAAGATTTGGAGACATATCGAGTATGAGGAGAAAGCCTGGTTCTGAAATGTTGTGTGTATACATTATGAATCACTCCGACCTGTGAAACAACCTTCAGAAGACAGATAAGGTGAAAGCCAAGCAAGGAAGTAAAAATAATGTTCTGGCATATATTGGAGTTAGTTTGTGCCAGTTACACTGAGTAGCCTAGAATAGTTATTAGATGAGATTTAAGGTACACCTGAGTAAATACCAGAGGGATTCAATCTTTTAAGGACCAATATGCAGATTATCAAACTCATTATGCTGCATGTGTTGCATCAATACATGAGCTTTAAGCAACTACACACAGAGAGAGACATGAAAATAGTGTGTCATGTGCACTGAATGTTTTTCGTTTACATGTCTGTGTGTTTGATTGTTCTACTTAATGGCCATATATTGATGCCATTAGTAGTTTAGTTAAAGCTTGTGTAAATGTGTGTATGTGTGCATGGTCTCACCAGTAACCATGACAGTGCGGATGCTAGCTCGGTGGAGTTCCTGCAGCACCGCTGGGGTTTCTGCCTTCAGCTTGTTCTGCATGATGATCAGACCCAGGAACTCCATGTTTCCCTCTATGTGATCCCTAGTTTAAAAAAAAATAAGTGCTTATGTGCCAAGATCAAAATACCTAAAATACAAGAGGGACTCGCATACATTTGCTCCCAGTAAATTAATTTTTTACATTAGTACACAAAGGATTTTTATTTGAAACAACATCCCCTTCACCTAATGTTTGTTATTTATTATACGTCATAGACTAGAGGAATGCAAGGTGACAAAGTAATTTTGGCAGTGTAATGTAGCGCGCAAATAAGCTTGAAGTTCTCTGGATAGGTTTAAAATGTAGTTCAAAGGCAACATTTTTAACAATATGCAGTACACTACCTGTTGATGTTCTGCACTTTGTGCCAGGTGAGTTTGGATTCAAGTCGACGATGAGCCAGAGCAATGACCCTGAAACCCTGCTTGGTGTAGCCCTCCAAAATCTCTGCAAAGTTTTCTGGCACTGCAAAGACAGAGACATTGAAATCCACAATTCAAGGCTGAGTTTTCAGTGGTTCCCTACTCTACAACCAGATATAATTATCGACTGAAATTCCATTATATGAACAATAACAATAATCTAACTAGAAGATTCCGCAGAAATTTTATCAGTGTGCCTCCTACTTGGTGCACATGCGAATAGCAATAAAACTTAACAAATAATAAGTGTCTTAACCTTTCAGAGATATAACTTTTTAAAACCTATTTAAGACCTTAGGACGTGTGTGTGTCTGTCTGTGTGTGTGTCTAAGAGAGAGGGAGACAGATAGATGTCGACAGACAAACAGAGAGTATGGTTGCCTGGTTACTAAGGACCAATAGGAAGCCTTTAATCTCTGTGATGTCATCTCTTTGATCTGTAATCAGTTAACGACTGCACCTGGCACCTGCTGTCACCAGCTATTCAGATAGTGAGCAAGCTCTCAAACAAATGATCATATCATCAAAGAGATACTAGCTATCGATAAAATAAGCTTCTCGTGGGCACCAGAAGGCCTTTGTGAACGTATTGATATAAAATTTATGTGGATAAACTTAGAAATGTGGGCGCATCAGCGATGTAAAAAAAGTGCTTTGCTCTGCGTTCTGCTCAGAAATGTGGACGATGTTTAACATGGCAGTGAATGGAGGAAGATTGGGAACTCTTGTCATTTGAAAGGTCGCTGAGCGAAAAATATAATTCATATCGCATACATGAGCACATTGGCTGAAACTAGACAAGAATACCTACGTTTTGATGTATAAATTGGCCATGACAAGTTAGAATTGTTGGTGTGGGAGCAAGTTATAAAGAGAGAACCAAGATGATTTTTTTAATCTCCCCAATCTGTCCCCCACTCTAGCTCTCAACATTCCGCCACATACACACACATTGGAAAATCTGAGACGGTCTGAAAACGGGACGATACGTAAACCGGGATTTGAGAGAAACAGTGCTTGATATCTGAACGCCCATTCAGCCCAATAAACGCCAAAGTCTTGTCTTCGGTTTAAACTCTTAATCATTTAATCATGTTTCTACGTTAAAGTATGGCTATACAGCACGGTCCCACAGAGGTGGCGTTTTGAGTGATTTCCCGAAAATTTCCCATTCAAGTCTATGAGAAATGTTTTGCCGTTATTTTGCCGATTTCATGAAAACCGCATGGCAAATCTTTTAGAAAAGTCATAGCACACCATTCCCAATCATTACACACGTTTCGATGTATTTTGTGTGTGCGTGTTGGCAACGCTCCAGGACTAGTAGCGGGACAAAAATCTGGCGGAAGAATAATAATAGTCATTGAATTCATCATTCACACACTGAATTATCGTGGTTATCGGTTAATATTGTGTCATCTACTAATGTATCGTGTATCCTTAAGAATAATACTTCTTAGTGCTGTTCACAACCATAGCCTCCATAGTTACAGTAACTAGACCTCACCTGTCTCTTTCTTGCAGAGACTAGCCACCACCTCTGGCGCCCCCTTCGTGTAGGCATCCATACGTTTCTCGCCCAGCAGACGAGCCACCACACACATCCTCTGGAGCGCTGAGGAAAAGGGAAACTGGCGCACAATACCTATCTCATACGTGGACTGCACATGCAACCCACAGAGACAGAGACACACACAAAAACAGATAATTATTCTTCATCATTCATGTCAAGGAGATAAAAATTAAAAACTAAATGTCCATCATGGATAATGCTAATAAATTTACTATTAATACGATATTGGATGACTTTAATGTTGGTTGACAAAATCATGACATCTATACAGATTAGATCCTCAACTGTTTTGATACTGAATAATAAACAAATTGATTAAGACTACCAAGACTTTTACATTAACTGGCAAACATTAGTAAATAGAAGCCCAATATTTATGCTCAATTTTACTGCTCTTTTAAATCTAAACTGTTTATTCGGCTCGAAAAAGAGGAATTTGAGGAGTATATTTTCAAAAAGGAAGAAGGTTACTTACCGAGAGCTCATACAGTTCCTAGAATGAGAAAAGAGAAGAGTGGGTCATGGAAAAACAAACCAATCATTGCCAGTATTACTAATGTTTCTATTGTTATGCTAGGGTGGTAGTGTCCATTTATATTGCACCAGGACACAATAATATGTTGGTTTTAAATATGCTAAAATGGTTTTATAAAAATGTTAAAGAATATATATACACAATGCCCAAAAACTGGCCTCCAGCTCAAATATTTTATTAATATCATTAGATTGATAGATCTGTATATATTTCAATGTCAATGTTTGTACTGTGAAAATCTGATTTTGGACATTTTTCAGTCTTGCTGAACGACTGGGTTGAAGTTCATACCATGTCCTGCTCTGGTGATACGGCAGGCTCTGGGGGCAACAGCTGTTTTGGTGGTCGAACCACAGTGGGCATGATACGGTTGTGAAGAGAGGTTTCTTCCTCAGTGGCCTCCTCCAGGATCTGGGCAGACAAATATGGTTCAGAAAAATGTTGATGCAACAACGGTAAGATACATCAAGTTTAAAAATTAGGGCTATCAAAAATTAATGCAGTAATAACAAGTTAACGTAAATTTCTTTAAAACGCCAGCATTTTCTTTTTGAGGCAAGTGTGTTCTGTGATTTGGACCTGGGGTTGCTCCTTAGTTTGGACAATCAGGAAGAAATACAGCAGTAACGTTGTGGATGGCTAGCAGAAACCTAACACCTATGTGTTCTGTGATAAAGGGATTACCAACACAAAGTTCAGTTTCAAAGCCCTTCCAGATAATTCTCTCGACAAGACTAAAAGGTATTTACATGTACTCGCAAGTTAACTATGGAAAACAATTATTAATTATTGTAATCGATTAACAGCTCTAGTAAAAATATTTTACACAAATATATTTTAGATTCTTTAGAATTCTTTGATTTTCATTAAGGGTGGTCTGACTAATAACTTTCCACGCTGCGCTTTCCTGACCAACATTATGCTTTTGGTTAGATACGGAACAGCTCACCCAGCCTGTAGCCTCAAACATTTTGAGGTCCAGCGGGTCTCCAGACAGCTGACCCTCTATTTTAGTAAGAGAGTGGCAGGTGGCCATACAAGCCACAAACTGGGACTTGACAAGATTTTCCTTGTATGCATTTTCCTCTGACAGGTGGAAACTAGAGAGGCAAAAGAAACACTTATTTTCATGTGATATTATGATTCATATTATGATGAAAATAAAATGATTCCATAACCAATATATTTCAATGACATGTATTAAAAAACTATTATATAGTAGCATTGCACCACAATGTCTAGATTTATACCATTAATTCTTGCCTAAGAAATATGCACATAATCTTTCCAAACATAACCTCAAAATCAATAAGTACTAGTCTTAATGTACGGATATAAATAATCATCACTCAATATTTCTGCACATCACAATATCTGACAAACAACTGAATTACTGTAAACAGAATAACAAATGTTGACATCTTCTGGTATCTTAATAACTTCAGCAGTGTGAGACAATCACAACACAATCATCCAAGATCATTATAAGTGAGATTTCAGCATTTGGAGGAAATAGAAATGAGGGAAATGAGACCTTCAGTAAAAGATATACCAGTATTTTTCTAATCTTTTCCACCAGGTAATTGGCAAAGTAATACAAGCACAGCAATGGCTAACACAATGACTTGGGAGTTCTTTGGGATGCAGCGGAATGCATTAAAACAGTGGATGTTCCACGTTTGATAAATTAGAGTACAGAACAGCTTACCTGCCATTTTCAACCCTCTGCACTCCCCACAGGTCTAACCCATCTTCTGTTAGAGTTCCAGTCTGTACACAGAAAGAAAGAAAGCAGAACTTTAGAAGGAGAGTTTGATTAAATTGAATCAAATAGAATCAAATCCATTTTCTGAAATCCAATTACTCAAAATGTTTTAGTCCTATTACTATTCATATTATGGTGTGTATATTTCTTTATATTTTGTTTGTTTCACGTGTGTACATTCTTGTTGGTCTCCAGACAATAGAGCCTGTAATTAAAACTTCTCTTCTTCAGCAATATGTAAGGTAAGTGCCTACTTGCATTGCAAAAACAGCAGTCATACCAACAACTAGTACTCACTTTGTCAAAGCAGACCAAGTTGATTTGTCCGCAGATATTGATCCTCTGTGGGCTGATGCAGAAAATGCCAAGGTGTTTGAGGCGTCGCTGGGCGTACACAATGCCAGCTGTCATGGCGGCTGGCAGAGCTGGTGGCACAGTGATGGTGATGATGTCCAGGGACTCTATGATGATGGTCTTAGCTGGCTCCTAGGCAGGCAGAAAGAAATAGAGTCAGGAAACCTTTGTACGTTTAATAATCACTTGTCTTTGTTCACCACCTCTACAGCAATAAAGCAGTTCTTCTTAAACTGGTAATGATTCTCAGTTCACGCTCACTCATTGGTTGAAGGAGCAGCTAAAATCCTGGTTTCACAGTCTGTGTCACATTTCCCAACATAAGCTGTCAAGCGCCACTTGTAAAACTGAACAGTGTGGTACAGTCTCGGCATGTTTCTCCTCTGATTGTTCAAGTTAACAACAAATCCAGACCAAGAACTCAAATGACCTGCAATCATACAACAAGCGTTACAGAGAAGGAAAAACTAACGTTTGAAACAGTTCATGTTTTTCAGCACACTGTGATTCAGAAATGCGGTTTGTTGTTAAAAAAAAAGAAGCTTTTGCACAATGTTGCACCAAGGGATTGAAAAGCAAAATAAGTAATTTTTACCCACCCTTTACTTCTGAAAGTCTAAACCTATGTCTACCTCAAAACCAGAACATTGGCATTTGTTAAATCTGCTCGTCACCTCCTAGATTACCTTCTTCAGGATGCTGAGGACGATGGAGTAGACAAAGCCAATTCCAGCCACAGCCACCAGACACAACAGGAAGAGGTAGGCATCACGGTACAGCTTGAAGTCTGTAGGTTTTGGGTAAAGTATGGAGCGCACCAGCTGGCCTTTGGCCGTGCTAAAACCTGCATGAAGAAGTTGTTATGAAAAGTTCTGAGTGGAGTAAAGTTTTTAATTGACTTTACACTCGTTTCAGACAGGGGCTCAAGTCTCTAAACTGTGATGTATAGTAAGTTGTGTCTCAGTAAAACTCAAAAGAAATTTACACCAATTTACAGATCTTTCAAACACTACCACTTCTAAATACATATCCTCAGACACACATCTACCTGTGCGGACCACCAGAGCTTTGACCAGTTCGCCTGTGTAGAAGCGGGTCTGGATGACGTGGGTGCCACAGAAGAGTGTGTGCCTCTTATGATCCTCTGTGTTATAGGCACTGTCATCCTCCTCCCCACTCTCCCCAGGCAATGGGTTTGGGAGGTTGGTCTTTGTCACAGGAACACTCTCACCTGATGAGGCAGAGACTGATATCAGGACAGGCTGCTGGGAGATTTACAGGAAAAGCATTTTGCTGTTTCGAGTCTTCTGTGGTCGCGTATGTACACATTTTCCAAGAGTCTCTCTCTTGTTCAACTTAAATTTTTAGATCTAACCTGTGAGCATGCTTTCATTGACGATGCAGGTGCCGCTGACCAGCACGGCGTCACATGGCATGATGGTCCCATTGCTGGGGATGACCATCACATCACCTGGCACCAGATCAGTAGACAAAATCTCTTCAATTTCTGCCAGGAAGGGGGGGTGCAAGGAGGAGTGGAGAAGGTAAACGGGTGCATTAAATACAGACAGGTGGAGTGCAGTGTTGATAACAAAATAGAAGACAGAAATGATGAGTGCAAAGAAAGGTGAAAAGTGTGTAAATAAGCCAACAGTAGCAGATGGTGAATGTGGGGGTGAGAAAGGAGATATACTATGTGTCAGAGCCCCAGGGACTTGTTCAGCACATTTCTCATTACTCACGCCTCTCTAGGCAGCAAGAAAAAACCTGAAGCATCACAAGCAGTGGTCTGTGCAGCAAATGGATGCATAAAGAAAAGTATAAACTGTGTACAAACATCAACAGGAATGTTTCTAACTCATTCTTAGCATTAGTTTAATTTAGTCCTTTGGCCAACTGATGGAATTAACTTTAATTGGCTAAAAGACACATGATGACACTGCCAATGCTAGTGTATCACCTCTGCAGACATTATCACCTATTTTAAAAAGGAATTCAGACATACATACAAAAGCACGTGGAGAATTATTAATGAGTGCTTTTACATGTATACACATTACGCATGCTGTGTAACATACACACTCTCTCTAATTCTGGATTTTTCCACTTTAGGGCTGGGACGATTTTGTCGGCGTCATCAATTACGTAAATGCGTCGACACAAATCATTTGCGTCGACTCGTTGCTTAGAAATAAAAAATTAACATAGCTGCCTCCAGCAACAGCGTAAGTATGGATTCCTCGCAAGTATCAACACGTTGAGAAAAAGGCAAAGACTCCCACAAAGTCTTTGAACGTGTGGGAGTATTTTACTCTTAATGCCAACAACAACTTTGACTTAGACTTTGTAAAATGATCCCTGAGTCAGGGTAACCGCAGCAAAACACCCTAAGTTCTGCTCACCTATGCTTCTCCAGCTTCTCCCATAGCTCATCTGTATACAGTATGTCCTGCACTCACTTGAGTGTGAGGTAAACTGTGCTGCGTCACCCCCATCTGTAGCACTGTCTTCAATAATTGAGCAACCAGGCCAGATTGTTTCAGATATCTCAGGAGTCCTTTATAACGTCAGATATTACGGCCCACGTATTATAAAATTCTCAGGTTTAAATTGGACTCATAATTTCCTTAGAAAGGAGAGAGAAAAATAGCCTCCTGAAAGTTACTTGAAAAGGTTCATTTGTTTTATTTGAGACATGTGATTTCATATGTTGCTAAAATTTCACATTTTATATTGTAAAATTAAAAGGGAGAATGGCTTGGATGTTAAACAAGAGCTTATACACAAATACAGGCTACTCTTTTTGCTTTTAAGCTTTTATTTTTGTATTCCTCCTAAAGTGACTTTATTTAGTTGATGGCTTGATAGCCTACATCTGGCTTCAGGTTGCGCTACAAATGTATTCTACTTGAACAGTGCAGTGTTAAACAATTTTAATAAATAGAAATATAAACCTTATTGAAATTTGTTTTTTGTAAATTGTTAAAGTAACAAGCCACCATTTGTTGAAATAGGGCTCATCACGGTTTCTCCTAGCTGTAGATAGGTGGGCCAACGCATTTTTTTTTTTTTTTTTTTTTAAATCACAGTGTATGCATTGTTTTAGTCCGGTGCAACACCGGACAGCACCAGCAGCACCGCCGCTAGTTACAGTGCCTTGCGAAAGTATTCGGCATGGGGGTATGTCTCTATCAGTTTTGCACATCGAGAGACTGACATTCTTGCCCATTCTTCCTTGCAAAACAGCTCGAGCTCAGTGAGGTTGGATGGAGAGCGTTTGTGAACAGCAGTTTTCAGCTCTTTCCACAGATTCTCGATTGGATTCAGGTCTGGACTTTGACTTGGCCATTCTAACACCTGGATACGTTTATTTGTGAACCATTCCTTTGTGGATTTTGCTGTATGTTTGGGATCATTGTCTTGTTGGAAGATAAATCTCCGTCCCAGTTTCAGGTCTTTTGCAGACTCCAACAGGTTTTCATCCAGAATGGTCCTGTATTTGGCTGCATCCATCTTCCCCTCAATTTTAACCATCTTCCCTGTCCCTGCTGAAGAAAAGCAGGCCCAAACCATGATGCTGCCACCACCATGTTTGACAGTGGGGATGGTGTGTTGAGGGCGATGAGCTGTGTTGCTTTTACGCCAAACATATCGTTTTGCATTGTGGCCAAAGAGTTTGATTTTGGTTTCATCTGACCAGAGCACCTTCTTCCACATGTTTGGTGTGTCTCCCAGGTGGCTTGTGGCAAACTTTAGACGAGACTTTTTATGGATATCTTTGAGAAATGTCTTTCTTCTTGCCACTCTTCCATAAAGGCCAGATTTGTGCAGTGTACGACTGATTGTTGTCCTATGGACAGACTCTCCCACCTCAGCTGTAGTTCTCTGCAGTTCATCCAGAGTGATCATGGGCCTCTTGGCTGCATCTCTGATCAGTCTTCTCCTTGTCTGAGCTGAAAGTTTAGAGGGACGGCCAGGTCTTGGTAGATTTGCAGTGGTCTGATACTCCTTCCATTTCAAAATGATCGCTTGCACAGTGCTCCTTGGAATGTTTAAAGCTTGGGAAATCTTTTTGTATCCAAATCCAGCTTTAAACTTCTCCACAACAGTATTACGGACCTGCCTGGTGTGTTCCTTGGTCTTCATGATGCTCTCTGCGCTTTCAACAGAACCCTGAGACTATCACAGAGCAGGTGCATTTATACAGAGACTTGATCACACACAGGTGGATTCTATTTATCACCATCAGTCATTGGCCGAATACTTTCGCAAGGCACTGTAACTTTGTGTAGTGAATGGAATCCTATGCTGCCGGTTAGCATGCTGTGATTAAAAAAACCAAAAACAAAAAAAACCTAATTACTTCTTTCTAGATCCTGAATGAACCTGTCAGCCTTTCAGCTCTCTGGGATTCAGAAACGTGCTGTATTTGCTGGACTTACAGCTGCAAAGAAAATGATTGCAACCCGTTGGAAACCACCCCACGACCTGTCTATCCGCACGTGGACCATTTCCTACTTGGATTTAGTGTTAATGGAGCGCCGAGAAAAACTCTAGACACTTGGCGGAGCATTGCAGACTCTGTGAGGTCCTCTAACTTGCACAGGTGTTTGGTCCCTTGTCTTGTGTCTGTCTGTGTGTGTCTGTTTATTTATTGGTCCTGGGACACATTCCTTTATCCAAGTGTATTGTTTGTAACTTTGTTTTTTTAATTAAAAAAAAATAATTAAAAAAATACAAAACTTTGATCAGAAAACAACCTAATTACTTCTTGTGGCCTGCGTATTCACAACGAGTACAAATAGCAATGCAGATTAAGACTAGATAATTTCCTAGGCAGATATTGATTTGGGACTATATTGGGTGGAAGCACAGCCAAAGCACTGCTACATGGGCACAGAGATCACGCAGCACCTTAACCCCCCCCAACATCCGTCAACATACCCGTGAATAGCTTGCTATTTATCCTACAGTGGACAGTGAATGGCGATGAACATGGCGGATTTTGTGAGAGACAAAGAGGACGACTTCTCAGACAGTCAAGATCCAGAAGCATACCTTTATGAACCAGAGTTTTCAGAAGAGGAAATACCAATGAAATAAAATGAGAGCCTGTGAGGCATCCTGCAGTCCTCGACTTTTTTTTTTCAGTGTGATAAAGTCAACGGGAAAAATGGTGAATGGACCCAATAGACAGTTGTCCACAGAGTAAGTGATTACTGTAAACATGACGCATGGTTATTGTACGAGATAGATTGACCCATATTAGACATGTACTCACACAAAGTTGCTGCGTGATATCTCTGTGTGATATCTCCACGTAGCAGTGCTTGGGCTATGCTTCCACCCAATATAGTCCCAAATCAATATCTGCCTAGGAAATCATCTAGTCTTAATCTGCATTGCTATTTGTACTCGTGAATACACAGGCCACAAGAAGTAATTAGGTTGTTGTTGTTTTTTTGTTGGCTCACTTTTCCTCACAACATGCTAACCGGCAACATAAGATTTCTTTCACTACGCTAAGCTAACTAGCAGCGGTCCTATCGGTGTTGCACCGGAATAAAACAATGCATGCACTGAGACAAAAAATGCGTTGGCCCACCTATCTACAGATAGGGGAGACTGTGATAAGCCCTATTTCAACAAACTGTGACGTGTTACTTATATAATTGAGCAATGGTAAAATTATCGCTAATTGAAAAATAAATTGTTAGATTAATCAAAAAATTCATTATTAGATTAATCCAAAAATGTACTGTTAAATTAGTTGACTAATTTAAAAAAAATAATTGCTAGATTAATCATTAAAAAAAATAATCGTTTCGGACAGCCCTATTCCACTCTAGCAGCCATCTGGAGGACAGCCAAAGCAGGATGATAATGATGATGTGTAATTCAGTTTGGCCAAGCACAGAAGGAACACACAGGTTTGGTTTGGAAATGACTCTTCAGAAGCAGAAATATTATAAATCATGCTGTGTACTACTATTAAAATGACTTGACAGAGGCCATCTGAAAAAAATAAAAATAAATAAATTGACAAACCATTGCTGGCTCGGCATACAGACACACGGACAACACTGTGAGTTGCCACCATATCATGAAGCATGACGTATTGCTGGAAGAAAGAACACAGAAAACAGATGAGAAACAGAAATTTGTATAGCAAATTGCATGGCAATCTGGCCAGTAGTTGTTGAGGTGTCTTGCTCTGGATCAAAGATGTATATATGGACCAATATAGTCAAACAGAAGACAGATTAGGCCCTGTTGTGGGAGGAGTAAAAATAATAGTAAAAAGCTGCCATAAATGTGTCTTAACATGAATAAAATGTGCAAAAACAAGTTTCAGACTACAGTAAACATAATCCAGTGCACATGCACACATAGCCTAGTTCATGGATCTCATTTCTCTTCCAATTCCATTCAAGTAGGTCATGCCATAACTATGAGGTCAGATAAATGTCTCTTGATTGATAAAGAGTTTCAACATTTTGTGGAGCTCACCTTTTTGATGGTGTACAGAGAGGTAGCTATGGATATGACCGACATGAAAAGGATGGCCACAGCATAATAGTAATACTCATCAGCACTCCACAGGATCACGCTGAAGAGCTGGAAGATGTAAAAAGGGTTGAGTACCTGCAGGAGGAGACAGAGAAAGATTAGTGTGGCAAATGCAGAGGTGAGAAAATGAAGACACAACTACAATGAATTTACAAACTGAGATGTTCAGGACATGACCAAGATGCTATCAGGATATTGAGGAAAAAAAAAAATCTGCTTGATTCAAATGATCAAGTTCCCATATGTCCACATATAGTAGTAATTTATGTAGCTTGAGATATTTTGGTGTTACATGTGCAGGTATTTTAGCAGTGTTTCATGTGTAGGGTAGCCTGGTTGACACCAGACACTTCTCAGTTGTAACTGAAGAGAAGGTTAATTCCAAACCCATTTCCAAAGGGTTGTTACCAACGGACACCGCTCAAATGCCTCTGGGTGCAATTGGATAGACCTAAATCCAATCAGAGCAATGTACAAAATTTGTTTCAACGTCGCTGTGCTATCGTCATCATGTAAAGCCCGCCTCAACATTTGTGACTGGTGCCCTGATTTGGAAAAATTGGAAATGGGCTTGAATGGGTTCTTGGCCTGACTCAAATTTGCTGGATGTTCGTCAAGGTGTTCCCAAGCTATAGGTGTAAGGACAATATACCACAAACTAAGTGTTAAATAATAGTGCCAAAGAGGCAGCGTGGGACTAGCCCATTGGGTATTGTTACCCAAATTGTTTGAACGTGAGCTGTGAATCATACCACTGTGTTGGTCTGCAGGGAGTATTAGTGTAGTATTTGCCAACAGACCTAAAACATATTGTACATACATTCCTCTTATAGAAATACAGTAAGTAGATAATATCCAAAATAGTTTCCTTAATAATTATGCACATAACTGGAAAGGTTTCTATGTCTACTAGCTGGGGAAGAGTAAAGGTTATATACTGTAGATTAGTTAGTGTAAGTTCGACACGTTTGCTTTTGCAGGAACTAAACTGAACTTTACAAGAACGTAACCTGCAATGGAGGAGCACACAAGTTGACAAGGTGTCTTTCATTCAGGGACAATTCAAACTTTGAGTTAAAGAAAATGCTGCCTGCGTTAATGCAAACTGGGCCCTACCTCTTTGATAAGCAGCTTGAAAACAGAAGGCACTTTTACTGCAATTTCATTCACTCCGAAGAACAGTCTCCTGGCAAGAGGTAAAAGAAATATTCATGAGCCAAGTGTGACACACACACACACACACACACACACACACACACACACACACACACACACACACACACACACACACACACACACACACACACACACACACACACACACACACACACACACACACACACACACAAATGCAAAAATATACCATTAAAAGGTTAAAGTGGTGACATACCAGTGCTAATTTGAATAGGATGCCAAATGGATAGCCGCCGCCTTCTGGCATGGCATTATTTTCTTTCACACAGGCGTAAAACTTGTGCGCTAGTTGGATGTCGACTGTAGTCTTTACAGTGTATTTAAGTGCAACTTTTTGGCCAAGTACAAGCAACATAAGGGGACGCCCCAGTTGGCCTTTGTCACCACTAGGTCTTCTTAGGTTTGCCTAGTGTGTTAGTACCAGTTTTCATTCAAAAAATTACTAGATGATTTCTCTGATTATTTCCTCCTCTCATTTAAATTAGACATCCCTGGCTCCGTATAGTATAAATTGTCATTTTAACATGTGCATTGACTTCGTCTGGCCACTTATAAGGAATCCCTGTTAACATCTGGCATGACAAAATCAAAGACGATGGAATAAATCTTATTGGGGCAAAAGAACAGTTTAGCCGTTAACACACAAGAATTTTGACCGATTAATATAGAATAATTAAAATATATAATATAATAATCAATTAAAAACAATATTATTAAAACAAACATAAAAAGTTATTAAAAACATAAAAAACATAGAAAGAAAAATAAAATAAAAATAAAATCCATTTCTTAACTGCTAGTTAGCTTGTTGGTACAAACTTTGTGGCTCTCTACTGGATGGCACTCACAGCTAAGAACTACTTGACACAGGCCACTACCGATGTGGACTAGCGGGTTAAATCAGCCATCCTACACACAGCTGACAACCTTGTGGATGTGGTGGAGGCAAGCTCACGCCGCTGACTGCTGTGGACATCTGTCAGCTGTGCGAGTTGTTCCAGGAAAGTTGTTGCATGTGACCATGACAATGCACGGAACAACGTGGCAGTGCAACCGCTACAAGTCATCAGCTGTCCATGGAATGCGGAAAGTATGTCCGAGCCACCCTGACGGGTGAATTTGGACTCCATTGACTGCTGTCGCTTAAAGGTGCCCTGCCACAAGTATTCCGTTACTTTGTGGTAATGTGTGAAGTTCTACAATGGACTCTAACATTTTTTGTGGAAAAAATGCCTTTGTTACCTTGTTTCAAGCCATTGTTGCATGATATAGAAAGTCCGCAGTAAGACTCAGCTCAATTTGTGCCAGTTCTCATTAATATTCAAAGACCTAAGCTGCTTGACTCTGATTGGCTAGCAGCTAACAGCTAGCCAATGAGAGCCTGCTATTAGTATCCTTTACCCAGCGCAACTGGGAGAGCTCATGAATAGTAAAGAGCTCAGGCAAGATGACGTCAGACTGACCAGCTTTTGTTATTGGCCTGATTTCTCCTCTTAATTCTTTTCAGTGACTAGAGCTGACAGAGGAGGTAGCACTTCATTTTCACATTTACAACATAACACAAACACATATGGATGAAACATATTTCAAAAAATGCAAGTAAAACAGTTGTGTGTGGCAGGGAACCTTTAACGGTTAATGATCGGTTAACGAGGGTCGGCTATCTGTCAGAAAAGACCTGTACCCTCCTTCTGTCTAGCTGTCTAAAGCAATGTGACCTATCCTTCAAACATGTAACATGTTACCTGTACTCCTGCTGGTTCTTGGTCAGGCCTGCACTGTGCTCTGAGTGGAGGTTGGAGCAGCTGACATGCAGATCATCCAGGCCGCTGAATGGGAAAGATCAGCCAAAGCAGAAGACAAGTCAACACTTTTGATTACATGTAACTGTGCTAGCAACGTTACTGTAACATTAAATACAGTTGTAAATGCAAAGGCATGTTTTTCCTCCTTTTACTTTACAGCTCTTAGGAGTTAGTTATCATTACTGTTTTGTACTACTGTACACATATTGCTAGATAAAACCCTTAACCAATTTAGCTTCCTGAAAGGGAGGGGTTTTCTACAGCAAAAGTGATTGCAAACTGGTTTAAAAGTAGCCCACAGAATTTCTGGAGGTAATCAAAGAAGGCTTACATAAAAACGTCAAAGTTCTGCAACCCGTCGTTCCAATAATACTTTGTGCTATGGAAGGTAAAATAGCGAATCTGAGGGAAATACAATAGGGGAGGGGCAGAGAAAGTTATTCATGTCAGCATTGTTGTATTGTTGTCCACATGCTTAAAAGGCAAGAAACAAAATACATTTAAAAGGAAACTGACAAACAGTTTCACAAAGTGCAACATATACAGTATAATTTGAATAATTGGAGGAAGTGAATGAAAGTGGTTAATAGACAGTGCCCACAGGGACAGCAAGGCTAATGAGTGCATGTGTGGAGTGTAACTACATATTAAAACATGGCAAACCTGCTATCAACTTTGGAAACAAAATACTGATGGATGCTTGCCAGTTGGTGCATTCTGTGTGTGTGTGTGTGTTAGAGTGCGGATCGGGCCGGATTTTTCTGTCCGAGCCCGGCCCGCGTCCGACAGAGCAGTAACCGAACCCGACCCGAGCCCAACAGGCATTAAGATATTTATGTCCGAGCCCGACCCGAGCCCGACACAGTTAAAATCGCATTTGTTTCTCATACTAATGACAGATGTACGTTTGTTTGTGTGGAAAGCCCACACAAACAAACATTTATTAAGCAATTGTAGGAAGGCATTCGGAAATGTCAACAGATGAGCGCATCAATGCACAGCTGACTTTCCTTCGTTTTCAATAGTTTTAAAATCTCCTGCGGCCAACTTCTTTTTAACATCTTCCATCGTTGCGCTGCCACATGTAGCTTAATACGCACGTCTTTCCTTGTCACAGCTAGTTTAACACATTTCCGCACACAGGAAGACGGATGTTAGGGTAATATTTGACATTTATTTTAAGCTGTTTTAAATTCAAAATGTTCAATGCCTTATCGCGCTGATGTGACCGAGCCCGACCCGAACCCGAGCATCCTTTCTAAAAATCTGTCCGAACCCGGCCCGACCCATCGGGTACCGTCGGGTCCCTTCGGGCTCGGGTCGGGTATCCATCCTCTAGTGTGTGTGTGTGTGTGTGTGTGTGTGTGTGTGTAAAATACAGTATATTGTGGAGACAGGTGCCTACCTGTGTGGGCTGGTAGTCGGCATATCTTTTGATCAGCTCCTGAGCGTGGCTGCCATCAGAGGGGTTGGGGGTATGTCCGTTGGCCAGAGAAAGGGAGGAGAAGGGACAGGAGGGAGAGGAAGGGGAGGTGGTCTGGGTCTCCAGGCTGTGGAAGGGATTACTCCCCGGGGCCAGCATCACTCGCACCCTGGCCAGGAACCAGCGCCGGAACTCGTCCTAGTCAAACAAATACACACAAAGCTGTAGTACTGGACTTTGAGGGACCTTTACCCATTAACCCCAAAACTCTCCTTCATTATTAACTAAGCTAAACATTTATTCTGCTGTCTTTAGTACATTTCTGTCAAGGTAGCCGTGTAAAAACATTAGGGTATTAGCTAGATATACAGTGGCTTGGGAAAGTTTACACACCCATGCTAAAGTTGATTAAAAAGATGAATAAAAAAAACATCTTTTGGAAATGTATCTTAATGCCTTCATTCAAAAACTTTAGGAAAATCCAACCTTTTAAACGACACCAATTTTCTTTGTGAATGAATAATGTATTGTAAACAAAAAATGTTCTTCTTTAAAATACATAAATATACACACCCGTATGTTCAATTCCCATAGAGGCAGGCCCATTTTTATTTTTAAAATGGACAGTTATTTCATGGGTCCAGGATACTTTGCATCCTGATTAAGTTCTGCTGACCACTAAACGGTGTAAACTGTGACTGTATTTCACTGAAGAGGATTACAACACCGGGGAAGTAACAGTCTGCAACTGCTGTCAGAAAAACCACACAGACAGTATGTTTACTTGAAACTGGTAGCCTAATAATCATTTTATTTTGACCATATGGCCTTAGCACTAAAGAAGCCAATTACAAATGTCACAACTGTAGTTTTTTGTGCTCTGCTTTATTTATTATTTTTAGTATGGGTTCAGGCAACGGCACCGCTTTAAAAGTATCGCTTTAGCAACAGTATCTGAAAAACCCCAAACAATACCCAACCCTATTAAGTCTAGAAAACCTCTAAAGATTGTGAAATTAATGCCATTTACAATTTCGTCAAGCCAATGGTGAGCTTGTTTTGTGCGATAAACAGTCCAAAACCTAAAGACATTTAAATTTACGGCCATATATGACAAAGAAAAGCAGCAAATCATGACATTTAATAAACTGAAACCAGAGAATATTTGCTTTAAAAATTAACAAAATGATTATCCAATGATCCTAGTAGAGTAATTGATTAATTATTGCAGTTCTACATTCTACCTACTGTGGAGCGCAGCAATACCACGTCGGCATCACGGGCTGTGGTACGGTTGCAGGTGGATTTGACGCACCACTCTGGCATCCAGTAGAGCAGCAGGAGGAGGAAGCCCCCTGTACACAGCACCCCGATGCCCACAAGGGCCAGCCGCCAACGACACAAACGGTAGCCCTGCAGCTCCTGAAGGTGAAGGGAGAAAAGGGGCTGCAGTCTTATAGGTCGAAAAGCATGAATTCCCACATTGGCACCGATATAAAAAGGGGCATACCATCTCCTCCTCTTCCCCTTTGTTGAGGACCTTCACATCTTCCTTCTCCATGCTGCAGAACAGTATGCCAAGCCCCTCCCTTAGTCACTGCAAACACAACAGACAAAATGTCAGAGTGAACTGTGTGGAAAAACATTTCAGCCCCGAAACAACAAATCAAAACAGTGATTCGACACCAGAGGATCAGCCCCCCAGACCCCTTCCCCCCCCACCAGGCAGGGTCACAAGATGCTTTCCAACAATATGATGCAAAAGAGTATTGTGTGTAAAATACTGTGTATTTGGCATCAACACATGTATCCCATGCAGTTAACTCTGCATTTCTGTGTCCTGTACATACAATTTAACGGTACTGAGCAAACAGGGATGAGGAAAAACTGGATATTCTCTCATCCAATTTATCTAAAATGCATGTTGGGTGCTTTTATATTTCAACACTTTCACTAACATTAGCTTGGAGACCTAATTTACCTGTCGGGCCACAGACTAAAGGAAATAACACCACCCAAACTAGCAGTTAGTCCCAGTGGCAGAGAGATGTTGTCGTTTGTAACACTAGATTTGGTTTATCAAAGATGCTAATAAAGCAACACAGTACAGAAAATAAGCATAGCAGAAACATCAGATAGGTCAGATCACAGTGTTTATTTATATAAAGATATCTATCTATCTATCTATATATATATATATATATATATATCTATCTATCTATCTATCTATCTATCTCTCTCTCTAAACTTTACAGTTACTTAAACAAGTTTGCCGACTTCACAACGTCATTTTTCCACACGGAAGTGATTTTTGTGTTACCAAATATCATGTTGAGTTGGTACAAGGATAGTGAGTGGTGTAATGGAGAGGCAGCAGATGAGACCACTGTGACATACTAACAAATGTGTAAGATTGTAATAATGATTCACTTCACTGTTTGAATGACCGGTTGGTCATCAGTGCCTTCTGGAGCCCGGTTCAGAAAGCAGGTTTAGTGAAAACTGAGTTTGTTAACCCTGAGATGAGGGACACTGGGTTTTCTGTTTCAGAAAGGGAGGTTATTTAAACTTAAGGAGGGGTAACTCCAGCCCATTTCAGAAAGAGAGGTAACTTAACCTCAGAGTCAGTTACTATGGTAACTGAGCTTGTGAACCTAAACTGGTCGGAAGCAGATTTTCTTCTCTGTGAATTCAGTCTGTTTTAGGCGCATTTTAGTGGCATTAGGCATTAGTAATGTACACGTTCCATGCCTTTAGATGTTTTGTCATGTATAGAATTCAGTTACTTTTGTTAAATATATTGCTTCCACTTTGTCTTGGCCTGAAGAGCCAGGTTGTGACAGCAGCAAAGATAAAGACTAAGCAGGTGCCTTTTAGTTCCATAATCAGAAACAGTCAATCAATCAGAGACAACTTCAGAAAAAATATATACATTTTAAGAGTACAGTTTTTTGGAATAATCCATTTGGAGTGATTCCTCAGCAGCATACAGTATTAAACACAAAAAAAGAAATGTGTTGTGTGATAAGATAGAATATTCTGTAAAGGACAGCTAATGGTCCCCAGGATCCAACTGTTTGTCCTCACCAGAGCAATGAGCATTGGCTAAATGTCTGAAATTCTACCTGACAACAGGCCTGGAGCAGTGAATATTAGTCAGTAGGTAAAACCATTATCAGAAACTAGAGGTCAATGGCACTACAATCCATCTAACCAATCACTTTCAAGGCATTAGGCATGATAGATCCAACTTTTTCAGTTTTGCCGATATTTAAAATATATATAAAAAGCAGTGGATTATAGACAGAAAATGTTCGAGTTTTTGAGACAAGTACATGCACTAGGGAAATGTACAATCGCACACAGACTTTAATGAGTAACAGGGTGAGCTGGGATTCAAAGGTTTTCCCCAACTGTCAGTGGAGAAGAAGCTATAGAAAAGGAGGATACTTTCTAAGGAAACAAAGTTCAGGAAATCTAACAGAGGTCAGTAGTTCAATAGAGCACATGGGAACTTTAAGAACGCCCAGCAATTCCAAGACAGCTGCTCCACCACAGAACACCTGAGATTATCTCTTAAGAGTATTAACACACCCACACACAGATCAACTGAGTCATGAGATATGTTTGTTACTCTATATCAAGCTGGACCATATTACCCACCTCTCAGTTGTCCCTGAGGACCAGCCAGCTGCCAAAGAGGGAACTGTCATTTTGTGTGAGTGTGTATGGGAATTCTGCATTGACAGAGAGGGGCATCTAGGTCAAAATATGAGCAGGCCCCTGGAAATACCAGTTTGGCTGCAATCGGTTTTATGTTACAGAGAGAAACAGTAAAACCTTAGCCGGACGTCTTCATACTCAGATTCTAGTTAGAATATGAGTCTGATACTGCTCCATTGGGCTGCAATTATGTGATTAAGGTGTGTTTCAACCAAACCAGGAAAGAAAATGCCTCTGCACTCAATTGGATAGACCTATAACCAATAAGAGCAACGGAGTATGTGACGTATGTTTGACTTTTGTCAAAGTACATAGGTAGGAAGGATGGCAAAAACATCTTTCCGATCAACAAATGCCTTGATCGCGATTCTCTGTTCCTCTTTTAAAATGAATGCATTGTCAATATATTCTATAACAGACACAATGGAGGAATCTACATATCTCAATTCTCCAACAGCAGCTATCATAGTCATAAACAAATCCAATGTTGTATAAAGCCTGCCCTGACAATTTTATTGGTCCGAACAGCTATGTTTTAAGCATAATTGCTCAACACCACAACCTCAAATGTTGTGGGTGGGGTCAACTTCGGCTGGCATCCAGGCTAGTAAAACCTGATTGTATGTGGATTAAAACAAGTTGTATGAAGGAGAGCTTAATTAGGTTACTGGCTTCAAAGACAGGGACATATGATCCAGTAATGCAAGCATTTCACTCACATATTGTTCTTTTAATCAGTAAGAAACCTGGGAGTGAAATTAGAGCGGAATATATGACTCTGGACACAAAATCAATTCACAGCATTTTCCCTAATGCAACTGTTTAGGAAAGCATACAAACATTCTCCACTGAAAAACAATAGTATTCATCTGTGCAGTAATTGTTTCTTTATAGGAAAGGAGTACACACACAAACAGAAAAATGAATTCAAAAACACATGTGACACAAACAGTTACCGCTGAGGTACGCTGCCACGGCATGTCAGGGAATGTGTGCCCATAAGGCCACCCTGCTACTGCCCCCACGACCCTGTAACACCCCCTGATCCTGTATCACTGCCCACCACACTCTGATTTTATCTGCCAGCTGCAGCAGGGTGGACTTTTTTTCTGACATACAGCGGGATATTTTGCTAAGGACCAAGCCCTTCCTAGTATTTTACAATAGCAGCCCCCCTGGCCAATGCTAGGCAGTGCAACAAGAACAATCCCTTCCACCTCTCGGCAATGACTGGAAATGTCAACACCAGTGCATCATGCACACTCTTTTACAAGATTGGTATCATGGTATGGTGACTCACATGAAAAATGGCACCCAAAAAGGATTTAAAAGTATTAGGGTTTTGTGGTCACTGTAACCAAAGATTGTTACATAGTCTGTTATGGAATTATCTGTTCAGATGAAAGAGGGTTGTGACCTCAGAAAACATACAGGGTCCCATAATTATAGGCTCCAAACAAAAAAAGAGGCCACAGTTCAAACTTGGTGGCTAAGAAGCCAGACATATTAACCCCGTTTATGGCTCGAGTACCAATATGTTACATGTTAACTCAGGCAGTTATACTTTCATGTGTTTAATGTGTATTATTTGGTTACAAAATATTTTTTTAAAACAATGTTAACATAGTGTACATCAGAGTGAAAAAAGAATGAACTGACAATAAAATAATGTAGAGTAATCCCTCATTTCATAAATAACCATCTGTGTAAAATGTAAAAAGTTACTTCACAGCTAGTCAGTATAACTGCAGAGCACTCAGCCTGGGTGTCTGGTGTCTGTTTGAAGGTGGAGTTCTGTGGATGACGTGGCTGAAGATGGTGATCTGTTTACTACATTATGAAATTCTAAAAAGTAGCCAATCAATACGATGTCCATGAAAAAAAACTAGAACCCAAAGCAGAGACTCAGAGTTTGGAGAAAATTTGGGTCAGGTTCATGGATTTCTGTGGATTGTATTAATCTGCTGCGCATGGACATTTCAGAAATGTGTGTAATTTATTCAGAGAGGAACATTCACTCTTCTAGATTGCAACTCCTTAGCATGCATAATAAAGATAATAAAAAGGTTTCTAGTTGGTTGGTGTGCTCCTACCTTGAGAGCCAGGGACACTATGCCCCAGGCGGTCCTGATCCCCGCAGTTAGCTTGCTCTCTCACCAAACCAACCTGGAACCCTGGGGGGCAAAGATAAACATAAAAAATACACATTAGGGCTGCACAAGGAGGAAAATATGCAATATGCAAGAATGTTGTTGAATATTGCAATAACAATATTACTTGTGATAAATAAACACATATTAAAGTGTACTCAGTTCTGCTGCTTTTTAGTATTTTGCTAAAATTCAACAAATTGGTTGTTGAATTTAAAACAAATGAAAGAGATTTATTCAAGACATTTCCAACATTCATTTATTGAATGTTGTTCAATGTTTTTATTTTTCAATGAATGTTCATTGAAATTGAACATTGAATATAAAAGGCACCACATAAAAAAAAATATTTAAGTGCAGTTTTCTACAGATATGTTCTTTCAACTTAAACCAAATCTGAGTGTCTTTGCAGCCTTTCAATATATATATATATATATATATATATATATATATATATATATATATATATATATATAGTGTGCAAAACCTTAGGTCTTTCCAGTAAATTGAGTATAATAAACTGGGGAGAGAGACGTACCCAAAAACAGTAACATATCATCCCAAGCGTAAAACAATACCAGTTAATGTGTATTAAGCTGGTAATGTAAAAGCACATGCCAAGTTGTTCACTGGCATACAATTGTAGAGAGGATAATGTACTCATTGTGTATGCACTTAGCAAGTAGATGGTTAGGACACTCTTAAGTATGGACTTGACAACTGACAATCATTTCATTTGGTTGCCTCTATTGGCAACGACTTTTTGAATTATTTAAAAATAAATTGAGAAATCAAATGGAAATGGGGGAACTGTTAAGTCTGAAGTAAATAAGTCCAAAAATAAGTTGTCAGCATTATGAAATACCCCACAGGGGAGTACCAACACCGAGACCATGTCAACAATAATGCAGATTTTTAGGCAGCATTGGAGGGTAGGTGCTAGACTTCCCCATCATTTCAAATTCAGATGTATTTGCCCCCCCGATGTACTTCTTCCTGCCCGCACCAGCCCGTGGACTTCTGTTGTTGCTAATCCTGTCCCGTTCAGACCCTGTTCATTTAATGTTTCATTCCCAGTTATTATTTCCCAAAGTGACTAAAGACCCTGGGAACTGTAGGTGGCAACATGATAAGCAATGGCTTGAGCAAATGATAATGACCTCATGTTGAAATGGCTGGTGTATGTGAAAGAACTGTCAGGTGAGTCCTTCTGACTCCCATCCACTCACAAGGCTTGGTATTCCTTTCCTGTCCCGATGCCATAATATGATTAATATAACGATGACAGGAGAAAGCCCTGTTTAACTGGAATATAAAGGCCCCTTATAGGGCCTCTAAGAGTCAGTATGACTTCAGAGATATTTATAGATTTCTCCAGCCCTGCCTAAAGCCACATTGTTGTCTCTCATTTTTAGTCTGCTATTGTATTAACAAGAAATGCTGGCATGGGAAAAAAAAACACATGAGACAGCTGATCTTTTTTTTTTTTTTTTTTTTTGATTTTTTGTTAGAAAATCAGCGGCTCAGTCAGAAAAAATGCATGTGTATCAAAACACAACAGAGGTAGAAACATGATTAGCTGTTTGAGTCTAAAAGCAGATCTGGTTCTATGATTAAGCACAGCTTTTACAGAGGTCAATATGTATTATGAAGTGATTAGCTATAGAAACAATTATTCATTATTAATTTATTTGACCGTACTATGGGCTGTCTGACTCCAATTCCTTAACTGCTTTCAACCTACTATCAGAAATGTGTTCATTATCATAACAATTTGTGTGGGATTATGGCTTACTAAAAAACATTTTCTTAAGTCCTCAATCTGCTGATTATTTTCTCAATAAATCCATATTTTGGTCCATAAAAAGGTTAAGCATTCAAAAACCCAAGGTATTTTGAAATTGCTTCTTTTGTCCAACCAACGGTAAACGCTAAATGATAACATTTAGACCAAGTCACCGACTGATGATTCAAAATGTCACATTGTCTTTAGCAATAGTCAGTTTGTCATTGTCATGCATTACCTCATGTCCACAGTGGCGTAAGCTTACACTCATGCTTTAAGTCCTGTGTTTGCATGATATGAGGATAAACCAGGGTTTTAATATCATCATTTGCTAAATATCCTTTGTACAAAGTTGAGATCATATTTGAGTGAGGTTGAGCCTTTTTGTAGCAGCTCAGACAATTTACATATATTTCACAAGAACCTGATCATGAGCAACGCAAAAGTATCCAAATAAACTCCAGGATAGGTAAGACTAGACTTTCCCTTTCTGTCCTGTTCTTCAACACACAGACAGAAAGGGGAAAAGGGAACAATGAGCCATGACCTAATGACAGAAGTCTATAATTCATGGAAGCATTTGGAGGAAAAGTGTTTTGTTACCATCATGCTCGGCACTCAATGTGCTTTCTTTATCACTTCCCTTCCTACTCATGGGGCATTATAGCCAAGCCTTGTTCCCCGCCATGGGCCAATCAAGCTGTTTATCACTGTGACCACTGGCCTTACTAAAAATCTGCCCTTCCTCTGCTGTTAGCACAGATAACTCTTTAAGAGCCCCCTACTACTGACATAATCAAACAATTCCCTCTTATCAACTTTTATTTTAAATTCATCCATGCTAAGCGGATGTAGGAAGTCAACAAGCACTCAAATGCTTCCAGTTAAATAATTATTTGGGAGAAAAAGCTAATGGGTCAGATATGCAATTAACTGTAAAGTTCCTTGCCTTTCAAACTACAAACTCTGTTCAAGCTTAACAAAATTTGAATCACCTAGTCACACTCACCCATAGATGCAGGAAACATCCACACCTCTCATAAATAATCCATAGTACATGCCTCAGAATGCATAATAAATACAGGCTCTGTATGTTATCACACACACACACACACACACACACACAAAAATGGAGGGAAAGGGCTGGGGGAAAAACAAGAATCCTACAGATCAAGTGTGTTGAGTTTTAAGTCAGACCACATGCTCTTGGATTAACAGTGGCATTGCCTGACAGTCTGTGAAAAACTGCTGATACCACTGTGCAAGAAATTAAAATACGTTTTTACTTGATTGGCCAGCTTATTGGAATATGTAATATTTCTATATGGACATACATGTAATATTTCTATATGGACATAACAGATAATTAAATTATTCAATGTTTTCCTTATTTCATGAGAGAAAAAAACTACTACTTGTATGGTTTTAAGTTCACAGCCAATTAGGGCTGGGCAATAGATCAATATTATATCGATATATGAGGCTAGATATTGTTTTACATTTTGGATATCGTAATATGACACACGGTTTGTCTTTTCCTTTTTTTAAAGGCTGCACTACAGTGAAGTGATGTAATTTTCTGGACTTAATGGATTTACTTACTGTTTTATTATTTGCCTTCATCCACCTAGTCATGGTATCCACATTATTGTGTTGTTTGGACAGACCTGCCCCCACAGTTAAAAAAAATCCTAAAGGAAACACTGTAGTCTGTGACGTGGTTAAGTCAAGCACAGTGTATTTGACGGAGTTGGCAGTTCAGCATTAAAACCAAACACATTATTGGTATCTGTATAACTTATACTGGAATTTGGTACTGGTAGCTTCATTTTTTTTTTTATATGATACCCAGCCCTAAACCCCTGAGACAGTTTATGATCCTGTCCAGACCCACACAAATGTGAGATACAGTCAGACATAGAATGTGTTTGGGCTGCTACTGCGTAGAGAATGGTGGAGTACTGTGACGGCATGCTGTAGGCTAATTGTCTTCCCAAGGTATTTTCAAAGCAAAAGTGTAATTATTTTATGTTTTAGAGTTCCATATGTCCACAGAGCATAAGAGTCAGAGGCGGCGGTGGGAGTGTCACTAAAATGGCCCATTAGTCTGACGTCCTGTTGTGCTATTTAACCCACCCCCATTGCAGCACAAGAAGACAATGTTTTACACTTCTTGTTTTCTGTCAGATAGCTTTCTGTCACAAATTGTTCAAACAGCTGCTGATAAGTGTGAGCTAGAGCAAACTGTGCAGACTGATCTCATGAAATAGCGTATGTATGACACACCAATTTGTATGCCATTATTGATGTGCTATCAAGACACACACACTCACTTTTTAGCGTGTTTGGCCTCCATTAACTTACTTTACCTTGTGATAGCGTGTGAACGCCGTAGCAAGAAGTATGAAAGGGTGAAAATCCACGTAGTGAGGGTGGTCGGGGGGGGTGGATGGGGTAAAACAAGACTTTCACCCAGAAGACCAAGGGTCGTGTCCCTGTGTCACGTTTCCTAAACTTAACCGTCGGTTTCTTTTTGTACTAAAGCCAACCCCGTTCTTTGTTTCCTCAACCCAACCGGTGTGTCACGTTTCCTAAACTCAACCGTCGCTTACTTCTCGCAATAACACGGCAAGTGGCATGTATGTTTACATCCACTGTATACAGCATAGACATACACGTGGATAGCTCAAAACGCGTACAGATAACATTTGGCCATTTGGCTTTAGAAAATGTATGCAAAGTCATGGTGGAAGTGTGGGGACACACGACAAAAACTACAAATGATGGTCCTCTATACATGTCGGTCAAAAGCATCTGAAAACCGACAGCCAGCGTCCTTAGCAATGCAGTCGAGACATTCTCATTTTAGGGACTGCAAGCAGATTTGTAAGGGATTAAAAGCTAAAATGTTTAGGCGCCAGGCTGAGCAAAGCCTTAAAATCCCTCTGTAAAGTCCTTAAATTGATTCTAAAATAAATAACTACCTGACTGGCTGGATAGCCCTAAATTAACAATATGATTTAAATCAGCGATGAAATGAATCCATCTGCAAAGCCCAATCCATCTAATAATTAATAAAACAACTCTATTTACAGCTTAGTGTTACAGTGTCACATTTCTATTTTCCTTTAAAGTGTTTCATTTCACTTCCACTGATGCAGGCCGCTGGTTTGTCCTGGTCTTGTTGGAGGCAAACTGCTAGCCCGGCATTAGAAAGATCTGTTTCTCTATCATGCTGCTGCGGTGCTCCCACACCAAACAGCGCTGGGTGGATGACAGGACGTTTACATGTCAGGATATTTCTCATCTCCACTCTGAACCAACACTGGCAGGCTTTCCATCAAAGGGTGTTGTCTTAAAGCTCTCCTGTGAAAATTCTTGAGGCATTGGCTCAAAAGACAGTGGAATATTGGCACCTCATTTCTTTAACTGAGAAAAAAACACTTTCAAATCTTCAGTTTGGACAAGACCTCAAGCTCTCTCACAGAGAGTAAGAAAGTTTAAAGGTAAAAAGGACAAGTATGATTTGAGGAATCCAGATGTGCAACACTAACTAAGCTAGTTAGCCCCCTGCATATCTATGCTACATGGTTCAGTTTGGCTAGCTCCTATTAGTAGACTTAATTCGTACAAATGACAGAGCCACTTAAACTAAATATTAGACTAAATAGATCTACAATGAGATGTACACAATGACCTAAATTGAGGACAGATACGCTCGTTATTGTAAGGGCAATAAGTTAAAGTTCAATAAGTACTTTATTAAACCGTATGAATGTGTGGCCCAGGCCAGATAGGAAATTAACTAACAATTTAAAGATCACCAAGCCACTGACACATGTTTAAATTTGATTAATTCCATAAATTATAATTTTTTTGTCTTAAAACCAGTCATTTTCATATTATACCAATATTTGCAGCATCCTGAGCCTTTTTTGGTTACTAGGAAAACTCAGATTAGTTTTATTCTCCCAAAACAAATTTCCTTTTTATTTTTAAAGAAGTATACCAACAACAACAAAATAACTTTTTCTGTGCAATTTTCACCGTCTCTCGGAACTTCATTGCAACAAAAAAATTAAAAAAAGAGACATTGCAACTTTTATTGCAATTTTTCACAAAAGCTCCCACAAAATCATGCATTTTGGGCCCCAACAATCTAAAAAAAGACACTAAATCCTGGGAGGGACTGAGTAGAGCATATCACCTCTGAATCATAAATTGTGTGGTCAAAGGCTGCACAAGTTAATGTGTGTAAGTGTGAAGCTTTTCTTCATATGGAACAACAAAACTCTTTAACTCAAAGGTCACATCCTCAATAAAGCCATACAAACTAATTATCTACTCAGCCTCACTGTTACAGTATAGAACTGTCTGTTAATGTATAAAGTGAAAAGACAATAAATAAAAGGCCAATCTCTTTCTGTCCTTTGTTTACTGAAGTATATTGTGATCCGGCTATGCCAGCCATGCCATGACACTAATAAAGCACAAGCAATGTGAGAACACACACTTCAAGACTTGCCATCTACCTAAGTGAATATGTATCTACACAAATGGCTAACAAACATAATACACAAGTGTTCACAAAAACATAAATTCCCTTTGTTATGACAAACAAACAATTCGAACTGTTTGATGGAGGTTGCATAAAGTTGAATGGACATCATCAGTGTATAATGAAGGTGTTGCTGGTAAATCAATTATCTGGTGAAATCTACATCATATTAAGGCAATATTCCAAATATTTATTTTTTTGCATTTTGGCCTTGCAGTTCTTCTTTTCAAAGAGTTAATAAGTCTTTTTCGGTTATAAGCGTTTCCATTTAGGTATGGCAATAGGCGGAAAAGGTGTAAATTATCAAGTTATAAGGACCACAGGAACACTCTTACAATCACAGCTGTGGCATGTGTAACTTAACTGTCATAAGTCTGCATTATGAAAAGATATAGGTTTATCTTTCACAAGCTAATGTTACCGAGATCCCTGATGGCATCTACCTGTAATAAATGCCTTAATTGCTGACATTGAATCTCATAGCCTCAAGCCCAGGGAAGTGCTTCATCGCGAAGACGAGAAGGCATCGCTGGATGTTGGCTAGTTAGCTAACGTTAGCCAAGCTCCATTGTTAGCCCGCTCATTAGTCACTAGCTTAATATCAACATCCATGTGTCTTCCTCGGTTGATCTGCTTTCGTTTTAAGAACCCGTTAGTTTGAAACAGCGTTTCAATGCTAACACTAACTGGTTTTCCCGGAAACTCTACCGCTAGCGTTAGCTTTATTCCAGCTAGCAAGGCACCGACTGACACATGGGTGATGATGACAGCGATGTAACGTTGGGCAAACATTCTTCAGAGTAACACACTCACCCAGAACCACCTCTGAAGATCACCTCCGAGTCATAATGAGACGAGAGGAGCTGTTATCTAAAGGAAAACGTCGTTGAAGAGAAAAATGGACTGTGTAATAGAAAAATGCCGCAACAGTCAGACAGGCAGAGCGGAGGCTGAGTGTTGACAGCTCAGACAGACTGAGTACTACAGCAGTAGTGAACTGGCCCGAACTGGCTGTCTGACGGGAGGAAGTGACACGTCGTGACATCACGAGAGGAGTCTACGCATAGACTGTAAAAAAAATAACCGTTTTTGAGTCTACGCCGTGGATGTATGAAAACAACCTTTGAAAACAAAGCATAAAAACCTACTATCCTACACCGCAAGGTGAAGTGCGCGCTCATTTCCTAATTTGTTGACAAATGCACTTTTTGTGGAGCACAAAAATCTTTAATTGCGGAATTGTAGGATAACAATCCATGACCTGCATAATATCTGTCTTTTCACCCTAAATATTATTACAGAAATAAAAGATGTGTCACAGTTTGGAATGACCACATAAATGGCACGTGATGGTATGTAAGAAGTAGCCTAATGATCCATTATGCTATGATCAGCTCAGCGCAATGCAGGGGCAATATAACAAAAATATAACATTATGTGGAAGCAATTACTTTTTTTATTGGGTTATTGCGATTTTTTAAACTATTCTTTAAGAAACTGGTCATTATTAAGGCTGGATTACAAAATGGGAAAAGCAGGCAACAGCTCCAGGGCTTCTTGTGTTAGATTAAATAAATGAAAGTCATTGTGCAAATATGCATCATTAGGCACTAGTTCATCAATTACACTCTCCAGTGACTTAGTATTGCACTTCCATAAAGTTGAGTGACTTGCAAAAAACAAAGTAAACAAGAGGTGCTCAAAACTGAGGCAGCACAGGGCTAAATATTCTAGACTAGATCATAATTTCCCATAATGCAACTAAAAGCTCCTGATTAATAAGGGTTTTAGATTCCATGTTCCCATTTTGTAATGCAGACTGTCTGTAATAAATTCAAAGTCTTGCGTAGAGACATCAATCAGGGTCTTTACACTTAACATTATACTAAAGGTTTTCCCAGTCTGTTAAACTACAATTAAACTAATCAAATCAGTTCAGTCCCCTTTTTACACAGTTCCCATCTACTCACTGGTATATTATCCTTTACCCATTAACAACTTGGTATTAATTTTACCGCTACTATTTAGGAACAAGGTGAACAAAATGTCCTGCAGGCTCAAATTATCCAGCTCTTCCATGTACTCTGCAGTGGAGCGATCACTGACGCACGGGCCAAGAAAAACAGAAAGGCCCATTCCCCACTGCTGCTTCAGATGTGCTAATCCGTGGTCTTCATCACTCTGCAAACAGAATTCCACCTTTTTATATGGGACACACAGCTTGTTTTCCTTTGGCCCAGTCTCAGAAGGGACAGAGATGAGGCCCAAAGATGGAGCAATGCTAGCTCAGCACTCCTAATGGCATCAAACGGCTTTAACTGAGTATAAACACATCTTTTTTTTTTCCTTCAGTTTATTGGATCTGTTTGGAAACACAGATGAAAAACAGCAAATTGTCCAAGATGGTCAACAGTTTGGTTCTCAGTTGTACAACAATCAAACAGATAACTCTATTACAAAAATAATGCCCCCAGTAAAGTTCAGGAGACATATTTTGCAATATGAACACCAGTTAATATGCCACTATTTGAGTAATACTTCACCATCATCACATTCAGCACCTTAGATTTCAGGCCTCTTTACTAAGCGATTTTAAAAAGAAATAAACTTCCTGCACACACTTGTTACCTTTGCATTTGGTTTATTTGGTCAGTGTGTGCAGGGAATTTTTACTTTCCTTTTGAAATGGATCTTCAGTGGAATCAATTCCCTACAACACAAAGGAGACAAGGTGCATGTTGCTTTCTACTAAGCTATACACATGGGATACATTCTTCTCCATCAGCAACATTAGATTGGCCTAAGCAGAAGGAAGCACTGCATGGCTTTTCATTGTAGGTCTATTGTGGGATCACATACCAAATATATTAAAACAATATAGTTGAAAACAGAATATGAAGAGAAAAAGATTTCATGAAATGAGGAATGTATATAAAACACATAAAATAATCAGAAATGTTGAAAGCGGTTCATTCTTTTTCAGTGTTAAGCAATACATAAGACCTAATTCTTCATATGCGACAAACAAAAACTGCCTGCTCAAAATCATCAATTTTATCATTAATAGTACCTGGTAGAACAATGCTATAGGATCATATAATCTTGATATAATGTTGGTGATATTCAATTATTTCCCAGGTTAACCTATTGGTGTCATGTTTACATGCCAAACAAGGTGTTAAGTTAAATTCATTTCTACTGCTGATATTAGCAATTGCTTTGTTGTACTTCGTTAGTGTTTTCCCAGTCATTTGTCTCAGACGGACATGTCATTTGAGGAAATGTAACAAGGAGGAGTAAAATGTGCTCCATGACTTTCTCTAATCTGTTTATTGTTTTGTTATCAGGTTTGAGGAAGTCCCTTCAGTTAAAAATGCCCTGGTCTGTTGCTCCAGCATTATCGTCTAAAGCCTTGGAGCAGGCAGATGGAGGGATGATGGAGAGGACAGAGGAGCCCTGGCCATCACGTCTGGTGCTTATCTGCTCTGCCGGGGATTTTCCCAGTCCAGCCCTGATAACCCGGGTTGACTAGCAAAATACAGGATATGACCCAATAACCTTGCAAGGCAGGAGGGTCACAGTATTGTTTTATTGGGGGGGTCTTGGACCACAACAAATCCTGTCTCCCCATCTCACTTGACCCCCTCCAATTTGCAAATTACCCCAACACGTTCACAGGTATTGCCATTTCTTCTGCCCTACACCTAGCTGTAACAAGAACATTCAAGTGAGAATGCTGTTCATTGATTTCATTTCAGTATTCAACACAATTATCCCCCAGAAGTTGCTTTGGAAGTCGGGCCTCCTAGGCCTGAACACCTCCCATTGTAACTGGATCCTGGCCACTGGCCATTCTCTCCTAGACAGTGTGCATCGGGATGGGGACCGGCGCCCCCAGGGATGTGTGCTCAGCCCACTACTGTTCACACAATGACCCACAACTGCTCTGCCAAATATGACTCGAATCATATTATTAAATTTGGACAACATTGTTGGGTCTCATCAGCAACGAGACAGCATACAGAGCACACACACACATGCGGTTTAGCACTTTACATTTATTTACACTAACTGTATTCATAATAATATTTAATTTGTAATGCACTTTATGTTTACTAAAATTCCAAAGTGCTACATGATAAAACAGGTAAGTGCTAAAAGATAAAAACACATGGAGAGCATGAAAATAAAATAAACCAAAATAAGAAAAAGGGCAAGAGTTCAACCAAAAGCTCTCCTAAAAAGGTGGGTTTTAAGGCCACATTTAAAAGCATCCACAGCCTGTGGTGCTTTGTCCTGGGAGGTTTCAGGAGATACGCTGAGGCAGATTAGAGGGTAAGTGTTGATGGGGCTTCACCATGGATGCACTGGTGGGAAAAAGGGAGACCTGGTACTCAATCCTGAGTGAAACAGGAAGCCAGTGGAGTGATTTGAGGATGGGGTGATGTGGTCTTGTTTGCACACCCTTAACAGGATCCTAACAGCGCTGTTCTGGATGTACTGCAACTTCTGAAGGCTTTTCTCAGGGATCCCAGTGAGGAGCGTGTTGCAGTATTCCAGCCCGAAGGACACAAAAGTGTGGACAAGCTTTTCCGCGTCTGCAGGAGTGAGTGTGGGATGGAGTTTGGCGATGTTCCTGAGGTGGAAGGAAGAGGTCTTGCGGAGATGTTTAATGTGAGCCTCAAAGGTCAGATGAGAGTCAATTTTAACACCCAGGTTAGTGGCTGATGTTGAAAGTGGAATATTTTGGCCAGAGAAGATGTTGCTGGTAATGTCAGATGACCGAACCTGGTGTGGAGTGCAGACTACGGTGGCTTCAGTCTTGGAGTTGTTTGGCTGCAGAAACGTTTGCTTCATCCACGCCTTTACCTCCCCAGGCAAGTGGTCAGAGTGGATGATGACAGGGCAGCAGAGGGGGTTGGGTTTGTCCTGAGGTAGAGTTGAGTATCAACAGTAGAGGAGTGGAATGAAATTCCATGCCGGCTGATGACATGGCCAAGGGGGAGCAGGTAGAGGATAAACAGCGTTGGGCTGAGCACTGAGCCTTGAGGGACACCACAGTTAACGTTATGTGTCAAGGATTTAGCCTTTCCCAAGGCGACCTGCTCAGTACTCCCGGTGAGGTAGGATGAGAACCACTCATGGGCAGTGTCAAAAACACTGATAGTGGAATTAGGACGATGGAGGAGGATGTTGTGGTCCACAGTGTTGAATGCTGCAATCAAGTCCAAGAGGATGAGAAGAGATGGGGAGCCAGCATCTGCAGTCATCAGCAGATCATTTGTGACCCTGACTAGGGCTGTTTCTGTACTGTGGCCAGGGTGGAAACCAGACTGAAATTTTTCAAACAGGTTGTTGTGTTTTAGATGGTCCTGAAGCTGTGTGGCAACTACTTTTTCCAGCACCTTGGAAAGGAATGGAAGGTTGGAGATGGGCCTGTAGTTGGCAAAGACTTCTGGGTCTAAGGTGTTTTTTTGATAATTGGCCTGATGATAGCGGTTTTCAGTGTTGATGGAACATGGCCAGCCTGGAAGGAGTGGTTAATAACCTTTGTAATAAGGGGACTTATGGCATGGAGGTTGGTTTTTACCAGTTCTGTGGGGAAGGGGTCCAGGGCACAGGTGTATGGTTTCATCTTTTTGATGACGTCCTCAACCTCTCGTTGTGAGATGACAAAAAAACAGTAAAGAGGTTGGGAAATCGCAGGCTGTGGGTCGGCAGTCGGGACAGGCAGTGTGGAGAAACTGGATAGTAGGGAGCAGATGGTTTACTTTTTTTTCTGAAAACAGTGATGAAATTGATGCACCTCTCTTCTGTGGCTCCTAAATGAGAGTGAGTTTGCGGTTACCCTACTCCCATTTATAGTTCATTATTGCACTACATTTTTGTCATTGGTGCACTAGATGTCTGTACCCGTCTTGTATCTTGTTCTGTACCAGTTTTTTGAAGTGTGCTTGCACCTTGTGTTCATTCATTCTTTTTTTCATCGCTGTTGAGGTGAGGAGAAAGATGCAGTTTATTGCACACACTAAATAGTTTAAGTAAAACAAAATAACAGGTCAGGTTTTACACTTTTTATTTCCTTTCAAATTAATGCACGAGTTGTGTAACAGGAATGACAAGTCTGTCATTTTGCCAAGCTTCCAGAGAAGACGCTTTCATCCTCTTCTGTACCAGACAGAGTTTTCTGTGAGAGTCGAAACATGGCACAGGTGCAGATGCTAAAGGGTTTGGGATTTGTTGGCCACTCCTGATGTGGAAACTCATCCACCTCCTGTTTTGCGGTTTGTTCACTCCACTGGGCAATAGCCTCTTCAAAATCCCACTGGAAAATACGGACAGGTTAAGAAATTACTATGCAGAATTACAGTTGGAGGATCATGATGTCATATTTTACAATGCTTTTATGAGAGACATCATGCCTTATCTTCTTAACCATCCCTGTAGCCATTCATTTATTTATTTTAGCTTATTCTGTGTCTTGGGGAAATTAAAGAATGTCAAGAGGGGTATTTTTGGGTGCGTTTTGCTCAATTAACAGATGTCTCATATTGGCTGCAGTTTGCTTACACAATCTCAACTGTATCCTGACTGCAAATACCCTTCATCTTTGCAAAGAAGTGCTTTCTTTGTCTTGCCTGATAATTTCTAGAGCATATTTTCATTACTTTGTCTGAGGCCCTGATCCTTATCCTATTTTACATTGGGTATTTGTAAAGTTAAGAGATCCTGAAATGAAATACCTTTTTATGACTCATGTTGTGTAAGAGACGCTGCTACATGTCAAAAATACAAAAAGCTTAGACTTGGTGATACAGTTAAGTCCTGGACAGCAGGCATCACACAAGAGACCGTAAACATCTCCCAAAATAGCAAAGGGTAACACTGGCCCCCTATAGACAAGGCAACTATTTCACACTACTTCCTAGGCAGACATGCCCAACCCTGGTCTTTAATCAAGGGTCATTTACAGGAGAACAATTGGGCCATAAGGCAAATCAGAAAAAATCCCCACCCTCACAGTAACCCTCAGTCCCCCCACACCCCTCACCTCCACCTCAGTTAAGAACCAGCACTCAGCAGAAATGTACAAGAAACACACAGCACAATGGACAACTCAAACTGCTGGCTGCAGTAAACGCTGCACACTGCTCTTCAGACTGTTTGCAGGCTGCACACTCCAAAACGTTGTGTGGTTTTATCATGATCAGCAATTATGGAGATGCCGTAAAAAGCAAACATTTAAATTCACATTATATGTAAATCCATCTCAAATTGTTCACTAGCACTATGATCTTTTTCTTTCTGTCCTCAGCTTGCTTTGACACATTTTACAGTTGGGTAACCTCTGTGTTTTGTAATGGGAAAGTTTTGCAATCAAATAAAAAGGACAGTCTTGAACTCAAATGGAGTTTTGTGTATTAGGGGTTAAACATTTGACACTGTCTGTGTAAACCCTCAATCCATAAAATCACAATCAAAGTAAACAGCTTCTGTTAATTCTTACTTGCCAGTGGGTAAAGTCCCAGAGAGGGGGAGGGACCAATTCACAAAAATACCTGCTGTTGTTCCATGTTTAGAAAGACCAGACTGGCGATTTGTTCATTACAGATCAGAAAAAGATTAACAGTTATCTTCAGGTGTTTAATAGATTACTTTAGTTTAATAGCTCAGGTAATATAGACCTATCTCAGCTTCCCCAAAAACACTGATTATTTGGAAGCTCCTGAAGCATTCCGGCTAACAAGTGTCCACCAACCAATGTAAATTGAAATTAGATTAAGTTGAAGAGGTTTTCACACAGCCAGAGAGAGTTGTATGCTTTACCACATGCAACACTGTACACAAAACATTGTAAAAGTCCTTCTCTAAAACTATTTATACTAAAGACAGTCACGTAATTTGCTTATTCCTGTTTGGTGAATGGTATCAAGCTGTAATTTTTTATGCTCGCACCATTTGCCTTGGTTTTTTATTAAATGACATCCTCCATAGTTTGGCTTTCTATAGCACAATAGTTTGGGAGTTTCTCTTGTGGCTGAACAGGAAAAAGTTTGTAATTTCACTGTTCCTGCAACTCAAACTATTGCTTTTCAGATAAAGGTGTTAATTTATATGTGAGCCATTCTATAAAACAAGACTGGTTTTGCTGAGTAGTCGATATTTAATTCTGGGCACAAATGTACACTGCAGAATGAAGCCACTTTTTGCTTAACTTCAAATCACCAGTTAAAATATAAACCATGCTTCTCACAAATATTCACACACACACACACACACACACACACACACACACACACACACACACACACACACACACACACACATCTCTATAGTGTTTGACTCATCAATCCTACAAGATAATGCTGACTGATTTTTTTCTTACAAGAACCTCTGACAACTGATATACTTCCCTCTGAGTCACATGTGAAAAGCACAAAGCTTGGTGTGAAGCAGCACAATCTCCTGACCTGTCTGAGCGCTGGACTTTGCTTATTATAACTTCTAAGATCAATTTGTGAGGCATTTAATTTAATCTCACACAGAGAGCCCATTATACAGTAGGTATACAGATCTAAATATGCATGAGGTAAATGGACAGAAGAACAGATGTTTCAACCCTTTAAGTAGGTCAATTACAATGCCTCTTCATAAACTGCTGTGCAGGGAAAACCTTACATACCTTATATAAATCTGTATGAAAAGGCAATGAATTAAGTAATAACAGCAGGTCGCACAAGGTGATATAGCACAAGTTAACAGCAGTCAAATACCCGGTTATATTCATTCATACTATCACAGTAATCACACAACACACAATTATGTCAACATGATGTCGCCACCTAGTGGCGCACTATATGAAGCACTTTATAGCTATAATTACTGACAGACTTGAAATTCAGATATTCAAAACGTTTTTAACAATGTGTAATCAGACACACAAAACTGAAGTAGATATGAGGTATTAAGATGAGACAATGTATTGATTGAAATGAAATAAAAAGGTGAAATATTACTTCCAGGTTATTCCTGAATTAACATTAAATCAATGGGGGTTAATATGATTGTTGATAAAAAAAAAGCAACAACAATGACAAATTATTGTGCAATTGCTGACTACAGTGCGAGTATTTTGCATTAAATTTATTAATTAAGCATATCTACTAGCTATCTGCTCTGATTGGTTAGCGTACTCAAGTTTGTAAGAAAATGTCATGCTGCTCACCAACAGGGCTAAACAGGGCTCCAACCCACCTCCAGATCTGAGCTGACTTGCGAAGAGTCACAGGAGTTATCTGAAGAGCAGGAACTGTCGACTTCCACCATCCTGTTGAGAGGCCGGTCCGCCACTTCCTCCTTGGACAACTTCACCTCCTTCAGAAAAACAAAAACAAAACACATATACATATTCCACTGCAAGAATGACAACTGATTAATGTGCATTCTGTGCCACCGCAGATTATTTGCCTACTTTTTTTGCAGGTTGAACACTGACATCCATATAATGGCCCATCTCAGTCATCTTCTGGACATTTTCTGTCTTTGAAGAAAAGGTTTAATAGTATCATGTTCAAAACAAGACATTTGATTTCATGAAAAATACTCTGATCCAAAGGAATGCCTGCATTTGGTCTTCTTTTTACTTTATGCACATTTAAGCTGACACATCCAGACAAATAAGTGAAGTGAGAGAGTAAGCAAATTTCCTATATTGTCAATGTTAAAACAGGAAATATGAAAACATACTTTTGTTCGTGCTGATGAATGAACTTGCTGTTTTCTCTGTCTCTTCATGACAGAGTTATCCTCGTGGGGGACGGCCGAGCCAACTAAAAGGCTCTCTGTGTCTAAAGAAAAAGTGGTAAACTTCCGTCTGGTCCCTCTCTTCCACCAGTGGATGACAAGAATCTGAAGATGTTGGATTTAAGGTAAACAAATCACACCTGGTTGAAAATCAGTACAATTCACATACATTCAATCAATTGAAGACATCATTGAATTCAACAGTGTGGGCAGTATTGTGAAGTTCCTCCTCTGTAATTATGACTTTTGGGTTTCTGTTTGTGCTGCACTTTTTCTGTCAGTCATGTTGCCTTTTGCTATTGCTGAAAGTGTTACCAGAGAGAGTTCAGAACTTGGAAAAGCTAAAATCAATAGTGTTGTAAATGCTACAGACCATCTCCAGTTCTGTGGTCAAAGCCCTGATTAAAGGCTTTGGTAGAAAAAAGAAACTTTCTTCTTTTTAGTTGTGCCTTTTATATTCACTTCAAATGTTCAATTTGTTCAATAAAAGAATATCAAAAATGATTTCCTTTCGGTAGTTTTAAATGCAACAAGAAATGTGTTGTATTTTAGCAGAATACTGAAAGCAGCAGAAATGCAGAACGGAGTACACTTTAATATCTGTTTATTTATCGCAAGTAATATCGTTATTGCGGTTATTGCATATTTTCCTCATATCGTGCAGCCCTAGTCCTGAACCCGACACAGTAAGTAACACGCGATCAGTCTTTGCTATATAAGAATACAAGAAGATCCAGGATGACACAGCATATTGCTGACAGCAGCCACGGCATGACTCTTAAGAGAAACGACAACTGAGTGTCGTAGAGGAGTATGGCAGCAGCATAGAGTGAACCAGCCAGTGAGCACAGCAGTCCAGAGAACATGTAGGCCCTGGTCAACATCCGTCCTCTGTACTAAAGTGAGAAAACAAATGCGATTTGTTTATAAGCGATTTAACCCAGGGAACTATTTTGGGAAAGCAATAAGTGACTCGGACAACAAAACACTCAAGGACTGTTTGTTGCTTACTGCTCGGCAGAGTGCAGGGAACCTGGAGGTACAGGCGATCACACAGGACAGCAGACCAAGCATGTAACCCAGGATTTCAGTGTTGTCCTGTTTTAAATTGACAAACACATAAGAACATAAACATTTATCTACACTGCAGAAATTAAAGATGTACTGAGTATTGAAAACTACAGAGTGACAGATAAGTGTAAGTAAAGTGTAAACGCACAAATGCATTCCAGCTGTCACAACACATTAAATGGAAATCCATATTTGTCCATGGAACGGCACTGTACAATTAAAAGGACTACAAATGGCCACGGTGGTGGTGTGTGCGCTTACTTGCAGGGCGGCATGCAGCAGTCTCCTCACGCTGAGAGGCCTGCGTGCTGCTTGACTCACAGTGGACTTCAGAAAACCTCCTGCAACCACCATCAATACACACACAGCAAGGAGGTGCTGTCTTCTCCGCCCCCTCATCATCCTTAGCCTCCTTTCTGAAGGAGAAAGCACACACACACACACACACACACACACACACACACACACACACACACACACACACACACACACACACACACACACACACACACACACACACACACACACACACACACACACACACACACACACACACACACACACACACACACACACACACACACACACACACACACACTTTGGTTATCTGTAGAGCGTCTCTGATAAGTCACTGTTTTGCCTGTCAGTTAGGTGCTAATACTAAAACACATGTGCTACCTTCCTCCCCTTTGTTTAAACAGTAGATCAATTTCTGGGAATGATAATGTTTGCATTATTATAGAGAATTGGCATGGGGCGACCTCTAGCTCAGCCAGTATGAGCATGCGCCCCATGTAGGCTGAGGCTTTGCAGCACCCCGGGGGCAAATCCGACCTGCGGCCCTTTGCTGCGTGTCCCATGCCCCATCTCTCCCACCTGCCCTGTCTATCCACTGTTACTCTGAATCAAGGGTGGACAAAACAAAAACCTTTAAAGAATTGGCATTACTCTCAACGTACCTGCCTTTGAGTTCCAGCACAGCAGCACAGGGAAACAGCCTGCCAGAAAACTGACAGCATCAATAGCAGCAGCAAAAGCACCCATCAAAACCTACAGAGAGGAAGCAGAAATTAGTTAACCATTGTGTTGTCTTCCCGTCAAAATTGATTGTTGATGCTTTTTATTAATGTTTTTAACTTTTTCTTCCACTTTTGTCCCTTTTTTCAACACTTTAATTTTTGTTCAATGTTTGTCACTTTTTATGAGGTTTTCAACACTACGTTACACTAACTTATCAACATTAGCTTTACAGTTATTTTTGGAATTCATCGTCAATAAACCTCATTTATAGGAATTTATACCTAATGTTTGAGTTAGAAAAGCAGAAATTAGTAATTATTTAGACTAAAATTAAAAGGAAAGTATGTTGATGAATAATCACAAACTGGAATATGGAACTTTAACTCAATACTATTTCGAAAACCACTTCATATTCTTTTTCAAATGCTATAAAACTGAATAAGACACCCCAAAATGATTGAAGGTAGAGATTTGTACTTGCCAAAGAGCGTTGTGTAAAATTACAATTGGGTAGTTAAAAAGAACATTGATATAGGAAAACGGGTCAATTTGACCCGAGGACAACATGAGGGTTAAACGACTCAAAAGTTTGCTACCTGAATGTGCAGCTGTCTGGACAGAATGGCTCCAGTTGTGCTGCACATGTTACCGAGGAGGCTGTAGAGGAAAGTGATGGTGTCTCCTGCATTCCCGCCCCGATATGTGCACCTCTGATACACGAGCCTTTTAGAGTTAACACGGGTTTGATGCAAGATTATTTCCAATAAATTACTGGAACAAACCCTGAATGAAAAACTACTTACAGAAAGCATGCCAGCAGTAAAAGCAGCGCAGACAGGAAGCTGAGACCGATGGGGACGCAAAGTTTGTCTGCGCCATGAGTGAAACAGGTAGCGACCGAATCGACACAAAATTCAACCAAACTGTAGAAAGTGATGAGATTTCCTCCCGTCTGTGCGTCTAGGGTCAATGAACGTCTCCCCATATTAATTGCGAATATGTTGTTTGCATTTCGTGGTACTAGAAAAAAAAACGAATCCGTGCAACACCTGTGCTGCAAGGATAGCCGCCAGAAACACAGGAGCATAATGGAAGCGCCTGCTACTTTAGGGAGGAGCTCACCTGTGATACACTACGGAATACTGAATGCTGTGGGAAATTAGCTGGAGCCTAGGCTAGAAGTCTCACGTTGGAAAGCTAATTTGCATCCCTTCTAATAATAAAAAAAAAAAACAAGACAAAAAAATGTCAAACCTGTATCTAAGTCGAGCATTGGCAGACATTAGCTTCCAGTAATCAGGATCACAGTCCTGCCCCCCCCCTCCTTGTTATAAACACTATGGGTGATCATTTTCATATAAGTCATTTCATTAAATTATTGAAGTATAAAAAAAATGTGCATTAAACTGCAGCAAATAAAGCTAACCTTTACAGGAAAAGAATATGCCTGTAAATGCACTTGAATATAAATAATTACTTAAATATGCCATTTGAATTTTCCTAACGTTTGCTAATACACTGAATATTTTTCTTTCAGTTTGCACTGTGCAGCCCTAACCAATGATAACCGTGTGTAAATGGAGTAAAGGAGGGATGCACTGAACATGAAAACATTCAATTTATTTTATAATCTTAGTAACAATCACAACTGTATATGGATAAAAGCAGTATCAAACATACAGTAATGTATATGGTTAATATAGACTTTGTAATGTGTCTTTTGAAACACCTCCAAAATACAAATTGAAAATGTCCTGTTCAATGTGTAATAAAATTCACATCCTCTGAATGTTGAGTCCATTTCTGAACACCATGGGGAGAACGGGTGTACAACTGGTGATCCAGTTTATGGAATGCATTGCACCAATATGATTTTCTACCCAGCGCTGTACATGATCATCATTTCTTAATATAATAATAGAGAGAGTCTGACCTTTCCGTACTCACAGGATTAAAGGGCCTGCATTTACCTACAGATACTGATCAGCTTTAAATTCCTTTGGAATCACATGTGAACTGCGGTGAAGGTTTTCTTTTTCCATTCCTGCTAAATGATCTGTAATTAAAAATGCTTTGATTTCAGATCATCGTCAGGCGTCCAGATGCTTAGTAAGACGGCGTACTTTCTCCTTCTTGTTGTGGTTGCCGTGTTTTTTCCAGGGTTTTCCCACCACTGCCTCTGATCCAGGTTTTCCGGGGCCAACAGGTCCGCTGCCTGGCTTGTAGCCCATGACAGACTGAACCCCCTTAGAGAGCGCCCGCACATTCTCCTGGAAACAGAGATCCCATCAATACTCAAGCATTTCAATTTTTTATTTTATGACAGCTAATAAGGCATTTTTCTTACTAATAAGAGGACAGTATATCTACCGTACCTGATGGAAGAAGTTCTTGTCTACCACATTTTCAATTCTCCGGATCTTCTTTGTTGTTGTGGAGGAAGAGGAGAGGTCACAGCCGCCCGAGTCTCTATTCAGGAACTTGTTGTGCTGCGGCTGGAAGTCTTCAGCATTGATATATGAAGGAGGATGGCAGTACAGAAGCTTTCCCTGTAAGGAGTCAACATTGTTAGGAAGAGTTTGTTGGAGAGAGGATGTTTTTTTCAGTATGCAGATATTTTCATATATCTTTAGTTAATCATACAGGTGTTACAGGAGACTGTCTACACATTTGGTACTCAGTGGATGTTTCCCTTATACCCTATTCAACCTTACATACTATACAAAAGAAGGCCAAACCAACAACAAAATTACTAATGAGTGGTTTATACTAGTTTTTCAGTTCTGACTCGCGTCTGGCACTTACGCTGACATAATCCTTCAGGATGTACCGGGCTGATCTGGACTGATCAGGCTGGCCATGCGTTGTCATGAAGCCTCTCATGTCTGAAATACAGGGAAATGCAATAATAAACTTTTGCGGCTCTTACCTAAAAGCAGAGTTTACACAATGCTTTCAAAAACAGAGCAAATAAAAAAAACACACATTCAAGAGAAACTAAGAAAACAAGCTAACATGAAGTGGACAAATTACAATAGATAACTGGTAGTCTCACATCCATAAGCCATCAGGAGCTCCTCAGACGTGGGGGGCCTGTTGGGGTCTTCATCTTCTCGTGGTCGGATGATGTTGATGCCGTAGGTGCCTTCTAACACATGCCTAGGGATCAGCTGACATATGTGAGAAATCTGTTAAGGACGAGGTCCAAGAAATTCTTTAAGTTGGAAGAGCTTCATGAGATTCTAGGTAAACCATTTTAAACATCAACACAAAAATGTAAAATTAATTTTGGTTATTTGAAGTCATTGCAGTAAATAAATCAACAACTGATGCTGGGGTTTAGCGACAGAAGGGTGTAGTTGATCACACTGCCATGATTGGATGATTCAGTTTTAGGCCGGTCTGTCACTGATTGAAAAAGCTGCTGGAGAAAGGATATATGGGAGACTGCCGGTACGTGATCTCTCATCTGGTCAATGGGCAGGATCCCAGAGCAGATCATCTCAGCTTTGGTAGAAACAAAGGAGGGCATGACCAGCCCTGGGCAGTCACAGAGACACAGGCCTGGCTCCACATACAGAGTCTGTGATACATCAAGCAAAGGCAACAAAATCAATCACACCTTATTCTTTCGGTTAATGACTAGAATTAATGTTGAGATGTTTTAAGAGGAGTCCTGTACTTGAAAGTGCTTAGTGTGTCCAGGAGTGGCTGAAACAGACACTTTCTTGTTCCTTAAAATAGTGTTGATGGTGGAACTTTTTCCCACATTAGGATACCCAACCTGTTGAATTCATACACAGTCAATCAGATAACTCATAGGGTGACTTGATCAAAGCATGCATCTTGCAGTCAAATGTATAGTGTTAACTTTTTCCCACCAGTCCCACTGTCAGTTGTCCTTCCTTACACCTGGGCCCGTTATGAACAGCCTTAAACACGTCAAGCAGCTCATCCTTATGCAGCAGACGGCTGGAGTTGTAGAAGGCGGGTTTATCGGAGGAACCAGCAGCCCCTTCCTCTTCGCCATCTTCTGAGCAGGTGTACCAGTCCTCCTCCTCTACAGTTATCTTTTCCTGCTGCTCTTCGTCTGTACCACGCTCTCCTCCCTCATCTTCCTTCTCCTCCGCCAACTTTATCCCCTCCTCTCCAGCTGCTCCTTTTTTTGTCAAGTCTTCATTGTCTGGCTGTACTTCCTCTTCTGGGTCACTCTCTTCACACTCTGGATCTTCCACTTCCATGCCCTGTGAGAAGAGACATTTGATACTTTGATATCGGATTTAAAGGCAGCAGCAAGTGTCTACTCGCATTCACAAACATTCCTCTAAAACAATCTGAAATGACAAACTGATAGCATTCAGCTCCCCATGGTAAAGAAATGTAAATAAATGTATTAACACATACATTATAATTCAGAGGTTAAGTACAGCTTCTCAAACCTACACCTTCTCACCTTTTCCTCTGCATCCAGTCTGTCTCTCTCAGCCAGGGCAGACCAGAAAACCGCCCTAAGCCCCTCTTTCTGGAAGTGTCTGGCCCAGGATCGCCGCTGCTCCCTGGTCAGCAGGTCTGCCTTATTTAACAACAGCATGTTCACCTTATGCTCCGACGCTTCCTTTACATACAACTCCTGGCAGCACACAAGAGAAGTGTGTCAAATGCTCAGTTCACCTTTGTACAGTATTTCTGCAATTGTATTCCTTTTATTTAATTTGATTATTTTACTTATTTATAAATAACTACATTAAGAACAAATCTTTGAGGACAAATTCTCAGATGGAACTCTACAAGAGAACACATGGTGACAGAAACCCAGCATTGAGAATGTGTATGTTGTATGCAGGGATAACTGTCATTAAAAACATTGAAAGGTGTAGTCACTGTTCAGTCACATCCACCCTCAGCAGTGGACTTCCCTTTCCCATTTAAGCCACCCTGCTAAATGCACTCACTAGGTCAGGACATCTGAACAGCAAAGGATTTCTGGCATCAACAATTTGCACGACAACATCACTACAGGAAAACACAAAACAGTTTACCTTTAGTATTACAAAAAAAACACATTCCTTATTAAAGACGTATGAGCTGACAGCTGTATACAGTTTTCGTTTCTCACCTCCTCTCGATCACTCTCCACAGTTGTCGCCAGAACTCCAGGTTCCTCTCAAATGGGGTGAGAATTAACTTCTGTTCTTCTTCAAGCCTTTAGAGGTAACACTTGCAGTTACACGACTGATACTGATAATCTTACACTAATGTAACCAATATTACAAATGCTCTTAATTTTGTGCACCATTTCTCAACAGTGAACATGCAGCAATAACACTGCTGCTTATAAGGAAACAATCTTTGTAAGAGCAAAGGTGACTGAGTTTACAGAATATTACACACTGTGCAAGCACTCGTCTCCACTCCAAGAAGCTGTCTTTCTCTGCTTGCTGAAGCGCATCTGGACTAGTGCCTTCGTCCCAGTGGGGTCTTAAAATTGGGGGAGAGAGATATAAACAAAACTTAAAAATGCAAACCATACAGTACAGGAATCTCCTAAAATGATCTAGATCTGTTCTAATTACCGCCGAGGAATTCTGAGGAAATGCTTGTTGTCTTCATGCAGCTTCTTCAGCCTGGTTCGCTCCTCAGCTGTTAATAAGCCTGCTCTGGCTTCCGCTGGTACAAACTTGATGTTGAGTTTCTCTAAGAAAACAAAGCAAAAAAATAGTCAGAGTGAAATTAAAGGACATAGGAGCAGTGGATGACAGTAATATTTAAAACAATATATATTCAAACACCCTCGAAGCTGCTGCCTAAATTCCAACTTCCTCTAGAACACAGGAACAATTTATCTATGAACCTCTAAGCAGTAAGGGTCCATGTGCTCAATGACAAGACTATTAGGGGCATGAGTAGGTCCATTTTATACTTAGGAAAGAGAGTGGATAGACACATTGCAGCTCCATACAACACAGTATCAACAGGTACAACCCAAACTTTGCTGTGCGGCAACCACTGTGAATTTGGTTTGAGAGTCAACAATTAACTACTAAATCTGCATCCATCTTGATATGATGCACAGAAACAACAACTGTGTCCGAGAATGGAATGCATGAGGGCTATGGGGTGCTTGATATGTAAAGATCATTGACAACCTTTGGACACAATATACATGCACAACAACCCAAGAACTACACAAGACCTAACTGAGGTATTACTTATACCTGCAACAAACTCTGTTCCCGCCAGTTCGGCAGTGGCCAGAAAGTCATCCATGGAACTCTGTTCTGTCACCGACTGCAGGTTTAGCCGCCCCCAGTCATAGCCATCGTTCAGCTCACTGGTGTGAATCTGCAAAAGTCATTTATAACAACATATTAGACATACCGTTGCTTAGTAGATAGCATAAACCAGTTCCAATAATCTTGGTATTGGCAAAAAACAATGCACCTGAATAACTTATTTCCATACCGAATTTACCACTATAGCTTATTCATTACGAACAGGTATTAAAGTGCTTGAGGTTGCCGATGTGCAAAGAAGCGATGTTATTTGGCTGCATTTTCAATGGCCGACAGTGAACTTGAACTTCATAATATATAATGAACAGTGGTAGAATTATCCTCTAGTTGTTGCTATGCCATACCCATGAGTCGCCCCTCTTGTTTCCTCGGCCTGCCTGGAGTCTCTCCTTGATCAGTGCTCGGCCCAGTCCGCTTCCTCCGCCTGCTTTCTTCTTACCCATACTAACTTCTGATGTTGTCACTGCTGTAATAAAATAAGATATTTCACACACAAAAAACACTAAAATATTATATCTGAAGGGTGAAAAAATGCTATATACCACTAGCAAGTGTGTCCCATGTGCACTACAGTTGTTAGGGTAGTAAAAACAGGAAGTGGGACAAACCAATCGAGACCCATATCCGGACGAATCGAACTCAACTACTTGGAGACATTGATTGATATATTTAATTTAAGTAGTACGAATTGCCATTCCACATATGTATAATTAACCACTAAATAATGGGATAATATATGCTTTATTGTAAGCATCTGCAGTGACATAGCTATGGTTCTTATTTTATTTCCATGTGGTACAGTCCACTTGTTTGTCCAGCTATCAAAGGAGCCCTGAAGAAAAGAGGAAAGTACCAACGTTCGTTCCCCATGCATACACGCATACATCTGGTTTACAATTAAATACATGTAAATACAATCCTTGTGAATATATTACTAAAGTATATTACAATACACAAGTCAGTTTTTCGCAAAGTAATAAGAAAATCATCTTCCATCATCACGCAAACACACAAGATGAAAAAAGACACTTCTGATGTCAACCAAGAGATGGCAGCAAAAAACAGCATTATCAGAATGACTGCATTACTTTCACATAATAAACCCCAAAAATGATGAGCTCACTGACATAGTTATTATCTGGCTATTTAATATTATATTACTATATTTCTTAATTTACCGTTGGATCAATGTGTTATTCTGATAGCTATATGTTTGTATTGTTAAAATTGTGTTTAATGCGATACAAAAGATTGTTGAGGGTGAATGTGTTGGTTCCATCTCAGGCGAGAACACTCAAAGTTCCAATGTTTTAATGACTTATTAAGAATCAAATTTTTTTTTTTTTAAATGTGAGGGACAATGTCATTACATTTTTTTAAACAAACCTTATTTGGTGGGGTGGGAATACGGTTGCCTAATTATGCGTAAGGCATTACAATTACAGTTATTGATCTAAAATATATGGGGACTCAGTTACTTCGCACTCAGTGGTGATTTTACTAGTTTAAAACTAGATTCTTTATGTTTTAATCTCTTAAACTATAAATATGATAGTCATATAGAAATGTAGAGAGATTATACATAGGCTATTATGTTATAGCCTATATGTCTCACATTTTTCTGTATAGTAGTCTACTAAGCTATTAATTGACATTCCCAGTTACAACTTGTAAAAAGGAATGTTAATAATATTATGCTGCTAAATGTTGAAAAGATTATGTTTTAGTTATTATTATTAGCCTGTATAACTGTATAAAAAATATGCTGCAGCTATTTGGAAAAAGCAGGCAAGCGTGAGAGTTTTTGTATTAACGAACACAATCGATACTAACCAATGCAGGTCTATTCTCATTTGGTTTAGCCACCCCCATACAGTGTCTCAAATGGTTTCTCCCTGTATATAATCCGCGAAGCTCGCCCTACAGCAGCAGACTCCATTCGGAACATCGGCGAGACCTGCGGCACCACAATGGACAAGAGCACTTTAGAGGATGAACAGATGAAGTACATCGTTTTTGCGTTAATTTCTCACAAAGTAGCTTATAAATGACCTGAAAGGGAAATAAACACTTTACGGATATAGTAGTAGGTTAATACAACGTTTATTTGTTTCTTTCTCTCTCAGTAGACTTTGGTGCTGTTGACTGGAAACAGCAATAAAATGCTGCCTTGGAAAAAGAATAAGTTCGACCTGATTGAGCAAGACAAGCAGTCCAAGCAGAAGGGCTATGCGGTGAGCCTCAACTACTCGGCGCTCACCTCTTTCGCCAAGTCCTGCCCAGAGAGCGCACTCAACAGGGTGGGCAGCATGTTCAAGTCAAAGAGGAAAAAGGTGAAGATCACCAGTGATGACCCCACATACACGGTGCTCTACCTGGGGAATGCCACTACCATCCAGTCCAAAGGGGACGGCTGCACGGACGTGGCAGTGAGCAAGATCTGGGGCAAAAGCGAAATGGGCAAGAACGGTACCAAGATGAGGCTGACCATCAGTTCGCAGGGCATCCGGATGGTGCATATGGACGACAAGGCCAGGAGGCCGGGACACTTGTACTTGCTGCACCGGATAACCTACTGTGTCGCGGACCCGAGGCTACCGAAGATTTTCGCCTGGGTTTACAGGCACGAAATGAAGCACAAGGCCGTGATGTTGCGCTGCCACGCAGTGCTGGTGTCCAAGCCGGAGAAGGCAAAGGCCATGGCGCTGCTGCTGTACCAGACCTCGGCCACGGCCCTGGCTGAGTTCAAAAGACTTAAACGGAGGGACGATGCAAGGCACCAGCAGCAGCAGCTCATAGGGGAACAAACCATCCCATTGATCCCCATCAGGAAGCTGCTGAACGGACAGTGTTACTACAAACCCCCGGTGGAGCGCAGCCGGAGCGCGCCCAAACTGGGCTCCATCTCAGAGGACTTGGTCGGGGAGGAGGAGGAGGAGAAAGCGATGCACTTTGAGTGTGAGGACATTCTGGACACGGACGAGGATAGTGTTGCCAACGGTAAACAGGAGTTGACTCAGATTATTAACGATTTGGGAGAGATGAGCATAGGAAACGATGTGCGGACACTGAAAGCTGACCTCAGAGTCACCAGACTTCTGTCTGGAGAGAGCACGGGCAGTGAGTCCTCAATAGAGAGCAACCAGGAGCCCCCACCGGTTACTAACGGGTTTGAAGAGGTAAAGGTGCAGGAAATTGCCTGAATAAGTGTAGGCATTTCTGGGCGCCTCTGTTTTCTTGTATCCATAAGAAACATTTCCTCTGTCGTCACCGTTATTGGAGTGTTTGTCCGGTGCCTCCACGACTAGCTGAAAGGATCCAGAAAAAAGAAGATTCTGGGACAATTACCGCACTAAACACACAATTAGGCTACTGAATGATGTTTTAAGATTGTGTAAACACTGAAAAAACCGACAAATTCCCAGTGCGCCCTAGGACGCACGGCACTAATTCCATCTCTTTTATTATTTAAGAGGATTTGTTGTATCCTCAAGCTTACTTAACTTTTTTCTCGCTCTTTTAAAAATGTAATTTTTCTATTGAAAGATGCTCATCACAACCCAAAAACATTCTGTTTTTAAAGCACGTTATGTTCTTTTCCTAAGTGGTTCAGTGGGTCTAAACAGGCATCCTTAATTTTCGGTCTGGGCGCTTCTGTAACGCTTCTGTTTATTTACATTTATTTTGCACTGTTGTGGAATTCAATCAAGTATTATGTTGACTACATGTACAAAATGTGTGTTGGTATGTTGTCTAAAACATAAATGTCATATCTTTGCTGTGCAAAAGAAAAAACCTTTATGTATTAAAATGTAAAGTGAAGATGTTTAAATATGTTATTTTTTAAAGAAAATGTGGTTTGTTATGTGAACCTCATAGAACTATCAATAAAAAAAGAAAATGATATAATGTTGTGTCGATTTGTGTTGGAAAACAAGTAGGCCATGTTTTCCTCTGGTGTTTTTAATATAAAGGGGGTTTACCTTGAGAGGCTCAAATTGAGGTCAGCTGCACAGTGCTGCTAAATAAAGACACTGCATTTCTCAGCTTTATATATATATATATATTATAGTCTTGGCTGGATCTTTGTTCTTTTTTGCCAAATTGCTTTCAGGGAACAGGCTGTAGAAGTTATTCAATTAAGGTACTGAAGGCCCATTCATTCTGACTGGCCTCAGGGAAGCCAACCCACATGGGAGGATGTCACCATGAGCACAAGCTGTTAGAACATCACATGGGTCGTTTAATGACAAGGCAGCTGAAGCACCAGAGGACGTTTAACAACATACGGATTGTCTTTTTATTTGCTCTTATGTCTGTCCTCCTTTGGTGATACACTACAGAAAAAAAGGCCAAAAAAAGTGGTAGAAATCTACATACTGTAATGTTGTATGTATAGAATCAAACATTCAGAACCAGCTGATGCTTTTTATTTACATACTGCATTAATAGGGTCACATGCTGTTGTGGATGAAGTACTCAGATCTTTCATTTAAGTAAAAGTAGCAATACCACGGTGTAAGAAATAAAAGTCCTGCATTCAAATGTTTACTTAACTAAAAGTATAACAAGTATTAGCATTAAATGTATACAGTACTATATACAGTACAGTATATTAAAGTACTAATTAAGCAGAATGGTCCCTTTCAGGATTATGTATATTAGTGGATTATAGTAAATGATGCATTCATGTGTTCATCACTTTAACATTACAGTTGGTAAAGGTGGAGTTCATTTCAATAACTTTACATATTTCTGGGTTGCTTATAATAATATATCAGAATATATTAGTTGATTTAAAATTTGTATTGATAATTTCAACCTGCAAAGTAACTAGCAACTAAAGCTGTCAGACAAATTTAATGCAGTTGGAAGTACAATGTTTACCTCTGAGATGTAATGGAATAGATGTATAAAAAATGGAAATACTGAAACAGTACACATGGTACTTGAGTAAATGTACCTACTTACTGTATATTCCACCAATGTTTACGTCTTAGACTTCACTTAAATAACAGTTAATACATGAAAGTGAGACTGATAAAAGATAAGGTTACTTCTTTCTATTAAATGTCTGTACATTAGGATTCATATCTGACATATACAAGGGGCAAAGAGACAGACTCACCTCGCATGCCAGCTCCTATGACCTGTGGTCAGAGAGGCATGTGACTAAGCAGCAGTGACACAACTAATCTTGGTTCTCTAAATGTGAAAGACCTGTCACTGTCACTTCCTTTCACACACAGCAACAATCCTACGCGCAAGCACACAGTTCTTGCCAGTTATTCAGATAGAACAGTATCAACTGGAACACACAGATATTGATGCATTAATGTACTTAAGCCATTAGTGTTAATGCGACTGTCTGCTGGGGCCGCATCCCAAAGCCCACAGCATACAGGGATGCTCCCCCAGAGCCAGGCTTATTCTTACTAACACCACCAGTGCACACTAACAGGGCTGAATAAGACACGGGGAGGGAGAAAAGAGGCTTCCTGCTGCTCAGTGGAGGTGGATATGGGGATTGTTATCAGGACAGACAGTGTTTTACCAGCTGACACAATCCTATTGGCCATGCTGAGGCATTCAATGAAAACAATAACACTCCCACTATGGATTTTATTTAGAAAGAAATCCAGAGACAGAAGGTTAATGTATTTTCAGCCAGCGGTTGATGAGTGCTATAAAAAGCTTCTCAGCAACTCATTATGAATTGATGTGCTTTCAGGACACACACAAACACACACACACACACACACACACACACACACACACACACACACACACACACACACACAGACGTGCTAACTCATTACTGTATTTGTGGCTTGTCAAATGGTTATCATGCATGTTAGAAGCAAGAAGTTGCCCTTATACTGCGAAGATAGCATTACATCATGTGCCCAGCTCACTGTAATTAGTGGACAGTTACCACATAAAGTATAGACATATGAGAAACAGGCCATCCATCTGCTATTCTTGCTTTTTACAGCAGCTCGAAGCATTTGTGGTTTAATATTTCTGTCTGACCAACATTTTCGTACAGCCTGTCCTTGTGTCCCACCTCTGGTCTCTATAGGGTTACCTGGGTATGAGTCACATGTGCAGCCAGCCCACTCACATAATTAAAGGATTGAAAGTGTTAGTGGACGACAAGTGGTTGTGGAAAAACATTTCAAGCTGTCAAGGGAGAGAATTCCTGGCTTATATGAGAGAATAAAATATGTATTTTTTTCAAACTTGCATGTTGCATTATCTGGGAATGGACAAAAGCATCTTTATTTTTTCAGTGACGGATGATAATGAAATACTCAAGTAACTTAAAACATCATAGTACTCGAGTAAATGTACTTTCTATCACTGTATAAAAGTGTAGCACAAGATTTAATGAACACAAAGTATTCTCTGGGTACTTGCCACTTTTCTCCTCTTTGCAGTGATACCCTGCTCACATGTAAACCCTTCATCAATATAAATCACATTAGAATTTAATTAGAGAATTGCTCTGATCATAATTTTAAGGTCACTTAACCATCCTCAAAACAAAGAATAAATGACGGTCACTGCCTGGTCTGACACAATAGCAGAAGAGCAGATTTTACCTACTGGTTCCCTGCTAGTGGAATCAAGCTACAGGCCATTGCTGTACCAGACCATCACTAGTGCCAGGCAGACACACAGCTTCATTTTGAACAACGCATGAAGAAAATCTGTTCGTGAATAATGCAAGAGGGAAGGCCAGCAAAGCACAAGAGCCTTTAGTTGGTATGCCCAGATTGGATTACGCTAGCAGCACTAAGATGTCAGAGAGGTTGAATCAGAGCATAGCGGGATTGTGTCCACTCGACTGTGGAAAAATAAAAAAATAAAAATCCCAGAGCAGAGAGTAACGTGTCCCAGCATGCCTTCACATCATAATTAGATGCTTTATGTAGACAGCATATCAGAATTTAGGGCAGGTGAGGAGGAGCTGGATGAGACACTACTATTTGTAGCATTAAGGTGTGTGATTAATAAGGCCATCAGCTACAGAAACAACCATTAGTCATTTTACGCACAACATAGAATTAGAAGTGCAGCAGACCTTATAGGCAAAGTTGTGGTAAACATTGTTGGCCTTTTTATTTGGAGAAGATTATGTATTTTGACCCCAATGCCTCACAGGCAGACAGTGTCAGACAATGTCAGAGTCCACTCATGACTTTACAAGGATGCCGTGAATGTGAGAAATGCATAGACAGACAGAGTGAAGAAATCCATTATGATGCCAACCTCAGCTCTCATTAGTTTAAATCTGACAGCTGTCCTCTATGTGTGCACGTACATAGTGTGTGTGTGTGTGTGTGTGTGTGTGTGTGTGTAGGTACATGCTCAACTGTCTTCATTTCATGTTCTGCGTCCTCAAAGGCGCTGCTCTGGCTGAAGTGGAGAAAAGATGTGTAAAGCTGAAATGACAGACATAATTTAATGAATTATTGACAAAGTGCATCCATGTAAAGTGACAGTAAAAGATTCAGATAGATGTCAGTGATTTTTTGCACTGGTGGCTGGCAAGTTGAGTCATGTAATCTAAAAGAAACAACTTTGATGAAAAATAAATTTGTATGAGGAGTCTACAGCCATGTTAAAATCTCTGTGACACAATAGTTAGACACAGCAGCTCTTTGAACCAAATGCTAACATAAGCATGCTAACAATGCCCACAATGACAATGCTAACATGCTGATGTCCAGCAGGTAGGTTGTACCATGTTAAACCAACTTGGTTTAGCATGGTAGTGTGCTAACATTTTCTATTTAGCACTAAGAACAAAGTACAGCGGAGGCTGATGGGAGGATGACCTGACCTGATGTTGCTTGATGAAAAGTCAGGAGGATCGATGAGGTCAGAGCAGATAATTACAATGACGGTCAGGAAAACAATTGCATAACTTTGCATCAAAGAGAAATTTATTGTACAAAAATAGGCCTTCTGAGCATAAAACATGCAACAGCGTTGCACAAGTAATGGCAATCTATACAAGAGCGCAGATTCAATTTAAACATGGGAGGAGGGAAGGAGGGTAAAATATTGTGTGGGGGGTCTGGAGGTCCTCTTAGGACATGCTTTTGCGTTAAACACTTCATTTACTGCATTCTGGTGAATTCTTATGCTAACATTTACAGTGGAATTCTTTTTTTTATTTGTGTGTGTGAAAGTAAGCTCTTTAAATGTGCCTGTTCACATCAATGATAAATGAATGCATTTTTATTCATTTATAAACCCCTGGACTTTAATAGCGCAGATGTGTTTCAGCAAGATTTCTGCTCATAGCTACAACTTTCTGCACATTTAAAAATCTGACATAAATAAGGTTTTCTGTGTTCCTTTTTTCAGAACATTTTAATAATTTTGCTTTATAAGTGATGACAACAGAAGGGACTATGTCAAAAAGCCTCCCCAGTTTAAATGACACCTATGGCCACAGAGGTAGCGTGGTGAAAAGTCAGGGAATAAGAAAGAATCATAACAGATGCATGGGAGAAAAGCTTTTATGGGACTCAACACTTATTTCACTCAACAAGGATCTCATAACCTGTCTTTCCTCAGTTCACCACATTCACAGTTACAGGTACCTAGAGAATATTTCAACACTGTGCACTCAGCCATCATTCAGCTTCAGGGTCCAGCATTTAATCTCCACCGTTAATCATACATGCTGAGTCTCTCATAAGACACTTCTCGGTTGGTCTCCATACAATCTGCTCATGTAATGAGCCGTGTCTGTGTCTATGGACCGAGCCCCATGAGGCCTTGAAACTCTAGATTTCACAGTGTCCCATTCAGCCCTGGCTGCTGCTGTTTTCCACTTGCTCTGACACAAAAGCATTGCCCCTGGAGAGCCATAGATTTCAGCAGGGTTATTTCGGTATTTCTGTTCATGGGGAGGAAATGGAATAATAACAGAGGGGAGATAGAGAATCACGGGGTGACCCTTGGACAGCGCAGAATGTAGAATCCAAAATTGGATTTGTGAGGCTTTTTGGTGCTTTTAACAAGATGACCATCAGCATGTTTTGTGTAGGGGCTTGAGCGACATCCATGCCACCAAAACACTCACCATTGCTTTTATTGTTCAGTGGCAAGAGCAAATTAAGGCAAGGTTAAGAGCAACTGTGGCCTACTTTTCAAAACTGTGAGGAAACTCTGGTGAAATCCACATGTGTAATTGCTGTGTTTCAAATACAGACAGGAAACAGATGCCATGTCCAGCACCTAAGTTCATAGGCATGTCCCATAGGATGCACATGTTTCTGTGTGTGCATGTGTGTGTGCAGGTGCTTCTGCTGACAGGAAGACTTGGGGCACCAGAGGCTAGACCTGAGGAAAAGAATACAAATATAGCCCAAATCTGAGAAAACCATCACCAAAAAGTGTAAAGATGTTTGCCACAATATTAAAAATAAAAATATATTTTTTTAATATTTATCTGCTTTGCAGCTAGCTATGGTTTTATAAATGTTTTATAAAGCTCTGATTGCACTTTGTACTGAGGATGCTTTGTGTTTTAAGTCTCATAATGTTCTTTAATGTCAATACATTACACATCAGTGAAGGACCAAAGTGTTGAACACAATGGCATATTTACTGAGGCACTCCGAGTGCTCAGAGGCATTGATTAAACTAATCAAATTGCAATTTTCCATTGAGCTGCCTGCCCTTTAACAGACAGACCTTGTCACTGATAGATGCAGTACGTCATGATTCAGATCAAAAGTATGCAGGTCATTGTGTTAGCTGTGTAAATCTGTGCACCGGTGTTCGATTCATTGCATTTTGCCAGCACATCAGTCGACATTCATGAATAGGTGACCTATTGACAGACCAGATCAACGCTAATCAATAGATGGCCTGGTCGGCTGGGTGCAGTCACCTTTGCAGAAAATACACTTTTCTCACCCATTTACTACTATTCAGAGAGAGAATGGTGTCATAAAAGAAACTGCATTAGGCTATTTTACTGCTGCTAATCTTCATAAAAAAAACATACTTTTGTGTATAACACAGTATACTGTATATTATTGTCAAGATTTCAAGAGCTGAGAAAAATGTCTGTGTTTCCAGTTTTAACACTGTGCTGTGTTAAAATATATTAAACATGGGGAAGTTGTGATTTCCCCTGCACAGAAGTTGTAACTGGACTGTGAGCATGTAGGCCTTTGACAGGTGAGCAGACTGGTAGGGTGAAGGCTGTGTGCCAGCATGTTCCCTCCCTGCAGGTTTGTACTGTACTGTACTACACTGATGTGGTGTGTGAAACTGTCCACACCCACAACCACGCTGCAAAACCAAATCACTGGTTGGGTGTGGTTGATTACTCAAGCAGAGTCAGGTGTGCCGGACCTGAGTGGAACTTCCTATTCTGTAATCAACCCTGACTACAATACCTCTGCATTGCCACACATACACGAAATTTGCTTACACTGATCCTGTCTGCTCAGTGTTTGATTTATGTGAGACTGTGTTTTTTTTTTTTTTGCCTCTCGGTTTTTGCCTCTACTCGGCTCATTACTGGACACCACCCTCACTGGCATCACTCCTGGCTTCCCACTGTCTGGACTCCCAACTTTGTGCTTGTTTACAGACACAATTCAACACTTAAAATCACAACTCATGACTTGGTAGTGTTCTAGGCAAAGTCATGACAACGTTAGCTAGCGCTAGCTGATTCTTCCGATTTCTAGTCGCCGACATATTTTGGGCTTCATTTAAGAAACATAACCTGTAGTAGTACACAATGGTATGTGTATTGTTTTGATTACAATGTGCAGAATTACTTTACGTTGCCTATTTATGTCTATTTTTTCTATTTTCTCACTGTTAATCTCTGGCGTTTTCAGTAACCAGCAGCCCTGTGCTGCAGCACACCAAAACAGCGGAGTCAACATGTGCCCAACCATGTCTGGTTTGGTATTTAGCCAGATGGCGGCTCATCTCTTTCAAGCCTTTAAAAGCCTCTTAAGACACAGGCCATGCGCTCCATGTAAACAACAGAGCAACCTTACTAGACTTCCACTGCCAGACTGTAATCTTAACCCCCCAACAATGCTGTCTCCATGGAATTAGCATCTAGTCTAAATCAAGTGTACTCTGCTGTTGCTATGTCCACCGGCTTACCTGAAGCTTAAAGTGACAGTATATGAGTGTGATCTTTGATTTGTGTTTATTGCTGGTAAACGAAGACTTTATAGGTTCTCTTTCTTTACTGACGTTTCTTCCGAGTTTTAGTCACGGTTGTTACACAGTTTTTCTTCATTTTATCCCTAGTTGCTGCTGCCAAGAACATCAATCACATACTGTTCACCAGGGGATGTTTCCTTTCAAAGAGCTACCTTACACTCTGTGTTTAGACCAGCAAGTTTTCCCAAAATGGCTGGACTTTGTGTTGTATTACTGTAACTAGTACCAGAAGGCAGATCTCATGACTGATTAAGAGGTTTATGTTTCTGCACTACAAAACAAACTGATCAGCTATCATTGTGAATCGGTCAGTATATACTGTATATCTGTGTGCTCATTCAAAATACCTTTAGTTGCCTTTACTTTTTCTGTCTTGATGTTTATTTGTTGCCGAATATCCAAGTGGCACTAAATGTAACAATTATATCACATAGTGTAATGTTCTGTATCTGATTGGTGCCATGTTCCGATTATTAAAAGCATAATTTTGTCACACACACACGCACGCACACACAAAATGTCCCCTCTGTAACCCATACAGTACAGTATGAAATGTTTTCAAGCCCAATGGGGGAAACATTTTCCTGTTTTACAGGAATGATAAAAATGTATTTTGAAGTCAATTGACAAACTAAGTCAAATAATTGTTAAGCTGAAAGATGAGAAGCAGACGTTTTCAGAAGATGTGTGTGTGCGCGCTCACGCATACACTGAGTTGTGCACATCTGTGTGAAGATATGTGATAACAGCCAGGCCAATGACATTCTTGCAATGACCTTTGACCTTCCTTTCACGGCCCTTTCTTGTTTTTGTGCCAGCCCCCTTCAGAGGAATCATGTTTGTTCCTAAGCTAAGAATGTATCTTAGGTCAAGGAGAAATTTCTTAAATGAATGTAGTTTCTCTTTGATGTATATTTCAGCTAATAATGCTGCTGGTGTGGCACTGTAGGCTGGTTAAAGTTAATGAAAGGAAAGTTCTCCCAGCCTTGTTTGATTCAGGCCTGTCGTGTTGTGGAGGTGACAGCAATGTTTGTGTTGCCACTCCTATGCTGCCTTGCTCTCAAGTTAATGGACATAAAAGTTTTATTTGGCCACTGTTCAGCTGAATAATGTGCAAATTTCATTTTTGCATGATTTACCTGCTCTCAATCAAAAATATCTCTTTCAAGAGCTCAATGTCAAAAAGAGACGACAACAGTTTGAAAAATGGGACGCTGACTTTGACTAAATCTGTGCTGAATGAAAGGGAAAATAATTTAAGTCATAAGCAGTTATGAGGTTATTGAAAGTAAGATTGTTTGATATACATATCAAACATGCATTTAAGTCAGGTTTGTCTTTATTTATTTTTTAAATCTTTTTCTCTACCCTGTTTGCCACTGACAGTCTGGCTACCTTACCCAGGACTTCATTCTTCCCCCTCTCTCCATGTTCTCCAGATTTGTTGTTTACCATCCGGTGTCTCAGATCCTGCGTACCAGAGTTTTCATCACAGTCACAACAACAATAGGCTGTGTCTGTGTGTGTGTGTGTGTGTGTGTGTGTGTGTGTGTGTGTGTGTGTTTCTATACAGGATGACAAAGAGAGAGAGTGGCAGTTTTGCAGTTTTGGAGAGCAGGCCTTCGTCATTTCCTTCCCGTTTCCTTCATTTAATTCTCCAGTCTCCTGCTGCAAGTTGCCCCCTCTTTCCTACACACACACACACACACACACACACACACACACACACACACACACACACACACAAAGAACCTGACTTACCACACAAACAAGCTCGCAAAATAGTTTTCATGGACATTCCTTTGAACACACAAAAGCAAGCAAATACCATGCAAATGCATGTACAGGAATTTTACTAACAAAGCAACAGTAATCCAGCCCTGCAGCAAACAGCCACTCATGTATATAGCTTAAATTCATTCATATTCATTAATATACAGTACTTTTACATGCATATAATGCACGTCTTAACAGTTGGCATGTTGTATATTGCAGTTAACTGCCTATATTATTACAATTTGTGTATATTTGTTTGTAAATGTTTGGGTCATTGGGTTCTCGCTAGATCAGTATGAAGTTGTCAATGACATCGCAATGCAGACTTTCAGGTACAGCAGCATATTCATTTGGAGTCAGCAGGTCTAAACAGAGGCTTTTCTCTAAAACTATAGCATTAATACCTGAGAGGCTGCTCATTAGTGTCAATATTGGTATGATTGTGTCATTGGGCCAGCTGAGAGATGCAGTCAGAATCAACAAAGTAACTTATATAATATGTATACAACCCTTTCCATTGCACTTGTAGGGAAAGAGTTTACTACACAAAACATGTCCAGCTCTGTGTAATGGGAAAGATCAGCAGGGACTGCACCTGACAATCAGTTTGCTAAACTCACATACAACATGGTGCTTGTCAGACGTGGGAAAGCAGATGAATTGCAGTGCGCTGGGCTGAATACAAAGCATAAGCACATCGCTCTGTAATCTTTCAGCTTATGAAAATGAAATTGACAGATACCATTGTTTGCTCTAATAAGCAAATGGTGCAAACTCTGTGCGACAGGAATGCACCCAGTCAGGATTCTTGTGATTAAATGGGATTGTACTTGCACACTGTGTGTGTGTGAGTGTGTGTGTGTGTGTGTGCGTGCATGCGTACGTGCGTGCATGTGTGTGTATGTCTGATCTTGTTTAACTACATTTGTGGGGTCCAAAAACCAGGAGTCCAGTAATACTTGTGGGGTCCCGACAGCTTCGACCAAATTGCTGGACCCCACAAGTTTAAAGGGCTGTTTGAGAGTTATGACTTGGTTTTAGGATTAGGGTTAGAATTAGGTTATGGTTAGGGTGAGGGTAAGGGTTAAGGTTAGGCATTTAGTCGTGATGGTTAGGGTTAGGTTAAGGGGCTAGGCAATGTATTATGTCAGAGGGCGTGTCCCCACAAAGATAGTGCCACAAATCTTTTGTGTGTGTGTGTGTGTGTGTGTGTGTGTGTGAGTGCGTGTGTGTCTGTGTTGCTTTGTCAAAACAACCTGCATTAACCCTGTAATATTAAACAAAACCTGTAACATCCACAAGTCTCCCAAAACCAAACTATTACTTTGTTTGTAATGTGTCAACCCTGTCTCCTAAAAAAATGTGTTGTTATTAAAATATTTTGCAGTAAATACTGTTGTAACACTGCCCAGATTATGTTTTTGTGTAATAAGGAAATGCTTATACTGAACATCTGTGCAAGTGTTTACTGCTAACGCAAAATGTTCATGTTGAAGGTTTAAGAAACTGAGAGGCTGAGAAGCTGAAATCCTCCAGGGAGATGAGGTAAGGCTAGGGTTGGAGGTTATGGGGGCGGAGTTTGATTCCTCTGGGTCTTGTTCCCTTCCAATTCCAAAAGGGTCACGTGCCTTCACTCGCCTGCTAACCTGTCCACCTCGACACAGCTGAGCAGATAGGAATGCAATGCCGCTCATATCTGGCCTCTCTGAAGACCTTGGCATTCCTCCAATCGCTTAGGAAGATCAAAGATGAAAGAAATGAGAGAGGAGTTCAAAGAGTTTCTCTGTTTAATTATATTATAGAAATACAATTGTGATGTGAGTATAGAGTTAACTGTAAGGAAGCGGTAAAACATTAAATTTATCCATACACTTTCATTGTTTCACTGTTGTTTAGGGACAGATGGGTATAATAATGTTTTCCCAGGGTTCATAAAAATAATTCTGTAAATGTTATAAATGCAAATAATTCCAAATGGACAGAGAACATGAAAAACTAGAGCTATAGAAACATAATTCCACATATTGTTCTATGGGAAAGAGAATACAAACATGTTAGTGTTCATACATGTGGAAGCCAAATAAGTTAAAATATTTGTAAAGCTGTGAGGTTCCTTAATTTACGTTTAGCTGCAACTTCCACCATGTTGTAACCCACTGTAACAGTGAGAGGTCATCAGAAAAGATGGCTGAAGACTAGTGTAAAAGTTTAAATTCATCATTGCCAAACTTGAACGTGAAGCAGCCAAGTGTGATGCAAGTGGGCTTGGTGCTCAACATGTGAAAAATATAAACACAGTGTGAAATGTGTCACTTTCTCTGCAATGAAATCTTATCGGCTTTGTTACCAGGGAGCTATGTGTCTGGGTGTTTAATGGTGCTCCACCAGACTGACAGCAAAACTAAAGGGTCAGCTAACCAGAATACAAAATATAAATACATGTTTAAGTTCACTCATGGTATTGCACTATAGGCAAATAATGATAATAATAATAATAATAATAATAATAATAATATGTCTTAATTTGGCAGTTATTGCAATAGGGCTTGATGTTCCACACAACTGACACAATATTTTTGGTCCATCTATTTTTTAGCTTGCATCCACAGTTATGCTGGTTTCACCATGCTTTGCCCCTGTTTTAAGTATATGACTTTATTTGCAGCTGTCAGAGAACATACCAAATTAGATTTATAGTTCTTCTCCAATGTTTTGTTTGACCTCTGACCTTTCTGTCGAGTTGACCAGCCTTCAGTTAAAGGCAGACTCTCTCAGTTTGGAACATGTGAGCCTGTTTTATGTGCTGTGTTTGCAAGCTGCAGTCATTGCCTTTGTTTCAGATATAGGAAAGAGAGAGGACAAGAGGCTTTAAATCAAACCAATGAATGAAATGGTTTGTATAATCCTTTGCTTATATAATCTGTACATTGCATATCTCCGAAGATTTCATCAGAAATCACCACCGTTGTTCTTCTCCAGCCATACAGTATTTCCAGTGATGTGACTGATAATTATAATAAGGAGCAAACTGGAAAAAATATGCATCAACTTGTGAGTATAAAAGTGACATTCAAAGACATTGTGCATGACAAGCTCCATTAGTAACACTGACATTTAGCTGAAAAGGGCTGTAATGCGTCAAACAAGGGAAACAGATGGAACTAGAGACACAATCTCCACCGCGGAGGTGTTGTGGTTTTCCAAATAAGAACATCTGCAGCAGACTTACACATTAGATTGGAAGCTATCAGGCCAACTCCCTAGAGATTTAAACTGCTGAAAAATAAACATAGTATGACTTTGATTAGGTTTTCAAAGAATGTTTTCAATCGGCATGCACAACTTTAGTCGCTTGCCAAATTACCCACATTCTGTTATTTCCACCTTTCTCCCTCCATCTAACCTGAACAAGAGAGAGGCAGATGAACGAGTCAGAGATGTATCAAGTGAGAAAATACAGGAGGGGAAAGTAGGTCAGAAAGGCCTTTCTTTGTCAAGCGTTGCATATGCATTAAGATAATTAAAAACAGCTCCAGCAACAAACCAATAACAGCAAACAGTGGGAGGTAATTTTTCTCAATGGTCAAATTTTAAAGTACTCAATATCAGCATCTTTGGTCTAAAATATGCACATTGCTAAGAATGTTGTTTTTTTTATTGTATGTGTGCAAGTGTACATCTTTTCCTCTCCCACACACATTAACAAAGAGAGAGAAACAATGTGCATGTTTGTTTTGCGTGTGTGAGCTCTTAGTATCTTATTGTTGTGCAAAGGCTGCCTGTTTGCCTAAATAACGAAGTCTCAGATGTCAGAGATGTATGAAGTGAGAAAATACAGGAGGGGAAAGTAGGTCAGAAAGGCCTTCTTATGTCAAGTATTGCAAATGTATTAAGATAATTAAAAAAACAGCTGCAGCAACAAACCAACAACAACAAACGGTGGGATGAGATTCAGCCCAGCTATACAAGGGCATCGTCCCCTGAGAACAAAGGTTTTGGCTGCTGTCGTTGGTGTGGTCACACCTTTAATAAGCACTTTTGGGTCTGAAATGAAGTGACAAAGAGCCGGAGTGAATGTGTGTGTGTGTGTGCAAATATGAGTGTGTGTGTGTGTGAGAGTATGCTTTATGTGTGTCTGTAGGCATACATTATTCATGTTCCCATCTGTAGTTTGTATCAAAATACTTGAGATCAGCAGCTTTGGTCTAAAATAATAACCGAGGCCTTGTATGCACATTGCTAAGTGTGTCGGTTTGTTTATTGTATGTGTGCAAGTGTACATCTTTTCCTCTCCCACACACATTAACAAAGCGAGAGAAAGAATGTGCGTGTTTGTTTTGCATGTGTGTGAGCTCTGAGTATCTTCAGTAGAGCTTATTTTTGTGCAGAAGCTGCCTGTCTGCCTAAATAACAGAAAGTCTCTTATCCCTGCGGCTGGAAGGGAAACATGGGTTTACAGCATTTGTGTTGCAAAAGCCAGAGGTCACTGCTAAGAAACACACCAAGCTGACTCTGCCCAATACACAAGTGTGTGGTTAAAAATAGATACCCAACACGGGGATCTGAAGCAGCCTGTCGCAGAGCTTCTGCCTTTTTTGGCTGCTGTGTGGGAAAAGAAAGGTTGGGGGTTTGTGGTTGGAGGAGCTTAATAAAGATTGTGTCAGTGTGAGGGTGATCCCCCTGTCGTTTTCTCTGGCTGTGTCATCACTTTCACTCAAAGTTTGACATGGGGTATCAAACACGCATTGACTCATCCATAGTCTGTGGTGAGGCTACAAGCTACCATGGAATCATGCATTAAATTGTCTGGTGCTGAATAAACTATGTTGTTAAAAAGTTAAAAAGTCTGCCACTTTTTTTCACAAATTAGGAGGACAATGAAAAATAAAAACAACTCAAAAACAATTATACAAACCAAAGCAATCTCAAAAGCAACTTGTAAACATGCAAACAGAAATTAAATCAATAATTAAAGCACAGCAAATAGATTAATAAATATGCAAAACACCCAACAAATCAGGAATAAATAAGGCACAGCAAACCAAAACGTACTTGCAAAAAACTGTAACCAAACAAATTCTCTGCCGTGTGACACATGTCTCAGTCCTTTCCCCTTCTGGGGTTCACCACATTGAATTTTAGGTATCCTGTCCTGCATTATCCCTCTTTAGAAACTCTCCTATGTCTCCTTTTTTAAATAAACTGGTCAAATGGTTTCTAGATTTTCACATACACCCCCAATTTGTTTTTTTAATATATATGTTAATCTCTCCATGGACATGCGGTACAATGCGCCATATTCTTAATCCAAGCACCAATTGTACTTTTTGCCTGTAGTATAGCAAAATCAAAACATTTATATTCTTGGGGTTGCAGATTCAGAGGTTTTATTGATCACCACCCTCCAGAATGTTTTAATTTTGTCAGGTATACTACTGTTCTATTTATTTAATTTAACAGGAGTTTTGTATATCTGCATCAGCCAATTCTATTACAAAAGCTTTAAATTAGATTTTGCTGAGATGCATCACAGGTTTTTTTTCCAATCGTTTTCTGAAATGTCCTCTTTTAAGTCCGCCCTCCATGTCATGTCCCAAGTCTGGTTATTGATGTTTCTTTAGAGCCAGATGCAAGCCAGTTATAGATTGATGAAATCAAACACCTCACATTGCAACTGTTTGGATTGCAACCCGAGTGATTCATTTTGCATAGAAGAAATAAAGTTCCTCACTTGGAGATATTAAAAAAAAGCTTTTTGTAAGGTCATACATTTGGGAGAGATTTCTTCAAAGGACATTAAAATCCCTTCTGGAATTTCTTTGCCTATATCTGGAATCCTGCATCCATCTAGCCTGGTTTAAATGAAAGATTGCCCCACACTGGGCTGAATTGTGACAGAGAGTCCAATATGTTCATATGTTTTTTTTTAAGAGCTATAGGATGTGTTCTTCTCTCCACACGACGGGCACAACAGGAACACTGCAGCCTTCTCCTAAGTCAGACCTGACACAATCACAAAGCTTTGATTTATCGTTGGAATGGGTGTGTGTGCTGTATGTTTGAGTTTGAATGTGGGGTACAGAGAAAGACAAACATTAGATTAAATAAAAATGGTCAAACAAGCAAATACACATATGCAGACCCACACACTAGCCGTCCAGCATAAACACACTGGAAGTGTGATGAATAAACAGTCATCATGGTGGATGGCAGTGTGGCCACAACAGACCTCTTCACTGAAATGTTTTCTTTGATTCAGTGACCTGCACTTTTCTGTCTCCCCTCACCTTTTCACCCACCTTCAAATATGGAGTGTGGACGTTTTCTTTTCTTCTGTTTTTAACAAAAGAAATCATAATTTCAACCAATCTCTGCACAAAGGCTCAGAAGCTCTTTCCATTGTTTAAAACTTTTCTCAGTTGTTGCAGTAGAGAAAAATCTAAAACCTATAGTCCACATTTCCTGATGTAATTGATGTTACCCGTACGAGTTTATGTTGTTGTTATGTCCGTGTCTTTAAATGTTTACCAAGTGAACTGTGGTAATGCTGTTGGATGCTACACTGACTGACAAAGGAAAAGGAGCAGGCTAGCCGACACCGAAGCTGGGGACACGCCGAGGAACTCTAGGTAGGCTTCAAACCCTTATCTTTCAGTCCAGGTTGGCTAAGCAGTTAGCTCCTAGTGTTTTGTGAGAAAAACCAAGCTCTGTTATAAATCATAGACACATTTAGAGTAAGCAGTTTCCCAGAGTTGGTTATGTTCCTGACACTCATCATGGGGAAAATACCACCATGCTCTCATGTGCTGCTATAAAGTGTCTTGCCTACATTGTTGTGTTGATATTATACTGTAAGTAGTTCTGATTTCGAGAGAATAGCCCTTGAAGGAACTGCTAAAATCTAGACAGATCCATTTGAAAAAAATAGTTCAGTATTTTGGGACGTATTGTTCACTCATATCTGCAAGATACATTTGAAAACTTCTGCCAGATGCCAGGTAATTTAGCTTCACACAAAGAGTGGAAACTGAGAGGAAACAGCTAGCCTGGCTCCTTCCAAAGACAACTAAATCCATCTACCAGAACATCTAAAGCCCACTAATTACTGAATACGCTACATCTCATTTGTTTGTTTGTAGAAAAGGTGAAGTGTAAAAACAAGAAAATGTGGTTACACTGGAGGGGGTTGTCGTTAGACAGGAAACCTTCGGGTAGAGCCAGGCTAGCTGTTTTACCCTGTTTCCAGTATTTATGCTAAGTTAAGCTACCTGGCTGCTTGCATTATAGCTTCATATTTACCATACATACAAAAAGTGGTATCTACTCATCTAACTCTTTGCAAGAAAGGAAATCAGCTTATTTACCAAAATGTTAAACTGTTCCTTTAAACCCAAGTCCATTTGAATTTATTGTTTAGATGAATTTAAACTTTATCTCTATATTTGTTTGTTAAGATGTTACAATGTTTTTGAATGTTTCAATAAGTTGACCTGCTGACTTTATTCTTAAAAAAATATTAGAAAACTGTGGAACTGTAAAATAGTGTTTGAAGGTTTTGAAACCAAACAGTGTTTGAGATGAATGAATTGCAATGACTGGACAAGGGGGGAGATTTGAGGACAAATGAAATCAGACTGGATTCAATTCACTTTAGCTAACAAACAGGAAATACATAAGCCATAACTACTGTTTTTGTCTCTCAAATGTGTTTTCAGTTTAAATGGTTCCTCTCTTAACTTTACACCATGTTCTATTGTTAAAGTCGAAGGCCATGCTTCATACATCTAGTGGACAAAAATAGCCATCACGTCGCTGTAAACAGGAAACAGGAAAGCGATTTTGACTATGTGCATTTTGAGTGAGTGTGTGTGTTTTTAACTTCTTCTGCCCTGTCATCTGCCACCTCTCTCTATCTTCGTCAATCTTTGTTTCAGTTCATTTGTCATCTCTCACAAACTCGCTGCCCTCCCTCAGTCTAGATAAAGAAGCCCCATCACACACTGGGTTGTTATCTGAGTGAGTTTGTGTGTGTGTGTGTGTGTGTGTGTGTGTGTGTGTGTGTGTGTGTGTGTGTCTGTTGACCTCCCTGTCGCCAACAGGATCAGCTGACCTCAAACACACGCTCACTGACTGCAGTGAGAGCCGGAGGTGGCGCCATGCTCTTCGGAAATTTAAAACCTGAACTTCCACTTGCACATTGTGCTGCACAGATTTGGTACAGTCAACAAGATAAGACAATGGCTCCAGGGAGATAATTAACTGACTTTCAGGATTATTACAAGGAACACCTTTGAAAATATTTGCACAAAATGCAAAACCAGAGTTGAGAATCCTGGAGAGCAGCCAGTTGGGAAGTAGTGATGGAGCTCCAAACACTGGCCTCACCCTGTTTACTTTTAATCACTTAGCTGACAGTCTTATCCACAGTGATTTACCAAGAGTGCTGCACTGGTATATGAAAAAACAGAAATTTAGAAATTTTTTGCATATTTATTAAAAAAAAAAAACTGAAATATCACATGGTCATATGTATTCAGACCCTTTGCCGTGACCCTCATATGTAACCTCTAGTTCATGAGGTCAAAGGAACTGCCTGAAGAGCTCAGAGACAGAATTGTGGCAAGGCACAGATCTGGTCAAGGTTACAAAAAATTTCTGCTGCACTTGTTCCTAAGAGCACAGTGGCCTCCATAATCCTCAAATGGAAGACGTTTGGGACGACTCAGAACCCAGAGCTGGCCGTTGAGCTATCGGGGGGAGAAGAGCCTTGGAGAGAGGCAAAGAAGAACCCAATGGTCACTGTGGCTAAGCCCAGAGATGCAGTCGGGAGATGGGAGAAAGTTTAGTAAGTCAACTATCACTCATATGTGACATAAGACAAACAAATAAACACATGATACAGTGTGCCTTGGGCTTATTAGTAATACAATGCTGAAATGCCACAATCCATCACATTTAGCGTGTTGTCTGAGATATGAAACAGACAAACAGCTTGGGATTGATCCACAGCCCTCCTTTCAAACTAAAACAGAAGACAGATTCTACCTCCACTTTAAGGAGACCTGTGGAGGTTTTTTATAAGCAAACACAAGTTATGTGGTAACAGTGTATTTGAAGTGTGCATGAGACTGACATGACACTGTCATAACCATGACATGTCACCTGTCATGAACATGAATGTTATGAATGTTTATGACTCTTGTCATTAAATGTCATTTGTTAAATTCTGACTTTTTTAAGGCAAAGTTAGCATTGTTTGAGTTGTTTGTGTTATGACAACTTGACATTAATCAAGACAACAATATCTTTGTTATAATAACATGACATTAACTTAGACAACATAACATACGTATGTCATAGCAGGCCAAACTATTTAGCATTATGTGTTAACATTACATTAAAGTGTCATAAGTGGATGGTCTGTACATTGGCTGTCAGAAAGTGTTGACTGAACTGTCACAGAATGGGAAGTACACAGTGCAGTCACCTGGTGAAAGGAAATGTCTAAAAATACTCAGTTTTAAATTAAAGCTGAAGAGTACATTTTCAGTAGCCTGGTCCTAACAATCTCTCATAAATTTCATTTGTAGTGTGAGTCTGGCCACTCTCCGTTGACAAGTGTTAACTTCCTTGAAGGAGGGTACGCTGTATAACTATTGGCTCCGCCCAGAGCCACTCTGGATCTGCCATAACCAATCGCCAACCTTAGGCTGTGAGGTCGGCTTAGCATCGCTAGTGTTCGCCTTAGCTAACTCCCTCACCACTAACGGAGCGAGCTGGAAAATCAAACTTTTCCCGAACCCCGTGGGAAGAGAGCCACAACACCATGGCCACCATAAAAAAAAAAAAAAATTGTTCTTGCTCGGGCTTTTACTTCTGGATATTGCCACAACAAACCGAATGGCTTCACTCACATTTTTCTCCACCGCCATTACAGCAAGCGCAGGATCTCAGTGTCATTAGCCACTCCCTCTGTTCGCTGATTGGACCGGTAAAGATTTGACCGGAGAATACCAAAGAATATACCGCAAACCCAGAAGGAAAATTAAAATTGAGCGGAAGTACGTAGGAGGGCAGAGCCAGGCTACATGTTCAGTTCTTTTTCGGAGAAAAATGGTCAGACTACATAGTTTGGCTGTAGAGCTTTGCACTGTAATTGCATACATATTCGTGGGGAAACACACAGTCAAGTCTAATTGAACACACATTACAATTAATTAGCATCAGAGAAATAGTACACATTGTAAGTGTAGGTAATGTCTGTGGGTTGCTATGACAGGAGACTTTCTTGTCTCCTGTGGACATGTAGGTTCATGTTCAAAGTTACTCATACACATTTGCTTAGAGGTAAGCAGGCATGCACACCCACATACTTCCACACATACTGTACACACTCCTGTCCCCTGCCCCACCCAGAAAAGCCTGATCTGTGTCTGGCTTCTGTCCATGCGTCCTCCTGTCTCTGCTGATTAGCGGCACAGCTGAGGAAGGAGAAGGAGGAGGAAGAGACGACACAAACAGCACACTGCTTCTACTTGGCCTGCATGTCTGAGCTATTTCCAGCCTCCGCCTGCATGGCCTCAGGATGCAGCCCAGAGCAAGGCGAAAGAAAGCAGAGGATCCTGACTCCTATCTACTCCTGACATTGGCTTATGTCCTCAGTGGTGCCGGAAAAAAGTCCTCCAGAGGTGTTTAAATCAGCGCTATCTCTGAAGACAACAACCTGATTGGGAACTCCGGAGCTTTTGTTTAAAATGAGACCGAAATGGATTGCTCTTTTTGATCCAATTCAACACAAAGGGCCATTAATGTTACGGGATGTTGGGCATTGTGATGCTGTTGGCAGTACAGCTGACTTGGCATATTTTTTGTTGAACTAACATGTAAAAGCATAAGGTCAATTTAACTTCTTGTAACTTGTATTTTCCTTGGAATTTCACTTACCTTGCCTTAAGTGTGCTCTGTTTACAGTAACATTTCCACAAACACACACACACAAACACACACACACAGGGTCATAAAGACTCCTCAGAAATGTTTCTTCTTCACAATCCTCACCCGCATTTTCTCATTTTCTCTGAAGAAACAACATGACAACCTTCCAGTCACCCTGCTTAGCCATTGCCATGGGCAGATTACATCATGTCAGTGTCATTCAGACATATGTCTGCTGCTGTCATTAGCGGTCATTCACAGGGACCAAAGCGTTTGCCAGAACCTACTCTTAATTCCAAGGAAATGTATGGGTGGAGTCAGTGGTGTGGTTATGAAGGATTTAGGTAGTGTGTGTGGAGTTTACACATGGTATTTTTACCAGCAACCAGGTTTAAGTAGACAAATAGAGTCAAAGATAATTACAGGGGTTCTGACTTCTCTTACTGTATCTTCTAAGCCGCAACTCCAGGAATAAACTTGTTAAACCTGAGATGCTAGAAGCATTCAAGCCCCTGAAGACCTGATCTGAACCTGAAAGATTTAGTGTGCACTAAATATGGGTGATGTTTCCTCACATAAAAAAAAGTTCACATCTGGATTTTCTCCATGCTTTACTGCATATACTAAATCACTATTGCATTGACAGAGAAAAGCAAAACAGACAAAGGAATATAGATAGAAAGATTTTACAAATTATAATTTAAATTGTAATTTTTTTTATTCTGAGGTCTGGTACAGTTTGAAAAGAAACATACTAATACAGAAGATAATATGTACATACAATACTATATGAATACAGAAGTATGCTGGCTTGTTCAAAGTCCTATTGCTATGCTCATGTGTACGTGCTGAGAGCATGTACTGTCCAGAATGTACTCAGTACCGATGCTTGACACTGATAATATCGCCAGACTTCTGTCATTGTTGCTATTCCCTATACGGCCTGTTGTTGTTTTTAACAGGGCAGGATTAACCTACTTAAGTTCTGCAAGGTGAAAGAAAAATGAGCCCCTGTGGCCCTATTAATCTGTAGTTTTTAAATAAACATTATTTAAGTAGAAGCACTGGTGCACTAGTATTTGCAGCAGGAGGAAATGTGTATGTGGGATTCATTACAATGCCCATGTTCTCCAGTTTTTGTACAACAGCAGAACTCTATGGCACAGAGGAATGAGTTATATGAGGCTTTGGACACAGTATTATAAGTACTGTTGGTTTTTTCATGGGGTTTGATATCAAAAAGAAAAACATGTGACTAGATCTTAGGCTAGTCAATATAACTAAGATCTGTTTTGTTTTGTTTTATTCCTGTTTATTTATAGTTCTTACAGATGGGACAGGGATGAGACAACCATGACACACAGCTTCTGGTAGCAGTCTGCATAGTGAATGATACTAATGCTAAGTTCTGACTGCTGCTGTGAATGTTCTTAAAATTAGAATATCTGGCACCACTGAATAAAATGTGTCAGTGTTCCGGCTACCAAGACGTTTTGCTGAGTGTAAGAAAACTTTGGAGTCTATAATCAGTGTGAATAGATTGATTCGGTGCCAGCGGACTCACAGGGTGATGCCTTTTTGCTGCACAGCAACCCCCTTGTGTCAGCACAATGACAGTGGAAGCTGTATGGTTGACATAGCATTCCTAACAACACATTCATTACTACAGTTTTTTATACTGTGTCTCCAGTATAACAGGCTACAGATGCACACAATTTGTAGACTGATACACACTTTGCAAAAGACTGGTGATTGTCCCAGAAATGTATCAGATTGATCGTGACATCTGTGTAAACCCTTGAGTCACTGTCTTGTCGTAATAAGCAGCTCCCTTCTGTAAATTCCAGCTTGATTTCTACTGGAAGGCACTTTATGATTTCCATGTGAAATTGATGTGTAATGTCTTGTGGGCTGTGTCTATTTTAGGATGTACCGTAACACAGGTTTGACAAATACAGGAACAGAGTTTCAACAGATCACATCTGTTTTTGCACTGCACTTGTGATTACTTACTTGTTTCCAGCAAATTAACATTACAAGCTGACCTTTTGACACACAAAAACACACACACACACACACACACACACACACACACACACACACACACACACACACATTGGTATTTTTATACTTTTGAGGACCTACACTGACATACAGTAGGGTTTATAATAATTGAGTCCATCATGTTGAGTGATGATTTGTGACAGTTGAATAGCTGAATCAGTTTCTTGCAGCAGTAAATGAATAGTGAATAGAATGAACACTTCCAACTTGACAAAGTTTGCAGAAATAGACACAAACTGGAAGTGACCCACATATCCACTATAGTTTCTCCTATCGCAACCCAATCAATCAGAAAGTAGACAAGTCATGTCGTGATTTGCATGGTTCTCTGCATTGTTGCTTGCACCTAGATTAATTAATAATCAATATGTTGAGTGTATGTGCTGAATGAAATCTAGCTGCTAGATAAAAACACATTTCTTTGATGTCAAATAATATTTGAAAATATATATAAAAAAACAATTGGGGCTTTTCTCCTTTATTAGATAGTGACAGTTGATAGACAGGAAAGGTGGGTGATGACAATTACAAAGGGCCGCAGGTCAAACTTGAACCCGGGCCGCTGCCTACATGGGGTGCACACTCTTACTGGGTGAGCTAGAGGTTGCCCGATAACATATGAATTCTTTATTAAACAAAATTATTCTTTCGTTTTTCATACAGTCAACCTGTGAAAATGTATCATGGTTTGCTAGCAACATCGTCTTTCTTTTGTCTAAATTGGATGTCGAAATCAGCAAAACAAGCTATTAACTGGCCTCACTGACAGTGTCCATTCAGTGCTATATCTATTACCTATGGTTATGTAACACCGGATGAAAACAACACAGACCATCTCTTTTATTGGGCTTCTAAAGAAGGCCTTTTGCAATTATTGTTCCAGTAGGGATTTAATGGCACTTCACTACTGTTTATCCTCAGACCTTACGAAGAACTGGTATCACTTACAGGTGAAGGTCATCCCTATAATGAGTATTGCACAACAGGATGGTATCATCTTTCTGCATAAGTGAAGACCTTTTCATAATTATTTTGTTAATGCGTGTCTATAAGACTATGGTTACATGTGTGTTTGTAATGATCACGCTTGGGCATAGTGACAAAGATTAATAGATAATTGACAAATTAATAACTTATTAAGTTTTATGAAGTCTACATAAAAATTCTTATTGTTATGGTTTGGGGGTTTACTTTGTTTTCTTTTCCCCCTTTGGCTTTTTGGTCCTGTCTTGTCTCCTAGTGTTCCTGTCTTGTGTTGCTGTTCCTGTCTTGTGTTCCCCAGTGAGTGTCTGTCGGTACATTTGGTTTCCTGTTTTATTTTGAAGTCTGGTCTCTGTCTCATCTTGTCTCTAGTTTTACTTCTTACCTGTCTGATTGTCCTGCCTTGCCCTAATATGATTCACCTGATGTATCATCTTGTATTTAACCTCTGTGTTCCCTTTGTCTCTTGTCAGATTGTTTTGTCCTGTTAGCCTTTCAGTCGGTGTTCCTGACCTTTCCTGTGAGTCTTTCCCAGTCACTGTGCTCCCGCATCCAGTGTTTGGTTTTTCCTTTTCTCTTTGGTGTGTGGACAGTGGGAAAAGTGTATCATAGTGCGGGAGGAGTTTCTTTAGATTTTTTAAAGGTCCCATGGCATGAAAATTTCACTTTATATTTAGTTTTTTTAACATTAATATGCATTCCCCCAGGCTGCCTGTTGTCCCCCAGTGGCTAGAAATGGCAATAGGTGTAACCGAGCCCTGGGTATCCTGCTGTGCTTTTGAGAAAATGAAAGTTTAGATGGAATCTTGCTCTTTATGAGGTCATAAGAGGCAAGGTTACCTCCTCTTTCTCTGCTTTGCTTGCCCAGAGAATTTGGCCCACCCATGAGAGAGAGACATCATGGCTTTCAAATGAGCAAAGTGGCCCTGTGTCCAACAGCCGTTGAAAACACATAACAGTTGAGTTTGTTTGGATTACCCTCACCCTGAGGTGTACCATTATAAAGGATACTCACACAGTATGCTCTGCTGCCCTGTCCACTAAGCCATTCAGAGGAAAGCTCATGTTCCAGGTAAGCATAGTGTGAAACAGGCAGCTACAGTAGCAAGGCTTTTTTAATCTACTGTATGTCCAGGCAGTTTTATCACCCATATCTTTATGTAGGTCCATCTACAGCCAAAGCTTACTGGGTTGATGAACAGTCAGCTGATGTTTCTCTGTTATGTTGCCCAAGGGAGAGAGAAATCAGCTCCAGGACAGATTAAAGAGTTAGAGGCCTTCTTTGAAATTTCTTTTTAAGTAAAAAAAAAGGAGTCGACAGGCTAGTGAACTGAACTTGTTGAACTCTGGGACAGATACACATCATCACAGGTACATATTGTCTGTGGCTAAAAATACAACCCAAGAACTGTGAGGGTTATCTCAGCAGGAGATAAAGAACCAGTGAGAAGAAGCAGGAGAATGGCAGATGGCAGAGGATTCTCTGCTGATATATCCTCACTGTCTGCCCTATAGCCTCAGCAGCCGTAGTCTACACCTCCCCCTGCACTGCTTACTTCCAAACGTTATGTTAAAAAAAAAACTGGACTCAAGCAGGTATGTTTATACCTTCACGGATAAAATAAGGGCACTTTTGTAATCTTGTGACAACCAGTGAAATGCAGCAGTTTATATTCAAGCACTCTTATTTTTGTTTATATTCCACTACCATGTGTAAAAGAAATAGATAAAATAGATGGCTTTTTTTTTCTTTTTTTTAATTAAAAACTATTTGGTCAAACATTGTGTACTGGTGCATGGACATAACTAAACAGCTAACAATAACTAGCAGAGGAGCAGCTGATAAATAAGAGGGAGACAGTGATGCATTATTGTTAATCTGAGTCAATTTGTTTAATCCTACACTATATGAAAAAAAATGTGCAATGCTAAAGATGATCAGTGACAATAAAAGATTATACATGATTATATCAAGATGTGAACAGAGAAACATGGGCAAAGAGCAGAGGCCTTTGTTTAAATAGAACATCAAATGTATGGAACACTGAAGACTCAAGCACCAAAGTGTCAACATTTTTATTATTTAGTTGTTTCTATGGTTCACATTCATTCAGTGTTCTAGTGTCAAAACCTTTAAACATAATGATACACATTGTTTCATATTATGCACATATGCATATGTGACAAATATACCAGAAAATGTACACACACACACACACACACACACACACACACACACACACACACACACACGTGTGTGCGTGGCACTATCTTTGTGGTACACAGTGGATCTTCTTAGGTGACAAAATGGAATAAGGCGTGCATGGGATTCTTCTTCATCCGGATCCAAACAAAGGCAGTGTGGAATGACAAAGCAGCCCTTGTGGTAAAGGGATTTTTTAAATTAAAATCTGATCTTCAAGTTAAATCTCAACCATCCCCCCTTTGTTTAGCAGCTGTCGCACACTGTTACTGTATACTGTAGTCCCTAGCAGCAGACCTGGAAGACCCACTGGAGTTGAACCTGACATCCACACAACACACTGCGCATACAAATCTCACAAACTGTGTCTGATGCAATCAGCTGAAATCGCTTCACACTTCACCTGAGGAACCCCAACAGGTCAGGATGTAGGAACAAAACAGGTAGAACAGCTCCATTTATACATTTAGTCATAGAATCGGATAAAGAATTCAATGGTTCAGCACATTCTAACTCTTGCTAAGAGACAAAAAGTTTAAAAATATGAACAGTCCTGAACTACTTGAGTGATTTTTGATTCATGTATTTTACAGCGTGTAGATAGTGACACAATATGTAATGTATAATGTAGTGATGGAATGTAAAAGCCAAATGATGAAAACAGATACTAAAAAAACAAGTTAGACTGACACAAGCACACAAATACATTATGGAAGCCTTGAACCAGTTTACGAAATGGACAAAACAGCAAATTTAAGATGATGATTAATGACTTATTGGAAGTATTGGTGGAAGTATTTAGATACTTTACTTAAGTACAATTACTAATACCACACTGTAAAAATACTCTGTTACAATTAAAAGTCCTGCATTGAAAATGGTACTTAAAAGTAAGTATCATCACTTTAAGTATTCAAAGGACTTCAGTTCAGAAAAATCCTCACATTTCAAAAAACTGGAAACAATCCAAACAGCTCTGTTTACTGGCCTAATCAACTGTACTTAAAGACCATTATATTGTTGGGTAGTATCATTTGTAATGAAACGTTGTATTTTACAAACTACATGTGTTTTGTCTGCAAAAATCTTAATTTGTAAAGAATGGTAATTAAAACGAGTAAAAACTACTGTTATTACTGAAATCTTCAAATTTAGCAAGTATTTTAAAACTCCTGTAATTCTTTTACTTTCTAGTACAGAGATCAAACAGTAACAGTTTACTGGGATGCATCAAAGCTCTATTTTCACTTTCAGTAAAGAAGGAAAGGTCACAATCTGTTTTACAAACTGATCTCAGAACAAGATCTCTTGTCAAAACATCTATTTTCTAACAAGTCCCCTGATGGTGTTTATGTGTCCAGCTACTACGAGCATGGTCCCCTCTCTGCTCTGAGTTTGGTGGTCTTAAATCCAAACACACAGCTGTATGAAATCAAGCCCAAAGATAACCAATGAAATCATACAGAGAGGAAAAAAGAGTTTAGACTCTGCAGGAAGTCTTCTGGCTTGCCAGAACTCTAACTGTGCACAATTCAGCAAAACACAAAGATTAAGAATAGTCTTATTGTCTTTTTTCTGTGTTGTAAATGAGCCAACCTAGATCTTGGATCCAAACCAGCGACGTCATGGCAGATGTCTCAGACTGTTGGACCAAGGCCTTGCCTTTCCAGGATTGTATTGATATTCAAACGTTCCATTACCACATTACGTATGACCCAGTGACTGTAAAAAAAAATAGGTTTGACCTCATCACACTAATCTCATTATAACCACAAGTGAATGCTCTCTGCTGAAAACATGTCCATATCAATACCTCAGTATCAATACTTTTACTTACCAAGCAACTTCACTTGCTGTGGTTGAAATGCCTTGCTCATATGGACATTGTAGTTAGAGAAGACACTAGCTGCATTTCCATTCAATTGTCAAGCAAATGTTTAAGCAAACTTTTGAAATGTTGCAAAAAAAGAAATGCAAATCAGGTGCATTTCCATCAACTGGGCTGGAATGAATAAATTAGGCCACAGTGTAGTATTTGCAAAAGTTGTTGCAATAGTCTGCACTGCAGCTGTAATCTGCCATTAACCAAAGTTTAAAGAAAAAAACGTAACCAGAAACAAAACAAGTCACCTAGGCCATCTGATCTAACCCATCTACAAGAGAAAATGGACAGGAATTTAGTTTCCAGTTTTTGCCAATTGCTTACATACTGATATGAAACGTAAATAATAATAATAATAATAATAATAATAATAATAACTTTGACTTTTATAGCGCCTTTCGCAAACCCAAGGACGCTTAACAAACAAGGGGAGGGGGGTTAAGAGGTGAGGGTGTGTGGCCAGGAGATATTAAACTCCATACGCCTCAGTGAAGAGGTAAGTTTTTAGCTGGGTTTTAAAGGTAATAATAGAGGAGGCAGAGCGAATAACAAGAGGAAGCTTGTTCCAGAGTGATGGTGCACTGACACAGAAGGCTCACATGTAATACACACAGTGATTTCCAACACTAAACACACGTCTATATTAGCCACAGAATTATATCATGATGTCACTTGCTTGCAATTCCAAAGCACCGACTGTCAAATTAACATACCTGTGAGCCAGTCTGTGAAACACAGCCATCAGGTGCGCAAACACATGATACTGTAATTGTAGACACACCAATCAGGTTTAAGCACTATAAAAATGCAGCAGGTAAGTCTAGAATTTTCTGTACTGTATTTTCAATTTTTTTCAGATATTTTCTTTTGTTTGTTCTTTATTTTTTATTGTAATTGTAACCTGTACTGGATACAGTATTTTATGGTTGTCTGTTGTTTGCTGAGCTAACAGTGTTATACACACTACTGTAGTAACATGAAAACTGGACCATGTTTTTGTTGTGATTTTCCATGTTGACATGTTCTCTGTCTACAGCATTGGTCTTGTGTGGTATTTGGTGAATTTATTGTATATTTACACTTTCTCTGTGTACTTCATTTACAGTACTCTAATGGCTGAGAAGTAGAATTGCTAAAAGTGTTTCAAGCTAGCAACACTAGTGGTTCAAATAGAACTTAAGTTAATTAAGTCATGTGAAACGTGTGTGTTATGATAACAAATTGTGTTTTTGATAAATTAGTATATAGTTTTTACAAGAGTGTTTCATTTTGCAAAGGGTCTAAGGTGTTCTGCTGATTGGGTGTGTGGTTGTGCTAATTGTGTGTAGTGTTTTTGAAAAACCGGACCCTTGTTTAAAAATAGTGCCTAAGCAATAAAAAAAAACTAATTGGGCAAGTTATAATTGTTCTTTCATGTCAGCTACTATTTATTATTATACAGTATATTATTGGCGAACATCGGAGAAGACGCAGTTAGCAGAAAAAGCATATCACTCATGTGAGTTAAATTTTCACTATGTCAGAACTTATTTGGCAAAGTTGTTTCAGTATCCCATTTAGCACATCTTTTTCGACAAAGGTAAAAACCACCAACCACCAAGTATTTCTTTTCTAATGTGATACTTCAAAATGCGCATAAAATACTTGACAATGGCTACTGTACAAAAGCCCTTTTTCACAGCAGACATTTTGACTTACTAATAACATTAAAGATGGATCTGTCTATGTTGTGACAGTGAGCCAGTATGCACAATCTGGAACTGAAGCAGCTAAATAGAATTCAGCAATTAATAATTAGATTATTTACAAATCCGCTTTTCCTACTCTGCTATGGGTGTAAATCCCACGTTTTATCACAATAAGACATTATATTGATTCTTTGGACCACAATAAAATATTTACTGATATCACAAAGCCTGCCACGATACAATTACAATATGATTCAATTCAGGGGCCTGCGACCGATACAATACAATACATAAGCCCATTTAACACAATCAGTTACATTTACAGTATGTATATTTACAAAGCAACTACAGTATGATTTGACAATTGTATTACTATGCTCTTCAAGAGATTTAAAGTAAATATAAACTACTTGTTTTAATACAAAGAATAGATATACGTAGAGTGGGAATTTCTAAATAAAAGATGCATCTTAAAGATGATTAAATGTATTGATATTTTCACTTAGTATTGATAATATTGGGTATTTGATAATTTAATTGATATATCGATCTAGACTGATGTAACATTACACTCCTAACATTACACCCCTAATGTCAAAATGTTTTGCACACTATTTTATGCTTTGTTTACATGTTTTTTGTATCTTTGCCAGGCAGAATAAATATTGAAAAGGTTGTAGAAAGATGTAGTGACAAGAAGAGTATAAATCATTCACTTTCCAGGTTTCACAGTTGGTTGGGGAACATGAATTGTAAACAAGCCACTTCTGCAGGGTAGGTTGAGTGGAAGTGCTGCTGCATGAACATGTTTCACTGTCACTATCATAACTGTCCACTGGGAGAGCATGGAGAGTAGCACAATGGGCTGGTTAGTCTCAGTGTGTCTTTATCTGGGGATGCAACAATGTGGCCTAAGACCATGTTCACTAAATACCACAGTTACATACATATTGTTTCACATGAACACTTAAGTATATATCTATCCGACCGTGGCTAAAGGCATGCACACAACAAAAACACACACTACATACACCTGAATCCTACACATAATTTCCCTGTTATCAACACTATGTTGTGTTCTGTATTGGATCAAAAATGTAAGATTCATTTATCAATTTTACTACCACAATATTTTCAACATTTATAAGTCAAGATAAGGCAACTTGACTAGCCTGACATACATTGTATGTGGCTAACATTAGCATTGTCAGCTTCCTGGCTAGCAGGAGGTATAGTTCTTTATTTTTTTGTCTATTCATTAGTAATGTTTGAATTTCTGCAGGTGGCACTTTTCATGTCTTATTATTGCTGCTCATTGAACTATCCATTCAGTTTTTGTTTATTCCAAACATAGCAGCTATCGGCAGAGCTAAATACTGAGGCCAGTGGGAAAGTGCTGTAAACTGTAGTTCCTCCAATACTAAATCAGCCCAGTCTCATGGCAGTTCATGAAATGGTGACGCTATTTAATCTATTGATTTGTGTACAGGTTCACCATTTTGTGTTTTTTTTCATGGTGGTGAGCACAAATTTTTAAACTAATGTATTTCATTGGGAAGCATATTTCGTAATAACAGCACAATTACAGTAGCGAGTAGTCCATATGAAATCCATGTGAAGAGGGTGGTTAGGGTGGTTGGGTGGGTGGATGGGTCAAACAACACAGGAATTTCACCCTGGAGACTGCGTCACATGTGTGGTGGTTCATTTCTGCAGTTTTCTTTCCTAACCACAATCGTCCTATTTTTGTAGTGCGTCCTGCGTGTGGCAGTGTGTCCCATTGTTGTCGCTGGCGCGTGGCGTTTCATTTCCTCATTGTTGCGTCCCCCGGAGACCGCAGAGCGGGTCCTGGCGGTTGTTGTTGTCCCCCCCAGAGCTTTGTGAAATGGTCACGTTCCCATTTTGTGGTGACCACCACGAAATAAGTGTCCCTGTTGACAAATCAATAGATCAAAATAAAAATAAAATAATAGTTGAAATACTATACATGTAAATGCTTGTTCAATGAAAACAAAACCCAGCTTCTCTTTTGAAATATGTCAATATTTTCCACACAACTTTAATATCTGACGGCTTCAAGCTAAAGCTGTTTTTTTGTACAGAAACAAAGTTCACACATATCTAGACACATAGGTTGACAGTTTTTCAAAAGAAACAGTATTGCTGGCAGAAACACATCTAATCTCATAGTAACAGCCAGCACTGATTTCTTTTTCAAATTATTTCATCAATTCAGTGTGATTAGTTGAAAATAATGCCAACAGAATTATATTTTGTCTTAGAACAATATTTTTTTAATTTCATCAACAAGGTGTAATTTGGATTGCAGTATCTTTTAGAGATTCTCCAGCAATCCTTTAGTTGGGATGAAATGTGTTTGTATTAGACTGTATAAAATAGGCAACTTGTGTCGGATCAACTAGAAATCTTGTGATGAGCTTTCTATTGATCTGTCCACTTCCTGCTGTGTCCAAAATGTGTTCAAAAAACCCTGCTGTTCCCACGGACAGCACCTCAAGACTGCAAAAACAAAGCACACACACCAAGGCCAATAACCAAACCATTGAATGTTTATTGTCTGTCACAATAAATATTTTTGAATATGGATTTAAGAGAGTCAACCTCAGTATGTATGTACCAATCTATGATGGTAAGTACAATTCTTTGTAATTAAGTACGTAGTTAACGCAGCAATAGTCTCACATTGCCAGACCTACCTCCATAATGCTGCGGAGGAGGGTCTGGTGAGTCCACACAGCATTCTGGGATTGGAGAACGTTTGGATTGAACGTCGTGGATAAACCCTAACACAGCAATAATAAAAGAGTTTTTGCAAGTTAAGAAAAAGCAACAGTTGCACGGTGCACCACATGTATTATGTTTGCATTACTTTAGCTTTTCAGACTCTTTCTAATATTATCTCCGTCTTCTGATCGATTTCTTATTGGATAGTGAAATAATGTGTGAGTTAAAAATTAAATATTGGGCTTCTGTGGCTTATACCACCAACAAGGCTCAAAATAGCACCACACTTCAATGGTAGCATAATGAGGGTCCCTACATGTAAACCGAAGCATTGAGAACTTTGTAAGTGCACAGACAGTTTATTAAAAAGATAGTTTATAAAGACATTACCTTCGGGTATACAGGCATGCGACATCTTGTAAAACAGTCATGACCAGTCATGACCAGTCAAACGCCAAACGCCGTGCAACCAGTAACCAGTAACATAGCCCAAACACAGCATTCGTGGTTACACATACAGTATGTTATTAATCCCTAGGTTCATTTCGCGCCAGAATTGTCCTTTAAGAAGAACATGAAGAATAATCTGTTGCAAAACTGCTTTCTGTGCTTGCTATTTGAAATTTGCATGGTTGTAATTGATGTGAAACAGAATAGCTAAAAAAAAAAGATTTCTAAGTCTCCACTTATGAATTGCAGACATTCAGCAGTGGTGGAATCACTTTGTTTGTCCCCGTTTCTCTTCTGGAGGGAAATCAAAGCACATCGTTAATCAAACATGTAGCTTCAGACATATTACTGCAGGAGAAAATAATTTATTAGTCATATAAATACCTGAAGCATGGTGTATATTTACCTCCACAGAGACAGGTGTGAGTTTGTGGTTTAAATTCAGATCCTTGTTACCATCGCCCAGTTTGTCACAAGACCACCCTCCCTAAGTGTGCTCCGTGCAGCGTTATTCTTAAAAATAAAGGAAAAGTGAGGCAGAAAAGGGAAACATCTCCTCTCCATGGCAACACTTACCCATGCAAGCATGCACACATTCATATACTGTACATGATTACACATCACATGATAGGTGCAAAGAACCAATACTGTATTATATGTTCAGAAAAACCATGACTTGTTTGTGTCCTATCTCATATTACCTCTATAACATTCTACCTTCTATAATTTCCTGCATTGTAAAACAGTACAAGTGCCTCCCTAAATCTAAGGAAGCCACCAGCCGGTGTTGGGGACAGTAACTTCCTGTACCAGCTTGGACAGGACGGCTGATATCCCAGCCATGTTGTTGATTGTAGATTTAGGAAACACTGAAATATACATTCTTCAGTCAGAACCACCTGTATTCCTTTAAAAAAACTGTTTATTAAGCTAACTCATATGTTAGCTGGCCACAAGCTGAGTGGGAGATACCCCAGAGTGCTGATGGAGAACAACAACAACGCAAAGAGGAAACATCTGCAAAGAGGGTCAACAGCACACAGTGGAATTTCCGCACATGAGGATAAGTCATAAGTCTTTTTTTATCTTACAGTGTGTGTATCCAATGGAGTGCATTCTTAAAAATATATATTTTTGATTGTTGATACTTTTTTCTAGTTATGCTTATTTTTTGCCAACACCGCCAAGTACCTTAAGAAGCAGTTCTTCATTCTTTACCCCCCCAAAAAAAATAAAAACCTTGAAAATACTGAGAAAAAAGGAAAACCCTCAACTCAACAAACCTCAACAACTTTCTAAAAATAGTCAGCAACACTTTCCCCTGAAAAGTGAATGTCTGAGTAGTTGATCTCACAAAAACAATATCATTATACTGATGAAAATGCATCTTACACCTTTCAATTATGAAACATTGTTTACAAATGATTCCACTTTTGCTGAGTTTTACAATTACATATTTTTCACACAGCTCTAACAGACTGTAAGTGTCTGCTGTATTTAAGTTTTTGTAACCCAAAACATTTAGAAGACAAATGTTATAAAATTATTAATGGTCACCATAAGCTGTGTGATAGTAAAATGGTTCTGATTATCTAACTAAAATGGAACGAGTCTCTTTCTGTCTGTCTGTCTGCCTGTCACCTTGGATTTTTTTGACATCTCTTCATCCAGTCGACTTCACACTTAGCAGGAGTATTGCTGATGACCCAAAAACGTGCAGAGTCGAGTGTGAGCTTTGAGATCTACGGGACATATTAATTAATAGTGCATTATCTACACACTGTGTAATGTATTGAGAGGGGGCCCCTATCAACTGTTACACCAACAAACGGCATGTTGAGTACAGCTTGCTCTCTGTCGCTCACTCGCTATAGTATATTCAAGAAAAGATGAAGAAAGAGAGACTGGAGATGTTACATTGTGGCAAACTCAAACGTTTCAAGCATCAGCGACATAACTTTCAGAATATAAAAGTCATATAATAATAACATTTCTGAAAATAGCCTAGTCCAAAATGGCTTGCTCTTAGCAAATGACACATACTGTACATGGCAAGCTGTATTGCTCAGGACCCAAGCAAGTGCACTGTTGAGTGTGAAGTTGTTTAAATTAGCGCAGAGAAAGATGCAAGCAGCACAGCGGCTCATTGGTTAACACTTTAGCCTCATACAGCAAGTTGACACTGCAGAGTTTGATCCCCAGTCTGAGCAGGGCCTTTCTGTGTGGTTTGTATGTTCTACTCTTGTTTGCGGGAGTTACCTCCGGGTGTTACGATTTCCTCCCACCGCTTAGACATGCATGCTAGGTAACTAGGAGTCCAGTTAAAAAATAGCTATCTGGCAAACACTGGTTCATTTACAGAAATGTTGATTAATCAAATTAATAAATCTTACAATCTTACAATCCAAGAGGCCAAAAGATCGGCCAGTTCTGAACAGGCACTGTAACAGTTTTTGTAAATCTGCAAAGCTCGCTTTACAAATGATGTAGTAGGGTATAGTATTTAACTTTTTACTGAATTCTTGATTGAAACTTAGATCTATAATGTCTACTTAGTCATTTTTTTTAAGGAGAAGACTTCGCCTCTAACAGTCCAACTCTTTACAAATGTATGTGAATCCTAAATGTAAATACCAATTAAATATCAAGAAATCAGTCAGAACTTAAATTTCTAAAGCTATCATTATGTTATGTCTACTGTACATGTGGCCTTATTTTTATATGGACAAAGAATAATAACACATTCTTCACAAGTTTTGGCTGTGCTTATTGTAATCTACACAGTAGACAAACATCACACTAATCAATCAGCTGGATTGAAGTGTTGCTGTCAGAAATAAATGTAGTATTGCTTCAATTGCCTCTACAACACTGGAAATAACATTTAGAACAGCAGCGGTAAAAAGAGCTGTTCATGGTTGATGCAGCAAATACTAAGGTCTATGCCCTAAATTATAATTAAATTATAGGGGCATAGACCTGTATAACTGTTGAAGTGGCCACACATCTCCAGTCCAAACCAGAAGACAGACGTCAACAGACAGGTCATTCTTGGGTCAGCTACTACGTCTGTTGAATAAAAGTCAGGCTGCCCCAATTACCAGCACTGTTCATTTTCTGACTATAATTTCAACAAATGTTGCCCACTCAAGTTAAATGTTATTGAATTTATGTCACACTGGGGACCAATTGAATTGTCAAGGGTTGACATCAGGTGAGCATCCCAGCCTTAATACAATGAACTAAAGATGCTAAATATTAAATATTATCAGAGTAACAACATACCATTAAACGTATGGTTTAGTGTCCAACTTTTAGCCTTTTAACACCACACATGATTAGCCTTGTTTATACAGTGAGGAAAATAAGTATTTTAACACCCTGCTATTTTGCAAGTTCTCCCACAGGTGTCTGAAATTGTCAACGTAGGTTTTTGTCATAAAAGCTGGTGTCAGGCTCTGTATCTAATGCAATTTTGTATCGGAGATTTTATTATCGGCACATCCCAATCTCTGCTGTGCTGAGTGGGAAATGATGAGCGAGATAACTTGATGCCAAATATCAACCCTGTACAGACTATTATTTTTGAGCATGAGCTGGCTGACTGAAATAGTGTATAGGATTTAAAACCTTCTCAAAGTATTTTCAAATAGGACTCTTCTAGTGATGATAATTTTCTTCTGACCACCTCCTTGAATAAAGCAGCGTGTAATTTTGATTCCAGCAAGTGATAATTCCTTGTCAGGTTATAAAGGTCGGTGTGGCGGAACCATATATTTTAAATCTAACTGGCTGCAGATACGGTTGTAAGCTCCATTGCTCTGGCCTGTAGTAATGTCTACATACCACTCGAGCTGAAATGATTCGTCAATTAATCAATTAGTCTATCTAACGTTCAATATTTTGATACCGAGTAATCATTTAAGTCAAATGTGAGGATTTCATATTTTTCTCGTCATAGACGATAGTAAATGGTGCGTCTTTGGGTTATGGACTGTTGGTCATATGTAACAGCTTTGTCTCTCGACACAAGCAAATTTATATCACTGGAAAGTGGACTATGCACAGTCTTGTAGAGCAGGCATTTCAGAGCCACTCTAAAACATCTGTGAATTTAAAGTTTTGTACTTTTTTAAGTACAAAACTTAAAAGTAGTTTTTTTAAACATATTTTTTTTAACACCAATGTGCTAAGAAAGAAAGACGAATGAGCATAAGTAGTAAAGGAAAAAAAAACTCGTTCATAATATGTTAAAGAACAAAACTTTTTTTATGATTTAGCCTAATCCATGCTTTGACCAATGGACATAACTTACTGCAATGGTGAGATAATAAAAACCAAGAAACTAGCCTACTTAAATTCATGATTTGTTGTTGAACAAAACATTAGGCAGGAGCGATTCATATCAAACCTGTACCTTTACGTACGGTGTTTCATACCTTCAAGACAATATTCATTTATTTAGATCTATTATAGGATAGGTCTATTTTATGCCAGTCACAAAGGGCCTTTACTCAGATTTACTACACAGATGGAGAAATCTGCATGGAATGAGGCTTCCATTCTGGATCAATACAGTGGCTCTGTAGAGGCTCACAGTGATGATCAGCTCCTGCAGGATTTTAGGAATGGACAAGGTCACTTTGCACATAAGAAAGAATTTTTAGCATAAGCTTTTACATTTTAATGAAATTCATAGTTATTAAAACAAGTTCCACTTTTCTTCTTCCACTAGTCTCACTACTTCAACTTCTTTTTACGGATTTAAACTATTAATCCAGTTTAGCTTTAGCAATTTAGCTATTCAGCCTTCCCATGAATTTTCTGCACAAAATGCATTTTCTAGTTTATATTATAAACTCAAAATGGGGGCTTGAATGTACATTATCATCATGATAAAATTTGAATGGATGGTGATACTGAGTTGCTTATGCATGCACCTGTGCCTGGTGGGTGCCACTTGTTTATCATTACCAAAAGACCCTTCACAGTTGTCATCTACCATCTAAAACTAATGATAGTTGAATTATTTCTTGTGTGTGCACCAATCAACACACCAAAACATCAAACTGAAGAGAAAAGAGGCGTAAAAAATGTCATTACTTTCTCTAATTTGAACATCTGTGTGTATGTTGTTCACTACAGTAACAATAGAAGCTGATAGAAGTGTACTTGTGTATATGGAGTACCCCTTTTGTGACCCAGTCCGTTTTATTTATCCACTGTTCCCATCCTCCGTCTCCCCTTCCTGTGGCCTACATACCTCCCATTCAAAGAATAAGCACCACACGTGAGTTCAGCATCACGTCACACCTACATCTTTGGTGTTCTCTGTCTGAACCCACTGTAAGGAAACATGGCATTGTGTAATGAAAAGCTCTTTGGCCTTTACTTGTTTTCTTCTTCTTTTTTTCTTATCTACACAGCACATGTTAGGTGGTACAAGGAAAAAAGAGGACAACACTGACAGTACTGATAAAACCTAACAAAGAATGAAAAAAATTATGTGAGGACATATTATCATCTAACGACTTTTCTACTAAAGATTTTTTGTTGTCCAGACATATTTTACTTCAATCCTATTTACCCAATGTGTAAAAAAAGATTCAAAACAATGACTTCTGAACAATATGTCTTTTCACTTAATATTGTTATTTTGTGAAGAATCACCAACAAGTGGGACACAATTGTGAAGTGGAACAAAATCTATTGGATATTTTAAACTTTTTTAGCAAATAAAAAACTGAAAAGTGGGGCGTGCAAAATTATTCGGCCCCCTTGCGTTAATACTTGATTGTATTTTAAATGAGCAAAAGTAAAGTAGAACTGACGTAACAGCTGTTACATATTTAAACGGTTAACTTCATTCATTCATTCATTTTACATGCTGTCTCAGCCATAGACATATATATATATATATATATATATATATATATATATATATATATATATATATATATATATATATATATATATGGTCTCATATATATGTTATGGTCTCAGCTGTGGTAAACTAAATTAGCTGTTAGCTAAACTAGCTAACAGACTTGCTTTAACTGTCTATTATGTGAACAGATCGTGCAGTGTCGTAAATACGAGTTCATCATGATATCATATACGCATGCGCGAACATCTTGTACATGCGCAGAATGGATTGTGTACCGACAGTAACGTTACATTCGTTGTGGAACAACACAACAGTGTAAGTTAGTGTAAGATATTTTATTGCGAAACCTCTCAGTTAAAGGTTAAGAGGAAGTTACAGTTAACATAGAACTTAGAGCTTTTATTGTGACGGGGGAAACAAGTGAAGAAAGGGGACGTTCTAAAACGCTTAACGTGAAAAAGCTTAACGTGGTTTAATGTATCTAAACAACGATCAATCATCACCATCACCATGGCCATATCTGTTCATAAACACTTAAACCTGTCAAAAAAACTAAACTGAAATCCAACGATTATAGAAGTTATCTCACGGTAATGTTTTCTTCTTCATTGGTGTCTATGGCGAGGAAAAGGCTTCGTGGCTTAATGTACCTAAACAACGATCAATCATCACCATATTTCTCTCACATATTGCTCCTCATAACCAGTAAAAACTGTCAAAAAATCGGACCCAAAGTCCTATTACTATGGACGGTAGCTGACATTAAGCGTGTCTACTTCAATAAGGGATATTGTAAGGAAAAAGCTTAACGTGAAAAAGCTTAACGTGGCTTAATGTACCTAAACAACGATCAATTATCACCATATTTCTCTCGCATATTGCTCCTCATAACCAGTAAAAACTGTCAAAAAATCGGACCCAAAGTCCTATTATTATGGACGGTAGCTGACATTAAGCGTGTCTGCTTCAATAAGGGATATTGTTTTAATTTTTTTTAACACCAATGTGCTAAGAAATAGAAAGACACATGAGCATAGGTAAAGAAAAGAAAAAAACTCTTTTATAATATGTTAAAGAATTAAACTTTTTTTTATGAATTAGCCTAATCCATGTTTTGACCAATGGACATTATTTGCTGCAGTGGTGAGATAATAAAGAGCAAGAAACTAGCCTACTTAAATTCATGATTTGTTGTTGAACAAACATTAAGCAGGAGTGATTTATTTCAAAACTGTGCCTTTACCTTTGTGGTGTCTCATGCCTTCAAGACAATATTCATTTATTTAGATGGTCTTTTTTATGCCAGTCACAAAGGGCCTTTACTCAGATTTACTACACAGAGAAATCTGCATGGAATGAGGCTTCCATTCTGGATCAATGCAGTGGCTCTGTAGAGGCTCACAGTGATGATCAGCTCCTGCAGGATTTCAGGAACGGACAAGGTCACCTTGTACGTAAGACAGAAAAAACAGCCTTTATTAAAGGTGTCAAAGCCAGATTCCTAACTGTACTACATTCATCCTCTCAGTGTTTGGCCTTTGGCAAATTTAGACCTTGCACTTGTTCAAGGACTTCAGGACCGTTCATAGAAATATGAAGAAAATTGTGTGTACATACTCCCACACACATACTGTATGCACAAATATGTAGACATTGTACAAACTGAAAATATATTCATCATCTTAATATCTGTTGCCATATACACACTAATGAACACAAGGTATAAAGGGGACATGAAAACTCAGTGTTTGTTATCATCTAATGTTACAAGCTATGAATGAAGCTATCAATGAAGCATTCTTCTGTGTTACTTGTGTCACATGTTTTTCATCAATGACTTAAAGGATAACTCCAGCTGATTTTTACCTGAATCTTGATCGCTAGTTATCTACGAGTATTGTCAATAGGAAAAAAAACGACCAAAATCAATGCTAGTAAACTGGAGTTGCTGCAGCTAATGGCCAGGGCCGTTAGCTAAAACGGCTGTTGTGGGGGCATATTTTAAAGAGTGCCTTTGTGCCTCTTAGCAGACACAAAATGCAATTAAAATTTCTGTGCAACATGAACAGGACCCTTAAATGACAACAATATGTGTTTTCAACTCAGACATTGTGAAGAAACCGAATAAATTCAAAGTTTGTAATGTCACTTAATTTGGCTTGATACTGCTGGTAGCTAGCTCTAACTGCTAGCTGCAAGCTGAGTCTGGGATCAGCCAGGTTTTGGTACTGTTGCTATGCTGACTTCCAGCTCATCCATTTTGAATGCAGTGGAGGTCTGTCACGTTTATTGTGCAAGAAGGGGAAAAAACTACAATTTATTGTTGCGAAGGCATGACCTGTCCTCTGGAGGACATAGCCAGAACACCGGGCGCTCTGTTAATTGTTGTTGGCAGTGGGAGGCAACGAAGGCGGCGGGAGAGAAAACAGAAGTAAAGTGCACAAAATGGATGAGATAGAACTCAGCATAGCAACTAACAATTACACAGGGAACTGCTGCGTGATGATTAGTACCAAAACCTGGCTGAACCCCCTCATCCCGGACGCAGCTTGCAGCTAGCAGGCAGAGCTAGCTACCAGCAGTATCGAACCAAATTATGTGACATTAGCTGGAGCAACTCCAGTTTGTCCCCCTCAATTGACAATACTCAGGTAGATAAACTCAATTCTTGGCAGGGGTCTGCAATGGCAGTCGAACACACTTTCTCGAACAGTATAAACATTTATTTAACAGACTAAATCAAATTTATGTTTTTTAACCATGCTAATATGAATCAAAATCCACACTCAGGAAATTCATTAAAAATATCCTGTCACATGCAATACATTCAAAATCTGTACATTTGCTGGAATAGTAACAAAGTCATGAAAATATAAAAAATGCTTTGAATTTAAAAAAAGCTTAAATGATTAACAAAACATAGCATTCCAGCTCTTTTCTTATCCTATTTAGTCAAGAGAATGATCTGCACTTGGAGTGCTGTTTCTTTGCTAAAGCATAAAAAGTTTGTTTATGTTTACCTCCTCCGAGACAGGCATCAATCTAGCAAACAAAGTTGTTTGCTGTGCTGAACCTATTTTGATATTCTTTGTAAAAGACCATGGAATTGTGCAGGGGTGATTCAAACTCAATTGCACAGGGGGGCCAAAACTCAAAAAAGTTGATGGTTTGTATAAACATTTATTTAACAGATAAATTTTATGTTTTTTAACCATTATTATGGTGTAAAATGCAGTGATATCATTCAACATAAAATATTTTGCTCTTCACAATGCAATACATTCAAAATCACATGCTGGTTCTCCTCCCGCATCTTTGGGCGCATCCTTAACCAGTCCATTTTTTTCTGACACATTGCAAATAAGCTGTTGTAAATCCAACAAAACATTTTTCCCATGGCAGTCTCATTTAGTCAGAGCCTGATACACTTTGAAATAATTTGTTTATGTTTGGGGTTAGGTTCTGTGTTTGTCCAGAATGGATTGCAGGTTTAATGTCCAGTCCTTTCGTTTTGTTCATTTTCATCACAGAGAAATTGGAATCTGTCCATGGATGAATTCAAGCCGCATGTTGCAGTGTCAGTCGGTCAGTAGTTTCATCCAGAAGGGAGTATGCGACAAAACTTTTGTGTTTTCAAATCAACAGTGACAGTGTTTCTGCTTGAGTGTCCCTTACATTTTGATCAAGCTCCATCTGCATTTCTTTTATCTGGACAAACGGCGTCAAAACACTTTCATCATACAGTTCTTCACGAATGCACCCTCGGTTGCGGCAACGGTGTCATTTGGGAAAACTGGCACAATGAAACTTGCTTTCACAGGGCAGCTTCACTTTGTGATTTCATGCAGTTATTATGTTTTGAAAACGTCCCTACTGGGATGTCAAATTCTTCTTCAACTCCTTTACCTTTTCATCCCTCAGAACTGTCTGTCTTTCCCCTTACTGTTTTTGAACTTGTCCTCATGTTTTGTCTTTAGTGCCGTCTTTGGTTACCGGACCTCCTTCATTACAGTGATATTGCCAAAGGAGACACACTAATTTACCTGCAAAAAGTAAACATATGGTCATTTAAACCGTGGGCTCTGATAAAGTTTGGTTTGTCTTACAGTGTTTCAGAATCAATTTTCTTTGGCCATTGTTGGGGTATGATGCTTTGATTTGATATTAGCGTTGTATACATCAACAGACCGCAAACTTGAACCGCGGCTTGCCGTTGGCGGCAGTTGCACTGCATCATGGGATTTGTAGTGTGTGTTATTGGGGCGTCATATCACAGGGCCATTAAAAACAGATATATAAAATGATCACGCAGATATAATTGTATGGCGAGCCGGATGTGGCCCGTGGGCCTTGAGTTTGACACATGTGACTTAGTGTGTTCAAATTTGGCAAACTCCTTTCTGTAAATAGTATATAAACTTTCTTAAAGCTGTAGTGCGTAGTTACTGTCGACCCCATGACGATACAAGGTTTCCTTGACCGTGCACCGCCCCCAGCCCTCCTCCATGCAGTTGCTAGTAGCCAAGGAGGGCACAGAGGATTAAAAAAACATGGACTCTTCAGAAGAGGTAATTATCTTCACTTAAGTTTCTGCGTGTGAAAGTTGCTGGACGACATCATTTTCTGAACATAGCTATACTAAGAAATACAGAGAGAGTTGTGTGGAGTGGATAGCCTTAATTAGCTTTGTAGCAACTCATTTGGCAATGGCTTTAATGTAATGGACGTTCATTAATATCAAAAAGTTACGTACTTACAAACTTTAAGAATTATTATTAAAAAGCAAAGATGAAAAAAATTACACTGTACTCAAGCTTAAACCAGTAATCAATTATTAGATTAATGGATTGACAGAAAAATCAATCAATCAACAGCAATTTCAAAAATACCAGAGAGTGATTGGTTCCAGCCTCTTAAATGTAAATGTTTGCTGGTCTTTTTAAGGCTTTTACACACTGGGGACGTTTTAATATAGCGACGATTTTTCTAAGCCTTCACACTGCAAATAGAGACATCAACCAATGCCATTGTGTTGTTTAGTTATTATGACGTAATACGTAATTACGTGACCATAATAACGCGTTGTCTTGAGGAGCTGCAGCATTTCTTAGTGCAAACTGCAGACTAACTACATTCACTTGATATCTCTTTACCGCTAAACTCTCCTCTCTCCCGTCACTTTCTCTCGCTTCAGCAGCATCTCAAGAAGGACTACAAACTGTCCCACCAACATCGTAGATATGCTGGTGCAAATATTTAAACCTTTTATTGAAAAACTGTTGTGAATTTGCATCGCTACTGGTAAAGTTTTGATTTATGCAATTGTTTTGCATTTTCTTGTTGTTTATTCATCAAGCCCCCAAGCTTTCTATGATATTAGATTGAATACTTTTGGGTTCTGGACTTGTTTGTTTGGATTTTTCACTATTTTTTGACATTCTCTGAATCAAATGATTAATTGAATAACTGAGAAAATAATGAACAGATTAATTGATATTTAAAAAAAATGTTGCAGCCTGAATAAAGAAAAACTGAAACAATAGTCTTCGCAAAGGATTCTTGAAATATGTAACAAGAGACACATTTTTATAACTAGATTTCTTGTATGCATATGCTCTTGTGCAGACCAAGGGGGTAAGCGAGCGTCCAGGAAGCGTAGCTCCTATGGCGCCATTTTAATGCTACCAAGCACTAACCCGCCAGTTAGCATTCCATTGACTGCCATTCATTTTGGCGCCACTTTGACAGCAAATAACTTTACATCTGAAGCGTTTAAAAACTTTAGTTGTCCATTGTTTATTTCTAAAGAAACACAACAATGTATAAAAGGCTCCATTACCTTGTATCCTACGTTATGGCTCTGTAGCAGATGTTTTTGTAAAAATAGGCTAACGATTGTGTCATAACCAAGCAACTTGTTGTCGCATAGTTGACAAATCACCATAATGTCAGAAGAAGCTCGCAGTCAGTTTGGACTTATATTAGCTGTTTAAGTTGAATTACTACTGTTAACTATCATTTTAGTTATCAATAATTATCTTGTGCCTATGTTATCTCCTTACATATACCTACGCTTTCCATCTCCGCAAGATTGGGAATGATTGAGATTTCCCTTGGCAGAGCTACCAGAAGAAGACAACTTTCAAACAGGTTGCTCACGTCACATCTACGTCGTCGAGCTCAGTTGGAGGCTGCGCAGTAACACTCAGCCATCACCGGAAAAGTGCTTCTAATAGCTTTCACTGGTCTTTGTCCAGAGCAACGGGATCAGTGGGTCCATTTCTTTCACTGTCTATGGTGAAGACACGTGCACACAGTTGTTTGACCTAGCATTTGCTGATTAAGAGCACTTGACTTCTTGAAAATCTTTTGACTTCTAAAATCTCTTGCCAACTTGAGAGAGATAATAACATGAAAGTGAAATCGCCCTGCAGGGAGTGAGTAGGTCTATCAGTAAGAGCCAGGCTACCTGCCCGTCCTCCCAGAGCTACAACCGCAAGATGAACCTTATTAAGGTGGAAATAAGTTGAGTGGATTGCAAAAAGAGCTCTGATAAGGGGATCTAGCAGTTTCAATTTGGCCCACCAAGAAGCCTGTGAGGTCATTTTGAGTGAAGATGATTTCACACACCAGTAGTTCACATGCATTGCAGCCGCAATGAAATTTAGCTCCTAAATGATGAAATGGCTATTGCACATTCTACCATAAGATTCAGATAACCCTTGAAGTGTAAGAAAAGTTGAGCAAAGTTCTCTCTTAGAGGTGCTAAGTTGGCCAAATATTAATATGTGTAAGTGTCTTTTAGAGCTTTTAAAACGTTTAATTTTCCAGAATGTAGCTCTGGTCTTGGTTTTATTTCTAAAGCTGACATGTTTCAGCAAACAAACCGTATAATTATGAGTTTTGTGTATAATTTTATGAATGCAAAGGTCAAATACAGCCCTCTAACCAAAGCACTCCTTAATGATTCAATTATCCAAACATTTTTATTTTACAAGGTCAAGGTAGGAGGACCTCATGTTGATCCAAGATGTAAGACCTACATGCAAAAAGATCCAGTAGTCTATATTACTCTGTTTGAGAAACCTAAAACTGTTAATTAAAATGAAAAGGGATTTAAATAAAAAAATCCATTGTAATATTGGTCAAGACAATTTGTTTAAACAATTTGCCATTTTGACGCTGGGCAAGTACTTGTTCCAGCTGCCAAATAAAGTGTAGAAGGGGTGTATGGTTAGTTTCAGTATGAGTTAGAGTCGGGGAATATTCGTTTGCAGTTAAGCCACTGACAAGTGTTTGCAAAGTCTCTGTGAGAAAAAGACAGCTGGCTTGGAAAATAACATGCCTAATATTCTGGTCTGACCTCACTGATAAAGCCCTGCCAGAGAAAAAGGTGACATCATCTGGGAGCCAATCTATTGGCTTGGGCTGCACCATCACAACATGGCACACTCAGTTATAATTTCACAGTATTCTACTTCTAGGAACTGGCTTCAGATGTGGACAAATCTTCCATTTATTAGCCCAGCTTATTGTAAACAGATCATTCTGGTGATGTAACATTTTGACTGGGATCACTGGAAACACATTGTATTAATCTGTCTCATGCATTCCATGCATGCATTCCCCCTGCATTTATTAATAGCACAGACAACTTTATCTGAATAAAACATATACATATACAGTATGCAAACCAGATAATGATATACTGTATCATCATCTGGTTTGCAAGGACTAATATTATCATGTGTCTTGCCCCAGTTAACAACAGAATTGTAATTTTAACCACTAAACATTCATAGGCTAGATTCAACATGCAGCTGCAGTTCAGAAAACCCACAATTAATAGTGTGACTTCTTGTTTGTGGCTGCATCTTCAGTAATTTCAGTTTCTGCTCCATTTTTAGTGTTGTACTCTATAGTTTCACAGTTTGACAGCAGCACATCCACCAACACTAGCTTAGATAACGAGTGGACGGACCAACAAGGTCTTTAAAATGATAAATGGTGTTCCTTGTGTGGCCTTTGACACCATAACGTTGTCTATCCCTCCAAACTTAGATTTTAATAAATTACATTTATTAAAAATTGATGTTATGTTTTTGGAGGATTGTGTATGATGAAGACAACAGCAGCTGATTGTGTGGGAGTGTGAATGCTTCTGTGATCACATTATAGTTAAAGATAAATGCTATAACATTTATTCAGTCTTATTATTATATGCCATAACAGATCACCCAAAAATGTTCCGGTCCAGCTCAGCTAAAAACACAAACACGGAATCCGCTAGCATGTTAGAGTGTCGTTACTACTGAGCCTGTTTGTAACCGTTAGGCTACCAACGTTATCTTTGCTTCACCTGTTCAACTGACTTAAGCTGTTTAAATAACAGTCTCAACTGTCCTGTTGTTACAAGCGTGAACTACCCACAAGCAGTTGCCTCGTGCATCTCTGCAGAATGAATATAGAGGAAGCACAATAGCTATAAAAAATAAAAATAAAATTAAAAAAATCTGGCCAAGCAGGGGTTCCCATTGGCCTGGCAGCCAGCCCAGTGGCATGACATTTATTGTATTGTAAATAAATAATGAATGAATGATTTAGCTGTTAAAAGAAATCTTTTCAAAAAATGTTCAATGGAGGGAAGGTTTGACAAAGAATCATGCTCCTAATTAGTATGCTGCTGAATCATATTAGTATTTGGGAGCTGCCCAGTACAATGGCATTCCTCTATTGTTGGTCACCAAGAAGTTATTAATAAACGGATCATTATAATAATATAATTATATAATTCATCTAAGAGTTTCATTTTGTTAGGAATGCTTTATGATTATATTCACAGGAGAGTTAGATGTAAATCAGCAGTCAAGTTGTTAACTGTCAGTATGGTAGAATATCCACTCAGGCTATAGCTGTGTACATAAAAAGTGTGGGAAAGTCTCCACTGAAATATTGTTTCTTTTTGTGTTCAATACATTTTTTTATTGAAATGTTCAATTCTTTTTTTGCAATTGTTTTTTTCTATTTTTTGTTATATGTAAATCCATACACAAGTGTCAAATTCTTAAAAGCCAGAAGTTTCCACACCATTATTGATATAATGGGGTTGAAAGAATAATAGAAACACCTGTCAGTGTAATGCAATAATATCCAACAGCACACCACAAACCTCCATAATGAACATACAGCTCTAGGTCACTGTAGGTGAAGTTACTGTGTAACCGTGCTATGTAATGTTTGATTTTGTTGACTTTGTTTGACTTCTGTTAAGGAGATATAACGATCATCTGACCATAGGAATACGGAGGTAACAGACTGTATGACTTATTTTAGCGAAACTGCTTTGTTCTGGAAATTGTGTCTGCTTGAGGAGTTAATGGATTTTTCTTTAAAGCAACACAAGATAACTTTTTGTAACTTAAAATGTTTTCAAAATCATTTCAGTGGTTCATTAACTCGTAACAGGGGGAACGGCACTTCTGCATTCGCTTTGCGGCTCTCTACAGGCTATAACCGCACTATTTAAGTTTGCCATATCGGTTAGGGGATCTGTAGTTTGAATGAGACTTAATGGGACAATTCCGCTTCCAACCAGTAGTTGGACCAAAGCGGGAAAAGTTATCTAGTGTTGCTTTAATTGCAGTATGTAGCCAGGAAGCATCACCCTATCAGTCAGATGCATTTAAATTTAGCCCTGCAGTTTGTGACATAGTAAGCTCACCTCTACCTACTGTTGGATGCTAAGCTTGTTTTGTAGGACTAGTGTGCCAGGGAGCAATGAGAGAGTGGTTGCTGGCTGAGGAAGCAGACTGTGAATAAACAAAATCATCTATTTGATGCCAACTCAAAGATGCTGCACTCAGTGGCGGTCTTAACATAGAGACATAGGAAGGCGGCTGCTTGGGGCCCCCTACCAGTGGGGGTAGTAGGGGGGCTCCCAACCAAACTCCAAAATAAAATAAAATAAAAAGCCCCCTTCAAAAATCATGGTAAATTATATGAATATTCTTGAAACGTTGGAGTAGTAGTTAAAATGTCTAGTTCATAGTTATTTGTCCCATCACATACACCCCCTACTTTCACAATGAAATGGACTAGTCCGTAGTACCTAATACAGCCCCTACTTTCACAATTAATTGGAATTGTCCGCCACGTTGCACGGCAAAAGATAAACACACAGTGACAGGAGAACTGCAAAGTACACAAACAGAGACGAAGCATGACGAGTTTAAACGGCTCAAATGAAAGAAAAAAGCGAAAAGACGGCAATAAGTATTTGGCAACGCTGCCAAAGATGACAAACTTTTTTACCGTTTCTTTACTGTTGGGGATACAGATAGGAACAACAACGTCCATAGTGTTGAACATGCCACTACAACAGCAGCAGCAGCTAGCTGTGAAGTGGCGCTAGGTGAAGATAACATCAAAGACATATGTTGAAACCTTATTCTCTTTTGGGTTCCATTGTGATTATTATGAAATGTATGCACGGTTTAAAGGGGAAGGTTTTTTTCTCTCCTCTCCAATCTGTACTTCCCCATAGATTAGCTTTACCTGCCTATCCACCATTCAGTCGGTGCGCTTGGGCCCCCAGTTTGCTAAATCCGCCACTGGCTGCACTACCAAGAACAAGTCATCTTAATATTGATTTGACCTGGCAAATATCTGAAAAAAGCACACATTACTTATTTGATTACTGAAGAAAGGGTCAGGGTGAACAAGTTTTAGTGATTATAGGTCATGATGCCCTCAACCGTCATTCTTGTTGTGCTTGTTCCTTCAGCAAAGCTGCTGGACCACTGATCCTGTGGCCATTATAAAGTTAAAACAATGTACCTGGAAAAAAGTATTTGGAAGAGTTTCCTTCTTATTGCATACCAAAAGGCAACTCATTGAGATTTTAGGTGTTGTATAACACATTGTGAAATGTGAAACATGATCACCACATAGATTTATAAAAGGCCTGGTATAAATGGTTGGTTTAATTATGCATATACAGCAGAAGCAGTGGTCTGTTACAATTTAGCAAAAAGTTGTTTAATACTTGTTAATACAATTTGAAACAATTAGTTGATTAATGAATTCTAGTACAGAAAATGAATGGGCAGCTACTTTAAAGCAACATTTTAAGAATACTCTTATTTGTTTGCCTTTATGGCAGCATAGTAAATAAGAAGCTATAGGCAACAGCCGGCTAGCTCAGTGTAGCACAAATACTTGAAACAAGGAGTGATTACATGGTGGTCTGAATTATCATTACCTGGAACTGCAGAGATCACAGGAAAACAAAAATACATTGTTCAATTCTTGGCAAATCTTTCTTTTAGTTAAACAGTATCATTGGTGAGTTGGCTTTGGCTGTGACTCCAAATAATAGAGTTTGTACTCCAAACAAGAATACAGTACCTTGACATAAAAAAGTATTTTTATAACCCAGATGTTTTGAGTTGTCAGACAATGGTGGACTGGACTGCCAAGGAGGGAAAATCTTTCAAATGTTTCCACAGGGAGTCATTTTTTATTAAAAGACAAGGGAGTGGTGACAACGATGTCATGTTAGGAGAATAATAAAATAGAACAGGATTCTGTATAATTGTGTTTTTTAGGATGATGCAACAAGTTAGGAAATGTAATAAAAAACATAGGTGACTTATCCATGCAACGTTGCAATGTGGAGATGCATTATCAAGGTCTTCTGAAATGCTTTCCTGGTATGACAGCAGCCAAAAATCATGTGTATTTAGGTGTATTCTTCTTCAGCCTCATTATTTGCAGTGCTGATTTCTTCACATTAGAATAATGTTTTCATATTTGAATGTATTTTTTTTTTTTCAGTTTGACTATATATTTGAATATTTATTCAATTTTAAAATATCCGTTGACAGCCCTACTGCCAGGGCTGAATTATGCATGGGTTTGTGTGCGTCTATTAGCATTGTGCGTTGAGCCACAAGTGCCTCATTGCATGAATAGTTGAGCAGATTTGCAGTAATGTTTTTCCAGTCTGGTTGATGTGACCTTTCCAATTATCTGTGAGAAAGTGTTGTTTTTAGAGCCCCATTTCTATTGATAATTTAGGGCCTCATTTCAAGTGAAATGTTATTATAACTATTCGAAGCAAACTCATTATGACAAGCTCAAGGTTGTCTTTGCCTGCCAATTGTTACCCTGACCCAAACTCCCCCCATTTATCATTGTGTCCACTGTATAATTGAACTATGTGCTCATACACACTCATTAGCTTGCCATCAATGGGCTGCTGAGACAATAATTAGACATGGTAGTCATCCTGTGTTAATGTGGTGCCCGCAGAAAACTTACAGAAATATGTCCAACCAATTGCTTTGGAGCGGTAAACCCCCATGTCCTTGAACAATAGAGTGCAACATAATTTCCTCCTACAGACTCTTCTCTAACTTTCAAAGGATTTTGCAGAGGCCTCACAGAGGGCCTCGCTTTTTAACAACCCTCATTTGATGGTTGCTTATCCTTTGTGTTGATGCAAACAATAGGAGGAATCTGCTAAATCTGGTGTATTGCTGTGCAGATATATTTCTGACACATATAAACAATATCCAGAGGGGCTGTCTGGAGCCTGTGCAGGCCCCCGGCCCATCCCTACAGATGTCTTGATGGTTCATCACAAAGAGGTACAGCTCTACCTTCCTCATGGCTCCGCCAGCTAGTGAAGATAGATGCAGTCCCACCTTAGTTTGTGCTTGTGTCTGTTTCCCTGGACAATGCATTAATTAGTAATGACAACCAGCTCTCATGTTCCCACAGTAGCTGCAGTGTTAAGCTGACTGTGGGGGGGACCCAAGCAACCAGGTATCGACTGTTGAAAGAAGCATCAGGGGATTTGTTCCAGAAAATCAGCTCTGATTGTCTGAGTGGTTTCAGCAGGTTGGCGGTTTTTGTAAGATTCAGATTTTATGCCTGGAAATCTGGAGGGAGAAACAATATCAAGTGGGTCTTAGTAGTTTACAGGAGCACCCAGGCATGAAAAGTGACCTTTACACTCAAAATGAGCTCAAAATAATGTATCGTCTTCATCAGTAGACTGATATCCCCTGACAAACGTTTGAGATGTTAGAAAACATGTTAGAAAGGCAAAGTCTTTTCTCAGTGTGTTTCTCCTTGTGGTAGCGTCTGGTTCCCCTGCAGCGTGCTACCTCCACACAACGACAGAAACAGCCTGAACAGTATAGTCAAAACCTAAAATTATTGGTGTGAAACAAAGAGATTTAAATTTTCTTTGTAATCAACACAAATTTTGTAAAAAGCATCAAGCATTTTGTCTTCTACAGGTCAGGTTCTTCAAAGTGAATTTTTTCTGTTGCTATCAAGACGTTGTTATATTTACCACTCTAACAACTTTTATTCCTTCTGCAATTTGACTTTTAAATGGATAACTACTCTCTATGGTGTAGGCGTTTATGTAGGCTTGTGTGCTGTACTGTATGTGTGTGTTGTCTTTAGCTGCTCTTAACGAATTGCCCCTTGTGGGATTAATAAAGTTGTTGAATTGAATTGAGCTAACTTGTCCAGATAAATGGGCTTAACAGTAGTAATACATTGACATTGATTTCTCCCAGCATGTTTTCCTCGGATCAGGGAGGCTCCAAAATCATGGTTGCCGCTGTCGCCATGGTCCCGTGTTCCCTTCCCTACTGTGCCCAGCTACGTCCTGCTGTGCCTTGTAATGCTGCACAGTGCCTTTATGCCATGAACTACTACAAAGAACTACTACAAACTACTATTATTTTGATTTATTTTTTAGGGACTGTTATTGCCACTCTTCATTCTGGGATTCAGACACCGCCTACCAAGAGCCTGGGTCTGTCCGAGGTTTCTTCCCAAAGGGGAGTTTTGAATTGCCACTGTAACTGTTGCTTGCTCTGGAGGAAACTACTAGAACTGTTGGGTCCTTGTAAAGTGTCTTGAGATAACTCTTGTTATGAATTGATACTATAAATAAAATTGAATTGAATTGAATATGGATAAGTACCTTATACAACTCCACTGTAAAAGATCATAACTATCCCTTTAACTACAAGGTGTTGCTATTCTGCCACATTATCAAATAAATGTGCATCCAAGGCAAGATCAGATTAGGCAGAGAGCATGCATTAAGGAGCTGATGTACATGTACTGTACAAGGAACTAGATTAATGTGAGGAATCAGGCTTAGTCAAGAAATCGGATTAATACATTTGACATCTAGTGCTATAGTTTAGATAATTTTATCTAAAACCCCAGTGAAAGTGCACTTGGTCAGTCATACTGTACATAGTGCCCTCCTATAACCTACTTTAAACCCATAATGGCAAATTTAAGTGTGATTAGATGTAGGCTTTTATTAAGAAATTGTTGCATGTGTTTAAATAGTTTTATTTTTCAGCTGTTAAAATCAACTTATTTGATAGTTAAAAGCTTCAGTTGTTAATAGGAGTGTCAATGTAATTTTGATTACTTATAGTCAGAGTTTATGTTGAGTTTTTTAGCTTCAGTACAAGAAGGTACTTCAGAATCCTGGTTAAGCTTAGACACTTCCCAATAATCAGGTTTCTTCATCAGATATCTATTTATCTGGGTTTTCTTAATTCTTTAACCTAAATTAACAAGGTCATGTGTATAATGTATGTAATTACAAGTGTCTCTTAGTGACAGTGTCCAGTTGGAAGTGTGTTAATGGGAGCTTTACCAGTGCAGGGGGCCTCTGCAGATTAGAGTGCAGATGTTGTGTTGATTGATTCATCTGTAGCTCTTGCTGCATATTCCTCAGGGCAATCATTGGGCCTTAAGAGTGTTAAATCCTTTACATGGGTTTCTTGTTTTATGATGTAACTAACATCACAGCCAAGCATTCCTGGGGTAGGACAGTTAGTTTCATGTTCGGATTAAACAAACGAGACATAACGTGTTGATAAGTGAGGCTTAGAGGTGCTGTTAGGTGGATTTTTTCTTTTTACCTTTGGACATCCTTTACCTGTTTCTAGTCTTTATGCCTAAACTAACTTCCTACTAAACCTCCATCCTCATGTTTAATATACAGAGTGCCGTTGATCAAATGTTAATCAAATATAATCTTTAAGATTAGAGAAAGATTGATGTTATGGTAAATACAATATATATGATGTGTTTAAGATATGGTTAAGGTTATGCAACTAAAACACATGTTTAAGTTAACAGACATAAATAAGTCTGACAACACAACCGTTCACCTCCACTATTTCTAAACCATTATTTTTGCTGCAACATGGGACACATTAAACCTCACACTGGCACTAAACATTAACATTAGATGTAAATTGTGTGCAGAACCATCTGGCTGGACTCACGTCCTAATGTGAAATAGTGTAAGGCATTAATAGTTGTGAGCACTTGGTTCTTATGGAAGTATTCAAACGTGAGGCATCCAGAAACTAAGGAATTTAAGGTTGCTTAGGAAAATCTTAATGTTGATTTGCCGTCAAGTAGATCTGGCACCAGGCCAGTACAGCAAAAAGATTAATGAACAGAAATTGTTCACTTTCTTAGAAATCCTACAAAAGCACTTCTCCTTTTACCTTTTTTATTTTCACATATTTAGCTATTTTACATATATTGGCAGTCAAAAGTAAAATATTTCTGTCTGTGTTCCTGAATTCATGCCTGTCTGCCTTGATTCTCTTAATCTGTTAAGTTTTTTTTATTTTCTTTCTCCTTCTTTCTTTTTTTCTTTTACTCCCCCTCTCACCTTGGCAGAGTTAGCAGGGTTGATGAGAAATGGCTGCTGTGCTTTTAGTCTCTTGTCTATAAATATGAGAGAACAAACTCACATAAATATTTGAGGGGGCAATACCTGTTCCAGTCTACTCACATGAACACACACAAACAAAAAAACAAACACACTACTGTCACACAAAATAAACTCACTAAAGGTTTTCACACAGACAGATGGATACATAGTCTTTAGCTAACCCTCAAATAAACAGACACAATACAGTACATATCATTTTTCAACACACCCACAAGTTAATTCATGAGCTTTCCTACTACCTGTCCCTGCGGCAGTGAGGAGAGTTACACGTACATCATAATATATACCGGTAGGTTAACAACCTGCAACATTTTCAGGTGAAGGAGGGCTGGACAAAGAAAGGAGGATATAGGGAAGAAGATGTGGTAATGAGCCAACTGTTCCACCTCCTCATCACCTTGGCAATAAACCCACAAGCTTCAGCCAATGCTGCCAGCATCTATTCTGTCTGGGTTTTATTTCACCATGGCAGTCTGTGCTCCATTGCTGTTGGCTGTCTGAGGCTTTTTAACATTGTGACCCATCAAACCTTTCTATTTAAGGTTGAGTTTCTCTAGAAGAAAATTGTTATGTTTATAAAAGTCCTTAACCACCTCCTTTTAGATAAAAAGCCATAAATGGGCTATATTTACAGTGTCAAGTCCATACTGCCTTCACTCACTCTTTGTAAACTCCCAATGTCGCTGATTGTAAATCAATATTGTGGTTAACCATCACAACAATCATCATTGCTCTTTGCATTTGCTCTAACCAAAGAGCAATGATGATTGTTGTGATGGTTTCGGTATATACTGTATGTATATGTTCATAAATGATGTACAGTGGGGCCAAAAAGTATTTAGTCAGCCACTGATTGTGCATGTTGTCCTACTTAGAAAGATGAGAGAGGTCTGTAATTGTCATCATACCTGAGTTACCCTTCAACTATGAGAGTTGAAGGATTTTTAAAGTATTATTTGTAAATTATGGTTGAAAATAAGTATTTGGTCACCTACAAACATGCAAGATTTATGGCTCTCACAGACCTGTAATTTCTTCTTTAATAAGCTCTTCTGTCCTCCACCGTTACCTGTATTAATGGCACCTGTTTGAACTTGTCATCTGTATAAAAGACACCTGTCCACAGCCTCAAACAGTCAGACTCCAAAGTCAACCATGGCCAAGACCAAAGAGCTGTTGAAGGACACCAGGAAGAAAATTGTAGACCTGCACCAGGCTGGGAATAGTGAATCTACAATAGGCAAGCAGGTTGGTGTGACTAAATCAACTGTGGGAGCAATTGATAATTGAAAAAAGACCATTGATAATCTCCCTCGATCTGGGGCTCCACACAAGATCTCATCCCGTGGGGTAGAAATGATAATGAGAACGGTGAGCAAAAATCCCAGAACTACACGGAGGGACCTGATGAATGACCTGCTGAGAGCTGGGACCAAAGTAACAAAGGCGACCATCAGTAACACACTATGTAGAGAGTGACTTAAATCCTGCTTAAGCCAGTACATGTCCAGGCCCGTCTGAAGTTTGCCAGAGAGCATATGGATGATGCAGAAGAGGATTGGGAGAATATCATGTGGTCAGCTGAAACCAAAATGGAACTTTTTGGTAAAAACTCAACTTATTGGAGAAAGAAGACTGTAGAGTTGCATCCCAAGAACACCATACCTACTGTGAAGCATAGGGGAGGAAACATCATGCTTTGGGGCTGTTTTTCTGCAAAGGGGACAGGAAAACTGATCCGTGTTAAGGGAAGAATGAACAGGGCCATTTATTGTGAGATTTTTGCCAAAACCTCCTTCCATCGGTGAGAGCCTTGAAGATGGAACGGGCTGGGTATTCCAGCATGACAATGATCCCAAACACGCCGCTCGGGCAACGAAGGAGTGGCTCCATAAAATGCATTTCAAGGTCCTGGAGTGGCCTAGCCAGTCTCCAGACCTCAACCCCATAGAAGATTTGTGGAGGGAGTTGAAAGTCTGTGTTGCCCAGCGACAGCCCCAAAACTTCACTGCTATAGAGGAGATCTGCATGGAGGAATGGGCCAAAACACCAGCTACAGTGTGCAAACCTGGTGAAGACTTGCAGGAAACATTTGACCTCTGTCATTGCCAAGAAAGGTTATGTTACAAAGTATTAAGTAGAACTTTTGTAATCTGAATAGTTCTCTTGTAATCTGAATATTTCTCAACCATGTTTTACTTTACAGTTTAAAATATTGTATAATTTCAGACAGCAGTTGAACATACCACCGGAGAAGCTGACTTTTTAGTAATAGTTAATGGACCGCTAGTAATATTAGCGGTTTCAGACAGGTTGCTCACATCACATCTACGTCGTCAGCTCAGTTGGATGCTGCACAGCAACGCTCAGCCATCACCAGAAAAGTGCTTCTAATATCCTTCACTGGTCTCCATGGAAGTCAAAGGTGTCGCTTTGTCCATTTCTTATACTGTCTATGGTCCCTCCGCATCTCCCTTCCAGTAGGAGCGAAAACAGCAGCGCTGGCTGGGTTTAAGTTGCTGCCGCTGCTGCTTCAGCATGTGTGGACTCTTTTTGCTGGGTCCCAACTGTCGTTTGTTAGCAAACATTTCTATGCTAACGTTACCTGCTAGTATGCAACTAACTCGTGACAAAAAATGAATTCCCATATTTCACTTTATATATATATATACAGTATGTATGTATGTATGTGAAGAAAATAAGTATTTGAACACCCTGCTATTTTGCAAGTTCTCCCACTTAGAAATCATGGAGGGTCTGAAATTGTCATCGTAGGTGCATGTCCACTGTGAGAGACATAATCTAAAAAATAAAATCCAGAAATCACAATGTATGATTTTTTAACTATTTATTTGTATGATACAGCTGCAAATAAGTATTTGAACACCTGAGAAAATCTATGTTAATATTTGGTACAGTAGCCTTTGTTTGTAATTACAGAGGTCAAACGTTTCCTGTAGTTTTTCACCAGGTTTGACACACTGCAGAAGGGATTTTGGCCCAATCCTCCACACAGATCTTCTCTAGATCAGTCATGTTTCTGGGTTGTCACTGAGAAACATGGAGGTTGAGCTCCCTCCAAAGATTCTCTATTGTGTTTAGGTCTGGAGACTGGCTAGGCCACGCCAGAACCTTGATATGCTTCTTCCAGAGCCACTCCTTGGTTATCCTGGCTGTGTGCTTTGGGTCATTGTCATGTTGGAAGACCCAGCCTCGACCCATCTTCAATGCTCTAACTGAGGGAAGGAGGTTGTTCCCCAAAATCTCGCAATACACGCCCCCTGTCATCCTCTCCTTAATACTTATTTACAGCTGTATCATACAAATAAATAGTTAAAAAATCATACTTTGTGATTTCTGGATTTTTCTTTTTAGATTATGTCTGTCACAGTGGACATGCACGATGACAATTTCAGACCCCTCCATGATTTCTAAGTGGGAGAACTTGCAAAATAGCAGGGTGTTCAAATACTTATTTTACCTCACTGTATATATATAAAATTATTAGGATCACTTTCTGTAATACCCACATTTATTTTAGGATCCTACAGGCCTGTGGGTAGAACTTCTTCCTGAGCCTCTGATTGCTGGCCCGGTGTATCTGGTAACAGTCTGTGATCCTGGTTTAAAAGAAACCCACGTCAGACATATTGTCTGTGTTTTGTTGACACATTCACCCCGAGTTGCTCCCTCTGAGGACTTCAAACAAAACAACAGGACAAGACTCACTTTTTGCACTCGTTATGCAACTGACCTGCACGAGTTACCCGTATATCATGCATGCAAGATAATACTTCTTTTAGAAGAACACAGGATTTAAGAAAGGCTCTGAAGAAGGCTCAGTTTCCTCTTGGTTGAAGAGACACTTTATATTTTTAGCTCTGAGAGGATGAAGGAGATGTGGGTGCTGGGGCCGAGCCGTGACCCTGGACCTGCTGCGTCTGCTCCTGTGTGATATGAGCTGTCCAAGGATTACGGCTGCTCAGAACCTGGGGCCCTCAGAGATTATGCCTGCTGTGTATTAACGTTGATAGAGTTACCAGACAAGAGCAACTGGGCTGAAGCAGCTCTCACAAGACTGCACCAGAAAACATGTCTTTTTCTTTTTCTTTTTTTGGCCACTCGCCTGCTACATCACAGCCAAAAAACAAAACCACTTGGGGGCACTACCTTTGTTGATATTGGGAGTTACATAATCCCAATTGAATTTAGCTGGCTGTTGTTGCCCACTTAATATACTCAAAGCCTGGCACTTCTAATGCCCCTTTCATTATGAATGACCTTATTAGGAATGGGGCTTATACCATGCGGTGTGTCTGTGTGCTTGCTTTGCTGTCCCTGTGAAAGCTTGTGGTTAAGACCTTAGGAGTGGTGACATTTTTACCAACAGAGCTCATTTTGGCTACCAGAATACATTGCATGGCTGCTGTGCAAAAAAATCAATTCACATTTATGAATCAATTCAAGCTCTACCGATTCAAAATCAATTCATAGAATTCCAAAAATTGATTAATATGATTTTTTTTTTTTATTTAATTTTTTAAATAATTAAAAAAAAAAATGGAATGGTGTTTATACTACTACATGCACATACTCTGGATTGTGTTTTAATTGAGAATTGTTTTTTAATCGAAAATCTTTTTTTTAATCAAATTGTGACCCTAAAAATCCAAAACGAAATCGAATCCTGACATTTTTTGAATCGTGCACCCCTAGCTGCTACTATACAAATGAATGGGAAGTGTGGAAATGACAGTGACACACTCCCCAAACAGGTGGGTGGTCGCTACGGAGTTTAAATGAGCATCATGCGGCGATAACATTTAAGAATAGGCTCAAAGTCATAATGCCCCCTATTGGCAACAGGAAGTAGGCCTAAAAGACAAGGTGCTATAGTTTAACAAACTCCTAGAGATTTCATCAGATTGACTTCAAATTCAGTCTGTGTCATCTAAAGACCTTAATGATAAAAAGTTATTAAAAGAAAATCTTTTTGTCAAACGGTGTGGGTGTGGCCATTTTGAGTGTTTAGCAATGAAGGAGAAAGTGGCTGTAACTACAGTGTACATAGTCATATCTGCTTGAAATTTCCCACAATCAACAAGAGTCCAGGCCTGAGGACATCTACAGGCCAATATTAACTTTTGGAAGTCAGTTTTATATAACAAAAATCATCCGATATACATTAAACTTATCCACGTGGTCCACAAGTGATACTGATTATATATCTTAACCATGCCCACTCACGCAGGCCATGCCCCTTCCATAACATTTGAACCATTTGAGGTAGAATCTTGTGTGAGGTGTCAGTGAACTCAGCAGAGAGTTTGTTCTTCATTGGTGATGGTTTGGACCGCCCCCTATGCGTAAGCCACGCCCACTCACATAACTGGTGACCAATTTAAGGTATAGTCTTGTGTGAGGTATCAATGAATTCAGCAATTTATTTTCAGCAAGTCTTCCTTTTTCATTGGTAATGGTTTGACCAGCTCCCTATATTTCGACCACGCCCCCTTTCACAGATAATGAACTGTATGACGTAGAGTCTTGTGTGAGGTATCATTGAACTCAGTAGGGAGTTCCATCTTCATTGGTGCCGATTTGCAGTGTCTGAGAGCTACACAAATGCACGGTCGCAAGTAGCGGCGTCCGCCAGTACCACTGACACACGCACATTAGCGAGGGCCGCTGCTTGCAGCTTTAATTGTTATTAATGTTTTAGTTTAAGTTCAATATTTATCATTCATGCATTTTAATTTTTTTTACGGGTTCTACTTTTTAACAAATACAGAGACAGAGAAAGAGACACACACACACACTTCTGTCCTGGTTATCAGGATCTCACCCTGCTGTTAGGGTGGTGAAGCCAAGTTTCCTCTAGCAGTACATAGCAGTACATAGCATCAGCCAGAATATAAATGTACCACCGTAGATTGCTATCATCTCCCAGTGGTTAAAACACTATAATTTCTGTAATGAACAGTATTGGGCAAGTTACCTTTAAAAAGTAATTAGTTACAGTTACTAGTTACTTCTTCCAAAAAGTAACAGTAGCAGGTTACTTCAGTAAGAAACTAATGTGTTACTTTCAAGTACATTTTTAAATGCTCAAATGTGACCCCAACTCCACCCCTCTTTAATGGAACTTAATGTGCATGTTCAATTGTTTATGGTAAATCTGATAATAATGAAATGGACACTTAATACAGTACATTATTAACAGAAACAATGTACACACATCTAAACTATTTCAATGTTGCTGTGGGACAAAGTGAGGCTAGCCTCCAATCAGATGCCATGTACATACATAACATGTCTAGTGGATTGATACAAATAACAACATAGATATTTTGGAACTTTTGATATTTATTGCCCCTCAACAGGCCACAACTGGGGAAAATTAAATAATCCTTGTTAAGCACCCGTATATCATGCATGCAAGATAATACTTCTTTTAGAAGAACACAGGATTTAAGAAAGGCTCTGAAGAAGGCTCAGTTTCCTCTTGTTTGAAGAGACACTTTATATTTTTGTCAAGCCGGCGTGTTTGTGTGTGTGTGTGAGAGAGAGATTGAGCGAGGGAGAAGTGAGAGAGTGACAGCGTTTAGCTTCGGAGCAAGTAGCCACTCTAGAGTCACAGTGCCTATGTTTTCTGACCACGGTGGGAAAACTTTAGCAGGAAAAGTGCCCCTCCCCCCCTCTTTATTTCATATTGTCATACCTGTCTCTTGTCGAATGACCCGCTTGTGTTGTTCATTGTGTGTCTGACTATGCAAGCTTATGAACACCTGCCAACTCTACCTTTGATTTTACTCAACCTCAGCCAATCATCAGCATTTATGCGCATGTCTCGTGCACGGCCCAATAACCAAGGAAGAAAAAAGTCTTTGCCTCTCGGCTCAGAGATCTAGTTGGTCTGATAAAAAAAAAACATCTTCAATTATAGTAATGCGACACATTTTAATGGTAGTAATGGTAACGACGTTATTAAGATGGGAAGAGTAATCAATTAGCTGTTATTTTATAACTCCATTATTCCCATCACTGGTAATGAACATCTAATACAGTAATAGTAAACATTATATATTAGGATTAGGAATTGTTTTTTTATCCCCCAACAAAGACATATAATATGATGACTATGAGCTTATAAACTGAAAGTACAATAATCTACTGTTATATACAGTATATTATGTTTAATGTTTTTAATATATTGTATATTTTCTGTGCACTTGTTACACACATCTCTGCCATCTATTTAACTGCGTGACATGATAATGTTTCTATTAGCAGCACAAGACTGTGCAGCAGATCATCTTTCATGGTCATCTGGTGCTGCTGAGACTGAGAAAGGGTCACGGGGAAATACCCCAAGCAGCTTGGTGAAAAAAGGTCCACTGTTGGAGCAATCATTAGAAAATGGAAGAAGCTAAACATGACTGTCAATCTCTCTCGGACTGGGGCTCCATGCAAGATCTCACCTCGTGGGGTCTCAATGATCCTGAGAAAGGTGAGAAATCAGCCCAGAACTACACGGGAGGAGCTGGTCAATGACCTGAAAAGAGCTGGGACCACCGTTTCCAAGGTTACTGTTGGCAATACACTAAGACGTCATGGTTTGAAATCATGCATGGCACTTAAGGTTCCCCTGCTTAAACCAGCACATGTCAAGGCCCGTCTTAAGTTTGCCAATGACCATTTGGATGATCCAGAGGAGTCATGGGAGGAAGTCATGTGGTCAGATGAGACCAAAATAGAACTTTTTGGTCATAATTCCACTAACCGTGGTTGGAGGAAGAAGAATGATGAGTACCATCCCAAGAATACCATCCCTACTGTGAAGGATGTTGGTGGTAGCATCATGCTTTGGGGGTGTTTTTTTGCACATGGGACAGGGCGACTGCACTGTATTAAGGAGGGGATGACCGGGGCCATGTATTCCGAGATTTTGGGGAACAACCTCCTTCCCTCAGTTAGAGCATTGAAGATGGGTCGAGGCTGGGTCTTCCAACATGACAATGACCCGAAGCACACAGCCAGGATAACCAAGGAGTTGCTCTGTAAGAAGCATATCAAGGTTCTGGCATGGCCTAGCCAGTCTCCAGACCTAAACCCGATAGAGAATCTTTGGAGGGAGCTCAAACTCTGTGTTTCTCAGCGACAGGCAGCCCAGAAACCTGACTGATCTAGAGAAGATCTGTGTGGAGGAGTGGGCCAAAATCCCTTCTGCAGTGTGTGCAAACCTGGTGAAAAACTACAGGAAACGTTTGACCTCTGTAATTGCAAAAAAAGGCTACTGTACCAAATATTAACATTGATTTTCTCAGGTGTTCAAATACTTATTTACAGCTGTATCATAAAAATAAATAGTTAAAAAATCATACATTGTGATTTCTGGATTTTTCTTTTTAGATTATGTCTCTCACAGTGGACATGCACCTACGTTGACAATTTCAGACCCCTCCGTGATTTCTAAATGGGAGAACTTGCAAAATAGCAGGGTGTTCAAATACTTATTTTCCTCACTGTATCTCACTCTCGCTTTCACTCACACACACACACACACACACACACACACCTTGTAATACACACAAATACTGCATGCATTGCCTGTTTTTTGTTATGTTACATGTTATGTTATGTTTTGTTATGTATATGTTACATATGTCGATCACAAGTTACAGTATATCTTCCTTTTTCTCATCTTGGTTGTGCTCCTGGCTTTGAAAACTTGTCCTCTGGAGCAGTACATGCTTTGTCCATTGCCCTTAGAATCCATACTTGTCACTTTCCATCTTGTTTTTCTTATTTGTTTTGTGTGGATGGGTTTATTTTTGAGTAAAGGGGCTAAATTTAGCTTTGCACCTCCTAATCCCATTTTTCTAAACCAGGCGAGAGGGTAATAGGATATAAAATAACTGTCTTGCCTCTCAAGCTGTGACTCACTGTTTTTTTACCCAATTCATTCAGACCTTATCCCTTAGAGACAAATCACAGTAAAATACCCCAATAGGGCTGAACGATATTGTGTTTTAGCATGTGCGCATAGTCACATCGCAGGACGTTGCGATGTTGACGATAATCCTTTTTTGCTGATTGATATAAAAGTAAACTTTCACCGTTCTCCTTTTACATGATTATTATTGGCCAACCCTTCCCCTTTAAGACAGGTAGCCATGTGGGCAACGTGTATATGTGACGTTAGTCCGACGGAGTTTATTGTTATAGAAAAGTAATGTAGGCAGCAGCTGGTGCTGACAGTGCGCATAGTTTTTGATAGTCTAAATCATCTGATTAATGCAACATAATCATAACGTCTCTCGGCCATTTTCCCTCGCAGAAAGCTGCTACCAGCTGGAAACGTTACACTAATCTACTACACAAGTCTGTGTCTGATCTAAAGTCATTTCCACTGATTTAATTGTTCTTGGATACACAGTTTGTTGCTAGTGCACGTGGCATGCAGGTCTGATCAATTTATCAAAAAAACAAGCTGGCCCCGCTAGTCGACCACAACCTGAAATTTAGAGGAAGCAACATGCAGTCATTGTCATACAAATGACTGCATGGATTGATAGTTTTATATGAATACAATGGTGTCATGCTAGTCAACCAATGTATTTCTACATAATTTCACTTACTTGCTTTGGTGTTTGTAAAGCATTAAAGTTTAACAAAGAATGGTTCACATTAGAAAAGATCCTTTTTCATTTTTATCTATTTTCTATGTAGATGCACTCCCCTACAAAATCACCGCAGTAGTTGAGAATGATTTATAATTTCCAATTAGAGCTATTTATGTAATCTTTTAAAAATTACTTTTTGTTTTTTCATATTGCAATATATTGCAGGGAAAAAAATATCGCAATGTCAGTTTTTTCCAATATCGTGCAGGCCTAATACTATATGCTATGTAAATTTGCAATCATGTATGGAATTAATTACTCATGTATTCACACTACACACTAGGGGTGGAACGGTACACTGAAGTCACGGTTTGGTTCAGACATCACGGTTCTGTACAATGAAGGGAAAAGCAAAACAAAAATGCAGAAGACAATTTTTTTGTTTGTCTCAGGCTGTACCACCTAGTGTCATATAGTCATAGCCTGAAGTCTGTAAGATGTAAACAGTAAACAATAAGTACCCCACATCATCTTCACCATCACCAACACCATCTGTAACTTGTAAACAAAAAAGATAATCAGCTATAAAATAATACAGCTATGAAAATACAGCCTCTGTTCTCTGCAAAGACAAACTAAATTAAAGCTGCAAGCAGCGTTGGACGGTCCCTTGCTTCTCTGAGCGCATCTGAGTTACTCGCGTCTGAGCTGCTCCTTGTGACCATGCATTTTTGCGGCACTCAAACACAACAACTCATCACCAATAAAAAGGGAACTCCCTGCTGAGATCAATGAAACCTCACACAAGACTCTACGTCATTGTGTTTTTTAGCTGTGAAAATGGGCATGGCTAAAGCATAGGGGTCGGGGCAAACCATCACCAATCAAAAATAAATTGCTGAGTTCAATGACACCTCACACAAGACTCTACCTTAAATGGGTCACGAGTTATGAAATGGGGCGTGGTTTAAGCATAGGGGGCGGGCCAAACCATCAGCAATGAAGAAGGAACTCTGCTGAGTTCAATGAAACCTCACACAAGACTACATTAAACAATTCAGATGTTATGAAAGGGGCCGTGGCCTGAGTAATGGGCGTGGTTGATGTATAGAGGGGGCGGCTCAGTATCACATGTAGACCACACATTCTAAGTTTCATGTAAATCGGATATTTGTCATATAAGACTGATTTCTTGCTGCCAGTGGGGGGCGCTATAACCAAAAGTTAATGTTGGCCTAAAACAACTTCTTCGTTCATTGATAAATGGGTTGGACTCTTATGACTCGTGAAAAGTTTCGAGCCAACTGGACAATGTACACTCAAGTTGCACCCACTTCCTGTTTCAATGGCGAAACGGACAAAGTTGCCGCTCGGCCACGGCCATGACCTATGACGAAAAGTTTTTCTTTTAATAACTGTAATGGGAAAATTACATTCAACCAATGATTTTCATATTAATTATTCATAATAGGATCTCCAATGCCTCTCAGAGTATATGACTTCTGTATCTGTCATCTGTGTGTTCCTCCTTGATGGAGACAACTGGGTTTGTTATGACTCCACACCATTTCCTTAAAGAATACAAAATTACATAGACAATGATTTTCTTTCAGTAATTGTTCATTTATTAGGTGATTATTAATTTTAAGTAAATCATTCAAATAGGCCTCCGAAACATGTTATTCCTAAAGATATCTCCTAAAAGTAAGTCCTTCAGTGTTGAAGACAGCTGAACATGTTATGACTCTGCATTTCACTACTGTAAGCAAATGGTAACAAAACACAGGCGCCTCCAGAGATAGGCAAAGGGCAGCTTGGCCGAACCTAAGGTTGGAGTCTGAGCCAATCTATAGACGAGCTAAATCTCTGACTTCTAAGATTGAATGACAACTACAGTCATTTTTTGACGCATTAGACAGATGTATAGGGACAGCTCTGGCTCCTAGAAGTCTGAAGAAGAAGATGAATGGTTTGTTTAAGATTAGAATGTTTTCCAAACATGGTCTGGTTTCTGCTGGGGCAAAAGGGATATAAGGAACTGTCATATGTTACGCGGGCACAGAACTGTTGTCACTTTGTAACTCTGATTCATTGTGAATGCTGTTCTTGTCATTTTTGATTGTTCTCTCGAGAAAATAATTAAACCCTTCCACCGAATACCTAAACTTTTAATCCAGTTTGCAGCCTGTCTTTATTTTGTTTCTACAAGGTCTCTTCTTCACCCAAATTCCTCCCTCGCTGTACAGAAACTTCCACCACATAACTTTTCATCTTTAATGTCTTAAGATGGCACAGACCAAATATGAAGTTGAAATCTCTAGGAGGAGTTTGTTAAAGTATGACATGTGGAAATGGCCAACATCGCACTAATTTCGAACTTTCAATTCAAAATGGCATCCTGTTGGGTTTAGGGGATGGCTCCAATGGCATTTTTTGTACGTCTTGACATGCTTCATACTGTATGTGTACCAAGTTTTGTGAGTCTACGTTAAACATACTGCAGGGGCTCAATTCTTTTAATGTTGTAGGGGGTGCTAGCAAGCCATTTTTGTGCACCTATTCCTGAAACCCTTTAAATACGTAAATTTTCACCAGACTTGATGCGAACGCCATTTTTGGTGAGTTGTCCCCTCAAAAAGGCAATTCATTTGGCTGAAGAAAGGAAAGGAAGAATTCCTTCAGCTTCAATAGGGCCTTCACCATTTTCTAAAATAATCATTTGCATTCATGGTCTTGAACAGGTCATGTCAGTGCTAGTCTCAATAACACAGACGTACATTTCATTTTATGTGATGTTTTCTTTTGTGGGGTGCAAATCGTTCCACCAAAAGAAGTTACTTCCCGAGACTAATTTGGTTTAAAGAAATGCAAAAAAGCCCAGAGCATTTTTTTTCTTCTATCCCAGAATGTAAGTGTGCAATGCAAGACTGTATCAGTGTCCACAAATGTTACATGAACATATACAATAAAAACAACGAGAGACTGTACAGGGTATAGCATAGTAACACACACACACACACACACACACAGCCATTTAGCTTGCTATAATCCTAAGACTTTGTCTCTGAGCCGTAACAGAGATGGAGGCTTGAGTAACATAAGCACAAAGCCTGCTCTGTGTGAGGGTTAGCCAGGTCCTTATGGGGTTGTAGATGTAATTTCCCAGATGAAAGTTCATTATACGGCTGTGTAACATGAAGATGTTGTCAGACAGCATTGATAGAGGGAATACAATGGTCTCATTTAGTAAGAGGGACGATGCCAGAGTTGGCTGCTCCTTGTCTGGACATAGAGAGAAACAGGGCAAGCCACATGCAAGCTACAGCTACTGCACATGGTGGAGATGAAATGGAGAGCAGCAGAGTCAGAGAGATACCAGTTATTTATTGTCTCTATGACTTGGAGCTTGCTTTGTGTTTTTTGTGTGTTTTTGTCTTGAGATTTAGTTGAGCTAAACCGATTACTGTCCAGTCAAGCAGAGTTTAGTTTAGAAACTGGGTCCAACCTCTGGAAGGGAAACCTAGGGGTTTTGGTAAAAAACTTTTTAAAGTAAAACTATTTGGTTAAAAGAAGCTCTTTGATAGAAAACAAAACGGATGAATGAAACATCAGACAGAATAGACAAAGAGCTCACAAATACACAGCTCCATTACAAGTTTTGGACAGAACTAAAGTCTATTATGTAAAGCCAGTCCTCATTAATGAGGCTGTGTTCAGGACTTTGTAGAGCATGATTAATGTGTTTGCGTGAACGTAACCAACTTACCAAGTTCACTTACTGTACATAACAAGGACTGTTGGGCTTTCATATGTGTGCTTAGCCAAACACCTTTAGGGGTTTGGCTAATTATTGCCAGAATGCCAATAGGAGCTTTATTTGATACGTACACGCCATGTAGCAATCAGGGTCAGCTGGGTGTAAATCTGTAGAAACACAAGTGCATCTGGTGGTAATTGCAAGGCTGTCATAACAGAAGGCTGAAGATATCAGTTACATACTACTGGTTTATTATTTTGGGTTTTTAGTAGAGAGAGAGAGAGAGAGAGAGCATGAAATCCAGAGAAATACCAAGACAGAAAGTGAGAGAGAGAGCAGGAGATCCAGAGAAAGACCAAGACAGAAAGAGAGAAATAGAGAGAGAGAGAGAGAGAGAGAGCAGCTATGGCTCAATATACGAGCCACGGAGAGCAAAGCTGGTTCCTTTCACTACATCACACCCCACAGTCCTATTAAGCAGAACCAACTTAATGAAATAGAGGGTTAGGATCTGAGTTCCTATCACTCAGAATGAGGTCACTCTGAACTCATAAAAAATGAAAACTCATAAAACCGATAAGTCGCTTTCTCATTATTTGTGGTGAGAGTCAGGGCTGCCTTGCCTCTTCTGGGGTTCTGCTGTATCCTAAAGACTATTGATCCCAGCATTCTAATACAATCTGAATCCCCCTCCACCACTTAATTACGCTGGGATTTTAGACAGACTAAATGCCTTCTGATTAAACACTGATGTAATCACGTGCAATAAATAACAAATGGGCCAGCCGTATGAGATAACAAGCAAACCGTACCTGAATACAATTGCCCCCCATCTCCACTCCCTTGCTGCACAGCTTTCACATAAGATACACTTGTGTCATCATCTATGTAACATTTGTTTGTTGTCGCGACAGTGTAGAAAAGCTTGTCAATTGCAAGATTACAATGGCTGAGACGGTTCAACACAAATACGTGAGCTAGAACACTAACTGTGCATTCAGACCGTCACCGCCTTGAGCTGCAAAGAAGCTCTGGCCATTTACATTGTATGTTTCTCCGGAATCAGCCAGTGTGAAGGACGTCTATATTCCGATTGGTTGATGACCATAAAATATCATCTTTCTGATTGACGCTCAACACGCTCAAAATGCCCAAAACAGAATGACAGATTTTCCGCTATTTGCAGCTGAGAGAAGCTGGCTTCCAATGAAAATGAATGACTTCCGGTAACTTTAGAAGCTCAAGTCGGTGGTGGTGTGAATGCACGGTAAAGCAAAAGCTACAACACAAACGCAAAAGCTACAACACAAATGCATAAGCAACAAGGGAAGTGAGCATGGTGTTGACAAATAGAGCCGGCGGATGAGCACGATGAAAGTTCTTGTATGTTTGAGAACTAAGTGGTTCATGGCTAATTATCATTACTGTCACTGCATGATTGTCACAAATAAGTAATGTTGTTCAATATCTTTTTTAATTTAATATGTATGTACTCTGCCATTTAGGCTACGAAGCTACAGCTATAATGTTATCTAAATGGCACCCAGCGTCTTATACAGTAACGCGCGAATGCTACGTTTAAATTCTATAGTTTGTCACGTTTGGTGAAGCTGTTAACCGTATGTATCTGGTTATCAATCTGCTCCCAGCGGCAAATTCCCTCAATACGGTTGGTTTGGAAAGTAAGTGTGTGTGTGTGTGTGTGTGTGTGTGTGTGTGTGTGTGTGTGTGTGTGTGTGTGTGTGCACATGTGTGGTTATGGTAAACAAATGTTTAAAGTGAATGCTAATTGTAGTCAAGTCAATTTATTTAGTACATTTACGTAAAACCAACCTAGGCTGAACAAAGTGCTGTACAAGGTTATATTATGTTATGAAAACAAAGGAAGGCAATAAAAATATAGACACAATGAACATCATACAAACAACACACTTCTATACAATTGTCCCTAAACTAAATCATATGCCAAAGAATAAAAATGTTTTTTTAAGACAAGACTTAAAGATCTCAGCAGTAGAGGAGGAGCTAATATGAATGGGAAGCACGATCGATCACCCATTGTTGGATCCAGTGTATGATTGGTTTGTGTGTGGGACCAGTTACAGACTGAGTCAGATTCAATGAGTCCACAGGTTGTAGAAACTGGCTAACTAAAGGCTTTGATGGATAATAGAAATGGATATTAAAATCACCAAGGATTAAAATGTTATCCGAGTTGGGCACAATCAAGGATAGAAACTCAGAAAATTCCCTGATAAAGTCCTTATTGTACTTTCGGGGTCTTTATACATTGGGGCCAAAAAGTATTTAGTCAGTCACTGATTGTGCATGTTCTCTTAGAAAGATAAGAGAGGTCTGTAATTTTCATCAGAGGTACCCTTCAACTATGAGAGACAAAATGAGAAAAAGAATCCAGCAAATCACATTGAAGGATTTTTAAAGAATTTATTTGTAAATTATGGTGGAAAATAAGTATTTGGTCATCTACAAACAAGCAAGATTTATGGCTCTCACAGACCTGTAACTTCTTCTTTAAGACCCTACAATAGGCAAGCAGGTTGGTGTGAATAAATCAAATGTGGAAGCAATTGTAAGAAAATGGAAGACATACAAGACCATTGATAATCTTCCTCAATTTAGGGCTCCACGCAAGATCTCATCCCGTGGGGTCAAAATGATCATAAGAACGGTGAGCAAAAATCCCAGAACTACACTGAGGGACCTGATGAATGACCTGCTGAGAGCTGGGACCAAAGTAACAAAGGCTACTATCAGTAACACACTACGCCAAGAGTGACTCAAATCCTGCTTAAGCCAGTTAAGCAGGAATATCTCAAAGTTAGATGGCTGAATTATCGGTTGTGTTTTGCAGAAATGTTCTCAGTGGGTTGCGGTCTTTAGCTATCGTTTTCTGTACAATAAGCAATTGTTACAGTTTTTTTCTGAAAACATAAGGATGTATATTTGATCCGAAGTAGGCAAGAATATTGGATTTAAATTCTATCAATCAAATTTCCTACTCCCTTGAGTTGACCCAATATTTATTTCACTGCAGAGAGATCTAAGGTGACACTGAAAAAAGAGGCTGAATAAAACAAGTGAAAAAAACATGTTACGTGAATGTGAATCTTTAGAAATAAACAATGGACAAATAGAGTTTTTAAACGCTTCAGATGTAAAGTTATTCACTGTCAAAGTGACGTAAAAATGAATGGCGGTCAATGGAATGCTAATGGTGTGTGAGTGCTTTGTAGCATTAAAATGGCTCCATAGGAGCTACGCTTAGAGAGGAGAGGCTAACCCCCTTGGTGTGAACAGATGTAACTTCGAGCTGTCCACTTGTGATTGGATCACCTGAAATGGATGTTAATGGCAGGTCTAAACAGGGCCTTAGATCACTGCTAATCAAAGATGATAAGCTTCATGGTCAGAAAAGGAAAACAGGCGGTTCACCCTACATGCATATCAGTTACCATTCACACAGAATTCAAACCTAATGTTTTGAACTATAATTTATTCATCAGGGTGAGAGACTCGGGACTGTAATCAAACCTTATTCTGAATCCAAAGTTGTTTACGTGGAAATTGACACTGGAGGCAACATATTTAAATTTTTGTAGAATGTCACGGTATAGAGCACTAGCTGGCTTGGTGAGAGATATATAGTTCAGGGAAAACCCATGCACTCTTCACACCCCATAATTTAACTTGCTAGTGCCCTAGAGGAAAAGGAGATCATCAAAGTCTTAAAGAGACATCCTATGTGGACCATAGATATACAGTATGTACAAATTAGGGCTGCACAAAAGAAAGTTTTTTAATCGTCATCACAATATTAACTTGTGCAATAAACACATCGCGCAAAGACTGCGACACATCGCAAAAGACATTTTTTTTGTTAGTTGAAAGAGCATCAATAGAAAATGTAAAATATAACTTTTTTATTGTGTTTAGATACTCTTTAATCTCCGGACAGAGCTCTTGAATTTTCCTTGACTAAGCCATCTTATGTCAGTGTGTAGCAACAATTAAGTGTGGTCGCAGTCTGCCTTCTCCAGATGCACACGGAACAGACGTTTTTGTGGAGATCTGGCACGAGTAGACCAGGCGATCTTCGTTGCCACATCCATTACCTCTTTCATGTTGAGCATTTTTGCAGTGGTAATTGAGGAAGTTGTGGGAAGGCATCATCCTTCCTCCACTTGGCAACAAATCCATTTGAGTGGCCAACCATCACGGTCTGTGGAGATGGACACCAATTTGCATACTGGGAGCTGAGTTTTTTGAATGACTGAAAAATGTCCTCTCCTTACATGTGTTCTATCATGGGCAGTACTGTTTACAGCAGTGTGTGTGTGTGTGTGTGTGTGTGTGTGTGTGTGTGTGTGTGTGTGTGTGTGTGTGTGTTTGTGTGGCTCTTGCCAGTAAGCCTAATTCATAGAAGCTTTACAGATATATTATAAACCAGTCTTGTATCTCTTTGTGTCTGTATCTATACCAGGGTGGATTCTTTGCATTAAGGATTGACTTATTCAAATGTTGACAATTACAACCCTTTTGTTCTTTCATTGGTATCTGAGTTGACTTGACTTTCACACCAAAGAAATGTTGTCATATTGAATTATCTCTCCTCGATCTACCTACAGTAACCTCACTGTCACCATCCACCCATTTTGTCAGTCCCCAGTCAGCCAGTCAGCCATGGGCAAATGCAATACTCTAAAAGGCCCTGACTGATTTGATTAATCATAACTAAAGCGAGCAGAGGGCAAAGAGGCAACTAGTGAAATTGTGTGAGTGCACCTAGTTGAGTCTTTGTGTGTGTGTGTGTGTGTGTGTGTGTGTGTGTGTGTGTGTGTGTGTGTGTGTGTGTGTATGTGAGAGGGAGACAGGAGTGATAAGAAGAAGAAACATTATTTTTCATCACAAACAGTCGCTCAGTACAATGTATTGAAATGGACAGCTACAGCGGAGCTCAAAAGTTTGGGCACCCCAGGTAAAAATGTGTATTAATGTGCATAAAAAAGCCAAGAAAAGATTGAAAACTCTCCAAAAGGTATCAAATGACAGATTAGACATTTGTATAATATGTCACAGAAAGTTAGATTTTATTTCCATCCTTTACACTTTCAAAATAACAGAAAACAAAAAAATTGCGTCTGCAAAAGTTTGGGCACCCTGCAGAGTTTATAGCATGCACCGCCCCCTTTGGAAAGCTGGGACCTGACAGTGTCATGGATTGTTCTCAATCAGGTGAAAGACCAGGTGATGTCCAGACTCCTCTGACCTTGCCCTAACAATCAGCACCATGGGTTCTTCTAAGCAGTTATCTAGAAAACTGAAACAGATAATAGTTGACCCTCACAAAGCAGGAGAAGGCTATAAGAAGATAGCAAAACGTTTTCAGATGCCAATATCCTCTGTTCGAAATGTAATTAAGAAACAGCGTTCATCAGGAACAGTGGAAGTTAAAGCAAGATCTGGAAGACCAAGAAAAATATCAGACAGAACAGTTTGCAGGATTGTGAGAAAAGCAAGTCAAAACCCACGTTTGACTGCATGATCCATCCAGAAAGACCTGGCAAACACTGGAGTTGTGGTACATAATTCCACTATAAAGAGATACTCGTACAAATATGGTCTTCATGGAAGAGTCATCAGAAAATAACCTCTTCTACGTCCTCACCACAAAAATCTGCGTTTGAAGTTTGCAAATGAACATATAGACAAGCCTGATGCATTGTGGAAACAAGTTCTGTGGAAATAACTTTTTTGCCGGAATGAGCAAAGGTACGTTTGGAGAAGAAAGGGCACAGAATTTAAAGAATAGAACCTCTGTCCAACTGTTAAGCATGGGGGTGAATCAATCATGCTTTGGGGTTGTATTGCAGCCAGTGGCACAGGTAACATTTCACAAGTAGAAGGAAAAATGGATTCAATAAAATTTCAGCAAATTTTGGACGCTAACTTGATGCCATCTGTGAAAAAGCTGAAGTTAAAGAGAGGATGGCTTTTACAAATGGATAATGATCCTAAACACACCTCAATATTCACAGTGGATTACATCAAGAGGCGTAAACTGAAGGTTTTGCCATGGCCTTCACAATCTCCTGACCTCGACATGATTGAAAATCTATGGATAGACCTTAAAAGAGCAGTGCGTGACAGACAACCCAGAAATCTCAAAGAACTGGAAGACTTTTGGAAGGATGAATGGGCAAAGACACCTCAAACAAGAATTTACAGACTCCTGGCTGGTTACAAGAAGCGTTTCCAAGCTGTGATACTTGCCAAAGGGAGCAGTAAGGTATTAACTCTCTCAAGGACACTAACATGTGGAGCATGGGATCAAACTGACAATCTTGGGATCTAAAATGCAAACATAGACAACAGTATAGACTTTTTCTAATAACATTTCTTAGTAGATGCTCAAAACAGAGACGCGTGATACAACTGAGAGAGCCCAGTCTCTAACATAAATAACTTCAATCATATTATTATTATAGTTATATATTATTATAAATGGCTGTGCAGTGTTTTGGTGCCTGAGAAGCCATCAAATTCACAGATCTGATACTTAAGATCTGTGAATGCTATTTGCTTGGTGGGTAACATTATAAGGTTACAACATTGCTCAACACGCTCATAAAGTTATTTTTAGTGTGATTGTTTTGACCACAATTAACAGCACTTGGCTAACCCACGAATAACTTCACTAGTAACGTTAACGTTAGCTGTATAGATAGATGATTAATCTAATGCTGATTTAACCAGCTAGCACACCCCGTTCTGTCTGCCTCACTCCCCCCGGCACAGAGAGACTCAGTCAGGATGACAACTGACAACAGCCCTGGGACATATAGCTAGCTAGTTACCGTTAGCCCAGAGTCAGCTAGCAGCCATCCACTTTCCTTACAGCCATCCACTTAACTCCAGTGCCCAGTGCCTGGTACATCTGGAGAAAAGACTATATCAGACCCAGGCACCTGAATCACTATGTCTCCATTAGCGCTACCGATGTTCGTGCCGAAAATCTCCTCCCTGCCGAATTTCTCCCCTCTTCACATTTAACTGTCTTTACGGTTAGTTTAATTACTCCAACAAAAGGGGGGTTAAGCACCAAAACAAAAAGTTAAGATTACATAAAAGGGGGAGATCATTTCGGGCAGCAGGGAGATGTTCTGCTTCTGCACAACATCCATCAAACTTCCACGTTGCCCCGACCCAGAGATTCCCCAGGCAAACCCCACACACCCATCTCTCAGCCTCATTGAGTGGCTAGCATATGCAACAACCCCCATCCGTGTTGACACCATCCAAAAGGTGACATTGACATATGAAATATTTTGTGTTTTAGCTGCTGGCCAATGTTAGCTTGCTGGCTAACTAGCTAACTGGTCAGCTACCAATACAAATCAAATCAAGAAAAACGTCATTATGTTTGGGAAAATTAAGCTATTTTATTAGAATGACATGAATAAACGTTACTAAACGTCTCAGCAATGAATAACCTTGAATCTCTTGAATGGGCAACTTCCCAATGTCATCAAAAGTCCATGTTTACCATCCATTGTTTTGGTTGAGAGACCCCTAGTGGCAGAAAGTTACATATTATAGTACAGTATAATAACCTATATCTTGTATGCTTGTCAGAAGGATAGAGGAGTGAGGTGATTAAAGTTTTGAATTCCCTGTTCTTACAATGTTTTTTTAATTTTTCAATCGTCTCATAGCTTAAACTTTGTCATTTCGTCTCATTAATTAAAGCTTACATTGTAATGTGATCAGATTAGAGTAAATGAATACTAGATACAAAGAATGATAAATAATGACATAAAATGGGCAGCTTATTAATGCCACATGGGGAGCAGTGACATTTCATAATTGGCACTTCATTATCACCTTGGAAATGGCAGGCACATTTCCTTCCTGAGTTGAAAGTCCCACTCCATTTATCCCTCTCTTTCTCTCAGACACAGTCTTTCTCTCCTCTGTCTCCATTGCTTTCATGTCAAATAATCCGTTTGACATAGTGAGTGTAAGTTAATTATGACAAAGACAGACAAAAAAAGTGGGTGAGGAGCGACCAGTTTGGCCAACTCTCCACTTTGCCCAATTACACTGCAGCCAGAGAGGTGCCCCTGGCTGACTGGATCACCAATTAACTTGACATCCAGAGTGAAATGCTTTAGGAAACCAGTCCTGTGACCAGACATTCCCCCTGGCATAGACTTAGACTTAGACTAAGTCTAAGTCTATGCCAGGGGGAATGTCTGGCATCACTTTATATGAACAGCTAGCCAATGATACCATAATGAGATCACACCCAGGTAGAGGGTGTAAAGGAAAGCGTATCGCTCAGAACTGAGTTTAGGCATACAACACACTGACTGGAAATCCAACAGGATCTCTGATAGACAATTTTGGATTATAGAGCTCACAAAAGTGCAGTGCAGTGTGAACCTGTGCCAGATGTGGACTGGCACCATTTATTCCCACACTGCCCCCACATACGCCAGTGGGACGCCTCATGACTCTGACTTCAGTCCTCTCCAAGCGTACAGTAATCTAAAATCAAAGGTCCACTCTTTCAAAGCTACCTCCATTTGCTAAACTGCGATGCGGTTGAAAAGTTATTTCTGAAAGTTAGTAAGCAATTCTTTTGAGCTTACATCTTGTTACATATACTTTTCACAAAGGTCAAGAATGTTCATCCATGCTCACAAATTAGATGAATATCCCATGATCCCTCCAGTATATATCTGAGCTGGTCCACTGTTTTTCTCCAAATTGCGAGGTTCCACATTGTCTAAAACTTCTTTTCTGGCACCCTGGAATACTTTTTTTAGATCCCTTTCTTCAATTATGAAGCATCTGGTATGATTGTGGTTGCTACATTTTACTCACTTTTTAATGAGGACCTGAAAAAAATCCAGTGTACAATAGCAAGTTAAATTACCAATGATGATAATTAATGGTTAACCGTTAAGAGACAATTATAAATTTGACTGATTAATACTATCCGTTAAACAGTTAAACAACATACATTTTAAAACATAATTTTTTTCTTTTGCATAACAAAAGAAAATAGGCTGTACAATCTATTTATATAAGCATTGCGTCAGTTCATGCAGGACACGGAAGTCATAGGCCCACTAATTGAATTATCATTCCAGCCACCGCCATTTTCACATCAAGTGCTCTATTTAAATGAGTGTCATCCTAACTATGTCTGAAATTGTTTTGATGTCTTGGATTGGGTCCACTCTTGTGTGCCCACTCTCAGCAGTGTGCTCCCTGTGTCATCTTAGCTTGCGGTTGGCTGATCCAGGGAGCATCATCAGAACAGAGCATTCATCGCCAATTATAACTGTAATTCCATTTATTGAATACATGGTTAAATCTATGACAAGAGTGTCCCTGACTGTACTAGTTAACTTTGTTTGCATTAGCAAGTTGCGTTTTTGCCTGTGCGGAAGGTGTCCACGACATGGCACACAACACTGTGGCTGCGTGACAGTTACAAGACCGCAGCTGTCCATGGAACAAGAGGTATGTCTGAGCCTCCCGAATGGGTGAACTGGGACTCAGTTAATGATTAATGATCAGTTAAAGGTGTTGTAGGTAGGATTGTAAAGATCCAGTGCTTAGCCAAAAAAAATCCCCACAGGGGAGAATGAATGGGTGTTTGCATGAGCAGTGATTGACATGCAGTTAGACACCTGCCCTGGCCCTGATTGGTGCATCTGAACAGGGACTGGTGATCACACTACAGGCTGTAGGTGGTGTCAGAGGAGCCATATTTTTCTTTAAATTACCTGATTCAAGTCTTACCTACTGCACCTTTAACGAGGGTTGGCTACTGGTCAGATTTAGTTTTTTTAATTAGCAACCTTAATGTAGCACAGAAACACAACACACCTGAAGCGATTAGTTGATTAATCAATAGTCCATCAAAGGAAACTATTCGGTAATCAATAAATCATTTCATTAATATGTACAAGTTGAAGTTAGGTTTGGGCGATATGGAGAAAATTAAGTTTCACGACAATTTTGACCAAATATCTCGATATTGATACCGTAACAATATTGTAGTGTTGACTATTGGTGCTTTCACAAAATATTTACACAATGAGAATTTTGATAAATTATCATCAGTAATGTAAATATAAGGACTTTGTGGGTAAATGCAAATAATAGAACAGTCACAGAAGTCTGGTAAGTTAAGAAAATTACATAACTTTACTGTAAAAAAAAAAATCCAAAATCTAAGACGATATCTAGTCTCATATCCCGATATCAATATAATATCAATGTATTGCCCGGCTCCAGTTGAAGTGATGAGACAGATGCTGAGTGATTTAAATTGACAGAAGTGGCCACTAATGGCTGTAATGAGCTGTAGAGTTGAGGTCTGGACCACATGGATGTTCAGGTCATCAATACGCCCTCATTATACGTACTAAGAAGTACATCTATAATATAGATGTATACATGACATAAGCTTTTGTCATTGAAGCTCATATCAGACTGAAACTTACGATTTAAGAGAGTGCAGGGAAAGATTCTTGTGTGCAGAACTGAGCACAAAATTCTGAATTTGTGTGACATGCTAAGTGTAGAATCTGGTCTTACATTTTGGCTAATGAGCTTCAGACAGGATGACACTTCCAAGTGAGATACAATTATTTTTTTTTCTTGGCTGACAGGTGGAATTTGTATGCAAGAGATACAACAACATAACTCATTTGTTTTGTTATATTATACATAGTAGAATCACAGATGTTAAATTGCTACTTATCTAATTAGTGTGTGTGATTACAATACTATACATTCCCATAGGTTATTATCTATAGTAACATATTTCAAAATATGTTTAGTAAAATAGTTATATTAAACAAGTTTGCATATGTTTATTTATAACAAAATAAGCCTCCTCTATAGTGAAAAAGGAAAAATGGAAAGGACATCTTAGGACACTCAGACATGAACACATTTCTGTATATCAAAATATCCTTTAAAAAGGAAACATTAGCTTAGTATCAAAAAACAGATGAGGCAGGTAAAACATAGTCTTTTGCTTTTTTTGTTGGAATATGTGTCAGTGTCAGTTATCAATTCCATTATAGCAATGAAGCTCAAATTTCCTAAATTAAAGTCTGATTTTAAATAATACCTTTGGTGTTGCTCGATACTAACTGACCTGAAAAATAAGAAATTGCTGGCAAGAACACAACATGTTCCCTCCTTTCTCACTGCATAGATCAGTGTCAGCTGAACAGTATGTGGAGATGTGGAAAGATATGCCACCATCTCTCTCCTTACACCCTCTCCCTCTCTCCTTTATCTTCCCCATTAAAAGACTGAAATTAAATCTTTGGCATAGCTCCTGCAGTAATCATGGATTTCAGGACTCTGCACTTAAACTGAGATCACTATGTCCTCTCTCTCTCTCTTTCTCTCTCTCTCTCTCTCTCTCTCTGTCTCCCTATCTCTCTTCTCTTTCTTTCTTCCTTCCTTCTGACAAGATGCAAGTTACAGTCAGGGCAAAAAGAACTTCTCAGAATTACTCAATAGGGTGCATAGATTAACATAACAACATAAGTAGAGTACAGATATCTTGCTATTGTCTTTTCAGATTTTGCTCTGTTGACTTGATAGTGCTTCTTTTACATGTTTCAGTAACGCACAGTTTACAGTGTGAAAGTGTAAGTGCAGGTTTAATATTGAAGTTGTGTAAAAATTTGACAAGAAGGTGTGTAGTCAATATTGGATGGCTTGCATTGCCATTTTTGCACGCTACATAAGGGTCAGTTGTCCCTTTATCATTTGAATGCATCCAGGTGCTATAAGACGTATTTCACAGTATACTTCAGACAGATTTATGTGCATGGTGTAAGTGCAGCTGCTGGTCATAACTAAGTGAAAGATTGTGGACAGAAGACTGTCAGCTGGTTCAATAATGAGTTCAGTCTGTTTGCACATTTTTTGTCTGTCACCCAGACAGCAGAACAAAGTGAATATTGTCTTACTGCTATAAGAACAGATCACCTCAGGAGACACGATAAGATGATGTAGTGTTGCAAAATTCAACAGCATACCAACAAACATAGAAGTGACAGCCGAGCTCTTATATATGTTCTTTGAGCGTATATGTTCTTTTCATATTTTATTTTCTTTCGTAGCCAAAAGAAAACTGTACTGAAAGCTTTTACCCTGACCCAGTTTAGTTTATAAAATGTAATCCCATCATACTCACTGTATATTCTTCTTCTCGTGACACATTTGACCCTTTGACACACTTTGCGCTTGAAATTTTACCAGGAAGATTTATTTGTACTGTAATATTTGTTCTGGACATGCACTTTCTCAGCCTACAAATAGCAGTACATCTGTTTGCATTATGTCTGTCCTTGCAACCAATCACATCCATAGACCTGAGACCTGCATTTATTTTAATAGTTTTAAATAAACATTTTTTCTTGCTTTTGTTTTGTCTGTCAGTGGAAAAACCTTCCTTTACAGTACAGTTGCTGCCACATGAGTCAGGGGTAGGTTAGATAGAGATAAGCAAAGGTGATGCCTAGTATAGCCCAGCATTCAGTAGAGTTGGTTGTTTTCAGGTAAAATAACGATATTCAGGTAAAATGACTATATTCTTGCAGTTTAGCGTCACTGCTCTGTCACACCATCTTTAAATACGTAAATATCACTATAAGCCAGTATCACGAATGGCTAATTTCCCTTTTAAAAGTACAAGCAGCAAAGAACGGCCAATCAAAATGACTGCAAAACAAATGCTAGATGATGTTGATGAATTAGAAAGCAGAGAACCATAAATAATAGAATAATGACAGAAAACACCAAACAAAATTCATTGTTGGTGGGTTTTCTGTAATTGGCTGAACTGGTACATGCCGTTTTCAGTGGGCTGTTTTGCAGGAGTGAGCAGGCTGGTCTATGGAGGGCAGAGTCTCAATTATTCTCAATTATTATTAATGCCCCTGGAGAGAGACAGTGATAAAGGCAAAAAAAAGACATAGAAAAAGGATGTAGAGATGAAAAAGGAAGAGAAAAACACTAACGAGAAAATAAAGAGATATTAAAGAGAATTAAAGAGAAAACCAAAAGATAAAGAGGTACAGAGACAGAAAAGAAGAAATGTATGGAAAAGAGAGCAACAGAATACAGGGTATATCCACTGAACAGCACATCAGAATCAGAAAAAGGTTTATTGCCAAGTAAGTACTTACAATGAATTTGCATTGGTGGTTGGTGTACATAAACAAACATATTGACCATTGATATGAAATAAACAATAAATACAGAAACAACTATATACAGCATATATGTTTAACATGAGAAAGAAGAGGCTTAATGGATTGAGTGCAAAATGTGCAAAAAATATATAGTATTTGCAATGGGAAGGTGTATAGTCCAGGATGTAGGTTAATGGAAAGTGTAATGACTAGTGGTGGGTTGGGGTGTTAAGAGTCAATGTCAGTGGGGGCCCTGGGCCTTGTTAATGAGGCTGATGGGAAGAAACAGTTTTTGTGGGGTTTTGTCCTGATTTCTCCAGAGTGGAGGGGTTCAAACAGTTTATAACCGGGGTAATAGGGATCAGCTGACAGATTGCAGCCAATCACCTTCTCAGCAGAGAGGATGATATGCCATATTCTGTCCTTGTCCTTAGCAGTGTTAGCAGTGTACCAGATGGTGATGGAGCAGGTGAGTAAGCAGGTGAGGATGGACTCAATGATGGCTGTGTAGAAATGCCCCATCCAAGTCTTTGACAGGTTGAACTTCTTCAGCGACGTCAGGAAGTAAATCCTTTGCTGGGCTTTTTTAATGAGGTAGCTGATGTTCCAGGTCCTGGGAGGTGATGGAGCCCAGGAAGCGAAAGGACTCCACAGTGTTGACTGTGGAGTGACTCAGGGTGATGGGGGCAGGTGGGATAGCATCCTTTCTAAAGTCCATATCTATCACCACGAAGTGTTTAGCTCCAGGTTGTTCCGACTGTCCAAGGTCACCAGGTGGTCAATATTCCGCCTGTAGGTGGACTCGTCTCCACCAGAGATGAGTCCAATGAGGGTAATGTCGTACCGTGAAGCTTGATGGACTGGTGACTGCAGGTGCAGCTGTTGGTGTACAGGGAGAAGGGCATAAGGGAAAAGACGCAGCCTTGAAGGGAACTGGTCAGAGAGTCAGAGACGTGTTTCCCCAGCTTCACACACTGCTTCCTGTCAGACAGGAAGTCTGTGATCCACCTGCAGGTGGAGTCAGGCATGTGCAGCTGGGACAGCTTGTCCTGCAGAGCAGGGAGGATGGTGTTGAAGGCAGACCTGAAGTCCACAAACAGGATCCTGCCCTGAGTTCCTGAGTCCAGCTGCCGGAAGATGAAATCAGAGCCATGTTGTCTGTGTTGTCTACAGACCTGTTGGCTCTGCAGGTGAACTGCAGGGGGTCCAGCAGTGGTTACGTGAGGGTTTTGAGGTGAGCCATAACAAGGCGCTCAAAATACTTTATAACAACAGCGGTCAGGGCAACAAGTCTGTATTCATTCAGTCCTGTGATCTTTTTTGTTTTGGGGACAAGGATGATGGTGGAGGACTTGAAACAGGCTGGCACGTGGTATGTCTCCAGTGAGATATTAAAGATGTCTGTGAACACCGGAGACAGCTGATCAGCGCAGTGCTACAGTGTGGAGACAGTCTGATCCGGCTGCTTTGCGGGTTGTTTAGAGGAAGCTGCGGTCAGAAGGAATAGACAGGTGGAAGGATGAAAATATTTATTTTCTCATCTTGCTCAGTGCATGTGTGGAGCGCATGTAATGATGGAGGCCCAGTTTCTTTGTTGATTAAGCAGCGTCATGTGCATAGGTGGTGTACAATAGTTTTGTCAGTAAATATTAAAGTGACGCTGTTATTGACAATATGAAAGGAAGGAAATATTTTACTTCTCTACAGTTCTTTTATTCTGTGCAATTACACTTTTCATAAAGGTGGAGAGAGGCTAGAGCATATCCCAGCATGCACTAAAGAGAAAGTAGGGAGACATTTATTTTCACTTCATTTTTAACACAAAATACAATTTAGAGTTTAGTATTGTGTGGGGACATTGTGTAAATGCAGAAAATGGATTACTCATCATCTTCTCAAAAGTGTCTGAGGAAATGTGTTTAGGACAGGAGTTGGCCATCTTGTTGGACTAGTAAGTAATATTAGCTGACTTGCTATGTCTTGTGTTGATGCACTTGCTTGATGTTTGGCTGTGTCAGTAAATGTTAGTTTTGAATCATAAGTAATTTTATTGTAACAAATTAACTTGTACAGCTGTCCATATTTACAACTGTGGTTCATAAATTGATTGATTTAAAAAAAATAATTCCCAGGAAATAAAAACTTGGGCCAATTCAATAATTGTCAATTGTGGGACTAATAATGTAATTTAAGTACTTGACTTCTTCCACCACAAGAAAATATCTTTTATCATGTAATACTCATATTAAATTCTGTCTAAACAGACATGGGGACGGGATAGAAACATATGAATTGAACTAAAACATATGCAGTATACATGCACATGAACTCTCACATACAGAAACGAGGAAAGGCAGGGAAGGGAAACAAACAATATAGCAAACACTCAAACAAATGATGAGGCAGCTTTAGATGAAAAGGATGACTGAATACCACGAACAGTGTGTGAAAGGGAAATGGGATGAGAGAGGAACACAAAGAGAGACAAAGGTGAGGAGAGAGGAAGATTGCTTTAAGGATTGATGGAAGCCTATGGGCAACTCTGCAGAGTTGTAGATGTAGGTCACCAATTCAGAAATGTATGTCAGTGTGTTAGGAACGAGGAATACACTTTTACACATCCACAGTAATACATGTTTGTGTAAAAACGCATATTCTTTGCTACGTTTACGCCTTGCGTCCACACTAATCCGGCATTTCTGAGCCCTTAAAACGGAGCGATTTGGAAAGACTGCTGACCCTGTTTAAGTTTGAAAACGCGTTATTGCGTTGTAATTCTTGAGAGGCAGAAACAGATACCTTTGGAAACAATGACGCACGTCAGTCAGTTAGGTAGGCTTACTTAACCGTTCCACTTTGTCGGCACCAAGCAAACCCTACCCCCAACTGCAGAGTAACGTTGGACAATAAAGCACAACCCATAAAGGTTTTTACAAATATTTGGTTATTTAAAAATCTGATAATAATTTGTTTCATTGTAACAACAGAACAGAGGAACATCAAAATATATTAAAATTATGATAAATAAAATGTATAAAAATACAAACTTGAGATGTGAAACTTAAAGTCCTTTGAACAAAAACACAATAACAAACGAAAAATAACCAGTGTTGCCAACAGCGCCCTCTGGTGGACAGACTATGCAACGGCAACATTCATAACATGGTTGACTGTCCGTTTTTATTTTATTTTTTAAACATTCATTCATCAGAATGATTCTGATGAATATTTTTTTTAAAAAGCCGATACCGATAGATTGGGAAATGCCTAATATTGTCCGATAATATCGGCCTGGCTCTATTGTACAATCTGCTTTCTGTTTAGTGTGGTTGTAGCCTTAGAGAGCAGAGTGTTAGAGACAAAAAAAAAACAGACGGACAGAGGTGAACCGATGCTTTGATGACTAATAGGAGGGAGAGGGAGAATGTTTGTCAAAAGAGGGAAAATATACAAAGTACGATAGAGAAATAATGAAAGAGAATGCTAAGATATATTTTATGGAAAATGTATTATCTTATAGTTATAGTTATGTATTGCCCTTGAATTGCTCAGCGATCACATTGTGTAACCATACAATAACAGTACAATACTGGAACATTCAGAAGCACAATCAACAAAACAAAGATAGGCATTGTCTAAAATTGTTCAAATTCATGCCTTTTAACCCGTTATTGGACAGGAATGGTATAAAATACAGATTACTGGAGACATTCAGTTTTCTGAAGTGCTGTACTCAATTGATTCATGAATGTTATGTAGCAGAGAGTTACCTTACACATGCATATCTTTCTCACCATCAACAGTAAAACAACTATCCACCACCTTTCATTTAAAAAAAAAAAAAAAAATCTAGGGTTATCTGACCAGTTCTTTGGATGCAGAAAACATGCACTCTTAGCAGAACCCCCATGTAGGCAGTGTTACGGGAGAGGTGAGGACAGGACCGAAATGCAGCAAGAGACAGCAGGCAGGAGTAGGAGTACAGCCGTTTATTTTAACACAGTTAAGTTCAATAGCAAAACCCAGAGGGCTAGCGGCGCAGGCCACATCCGGGGACCTCCGGGAAAAACAACAAGGTCCGACACAGGTCTGGGGGTCTGGAGACACAAAAAACAAGAGAGCAGCAAAGGGAAAAGACATTCACAGGGGAACAGCGGCAACTCACGGACAAAACGCTGGGGACAAATCACTGGAGACTAGCAGGGACATGCACACGGCAACACAACATAAGGATCTGGCAAGAGACAAAGGGAACACTGGGGTTACATACAAGAGGTAACGAGATAACGGGGAACAGGTGAGACATCAGGTGAATCCCATTAGGGCGGGGTTAGACAATCAGACAAGCACAAAGCAAAGCTGGACAAGACTAGACAAGACAAGACACTACACTATCAAAATAAAACAGGAAGTAGACACTTACCGGGGAGTCACAAGACAGAGACAACCACACAAAACTGGAGAGAAAACCGAGAACACACACAAGGAGGCAAGAAGGGAAAAATAAACCCAAACAAAAACCCCAAACCACAACAGGCAGTCCTTGGCAGTGGCTCGTGTTAAATCCGACCTGCAGCTCTTGTCCCCACTCTCTCTCCCTTTTCCTCTCTTTAAGCTGTCGTGTTGATTAAAGGCCGTAAAAGCCCCAAAAATCATCTTTAAAAAAAACAAAAAACTAATGCTTTGTTATAAGACACAAAGAGAGGAGAATCTAACATAAAAAGAAGAGGGTGTTATACCAGTGAAAAATCGACCTAAAGCAATTGCTAATAGTTAAATAGTGACAGGCCAAGAAAAACAATAAAAAATCTATTCCATTCACTTTTAAGCTGCAACACACTTGTATCTGCAAAGCTGGAGGTCAGGTCTACATGACATACCCTACACTTCCTGTAGTCGTCTTTGTCAGTACTTAAAAACAGATAAAACAAACACCAGTTACATGGTGTTCTGCATGGATGTCATGTTAACTATTTGGAAGTGCTCGGCTGTGTGCATGTTGATGGTTTGTTTCATTTCATGAGCAGCAACAATGCTCCCCGCAGAGTACAGCAGTGCCTCCTTTAGGCAGCCTACAGTGTCTGAAGCCTATTTTTTGCACCGTGTGAACAGAACACAATGTACAGCAGAGTCCTGTGTCTATGTACTGTGTCCCTGTGGCTCAGTGCCATAATGTGGAACTATTGCACTGCATGGGACACTGTCTGTCTGTTTTTGTAGTTGCAAATGACCTTAGTTTACAGATAAAGTAATGAGGATGTATAATGTCTTGATGAACTTGATTTACTTATTGATTTCTTCAGGTAACTGGTTTTCATTTTAGCCATATCAACACTTTAATTTTAATATTTCTCTCTCTGAGTTACAAGCCTGCACTACCTATTTGCAGTCTCAACATACTTCTGAAAGTGATTACAGTTGATAATTTAGGAAAGATTTGTGTCTCAATGAATTTTCAGGTGTAAAATCCAAAGCAGGAACAGTGATTGCCCAATAACTGTTTTGTGTAAGGACTGTCAACATTCAGACTACAGCCTTTAAATTATGCATGTGCAAAGCAAATGGCCACACAGCCTTGAGCAAAGAGAACCTTGTGGGCAGACTAAGTGCCGCTGGCAAAACATACTATACAACAACAAACATGATTAACAAACCACTGAGCTAGGATGGACTGGAATGAGAGCAGCTGTAATCAAACTGGCATTGATAAATCAAACTTCCCCTGCAGTGATATCCATAAATAATGAGTTGTGACCAAAGGTACACCACTCAATTAACTAGAAGCACAGCAGTATCCATTGGCAGTTCCAAGAAGAGCCAAATACCATCACCTCAGTAACAGCAGCTTCAGTGTGTAGGAAACGTGGTGGATAAGAATATGTACAGTATGTGTGTTTTATATTCATGCCGGCGTGTGCATTTGTACGTTGGTACGTACATGTTGTTGGTTTGCGAAGCAGCTGTGCGTGTGCATTTGAGGGGCAGGTGCATACATTCATTTATGCACAGAACGTGTTGCTAGACAAAGATGTGTGAGATTTCTTCCTATAAATATCTCATGTCTCCTTCATGTAAAAATATGTAATTACCAAAGTAATAACTGGGTATACATCACAGTAATAAGATGGAATACTGGTGTAATATGGTGATAAGAAGGTAACAGATGTAATAACATGCAATTACCAATGTAATAACTAGGAAAGGGTCCGATGATAACCATATGTATATTTCGGTAATGGCAATATAGTAATATTAATATTGTAATAATATATGTTGATGTTTTTACGGTATTATAGGCTACTATCAGCATGGAAAAACTACAGAACGGTGACATTGATCTATTTTTGCCACAACGGCTCGCGTCTCTGAAGTGTGAAATCTCTTGTGTAAATGTCTGAAATTATGACAGTTGACTTAATATTCATTTTTAATTATACATTTTATTCATGTCTGTTTCTGTTGTTGGAAGCAATGTAACATATGATCACGGCTCATAAATACTACCTTAAACAGCAGTCATTACCCAGCTGCTGTGCTGCAGATAAAATCATTATTTTATGTTTTCTACAGTGCCCAACAAAATGAACAAAATGCAGGTTAATGACAGCAGCTGTGGCGTTAGAGCGGTTATATTGACATTTAAAATGAGTGATCACAGTGAAAGTCAGAGTCGATCGGATCATGAATCAGCAATCACTTGGCACTCTACATCCCAGTAGCCCCATTAAGATTTAAGTCACTAACCCAGGCAAAGTTATTAACACTCCACTAGTACAGGATCACAACAAATACAGTGAGGAAAATAAGTATTTGAACACCCTGCTATTTTGCAAGTTCTCCCTAGAAATCATGGAGGGGTCTGAAATTGTCATCGTAGGTGCATGTCCACTGTGAGAGACATAATCTAAAAAAAGAAATCACAATGTATGATTTTTTAACTATTTATTTGTATGATACAGCTGTAAATAAGTATTTGAACACCTGAGAAAATCAATGTTAATTTTTGGTACAGTAGCCTTTGTTTGCAATTCCAACGTTTCCTGTAGTTTTTCACCAGGTTTGCACACACTGCAGAAGGGATTTTGGCCCACTCCTCCACACAGATCTTCTCTAGATCAGTCAGGTTTCTGGGCTGTCACTGAGAAACACGGAGTTTGATCTCCCCAGCTGTATCATACAAATACTGTAAATAGTACATACATTGTGATTTAACGATGACAATTTCAGACCCCTCCATGATTTTTAAGTGGGAGAACTTGCAAAATAGCAGGGTGTTCAAATACTTATTTTCCTCACTGTACTTCTAAGCATTTGTGAATTTGTGTAGGCAATGAATTTATGATTGTGGTGTGTGTGTGTGTATTAGCACATATGGTATTAATGGGACAGTGAGTGTGTATGTATATATACAATACCGGTCAAAAGATTAGGGTCACCACTCCATTATAGACAGAATACCAGCTGATTTGAGTGGGTGGCTGATTTTTAATGCCATATCTATATTGCCCATTATCAGCAACCATTAATCCAATGTTCCAAAGGCACATTCTGTTTACTAATCTGATATCATTTTAAAAAACAAACTGAGAAAACATTGGAGAACCCCTTTGCCTATAATGGACTGCAATGGAAATGTCTAAGTGACCCTAAACTTTCTGTGGCCAGTGTCTCTCCAGCAGAAGTCTTAACAGAGATGAGTGGGTGGTCCATGCTGTTGACTTAGGTGTTGTGCCAGGGATGAACTGGCAACCTCTTTGGGGCAGACAGAGCAAGTGGCACTGTCATGGTGCTGATGGATGTACTGCTATCCCTGTGAGATTTAGTTTGAGTGTTTTGAGGCATCAAAGACTTTCATAGTCAGATCGTCAGCAGTTGTCCCCTGGCATGATCTGTTCCTGTTATTAGGTCTATATTGTAACCAATCACAACTATTTTGGAGTAATTTATCATGAAACCATATGCATCACTAGCAAAATTATGCCGCCAACACATGATCAGAGGTAGGCATGGGCTGGAATGAGATTCTGATGATAGATAGATAGATAGATAGATAGATAGATAGATAGATAGATAGATAGATAGATAGATAGATAGATAGATAGATAGATAGATAGATAGAACCCCCAACAAGCTGATGCAGTACCCTGACGAAAAAGTAAAGGGGTGAGGGACAGCATTGTGGATCAGTTGCTGGAGTTAAAATCCACCAGCCTATGTGTGAGTTTCCATGTTTTGCATGGGTGTACTGGTTTCCTCCCCCAGTCCCAAGACATGCACAACTGATGAATTGTTCACTCTTAATTGGCCACAGGTGTGAGTTGTCCTTTTGTTATATGCCCTATGATACTGTAGTCTTGTGACCAATCACCAATCAAGTCTTATTATTAAATTATACATTTTCTTTAAAGCAACACTAATGAGATTGTATTGTGTGGTAATGGGTATAAGTTTATGTGTAGTCCATGTATGGTCTGTGTTTACTGTGTTAACCAGAATATCAGATCCTACAGACTTCTGACAGAGAGTGGTTATTTAAGTTAATGAGATAATGTCAAACCCAAAACATAGCACATTTGTCACCCTAAAACACATGCCTAAATCTCACTTGACAAAAATGGGCAAATTTATACACACAGACAGAAAGAGAAAGTGTACAGATGGATGATTGGTTTGTTAAGCCTAAAATTGAGCACAAGCCACAGAGACGAGGCATGACGACACACAAAGAGAAACAGAATGAGCGACAATATATTTTCAGTATCAGTACCACCCACAGCTTTTAATTCAATGCCTCAGACAGCTGGTACTGTCTTCATTATGAAAAATGTGGTTATTAACCCTGAATGCAACAGAAAACACAGTAAAATAGAATAATTAAGGGTGTCATGATTGTGATTTTAAATCGAAATCGACCGAAATGAAGTCAGAATTGCAAGTTGATGCTGCCACTCCACCATGTCACGTCCGGTCGGCTTGTTAAGCGGAAAAACATGTGCAGCAAGTCAACCTCCTCTAACTTAGATACAGCCAGTCAAAGTTAGGATGACAACTGCAGATGCTGGACACCCATCAACAGAACTTGAACCCTCTTTGCAAACAAAGGTCAGATATTATATTGCTTAAATGTCTAGTCTAAAAATGGCATAGCAATCTTTGTAAAAATAAATAAATGTAAAATGTAAAAACCAAGTTTTTTGTCTTGCATTTCTGTTGATGAATCAGGCAACAGGAAACAGGAAAGGTTTAGTGTGTAATCTAATCACAACATAGGGGCTGAAGCACAATATAGATAATAGATCACAGTGTAAAAATGATCAACTTTTCTGGTGTCCAGGGAGTGATATCAGACTAACATAACAACATGTCTTAATAGAGACAAATAGTGCTCAGCAGTTGGTCAGCTGTCACATGTATTATTTTACATTACCATCAGTATATGAGTCATTATGCAACACACATTAAATGTTAAATAAATGTTGAGGAAAGCAACAGTTGTGGATGGACAGACAGCTGGAACGTGACTGCAGATATGAAGCAAGTCTGTGTTGTGCGTGAGATTGTAGAAAAATGTGATCCCACGTGCATGTCAGGTTACATTCATATTAGGTTTTGAGGCACACTAATGCACACACATACCAGCTGAGAAGGAAAAGATCAGGGGACAAACTTGGGCAGCTTTTCAGTACACACACACAGAGACATTGTTGCCTTAAAATGTGAACAGCATGTGGTCTGAATTTCTCATATGCACCAAGGGCACCTGTGTCAAAGCAAGTTACAATAAAGCGCATTTGGGTGCACTGGAGTTTATACAGGTAGCCTTGTCCATGTCCAATATTCATATTGAAGCTGGCAGAAAGAGAGGCTGAATTTCAATTGAACAAATGATCCATTGCTCCACCGCCACTGCTAATTTTAATTTAATCAAAGCTTTTCTTCTGACGTGGAACAAAATATTCCCTGAGTAGAATGTTCCATGGATGTAATAGCTGAACATTTAATGCAGTGTCAGTATTTTGCCCGTCACCTCTCTGCTTTCCAAAAAATTTTGCAGATGAAATGGATTAATTTGCAGTAGTCATCCCTCTTTTCACACAACAGGCTCATTTTAATAAAAGAAATAAACACAAAGGGAGAAAGACAAGCACCTGTGTGTTGTTTGAAAGTTGGTCAAACTCAAAGAGGCCTTACACATTTTAGGCTGCATCAACAAACACCCCTCTGTCTGGCAGGTGAAAGGAATTTGTTCTGTAGTTTTAACGTCTGGCTGTGTGCGCTTGTGTATGTATGAATTCCCCACAAAGACTCGTTTCTATTTGCATCTGCTCTTCTTCAGCCTGACCACAAACGATTTTAATCAGTCAGGTGCTTACCTGCGCACATCCCCCTCCCCACCTCCCCTCTTCTCTTTTTCTCTCTGCGTCATTTACAGCTTTGATGTCATGTACGTCCTTTTTTGTTCCATCACTGATATTCATACATGTCCTTTTTCCCATAAAGGGCAAGTGTTTTAAAATTGAAAATACTCTCGTGAGATAACAAAAAACTCTGAGTAACATGACCTACATTACTGTGTAACCCCATTTCATGCCCCAAGATTGTTTTGGGATAAGCACTTACCTATAAATAGTGTTAAAATGAAAGAAAACAAGCTTGATCCAGGAAAAATTCACTCCACAAACCAGAAAAAATAGGAATACAGTCCATGCTGAGCAGGATAATTCAAGACAAATTGAAGACAAAGTGTTTATTGTTTTTGAGAAAACCCTCTGCCAGGGCTATGTTTCATACAACATTCAGGTGTATGTTTTGTATGTGTGTGTGCATGGCAACCTATAGATATTTGTCTAAATGTACGGTGGGATGGAATGTTTATTTACACAACCTTTGTCTACTGTATTTAGACAACAGACATTTAACTACAGTCTATCAAATGATTCATTTTGTATTTGAGGATGTAAAACTGTACTTTAGAGGGAAATGAGACCTTGTCAGAGTAAAAAATTAAAACTCCTACATTGTCTGGATTGGATGCAGATGGCAATACATTCCAGTGTCACTTCTATCTGTCAGACATTTAAGTGTCAGACCTAACATAAACATTTTGTGTGTGTGAGTTTTCCTTTGTAGCCCATTAGCAGCATAATATTAAGGTCCCTGGATAATAACACAAGTACTCACCAATCAGTAATTTTATTCAGGGCCAGTAACATAAGAGAGAGATGAAAAAATATAGAAAGATACGTATGATGTGGAAGTATGATGTTAATGTCTCTTCTGTCAACTAAATCAAATTTGGCCATCCTTAGAAAAAAAAATCAAAATTGAATTGAAGCTGCGTGATATAGTGAAGTGATATAGTACTTTTCTTTGTCTTAGTCACATGTTTATGGATTTATTGCATATAAGAGCCATGATATTTATTAAATTGATTCATGATGGCCTTTTTGCTTGCCCTTCTCCACATGGAAGTTAGAGATGAAGGATCAACTACAGCACTGCTTGAACAGAAGGGAGTTCAGTGCCTTTAGTAGGGCAGATACTCAATGTCATGAGACTTGAACTCAAATACTCTTGTTGACTGACCAATCATGTCCTTCCCACCGGACACTGATTGGTTCAGGTCACTGCTGTACGGACACAAACGCTTTACTTGAAGCCTAACAAGGTATTTTTTGTGTGATATGTAAGCCCGCGATTCTCAGATGATCTCATGATATCGCAAAAAATCCAGCTGCCTTGTAAGGTAATTAAGTATCTGCATCCATATGAAGTGACTGAATATATGCAGTGGCATTACCTGAGTAGCTGTTAATCACCACTGTCGCTTCTCTACTGCTATCCTCTTGCATGTACTGTAGAACACTGACCTACTTATGTCATCTGCTGTTTGTGTCCTGACACACAGGCAACAGAAAGAGCCAATATATTAGGGCTTCATTATACAACCTTTCTCTCTCAGACTCTGGGCTATTTCCATCGACCAGCTTGTGTAAGATGAAAGCTATGTGGGTATATGTACGTGTGTGTGTGTGTGTGTGTGTGTATGTGAGAATTATATGTGCTGGACTGCTTTGGCATCTAGCTCCATCATATGTGTATGAGCGAGAGAGATGTTCAACCTGGGGTGGGAATCACTAGACGCCTCCCAATATGATATCATCACAATACTTATGCCACTATAGAATATTATTGCGATTTTAAACATGTTGCAATATTTTGCGATATATTGCAATTTATAACCTTTTTCCCAATTTCAAATGATGTCCCCAAAAGGAAACTTTGTCAACATCTTTTTGTGACAAACTGATCAACACATACAGTGGGGCTCGAAAGTTTGGGCACCCCAGGTAAAAATTTGTATTAATGTGCATAAAGAAGCCAGAAAAAGATGGAAAAATCTCCAAAAGGCATCAAATGACAGATTAGACATTTGTATAATATGTCACAAAAAGTTAGATTTTATTTCCATCATTTACACTTTCAAAATAGCAGAAAACAAATAAAAATGGCGTCTGCAAAAGTTTGGGCACCCTGCAGAGTTTATAGCATGCACCACCCCCTTTGGAAAGCTGAGACTTGACAGCGTCATGCATTGTTCTCAGTCATTGTCTGGAAAGACCAGGTGATGTCAATATTCAGACTCATCTGACCTTGCCCCAACAATCAGCAACATGGGTTCTCAGGAAAAGGCTATAAAAAGATAGCAAAACGTTTTCAGATGCCAAAATCCTCTGTTCGGAATGTAATTAAGAAATGGAACAGTGGAAGTTAAAGCAAGATCTGGAAGACCAAGAAAAATATCAGACAGAAAAGGTTGCAGGATTGTGAGAAAAGCAAGTCCAAACCCACGTTTGACTGCACGATCCATCCAGAAAGACCTGGCAGACACTGGAGTTGTGCTACACCATTCCACTAAAAAGAGATACTTGTACAAACATGGTCTTCATGGAAGAGTCATCAGAAGAAAACCTCTTCTACGTCCTCACCACAAAAATCAGTGTTTGAAGTTTACAAATGAACATTTAGACAAGCCTGATACATTGTGGACCGATTAAAATAGAACTTTTTTGCCGGAATGAGCAAAGGTACGTTTGGAGAAGAAAAGGCACATAATTTAATGAAAAGAACCTCTGTCCAACTGTTAAGCATGGGGGTGGATCAATCATGCTTTGGGGTTGTATTGCAGCCAGTGGCACCGGGAACATTTCACGAGTAGAAGGAAAAATGGATTCAATAAAATTTCAGCAAATTTTGGAAGCTAACTTGATGCCATCTGTGAAAAAGCTGAAGTTAAAGAGAGGATGGCTTCTAAAAATGGATAATTATCCTAAACACACCTCAAAATCCACGGTGAATTACATCAAGAGGCATAAACTGAAGGTTTAGCCATGGCCTTCACAATCTCCTGACCTAAACACAATTGAAAATCTATGGATAGACCTTAAAAGAGCAGTGCGTGACAGACAGCCCAGAAATCTCAAAGAACTGGAAGACTTTTGGAAGGATGAATGGGCGAAGATACCTCAAACAAGAATTGAAAGACTCTTGGCTGGCTACAAGAAGCGTTTCCAAGCTGTGATACTTGCCAAAGGGGGCAGTACAAGGTATTAACTCTGCAGGGTCCCCAAACATTTACAGACAGCATTTTTTAGTTTTCTGTTATTTTGAAAGTGTAAATAATAGAAATTAAAATGCCCAAACTTTCGCACCCCACTGTATATAATAACAGATCGATACTCTGCGTCTGTGTATTAATACAGTATTGCCAATGAAAATATTGCGACACTATGCTGTATCGATTTTAGCCAAGCAGCTGATGAATGAGCCACTGATGGCGAAACATGAATAAAGCAGATATGTAGTTAATGCTAGCACCACTTCAGTGTTCTGTCAGAACTAATGCTATATTCCATCTCTAAAAGATTTTCCAATTTAACACTGAATGCTGTATGAAATGAGTGTGCACAACAAATGAATGCGATAACTTAACAATATTAATATGAGGGAATTGAGTAGCACAACCATTTCTAGGGTTTACAAAGAATGGTGTGAAAAGGGGAAACATTCAGTATGCGTCAGTCCTGTGGGCGAAAATGCCTTGTTGATGCTAGAGGTCAGAGGAGAATGGGCCGACTGATTCAAGATGCTATCCTATCAATATGGGCCAACATTTCTAAAGAATGCTTTCACCACCTTGTTGAATCATTGCCATGTAGAATTAAGGCAGTTCTGAAGCCGAAAGGGGGTCAAACACAGTATTAGTATGGTGTTCGTAATAATCCTATAGGTGAGTGTACAGTGACACTTGAATTGACTTGACTGACTTAAGTAGCCACAACAGCCTGTAACATCAGCTGCCAATGCAAAAATAAATTAACACAGTATTAATTGAGTGAGTGAATTATTAATTAAACAGAACAAATGAACTCAAATCGCTACTGTAATTGATGCTCATGAATTGCTGATTCAAGTGTAATGACACAAATTTCAATAACTGATACACATACGGTACATAAAATGATTGAAATCCTTTGCATTTGGGACACATTCAATCAAACTCACCCCATCTTAAGAACAGATCGCCATATCAGATTTTAAATCAGATTCTGCGGCTGAATACAAGATTAGACATTAACATGGACATTTCTCCCTATGGACTTTGAAGTAGGGCGTCACAGAGACCTAATTATTGCTAGGTAGAGCCATATATTATGTGGGTCAGCCTACTGGCCAGTTTTCACAGTTTGCATCCTCCCAGAAGGCATTGTGATTCCATATCCTGTGAATAAATGGCTGTAATATGTCTAGGTATAGCTCTTGAGACAGTCCGTTCATATATCTCACAGTTCATTATGAGATGGTGTGATACGTGTGGTTTGTGACACACCTCTCAAATCCATCTTTTACACTGTATATACTGTGTACTTGCATCACATTGTTGCACCCCTGTAAGTAAGTACCCTGAGAGACATCATTATTATTAAGCGCTGAAAGAGTACAATTTATAGTTCTTGAATTTCTTGGTGCTTTACAGATGATGGAAAAACTATTAAGACATATAAACTGTTAAAAGTGGGATAATAATGCACCCAAAAGTAGAATTCACAGAAATATAGGATATGTTTTATATATACTGTGTGTGTGTATATATATATATATATATATATATATATATAAAATATATCAGTAAAATATAATACGAGCAATTAACTTCTTAGTAGCCTAATTCCTGATAGATAGAGACTTTGCCAGCTTTCAGCTGCCTAACTTATAGACTGCTTATATTTGTTTTAGTATTCATTTATTTATACAGGCATCAATCTTCTCATCCGACTCTCAACAACAAAGGTGATATGTATTTCGCAAAATGCCTATTTCTTTAAGTAGTTGTTAGTAATAATGTTGATCTACAGATTTCAGGTTATTCTATTGTTGCCATTAGTGAATGTCAACTTGTATAAGAGCATCAAATCGGTGTGTATATGAAAAAGTTCTTTTATCTGTTGTGTTCTAATGTGAAAAATCATGTGTGTGTAAATCAATCTTTCGAGCATGAAATACTAACCCCTCTGTATAATTAAATGGTGGCTATAAAATGTTTGTGGTTAGTTAAGGCAGATCTTCTTTCCTTCGCTGGTGATTTTGAGAAGCTCCCCTTTAGCATGTTTTTACTTTCTGGATCCTTAAAACCACAGAATCCAGAGGCACATGGAAGTATTTTACGCATGAGCATCAGCATTCACTGTGTAAAGGTGAGTCAGAGGTTAGAGCTGCTTGATTTTGGCAACCATCATAATCACAATGATTTTGGCCCAATTAGATCAAAAATTAAATATAGAAAATAAACTAGATCAAATATGTTGTAGAATACTGGCAAAACCTACTAAAACATTATTTCAATCAGGAAAGACAAGTTTGCATATATGCAAATAAGATTTATTGTATAGCTCAATAAAATGTACGAAGTCTTAGATTAGGCGATTAGACTCCAATGCTATAGGAACCTTTTGTATAGGTACAGTATAGACACTGGTGGTGGCGACGAAGGAGCCCGAAGACCAGACTGAAGAAGGGCTCCGGTCAGCTGGAGTAGGTGACTGGAGGTGGAAGGGGAGGTGGAGGGTTACACTTCTTTGCCTGCAATGACAGCTGAATAGCAAAGAGAGAAATGATTATTGAAAGCAGGGTTGTGACTCTGTGATTGGCCCTTGCCATTTGTGTACAATTCTGATTGGTTTAGCAGGAAGGTGAACGCCTCCAACAGCTGATTCGAGTTAGGTAGAGCATTGATTAAGAGTGAGGTCCTCCTGAAAGGTTTTACACAGAGATACATTTTAATCATGAGATACTTGTTGCAGAAATGTGACAGTTATACATGCATGATGAAATATACATTTATTTGGATAATAGCTGAATTGATTTAGAAGTGCATCGATTTATAGTTAGGTTTTCCTGAAAGATTTTATGCTGAGCTACATTATTTATTTTTTTTATTATCAAAAACTGTTGTGAATACTGAGTGAAGAAGGGAATTAGCCTTAATAAGCTGCTTTATCCTACTAATACAAACATGTCAGGAGCTGGAACACATTGTTTTTGTAATGCATTTAGCTGTTACTCTATCTGATGGTACATGAGGCAAAACAAATCTTACATTGCCAAAAGAAAGAATAGTTTGACATATAGTTACTGAATGTGTGGGTTTTAGAAGGAGAGCTTTCAAAAATTGATTTGGAGAGACTCAAATCTTGAGGTTAAACCTGCCATGTGTATGATACAGGAGTCAGTGTTTTTCTCTGAGAATAGCGATGATGGCAATGAGCCAGCGCTCCTTTAGATGACCCTTCATCCCCACACAAGTCAAATGAAGAAATTAAGGGACGTAAACAAATTTGAGAAGTGCTATTTTAAATTACCAACAGTGAAAATAATTTTCAATCATCATAACTATAATTGTACAAAAATATTTCCAACCTTTTTTGGTCTTGTCTCCAAAAAAACCCTTCATCATTACTCCAAAATGATGAAGCAACATTTCTAGAAGATAGTGTCAAATTGTCAGACAGAACAATTGCAGCCAACAAGAAAGAGATAATTTAAGGCAAATTACTTTTGCATTACAAGATGAAACAAGTTCGAGATAGTTAATGTTGTGTCTTTGCTGTCTAAGTATAACAGTAGAGAGTCCCAGTATGTTACAGTAAAAGCAACACACCAAACTGAAGTGGTTCACAGACAAAAAAAACACGTAACAAGTAAGTCACCTGTTCAAACTCAGTTTTTGACTTGTTGCTAAAAGCACAAGAGTACTACTACACTACACGTCCATATGCTGTTCTCTTTGTGTGCATGTTGGTAGGAGCATCAGCAACATGTGATGCTTATGTTGGCTTATGTATGTCTGAGTGAGTCATCTACGATTAACAGTTACTGCAGTAATAGATTTTGCAGAGCACTTGTCTTCAGTCTTCTGTCAATCTGTAGGACAAAGAGCTGCAGAAAAACACTCCACCAAGCTCTACATTGAGCTGTTTGTTTCTTAGAGAAGATATCAATACTGCTGCTGTATCAAATCTATACCAACACATTGTTTCTGCTGCTTGTCCTGAAGGTAAATGTGCTCAAAGTGTTTGTTGATGAATCTGGGCTGAGGCATGAGAAATATCAGCACACTGATGCTACATAGCACAGGGCTATTATGCCCAACATACAGTGGGGCTCGAAAGTTTGGGCACCCCAGGTAAAAATTTGTTTTAATGTGTCAATTTTAAAGTTTGGGCACACTGCAGAGTTAATACCTTGTACTATTATGTCGGCGTTTGTAATTGTTTAACAAATGAACGGTCAATCGAGCGAAAACGTTGTGGGAAGCTGTATCGTTTGACGAAGGAAGAGGAGCGGGCTGGCCAGCAGCGAAGCTGAGACTGAGCCAAAGGAGCAGCGTGCCACAGAGCAGCAGGTAGACCTCAAACCTATGGCCTAATTGTTGTTCTACCTGGGTGGCCTAGCAGTTAGCCTAGAAGTTAGCTCCTAGGATCAAATGTGCAAGCACAACCAAGTTCTGTTGTAAAACCCAGACTAAACAAGAGTGAGCAATCCCAGGGTTGGTTGTGCCGTGACAATATCGATAGTTGTGCCCGCTAAGACCTGTCAATGAAAAATGTGGCAAAGAAAGTGCAATTTCACCAACTGTGTCACATAAGCATGTTTTACAATGTGCCAGAGCAGCTGTTATTACGCACAGCAGCATCCGAACCACTCATTAATCACATAATCTGTATTGTTGCAGTAAAATCTTAATCATCATTATTAATCATCATTAACATCAAAAAAGGATGATAAAAAAGAGGTCATATTGAAACAGACTTTACAAAGTGCTTCACAATTCAGCAGAGATGGAAAGTAATGAAGTAAAAATACTTTGTTACTGTACTTAAGTAGATTTTTCAGATATTTTTACTTTACTATTTATTTTTGTGGCAACTTTTTACTTTTACTCCTTACATTTTAACACAAATATCGGTACTTTCTACTCCTTACATTTTACAAAATTGGCTTGTTATTTTAGTTTTGTACAAAATATCGTATATCAGGTGTGACTGTGAGTGCATGTCGGAGAATAGCGTGGACACACGCCTCACACCGCGAACGGGTGCGCACGCCACACGGAGAAAAAAGTGAGAGAAGAGGAAAAAGAGACTAGCTGTTCAGAGGATAATCAGTTGAGAGTCTGTGTGTGCGTCCTGAGAACTGTAAGTCATATAACTTATGTTGTCAGTTCTTTTAAGCCTGTTGTTGTATTGATCTGTAGTTCTTGCAAATTTAAAAGTTAGCTAGTGATGTCGACATAATGAAAGAAAAGATCCCAGAGATTTGGCAGACAAGCAGCAAGACATTCCCAATTATCCTCAGCCTTATCTGAGATATGTTTGAGATAGTATGCATCAAGAATGACTCCTGGTGAATGTGCTGCATAACTTTAAAGTATGGGGAACTTCTCAATTAATGTCTGTAAAGTAATTCATATTTTATCCTTTATTTTCTTTCCAGAATCCATATTTGAGCACACACACATACTGTAAATGTAGATTGCTTTTAAATGGTAAGGGGAAGATTCAAAAAGAGAGACTGGATGTGTGAATTCTCACAGAATCGAATTGAAGTCATATCTTGCTTCTCAGTCAGAATCTTATTAACCTGGAGTCTACTTTTACTTTTATACTTTCAGTAAATATCCAAGCCTGTACTTTGTTACTTCTACTTGAGTAAGGAGGTTAAATCAGTACTTTTACCAGAGTATTTTTTAACACAAGTATCTGTACTTCTATGGAGGATCTGTACTTCTATGGAGGACCATGTCTTTCATATTTAAAAATAAATACAGAAATAAATAAATGCTCAATAAATAAATAAGCACACAATTAATTGCCCCAAAAAATACAATGAAGAAATAAATGTAGGTAGAAATTAAATTATACAGTGAGACATAAATGTATATATCTCTTTTAATTAGCTTCTTTATTTATTCACCTTTGTAATAATTACCTTATTTATTTATTGTCCGTTATAATCTTCAACTTTATTTATTCCTTACTTATTTTTTAAATGTATTTATTTCTGTGTGTGTTTAATTTTTTTGTCTGTTTTATTCTTCCGTTGCATTTTCTACCCTATTTATTTTCACCCTGGTATTTATTTCTGCCTGTCACTTTTACATTTCTGCCTGTCACTTTTACATTTCTACATGCATTTCTGCCTCATTATGCAAATGAGGAGGGGCGGGTCTTAAGGGGTTAACTTCTGCCCATTGGTTGGTTAGCATTTTACTCCCTCGGTCGAATCTACATGCCACCGGCCACAGACACAACACAGATGGCTAGCTACGGTGAAGTTGTCAGCTCAGGCATTTAGCAACTGTTTTTGAAAACAATGCTAACGTTATAAGTATTGACTTTATAATTTTCGTTTAGACGCTCTGACAGAACGTGTGTTTCAGTCAGCGGTGTCGTGCCAATGTACTCGTGTATCCCCTGGCCGCGGGAGCGCGCATGCACACAGAGCGGAGCTTCTGCTGCCCTTCGAATTGTTTAACTGCTGCACTTTGAATTAAACGGAACAAACACCGACGTGGAAGACTCGGCAGGGTTACCATAGTAACAGGGGTCTCAGTTAACTACATAAATACGTGTATTTGTGTAACATGCAAAGGGTCTGTCCTGTCATCATGGGTGTTATTTTGTGTGTTTAATAGGTCACAATAAACAACCTGACACAATTTGGAGAGGTTTGCTGTTGTTTATCAAAAGTTACATAGGGGATACCCAAATATCACGTGAAAAAAAACGGCCTGATATTTGAGTACCTCCTATGTAACTCATATGGTAGACAGGGACAGGGAGGATACGCCTATCACTCGATATTAAACCACGCTATAAACATTTGACACGTCGCCTTAATGTAACAGACAAATACACGTATTTGTCACGTAAATACATTTAAAAAATAAGTAAGGAATAAATAAAGTTGAAGATTATAACGGACAATAAATAAATAAGGTAATTATTACAAAGGTGAATAAATAAAGAAGCTAATTAAAAGAGATATATACATTTATGTCTCACTGTATAATTTAATTTCTACCTACATTTATTTCTTCATTGTATTTTTTTGGGGCAATTAATTGTGTGCTTATTTATTTATTGAGCATTTATTTATTTCTGTATTTATTTTTAAATATGAAAGACATGGTCCTCCATATACTTCTACTTGAGTACGGGAAGTGAGTATTTTTGCCATCTCTGCAATTCAGGGTGAAATTAAACAATTATAAAAGGGAGATGATGGCTCAATTGTTAATACAAATTACAAAATTTTAAATTAATATAGTAAAATGCACCTTTGATTGACATTTAAAACAGTGTGTATGGCTGGTCTGAAGTGAGCGTGAGGTCCAAACATTTTCCCTTTTTAAATACCAGTTCATATGTATATTATATTGTGTGAGTATACATCATTTAGCTTTTAAAACCGGCCCCCAAAACTGTTTTTAAAAGAGCATACTGATTTCATTGCAGACAGAGAAAGTATTATATTCCAGCATATCTTAATCCAAGATACATTTTAGTTTCAGGTCAAAATTTAACATCAGCACATTCAGGAGTCAAGGCTGGTTGATGTTGTTTTTTCTGTCTATGGAGTGTTTACTGCCTGCGTCTGCAAATTTGAGTGACAGAAATGGGTCATGTCTATTGTACAGCAGGCAAACAAGAAGTCAGTCATTAGGTTGTATAATGAGAAATGCGAGGGCATGCCATTAACATACATTGATTTTTTCACCACCTTATTATAACCCTTAGGTAAAACAAGGATGTGTTGTCAGCTCTCCCTCCCTCCTACACAACAAACAAGAGGTTGTCTCTCGTAAGCTCTTTAATAACTGAAACATCAATGAAGAATAACTTATGTTCTGCAATATTAGTTTACATAAAACAATAACACTGTGGAAAAAAAGAGTGGGCTTATATCATTTATTTAAGAAAGCTGAAGACAAAAAGAAACACAATTTCTAAGTTAGTAAAAGACTAACATCTTAAGAAAACAGGAAGTATTTATGTCACAGGAAGTTTTTCTATGAAAGGTGATTGAGTTTAAATATAATTTAAAAAGAGCATTAAAAAATGTTTGACTTCATGTAAAGCTGCTTTCACATTTGCCTTTTTTGTTGAAAAAAAAAAACATCCTTCAACACTGAACGCTAGAGCTGGGTATTGTTAAGGATTTTCTGAATCGATTTGATTCCGATTCACAAGATGCCATTTTATTCCCGATTCAATTTTATTTTTAATTCAATATAGATTAGGTTAAGAACAGGTTTGTTACAATACCAATTTAGCTTGGATATGAAAGAGATTGTACAATTGTACAAGGTTCCCCTTCTTTTATTATCAATGTTTACATTAAGAACGACCCCAAAACACATTACATTAATTTACTTTTTATTTAACATGAACACACAATAAAGTGCAGCTCCTCAGACTCTACAGCTAGTGAGTATTGAGTGACATTTTATTCAGATATCTTGAGGTGACAAAGGGACCCCTTTGAAAATGACCATGCCAGTTTTTCCCTCACCAAAATGTAGCTTTGGAGGGTTTTTTAAGACCCTTCCTTCCTAACAAGCTAGCATAATATAGTTGGTACCATTGGATTCTCTAGTTTCATATGATACAAAGATTGTTTCTTGGATTTTGTGAATCGATCTCCAGCTATTTTCAACATCCCATGTTATACAAAAGAGTGGTTGGGGGTAAAAGTAACACATAAAACATAACACTTTATTTTACAGGTCCATGATTTCCTAATAATTTCAACGGAGGTTCCTGGAAAAAAATCACATATGTAATTTAATACTTATAATAGGGAAAATAAAGAAAGTGTTTAATTACTTCTCTTTGAATAAATAATACCTATAAATTGCTGGGTCTATTAGTCAGAGCACAGAAACTGACCATGCAAAATGTAAAATTTGTCTACAGGCAAGAATAATATTGTTATGAAGAATAAAGTTTCCAATGATAAAATGAATGAATATTTATTTTAATTAAAAGAGTAGTTCTTTCAAGGAAATGTAGATTGTCCCTATTATAAGTAACAAATATCTTTCCAGTAAACTTTACAGGTAACTACCATTAGGAAAGTAGTGGCAGATTATGGACCCGTATAATAGTGTTCCCAAAACTCATGATGGATAGGCTATATAGATTAAGCAGGATAAACAGTTGACAAAACACAAAAAGGGTTTTTTTAAAGGATACCATTAGATTAGCATGTTTTAGGTCATAATTTACCAGTTTGCAATATGCAAACTCTCTTTCTTGCAAGTGGTTTCAGTCTTTGAACTACAATATGAAAGTCAACTTATAAACATTTTACTGTAACATGTTGACTGTATTTCAGACTGTAATCCATCACATAGAATTATTTATTGCATTTTTTACTTTGTCAAAGTGGTAATGCAGTTGTGAGCAGGGATAATTCACTCTACCTGCATAAAAAAACACTCATAACAGGAGATTTGGGAGTTGGAAGCCAGAATTTGAATAGAAGGAATGATCACATTCATTGGTCCTTTTCAGATAATCATCCTGTCTGGGTCTTTGAATGCACCAATATGAATAATTTGCAAATGTCTCTATGCAATACAACATAATTAAGTAGTGATGAAAAATACAAAATAAAGGGCTCACTGTGATGCATTACTAATCTCAAAAAATGTTTAGTCTATGCCATCATTATAATGCACTGGAAGCAATGGAAACCAATTGCTCCCTAAAGAGTAGAAAATCATCCAAAAACTACAATAAAAATGTGTTTTTAAGTTGTAAAGTCCAATGAGGGAACAGTGTTTACTCTGATTCACTGGTATGGAAACTAAAGACTGTTGTTCTGAAAGAGCCAAAATACTTTAAGGAAATTGCATTGATTTGGGATGTTTATTCTTAAGTGTCTTCAGAAGCCTGTCTTTGACTCCACTGGTGTTGTAGGCAATTTAGCTGCTTTACTCTCACCTGTGTACATGTGTGTTAAAGTGTGAATCACCTCAGACAATTTCTTGACTGATGAATATTGAGTGTTGACATTTCTTTGAATCTGAAGGGCAGTTCAATGAGCACAGTAAGAACTCTAAAGTAGGTCAGTGTATGCACGGCCTCTTCACTTAACTAACGTTTGGCTTAAGCTAGACTGCAAATGCAACAACCATCATTAGGGCTGCACAATTAATAAAATTTTAATCACAATCACGATTTTGGCTTCCCACAATCAAATTTGCGTAATCGAGCAATATTTTAAATGCGTCATTCCGTTCATAGAAGGCCCGAGTTTTTTTGCAAAGCCCATCTACCGCTCTGTAAACCAATGTCTGATCATGTGCCAGTCAGAGTTGTTCCCTCCACCGCACAGCTTAGTTTCTAGATGTAGACAGTCACAGAGGATAGAGTAACGTGAGGAAAATAGATACAGATAGCAGTCGGTCATACGTCGGTCACAAGGTTTACCAGTTTACGCAACATTTTGTCCCATCTGTGTTGTTTTTCAGACAACAGCAGTGACCAGTGCTAGTTGTGTCTGTTAGCTCACAGGGCTCTAGGGTGCGACTAACATTTTTCCTCTAGGTCACACCGGCGCGCCTAATGTCCTTGCATCCGCTGCCTCTCCACAAATGAAGCGAATCGATATGGTTTAATTTTGCGTTACATGACTCATTTCTTCTGTAAAGCCATGCCTGTGTTTGGATCTCTGCTATTACTCTCCGCGCAGCCCCACCCCCACGGCTCCCAGCACAGAGACAGAACGGCATCAGCGTCCATACTTCTGACATTTGTCCACAGTTTTAATTCATATTAACACAACTGTATATTGTTAAGCATGAGAGACAAACCTGTATTTGTACCAGTGTCTCCGCTGGTAACTCTGCAATCGCAGCCGCCACGGCAAAAACCACAGAAGAAGTTATTGAATGCAAATAACTTCAGTTCGTACAGTAATAGCGTGTGAGACGGAGCCTGCTGGATCCATTCATAATGACTCCCCCTCTCTCCCTAGCTCTTTTAATCAGTAATTGTTGAAAACGAGTAAAGGAGCTTTCACAGAGATACATTTATAAACTATATATATATATATATATATATATATATATAGCACAGCATACAACTTCAACATAAGAGGAATGTAGCACAATATGGATGTGAAAGCGGTTATAAATACCTTATGTGACTATAAAATTTGTTTTGGTTAAAATCAACAAATCGTGATAATTAATCATGATCACAATATTGATCAAAATAATTGTAATTATCATTTTGGCCATGATTGTGCAGCCCTAAGATATAGACAATAAACACACATGCTAGTCTGGCTTACCAGATGTACAGTGCTGGGATAAAGCTTGGTGTGCAGAATGTCAGGTATTCATTTCCCCTTCCACTCTCCACTCTTTCCACTATCTGTTTTGCAGGTGCACACTCCCTGCATCAGGAGCTTAGCGCCACCCAAGACGGTTGTGATTGGTTAAAGAAATAAAAAAAGAATTCCCCTGTCCCAGAATAATAAGCGGTGTAGCCAGGCCATTCTCCAGCACTAACACAGCACTGTAGACAAAGGTCTGGCTATCAAAAACTACACATTTGCTGACCCTGTATTTATTGCAGATAATATTTAACCATTTGTTAGCAATATGAATTCCTTGTGAAGTATTTTTTAGATTCTCCTCAAAACAAGTACCAACATTTATTGAAATCAATTAATTTATGAGCAAATAAAAAGAGAAAGACTTGACATTGACAATGCCTAATATATTACGCCTCATTCATACTGACATTAGCCCCTATTTAATTTGAATGATTCCAGCATTGATGCAGCAGGGTGCCATGCAGAGGGCCCATGCAAAACCTTTCTCCACACCACAATGTAACTTCATTCAGCAAGGCGCTGCATTTGCCAATGAAATACAGACAAGAATACATTCCAGGTAGATAAACTTTTACCATGAACTGCATATTTCTACTCTTAAACCTTTAAATTAATAGATCTGTTACTAAGCTGAGGTTCATAGATCATATTTAATAATGTTATCTTTGTACCTGAAGAAGAATGGCCCAACTATTGCAGCTCCTTGCATTGCTGTAACACAGAGCTGTTTTCAACACACCAAAATGACAGATAAATGCCATATTTGTAGCAACTTTATATGGGCAGGCCCTTCAGTAGCCCCTTGACCAGCAAGGGGCAAAGTATATGACTATACCGGCAGTACACTGGTCAACAACGGCAAGTGACATAATAGCCACAATCCTCCCTTCCATAAAGCAGGACAAATATTTCTCTTGAACTAAATTGTAGATGTCATAGACTCCTTTTCAGTTCCAGCATCAGTCCAGTGCTTAAATCAGTCATCTGGTATAGGAGAGTTACAGTTCCCATGGTAGATATAGACATGTCCAACACAGCGATAATACATTTGAAACACGTCTCCGTATCCATGGTCCCTCCACCAGGTGCACAGCTGACGGTTCCATCCACAGGCCAGCGAATAAAACAGTTCAGGGTGCTCCATGCCAATCATGGTGAAGAAGTCCTGGTCCCCCAGGTGACCCCTGAAGCGATAATGGTCTGCTAGTTTGGCCACATTGCTAGGCTCCAACAGTTTGTTGTAGAGAGCTGAGTCCCTCATAGCACCTAGGTCCAATAACATCACACCGCTGTTGAAACCTGGGCGGCCGTCAGGAGGAGGATCACCTACTCTGGTCTGAGGGTTCTCCTTACGATATTGCCAAAACGTATGTCTGCAAGAGAGACGACAAGAGGTTTACATGACTATGAAACATTTTGCTCCATAAAATAAGTATGGAATGTCACTCGTGAAACAGGACTCAAGGTACAAATGCATCATCTTTTGAATAAACGTAACTTATTGTGGAGTTAGCAATTAAGCTAGCTAGCGTGCTAACTGATAGGTTACCTCATCAGCCACAGTAGCTTGCCAACTAGCCCTTCTCAAGCTTCCAGCACCTTTTCTGCAAGAACACATGAAAATATGTTTTGCTTTCCCCCTTTCTGGTGTCTCTGGGCACCAAGGCTGATCTGATTGCCTTCAAAGTAATTTTTCCTCTCATGCATGCTGACAACAAACCCAAGCAAGAAGGTAACACATAACATACAGTAAATAGATTAATTCAAGTGGTTAAAAAATATAGGATGACTGGAAGATGCAGGTGAACAGTCATGTATGTAAAATACAATAACCTTTTGTGTTGATGATTACAAATCATATTATATAAGATAATTTTTCTTAATTTGATCTCATCCCTATGCACAGTTTGGAACTTGTGTATCAATGGTGAAACGCCTCACTCATATGTATTTTTGGGCTGTTGCACATTTAAAGTGAGGGTCAACTCTGTATCAGTCCACGTTTGCTGAACAGACTGAAAGCACTGTGGCCAAAAAACAGGAAGAGAGCTGGTCCAGCAATGTCAGAGCATGTTGGAGTGCCAGAGGCCAGTGCCAACTCAGCACCCTATTCTGCCAACATACCAACTCTGAAGTAGCTAAATGACACAGCTTTCTTCAACAAGCATTTATATGCACAAACGTTACTTGGGTACACACAAGTAAGACCTTTTGTGGGATTTATTTCCAAAGTTAACCTTGGCAAGAAAAGTTTCAGTCTAATGTAATATTGCTTGCTTTATCTTAAGTAATACATAATATAGTGTAATAAAGGGTCAATATTTTTTTTGCACACTTGGCTAACATGTGCCAGCAACAGTCCTGTTGTATTTGTAGGTTGCATGAACAATTTGATCTAGCCCTAACATTAATGAATAAATGGAAAGTCCATCCAATCCATCCATCTTCATCCGCTTATCCGGTATCGGGTCGCAGGGGCAGCAACTCCAGCAGGGAAACTTCCAAAACTACCAAACTTCCCTTCCCCGAGCCACATCAACCATCTCCGACTGGGGGATCCCGAGGCGTTCCCAGGCCAGGTTGGAGATATAATCTCTCCACCTAGTCCTGGGTCTTCCCCAAGGCCTCCTCCCAGCTGGACGTGCCTGGAACAGCTCCCTAAGGAGGCGCCCAGGAGGCACCCTTACCAGATGTCCGAACCAACTCAACTGGCTCCTTTCAACGCGAAGGAGCAGCAACTCTACTCCGAGCTCCTCTCGGATGACTGAGCTTCTCACCCCATCTCTAAGGGAGACGCCAGCCATCCTCCTGAGAAAACCCATTTCGGCCGCTTGTACCCTGGATCTCGTTCTTTCGGTCAAGACCCAGCCTTCATGACCATAGGTGAGGGTAGGAACGAACACTGACCGGTAGAGCAAGAGCTTTGCCTTCTGGCTCAGCTCTCTTTACATCACAACGGTGCAATAAACTGAATGTAATACCGCAAAGTTTCTAAAGTGGGACAAGATTTTCAAAGAACACTGAGCTACAGGAAAAGAGCGACACTTATCATAAGTAGAGTTGTGAGAAGAAGGAAGTGATATTTGGGTAAGGGCCAGTTTATTGACCTAAGCTAGGACAGTTGTCTTGCATCCGGAAAAAGAGATTTATCCACGCCGTTTAAAGTGTGTGTTTAAAGTGTTTGTTTACCTATTCAACCAATGATGTATGAGCATTTACGATTTCTTTATCTGATCTCTCAGGAGGAACAGACATAACAACACACATAAGAAAAGCAGGTAAAAATGCAGGGTCCTGTCTACAGCTATCATTATCTTCCAACAGTACTTTCATATTGTTGTGGTTTTAATACTTCTATCAAGTCTATGGAGACCACTTGTTTCTGAGCTGTGGGTGTACTTTTTTTTATTGGGGTGAAATGTTCGCTTCCACAAAGTTCAAAATGCTCCTTCCCATATACTGACTGCAGCAAGTGCAACAATGTTTTAATCTTCCGAATATGAAGGATGAATGAGATTATTCCTAGTTCTGACAAAGACTGAGGAAACCTACTGTTGATTAACTATATTTAAGTGTGTTGCCTTAAAAGACATGGGGATAGAAGACAGACTGAGCTGTTGCAGGGCAGTCAATTTACTAAAATAAATAAACAATACAAAATCACCCTTTAAGTCACATTAACAAAATCAGCTGAGCTCTGCCTGCTCACTTGATGCAAATAAACGCATGTGGGAAAATTGTGTAGAATAATAATTATTTTGTAGAGGTTAATAATAATTAGATTGTAGAGGTTACCTCTTTCTTTCTCTGTGCAGCTTGATTGAATCTAGTGGGACCGGCAAATTCTCTGAGTCATGTTTTGATATTTTTACTGACCTATATTCAGCAGCTGTAGCTTGTCCACACAATTTTATACCATCTGTTGGTTAGGTAGCTGGGGACTTGTGGCCTTTTTGGAGCATTTATTATTTTTAAGACAAACACTGGGTCTACGTGCCTTGAGACACATTCAGGGTGAGGAAGTTTTACACAGGAAAATGTTCCATATTGCTGGTTTGACATAAGAAAGTGGAACATACTGACAGCATACTGCTTATATATATAGCGCAACAGGTTTTCGTGGTTAGAAATTAAGAGATGAGACACGATTGTTATTATAAATTTCTACTTACATTAGAATTTTTACTAACAAGGATTATAATAAACCAGATTGTTAACATAATTTCTTCAATTTCAATCTTCAATTTTCTTCCATTTTGATCAGGGATCAGATATACTTAAATGTTCTTTAAATTATATTTCAGTTCATCATCACTTCATCAATGAACTACATTAGCAGCATTAAATATTCTTATTCAAATATATTGAAATTCATATATATTCAAATTCTTACATAAATAACATCAAGACATGTTTACAATTACTAGCTTAGCTACATCCCTCAGTTATATCAAATACCTCTGGCTTGTTTTTGTTTGTTGTTTCAAGGAACCAAAAACCCAGAAAGAGTTTGGCCTCACATAATACTTTCATAATAACTTGTGTGCAAACTCCAGTCCAGACTAATCTCATGAAATGGCGTATGTATGACATGCCAATTTAATACCATCATTGGCATATTATCAAGACACATACTCGCTTTTTAGCGTGTTTATCAACGCCGTTTGGCCTCCATTGACTTACATTACCTAACGATTGTGTGTCAATTGACGCCATAGTGAGTAGTATAAAAAGGGAGAATTGCCACACAGGGAGGTTGGCTGGGGTGGTAGATGGGTAAAACACAGGATTTCACCCAAGAGAGCGGGGTTCGTATCCCATGTGTGGTGTTTCCTAAAGCCAACCCCATTGTTCTTTTACTAAACTCAACAGTCGCTTTCTTCTTTTCCTAAACCCAACCTGGTTTTCTTTTCCTAATTCCAACCGTTTGTCTTTTTCTGTTTTTCCTAAAACCTGCGTGACACGCCATGTGGCCTTATAAAGTGCAACGCAGTGTGTATGTTTACGCTGTGGCGTTGCAGACTGCCGTCCCCTGTATACACCGTAGACATACACGCAAATAGCTCATAGTGTGTACAGATAACACGCCACTTGGCTTAAGAAAGTTGGCGTATATTTTTACGTAAAGTCATGATGCCATGTTGCTCAGTCAAACCAGACGCTCTGTCAGTTCACATCTCCATCGTTTCCTGCCTCCAATTTTCACAGTCAACCTGTCAAGTGAAGTTTCTCTCTCATTTGCAAGAGAATGAAAAGCATTAGCAGGTGACGTGACTTTCTGTGCTGCTACCCCATCCAAATGAGTTTTCGACATTGTTCAAGACAAGAAACAACTTGCTCTCTGAAACCTGCATAAAAACACTCACTGACACAGGGGAGGCTGGTTTTTGGGTACACAAAGCAAATGTCTGGCCCTTTTCATCATGAAGTAGTTTGGCAACATACAGAAGGCCCAAAAAGAAAATTCCAGATATTTTAAAGTCAAGATTTAATTTGATTCGATTTTAGGAACAAAATTTGGGCACAATACTTAAAAGAGGTTGACTTGCTCCTTGCTAATGTCTCTCATTGTATGTTTTTGTGGCTTTGACTGTGACACTGTGTGATTGGGTCTTGTCTCTAGGGTTTTTAAAAAGATTACAAATGCAGCTGCAGAGAAAAGACTTGGGGTATTTTTTCTCATAATTAACTTTTCATTGGCAGGATGTGGCTGGTGGGAGGCTGCATTCTCCTGCATAATGCTCTGTCCATTAGCACCAAAACAGAGTGGGGGCTGAGATTTCTCTACATGCACTATTTCCATTGAAGCATAAAGCAAATCCCACATTTGTCAAGCTTGTCTCTCATTCACATATTCTCTCCTGTCAGGCTCTTGGAAGCAGTCAAAATATTTGGCTGTTAGGTCTTTTTGAGCTACCCATCATGAAATTCTGTTACACCTATAAACCTGCTTGACAGACAATTCGGTTCTTAGTTTGCGTTTGCGGCAAAGATGTTGGGAGATACTTTCAACTAATTTTTCCTCGTTAGGAAGCTTTTTGTTAATGTTGCGTACCCCCCAGTCAATAGTACACATATTATTTTGCAATGTAATGCTTGGATTTCTATCCAGAAATTGCACCTGTCAAACTAGCCCCCACAGTTTGAGGAAAAAAAACTCAATTATGTCCTTCATGACACGGCACACATTCATGCACACATACTGGCCTAAGAAAGTTTTTTTTAACATCCCTTAAATTTGAACTGGTGAGGCTGCGCATGCTAAGAGGCACAATTCCACGGCTATGTTGGTTGTGTGTTTTTAAAAGAGTGTGTCTGGGCGCAACATTAGCAGGAGATTCCCAGGGTTACAAACCTATTGAGCCAGAGTGGCCGGGCAGAGATACAGATCTGTTTGGAGAGGCTGGTGCCAACTGGAGTCTGGCAGGAAAACTACAACTCCACTACTAAAACAGCTTACACAGAAACCTTACATCACCAACATTTACAGTATGCAGACTAAGCTTTACTGTCTCGCATGCATACACAAATACTTCCCACTGATGACATACTTATTTCCAAACGTTTTACTCCATAACAACCATGTTGTCCAACAAATTAGGAAAAAAAGACACTATATGACAGTGTATATATTAGTAGGGGTGTCCTGATAATGTTTTTTAATATGTTTCTGACATATTGAAATAATAACTGTAAACTACAAAATTTGGCACACCTCAGTTTGAGAAGTTGCTACCTTTATGGTTCCTACACTGCTACTCTTAGCTCGTAGTTTAGCAAATCTGTGTATTTTTTCAATCCAGGTGTCAGAACTCAGAGTTGCACCGGTGCGCAAAAAATATATTCAGTCATAATTTTTACTAATATATGCAGTGAAATGCTGCCCGTCTGTCATTGGTGAGAGTACAGTAATAGGATTATTTTAGCCGATACCACAATATGCCCAGATACTGATCAGGACTAGATATAAAATTCATTACATTTGAGTACAAAAATGATAATTTCTTAATGCAATATTAAAAGCGGATTAAAAGAAAGGATTCCCTTTTGGCTAGAGCCAAGAGATCTCTATTCATAACCAAGTCATAAGATGTGAACTTAGAGTGATTTGTACACTAAGAACCCTCAATATCACATTAAATTTGCATAAATGAAATTATAATGCCTTGAGAATTTTATTAATATGATGGAGGTTGTTTAAAAACTTGCACACACATATACATCTTAATATACATTTTAACTAAAATCAAATGTTTTGATTTGTTGTTTCATTCACACAGTCTTTAAAATCCCAGAGGAAACCACCTGGCTGTATGTTTATCCCAGTAAGCAGATCCTCCATGAAACCTCCCACCTGGGCTCATTTACAGTAGCCAGCCACACACACACACACACACACACACACACACACACACACACACACACACACACACACGTCCTGTTTTGATGGTGTGGCTGGATGGAAAACAGTGAAGTAGTCTAAACGAAGCAGGCATGTTTATATTACTGTCTTGGAGAAGGACGGAAAAATCAACTGAGGAACAAAGAGCTTGAAAGTCAAGAGTCCCTTGAGTACACACACACACGCACACTTTATTGCTAGTAATAAATAGGAAATTTGGATGAATAACAACTGGTGTAATTATTGAGTGGTTTGTGTGCATCTTCATTATCTTAATCTGACACTTCTGAACAAAAGTCAGTAGGAGAAAGAAAAACTGGTTTGGAGGAGGTGTAAAGCGAGAGGAATTATATGGAAAGATCTTTATCCATTCCCAAAACTTCTTACTTAAAAACTTACAAGACTGATATGAAAATGCTTAAGTGTGCACAAGTTTATTTCAACTGTAGGAACTCAAATGACAATTTTTTCCCCATTCAACAAATTAGGCCAAACTTCTCAATGGATGAAACTTCTGCATCTGTGATTAAAGTTGTTTTGACACAAGAAAAATAACACAGAAAGTAATGACAAAGACTAAGAATCCAACTAAGCTTTCAATGCTAACGTTCAATACTTATTGTGACTCTTCCACAAACATCCTTACAGTGTACACATTGCTAAGGTATAAGCTGTGTTTATGGAGGATAAAAACAATGGTCTCAGAGGGCGGCCTGGTGTGCAAAGCTCAGGGTGAGAGGAGGGAGAATTCTTGAGCTCTGCAGTGCCACCACGAGGCGCCGTAACATAAAGTCAAAGTGGGTTTGAAGAATTTACTTGATAAAAGTGGGTTCCCAGTAGAGGGTGATAAATGAGCGGGCGGGAAGGAGTTGGAAGATTTGCGAGGCATTTCGTTTTAGAAAAAAAAAATACTTTATAAATGTGAAACTACACACTGAAATTCCTGTGTTGTTGCTATGCAACCTGGGGAAAATAAATAGTGTGATATCCAACTATTTAAAAGTGTGTAGCTTAATACTAGTTAGGTATGTTAGGTATGAGTCAAGTCAATTTGTGACAGAGGAGATAACGGATAGACGGTAATAATCCAGTCTCTCTCCAGATTCAAATATGTTGAAAGGGAGGCAACATAGTCTGATAACTTGTTTAGACAACATAGGGAATGAAACGGGAGCAGGACGGGATCCGGTAGTCACTCTCGAGATCTCGCAGCACAGAATTTTTTTGGGGGGGGGGCAGTCACGTGATCAGGACATGCCGGGAGTATTTTTGTGAGCTCTAACAGCCAGTTAGATTAGTGTGTTTGTCCATACTGGGGATAATCAGATTTTATTTACTCCAGACATATCTAACAAAGACACAGAGGACGCTTCTAAATCACAGGATGAGAACAAAACATGCTCCGACAAGAGGCGGATTTCTGCTTACATTCTGCCAAATCCTCAATTATGTATCCGACACAAAGGACTTAAAATGGCTTATTTATGAAAACAATGCATATTGCAATGTTGATTTAATGTCTGCCATCATGGATCACTATCTTGCAGCATTGACTCTAGATGCCAGGTAAAAGGATGGTTCTAAGGGGTTTGTGTTCTGGTTGATTTTGTACAATGGAATCAATTATCTAATAATTAATGAGGGGAAAACACCTAAATGTTTTTTTTAAGATGACAGAGTTTTAAGTTCCATTCAAAGTCCAGACAGTTGCATCGTGCAAGCAGCACATATGAAACACTTCAGCATACTCTGTCAATGTTCAAAGGGTTTCTACTCAGTTACATTTACTGTCACACATTCAGTAAATTCAGCCTGGAATTGATGCAAAAGCTAAAGTACACTCAGGTTGGACAGAGCTGAAGCATGATACTATCCAGATTCAGGAATATGGTTTTTTGTGTAATGAATCAACCTCCGGACTTTGTTTTTGAAGTTGATCTGATCATTTACATCCCTGTTCTTTTTCCAGTTTTGAGTTTAGAATTAACCAAATATTCAAAAATGTTTAATGTTTCGGGCCCTTCACTGACAACCATGACATGGATTATTAGACTAACCGATTGTCTCAGTTAAATGTGTCATTACAACTTTTATATTTTTGCCTGTAGTTGACAAATGACAGACTGATAACACTGCTGAGGTTCTTGTGAATCAGAGTAGACATGAGAGACTTCTGATGTTCTTTCTCACTTAGAAACTGAGAGAAAATAACTGTTAATATGCAACTAAAATCCATCTGGGGTGAACAAGAGTGGGTGAGATTAGTATGGTGGCTTTTAAACCATTAGTGGGAAAGAGATAAATAATGTGGCTTCTCTCACTAATGCATAACTATAGCATATCAGCATTGCAAAATATGACCTTCACAACATTTTAAAGAAAAATAAGGCACGAACCAGCTCATAAGGAAGATACACTGAGTGACCAAAGCAAGACAACAGTGATCAGTGTACGTTTCAGTCTGGCTGCTATGGGCTTAACCATCTTGCCCATTTATGAATTAAATCAGGAAATATCTCTCCAAAGATATTGAGAATCTGACCAAGCATTTCATTTTTATTATGTAACCGTTTTCCATAGAAATAGAATGAGAGTTGAAGTGACATTCCTATTTAAATCACATGAAGAGAGAGCATACATGGTCAGAGTTGTACCGTCATGCGTACTGCCATCACAAAGGTTTAACGTCCGCATAAACTGACTTGCAGCAAGTTATAGACTCACTGGGGTGAGGTTTTGCGACAGACGAGCAGTGGAGTAGTATGAAGCATGGAGAGGTGTCTTTTGTGCACTAAGTCCATTGCCTTGATGCTAGAGAGGAATTTAGGATTGCTAGATTCCATAAATTTCTATGGGTAAGCTATTGAATTTGATTTATTAAAAATGGGACACACTTTACGTGTGTAGTCACCATTAAAACTGGGACCCAAGCACCTCCGTGACGCATTATCCAAAGAGATAGTTACTCTGGATGGCATCTCCCTGGCCTCCAGCACCACTGTGAGGAATCTTGGAGTTATTTTTGATCAGGACATGTCCTTTAATTCTCACATAAAGTATATTTCAAGGATCGCCTTTTTTCACCTACGTAATATTGCAAAAATCAGGAATATCCTGTCTAAAAATGATGCAGAAAAACTAGTCCATGCATTTGTTACTTCTAGGCTGGATTACTGCAACTCTTTATTATCAGGCTGCTCAAAAAAGTCCATAAAGACTCTTCAGCTGATCCAGAATGCGGCAGCACGTGTTCTGATAGGAACCAAGAAAAAAGATCACATCTCTCCTGTTTTAGCTTCTCTGCATTGGCTTCCTGTAATGGTGGCTTCCTGTAATGGTTGCCGCTGTCGCCATGGTCCCGCTACACGTTCCCTTCCCTGCCACGATCTACGGTGCCCAGCTACGTCCTGCTGTGCCTTGTAATGCTGCACAGTGCCCTGCTATGCCATGAACTACTACAAAGAACTACTACAAACTACTATTATTTTGATTTATTTGATTTATTTTTTAGGGACTGTTATTGCCACTCTTCATTCTAACCCCAACCGGTCGTCAGACACCGCCTACCAAGAGCCTGGGTCTGTCCGAGGTTTCTTCCCAAAGGGGAGTTTTTCCTTGCCGCACTGTTGCTTGCTCTGGAGGAAACTACTAGAACTGTTGGGTCCTTGTAAAGTGTCTTGAGATAACTCTTGTTATGAATTGATACTATAAATAAAATTGAATTGAATTGAATTGAATTAAAACTAACAATCGTCAGTTTCTCTTCTTGAACTGGTCAAATGACCCCAGCAAACAGTTCATGGATTGTTTTACTCTCCTTCTATTTCCATGGTTGTGCCACACTGCCTACCTGTAGACTGGCTGCATTTCTCTTGCGATGCCTATTACCGCTTCTGGGGGAAACTGGTCAAATTCTTTGAAAAGGTCCCTGATGTTGGTCCTGTATTTCAGGTCCAGGTCAAGCTGCACTATGCGCGTCAGACCTGAAAGAAGAGCATAACACATTGATAAGGCAACGTCAAATTGTAAAAAAAAAACAAAAAAAAACAGATTAGACAAGATTATTCTAAACGCTTAAACTGATTATCGATTGACAAAGAACAAGCAACCTCTGTCTGCTCCATGTGCGTGAATGATGAATTATCATAAAAAAATTTTTAAAGTTGAATAAATGACAAAAAAGGAGTTTTCCACTTTTTAAATCATCCCATGGAGATGAACTTCTGAGTTAACTGTGCATATAGGTTGAATTACTAGAACATCATCCAGTGACTAACTAATCACTTTTAAAAAAAGTCCTTTAGGAATACACAGTGAGAAGAAAATAGGAGCAAAGAGTCTTGATTAGCTTAACACATTAAATTGTTGCTCTGTGCACGTATGTAATGTGGCAGTTGACCGAAACAAAAGAAATTTTATAAAAAGGTCTATAATCTTTTGGGGAAAATGTATAGAAAGTTGAGCTAGACTATAAAAAAAGGTGCACGTTTGCCAGTTGTGAGCAAACACACAGTAAAAGAACACAGTTGTTTGCAGATGAAATGGTAACAGCAGTATCCAGGATATTCAGACCCTCACTGTTCATTGTTTCAGCTTCCTATGTTTTGCTGGTAGGCATGGTGATGAAAGGATTGGGAAATACTCAGGAATAGTGTGCCAGGGACACAACATGATTATTGTACTGATGAAAACACTTGTCAGCTCTAGATGAACTGTCAAAGATGACGGCCTCTAGTTTGAGGGCAGTAAACATTTTTTGGGTGAAGGTTGGTTTGACAGCAACTGCAGTATTGGTACAACTGGTGCTGAAGAACTTAAAAAAGATGAGAGTTAGGCCTAAAAATAACAAGCTGCTTGGTCCTTAGAAGTGCAATTCAACATGATTTCAGATCTGTTAAGGGCCTTGTTGAGATCCAGGAGCCAGCAAGTGTATTATGTATAATAATGAGATAATTATACTGTAATTACAGCTGCACAAACTGTGTACTATATTTACAGAGGGAAAACGTGTTCATCATCCATCCAGTAGGCAAACAAGAAATATCTATTAAAAGGAAAATAAAGAGGCTAAACTTTAAAAATAAAACATAATTACCTAATTATTCAGTTTATGTGTAAACAAGGCAGGGCAAATTGAATTTCACCATCTTCATTCAGCATGTGAGCTGTACATTTGATTCTCTAATCTTGAACCTATGGTCCCATCTTGATGCTGTATGGTTTTTCTACAAGTTTCGTCATGTACATCAATGGTACTTTAAAGTAATAAGTTAAATCAACTTAAAAAAAAGCTAATTAGTGAAATTAGTGTTTAATCACCCTAATTGTGTGCTAGTGTTATTCTATTGGGGTAAAAATAGAATGTTGTCTTGGGCAGGACTGTATTCAAAAGGGGCCAACAAGGAAAAACAACCTTTGCCTCAGCAAAGCCAATGAAATGCAACACAAGAGTATAGTTCAAGATGGACTACAAGTTTGCGCTACAACAATATTTGAGTACCAGTATCCGTTGAAATAAGTGATGGAAAAAGAAGACTCAGCAGTGCCGCAGCGATTTTCTGTGCTCTCCAAACAAGGAAGTTGCCATCACAAAGCCTTCATGTACTGTAGCAACAGAGAGGGGCTCGGACCAGCAGTCTGAGTGGTCAACGCTGTTTCTTTGTACTAACAGGGCTTAACTAGTGGGAGAATAACAGGAAGAGAGTCTGATGTTGTTACAACAGTGTGATGTGGTAGGTTTGACGTGAGATCAATGACTCAACACAAAGTACTGTGGAGTTTAAAATAGGGCAGCGTTTGATCACAGGATGTTATTGTTTCAATAAAAAGCTCATTACAATGTATTACAGGACACCGAAGTCGCTTGTTGCACTTTATCACATCATAAATCTACTAAAGCTAAAGCTGCCTGTGTTTGAGATTGAGCACAGATTACATTTTGGTTTCCTTTGAGGTAGGTAAAGTAGCAGTAGTTCTATTTAAAAGTCCTCTTTTGGTTATACATATTTTTATCTATTTGAACAGAACCTACAGGCCTTTTTCCTTTGTAGTTTGCCTCTGTAATAATCTATGTTCATTATTAAAAAAAAACATTATTTAACTAATTCTTCATTTTGAATAACCATTTCGTTTTGAGGATATGATAGAAGTTGGTTATAATGCCTCATCTGTTATAAATTGTCTGCCTTCATAACAAGACGGAAATCCGACATGCAAAAAAATGGCTTGTACGTGTATTGTAATGTGTATCGTTAATAAACGTTATACTAATGCGCACAGTGATAAAACCCATTTTTTTTAAAACAGCTCATGTCCATTCCAAAACCCTTTCATGAAAAGCAGAAAATGAATAATCTTAAACTGTGTGAGATTCTTTAGTAGCTGTCAATTAGTGTATGTATACTTCAGGCTTGACAGCTTTCCGTTTAAAGAAATCTGGGTATGAACCTGAGGAGACGAGAGAGAGAAAGAAAAGTTGACAGAAGGTGCATTTCTCTTATTTGCATCTCATTCTCTTCATTTCCTCTCAGCAGAAATTCAAAGTGAAGAAGAAGCAACAGGTTTTTAATGGTGAAATTAAACTTCCTACACAGGCGATTTTCTTTCTGTAGTGCTGCTGGTCACTTCTGATTGGTGCACAGCTGTCCTGTATTATTGTCAATTCTAGGTATTGTAAGGATAAATAACAGACAAACAAACTGGATAAGTAGAAATAAAGGGGGTTAAATTAAATCTTGGCCAGGTGTGTGGGGGTTGTGAATGTATTGTGTTGTTAGGGTGGCTAAGAGCTCGCCTGAGGCTCTGGTCAGATCAGAGTAAACCTCAACTCAGCAACGAAACAACAGAGACACTGTTATCCAACATCACATTATTTTCAGGAAAGAAGTAGGTCAACCTCATTATGCCCTAATATCAGTCTTGATATGAGCACTTATGGCCTGTTTGTAAGGGGCATTGTTGTCTGCTTTCACAAACATTTGCTATTGCTTTAAAATTAATTCTCACCCTCATTATGTATGCAAAAATTGATGTTTTTCTACTGCAATAATAAACTGGCCACGGCTATTTGCATTCAACAGGGAAAAACAAGTCTCAAGCACTGGTTAGAAAATGCTCTAGGAAAGTAAAGAGAAAACACAAGCTTTAAAATCGTGAATTTATCATCAGTTACAATGTTTTCTATTATGTTATTAATATTGTATTTTTTAATCAGTTGAATCTTTAATATTAAGTTGATTTTTCAGTTATGGATATTTAAAAAATAATAAGTAATAATAAGTGAAACATTAACTAAACGTTATGGAAATATGTTGCACATGTGCTTTTCAACATGTGTCAGTCAATCAGTAGCGACAGTGACTCTCTCCACTAGTCAGAGGAAGTCAGGATATATAAATTTAGCTCCAGCGCTAAACACTCCACCGTTGCACTAATGTTCAGCCCTGGCATGTTATGTTACATCAATAAATCCATGGGGAATAGTTATCACCTCTGGAGACACAGGGTGGGAAGTCAGATTATAGCGGGTATCAACTAAAGATAGACTTTAGGGTTTAAAAAAGTATGTTTTTGCTGTTTCATCTTGGAATTTCACCAGGAGGTGAAACAGATGGCTGCCAAGGGGTAAATAAAGATAGAAACTAAAAACTATTGCAATAAATTAGCATTTTTGACATCCTCCTTGATTACCTTGATTCCAGGTATCTTTTTTTTTTTTTAGCAAAGCAATTCACACATAAGCAGTGGCACTTTTACATGAGGCGGAAAATAGAGATTGTAAGAGAGACTCAAGTCCCAGCATGTTGAGACCTCTAGAGGGGATGGAACATGGAGCACTTCTCTACGTACAAAAACAGTGTTTCTTAGGAACCTTATCATTTCCATTGTGCAATTTTTCATCCTTTAAGGACAGATGGTGTGGAAATACAGTCCTCTTTTTAAAGCCATTTGTCTATTTACCGTTTACTTCTTTTAACATTGTCACATATACAGTAGGCTATATAACATTTATATTTTAATATCTTTCTTTAGCAAAGATATTGTGATATATTATTGACAGATGCTATGCATTATATATAAGCTATTTAGCTTATCCCATTAAAAATACAGTCTCGTATAAAATAGATTGTTTAATGACAAAAATGTAGGTCTAGTAAAAATAAAATACAGACCTCCCTCCCTTTTATTTCCTATTTCTATTGAGCAAACACTTATATTCAGACTGTGTAGCTGGCTTAACACAAATGCTGACATTTCTACTTTTCCCTTCTCTTTTGACAACAGAATTAAACTTGTTGAAATCACGTCTCCTACTTCGCAAGTTAAAGGATGTTAAATGTCCAGCTCTCCCACTTGCACCTGTTATTTTTATATCTGGATATCACATTTGTTTCACTGTCTTTAATCATAAATTATGTTCTGTCTGCTGTGAGGTTTGCTGAATGAAGAGTTTCAGGTAAAATAGTACATCCCCACTCTTTCAATGTTTAAACAACCACATTATGCCCTTTAGAGATAAAAAGGATTCTTTAAATAGAAATGTGTGACCACTTGGACACAAAGCAGACGGGTAGCACATGTGGTTAATCAATAAGTGTTGAGTTCTCAGGGGACTTTATTTCTGTGTTTGTAGAGGTACAGAGCAAAGCCTGTAATGATCATGGCTATAAAAGGCACTCGGATGGCTGCCCCCACTGAACTGCTGTTGGACGCAAAGATGTAGCCTTGTTTTCTCTGCCGGGATCTAAACTCTCCCGTTTCTGGAGACCAAATTGGCCGAAGTAGGAAACATGTCAATCTAGGGCCCAGTTGCCGATTTTGAAGTTGTTTACAAAGATCTCCACAGGGCCTTTGATTTAGCGGACGTGTAGCAGCAGCTGAGCCTCCTCCTTCTTATACGTACCGGCCAGTTTGAGTTCCACTCCGCTGTGGTCGATGAGTGTCCCGTTAACTCGGTTGCTCAAGGGTTCAAATGCAGAGCATAGTCGACTGCTTCTTCCCCAGATACTCATAGGATCCCCTCAAGAGAGAGTTCTTAGCAAATACGCCACCAGGGCCTGGTAATTTGGAGAGTGGCTCCTGCATTGTCCCCACTGGACTCTCACCACTTGGGCAATTATCAGCTCCACAGAGAGGGGGTTTTCCTGTCCAGCTCCTATCGGATCTGCAGGTCCTATGCTCTAATCATCCAGCCAAGTAGAAGCCAGGCTGACATGCATAGATCAGCGTGTAGCCAAGGGATGGCAGTTCAATGGCTCTCACATATGACTGGGGTGACAGCTCTGGCTGGCTGCAGTGGTGGGCAATGCATTCAGGTGAAAACCACTCCAAGTGAGGTTTGGCAGACAAGTGCGAGAAATTAAGCCCTGAAGTAAGTAGCCCTTTCTTCATTTGAAGAACACAGTGCTGCTGATCTGGTAGCCTTGACTGTTACCAGATCAGCAGCTGATTTCGAAAGAGGAGAGCCAAGGTCTCCACATGTACAGTGAGGAAAATAAGTATTTGAATACCCTTCTATTTTGCAAGTTCTCCCACTTAGAAATCATGGAGGGGTCTGAAATTGTCATCGTAGGTGCATGTCCACTGTGAGAGACATAATCTAAAAAAAGAATCCAGAAATCCCAATGTATGATTTTTTAACTATTTATTTGTATGATACAGCTGCAAATAAGTATTTGAACACCTGTCTATCAGCTAGAATTCTGACCCTCAAAGACCTGTTAGTCTGCCTTCAAAATGTCCACCTCCACTCCATTTATTATCCTAAATTAGATGCAGAGAGGTTAGAGGTTTAGAGGTTGTTAGCTGCATAAAGACACCTGTCCACCCCATACAATCAGTACGAATCCAACTACTAACATGGCCAAGACCAAAGAGCTGTCCAAAGACACTAGAGACAAAATTGTACACCTCCACAAGGCTGGAAAGGGCTAAGGGGAAATTGCCGAGCAGCTTGGTGAAAAAAGGTTGACTGTTGGAGCAATCATTAGAAAATGGAAGAAGCTAAACATGACTGTCAATCTCCCTTGGACTGGGGCTCCATGCAAGATCTCACCTCGTGGGGTCTCAATGATCCTAAGAAAGGTGAGAAATCAGCCCAGAACTACACGGCAGGAGCTGGTCAATGACCTGAAAAGAGCTGGGACCACCGTTTCCAAGGTTACTGTTGGTAATACACTAAGACGTCATGGTTTGAAATCATGCATGGCACGGAAGGTTCCCCTGCTTAAACCAGCACATGTCAAGGCCCATCTTAAGTTTGCCAATGACCATTTGGATGATCCAGAAGAGTCATGGGAGAAAGTCATGTGGTCAGATGAGACCAAAATAGAACTTTTTGGTCATAATTCCACTAACCGTGTTTGGAGGAAGAAGAATGATGAGTACCATCCCAAGAACACCATCCCTACTGTGAAGCATGGGGGTGGTAGCATCATGCTTTGGAGGTGTTTTTCTGCACATGGGACAGGGCGACTGCACTGTATTAAGGAGAGGATGACCGGGGCCATGCATTGCGAGATTTGAGGGAACAACCTCCTTCCCTCAGTTAGAGCATTGAAGATGGGTCGAGGCTGGGTCTTCCAACATGACAATGACCCGAAGCACACAGCCAGGATAACCAAGGAGTGGCTCTGTGAGAAGCATATCAAGGTTCTGGCGTGGCCTAGCCAGTCTCCAGACCTAAACCCAATAGAGAATCTTTGGAGGGAGCTCAAACTCTGTGTTTCTCAGTGACAGCCCAGAAAGCTGACTGATCTAGAGAAGATCTGTGTGGAGGTGTGGGCCAAAATCCCTTCTGCAGTGTGTGCAAACCTGGTGAAAAACTACAGGAAACGTTTTTAATTGCAAACAAAGGCTACTGTACCAAATATTAACATTGATTTTCTCAGGTGTTCAAATACTTATGTGCAGCTGTATCATACAAATAGTTAATAATTCATACATTGTGATTTTTGGATTTTTTTTTTTTTAGATTATTTCTCACAGTGGACATGCACCTACGATGACAATTTCAGACCCCTCCATGATTTCTAAGTGGGAGAACTTGCAAAATAGCAGGGTGTTCAAATACTTATTTTCCTCACTGTATTGTGAGTGGGCTCAGTAACATCCCTGGAAATGCCCAGCAAGTAATGTCCTTCCCCACTTCACCATCTATTTTCAACAGAAGCTCACGACACGTGCTTCACGACCTTTCACTACCATAGACAGTTAAAGAAATGGACCAACAGATCCCCATTGTTCTGGACGGAGACCAGTGAAGAATATTAGAAGCACTTTTCCGGCGATAGCTGAGAGTTACTGCACAGCCTCCAACTGATCTTGACAACGTAGATGTGTCATGAGCAACCTGTGGAATGCTAACGGGTGATGGCTTGTTACCATCAAAATAGGAGCAATGCGTTGTGAAGAGAGGCTTACCCCCTTGCTCACTACATGTGTTTGAAGATGACTACATGTGTTTGAAGTCTCTATCCATTTGCACAATAAGCATTTCAAGTACACACTGTGAGACGCTGTTAGCGGCAGCAGCCGCCCGCCACCACACAGCACGGAGTCCAGCTCTCAAATCCAGGAGATACAACTCCAGGGACTGGCTGATATATACAGTGGGTACGGAAAGTATTCAGACCCCTTTAAATTTTTCACTCTTTGTTTCATTGCAGCCTTTTTCCAAAAATCAAAAAAGTTCATTTTATTTCTCAGTAATGTACACTCAGCAACCCATCTTGACAGAAAAAAAACAGAAATTTAGAAATTTTTGCATATTTATTAAAAAACAAAAACTGAAATATCACATGGTCATAAGTATTCAGACCCTTTGTTCAGTATTTAGTAGAAGCACCCTTTTGATCTAATACAGCCATGAGTCGTTTTGGGAAAGATGCAACAAGTTTCTCACATCTGGATTTGGGTATCCTCTGCCATTCCTCCTTGCAGATCCTCTCCAGTTCTGTCAGGTTGGATGGTAAACGTTGGTGGACAGTCATTTTCAGGTCTCTCCAGAGATGCTCAATTGGGTTTAAGTCAGGGCTCTGGCTGGGCCATTCAAGAACAGCCACAGAGTTGTTGTGAAGCCACTCCTTCGTTATTTTAGCGGTGTGCTTAGGGTCATTGTCTTGTTGGAAGGTAAACCTTCGGCCCAGTCTGAGGTCCAGAGCACTCTGGAAAAGGTTTTCGCCCAGGATATCCCTGTACTTGGCCGCATTCATCTTTCCCTCGATTGCAACCAGTCGCCCTGTCCCTGCAGCTGAAAAACCCCCACTGCATGATGCTGCCACCACCATGCTTCACTGTTGAGACTGTATTGGACAGGTGATGAGCATCCACACAACCGCTTAGAATTAAGGCCAAAAAGTTCTATCTTGGTCTCATCAGACCAGAGGATTTTATTTATCACCATCTTGGAGTCCTTCAGGTGTTTTTTAGCAAACTCCATGCGGGCTTTCATGTGTCTTGCACTGAGGAGAGGCTTCCTTCGGGCCACTCTGCCATAAAGCCCCGACTGGTGGATTTGCAGTGATGGTTGACTTACTACAACTTTCTCCCATCTCCCGACTGCATCTCTGGAGCTTAGCCACAGTGACCATTGGGTTCTTCTTTGCCTCTCTCACCAAGGCTCTTCTCCCCCGATAGCTCAGTTTGGCCGGACGGCCAGCTCTAGGAAGGGTTTGGTCGTCCCAAACGTCTTCCATTTGAGGATTATGGAGGCCACTGTGCTCTTAGGAACCTTAAGTGCAGCAGAAATTTTTGTAACCTTGACCAGATCTGTGCCTTGCCACAATTCTGTCTCTGAGCTCTTCAGGCAGTTCCTTTGACCTCATGATTGTCATTTGCTCTGACATGCACTGTGAGCTGTAAGGTCTTATATAGACAGGTGTGTGGCTTTCCTAATCAAGTCCAATCAGTATAATCAAACACAGCTGGACTCCAATGAAGGTGTAGAACCATCTCAAGGATGATCAGAAGAAATAGACAGCACCTGAGTTACATATGAGGGTCACGGCAAAGGGTCTGAATACATATGACCATGTGATATTTCAGTTTTTGTTTTTTAATAAATATGCAAAAATTTCTAAATTTCTGTTTTTTTTTTCTGTCAAGATGGGTTGCTGAGTGTACATTACTGAGAAATAAAATGAACTTTTTTGATTTTTGGAAAAAGGCTGCAATGAAACAAAGAGTGAAAAATTTAAAGGGGTCTGAATACTTTCCGTACCCACTGTATACACTTGGCCAGTTTGTTAGTCTGGGAGATATCACGTGAATGGCACTTCACCATGTCCATCGTTGATGTGTTCAGACTAATAGATGTTAATTGTCATTAAGGCTTTTGTGAATTAATATTAAGGCATTTGTTAACTACCTTGAGACTGGGCCAGATATAGTTTTGCTTATTGATTATCTCACACACTCATTTTTTTTATGTAACACTAGGAGCAGGGGCAACCGTTTTTGGTTTTCATTGTAGACTAAAGTAGTACGGTTTTAGTTTAGTTTTGGTTTCCTTTGAGGTAAAGTAGTAATAAGCTCTATTTTTGGGAGTTTATTTTTTATTTTTTTAACAACACCCACAGGCCCTTTTTCATTTTTAGTTTACCTCATGGTTTATGTTTGCTTTAATCTATGTTCCTGGTAATAAAATAACTTTATTTTACTAATTTCACGTGCTTTTATGTTGCTTCCCATCATGCGAGCTGGGTCATAACAGACAGCATCAGACACACACTTCCAGCTCATACAAGGGACTGCTTGTGGGGGAAAAAATGTTTCACACAAAACACCCGATGCCACACGTGGAATATATTTCAAATCCAGTCAAAACAACTCTGCTTCACCACAAATTACTTTTCAGAGTTGACAGCTGAGTGAAAACCACCCATTTTGTCATTTAACAGCAAACGACTGGTGAGGAAAGTTGTTCTTTTAAGTTGTTCTTATAACATTTTTACGGAAGAGGATTAGGGCCACTGTTGAAAAATTTATGTGAGTTCAGAATCCTGACTTTATTCTCAGAATTCTGAATTTGTTCTCAGAATTCAGACTTTTTCATTTGTGGACTGATGCCCCACGCAGCACATCCACTAAAGTGAACCACACAGAGCAGATCGCCATTGGTCAGTCCCAACACAGAGGGCACTAATGAGGGCATCAATGACAAAACACATCCTTTCTTCCTCACACCTCAGGGTCTCTGCAGAATCCCACGTGTCTGTCTGACATACTGCCTTTTCCAGATGTGCACCAGCAGTGCAGCCAAGTGAATTTAAATTAAAACATAGTCTGCCAAAGAATAAAAGCAGAATATTCATTGTAAAGCTATATATAGTAACATACAGTATTTATGTTTAAAAAAAAGATGCTTCTCTTAGATGCAAAGCGTAGTTTTTTTTTCTGCCAACAGGTAAATAAAGTATTTGAATAACTGAAACACTGCAGATTTTCCTTATTTAGATAAATGAAATTCTGGTGTTCACTACATATAATTTCCTCCCCACAGAAAGTGACATGTTGAAACTTTAAGGAACAATTTCTATTCTCAAATCTGAAGGGTAACTCCAAATTTGAAAATACAGTATTGCATGTATGTTGAATGGATTAATACACAGAAAAATACTTTGGTTAAAGGTTTGTTTACAGCAATAGTGTCTGTATATATTTTTTATTATCATCAATTGAAAAACACCCAAAATGCTTAACATGTACTGTACTTGTCAGCAATGGGACATTGTTTTTAGAAGGAAATGCCAGAGACACATATCTCAAAACCTCTGCAAATCTACATCTATAGAGAAAATATGCTTCAGTGATTAAAATTACAGCAAGTCATCAACACCTATTAGAGGTATTTGGACGCTACAGAGTTGATTTAATTAGACAATCATGGATCAGCCATACCTCTAAATCTAATTTAAATCTGTGGTTATTTAATGGACAAAGAAATGTGACAAGATGTGCTCTTCTTACTTTCAGGCATGATGTGATGCATGGCAACAGAGAGGAAGAAGATGGCGTCGCTGTAGTAAGCCCCAGAGCCAGCGCTGAAGTGCTTCTGCATGGCCTCCACAATAGGGAACAGCTTCTGTGTGAGAGCCACCACGTCATGGAACAACACCTGCAGATCAACAATGGAATCATGTGAGTACAACAAAATACCAACTGCAGTAGAGCTTTAAAATATGAGGAACCACTAAAGATTTGTTTGAACATGTTGGTAGGTACATATAAATCTCTGATTTGACCATAAGCATGTAAAGTGCACTACAGACAACTTCTTGTCTCGTGCAACCTCTCAAATAAAGCTTTGATTTGTCCACAATTAGGGAGAGAACCATGTTGTCTTAAGAAAGAGAAAAATAAATATAAGGGAAAACAACAAATGTTTTTGTAACACACCAGCATTAAAAGTTATTATGATATATCATATGATGGTCAGACACTCATTGATCTACAACCCAAATTCCATTAAACACTGTCTTGTTATGTCCGAGTTTCCTGCCTCTCAGTGCTCCTCCTCGGAGATTTAAATCACATGGCAGCTGTGAGGCAGCAGTCTTTGCTCTGATCATGTACAGTAGATATATCTACAGATTACTGAAAGAGGATGTTTTTGTATATTAAGTACTGATTATCATCAAAGCTTTACTGCAGGAGGAAAAAAAGTAATGTTTTGGTTTCTGAGAAAAATTTGGCTTTTTCTGGTTAAGCCTGACATCAGTAGGTGTGCATGTTAAAGGCTTCAGATAAAACCTGAACAATATGGCTGTCGTATTATAAATCAAGCCCACGTGCCTCGACAGGCAAACACCATTTAATGATCCCTTGCAGATTAACGTAAGCCCTCTGTTGTTTGTGGAAATCAGTGCTGTCTCTGGACTGCTGTTGGCAATGATGTAATGGCACATAAATCACTGCCGTGGGTAGAATTAGTGGTATTGCTATAAATAATTCTCACTAACTGGGACTGCAATGGACACAGTTATGGATTTCACGGCAATGTATATTGCCTTGGTAAAACAGGATCAACAACAACTATGGATAGAGGAAATTAGTTAAGGACAGACAAACCTAATTCCCTCTTTTATAGCATGTATATTTCTGAAAGATTCTTATATATTTTATAAAAATGTTTGTATGGCTTCCCATTCCATTCCACAAAAAAAGTCAGGTAAACCAAGTTTACTACTTTTCCTAAATGGCCACAATAAATAATGCAACTAGTTCTTAAAAATAGATTGCTAACAGAGTGTGATTTGTTCAACATTTGAATAATAGAAATTAGTTTATACAAAAGACTGTGTGTCTTTTGAGGTTAGTTTCAATTTTATTCTTAAGTTGGATGAGAACTAAAAAACATTGGTAAACAGGGAAAGCTTGCCATGTGAGCAGCTATGATTGCATTTGTTCTTTTAGCTTGCACAAGAAGACCAAGTTATACTGTATATTCATCTGTGCCATGTAAAGAATCACTTTTAGATGCTTTAAAATTGATAACAAAGCATTAAAAAGGTCCAATATGTAATATATGTCCTGTAATAAATCCAAAAATGATCCCAATGTGCCATTAGATATTAAGGAAACATGCTAAACTGAAACACTATCTTTTCTGACAACAATGCTAACTCCAGTATTTTCTCTTTTTGAAATGTCCGTTCCGTGACAGAATGTCTGTTTGTGTTTTGGCCTGTGTGTTGTTATCAGCTGCCCAGTTTGACAGCCAGGACGGGTTGCCAGCATCTAACATTAGGGGTGGCAGTAGCTCAGTCCGTAGGGAGTTGGGTTGGGAACCAGAGTATGAAGGTAAATATGGTGCAAATGTGAGAGCGCGTAGATGCGATGTGAGCACTTGTGAAATATGACTTGAGAGCTTGTAGAAAAAAAATCTGTACTTTTCTCCACTTGAGTCACTTTTCCAGTACAACCACAACTCAGTGATTACAACCTCTCGAATTTGTCGCTTCAGTGTGCTCTCTCGCATCACACAACGGCGAGTCTGCGCTCTCGACTTTTGCAACACTTCTTGCGATACATTTGGTGCAAAACTAATTTGTACCTGTGGACTTAGTCTGTGTAGCTCTGAGCCAACAGGATGGCCGGGGGCAGCAGGGTTTCTATTCAGTCTTGCTTCCTATAACTTCTACTGAACAACGGATAAGGGGAAATTGGAATGTCTAAGCCTGTATATATACACTTAAATACAGAAACAAGCAAACAATAGTATCTTTTTACGATCAATATTGCCGTGGATTGCCTTTGTATAGGCACATGCATCATACACACACATCTTTTAACCTAATCAATAGCACAGGAACAAGTTAAAAGTTTACAGTCAGGATACAGCGTGCCTCAGGTCATTAATTTCAGAGGATCTCCATCAAGAGGGGAAGATATTTACACTTTGCTCCTTATTAAAAGGTGTGGTTCTGGGTCCACATACAGGGTCTCAAGGCCCCCAAAGTCTGACTAAACAGGAACAAAGCACACTACTCCAGTATGCTGTGTGAATGATGGTCAGAAGTAATGAGCGCATAACCTGACAAGACAGACCCACACATAGACTGTATAATATTAATGGACAGAGCATGTGTGACGTCACCCATTGGTTTGTGGAAATCTGCTGTGAGTTGTCAAAGTTTGCTGTTACGGGCGCAGCCATCCTGGTTGCGGATGTGACGATTTAGATGAGAGGGAGGAGCCACGTTACGTTACACACTTTCACTGGCAATCACATCATAGCCACACCCTAAAACACCCCCTGCTTGATTGCCGATTTTAAAATCAACGAGACCATAATTCAGAAAATGAACATCGTTCTGTGTTGCAGAAGACTTAAAACTAGCAATTGAGACATAAACTCATTATGAAAATGTTTACTGAGGTTATAAATCAAGTGAGAAGTGGGTCACTTTCTCACAGACTTCTACAGAAACTGACCTTTTGCAACCGCACATGTTGCTACCCTGCTAGAATTTAAATAAAATGCAGGTTTAACGCACTTCTGCATTTGCAGCACTTCGCCAAACCGGATGCTTTGTCCATTAATTTTATGCAATCTATGGACCCACATCCAGATGTTGGGTCTGGGAACTCACTATTGGCAGAGCTCAATCCGAGGGGCGGGATAATCGGTTGTCTTTCAAATTCCCTCTATACGCAAATTCTCTCTGGTTGGTTGTAGCAATAGAATAGCGCTACAACCAACCAGTGCAACGCTAGTTGATACATTAAACTTTTGCCGTATCCGGTCGGCAAAACTCTGAACACATCTTGCTTTTTTTTTTTTTTTTTTTTTTTTTTTTAGGAATGACTTCAAGTCTTCAAGAGTCACAGCCAAAGCCGCCAATCGCTAGCAGCCATCTTCTTTGTTTGTAAGTAGCAGGGAATTCACGCGGAACCGTTGCAACTCTGCCGTTTTTATGTTAAGCCCTAGCAAGATTTTTCTTAACTAAATCATCAATATGTGCCTGATATCTGCAAGACTGCCTTGACAAACAACCGTGAGGAACTGCTTAACTTGGTACATGGCTCAATATTCAGGATTCAACATGACATACTGACTTTTACGGAGGAGGCTTTGGGGAATGTGTGCCGGGGTGAAGAAAAACAAGAGGAATGTGGCAAGAACATGGAGAGAGTCTTTTAAACCAGCTCTTCCATCTATAACCATGGGAACCATTGCTGCTTAACAAACAAATTAGACCCAGTCTGGTTCTGTCAGGACCCAGAAAGTGTACCAGGAGAGCAGCCTGACAGAGACATGGTTGACAAACAACACACCTGACTCTCTGATCAGTTTCACCGGCTTCAGAACGATACAAGCTGACAGGGACACTACGCAGAAAGAAGGGGGCTCATACTGCTCAACAACAAGTGGTGTAACCCTAAGCACGATACTATTAAAGAACAGGTATGCAACAAGGACATTGAATTTTTAGCGGTTAGCTTAAGACCATATTACCTACCCAGGCAGTTCACTGTGGTGGTAGCCGTTGTTGTTTACATTCCTCCATCTGCCAAGGTAGAAGCCATTTGTGACGTGGTACACACCACTAATGCGAGACTTAAGGACCAGTACCCAGACGCGTTCATTTTTATGTCTGGAGATTTCAACCATGTCAGTCTCTCTAAGACTTTGCCCACTTTTAAACAGTTTGTTGAGTGGTACAACCAGGAGTGATAAAACGCTGGATCTGTTGTACGCCAGTGTGAAAAATGCATACAAATGTACTGCACTGCCCCCTCTTGGGCGCTCTGACCACAACATGCTACACCTCTCTTCCTCCAACACCCCAGTTGTCAAGAGACTGCCTGTCATCATCACAACATCAAAATGCTGGTATCCTGAAGCTGATGAAGCCCTGAAGGGCTGTTTTGAGACTACAGATTGGAATGTGTTCTGTGAGGAGTATGGGGACAATACTGATGGTCTAACAAAATGCATTAACAGTTACATAAATTTCTGCTATGATGACATTATACCATCCATTACAATTGGTTGCTTCCCTAACAACAAACCATGGATTACCAGTAGTTTCAAGACCTTGCTAAATCAAAAGAGAAAATCTTTCAAGGAAGGAGACAGGAATAAAATCAATGATCTTCAAAAAGGTACTGAAAGGGAAGATTAAGGAGGGAAAAGAAGCATATAGGTTAAAATTAGAACAACAGCTGCAACAAGATGGAGTGAGGCAGGTATGGGCTGGGATGTGGAAGATCACAAAGCAGGCACAAAGCAGAAGGGCGGTTCACTGCTTCATGGCGAACAGATTCTTCAACCGATTTGACTGCCCCACATCACTCCAGCCTCCCCCACCTGGTCTGCTGACCATCGCTGCTTCCACTCCATCTCCTCCTCCTCTTTTAAATCAAAATCGACCAAAATTAAAAGGAGAATTTTAGTCAATTTCAATGCGTAGCTCTGTTGTTTGTAAAATTGGAGTACTGTCAGTAGGAAGAAAAATGAAACAATCGGTGCTAACTACACCGAGTTATCCTCCTGCTAGATTTTGCACCCAACAGGCTTAAACAGGGCAACCTTTTAGCCTCTAAACATGCTCGAAATGTCATTACAAGTGCCTACCCATTTGCAGTTATTCTGTCCAAGTGAACAGAGAGAATTTGAGTGCAGTAGATGTGACAGAAAGGCTTAAAAATTATGTTAATTCAGTCAGTGCACATACCTCCTGTTTTCCGGTGAAGTCCACACTAGTCGAAACACACAATTCTGTCACATCTACTGCAGTAAAATTTGCTTTGTTCACTCGGAAAGAATAACGACATTAATGACATTTTGAACATGTTAAGAGGCTAAAAATACGTTTAAAACTTGCCCTGTTTAAGTCTGTTGGGTGCCAACTCTGGCAGGAGGATAACTCGGTGTAAGCAGCACCGATTGTTTATTTTTCTTGCTACTAACAGCACTCCAAATTTACAAAAAACAGAGCTACGTATTGAAATTGACTGGTATTCTCCTTTAAGCATAGACAGTTAAGGGAATGGACCAACAGATGCCATTGTTCTGGACAGAGACCAGTGAAGGATATTAGAAGCACTTTGAACATGTTAAGAGGCTAAAAATACGTTTAAAACTTGCCCTGTTTAAGCCTTCGGTGTAAGCAGCACCGATTGTTTATTTTTCTTGCTACTAACAGCACTCCAAATTTACAAAAAACAGAGCTACGTATTGAAATTGACTGGTATTCTCCTTTAAGCATAGACAGTTAAGGGAATGGACCAACAGATGCCATTGTTCTGGACAGAGACCAGTGAAGGATATTAGAAGCACTTTTCCGGTGATGGCTGAGTGTTACTGCGCAGCCTCCAACTGAACTCGACAATGTAGATGTGACGTGGGCAACTTGTCTGAAAGTTGTAAGTATTCTGGTAACTGTGCCAAGAGAAATCTTAATCATTCCCAATCTTACAGAGAGCGTAGGTATATGTTAGGAGATAACATAGGCACAGGCAAATTATTGCTAACTAAAATGCTAGTTAACATTAGTAATTAAACCTAAACAGCTAATGTAAGTCAAAACTGTCTGCGTGCTTCTCCTGACAATACGGTGATTTGTCGACTATGTAATAGCAAGTTAGAACCATTGCACATTAGCCAGTTAGCGGCATTTCCTTCTGGTTATAGCTTAATCGGACAAAACCGCACTGTTGAATTTTAACCTGCATGCACATTTTGTAGCCTAAACAGAGCAGCTTCTATTGGTTATATTAGAGAGAGCAACAAATTAGTGGAATGCAGAGTCGCCCTCTCTGCTCTCTGATAGTTGCCTTGGCATGTTGGCAATTTTTTTTTTTACTTTGAGAGATTGCCATGTTTCCAATTGACTGAAAATACACGTTATTGTTACATTATGTCATTAACAAATGTTTTAAATTTAACAATGTAGTGGTAGGTTGCGATCAAAGGTCAGATATTGTATTGCATAAAAGTCTAATATAAAAATTGCATAGCAACATGTGCTTTAAAAAAAAAGAATGTAAAAATCAAGAATCGAACCGTGACCTTAGAATCGAAAATGTAATCGAAGATTTGGAGAATCGTGACACCCCTACAATACACCTATGATATCATCTGCTTTCATCATCTGATAGCTCGTAGACCCCTTTTCCCACCTCCTACCCCACCAGCAGCCCCGCCTATGATTCTTCATCCAGCTCAGGTCAAGAGGATGCTGGGTGGACTGAAGCCAAGGAAAGCAGTGGGGCCAGATGACATCAGTCTAAGGCTACTGAAGACCTGCTCTGCAGAGCTATGTGGTATTTTAACACACCTGTTCAACCTGAGCCTGCGTTTATAGAAGGTCCCAAGGCTGTAGTAAACATCTTGCCTGGTCCTTGTCCCAAAGAAAAATGATCCCAACCACCACAATGTCTTCAGAACTGTAGCGCTCATCTCACATGTCATGAAGACGCTTGAGAGACTTGTCCTTTTCTACATCAGGACTAGTGTGTCAACTCAAATGGACCCTTTACAGTTCGTATATCAGCCTAACATCAGTGTTGTTGATGATGCCCTCATTTATATGCTGGAGAGGGCTTTTACACATCTGGACACCCCTGATGCATCTTTGATGATTACACTTTTTGACTCAAGCGCCTTTAATATCATTCAGCCTTGACTGTTAGGGAAGAAGATGGGAAAGATGAAGGTGGCTCCATCTCTGGTCCTGTGGTGTTTGGATTATCTATCCCTCAGATCACAGTACGCCTAAAGAACAGTGTCTCAAGCACTATTTTAAGCAGCACAGGGACGTCACAAGGAACTGTGCTGGCTCTGTTCCTGTTTACCATCTACACAGAGGATTTCCAACACAACACTGACAGATGCTTCTTGCAGACATTCTCAGATGACACCACAGTCATCGGCCTTATCAGAGGAGGTGATGAGGAGGAGTAGAGAGGAACACAACAACTTTGTGAAATGGAGTGCGGACAATCACCTCCATCTCAATACCACAAAAACCAAGGAGACGGTTGTGGACTTCAGGAGGGGGGGAGGAGGATCAAACCAACACCAGTCACCATTAGGGACACTGAGGTGGAGTTGGTGGCCAACCACAGTTACCTCTGTTATGTCTTTTCCACCAAGGCAGTTCTGGTGCTGGTTCGGAGTCAGTGCCAAATATTGAACCGGTTCTTTGCTTTTCCACACAAATAAACCTGGCTGTGGGCCAAGAAAACGGGTTCCAACTCAGCACCAACTCAGCGCTGGTCTAGAGATAAGAACCGGTTACGTCAGGTGCTGGGAGCGGGTCCCGGTAGGCTTTTTGTCTGGAAAATTGGGACTGCCCCGGTCAAACCGGGACGTCTGTTCACCCTAACGGTGTTTTGCTTGACGCTACTGATGTTGCCTTCACAAGCTAGCAAAAGATAATAATAAAAGTTAAATCATGCGAGATAATTATCTTTCTTCTTGAACGTGTCCTCGGTCCATAGCGGTCACAAATAGCTGTCAAGGCCTGTCTTTGAATTTCAGGGTGAATTTGTAAAGCCATGAGCAAAAGTTTCGGGATGTAGTCCTCCATTATTGTTGATTGTCATGACGCGTTGCTATGACAACGGAGGTACTTACAGTGACGTTGTAACGTAGCCCTGCTCTGGCTCTGACTGGAAGGGCCATATGCAGGCGGTAGAGGCTAAGGTCATTTAATATCTGCCAACCCTTGCTCTGCGGTGTCTATCACGCAGTGGTGGCCAGTGCTCTGTTTTTTATAGTATAAGAAGTCCTTCATACCAACTGCTATATGACTCTATAGTGCACTAAAAAAACCTTTCCTTCATTTACATTTTAACTTATTGGTATGGATATATTTGAGTAAATGTGTGGTGTTACGTCTGTCTTGAAGCTGCTGTGACACTGTAATTTCCTGAAAAGGATTATTAAAATGATCTATCTGTTACATCAACATTTCACATCTACATAATGGAAAAACCGTTTCAAAAACACCTCAAGCCAAGTTTGGCATTACTGTGTAGCAAGTTCTTAATACTTATTGGCTGACATATACACCAATAATATCTGCATTTTGTGAATATCGGCTGATATATCTGCCTCTACACAACAGCTTGGGCTGTATTTTGAGAAAAGACTTTGTCTAGTCCTCTCTAACACAACACATGCATTTTATATCATAGTGTAGCTTGTATTTTTTATTTATTTAACCTTTATTTAACCAGGAAGTCCTTTGAGATTGAAATCTCTTTTCCGAGGGAGACCTGTCCAAGACGGCACACCAGTTACAATTTAAATAGAAATACAGCCTAGTCAAAATCACACAGAGGAAAGGAACAGGTCACATGTGGCAGATGCATTTTTGAATTACATGGCATTTTAACATGGCCTTAAAATCATTTAATGGGACTAGATCATTTAGATGGAGCAAGTTTTGCAAGTTATTCCAAGACCATGGAGCAAAGTAAGAGAAAGCTTTTTTCCCCAGCTCAGTAAAAACCCTTGGAACCTGGTAAGAGCGCCACCAGGTGGAGATGAAAACGGCTGGAATTCTGCTTGAGGAGATTACATAAATATGCCGAAAGTTTACCCAACATGGCCTTGTACAGAAAATATACAAATTAAGTTGTCTACGTAGACTTAGTGACGGCCAGCCTACCAGCTCATACAGCGTACAATGATGAGTACGGGAATAAGAATTAGTTAAAAAGCGCAGAGCACTATGGTACACAGAATCTAGAAGGTGGAGAGTACTAGAGGCAGCATGCATGTAGACAACATCACCATAGTCCAAAACACTTAAAAAGCTAGCCTGCACAAGTGTTTTTCTGGCTGACATGTTAAAACAAGTTTTATTTCTAAAATAAAACCCCAGCCTTAGTTTCAGCTTTTTTACAAGCTTTTCAACATGAACTCTGAAAGAAGGTTTGTTGTCCAGCCAAAAACCTAAATACTAATATGATGAAACATTTTGAATTAAGTCCCCACTTAGTGTGTTAATAGTTATATTATCTGGGGATTGGGAACGAGCCATGAAAACATAAATTTTAAAATGTTAACATTACACACTTCAGCTGTGCTCTTAGAAGACTTTGAGCTCAGTCTGAATACAGAGAGTGAAATAAGCAGGAAGCAATCTGACCCATATTCGCAAAACTGCCAAGCTGAGCAAACCTTGAACCAACCCAAACAGGCATGGGATCTGCCTAAGCTAATACAGAGCTGTAACAACACCAGATGTTGTAGATGATGAGACATTCCAGAGAGAAAAGGCCTAGCTGGTGAGGAGGATTTGGAAAGGGACAAGTAAATTGTAAATAAGTTTACAATCTTGTGCTGTTTAAAAGAATACAAAAGAGAAACTGGCCAGGATGTTGCTTGCAACAGAAAGAGCAAGATGAGGGGACATAATCCTCTGTTTTGGCATAGAGAACACAGTAGGGGAGGGATTTCCCAATAAAAATGATGGATTTGTTTGGCAGGCCAATACTGCCCCCATGTGTTTCAACTTTAAACAGCACCTACAGCCAATGTGTTGGTTAGGCAAGGCCTGGGTTAAGCTATGTGCCTTTATAAAATCTACAAACTGTAAAGCATATTCAGTTCATTCAGTGATCACACACTCTTTTTTAATTCTTTTCACGACTTCACTTTTGAGAAGTACAACCCTATTAGGTCTGTAACGATATGTAAAATAAAACTGAAATCGCAAGACTCAGGTCTGCAAACCTGTGTCGCGGAGGGAGAAGGCAGAATCGCGACACACTCATAACTCCCAGAGTTATCCTTCTCATCCAGATCCAGTGCTACCACATCTTTAAATTACTAGTAGTTAGGGCTGTAACGACAGTTACAAAAAAAATCGTTTCAGGGGTTCATTAACTCGTTGGAATGAGACATAAGAATATAAGAATAATGGTAACAATTCCCCTCCCAAGCTGTAGGGGGAACGAATGTAGTATGTAATTCTTGGTAGGTAACATAAGATTACGACACCATTTAACACACTCATTTATTTTTAGTATGATTGTTTTGACCACGGTTAACAACTCTGGGCTAGCTAACCCACAAAATGATCAGTAACGTTAACGGTATAGATAGACGACTAATCTAATCTAACACCTCTGTCTTTGAGTGTGGCCGAGAGAACAGGGTGTACAAACTAGTTTGTTTCAAGTCTTTACTTCCCAGTTTGTTAATCATGTTCATATTTGTTTGCTATATATTAAGTAATGCTAATTATTTTATTTTTAAATCTGTCATTATTTATATATAACCCATTTAGAGCTGCCTCCATCGCTCAAAAATAAAATGGTACCCAATGTGACCAAATGTATAATTTAGAGCATTTTACCCAACAGGTATCTGTTTGGAAATCAAGTTAAATATACAATCTGAAAAATGTTTCTTTTGGTAGACCAGTCTGCATTTTAATTTTATGTATTTTTGTTTTAATATGTATCATCTTGTATATTTTATTTCAAGTACTTTGTGATTTGTACAACAACTTTAACACAATAGTTGTGTTAATTCAGCCAGTGCATATACCTCGGTTTATTCCTGTTTTCCGGTGAAGTCCACATCAGTTGATTGTTACAACTTTTATGCCTTTCTGTCACATCTACTGCAGTCAAATTCGCTGTGTTCACTTGGAAGGAATAACTGTACATGGCTAGGCACTGTGTGTCACTAATGTACTAATGACATTTTGAGCATGTTTAGAGCCTAAAAACAAGTTTAAAACTTGCCTGTTAGGTGCAAAATCTAGCAGGAGGATAACATGGTGTAGACAGCACCGATTGTTTTCATTTGTCAAGCCACTGACAACACTACAAATTAAAAAAACAGAGCTACATGTTAAACTTGACCGGGAATTCTCCTTTAACTAATACTAACTTTCCTTTTTGCCTATGTTTTATCTGACTAACCCACAATCACAGCATAAAACTAAACTTGCGTGATTTCAATGCACATCAAAAGCATCTTTACTAGAAAAATAACTCATACGTCAAACATAATGAGGATTTTCTTCTTCTTATATTGAAATCAATCAATACCATAGCCATGGTGTAGGGCAAACACATTTTTAGACTGCCTACCTCATACTTAAACGTTGCATCAAGTAGAAACTCCTGCAGCATCCTCTTTCCCAGTTCTTTGCTGGCCTGGTCACTCACAAAATGAAGCACCAACACCTCTCCTTCCATGAAGTGTCCGTGCTGAACCATAGATAACATGGCCACCCTGAACTTGTCCTGTAGGCTACGGCTTTTGTCCACCTTGGTGAACATCATGAGTGCGTGGTAGCGTTGGTCACCAGCGCTATCACTGTCCCCTTTCCTAGGCATTAATCCCTTGTTCTCTCCTCCTTCATCTCGCTCTTCCTCTCCTTGCTCCTCAGATCCAACTGGGTGTGAGAGCTTGGTGTCCACAGTTAGGTCAGCATCGTTTCTGTTGGCGTTGCGGCTGGCCTGGGTGTGCTTGATCCTCTTAGTGGTGCTGGAGAAGTTCTGCCTCTCTGAGCCAAAGTAGTAAAAAGCCACAACAGCAAGTGCAGCAGCCAGGAGAAGCACAAACTGATAGGACCTGAAAGTACTGATCCTACCCATGATTCTGGCTACCAGTCTTAGGATACCCATATCTCCCTCTTGGGGTCATGAGAATCGGGGTGCACAAGGGAATACATTCAGTTTTGTTCCCCACCGGTTCATTATTATTTTTGGTAAGTTGCCAACATTTTCCTGTAAGAGAAAGAAAGTACTCATTTTAGTCCTGATATACAGAGATCGCAGTAATAAAGAGTTTGACTTTTGTGCACTACCTTCTGGCATGTTACATTCACATTTAGTCAGGACCCACTTATAAATACTTACAGGTGTTAAGGTCAATGGATTTTTAGCAAAATAAGATTTAGTGTTGAAAACATTCTTGTCTTTTTTGTTAAACTGAAATGGAAACTCATGTAATGCTCTCCATAACAAATAGTTTTGGTTTGACATCCACAGCTGGATCATCCAAAAGCTATATCCCGTAACGCTAGCCATCCATTCAGTATTAACTAACACATCTCATGTAATCTATCTCAATTAATGTATCTTTTCTTACATGCATTCCTACTATTATACTATTCCAATAACGTTACCTTTTTTTAAGCGTTTTTGAAGGTCTCCTCGACTAGGTAAATGGGGTGTCTTTACAGAAAAAGGACAAAAGTGTGTCATGTCGTTGATCTCTGCAGTTCCATTTTGACAGCTTGTTCGACCTGTTACTGGATCCTCCTTATGAAGCAATGTTACATTAGCTAACGTTATATTGAAATATAACGACACAGTTAACGTTCACGGAATGCCAAATACCTGCAGCAAACTGTTGACATGCCAAGTGGCAGCGAGAATGCTAGTTATTAGCAAGCGACGTCTTTGCGCCTGATACGCTAATACGAGGGTCATTAAGTTGCCCTCCGACGCTGTTTGTTTAACCCAAGCATAAAGCCAAATACTGTTTGATTTTTGTAAATTGCTGATGTGTCGTTGCATACATTTGTCATTCCAAAAGTATTACGGAGTTTGCATGGCTTTGTGATTTCGAGAAGTAAAACGACTATTTGGAGAAATCACTAACGTTAGCTAGCAGCTTAGCAACAAAATGCTATGACACAACTTTAGCTACACCCACTTTGGCTTCAGCTTTTCCGAGCTATGCTGCTTTTACGTGCAGTTGTAAAATGAGTCTCGCTGTTAATGGATTTGATTATTGAGGTCTTTATTTCTCCATTGTATTGACCAAATTGTCCGTGATTGTTCACTTAAGATTCTACAGTTTAAACAGTTTTTTTTAAATAGCTCAATCTAAGTAGGCCTACTAGTGGAGTTGCAAAGATGCGAGTTTCTACACCAGCAACAATACTATATAATCCTTACATTTCAGCTATAAACATAATAACATAAACCACGGATCTTCAACGTTTTTAGGCTAAGGACCCCTTAGCTGAAAGAGAGACGGAGCAGGAAGCCCCTACTACATCAATTGTATAAAAATGTAGTTGCATATTAAACTGGGATGGATGAAAATTAATAGATTGATATTTATATATTATTTATACATCATGTTTTATGTTTTAATGTGGAAGGCACAGTAAATCCTTAAGCTTAACTGTATCTGTCAGTGGCTATAGTAGCTCCTTTACCTATATTAAATGTGTAAATTAAATGGGGAATAGGCCAATTTATATTTACTAATAATATGTTGGATTATGTTAATTTATATTTTTTATATCAGTGTATATGTCTGCCGAAAAGTAACAAAAAATTGCAGTAGGCCTACAGAAATGTCAAACAAAATTTGAGGTAATTACAGTGTCTCATATATTTGACAGTTTGTCCGCCAGAGAGCACTGACAAATGTGTAAATCTAAGTGTTTTGTACCACAATGTTGTTGTTTTTTACGTTATGTGTTTATCAACTAACATGTGTATATATGAAGAAAATACATTTAGCATATTATATATATACAGTATATATATATATATATATATATATATATATATATATATATATATATATATATATATATATATATATATATATATGTATATTTTTATACGTCTATGTTGTGTATATGTTTTAAACTCACAATTATTAATATCAGTATCACCATAAACAATTTCAGTATCGCTCATATACAAAAAATTACCTTGTAAGATATGATGCAATGCAATGCAATACAATGCTAGTATTTTTAAATGATGGTATTACTATTTTTACCACTGGTAAATATCAACCAAAAACCTTATTTCCCCGTGTTTGCTAGAGAAAACTCAGGAGTACAAGTTTACAAACTCCACGTGAACGCATCACCCATGCCTCGCGATATTTTTGGCAGCTGCATTGTTGCTCTTTGCTGCTCGCGGCCGTTGCGGATTTGCCTGCAGCAAATGTACCAACTTCTATCTACAGGAGTGATGCTAGCGTTTGTAATCGCCTGATGTTGTTTTTCTCGTAAACGTTACCCAGCTCGTTTCGTTTCAAATTCAGGCACGTTGCTAGCACAAAGCTAGCTAGCTTGATTAGCGCTCGCGAAAAATGAATTCCAACACGCACGTCATTCAGGTGACAAATGTCTCCCCGAGCACAACGTCCGAACAAATGAGGACTCTGTTTGGATTCCTCGGGAACATAGAAGAGCTCAAACTGTTTCCACCTGAGTGAGTATTGTAAACTATAAATTGGTAGAACGATGTATTTACCGAGCTTACGTGGCTCACACTGGGCTTCTCTTGAGGCCTGTAGTGCCGAGTAACGTTAGGCCTCACTGCACGGCATGCTAATGCTAACATTTGCCCGCGCCTATAGCTAACTAGTTCAGCAGCAACGCTCGCTTTAAATTCCGCATGAGGGACACATTTACTGATACTTTCTCATGTTATGTCATTATGTGAGGGTTTAAGCAATGGTTTTAAATATTTTTCTTCGTCAGACTCGGACATGTAGCTAGTTAACAGTTAAGGGGCTTTCACACCGCTACGCGTTAACTCGCCGCCTGTAGTAATTTTAATGAAGGGAAGGCGGCAGAGTCGAACCAGAGGTGCTTGAGTGGGTTCCATGTGGTACCCAGCAAAAAGGGGAATTTATTTAATACATAAGTAACGCAATAACAGGGTTTATGACTATTTCGGCCATTAGTTTCATACACATTCTGTAATTAAACCACTAAAGACAAAACTATCAGATGGGGGACCCTGGGACAAAATCTTATCAAGGAAGGGTCTGTGGTCTAATTTGTTTAGGGATTATTGATATAACAAAACAAATTGGAAACCACTTGTATAATAAATCATACAAAATTAACTGACAACTTTGATAATATGTTAACGTTAGTTGTTTTAGTCACTTATCAAGCCAAAATGCTAGGACTTCAACTACAGGTTGTGTGTTATATATTAATCTCAATAACTTTAGATCAATCATGTAGCAGCCACATGTGGAAAAGGTTTCAAAAGTTGCATTACAATTTCCAATAGTCAAAAATGAAGCAGGAAATCCTCATATTTGAGTACCGGTAACTGAAAATAGCGTGAGCACAGCATTTTAGTTTGATAAATGACCGTTAAAATATTATAATTTATTGTAAAAAATGTCTTAATTTACTAATTGTTTTAGCCTTGAGAAGTACCTAGCATTAACCAATTTAAGCTTCTGTCTTTTTCTGCTTTTAAAATCACTGTATATTTTATTAATTTGTGTATTTTCTCGTTTTTTGACATAGACTAAACAATTAAGTAATGGGAAAATTAGTTTGTCAGACCATGTAAATGAACATTATTTGCAGCCCTAGATGCAGCATTTTGTTAATGTAGGATATGCTGACTGAAATAATGTGGTTAAAATAAATTAAGTTAGCGTTAATATTGACATGTGAGTGACATCCTGTTGGCAATCCTTTGGACTCCCCACATCTCACTTGGGATGCTAATCTGCTACTGCAATACATACTCTACAGTATTTAACATTGACTATAGTAGGAAATAATTGTTCTCTGCTTTGTATTTTCCTGTATCCAATTACGCCTGGCTTCTCAGCAGGTAGGACATGTCGAGGACGATAACGACAACAAAGGTTCAAAGTGTCAGTGATCAAGTGTTCTTTGATTTTCAACAGATTGTCGAGAGTTGTGATAACACCACAACACGCTTTAAAAGTATCTGTAATATACCTTGTTGGTCTAAGCAAAGGATGTAGAGGTCAGAGAGTGGATGAGATTGCATAGCCCATAATCCATTATTAAGTTAATTGTCCCTGGGGACACAACACTCATTGTCAGTATGAAGAAGACATGTTGGGTCTCCTTGTTTGTATTCTTTGCACAACATATTTGTATTTTTTTCCAGTGACTCTCCCTTGCCTGTGACTTCACGTGTCTGTTTTGTAAAGTTCCTTGAGTCTGAGTCGGTGGGAGTTTCCCAACACCTGACGAACACCGTCTTCGTGGACCGAGCCTTGATCGTGGTCCCTTTTGCCGAAGGTGGGTGTCTGTTTTATTCTTGTCTTACTTACATGGATATCTGTGAACATACATTATAATTTGTAGGTTGTTTTGATAGAATTTCAAGCACTATCTGAGCCATTGTTTTTGTGACCAAGCAACATTTGCTAAGCTTTTCAGTGCTTGGCCTTTTTAGGTATGTAAAAGGGAAATGTACATTTGTGTCCATGTCTGACAATCTAGCTGTAAACTTCTCTCTCTGTTATTTGTGTTGTGGTTTTCATAGTGGACAAGTCATTTGCAGAGAGCCCCTTCCTTGCTGGCTGAAAGTGGTCCTCTGCTGCCATCAGGAGATTAGAAAAAAATAATGGCACCAGGCTCGCAAGCCCCCTTCTGTCTCTTGTTCTGCAGTAAAATATTAACTCTTTATTTTTTTCTCTGTTCAGGGCATCATAAATACCCACAAAACTCTTAAGTACAATAAGGGGGTGACAGGAGAGGGTGCAGGGCAATCTCAATTCAAAGTTCAAAGAGTTTAATTATTTTTTAAATAAAATGTTTATTGATTAGTAGGCACGCACCAGACTAGGGATGCCCCGAGCAGATCTGCTGGATCGGTATCGAGTTAGATCAAGACATTTTTTTTTAGGTAATTGGTATTGACTTTGAAGCCATTTTTGATCATGTTTATATTTGAACCTTTTGCACTGTGGGTATGCCAGTTGTCAACATTTCCCAATAAACATCAACAATGAGTTCACTGCTTGTTATCCACACTGATGGCATGCATCAGCATGCTGGTGTTATACACCACTTCAAAAACTGTTTAAACCTGGGCATACTGTATAATTTGTATTGCGTAGCGTAGATGTAGTTGATTTTCTGCCAAAACAGATCCACGCCAACACTCCTTTGTCCATTGATAATATATGCAACACTGTAGGAAACCATTAATGACCCTGCACATATACACTGCTGTTTCCAGTTACTGGTTGATTAGGCATATTTTCAGGTTTAAGTTGGGCGGGGCTATGGTGGCCCTTCCATAACAGGTGCACCAGAGCCTAGCAATAGAGTGAGGGAGATGTCACTCAAGCACGGTCTTACAGGTCTACACAGTTCTGGGGAGAGGTCTAATCAGCCAAATAAGCAAAGACTTTACCTGTGTTGTGTTAGTGTGGCTTTGTTTTCTTAATGTTAAACATATCCAAACTGAATTACATTATTAAATGTAATCTTAGCCTTGATAGGCTGATAATAGGCTGCATTACATTACAAAAATGAAAATCTAAATAGTGTATTGGGACTTGGGTATTGGAAGAATGTTAATATTAAATGGCGCAGATTAGGGGCGAAATGTTCGGGGCATCCCTATACCAGCACAAAGTATACAGAATAGATAACTAAACAGGTGTGCATGCTAGAATAGATTTTGCAGATGTTGTGGAAGTTGATTAGTATATAATTTGGTTATTAATCATGATAAGCACACAAACTGCCTTTGGCATGTACTCGCTTCCTGTGCCAAAGCCTTGTATTATTTTACACTGCATCTGTATTTCAAAATTTTTACTAATGCACAAGATAAAAGTAGTTGTAAGCCTCTACTTGATGTTGCAGTAAAATGCTTTTTATTGACCCTCTCCACACATGACTCTGAAAGAGTTGAGTGAATCTCACGTTTAACAGTGGTGTTTCTTTTGTTGTTGTGTTTTACAGTTCTTTTTCCTGGTTCAGCCAGCCCTATATACCAGGCCCTGCTGAAAATGCCACCAACAGTTTTGTCTTCTGCAGCCTTATCCTGTTTCTCAAGTGTCTTTTCTGTTGTGTGTGTGTGTGTGTGTGTGTGTGTGTGTGTGTGTGTGTGTGTGTGTGTGTGTGTGTGTGTGTGTGTGTGTGTGTGTGTGTGTCTCTCTCTCTCTCTCTCTTTCTCATATTTTAAAATGTAAAATGTCAGATAAAAAATAGCCTGTTTTCAGATTGCACCATGGATGATCATCTCCATAAGATTTTCCCTTTGATTTTACTGTTTGGTTTCTTCAGCTTTGGGCACATTGTCGTGATTTTATCGCAGCTTTTGCTGTTAATAGCCCTTAACTGTTAGTGCAGTTTATCTTTGACATTGTTTTGTGTTTTTAGTAACATACTGTTGGCTAAAACCTAGCAGTACTGTAGCTTATTAGCAATGCTTTATCTGGTTGCAAAGTAAGTTTTTCTTTTTTGTGGTGGGATTGTACAAAGTAACCACCAACAAAAGCCCAGAAAAGGTAATATGTCTGAACCTTTTCTGTTTTTGTATTGGTAATGGTAAGTGATGTTGAATTGTACCCTTGTCTACACCGAAATCATGAACTTTTCTTTCTGTATCTCAATGTTTTTGTGTGCTTTATAGCGAAGCAGCCGGCACGAGTCGCTTGTTCATAAAACATCTAATGAAAGTTGAGAGCACATCCCACGGGACAACTGGCTGTGCTTGCTTACGTTTGGTTCATGACTTAAAAAACAAGTACAGGTGATAAAAATCTTGGCAGTGTTGACCACAGTGTGTATTGTGACTTATAAACTCATAGCTGCTAATCCTACAATCATACTTTCACACAAAAAAGTGAGGGATCAAGATTTACAGACAAGACAAAAGTGGATTTTTTTTAATCCTTTTTTTTCTTTTCTTTTTTACTACAGAGTAGTTAGACTAAGGTGGCTTGTCTGCAAGTCTTGTCTGAGTGTTTATAAATATTTGCATGGAGCATGTACTGAAATATTGTTGGTTTTCCTCCAGGAGTCATTCCTGATGAATCTAAAGCTATGTCTCTGCTGGCTCCAGCCAATGCCGTGGCAGGAATGATGCCTGGGGGAGGCCTTCTTCCAACACCCAATCCTCTGGCAGTGAGTTTGGCTTAAGTGCTAACCTTGTTAATGATCATTTTGAGTGTTGCTTTTCTATTGCTATAGGAGTTCCTTTGATCTTAAACATTACTAATTGTAAGACAAAATATATAGTTCATGTAACTTACACATTTTTACACTTGTGTGATTCCTGACCTATTTTTTTCAAAGCATTGAGAGCCTGTAACCCAGTGTTTTAACATCTCAGAAGTTGGCATTTTATCTTTATTTGTGTTGAATGTAAATGTGAACAAGATGTAGAAGGAAATTAGGAACATACCACACAATTGTTCATATTGTTACTGTGCACAAGGAGCAATTGTAATGTACAGAGAGAGTACTTGGTCAATTCCTTTGCAGTAAATCACCCTCATTGCAAAAAAATACAAATGATGGACTCAGTGTGAATGACGCCTTTTTCAGAACTAACTGATAGTGTTTGAGCTAGATTTACCAGGTCTACCATGGATTGAGTAGGTGTGAAAGCACCATTTTTCATCTAGTAACACATGTAAATGGGCACAAGTATTCAAACATGATGCTGTGTTGGATCTGCTGGATGCTAAATAAAACGTTTTGTGGCAAGTGCTGTTATTTAGCTCTGCAGAGTATAACAGTGTCTGCTTTTATTTTAGATGGGAGGGACGCCATTCGGAAGTCTTGGAGCTCCCAGCATGGAGCAAATGGCTGCCATGGGAATGCAGGGCCCTAACATGAATCCCCAGGTGAGCATTTGATCAGTCACCTACATAGTTGCAGCATATTAAAACGAAATGTTTCTAATGGTAATAACCTTGTCGCATTTCTTTCAGGCTCTTTCTGCAGACTTCCTGAAGCTCATGCAGTCCATGGACCCCAAGTAAGAAACCACACTATTTTATCAGAATATGCAATCTAGTAAGCCTAAATACTTTTTTTTTTTTTTTGCTGTAAAAAAAACTAATTGATGGCACTTGCAGACTGAATCCATTAGCGGCCGGACTGAACTTGAATGCAGGGCTGAAAAATGATGCCTCCAATAAGGAGATTGAAGAGGCCATGAAGAGAGTCCGAGAGGCCCAGTCTCTCATCTCTGCAGCCATTGAACCAGGAAGTGAGTGCTCATTTCCCCTTTGCAGAAAAGGTTACTTGTTTCATTAATAGTAGATCATGATGAGTGAAAAAGCTAATGTCCTTGTCCATTGTGCTGGAATTTATTTTTATTTTTTTTGTACAGTCAGAATTTTTTTTTACATCATGTGAGCAATAAGTCTATACTACCTGTTAGACATTTAACTATGACATTGTTTTACAGATAAGAAAGATGACAAGCGCAAACATTCCCGATCCCGTTCGCGGTCACGGCGCAGGCGCTCCAGATCTCGCTCAAGACACCGGTAAAGACACCTGGTTAACAAACTCTGACTCTGGACAAGCAATATCAGATGTGAAAACAAAATAAACTCTGGTGTCTATATACAACTAGACATTAACAGTGTATTTCATTTCTGACAGTAATTTACGGTTTTAAAATGTGCCACTGCTTAATTTTTGCAGACGTACAAAGAGCAGGTCTCGGCGGAGGTCCCATTCAAGGAGTAGGAGGAGGTCCAAGAGTCCGCGGAGGAGGAGGACCCACTCCCGAGACAGAGGCCGGCGTAGTAGATCTAGGTCAGGATCTCCACTGTTGTCCTCAGTACTAAAATATAGCTGCCTTTTATTAATTTTATTCTCCAACGTGTGAACCACTTCTGCAGAATTTGAGCTGTAGTTGTAGTCATTATTTTATTTTCTTAAACCTCTTACTCTCTGAAAACACAACTTTGCAAAACCATTCACTTCCAAGAGCTGCCTGTACATCAATTTTTTGTTTCCTGCAATGGGCTGCTGTTTACTAATGTTGACCTGTTTGTTTCTTGATCAGGGACAGGAGGAAGGAGGAGAAGTCTAAGAAAAGGTCTAAGACGCCCCCCAAGAGCTACAGCAGTGCCAGGAGGTCTCGGAGCATTAGTCGGTGAGTGGTCTGAGCCCTGTGTTATGGTGAATCACAGGCACACATTCATCACAACAGGTGTACTTCCTTTCAGTTAATGTAAAGCTACATTCACAAAAGCACATAACTTCAAATGGCAGCAGTCCATGATAGTATTAATGTTTTTTTCACTTTGTGTCTTAGGAGGCACAGGCGAAGCCGCAGTGCATCTCGGTCCCCCAGGAGGAGGTTGTCCAGGTCTCCATCGCTCAGACGGTGAGTTGTCAAGTGCATTTTTCATGCAATTAATTAAAGTACAATGACTAAAAGTGATACATTTGTCCTGTTCAGTCACAAAAAAGAGAAAAAGAAGGACAAGGAGCGTGAGAAGGACCGGGATAGAGACAGGAGGGAGGTCAGGGACCGGAGCCGAGATGAAAGAGAACGCTCCAGCAGTAAGAAGAAGAAGAGCAAAGACAAGGAGCGAGATCGGGAACGCAAATCTGATAGTGAGAAAGGAGACGTTAAGGTACGTTTAGAGCGTGGCATGCTGTATTTAAATTACTGGCATCTAATTGAACATCCCAATAGGTGGCTACATTTTAATGGGAATTTAGCTTAAGCTTCTGAATTCCCCTTTTTTTTAACTCCTTGTCTTGATAGGTGACCCGGGATTACGATGAAGAGGAGCAAGGTTATGACAGTGAAAAGGAAAGAGAGGAGGACGACGACGATGAGAGGAAGAGCGACTCCGACTCTGCCTCATCCCCCAAAGGCCAGGATGAGATGGAGAGATCAGAGGGTCAAATCCCCAAAAAGTCCAAACTGAATGGAGACGACCATCATCAGGAAGACATGGAGATGAGCGACTAAGAACATCCCGAACGAGACCTTGTTACCTTTTCCACTTTCCTCTTTTATATTTTTAATATAGGCCACAACATGACTGTGCCTGATCACTCAAAGTTAAAGATTTGTTGTCTTAACTGTAGAAGCATTGGGGAAGAAGCGGTTGTAGAAGGAAAGCAGTCCAATAATTTTTGTAAAGAGGACTAAAATATGAATAACATGAGACATGGTTTTAAATTGTCATTGTTGTACTTTTTTTAAGATCCTGTTCATTTTTCTTTTTGTTGCCTTTGTGTTTAAACTTTGTCTTCCTGGCAGTAGAATACACAGCATTTTTCCCATTTAAAATGCTGTTTGTGTAAATATTTTACTAGTCGGGATTGAGTCCTTTGTTTCATACTGTTAGTCACTTACCTCCCAGCACCAACTATTTTGGTTTAACTGTAATGCACGAAGTCCTGTTTCAGTTGACCTTCCTATTTACAACCCTTTGTAAGTGTACACTGTAGATTGAAATGTGTTGTTGCAATGAAATAAATTAGGTTTTCCAAAGGAAACTAATAAAAATTGGATCAAACTGTCAACTTGCTTTTTCACTGAAAGAAAATGCTTAAGCAAATGTTAGACTTTTCTACAGTTAATCACTGTAATTTCCTGGCATCTTCTCTGGTTGTCTGAACAACTCAGCGCAAAGACGTGTCAGATGCACAATTGTCCGTAAAATAACAAATTGTTTAAACTTAGTTTTTTGTACAAATTAAACCAGGGATATTTAAAAAAAAAAATTATGACTGAGTGCCAGAATGTAATAGCTGGCCGCACAGGAAAAGTGCAAACAAAAGGTGTTTTCCATCTCCTTTCCACCTTTTATACAGGTGCTGGTCATATAATTAGCATATCATGAAAAAGTTGATTTATGTCAGTAATTCCATTCAAAAAGTGAAATGTGTATATTATATTAATTCATCAAACTGCTATATTTCAAATGTTCATTTCTTTTAATTGTGATAACTGACAACCAATGAAAACCCCAAATTCAGTATCTCAGACAAATAGAATATTGTGACAAGGTTCAATATTGAAGACACCTGATGCCACACTTTAATCAGCTAATTAACTCAAAACACCTGCAACGGCTTTTACATGGTCTCTCAGTCTAGTTCTGTAGGTTATACAATCACGGGGAAGACTGCTGACTCGACAGCTGTCCAAAAGACGACCATTGACACCTGGCACAAGGAGGGCAAGACACAAAAGGTAATGGCTAAAGAGGCTGGGTGTTCACAGAGCTCTGTGTCCAAGCACATTAATAGAGAAGCGAAGGGAAGGAAAAGATGTGGTAGGAAAAAGTGTACAAGCAAGAGGGATATCCGCCTGAAGAGGATTGAGAAACAAAACCTCCCATGTGGGCGAGATTCACGAAGAGTGGACTGTAGCTGGAGTCAGTGCTTCAAGAACCACCACGCACAGATGTATGCAAGACATGGGTTTCAGCTGTCGCATTCCTTACAAGACAACGTCAGAAGCGTCTCGCCTGGGCTAAAGACGAATAGGACTGGACTGAGTGCTCCAAAGTTATGTTCTCTGATGAAAGTAAATTTTGCATTACCTTTGGAAATCAAGGTCCCAGAGTCTGAAGGAGGCGGGGTTAGGCACAGAATCCACGTTGCTTGATGTCCAGTGTAACGTTTCCACAGTCAGTGATGGTTTGGGGAGCCATGTCATCTGCTGGTGTTGCAACATGGCTGTCCACTGTGTTTTCTGAGGTCCAGGGTCAACGCAGCTGTCTACTAGAAAGTTTTAGAGCACTTCATGCTTCCTGCTGCTGACCAACTTTATGGAGATGCGGATTTCATTTTCCAACAGGACTTGGCAACTGCACGCAGTGCCAAAGCTCTCGGTACCTGGTTTAAGGACCATGGTATCCCTGTGCTTAATTGGCCAGCAAACTCGCCTGACCTTAACTCTATAGAAAATCTATGGAGTATTGTGAAGAAGATGACGCAATGCGCCATACCCAACAATGCAGAAGAGCTGAAGGCCACTATCAGAGCAACCTGGGCTCTCATAACACCTGAGCAGGGCCACAGACTGATCAACTCCATGCCACGCCGCATTGCTGCAGTAATTCAGGCAAAAGGAGTCCCAACTATTGTAAGTATTATGTGCTGTACATGCTCATACTTATGTTCATACTTTTCAGTTGGCTAACATTTCGAAAAATCCTTTTTATATTGGTCTTAAGTAATCAAATTTTTGGAGATACTGAATTTGGGATTTTCATTAGTTAACAGTTATGATCATCATTAAAATAAATGAAATTTGAAATACATTATTGTGTGATAAATGGATATAATATGCAAATTTCACTTTTTGAATGGATATGTCGAAAGAAGTCATGAAAAATAAGTATAGTATTTTGAAAAAATCTCAAGTTATACTATATATGTCAAAATAAAGTAATAAAGTTATGGTATGAAAGTCAAAAAAGTCATAGTATAGTAAGTCAAAATTGTAGTATAGTATGTTGAAAGTTATTAAAGTATAGTATGCTGGAAATTTTTTTTATTAAATTGTTACTATATTATGTCAAAGTCGTAGCACAGTATGTTGAAAAAAACACATGAAAAAGTCATTGTAAACTATGTTGAAAAAGTTCTGCAAGTCATAGCATAGCATGCCAAAAAAGTCACACAAAAAGTCCAAAAACTGCATAGTAGTATGTCAAAAAAATCATAAAAAGTAATGGTATAGATTTGTTACTTATGTATTTAGGCTTTCTGTTTCTCTTGTCCTGCGTCAGATCATTGTCTATGTTGGAAGTGTCTGTGTGTCGGCTGCCCTGTTGGTTTCAGTGTTTTTGATGTGGTTCCTGTTTTGGAATTGCCTGCTGTTCCAGGACACCTTTTGTTTGTTAGATATCGGTATAATAAATTCCTGGGATTACTCGTGTGTCTGCCGTCTTACACGTGGGTCCTACATTTCCGGAAGCTCCTAACACTTTTCAATAAATGCCAAAATAGAAAGGCTTCAGGTAAAAAAAGTAGATAATTCTTTCCCATTGCAAGTTTTTACACAAAGAAAAGTAGAATTACAGTACAGTAATCAATACAATATGTTACGTTGAACAAAACAATGAAAAATTTGTAAATTGGTATTAAAAAAAATGGAGGTGGTGGATGGTTTATGGATACCGCCTTCTGTAAGGGTCTGGCCACATCCCCTCATTCACATCACAAGCAATATCATCCCAGGCCATGCAATGGGGGAAATATCACCTTGCGTATATTTGCATGTTTCTTCCATTGCTGGCAGAAAGTGTTGTTGTCTCTCATACACTTTCCAACGCCAAGCTGAAAATAATTCCTAAATCGGATTGAGAAATGGGAAGTAATTGGCCATGGATACGACTGTGAAAATACAGTATTGTGGTTGATGAAGCAGTCCTGGACCAGAGCAGCCTGGTGGAAACTAACATTGTCCCAGATGACAAACCTGGGCTGCTGTGGTCATTCTTGCACAACTACATTATGTAGTGCATCCAGAAATGTGATTACTGTATGTGTGCAGTATTGTAGGGCCCTTACAAACTGGCAGCACAAACAATGTGATCATGTGTGGGTGTGTTGCCAGTTTCAGATAGTTTTGCATTTTGAAGAGTCTTTTCCAAATGATTTGTAAAAGTTTTCGTTCTCATAAAAAACGTCTAATGTAAGAGTGTGTAGTGTTCTGCAAGTGTGTTGCAGAATTATGTATTGCAAAGCACTTTGTTAGGTGTTGTTGGGGCCTTTGTTAGGTGTTGTGGTATGGTTACAAAAGGTTGGTTTTGATGCTTTTGTCTAAGCATTCACTTTTAGTGTGCAAGTAATTGGCAAATTTTTTTAACTTTTGTTAAATTGCTTCAAAGTCTCAAATACATATACAGTATAGTATGCAAATCTGGACAGACATGGATATAAACTGCAACTTGACTGGTTAGCAGAGCCAAACAACCATAAGACGATAATTCTAGTTTACTTTTTACAATATACTATATTATGACTTTTTTCATGTATTATGATTTATTTAAACATTTTTATGACATTTAATGCTAAAACATTTGATATACTACACTATGACTTTTATGACATGTTATAAAGTTTTGCCAGATTTTACTCATTTGATATCGATGTGAGTTGAGTTTACGGCGTAATGCCAAGCGATCCGAATCTGGCTGCAAGCAAGGTGGGCATGTCTGTCGCACAGAATTTGTGAAATCCATAAAATAAACTTTTTTTTCTCCCCCTTTTGATTTTTGCCCCAACGTCAGTGGGCTCTTCATTGACCCTCAGTAGCTCAAAGCACTATTCAAAATAAAGTACAAATCAATAAATTAGTCTTACACATGTTGTCTATGGGTACATAAAGAGGAGAGAGAAATATTTCAAATTAGGAGGCAGCAGGTAAAATTTTTATAGAGGAAACAACCGTTTATGGACTCCACTCCCATGACCCCTCATGCATGTTTACTCCACAAGATTACAAAAACTACAGGAAAACATACTGAACCTCGTTTTAAGTTTAAAGCTTGTAGATGACGCTGTGTCACTGTTGCAAAGTGACGCACAACTCACCTCTATACTCGACGCAAAGTGACGATGGTGCAACTTATATCTGCACTCGACTCACATCGGGTAGTGACAGCGCCGTTGCTCCGTACGTGGATGATTGTGATTGGTTTAAAGAAATGCCAATAAAAGGCGCCCAGCTAGCTCAGTTGGTAGAGTGGGAGCCCATACATAGTTTAGTCCTTGACGCAGTGGGCCCGGGTTTGGCTCAGACCTGCGGCCCTTTGCTGCACGTCATTCTCCCCGTCTCTCCCTTCCATGTCTCCACTGTTAAATATCTGTTAATAATCTTAAAAGAAATGCCAATAAACCAGAGCACGTTTTTCTCCCATCCCAGAATGCTTTTTTGACTCGGCAGACCCTCATACGCGGCGCTGTGGAGGTAGATTTGGCAATGCGAGAATATGATATACTATAGAAGGTTTTCCCCGATGTCACGTTCTGGGTAGTAACCTGGCCATATTGGAGATACTCGGTGTAAACAACTGAACGGAGTACAGTGGAGTATTGTGCACTTTGAATACTTTAAGTGAATGTAGCCATGTCTAAACAGAAAAGCATCCAAGATGCAAAGGCATATAAGGAAGGACTTGAGGAACCTCACCTTTTCAATCAGTAACAGTAAATTAAGGGTGTGAAAAATATGGAGGTCCAAACTCATATGTGGAATTTTTATTTTAATACATTTTATATGAAAATAGTGTCGCAGACTTATACAACAATTTTTGCTGTACAAAGGACATGTAGATGAATTCCCTAATGAAAACATGGAAAATCCAAGCAGCTGAAAACAGGAGCATGAAATAAAATGAGCGTTGACAGTGAGGAGGCACACTTCCAATAACGTTAGCTGCACTTGCCATGAGGAGGAATGTAATGTGGAAAAATTAAATGTACTGTATTTGGTTATACTGAATATGGGTGTAAAAAAAAAAAAAAAAGTAACTGATTTAACAACACTTTGAGCCACCACATATGTGTAGTACACCTTCATTTTAAAACCCAGTAGCAGCCAGGCAAGTTAACAAACATGAGCACAACACCTAAGAGTTTAAATTTTTCAGCCTCCAGTCAACACCCTGGACTTAATTTCAGGAGGAAGCTTGGTGCTTGGTACTTTTCACCCTGTAGAGGTGATTAATTTAACACATCCGGAGGAGGTTCAAATGTTTTATCAGATATAGTTGAAGGGGAAATAATGACAGAAGAATTAATAGATTAATTTTTCCTTTAAAACATTACAAGTATATACAAAAATAGAAACTGCAATTGCATTACTAATCAACAAACTCACAATTAACTTGTTGTGATACATTAAAAACAAATCCACAACTCTTCCTCTTGCAGAGGGCATCTTCAACTCATCAGCACAAATAAGAAAAATAACAAGATAAAAGCTCATAAAACATGTATTTACATTCTGTGCAGGGATAAAACCTTCTTGTTATAGTGTAAAAATGGCATGACTGTTGTCAAACATTCGACTTCCTATACAATCCCCAGATCTCTTCTTTCAGAACAATTGTTACAATTACAAAAGGTGTAGTATGAAACAAAAGACGTTACTTGCACGTGCTGCCAGTCCAACAACTGAGTGAAAACTTAGTGGTACCATGAAAAGTGCAGCATTTCTAGCTTTGCCTCAATGAAACTATATTTCAAATGCAGGATTAAGGGTTGAGTATCACAAAATGAGTCGAGTTGTAGTGGATCTAATTAGTGCGTGAACGCTCAGTGATGCTACTCCATGCCCATAAAAATCAATTACACGCACGCACGTAACCCAAACTGCATTTTCCAAAACTATTTTAGTGTTGCAAATTTTAAGTGACACAATTTTTTTGTGGAATTCCTGTCTCACACAGTAATATCACTGCTTTGCTACAGGTAAGTTAAACACATTCCCTTTTATAAATATTACTTACAAACTTAAATACATAGCATCGACTAAACTGGTTTGTCTTCTACCCATGTAGAAAACTCACCTACTCCGGTCACTCATTTTAAATTCAATGCCCTCTCACCGATGAGGTTCAGACTCTTAGATCCAAGTTAGTTGCACTTTCGGATTTAACCAAATCTAAGAGCTTCTTCTGTCGACCTCTGTCACAGCTGGCCTCCTTCAGCTCTGACGCAGTTTTAGTCCTGTATGTCAATTTGGAAAGTCTTGCTGCGGTTTGTGTTCAGGGTTGGGATGGGCGATGGAAATCCATAAACTGTCAAGGAACAATTCGTTTTTTCCCTTAATTTTTCCTTTTGTAAATTTGAAATGTGTTTCGTAGCATAATGTTGTCTTGCTGTACGTTTGTTTCCTGTTCCAGCTCAAGAGGCTAAAGGTCAGGGAAGCGGCTAGGGTCTTCTTTATAGTCGTTGGGAATGGTAAAAATGGACTGATCAAACTCATCATATCGAAACTCCTGAAATGTCACGGTGGCTGTGATCGTAGGGAAGACAGGGATGTCTGCAGGGAGACATAAGCAGAATGACTATATCTTTGGAAATCTTACAGGCATGCTTTTATTTTGGTATACCTGTCATTGTCTGATTTCTTTCCATATTTTTAATGAGTTGGAATGAAAAAAACTTTTAATCTATAAATCTTACACAAGAGAATTCCATCTACCTACCCAGTTTGACAGGAAAGCCAGGGGGGAGCTTCATCTGAACAAACTCCCGGAGTTTATTAAAATGCTTGAAGGGTGCAATTACCTCCAGAACATTCAATAACCTGGCGGAGAAAAAAAACAAATGGTGACAGGTTACAGACAAGAAACCATCCACAAATAAACATACAGTGAGGAAAATAAGTATTTGAACATCCTGCTATTTTGCAAGTTCTCCCACTTAGAAATCATGGAGGCGTCTGAAATTATCATCGTAGGTGCATGTCCACTGAGAGATAATTTAAAAAAAATCCAGAAATCACAATGTATGCTTTTTTAACTATTTATTTGTATGATACAGCTGCAAATAAGTATTTTAACACCTGTCTATCAGCTACAATTCTGACCCTCAAAGACCTGTTAGTCTGCCTTCAAAATGTCCACCTCCACTCCATTTATTTTCCTAAATTAGATGTACCTGTTTGAGGTCGTTAGCTGCATAAAGACACCTGTCCACCCCATACAATCAGTAAGAATCCAACTACTAACATGACCAAGACCAAAGAGCTGTCCAAAGACACTAGAGACAAAATTGTACATCTCCACAAGGCTGGAAAGGGCTACAGGGAAATTGCCAAGCAGCTTGGTGAAAAAAGGTCCACTGTTGGAGCAATCATTAGAAAATGGAAGAAGCTAAACATGACTGTCAATCTCCCTCGGACTGGGGCTTCATGCAAGATCTCACCTCGTGGGGTCTCAATGATCCTAAGACAGGTGAGAAATCAGCCCAGAACTACACGGGAGGAACTGGTCAATGACCTGAAAAGAGCTGGGACCACCGTTTCCAAGGTTACTGTTGGTAATACACTAAGACGTCATGGTTTGAAATCATGCATGGCACGGAAGGTTCCCCTTGATGAGTACCATCCCAAGAACACCATCCCTACTGTGAAGAATGGGGGTGGTAGCATCATGCTTTGGGGGTGTTTTTCTGCACAAGGGACAGGGCGACTGCACTGTATTAAGGAGAGGATGACTGGGGCCATGTATTGCGAGATTTTGGGGAACAACCTCCTTCCTCAGTTACAGCATTGAAGATATGGAAGACCAAGAAAAATATCACACAGAACAGCTCGGAGGATTGTGAGAAAAGCAAGTCAAAAACCCACGTTTGACTGCATGATCCATCCAGAAAGAACTGGCAAACACTGGAGTTGTGCTACACCATTCCACTATAAAGAGATACTTGTACAAATATGGTCTTCATGGAAGAGTCATCAGAAGAAAACCTCTTCTACGTACCCAGCACAAAAATCAGCGTTTAAAGTTTGCAAATTAACATAGACAAGCCTGATTCATTGTGGAAACAAGTTTTGTGGACCGATGAGGTTAAAATAGAACTTTTTGACCGCAATGAGCAAAGGTACGTTTGGAGAAGAAAAGGCACAGAATTTAATGAAAAGAACCTCCTGTCTAACTGTTAAGCATGGGGGTGGATCTACCATGCTTTGGGGTTATATTGTAGCCAGTGGCACAGGGAACATTTCACAAGTAGGACAAATGGATTTAATAAAATTTCAGCAAATTTTGGACGCTAACTTGATGCCATCTGTGAAAAAACTGAAGTTAAAGAGAGGATGGCTTCTACAAATGGATAATGATCCCAAACATACCTCAAAATCCACAGTGGATTACATCAAGAGGCGTAAATTGAAGGTATTGCCATGGCCTTCACAATCTCCTGACCTCAACATAATAGAAAATCCATGGATAGATCTTAAAAGAGCAGTGTGTGACAGCCCAGAAATCTCAAAACCCAAGGACTTTTGGAAGGACAATTGGGCAAAGACACCTCAAACAAGAATGGAAACTCTTGGCTGGTTAAAAGAAGCATTTCCAAGTTGTGATAATTGCGAAAGGGGGAAGTACAATGTATTAACTCGGCAGGGTGCCCAAACCTTTACAGATGCCATTTTTTTGTTTTTTATTTTTAAAGTGTAAATGGAAATAAAATCTAACTTTTTGTGACATATTATATGAATGTCTGAGCTGTCATTTGATGCTGTACAGGCCAAAAGTTTGGTTACACCTTCTCATTCAATGAGTTTCCTTTATTTTCATGACTATTAACATTGCAGATTCTCAGTGAAGGCATCAAAACTATGAATGAACACATGTGGAATTATACTTTTGGCCTGTACTACATAACCCTCATATTGTCCTTGGGTCAAATTAACCCATTTTCAGTTAGTTTTTTTTATTGTCACAAAAAATGGGCCCTCGAAAAAAGCTGAAAGTCAACATTAAAAATATCTAAACATTTAAAAATAAGCACCCACAACATTGAAAAAGTGACAAGTGTCAGGAAAAAGAAGTTGATAATGTAGGAAAGTGACCAAAATGTGTTTTTTTTGGTCATGGTTGGATGCCAAGTAAAAGAAGACTCACGATTCGATGCCCAGAGGGAAGTCTTGACTCATGGCTATTGTGGCTTTGAAGTTTTTCTTGCTCTCTTTGCAGACCAGCTCTCTTCCTAGATGAGGAGCTCTGAGCAGACAGAGAAACGTGTCAGATTGTAGCCACGTTTTATATGCAGAAATAATCCACTGTACGTTTTTCCAATACTAAAAACAGCTGATGAGTATTGAAATTTTTTTCAAGGAAATAACTTGCTCTGCTTTCTATCACTTGTGTTCTCTTTGCTGATTTATCCAGTTTTAATTGTTAACACAGCTGTATATTGTTAAACATGAGGGGCAAACCTGTAACTGTAAAACAGTAACTGAACGTGACTTATCAGTCAGAGGAAACAACTGGCCTTAAAGTGCAGTTAAACATTCAGTGACACAGAAACTGAGATGTTTACACATGAATTCTTCTTTAAAATGAAAAAATAAATAATGCATGTGATGTGTGAGAGAAGACAACATAGTCTGTGTATGGAAATTACATAAATACGTAACAATCATGCAGCAATACATTTACCATTGAAATGTCTTAATATCTCAAATCTTAAGTCTAACTTTCCATCTTTTTAGAGAGGGAAACTAAAATTAATTTTCAAAGGACAATCATATTTTGTTCCTTGATTCACAAATATGTGACACTAACAATTTTTTTTTTTACTGTATGATCTGGATTCCCCTGTAAGACCTACTTTCCAATGTCAGCAGTGATGTATTCTACCCAGGATATAGTGTTGGGTGAAGGAGCAGTTAATGATTGCCTCCTCGTAGGCTGAAGAGCAAAGAGAAAACAAACATGTTAAGGGCAGATCTAAAGACTAAACTAATGCAGGGCCACACAGAAAAAAAAAAAACAATTCACACTGTCAGACAAAACACAATGATTCCTGAACATTCTAACATTATGCTTAACCTGTTTCTTTGTCAAATATGTGAGCTGCCAATTTCCACTAAACACTAAACCTGACAAGTCACATGTCTTGATTTTGTCCCACAGCGATGAAATGATCAGCACAAGCCACAAGAGGGCCCCGGTGCATCACTAACCCAACAGTAATGTCAGTTTGGCCTTTTAAGCCTTGCCTTGGAGTATGATATAAACTGAAGCTTCTGGCCCTAATCTTTGGTTACGACCAATACATTAATTAATTTATTCATTCAATAATGCATAATTAAATTACTATAATTTAATACTACACTATGACCCCTCCCAGACCTCAAGTCATCTGGGACAGGTCTGCTTTCTGTCCCCAGAGTCAGAACCAAACAGGGGAAGCAGCGTTTAGTTTCTATGCTCCTCATATCTGGAACAAACTTCCAGAAACCTGCAGATCCGCTGCTACTCTCAGTTCTTTTAAATCAAGGCTGAAGAACTTTCTCTAAATGGTTGTTTAATTTCTTATTCACTCTTAAGCACTGTTTCATGTTTTTATTTTTTACTTTTAACTGTTCGTGTTTTATCTGTTTTTATTTTTTAACTGTTTTTTAAGTGATTTTTGTGTAAAGCATTCTGAATTGCCCTGTTGCTGAAATGTGCTATACAAATAAAGCTTGCCTAATACACCACTAAACATCTGATACCAGAGACGTCGTACTATTTCAGTGTTTTTTAATCTAGCTATGTACATATTGCACTTACTCCTGAACAGCAGTGTTTGTGCTCTTAATCCTTTACAGGAATAAAATACTGCAAATACAACAACAATAAACAGAAAGAAAAGCAGTAAAGACATCACCTCAGACTGCAAACTTTGTTTCATTTACAACTCAAGATGAATGTTTGAGGTAGGTACTTTTCAAATTAAGGCAGTTTCTGTATGTATTTTTGTTGCTATTTTTCTGTTTATTTTCTTAGCTGCCTCAAAAAGTGTGTAACATTACATGCATTAGCAAAACATCTACAGCAAAAACCTCGAGGAAAGAACTCGGGGCACAAACGGCAAGATAGACAAAAAGACATGTAAAATAAAGAGTCAACCAGATAAAAATGTGGGTTTCCTCCTCCTTTCAAATAAGCTCAGATTTCTGAGGAAATCAACTGTAAAGAGTTCATCTTTAGCGTCTCTTCAAGATTGGATCTGCTTGTGCTGACCCTGAAATAGAACTGCAGTGAGCTCCATCCGGTTTCTCCTTTCACCTAAAATGATCTTGCAATTCTTGCCAAAGTTCAAATGCACCAGCTGACCTTGCTTTTGTAAGCCATGGTTAAATAAGCAAGTAGGGCAGAATAATGTGGATGACAGAACACCTGGCTGTGCCAAGAGTCAGCCGTGTGTCCTGTGAATACAAATGGAGACGATATCTTAGATCACCTTCATTCCCACCTACACTGCAAAGAAATTTGTTTTCACAGTGGGCTGTGGCCATGTAAAGTGCTCGCACTTACACACCGTGTGTAGCAGCACTGGCGTATTGTTGTGACGAGGACAGAGTACACACTGCCTGCCGAGGCCCTGATCTGCTGGTATGCCGGTTCCACCCCTCCATCATTTCATGGCACCGGGGGTTTTTAGCCTTCATCCATGTGATCAATAGTGTCAAGTCCTGTTCAAAAGCGCCCATGCCTTCCTGTGTACACAGCTCTCCCTCGCTGTGGTAAAAACATCTACATCACACCAGCTGCTTATTTTCTGCTCCACCACTTTTCACGTATGATTTTCCACTGGGGCGGAGGGTGCACATCGACACTGAGACCCACTAAAACACAGCTTTTTCACTTTAAACATGAGTGGGCATTAATTTAAATGAGCGTAAATACACTGACACTCAAAGAGGACACTGATGAGACAAAGCCGAGCACAGAACAAGGGTGGGTGGGGTGACAAAACACAACCAAGCAGTTAAAAGGCACCCATTGAGTGTTGGGAGCCTTTGACTTCACTGTGTGACTGGCTTTATTATTGTATGTTTAGACAAGGGCTTGCTAAGCAAAGTCTGGAACATACTATGGGGGGTGGTGGGTGGGAGAGTCATCCCTTTAAATGTGAAGGTGCAGCTTTGTGGCTTTTATTACTAGGTAGCAGTGCTGGGACTCAAATAGTGCATATTGGATGAAAATGGAATTCTTTTTTGGGGGGGGGCTGTCACAGTGATCGGGGACAGCTTTTCATTTTGTTTTGATGTGCGAAACAAATAAACATCAAAGTAACAACAGCGAGGAGTCAGACAGGAATGTTTCAATAAACCATGCAAAGTTGATTGACAGGGTCTGGCAGGAAGTCCATGCTGATTCTACAGGATGTATCAATGTACAGATACAGTAGTGAGAACTGGGGGGGGGTTATTTTGTTTGAGACTCATGTCCTACCCCAAGGTTCCAGCAGGACAGGACAGTTTCAGGACTGGACTGGTGGTTACTCTGCAGGCATAAGTAAACAGGATGTTTATCAAAGTTCCTCGCAGTGAGTCACAAAGTAATTTAACATGTGCATCTTTGGTCTAAGTGTCCAGCTGCACTCTTAGTTGTTTCTTCTGTTTCACTCTGAGGAAACCGCCAATACTTTTTGAAGACAAAGATTTATGATGTCTGAGACTGTGATCTGTCACAGCAAAAGGCCCAAAAGAAGGCAACTAAAATCACTTGAACAAGTTTAACCAGGTTTTGCTGATACAACTTTATTGCTAAATGAGAACCTGTGAGAAAAAACTGGAGTAGATGTAGATGAGATAGACTGCAATAACTAAATCAAATTTATCCTGTAATATAGTTTCATGGGTTAAAACCTATTCTTTCCAACTCCGAGGGTAGTACTTTCTGCCATTTGCGAGGCTAAGTGTTGCTGACTGTTGAGAGTGTGCAGGTTTCAACACCAGTCGACGATAGGATGGTTTGTTATGCGATGTTCCGTGGTGCCCAATAAAACCCAATAATCACATCATGGGTGATGATGTTGGTATTGTGGATTCTCTGGTGGAAGTCTCTCTCCTTCCACCATCACCCTGCTGAAATGACAAGTGACAAAAAGCCATATTCGAAGCCTGACTCACCTCAAAGTTCTGCTCTATTAGATTTCCTCCTTTACTCAGACTCTCCATAATGGCTTTGTTCCTCAAGATATCCTCCTCGCTCAGATGCTCCCGTCTTTTCCTCGACTCGAGCACCAGGCCGTTCACAGAGTAGAAATCTGCCAAAAAATTTCCCACGCGCTCCTGGAGATAGAAGAAACACTTAGAAAAGTCCGCCTGCTGAGTCACCAATTTCCCTTTAAACGCATGTAAAAAGAACAAAGGAGCGAGAGGACAGAACGCAATATCCACATAACTCATCCACCACCTTCATGCCCCCTGCCCTGTCTGTGTTGTTGTTTAACTCTGGGCCTATCACCTGTGGTTCCTCCTGGGGCTATCACTGATTTATTTACTGTATTTCCTTTCTGAGATGGGAGATATAACATAGGGAATATATCAGGAGACTGGAAGGAGTCTACAGCAATGAATAGCAGAGCTGTAGTTCTGAAACAAGAGTCAAGCTACAACAAATTCCAGAAATTTCACATCCAGGTGAAACTCTGTGACCCACAGCTGACTTGGGAAAAGTTGTAGTGGTGGGAGTAATAATATAACAATATAAGTACTACAACAACGAACACCAACCGTCTTGTCCTCTCTGAACAGCCAGCCGGTCTGCGCCCTGGAGAAAGTGATGGACTTGGTAGATAGCGTGGCGGAGTACACATCGCTGCTCATCAGAATGTCCACTTCCTCCTCTGTCTCCATCTCCGACTCCTGAAAATACAGGACAGTGTCAGGAAACTACACAAGAATCAACAAAGGTATGGACACTCAGAATGTGGTGGAAGGAAACCATTACTTTAATGTCTGTTGGTTCCTCTTAACTACTGTCCAGATTGCACAAAAATGTTGCATGAGTATTCATGCTCCCCAGGGGCTGATTGAAATGACAGTGGTGACATAACATTTTGTGTAGTTTCACCATCAGGTCACATTTTCTAATTGCAGTTAACATCAAACTATGAAGGAACATTGCCATTTCGCTTACTGAAGAGATTTATCAGGGGATAGACCTTTTTGATTTTAAACAGTATTTCTGTCATCACCATCAGAACAAACCATACAGTTTTAGCCCCACAACCAAAAGTTCAGTAATGCGGTAGAGCTAAAACAATGAAATGATTAGTCAATTTAAAGAACCTAATCAGCAACTATTTATATAATCAATTAATCGATTGCTTCTCAAATGTGATCGTTTCCTGCTTTTCTTTGTCTCAGGTGACAGTGAACTGAACATTTATTTGAATAAGATATTTGAATATGGCTGTTGAAAAATATGAAACTTTTTTTTTTAAATGATTTTCTGACATTTTGTAGACAAAACAATGAATTGAGAGAATATTTGGTAGGTTACATCAATGATAAAATAATGTGCATTGTAATGAATAAATGTGAACTTCAGGGGCTGCAATCTTTCAGTCTTATATATCGGCATGTCTCACACACCTCATGGTGTATCCGCTGGTAGACTTTCTGTTCATTGTCCAGCACAACAAAAGACTCGGAAGGGATGGCATTGCCATTGAAGATAAAACTGAGGTCCCCACGCTGACACTTCATGTCTGTGAAGTCTATCAGGGTAGTGTCCAATCTACAGACAGACAGACAGAGAGAGGGTTTAGTGTGGGTACTTATACAAGAAAGGAGGAGACAGCCAAAGAAGAAGAAAATAAAAATTGAACTGACAAACTTTGGCCGCAAATTGCACTGACAAACTTTGGCCGCATCCAAGACTCCAGCAAACAGTATCAAAACTGTAAGCGAAAAGAAAAAACTGTGATGGATGTCAACACCTTGGCTTTGAGAGTTTAAAGACATTGTGTATGGTAATTATTGGCCATGGGAGACCAACCCAACCCAGACCAAATATTAACATTGATTTTCTGAGGTGTTCAAATACTTATTTCCAGCTGTATCATACAAATAAATAGTTTAAAAAATCATACCTTGTGATTTCTGGATTTTATTTTAGATTATGTCACAGTGGACATGCACCTATGATGACAATTTCAGACCCCTCCATGATTTCTAAGTAGAAGAACTTGCAAAATAGCAGGGTGTTCAAATACTTATTTTACTCACTGTGCACTGTGTACTCTTGCAACTGTAACACAGAATTTCTTTTTGGGGATCAATAAAGTATTTCTGTACATCTCATCTGCATTTTTCTTGCATCCACCGTGTGCAGCCCCGCCCACTGCAGCGAGCCGACAGGATTGAAACAGCAGCAAGTTTCAGCGACTTTATAGTGAAGAAACATTACAGCGTACATTGATGTTAAAATCATAGACAATTAAAAAAGTGAACTAACAGATCCCGTTCTTCTGGACGGAGACCAGTGAAGGAAAATAGAAGCACTTTTTCGTTGAAAAACGTAGTTGTGATGTGAGCAACGTGTCTGAAAGTTGTAAGTCTTCTGGTAGCTGTGCCAAGAGAAATCTCAATCATTCCCAATCAGCGGAGACGGAGGGCGTAGGTATATGTTAGGAGATAACTAAACCTAAATAGCTGATGTACGTCGAAACTGTCTGCAAGCTTCTCCTGGCAATACAGTGATTTGTCAACTAGGCAACGGAAAATCGTGTGGTTATGACGCAATCATTATCCTATTTTTACATAAGCGTCTGCTACGGAGCCATAACGTGAGCTACAAGGTAATGGAGCCTTTTTTACATTGGTGGTCGGGTATTACCTTCAGGCCCTGCTTCTGATGCCCTTTGTAAGCGAGCTAGGCAGCACATTACAGTAACTCGCCTTCTATGGGACTCTGATTTGAATTGAAACACAAAAGTAAAAGATCTGTGCACCGTTCAGCTTCCTCATTCTGCCAGGCACAGATTTCACACTCAGAGCGAGAGAGAGAGAGAGAGATGTGCAGCACAAGATGACAGATGAGTTAGTTAAGGTTTTGTCAAAGAATTACTGTTTAATTTGATGTGGTCCATAAGTTGGTATTCTTGTTTGACTCAAGACCACAAAATATATTTCCATTACAAAGCAGCTGAATAATTGCCTTTCCTTATCTTCAAATGGCATACTTTATTTAAATGCAACACAAGGACTTGCCTGATGTTGAGGCCCTGCTTGTAGATCTTACAGGCATCTGACGGCAGGATTCTGGAGAGCAAAGGCACTGAAACATGAAAAGATACAGTAAGGAAATGTAAAATGTCTAGCTTTAGAAAGCTCACTCAATAATGAAGACCACCATTGTCTTCAAAGCATCAGTAGCGTGTATCTCTGTAGACTAGAGGGCCATATAAAGTATTTCGCAAAATATTTAATAAGGAACTGAAGTAACTAAAAAGCAAGAAACTTACCTCACTGTTCTATCACTGCTCAAAAATACAAAAAATAAGTCCAAAATAATTGTGTGAAGGACTGCGCTGAAAAAAAAAGAAATCCCTCTGACAGTCTCAGATCTGTGAGGCTAGTTTAAACCATATGCTTCTCTAAGCACATACATCTTTACCTCTCTAACCTACAAATAATTTTCTTTTTTACACAATTCATCCATCTTCCATCCATCTTCATCCGCTTATCCGGTATCGGGTTGCGGGGGCAGCAGCTCAAGTTGGGGACCCCAAACTTCCATTCCCGAGCCACATCAACCAGCTCCGACTGGGGGATCCCGAGGTGTTCCCAGGCCAGGTTGGAGATATAATCTCTCCACCTAGTCCTGGGTCTTCCCTGAGGCCTCCTCCCAGCTGGACACGCCTGGAACACCTCCCTAGGGAGGCGCCCAGGAGGCATCCTTACCAGATGCCCGAACCACCTCAACTGGTTCCTTTCGACGCAAAGGAGCAGCGGCTCTACTCCGAGCTCCTCTCGGTTGACTGATCTTCTCACCCTATCTCTAAGGGTGACGCCCGCCACCATCCTGAGGAAACCCATTTTGGCCGCTTGTACTCTGGATCTCGTTCTTTCGGTCATGACCCAGCCTTCATGACCATAGGTGAGGGTAGGAACGAAAATTGCCGGTAGATCGAGAGCTTTGCCTTCTGGCTCAGCTCCCTTTTCGTCACAACGGTGCAATAAACAGAATGTAATACCGCACCAGCTGCTCCGATTCTCCGACCAATCTCACGCTCCATGGTCCCCTTACTTGCGTACAAGACCCCAAGGTACTTAAACTCCTTCACTTGGGGTAAGGACTCACTCCCTACCTGAAGAAAGCACTCCATCGGTTTCCTGCTGAAAACCATGGCCTGGCCACTCGGCTGTGAACCGATCCAATGAGTGCTGAAGGTCACAGACCAATGACGCCATCAGGACCACATCATCTGCAAAAAGCAGCGATGAGATCCCGAGCCCACCGAACTGCAACCCTTCCCCGCCCCAACTACGCCTCGATATCCTGTCCATAAATATTACAAACAGGATTGGTGACAAAGCGCAGCCCTGGCGGAGGCCAACCCTCACCTGGAACGAGTCCGACTTACTGCCGAGAACCCGGACACAGATCTCGCTTTGGTCACACAGAGATTGGATGGCCCTGAGAACGGACCCCTCACCCCATACTCCCGCAGCACCTCCCACAATTTCTCCCTGGGGATCCGGTGATACGCCTTCTCCAGATCCACAAAACACATGCAGACTGGTTGGGCATACTCCCAGGCCCCCTCCAAGATCCTTGCGAGAGTGAAGATCTGATCCGTTGTTCCGCGGCCAGGACGGAATCCGCATTGTTCTTCTTCAATCCGAGGTTCGACTATTGGCCGAACCCTCCTTTCCAGCACCTTGGAGTAGACTTTACCAGGGAGGCTGAGAAGTGTGATACCCCTGTAATTGGCACACACCCTCTGGCCCCCCTTTTTGAAGAGGGGAACCACCACCCCGGTCTGCCACTCCTTAGGCACCGTCCCAGACTTCCACGCAATGTTAAAGAGGCGTGTCAACCAAGACATCCCCTCCACACCCAGAGCTTTCAGCATTTCTGGACGGATCTCATCAATCCCTGGGGCTTTGCCGCTGTGGAGTTGTTTGACTACCTCAGCAACTTCCACCAGGGAAATTGACGACAATCCCCCATCATCCTCCAGCTCTGCCTCTACCACAGAGGGCGTGCCAGCTGGATTTGGGAGTTCCTCAAAGTGCTACTTCCACCGCTCTATTACCTCCGCAGTTGAGGTCAACAACGTCCCATCCTTACTGTATACAGCTTGGATGATTCCTCGCTTCCCTCTCCTGAGGTGGCGAACGGTTTTCCAGAAGCACCTTGGTGCCGACCGAAAGTCCTTCTCCATGTCTTCTCCGAACTTCTCCCACACCCGCTGCTTTGCCTCTGTCACGGCAGATGTGTTCGTGGGTTACCGCCCCTTGAGGCACCTAAGACCACAGCTTCAGCAATGGAAACTTTGAACATTGTCCACTCAGGTTCAATGCCCCCAGCCTCCACAGGGATGCACGAAAAGCTCCGCCGGAGGTGTGAGTTGAAAGTCCGTCGGACAGGGGCCTCCTCCAGACGTTCCCAATTTACCCAACTCACCACCAGATGGTGATCAGTTGACAGCTCTGTTCCTCTCTTCACCCGAGTGTCCAAAACATACGTCCTCAGATCAGATGAAACAATTATAAAATCGATCAATGATCTTTGGCCTAGGGTGCTCTGGTACCACGTACACTTATGAGCCTCCCTATGTTCGAACATGGTGTTTGTTATGGACAATCCATGACTAGCACAGAAGTCCAACAACAGACAACCACTCTGGTCCAGATCAGGGAGGCCGTTCCTCCCAATCATGCCTCTCCAAGTATCTCCATCATTGCCCACGTGTGCGTTGAAGTCCCCCAGCAGAACTATGGAGTCCCCTACTGGAGCCCCATACAGGACTCCATTTAAGGTCACCAAGAAGGCCGAATACTCCAAACTCTTGTTTGGTGCATATGCACAAACAACAGTCAGAGTTTTCCCCCCCATCACCCGTAGGCGTAGGGAGGCAACCTTCTCGTCCACCGGGGAAAACTCCAACGCAGCTGCGCTCAACCGGGGGCTTGTGAGTATCTCCACACCCGCCCGGCGCCTCACACCCTGGGCAACTCTGGAGTAGGACAGAGTCCAACCCCTATCCAGGAGTATGATTCCAGAACTGAGACTGTGCGTAGAGGTAAGCCCCACCAGATCTAACTGGTAGCGCTCCACCTCCCGCACAAGTTCCGGCTCCTTCCCCCACACAGAGAGGTGACGTTCCGCGTCCCCAGAGCCAGTGACGTTCCGCGTCCCCAGAGCCAGCCTCTGCCGCCCGGGTCTGGTCCGGCGAGGTCCCTGACCTTCGCCGCCACCCATGTGGCAGCGCACCCGAACCCAGCGGTTCCTCCCACAGGAGGTGGGCCCATGGGATGGAGATAGGGGTGCCACGTAGCTTCTTCGGGCTGTGCCCGACCGGGCTTCGTGGCAAACCCGGCCACCAGGCGCTCGCTGACGAGCCCTCCGTCTGGGCCTGGCTCCAGACGGGGGCCCCGGGCCTCCTCCGGGCAGGGTCACTCCCTCTCTACCTCGCTTTTTCATAGGGTTTTTGAACCATTCTTTGTCTGGCCCCTCACCTGAGACCACTTTGCCAGGAGCACACAGCTCCAGACAACACAGCCCTCAGGTTCATAGGGACACACAAACCTCTCCACCACGATAAGGTGATGGTTCCCGGAGAGGTTTTTTTTTTACACAATTTCCATTTACAAATACACTGTTATGTAACCAGTTTACATTCAGTTGCTATCATGCCTCCATTACATAATCTTGCCCTTGTCAATAATTAAAACAGACAAAGTGAGTACACAGAATTCGGTCCTGGCTCACATTCTGAGGCTGGACCTGTGCAGATTAAGCAAATGCTGCTACACCAGCACCAGCAGATACATTTAGTGCAGCGGGAAAACAAATTCTGCTTCAGGTATCAGCAGATATGTCTAACATAATTATATGAGGAGGGTGGTTGATGGGTGGTGTGTCAGTTCATGTCCAGCGGGAGGAGTCGTTTTCAGCCTGTGGCCACTGGTGACTCCAACAGTCAATGTCCCTTATGGCCCAGAACAAACACTAACCAGACAGACTCCATCACATTTACCGTCTCGAACACATTCTATTGTTGGTGTTTCAGACTACAAGATTACTGCCCACACTTGGTTCATTTACAGATGGGATAATGTTTGCAAAAAATTATGTTTTCTGCCACTATCATAAAACAGTGTACAGTGTTGCTTGACTCACCCCAACTTTGGAAGTCCCAGTGAAGCTCCAAGTAAAAGTCTCCAAGCTTCAAATGAAGACAAAGAAAATTCAATCACAAGTGAAACTAGATGAGCGGCACTGCGACATTAGGGGCAGAGAACTGAGTAAGGCCTACTTACTTCTTTCAGGGCTTTCAGCAGCTTGGGCCTCTTGTCCTCCACAGTCTCCCTGGACTGTTGCTTCAGCTTCCTCAGCAGCGCTGTGACTGAAAGACAATATCAAAAAACATGAAATGAGTGAGACCAAAAGCATCATCAATTAGGCAGATGTTTTAGCTTGATAAATGTGGGATAAATGTAGGTTTTCGTTGGTATAATCTTTGCTTTTACTGAATCTGATCCCACCACCTAATTTGCTCAGAGAAGATTTATTCACCATTTCTCCACCACAATGCTTTTGTTTGGAAAACATTCTTATTTCCATGGCATGTAAGCCAGCTTCTCTTTAATCATGATTAGTTGGCTGAGGAAAAAATAATCATTTTTACAAGCTCAACCTTCCTCACTTTTATGGAGAGTTGCTCTCTTCCAACATTTGCTTTTTTTAGAGCATCTGCATTCGGAGTGCATTGCAGTCCCTCCCTACTTGTTTTAATGTAAAGATGTGATGGCAGTTTTTAATGTAACTAAAACTAAAGGTGTAAAAATCCATGCTGTATTAAAGTACCACTGTACCGGAAACTTTTTTTTTGCAGGGCAGATTGTTTTCTTTGTGTAGATTTTGCCCCTTCAACATGACAAAAGTGATCCTGTGTCATTGTGTGGGCTAAGGCTTAAACCTCAACGCACTGTGTGTGTTTTTTATCTTAGGAGCTGTCTCGCTATGCAAATCCTGTCAGCAATGTGACATGCTAAAGGAATAGAACAGGCGGTTTACAGTAACGATGGCTTTTGGATCAGACATACACTGACTTCTAGGGGCCTGATGGGACACTCCAGCAGCAACGGGCCAATCCCTGCACACTGCCTGCAGGGATTAAAGCGTTTCCAGGAAGTTCAAAGGAAATAAGCCTGGCAGATATGGAGCTGCCTACTAATGAGCTGTGCCTTTAACCTCTTTAAACCCTTTAACAACCTGGGGGAGAGACATACGCACAGGAGACTTTTAACCATGACAGGCCAGATTAACAAGCATTCACAGCTCTTTGGTCCATTGGCTGCAGTCAGACATGTTAGTCTGCCTTCCAAATGTCCACCTCTACTCCATTTATTATCCTACATTAGATGCACCTGTTTGAGGTTGTTAGCTGCATAAAGACACCTCTCCACCCCATACAATCAGTAAGAATCCAACTACTAACATGGCCAAGACCAAAGAGCTCTCCAAAGACACAAGAGACAAAATTGTACACCTCCACAAGGCTGGAAAGGGCTACGGGGGAAATTGCCAAGCAGTTTGGTGAAAAAAGGTCCACTGTTGGAGCAATCATTAGAAAATGGAAGAAGCTAAACATGACCGTCAATCTCCCTCGGACTGGGGCTCCATGCAAGATCTCACCTCGTGGGGTCTCAATGATCCTAAGAAAGGTGAGAAATAGGCCAAGAACTACATGGGAGGAGCTGGTCAATGACCTAAAAAGAGCTGGGACCACCGTTTCCAAGGTTACTGTTGGTAATACACTAAGACGTAATGGTTTGAAATCATGCATGGCACGGAAGGTTCCCCTGCTTAAACCAGCACATGTCAAGGTCCGTCTTAAGTTTGCCAATGACCATTTGGATGATCCAGAGGAGTCATGGGAGAAAGTCATGTGGTCAGATGAGACAAAAATAGAACTTTTTGGTCATAATTCCTCTAACCGTGTTTGGAGGAAGAAGAATGAGTACCATCCCAAGAACACCATTCCTGCTGTGAAGCATGGGGGTGGTAGCATCATGCTTTGGTGGTGTTTTTCTGCACATGGGACAGGGCGACTGCACTGTATTAAGGAGAGAATGACCGGGGCCATGTATTGCGAGATTTTGGGGAACAACCTCCTTCCCTCAGTTAGAGCATTGAAGGTCAAGGTTGGGTCTTCCAACATGACAATGACCCGAAGCATACAGCCAGAATAACCAAGTAATGGTTCTGTAAGAAGCATATCAAGGTTCTGCCATGGCCTAGCCAGTCTCCAGACCTAAACCCAATAGAGAATATTTGCAGGGAGCTCAAACTCCGTGTTTCTCAGCGACAACCCAGAAACCTTACTGATCTAGAGAAGATCTGGAGGAGTGGGCCAAAATTTCAGACCCCTCCATGATTTCTAAGTGGGAGAACTTGCAAGATAGCAGGGTGTTAAAATACTTATTTTCTTCACTGTATTTAAAAGGGGAGTGGGAGCATCAGTTGCTCACTGAAATAATTGTATTGCTTTAATGAAGCCAGGGGGGGAGTAATTTACAACACAACTACCACTTATAAACTAATGGGAACAGTAATAAAAAATAAAAAAAATGTTTGGCTTGTGACACCCAGACTGTCCTATATTTTAGGACTAAAGGCAATAGTGGTCATATTGCATTATCATTAGCCTGAGTAGTCCCTGTGCTCCATGTGGTGAGTCAACATACACAAACATGTCGCAATTATTGTCTTATTGTTGCTCCCGATGAGGCAGCACAGAGGGGGCGAAGAGCTCAATGGCAAAGGAAGGCCAAATTACAGCACACACACACACACACAAATTGACACAGACACAAGTACAGGACGAGGGTGTGTTTGTGGCCTGGTTGTCTAATGAGTGTGGACAATCTCTGGATGGGGCTCCTCCTGATCCTCGCTGCCTCTCAGCGGGAAGAGGAAAAAAAGCACAATCCCACCATCTGCCCACAGACCACCCAGCCAGCACAGGCCGAGAAACCAATGCTGCCACGCTGAAGGAGCTAATTCACCCAGATACTGATTAGGGCGCTTTCCTGACATTAATTAGGTGAGTGGTCTCAGTAATATCACCTCCACACTTTAATAAAAAGAGTCAGAGTCAGGACAACTGTGTAAACATCTCCAAAAACTGCCACTATTTAACAATTAAGCCTTCGATCTAAATGGACAACTGAGGCTGGCAGGTCTCGAACAATCTGAGAACAGTTATATTGACTCATCAGGTACGCTGTGGAGTCACTTTGCTGTGGAGCAAAGCAGGCAGTCAGGCAGCAGCAAACAGGCCAATCTGTGTATACAGTAGTTTCAAATTTTAAAACTTACTGACGCATGGTCAATCTAAAAAGACTCAAAACAGCCACATTAAATGAATATAACACATGCAGGATGGAGAGCTCTTAATGTTTTATTAAAATGTAAAAGCTTCTTTCAAAAAGTACGCATAAATGTATTGGGAAGTCAAAAATAATTTAGTTAAGCTTAGCTTGGGGAATATGGGTCTTTCATATTTAGTTTTTATTATTATTGTGTTATTGTTGTTATTGCGTTTTAAATGGAATTAGGGCTGCACGATATGTCGTCATCGCACAGGCGCAATATATATATCACAAAATGCTGCGAAATATCCAATAAACACTGATTTTTTGTGTTAGTTGAAAGAAAATATCAGTAGAAAACTGCACTTTAAAATGAAACGGTTATTCTTTTTAGTGGCGCCTTTAATGTTCAATACAATTTTCAGTTTGTTCAAGAAAAGAAAGAATACTGAACTCAGCAGAACTGAGTACACTTCGATATCTATTTATTGCAAGTAATATTGTTATCGCGATATTCAACGCATATTGCATTTGTTCCTCATATCGTGCAGTCCTAAATGGAATATGACTTCACTTTGCTATAAAACCTACATTATTTGACTGTAGGTCTAATACTATATATACTATATGTACTCAAATACAGGCTAGGCACCAACATATATTGTATTTACAATATTACAAATTTTCAAGATGTTGGCTGTTTCCTACCTAAATTGGCTGTAAAAGTGGACAAACTAATTCAACATTAACAGTATCAAACCCTAGCCAGTTGGTGGTAATGATCACAGCGCACCTGGGCTGACCTCAATACTCTTCCAGAAAGAAAGAAATAGAAAAATAAATTTCAAAAATTATATCACAGCCATTCCTTTGAAGGGTGAATTCCTTTAACTACAGACTAACCACTGATGGTAACCATGGTCTTAAAAAGAACAAAGCTTCCTTTTTGACACTGTCAATCAGAGACAGTGGCTTTGATACCACAGGATAACAATAATAACATGAAGACAAAAACGTAATCTTTCCTTATCACTTGTGTCAGTTTCAGGACACTTTATCTTACTAAATAAACATGGTCAAGCAAAGAAACGAGACGCAGACGGAAAATGTGCAGTTGACAGACTTTTGCAGCAAAAGGGGAGAACTGCAAGAGCAACCTTCCTGCCAGCGTTGCTCCAGGGAACTACAACTAAACTAAAAAAGCATAGTCTCTTTATTGAAGACACACACACACACAAAGATTTACAGTTGTTGAGTCTAGAAGCTGGTGTTTGGTTTATGCCTACACAGAGAAAGGAGGGCAGAGGGCAGGTCGCAGGGCAGGTCGCAGGGCAACGTGTACTCTGCCTGACCTCGAAAGCTAAGACACTTGGAGACATTTGTTATCTATATGATATGCAGCCGTGGAGACATTTTACTGCCTGGAGGCACTAACAGCTTTAAGGAAAACATTGTTGGTTAAATGTGCACATAAGATCATAAAATATAAAGCATACATGAATATACGTTAAGCAAGATATGGATATATGATAAGCATGAAAGTAATGATTATGATATGAATATGAATGTATGAATTTAAGCATGCAAGGTATAATATTTTAAGACACTACTACAGAGAAATGTAAAATAAAAGACTTATAAAAACGAATTTCTCTGTCAACTTGGTAATGTATAATATGGTCAAAAGGTTCTTTAAAATCGAGAACAAGGCCAGAAACAATGAAAGCAAGCCCGTATAATTAACATCGACATGACTGACAGCCTTTAAACAAACTCCTGAAGCTGACAACAAAGCTGTGTGAGTGGAAGGACAGAAATAGCTCTTATTGAACAAAACACATGACAAAAAGTACTTCTGAGCCATGTTTTGCACATTGATCAATAAAGCTGTAAGTGATAAAAGCTCAGGTGACAAATACATTAAATCACAACGTGGGTTGACAAACGGAAATTAGTATAAAAATTGTCTAAAAATAACAAAGCAAGAGTTAGGATTTCTTTTATCAATCACATTCAAGAAAATGTTTTTCTTTGAACAGAAAGAAGCTAAAAACCAACTATATGACAATCCAGACCTTAATTACTAGATTATTTTACCAGTTTTCAGCACTGTCCAGCCCAGAACATACTGTAAATCAAACACTTCCCTCACAGACTCCTACCACATGCTGACTCAGCTCATACTGAATAACTGCTAGGCAGGGCTCTACTGGTAAATATATGTATATATTATATGTATATTAATCTACTGTAAATACTGTATATTTCTGATTTGTTGGTGCACTATGAACCAAACAGACCTCTCAGGTCATCTGGGACAGGTCTGCTTGTGGTCCCCAGAGTCAGAACTAAACAGGGAGAAGTAGCATTCAGTTATTATGTTCCACATATCTGGAACAAGCTACCAGAAAACGGCAGGTCCGCCCCAACTCTCAGGTTTTTTTCTGTTTGATGTTGCTTTTCCTTAATTTGATATAATAGTGAATTTTATTCTTGTATTTCATTTGCTTTTTAATGTTTGAGGTTTTAAGTATTTTGAGAACATTATTACGCTGAACAGGTAAAACAGTCTCCGTTTCCTTCAGCACCTTTCTCCTTTAATGTCGTCCTGACAGCCAGGTGAAATTTTGTATGTGGAAGGCTGAGTGTGATTGTTTAACAGTGTGCAGACTCAGTCATTTGAAGCTGAGCTTTCACAACAGAGGCCCTGCCCAGTACTTTGGAGCGGCATTAAAAGGACACGAGTCAACGAGGGTTAAACAACAACAGCGGTCCTTCTCAGTGGCAGAGTTTTTGCTTCAGTGCAACACAAGCTGCAGTTCCTCTTGTCGGCTGATTCAGTTGATAAGCAGACAGATCTCATACACTGATTTGGCCTACAAACTCATCTCCCTCATACAAGAAAAACTACAGCTACAGACAAGGAGGGGCTTTTTTAACATCCTCATAGTGTTTTAATTCTTACTTTTTCACATTTGCTGTGTGTTTGATCACCTTGAAAAAGCAAATATGTGTACTTTGAGTTGAGATTATTTTGTCACACATAGTAATCCACAGTAAACAAAAAACCTTTTACTAAAACAAAAACCCTTAGATACTCTTACATTATTATCATCATATAGTACTATATTATGTTAGTTATTTCTTATGAGGTGCTGTGAATTACTTTTATTCAACTGGCCTCATTTTCATACATAATTTCAGTCAGATTTTCTGTAGTTCCCACAATGTCTTTTAACAATATTCAGACACCAGGAGCAAAGTTGCTGCAGTCAGCATGTAAGAGCAATGGTAAGTGCAGCAGCCAAAGTAACACAATACGTCATGTAGTTGGATTACACGGTGGTATAAGTTAGATGAGGTAAGGACCTGTCACTGGTAAAGTAAAATGGTGTTAGAGTTCATTCAAGGCTTCATTCAATAGAGACACTTGTAAACCTGGTAAGGTAAGTGCCATTTGACAGTTAATTAAAAGGATGTAAAAAATGGAGACACTTTAAGCTTCTCAATGTTGGTGCAACGTAGCTGCACTAATAAAGCCCTAACTCTTTCATTCTGATGGACTAATGCTTAAGTCTTTTTTGAGAAAATTCAACAGCATTCTGCCTTTCAGCCTCATTGTAGCCATATTGCAAATGTCTCAATGAAATATTTTTGTATCAATGCTTAGCCAGTTGTCATCAGGAATAAGGACACACACAACAAGATAAAGATATTTACCATTTAACTGTGACGTGCTACCTTGCCAGCCCATATGCTGAGGTATTTAAAGAGAAAGGAGATTAAAAACCAATATAATGATGACACTTTTGGAATTACATCAAGAGATTGAATTAGAGGGATTTATATTATACGTATAAGCTTAAACATAATGCTCCAACCCCATGTACCTGTGATTTGCCAATATCACTTGACAACTCTGGCCCTTTAACATCTCAATCTGGCTTTAGTTTTTTTTGTGAATGGAGGTGTGCTTCCAAAGCACATTTGAGAAATGCTCATGAGCAGAAGTTCAATTTTCAATATGTTAAAAATTAAACTGCAAGTGTACAAAGATGTTCTCATCTAAACACCCAGTATCTAGAAAAACTGACATGATTAGTTTCACTTAAGTGGATATATAGAATTGGAAATTAAAATTATAATAAAAAATAAAAAATAATGTATTATTATTATATTAATTTTGAGCCACTATGAACTAAGGGTAGAAAATGGGAGTGACAGGGGCTTGAGCATAATCAGCCTATGAGGAGAGAGAGAAGCATCTAATGAATTGCCTTTCATCAGAACACAAAAGCCAGAGGGCTTTGAGGAATGTCCCCTCTCTTATTAAGGGACAAAAGAGGCAGGCTGGTGTCGTGCCCTCTCGTGGAGGCAGCGGCATGGAAGAACGTGCAGAGGAAACTGTTTATTTGCATCTGTTGATCAAACCTTTTGTCTCCCCAGTCACTGTTTTTACATGGGAAAACCTAAACTGAAACCGTACTGAAGCCAGATTGATTTCAGTAAATAAGCTGGCTGACCAACATTATCTCAGTATGTAGCAGTGGTGGTGGGGTTTTAGTGGATTGCTAAGTAGAGGCAGTCACAGATACTTACTCATTTGTCTGTCTCCGTAGCTAATTGCCTCAGCAAGGGGGCTCCATCCCTGACCGTTCTTCACCTTCACCGGTGCATTGTGGGCCAGCAGCAGATGGGCACACTCTGTAAGAGGCACAGCAAAACGGTCAGATGTGTAGATAATTACTTAAATCATACCAACTTTCTTTGAATGAAGAGTTTTACATCAAGTATAACGTCACAATTAAGACAAATACAGACATATACAGATCGCAAATAACAGACCAGCAGCCCAAACAACACAAGGGGGAAAAGAGAGATCTTAACATAAATATGTGCCTTACATAAAGGTCTGTAGCTTTTTGGAAGTTAGGATCCTGGGAATATAACCCTTGTGTTTGAGCTAAACATGGGATGGGACACACATGGGATATGGGGTCAAAACACCATATGCCAAATATGATCATAACCAGGATACACCTCACAAACGGGTTATTCACGTCCATGTAAACGCACTTAGTAAAGCAACATCCAAAGTGGCTTTTTTCTCTGACGATCAATGAAAATGCTGCTGCTTTTTGCTTAAATAGGAGGCACTGGAGACACATTTAATTTAGGCAATAGAAAGAGAGGTAATAAAAATATGAACAAATTCCTCCCAAGTGATGATTGCAGCCCCATTTAAAAATTAAGACAAGACTCTGCACCTACATCCAAATCTCTATACACAGATGTTTTAGCCCAGTTTTAGCAATAATCTCCATCCACACATGCCTGAAAATGCACATGACCATTCATGTATTCTGGGCATGTGTGGGCCATTGTAGACCGCTGGACACGGGGATTCTCTTAAATCACTCAAATAATAGCTTACCTCCTGCACATGTAGCAGCATTATCAAATGCACAATTTACAGTACCTTGCGAAAGTATTCGGTCCCCTTGAAGTTTTCAACCTTTTGACACATTTCAGGCTTCAAACATAAAGATATAAAATTTTTATTTTTTGTGAAGAATCACCAACAAGTGGGACACAATTGTGAAGTGGAACGAAATCTATTGGATATTTTAAACGTTTTTAGCAAATAAAAAACTGAAAAGTGGTGTGTGCAAAATTATTCGGCCCCTTTACTTTCAGTGCAGCAAACTCACTCCAGAAGTTCAGCGAGGATCTCTGAATGATCCAATGTTGTCCTAAATGACTGATGGTGATAAATAGAATCCACCTGTGTGTGATCAAGTCTCTGTATAAATGCACCTGCTCTGTGATAGTCTCAGGGTTCTGTTGAAAGCGCAGAGAGCATCATGAAGACCAAGGAACACACCAGGCAGGTCCGTAATACTGTTGTGGAGAAGTTTAAAGCCGGATTTGGATACAAAAAGATTTCCCAAGCTTTAAACATTCCAAGGAGCACTGTGCAAGTGATCATTTTGAAATGGAAGGAGTATCAGACCACTGCAAATCTACCAAGACCTGGCCGTCCCTCTAAACTTTCAGCTCAGACAAGGAGAAGACTGATCAGAGATGCAGCCAAGAGGCCCATGATCACTCTGGATGAACTGCAGAGAACTACAGCTGAGGTGGGAGAGTCTGTCCATAAGACAACAATCAGTCGTACACTGCACAAATCTGGCCTTTATGGAAGAGTGGCAAGAAGAAAGCCATTTCTCAAAGATATCCATAAAAAGCCTCGTCTAAAGTTTGCCACAAGCCACCTGGGAGACACACCAAACATGTGGAAGAAGGTGCTCTGGTCAGATGAAACCAAAATCAAACTTTTTGGCCACAATGCAAAACGATATGTTTGGCGTAAAAAGCAACACAGCTCATCACCCTCAACACACCATCCCCACTGTCAATCATGGTGGTGGCAGCATCATGGTTTGGGCCTGCATTTCTTCAGCAGGGACAGGGAAGATGGTTAAAATTGAGGGGAAGATGGATGCAGCCAAATACAGGACCATTCTGGATGAAAACCTGTTGGAGTCTGCAAAAGACCTGAAACTGGGACGGAGATTTATCTTCCAACAAGACAATGATCCCAAACATACAGTAAAATCCACAAAGGAATGGTTCACAAATAAACGTATCCAGGTGTTAGAATGGCCAAGTCAAAGTCCAGACCTGAATCCAATCGAGAATCTGTGGAAAGAGCTGAAAACTGCTGTTCACAAACGCTCTCCATCCAACCTCACTGAGCTCGAGCTGTTTTGCAAGGAAGAATGGGCAAGAATGTCAGTCTCTCGATGTGCAAAACTGATAGAGACATACCCCAAGCGACTTGCAGCTGTAATCGCAGCAAAAGGTGGCTCTACAAAGTATTAACGCAAGGGGGCCCAATAATTTTGCACGCACCACTTTTCAGTTTTTTATTTGCTAAAAAAGTTTAAAATATCCAATAGATTTTGTTCCACTTCACAATTGTGTCCCACTTGTTGGTGATTCTTCACAAAAAATAAAATTTTTATATCTTTATGTTTGAAGCCTGAAATGTGTCAAAAGGTTGAAAACTTCAAGGGGGCCGAATACTTTCGCAAGGCACTGTACTGCACATCAGCTACCAGTATCGACAACAAGGTTAGCAATGTCCATGTTATCCATGTATAATTAACTACCAGTAGTCAGTCAAGGCTGTTGTTGGTTTTCTTCTGGAAAAGTGTCAGGTAATAGGGGTGTGACAAAGAAAGTGAACACGGGTGTCTGGGTCATCATTTTCAAAAGTCTCTGTTTTCGCCTATCCTGACAGAAATGCAATACCATCATTTTCAAACAAAAACTGGTTAAGCAGTGTTTTAGAGTAGAGTCTACGCGAGGAATAAACGTAGCAAAAGTGATGCGTTTTAAAATGAAAACATATCAGCGTGGCTACCTCAGAGACAACTCGCAAGTACTAAGAAATTGGGTTTCTTTTTAACTAGAAAGATCAAAATATACACAGATAAACAGATGGAACAGAAAAATGGTGTGGTATTTAGCAAAAATAACCTTTATTAAAGGCCAAACGCCAATGGGAAAACAAGCTCTAATGACATTCCTCATTTGTCTTTCTATTTTCCTGGTGCTACACATCCACAATGCATAAATACAAAATGTTAAGACACAGAAGAAGGAAAATTATGTTATGGTTTGACTTTGACAAAAATGCACAGGACATGTACGTTTGAAAACAAAAAAAATGTACTATATCCTGGAAGGAATTCAATAAGTTGAGGCAGACCCAACAACAACATTCCACATTCCACTTGAGCTGCTTCTTGTCATCACCTTTAACGTTGCTATAGAGGCATAAAAATTGAATTCAAATTCACTTTAACTTCATACAGACACTGAGCCTAGCTCTAATGTTGCTAATGACCTGCCGACCTGCTTGCTTCTGGTCTGGCTTCACACTTTCAGGTACAAGGAGTGGACTATGTGGCTTTAAGGATTATCTGATATTGACAAAACTATTTGAATGATTGGAGTCACCATAATGTATGGACACATAAGAATTGGTTTTATACAATTTAAATATGTGTCAAATGTTTGTACTACTGATTCACATTATTAAATGAAGATAAATCGGGGAACAATCCCAGGAGTTAGGTGCTAATTATGACTATGTTAAGATTCTTGAGTAGTAGAACTATTATATACTGTATATAATATTATGTTTTGGTTTGACCTTGACAAAAATGCACAGGACATGTACAGTGAGGAAAATAAGTATTTGAACACCCTGCTATTGTAAAAGCTCTCCCACTTAGAAATCATGGAGGGGTCTGAAATTGTCATTGTAGGTGCATGTCCACTGTGACAGACATAATCTAAAAAAAACAAATCCAGAAATCACAATGTATGATTTTTTAACTATTAATTTGTATGATACAGCTGCAAATAAGTATTTGAACACCTGTCTATCAGCTACAATTCTGACCTTCAAAGACCGGTTAGTCTGCCTTCAAAATGTCCACCTCCACTCCATTTATTATCCTAAATTAGATGCACCTGTTTGAGGTCGTTAGCTGCATAAAGACACCTGTCCACCCCATACAATCAGTAAGAATCCAACTACTAACAGGGCCAAGACCAACGAGCTGTCCAAAGACACTAGAGACAAAATTGTACACCTCCACAAGGCTGGAAAGGGCTACGGGGAAATTGCCAAGCAGCTTGGTGAAAAAAGGTCCACTGTTGGCGCAATCATTAGAAAATGGAAGAAGCTAAACATGACTGTCAATCTCCCTCGGACTGGGGCTTCATGCAAGATCTCACCTCGTGGGGTCTCAATGATCCTAAGAAAGGTGAGAAATCAGCCCAGAACTACGCGGGAGGAGCTGGTCAATGACCTGAAAAGAGCTGGGACCACCGTTTCCAAGGTTACTGTTGGTAATACACTAAGACATCATGGTTTGAAATCATGCATGGCACAGAAGGTTCCCTTGCTTAAACCAGCACATGTGAAGGCCCGTCTTAAGTTTGCCAATGACCATTTGGATGATCCAGAGGAGTCATGGGAGAAAGTCATGTGGTCAGATTTGACCAAAATAGAACTTTTTGGTCATAATTCCACTAACAGTGTTTGGAGGAAGAAGAATGATGAGTACCATCCCAAGAACACCATCCCTACTGTGAAGCATGGGGGAGGTGGCATCATGCTTTGGGGGTGTATTTCTGCACATGGGACAGGGCGACTGCACTGTATTAAGGAGGGGATGACCGGGGCCATGTATTGCGAGATTTTGGGGAACAACCTCCTTCCCTCAGTTAGAGCATTGAAGATAAGTCAAGGCTGGGTCTTCCAACATGACAATGACCCGAAGCACACAGCCAGGATAACCAAGGAGTGGCTCTATAAGAAGCATATCAAGGTTCTGGCGTGGCTTAGACAGTTTCCAGACCTAAACCCAATAGAGAATCTTTGGAGGGAGCTCAAACTCTGATCTAGAGAAGATCTGTGTGGAGGAGTGGGCCAAAATCCTTTCTGCAGTGTGTGCAAACCTGGTGAAAAACTACAGGAAATGTTTGACCTCTGGAACTGCAAACAAAGGCTACTGTACCAAATATTAACATTGATTTTCTCAGTTGTTCAAATACTTATTTGCACCTGTATCATACAAATAAATAGTAAAAAAAATGATACATTGTGATTTCTGGATTTTTTTTTAAGATTATGTCTCTCACAGTGGACATGCACCTACGATGACAATTTCAGACCCCTGCATGATTTCTAAGTGGGAGAACTTGCAAAATAGCAGGGTGTTCAAATACTTATTTTCCTCACTGTATATGTGAAAACAAAACAAAAATCACTTTATCCTGGGAGGAATTCAATAAGTTGAGACAGACCAAACAACAACATTCAACATTCCCCATGAGCAGCTTCTTGTCATCACCTTTAACATTGCTATAGAGGCATACACATTTCATTCAAACTCACTTTAACACCATACCGACACTGTGCCTAGCAAAAAATGAGACACTTTTACTGGCTTTATTTTTCCTTCTTTGCTGCCTGTTGCTGGACACATACTTCTGTTTAATCTAATCACACTTTTATCACAAATTTATCTGATCACTTTGCAGTATATTTTAAATACTCATGTTGTCTGACTGCTATAACCAATAAGCTAAAGTTGTTTCCTGTAGGTTCAAATCAATTATACAAATTAATCCTGGTTTTAAAGAGGGTCAAATTGTGCGTAGAATTGAGATGTCAGTTGACCCATTAACCAAAGAGCCATATGGGACCTACGGTTACACAAGATTCAACATCCTACTTTAGTATATACTGCTAGAAAACGAGGAAGACTTCTCAGGAATAAAATGTCAAAACATGCCCTGGAATGGTGTAGAGTAACCCTCAGAGCTGTGCTTGTATTCCAACAATGGGAAAACAGCCAGAGAGCCTCATCCCTCTTTCAATGGCAAGATCAGCAGAATCCCTTTGCTCTCTGAGGAGCTTGTCAACATACAACAGCAAGCCAAAAATGAAGCCTGTTGTTCCGGCTCAACTGTCAGTTTTATCATGACATCATTCATTACAGTGTTGCCGTCTGTATGGCTCGGTCTCAGAGCTGGGCAGGAGCCGTCAAAGTCCCAATCCTGTGAGCAGCAATCCGCCCTTCTTTCATTGCAAACAATTGAGTCAACCTATTAGTCATGTAAACAAATTCAAATGGGTTACTACCTTCATGTTCAGACTTCTCTTTCTCTGCTTAACAACAGTATGAAAGCTATTAAAAACTGCTTTAAATTGTGTAATCACAGAGCCAACCTGATGCCTAGAACTAGAAATAAAAACTACCTTTTAAAAGAGAGCTTAACACATTGTCAAATATCAAGTCTAAAATACCAAATCGCCCCTCTGATACATACAATGTTTTATTGATGACAAAGAGGCCAGGGTCTCATGCATTCTTTATGACAAAGAATACATTTTGAAACTTGTCCTAATTAAACATATATCCACACAACAAAGAGGAGTGTGGCTATCCCAGGAGTGTAGTTACAGAAAAATAAAAGGTGTTTCGTGACAGCACTCAAAGCACTTAACCTATATTCTTTACAGAACCAATTATCTATTAACACTATTGTTCTAATGTACAGCTTGCTTCCAATGAACAAAGTCAGGGCAATGGGAAGTCATTGTGTTTACCCCAGGGGAGCAGCTGAGGTTCAAAGACTTTTCTCATATAGTCTGAATTAGTTTTCTTATTACATTTCTGCCTAATTCTGCTCAACCTGAGCTGCATGTTAAGCTATGAATATTGCACAATGCTCAGCACTTCAGAAATATTGACTAATATCATGCATATCCCATACTTTAATTAAAGAAGTTGCGTTGGCACCAGAAATGGTGGATGTAACTGCAGAGTGCCTCACAAAAGAGCCTTACATCACCAAACAAAAAAGCACTCCTCTGTGTTTATGCATTAGTGCAATCTGCGCCCGGGCTCGGGGATGAAGAAGCTGAAAACAGAGGTCGATGTCAAGAAAATACAAGCGGGCCAAGTGCACGAGTGGTTTGCTTTCTGATGTAAGCCCTGCATTCCCTCTGGTCTTTGACCTATATATCACCCTGCTAAAGCAATGATTGTGTAATAATAATTACTAGATTTAGCAGATATACATGATATAACCATGAAGAACAGCCAGGCCATGTGTACTGACCTGCCAACCTGCTTGCTTCTGGTCTGGCTTCACACTCTTCGGTACAAGGAGTTGAATATGTGGCTTTAAGGATTATCTGATATTGACAAAACTATTTGAATGATTGGAGTCACCATAATGTATGGACAAGCATTGGTTTTATATAATTTAAATATGTGTCAAATGTTTGTACTACTGATTCATATTATTAAATGAAGATAAATCGAAAGTATTCTGGGAACAATCCCAGGAGTTAGGCGCTAATTATGACTATGGTAAGTAAAGATTCCAATTTTGAGTAGTAGAGCTATCATATAAGACCTCTAATTAACACTTTAGTTATTTATCTGAATTTATCTGACAAGGTGGCAGGCTGACTGAACACTCTCCCCAAAACACGGATTATTTTCCCAGATACAAGTGCTTTGACACTGTAATATCACTGTTATACTATGGAAGGGGACAAAACCAGCAAAGCTAAAAATAAGATGACAGCAAGAACTGAAAAATAGGATAAAATGGCCGCGGAGAGCGACGACGTTGTGACTGCCCAATATGAGGAGAGTGCAGATTTGAGTCGCGCATGCTCAGATGTAGATGCTTTACGGCATAACTGCCATACTGAAATTTGTGAAATCCATAAAATAAAGTTTTCTCATTACAAACACTAACAGTAGATGGGAATCATTTCAAAAACGTTTAAGCTATCTGTGGGTGTTTGATTGCTAACGTTAGCTCAAAAAGCCATTCAAAAGTGACAGCTTTTGTTGTGTTTGATTGCTAGCTTGTAGCTAAGCTAGCAGTTGTTTAAAAAACGTTTTAGCTATCTATTATTGTTTTATTTCGCAAAGTGGCGCATGCGTGACTCAAATCTGCACTCTCCTCACATTGGCCGAACGTGATCCGGTTGAAACTAGCCTACTAGCTAGCATCCACGCAGAGATTAAGGTGATACGGTCCGACGTAAGGAGTGAGCTGCACTCGTTCTGGTCTACGTTCAGAGAGGATGTGAAGTAGGAACTGACTGAACTTCAAAACAAAAGTAAGGGGGAGACTTGAAAAACACAACAACAAGAGTCGAAGAGGCCGAACAGTCTGTGGCCGAGCTGGAGGAGTGTAACCTCAACCTGGAGGACTCGCTCCGACAAATGCAGCAGAAACAGGAATCCATGCGAACAAAATTTATAGATTTGGAAACTCGGTCACAGCGAAATAATATCCGCATTTACGGAATTCCTTAAGGTGAGGAAGAGAATAACATGATTGACTTTGTGATCAAATTACTGTCATAGCTGGCCACCTCCGGCGAGCTCGATCTGAAAATACAACGCTGCCACAGAGCTCTGGCCCTGAGACCACCACAGTAAGCTCAGCCGCGTTCCATAATAATCAACTTTCAGGAATACAAAACTAAGGAACTGATCCTGTTGTCTGCTTGGAAGAAGACGATTTACATTGACGCAAGAAGCCGCTGACGACCTGCGGAAAAGGGTGTTTTTCGTCGACCAAAATGAGTCCGGTCCAGCTCCAGAACCTTGCATCACTGTGTGGGAGAGGGTTGGGGACAAGCATCGCCAACGAGCATCCCGTCCGGAGCAGATACGAGATAAACTGAGCGCTTTACGCCACTATCCAGGAGACCTGACCCCAACGATAGGCTCTAAATGTGTCTGATCTCCCTCAGCCCTGTCAGGTGAATTGGTAATTAGCAAATGACTCGTAACAAGTGTTATCCTCTCCTCATCCTTCTTCACTTTGATTTAAAGACTGACTTTTAACTTGAGATAAGCAGGTTTGTTTACAGAGGGGAGAATGGACTGGTTGTAAGACCACCATGGTAGAAGTTCAATGTCAATTGAAGTAACTTTCCTAACTTATAAGAGGGGCCCTTATGTTAAATCAGGCTTTCCCCTCAGTTTTGGTGAATATGTAAGTTCTCTAAATGTGGAAGTCAACTTATTGTATTCTCGCTGTGTTCAGTTACTTGTACTCAAGTTCAAGGGTAAGGTGTTACAGGTTGCAGCAAGTCATTATTGACACAAAGAAACAAAGCAAATGGAATATCAGAAATACAAGATAATAACACTAAATGTGAATGGGTTACATAGCCCAGTGAAAAGGAGCAAAGTTATTGCTAAAATTAAAAGGGAAAATATCAAAGGCTTTTTGGCAAGAGACACATCTCTCCAACTCAGAACATGAAAAATTAAAAAATGTATGGGGTTTGCGAACACATTTTGTTCCTCTCACAAATCTGTGTGTAAGAGGAGGGTGGCAATTTTACTTTCAAACAAGTTGCAGTTCCAATTAACTGCTCAAATTAAATATAAGGAAGGTCACTATATCTTAGTCAAAGGCAAGGTTGACCACAAAGAAGTCACTCTGTTAAATGTATACAGTATATGCCACCTGGGTATGACAGATCATTTATAAAAAAGTATTTGACCTATTAACCCAAGAGTCATCACAAACTTTAATCTGTGGGGGTGACTTGAATATCCAATTGCAACCCAAACTTGACTCGATATGGAGGAACCTACACCCCGCAGAAAAGCCTACCTACTTTAGCTTTACCTACTACTCCCCTTGTCACGCAGAATATTCCAGATTGGATTACTTTTTTATCTCAGCTGGAGATAAACATAGAATAAGTGAATGCAAGATCGGTGTTAGAGATGTCTCAGGCCATAACCCTATATCTAGATAATAAAAGGAAGAATACTCTATGGAAGTTCAATACTATCTTACTGAGTGACCCAGAGATTAAAGGGATTTCAATGGGAGAGAATGAATACAAGATAAGTCTGTTTGCAGACAATATATTGCTCACTTTGACTGACTTACAGAGAAGTGTACAGAATTGATGTCCCTTTTGAGATTGTTTGGCTCCTATTTGGGGTATAAATTACACATGACTTACACATGACATTACACAAGACTCAGATACTCATATTTTCACTCCAAATACTGAGTTGAAAGGCAGATTTGATTTTAAATGGGACACCCCTGCTATTAAATATCTGGGAGTCTGGATCCCAAAAGACATCACCAAAATATATAATATATAACGAATTATGATCCAGTTATTAAAACAATCAGGACAGGATCTAGAAAGATGGACTGTACTGCCCCTAGACATGTCTAATAGAATCAAAACGATAAAAATGAATGTCTCTCCTTGGCTTCTATACTTATTCCTGTCACTTCCTGTAGAGGTCCCTCCGAAGGATTTTAGGGAATGGAATAGAATGATATCAAGATTTGTCTGGAACAGTAAGAGGCCCCAAATTAAATATAAGATTGCAGTTACCCAAAGAAGAGGGTGGACTTTCCCTACCGTGTGTAGAGGACTATTATATTGCTGCCCAGCTAAGACCCCTAGTTTGTTGGTGTAATCCAAACTTCTCCGCCATACGGAAAGATTTGGAACTAAAGTAATCTCAAACATCAGCACAGTGTTTTATTAGGTAACTCCTAATACCATGTCACCTGGACAAAATAAATTGCTGGACCAGGTTGCCCTTAATGTGTGGTTTAACAAATAAAAAATAAAAACCAATCTGATCAGTATATTTACAGAAATGTATAAAAGATTACAAAATGACTGGAGAACTGTTTGGGCGGGTCAAGCTAAGATCAAAAACTCCAGAGCCTGGCGAGAATTTTGTTGGAAGATTTTTGTGACCCCTAAATTGAAATCTAAACAGCAGGGTTTCCAGAGACAGATAAATGCTGCAGACAATGTGGAAAGACAAAGGCAGATCACTTTCATATATTCTGGTCCTGCCCCTTATTCAACCATATTGGCAAGACTTTGCTGGAGAACTTTGGTCAATCTTTGGTTTAAAAGTTGATTTTGCTTTTATTACACTGTATTTGGGTAAAATCCCAGTTGGACTTATTGCCTTTTTACCCTAAGACTAGGGGCTGAACAGTATACAAAGTACTGGGAAAGGTGGATTTCATATTATTTAAAGAGTAGCTCAAAAAAGATTTTTCTGTCTCTGAACTTATCAATAAAATGACTAGTTGTCTCAGCTCTATGTCATATGATACAGTTATAATACAATGTAATATATACGGTTCTTTTGAGTGTTTTTACTTTGTATTTTCCTAGTAGAAAGCTGGGAAAGAATAATCAAAGAACAGCAGGTGATTAATTTGAATCAAATCGGAAAGAGCTGCTGGATCCATTAACAGTTAGCCTAGAACTCTATACCAATGGTTTGATGGGGCACTTTTCAAGAGGCTCTGTGGGCTGTTAAAACCCACACCATCACCACCTATTCTATAAAATGGTTTCTGCTCACTTCCTTGCCATCGATCACACACTTAGTGACTGAATCAAACAGCAGTTCAAGAGTCACATTGTTGCAACCCTAATACAAACATTTCTACAGACAAAATGAATGTTATTGTACATCTTCATTAAACCGGCTGCATGTTTTTTAGAGATGACCTGATAAAATGTGCTTATGTGCAGTTTCTGAGGAAGATTAACCCTGCCAGATTGGCACTTTGGTTTCAAACACTCACTAGGTTGTCTTATGGTGTATCTGATACCAATTTAACATATCTAGTGATTTTATCTTTATGGCCACAGGAACAGATATCGCAACCACTGGAAAAAAAGGAAAAGGGAGAAAACTGCCTATACCTCTGACCATGGTGTCATCTTGGGTGAAATACAGTAGCACACTTAAAGTTTTGGGACACACTGCAAATAATGAATCAGATAGTAACCTGAAGAGTATCTATTGATTAGAAAAATCCAGTCTTATTTATCTAGAGCTGAAACAATTAGTTGATTCATTGTTGATTAGTTGATTAACAGTCAATAAGTCATTAAGTCCTTTTTAAACCAAAAATGCCAAAAAATTCTCTGGTTACAGCTTCTCTAGTATAAAAAATTACTATTTTTGTCTGATTTATATAATTTGAAGCTGTATGATTTTGGGTTGTGGAGTGTTGGTCATACAAAACAAAACTTTTGAAGATTTCAGAGAAACTGTAATGGCTATTTTTCAGTACCACAAAATTAATTGAGAAAATAATTGGCAGACTAATTAATGATGAAATAATTGTTAGTTGCAGCAGCTGTGCACATTTCCCCTAAATACTATTAGCAAACCCCAGAGAAAAAAGCTCCCTGTACTAGTAACAGAGACCGTATAATCCATTTTTCCACAAAGGTCAAAACAAAGTATGCCTCCATGTGCTGAACCAAGTTATAATTATTAAGAGAGTTGGTGATGATGCTGTAGTATCTCACAAGAAACAAGTCCACACTGCTATGCAGATATTCCTATTGGGACAAATGTTCATTTAGCCTTGCACCTATAGTTATGAACATATTTGTTACCAATAAAAGAATCACAATAATGAACTGCATTATTACTTTGCATTATGTTCTGGTTTTGGCTGTTAGTAACAAAAGTGGTCTCTCTCCTTCTGCAAGGTATTTTTCACCTGTACAACAGTAAAACCTCAAATGGAAGGGAGTGTAGACATGCATCACTGGAATTACTAGTCTGATAAATAACAAACACACATTATGCCATACACAAAGAGAGCCTTGTCCTCTCAATCCCAACAGACCAGCCACACCCAGACTATGATCTCATGCTGTATATTTCAGCCTGTCTGGCCTGAGCATCCCTGGAGGACAGGCTAGCAGCTCAGGCAAGAGATAGGCAACCTCATTAGCACAATCAATTCCATAGCATCCCATCAACCACTACACTTTGCCAATCCACTGTCTGGATTACTCATAGGCAGTGGCAGAGCCTTCACTCCCGTCAACAGGGATTGAACTTTGCAAATGTTAAATCAATTGAAAACCATGCTCCAATGACAGCCACTAAACAAATGGGATCGTGCAGTTCGAGAAACCCTATGCTTGATTTGTTCACTGAGAACCTGCAGCAGAAGAGGGGGGATTAATTTTTCAACAGCATGTTCAGAAGTCTTCTTGCATTGCATTAATATTTTATGCACATGCTTTCAGTCCAGCCAGTGCAATTCAGCTAAGAACAAAGTCATGTAAAGACTTGATACATCATGACATACAGTGGGTACGGAAAGTATTCAGACCCCTTTAAATTTTTCACTCTTTGTTTCATTGCAGCCTTTTTCCAAAAATCAAAAAAGTTCATTTTATTTCTCAGTAATGTACACTCAGCAACCCATCTTGACAGAAAAAAACAGAAATTTAGAAATTTTTGCATATTTATTAAAAAACAAAAACTGAAATATCACATGGTCATATGTATTCAGACCCTTTGCCGTGACCCTCATATGTAACTCAGGTGCTGTCTATTTCTTCTGATCATCCTTGAGATGGTTCTACACCTTCATTGGAGTCCAGCTGTGTTTGATTATACTGATTGGACTTGATTAGGAAAGCCACACACCTGTCTATATAAGACCTTACAGCTCACAGTGCATGTCAGAGCAAATGACAATCATGAGGTCAAAGGAACTGCCTGAAGAGCTCAGAGACAGAATTGTGGCAAGGCACAGATCTGGTCAAGGTTACAAAAAATTTCTGCTGCACTTAAGGTTCCTAAGAGCACAGTGGCCTCCATAATCCTCAAATGGAAGACGTTTGGGACGACCAGAACCCTTCCTAGAGCTGGCCGTCCGGCCAAACTGAGCTATCGGGGAGAAGAGCCTTGGTGAGAGAGGCAAAGAAAGAACCCAATGGTCACTGTGGCTAAGCTCCAGAGATGCAGTCGGGAGATGGGAGAAAGTTGTAGTAAGTCAACCATCACTGCAGCAATCCACCAGTCGGGGCTTTATGGCAGAGTGGCCCGAAGGATCCTCTCCTCAGTGCAAGACACATGAAAGCCCCATGGGTTTTAAAAAAACACCTGAAGGACTCCAAGATGGTGATAAATAAAATCCTCTGGTCTGATGAGACCAAGATAGAATTTTGGCCTTAATTCTAATCTGGTATGTGTGGAGAAAACCAGGCACTGCTCATCACCTGTCCAATACAGTCTCAACAGTGAAGCATGGTGGTGGCAGCATCATGCTGTGGGGGTGTTTTTCAGCTGCAGGGACAGGACGACTGGAGCAATCGAGGGAAAGATGAATGCGGCCAAGTACAGGGATATCCTGGAGAAAACCTTTTCAGAGTGCTCTGGACCTCAGACTGGGCGAAGGTTTACCTTCCAACAAGACAATGACCCTAAGCACACAGGCTAAAATGGGAGTGGCTTCACAACAACTCTGTGGCTGTTCTTGAATGGCCCAGCCAGAGCCCTGACTTAAACCCAATTGAGCATCTCTGGAGAGACCTGAAAATGACTGTCCACCAACGTTTACATCAACCTGACAGAAAAGGATCTGCAAGGAATGGCAGAGGATACCCAAACCAGATTGAGAAACTTGTTGCATTTTACCCTAAAAACAACTGTATTAGATCAAAAAGGGTGCTTCTACTAAATACTTCTGAATTTATGACCATGTGATATTTCAGTTTTTGTTTTTTAATAAATATGCAAAAATTTCTAAATTTCTGTTTTTTTTCTGTCAAGATGGGTTGCATGTGCAGTGTACATTACTGAGAAAAAATAAAATGAACATTTTTTTGATTTTTGGAAAAAGGTGCAATGAAACAAAAGTGAAAATTTAAAGGGGTCTGAATACTATCCAGAAACCCACTGTTCATCATACACTCCAAAGTGATTGTTATTCTAGGACAGTTTACATAAATACATAAGTTGTTACACTTCCTGATACACACTAAGCAAATATTATTACATCTCTTATCTTAACTAATTATCCTGTTTGCCACCCTCTAACTATTAGTCTTTGAGCCAGCGGTGGAACATCAATCAGAACAACTTTACACAACACTTTAGCCACTGAGAGGATCCTATTTCTTGCAGTGCCATCATTATCTAATCCCCCACTGATTAAATATGTTCTTTTTCTATAAATGTATTATATAGAATAGAAGAACATTAGAAAGGAAGAAAATTCTCACCGTCTGTGATTTGTATGGTGATCTGTGATAAATGCATGGTGGTGCTTAGCAAGACAAATGCACACAAAGATGGGCAAACACACAAGCAAATAAACAAAAACAAAAACAAAAGACATAAAGACATGCAGCGATTCAATTAGACTACCACAGAGACGGATAAACCACATGGAGATGCGGCTTTTAAAAATAACTCACCTTTGTGCCCCATCATGACGGCGAGATGCAATGGTGTGTTTCCTGAAGTAGAGAGAAAAAAAACAGAATTTGCCAACTTTTGATAATCACAATATGAGACTTGGGTCTGTGATAAGCACTGTGCCTCTAGGACTGTCACACTCAGGGTGAATTAGATGTTCATATTAGGAGGCAGAATCCACTAAATGATAAGGTCAGTAAATGCCTATTGTGTTTTTCTACCATGACGAGCAATATTATAGCATCTATTACTGATGCAACTACTGAACCCCAAAAATGAGCTGCATTTAACTAGCAGCATGACATGAGAAAAATATACAATTTGTTAAATCTCGCAATAACCATTTCACTTCTGATTAAAGTGTACTGCCTAAAATACAACAGATTGCTTGTTGTATTCAAAAAATAAAATGTCAAACATTCTTTTATTGAACAAATTATACATTGAACTTGACACAAAAAGCACCAATAAAATGTTAGTAATGTGTTTATTGCGAAAGTGGACATCGCAATGCAGATAAAAATATATACAGTGAGGAAAATAAGTATTTGAACACCCTGCTATTTTGCAAGTTCTCCCATTTAGAAATCATGGAGGGGTCTGAAATTGTCATTGTAGGTGCATGTCCATTGTGAGAGACATAATCTATAAAAAAAAAAAAAATATCCAGAAATCACAAAGTATTTTTTTAACTACTTATTTGTATGATACAGCTGTAAATAAGTATTTGAACACCTGAGAAAATCAATGTTAATATTTGGTACAGTAGCCTTTGTTTGCAATTCCAGAGGTCAAACGTTTCCTGTAGTTTTTCACCAGGTTTGCACACACTGCAGAAGGGATTTTGGCCCACTCCTCCACACAGATCTTCTCTAGATCAGTCAGGTTTCTGGTTCAAACCAACGAGACCAGCAACTCAACATTTATTTTGGACATTGTGCTTTTGCCTCTTCCCTCTGTCGCTGAGAAACACAGAGGTTGAGCTCCCTCCAAAGATTCTCTATAGGTTTAGGTCTGGAGACTGGCTAGGCCACGCCAGAACCTTGATATGCTTCTTACAGGGCCACTCCTTGGTTATCCTGGCTGTGTGTTTTGGGTCATTGTCATGTTGGAAGACCCAGCCTCGACCCATCTTCAATACTCTAACTGAGGGAAGGAGGTTGTTCCCCAAAATCTCGCAATACATGGCCCCAGGCATCCTCTCCTTAATACAGTGCAGTCACCCTGCTTGGCAATTTCCCCGTAGCCCTTTCCAGCCTTGTGGAGGTGTACAATTTTGTCTCTAGTGTCTTTCGACAGCTCTTTGGTCTTGGCCATGTTAGTAGTTGGATTCTTACTGATTGTATGGGGTGGACAGGTGTCTTTATGCAGCTAACGACCTCAAACAGGTGCATCTAATTTAGGATAATAAATGGAGTGGAGGTGGACATTTGGAAGGCAGACTAACGGGTCTTTGAGGGTCAGAATTCTAGCTGATAGACAGGTGTTCAAATACTTATTTGCAGCTGTATCATACAAATAAATAGTTAAAAAAAATGATGCATTGTGATTTCTGGATTTTTTTAAGATTATGTCTCTCAAAGTGGACATGCACCTACGATGACAATTTCAGACCCCTCCATGATTTCTAAGTGGGAGAACTTGCAAAATAGCAGGGTGTTCAAATACTTATTTTCCTCACTGTATTTTGTGCAGCCCTACTGATTGCACTGTAGAAATGCATTCAGGGAAAATAACATTTGAGTCAGGTGTGGATAAGCACAGGTTTTTTTTTCCTCCCAGGAAGTGAAATGTGCCTCATGAGCTTTGGAGAATCTCTCAAAAGGCAGACATAGGCTACTGCCCGGTTAGCTCCTTCAGGCTTATCATGCTGGGAGAGAGCAGTAGGCAAGCATCCAGAGTAAGGCTACGTTCACACACACTCAGGCGGCCCGGCGAAAACACAAGTCTTCTATTTATTTTGAATGGTGTGTTTTGGCTGTGGCAGTGGGACAAAAAACCCTGCAACAGAGCAATCCTGAAAGTGGAACGTCGTGGAGACAGACTATGGATCATGTAACGGACGATTAGAATTGTCAGTCTTTTAAGGTGATGGGAGAATGCTGTACAGTAAACGGGAAAAATCATATTGCTGCCACAAAAAAGTTTGAAAAGACTATAAGGGTACAAAAACGAAACACAAGCACTCAACTGCCGGGGAGTTGCTTGTGTATCAGCAGACTATTTCATGTAACAAGCTCCATCACAAAGTACAGTGTTTCTTTTCTTTCTCTGGGAAATTCAGCTGCCTTCGAATATGGTCGGAAATGCAGAGATCTATAAACGATCCAACAGAAAACAATAGTTATAAACTATAAAGTTTACTATTGCAACATTGGGGGGTTAAATAACACAAGAGGACATCACACAAATGAGCCAGGTGACATTTCGCTAGACTGACCGATCTAGTCTGAATGAAGCCTTGGGCCTGCCTTGTAGAAGCCCTGATGTGCGTAAAAAATACAAGCTGGGGATCTGCCAGCAGTCCCCCTGGATTTTTTTGAAAACCAAGATGCCAATTAAATGGAGGTGAATGGAATTTCATTTGTATTAGCAATGTGCCTTCCCAAAATCAGTATCACAGTTATTCCAGATCTTGCTGTCAGTCTTTTCCATTGGCACTATTTCTTCAATGAATCCATCATATTAGTCATCTATTTTGTCATTCATCAAGCAAAAACTGCCAAAAATGAATGGTTCTAGCTTTTCAAATGTTAATACTTTCTGCTTTTATTGAAAATTAAATATCTAAAATTTAGTTGGATGGACAAGCAATTCCACAACTTTATTTTTCCTTATTCTCTGAGATTTTGCACCAATAATTCAATAGAAATGTGTCTGACTAATCAATAATAACAATAATTTTTAGTTGCAGCCTATTACACTGGACAACTCAAAAAACTGGAGCAAAATAAAAATCTAAATGGTTTGATACAACTCCTGGTGCAGTAAGCGAGAAATTTTGTTTTTGTGATGTGGATTTATTGACTAACAAATGGTCACATAATTTAATATTATTAGAACCATTAACTGTGCATTATACTTGCTATACTGTATGTATGGCTTAGGTTTGCTTTATGTTAAGAATGAAATGTAATAAAGCTTTATTTCTTCATTCTGATCCTACTTGAAGTGTAACACTGACTGATTGTAATGACATCGCATGACAGTTGAGCTTCAGCCTGTATCCAGTGGAAGCTAAACTAATGTGTGCATAAAACACATAAACTGCTGCCAATGAACCATGCCAATTCTCGCAAAACCTTTGAAAAATACAAGCTCAAATTCCAAAACATCAGAGGCAAATGCCCAGTCTGACACATTTTTGTCTTACACCATGTCAAAGCTTTGTTTGAAGACAGAACACATTCCTGTACTGAGCTCAAGTACAGGCCATCTTTTGTCTCTGCACGTGAACCGGAACAAAACAATCTTGTCTTTTTGTTAGTCCAGGGATAGTTTATGTGGAAAGTGTGGTGTTATCTCGGCAGACTTTGCCCTGCAGAAGATGTGCTATCATTCTGGGAAAACTCTTAAAAATAATACCCAAATACATACAATAGCTATTCACCACTTCTAATAAGCAACAGAGATGGCTTATCTGAGAGGGTTTTTGTATTTATGATTAATTAGACAAGTCAGTGCTGTAAGTGGGAGGAGGCATTAAAGCAAAACAATCATTCATACACTGTTCTGTTGATTTGAGGGCACTGGATTTAAAGTAACTGCAAGGTGGTGGAATCAAAACATTCATCATTCTGGCCTTGGTAGGGAGGTACCTCGCCTACTCCCAGTGCTGCTAGGGGCTGATGGCCTATTATTAGCTAACTAAAACTGAGCTTCACTGGACCTTAAAATTGGTGGATCATGATGGATTTTGGACTCCTTCATTCAGAGCTAAGAGATAAGCAGTTGGTAGACTCACCATGGACGTCTTTCTGGGCAATATTCTGCGTCCTTATGAGTGAAGACAGGCGTCGGACATCTCCTTTAAACACACATTCATGCACCGGAAAGTCCTGCCCGGTTCGGATAATGGGGTTTTTGTTGTTGTCATCGATGACATCTGATGTTGACAGTGTGTTGGTGTTAGCATTAACCTGCGACTGCTGGTTGTGCTGCTGCTGCTGCTGTGTGGATGAAGACTTGGTTAACTTGTGATTGCTAAAGATTTTACTTGCTCTGCTCTTGTTGTTTGTCTTGGAGGCGATGAACGTCCCGGTTGCAGCCTCTTCGTCCGGCTCTAGTAAATCCTCGTCCTTGCTGGGCCTGTGATCCTTGCGCAGGGAGCGGATCTTCTCTCCGGTCATTTTCTAAACAGTTGACGCTGACGGAGCAGAGGGTGTCGTCGCTGACGATGACCCTCCGGGCGAATTAATGCGATTCGCCAGTTGGACGTATTTACGCAAACACTGTAAACTGCACAACATGTAGCTAAACACACTTAATCTTCCACCGGACAGGCACAAACGACACTGTTTTCAAATACGAACAAGTACTTGCTTCCGTTCACCGGTTTACTATGAAAACAAACACTTCAGTCTCCACCTATCGTTCAAAACTGTCGCTAGTTGCTGCACAACATAAGCAGCTCCATGAGACCGTTCTCTTAATACATCCATGCAGTAGCGTTAGACTAGTGCGGAAGATTCAGCTGATATCTTCCGCCTCGTAGTATCGCGAGAGTTCATGAAAGGTTAATAACGGTCATCAATGCATTTGTTTCTGGTACAAATGCATTGAGTTGTATTTACTTGTGTAGAACTCTTTTGCAGAAAATACCTTGGTGAACTTACTCACATTATTGAATTGTTAATACTAATTATATATTTATGCGTTATACTGTAATTGGTTGGAATGCATCTTATTTGAACTTTTTTATATCCTGGCGTTAGGGTATATTCTAATCATTCACTTAAATCAATACCACGTGGTAAAACTACTCTATTTCCAGTCAAATTCCTGGATTTAAAACACAACATAAATAAAAGTAAAAGTAAAGTACAATATAAGTACATTATCACTAAAATGTCTTTAAAGTATCAAAAATGTTGTTGTCATGACAAATGTGAATTGTCATACAGTACATACTTGTGAAAATGTTCCTCTGGTATGTTGTACAGTAGAAGTGTAAAATAGCATAAAAAAGTGAAGTACTTCAAAACTGCACAAGTGCAATACTTGAGTAAATGTATTTAGTTACTTTCCACTACTGTACAGTTTATTGTATTGTACCATAATACTAGTACTTTATCTATAACAATCTTAAAGTCTGTGTATTTGAATTCTATTAGCAGATGATGTGAATATTGATTCACTCAGACATACTGATCAGAACACCAGCAGCTGCCCCAATTGCACAATCCGATCATTATTTAAATTCCTGTGGTTGACTATAGGGTAGTCAGGCAAGATAACATTATTACTCTTACAGTTTATCATTTTGTAATTCCTAAAAACGTACATGTTATAAAACATCTCCATCATCCAAGCACAGCAATGCTTGAAATAATGAGACGGCAAAATAATGAGATGCAGAGCAGAATTTCTGTAAAAACAGTCTTTCCCATTAGAAGAGAGCTCACTTGACTAGGCATTTATTTAAATGTATTACAATCATATTACTAAGTCATCTGTTCATGTTTTCAGTGCTGTCTGACGTCTCAGATCCCATAGGCAAGCATCTGTGCATTAACTACAACTATAAGTATTTCTTTGATTTTCTTCTGTTCATCCTTATATTTTTAATACCTGCATGCTCAATCCAGCACCTATGGTATACACAATATATTATGTGCTTTAGTGTATTACTGTGGCAGTATCATCGCGGAGTATTTATTTAGTAGATTAGTTTAGGCAGGGTGAAGCAGAACATAGTGATGTCACTGAGTCTGTCAGTACAGAGCACTTCCTCTCCCTTTAGCTCAAGAATGGAAACACGGCTAAATGGCTCGTGTGCTGTCTGCCACTATGAACAAAAATAAAAATTAACAAAATTCAATGTAGGCCTATATTTTCATAATGACGACAAACATTATATAGTGGTGGTTGGGAAACATAGGCCTATTGTAGGCTATATGGTTAGAGAGAAGTTAAGATTTTGTTCATTCTTTGTAGTTTGACTTCAGAAATAAAATAAATTATCTGATTACTCAGTAGAATTGACTTTATGAAGTAAAAAAAAAGAAGAAAAAGCGTAACCTTCCTGACTCAAACAACAGGAAACGTTGCATCACTATTGCACACACACACACACACGCACACACACGCGTGCGCGCAGACACACACACACACACGCACACAAACAAACACGCACACGCACACACATAAACAAACACGCACACACACACACACACACACACACACACACACACACACACACACACACACAACTTAACAACGTGCAGCATCACGTGGGTTGGACGCCCTGCTGGACCACCAATCAGCGTCTTACGCCGCATGTTGATGGGCGCTGATTGGCTCACAAGGACGAGCTCAGCGCACGGGCACGTTAAATTGCTTCCCCCCCTCCTACCCCGTTATCATCCTTCGGTAACGCACGCTCATCCTCAGTTCACTGCGGTATACATTTAGGGGAGCACATTGCCATGGATAAAAATCACAAACAAGATGAGCAGAGCGACTTGTTCGCCGGCTTCAGGGCGGCGTATAAATCGTTTGCCACAGATGCAATTCACGTCGGCCAGGAGCCGGAGCAATGGAAGTCAATGGCTGTAGTGCCGCCTATTTCCCTATCTACCACGTTCAAGCAGTTCGGACCAGGAAACCACGCCGTAAGTAGCCTCAAGGCGGGGGGTGATGTAAATGATCTGGTGGTACTATGGTGGTATGCACCATGAGTCTGTAGAGGTATGTGCGCGTGTGAAGCAGATCCTACTCAGGACTTCAGTGGGCTATCATAGACTGTATATTAACGGGCTATGTGGGCTATACATAAATGTGTAGTTTTTCAAATTATATTTGAGTCATAGAAACATGTCGTGAGTAAAGCTAAACTCTCATCTAGCTGACATGTCTTAAGAATATATTTTAAAGATATAAATCAATACTGACACCACTCTGTTTCATAGGATGGGCTGTTTCCCCAATGGGCAATCCAGCCCAAAAATAACCATGTCACACATGAATGAATGCTGACACAGCAATACACTATTTAAACACACAAAGAGGTAAATAATAAAATATTTTACTTTAATAGCTAGTATTTCCATGGCCATTATAAATAAATAAGGTGTTAATGGACATACTTAAAAAAAATACTCCAAATACTACTTAAAAATACTCCATGGTAATAACAAGGTCTTCATTGGTATGGCATATATGAGTATTGGGAATATCTCTATAGACTCTATATACACATAGTAAAAACACAATTGAATATTTTATTTTAGGTCTTTTTATATTATGTGTATATGCCATGTAGTGGGTGGTGATGGCCCAGTGGATATTACACATGCCTTTGGTGTGGGAGACTATCATTCGATACATCAACCAGTGTATCCCAGAGCAAGACACTTAACCCCTAGTTGCTCCAGAGGCGTGCAACCTCTGACATATATAGCAATTGTAAGTTGCTTTGGATAAAAGCATCAGCTAAATGACATGTAATGTAATGTATTATACACCCACTACCTGTTAATTGTCAAAGTAATTGTTATTCTGCTTCCCCAGTCAAAAGTGAATCTATCTTAAGAGAGACATCCTAACTTCATTTTGTTCTCCCTTTTCATAGAATGGCGCAGAGGCCATATCGTGGAATATTGAGTTTCCCCTTGCTATCATATTCTCCCTGTAGCTAGTAGGCCTCTTTGCTGCAAACTACTTTTATAACTGCTATTTGTCTCTGCCAATGATTATACTGTAGGTTAGTCATTAACTTTCTTATAGTTTACACGTTTGTAAGTCCCATTGTTATTACAATCTTACACAGAGAGCACATGCACATCACATAAAAAGAGTGCTGAGCGCAGAGGTAATTTTAGCTTTTTCTTGTTTTATCTCTCAAAGCACCCTTTAAGAGGGGAATGAGTGGTCTTTAATGTTTCCCAGTTTTAAGACTAATCTCAAGGCATATTTATATCATTAACAGCTAAAACAGCATCCTTAATGAAACAACCAAATTAAAAGAAATAACCCAAATCACCACTCACACTGAACTCCTGACTTTGTTTTGTAGACCCCGGTATGCTCGGCCCTACTACTCCCATAATATTGTGACCGAGCTCACAATGATTCAGAAATACAGAGCAAACTAGTCAGACTAGACCTGTAATCTTAGCCAAATCCACCATTTCCTTACCACTGCATATTTACGTTTTTGCAGAGAGGATTACACCTTTGGTCTACGTTTATTGTATTGAATCCAACTAAAAACACATTTAAGTACTGGCTCAGTCAGATTGTAAAAGTGGAGCCTATACAGGAATGCAAGGTGTCGTTAAAACCTCTTGGCCTGCCATACAGCCTAGTTTCGCTAAAGAGGATGAAGAAGTCAAGTTCAAGTTACCTTATTTGTCCCCCAGTGGGGCAATTTGTTGTGCAGCAGATAGTATCTAAACAATGACACCGGTTGTTGCGTATGCATGTGCCGCCACATGTGCCCAAAGTTACGGTACATTAAGGAATTTTCAGTGTTCTAGTCTTGCTGGGCAAAATCCTAAAATGTACTCACGCACACTTGTGTTGGTTGACCTGTCCTCCTGTTGTTTGAACACCATATCTAATCATAAATGTTTATTCAGGTGGCTGAAATGACCTATGTTTTTCATGTAGGGGTTTGAATACAGCCGGAGTGGAAACCCTACAAGAAACTGTCTTGAGAAGGCGGTGGCTGCTTTGGATGGAGGAAAGTATTGTAAGTAAGACTATTATAGCAGATTCTCACATAATCCTGGCAGCATATTTCACAAAGGATTTTTGGTCTTAACAACTTTCGTGCTTTTTCCCTGCAGGCATTGCTGTAGCCTCGGGCCTGGCAGCCACAGTGACCATCACTCACTTACTTAAGGCCGGTGATGGAATCATCTGCATGGATGACGTGTACGGAGGTGAGACACCCCTTTGTAACTGACAGCTGTGTAGAAAAATGTGATGCAACTCTAAAATGTTTCCATATTCCATTAGGAAACCCACCATTAACTCACTCACACAAAATGGTTGTTTGGTGTGAAAGTGGAAGCATATTGTGCAACTTTATTTTGAACCTCACATTGGTTTATTTGGAAATTATAATTTTTTCACTCTCTCTATTTCAGGCACAAACCGCTACTTCCAAAGAATTGCTGCTGAACTTGGTCTGCAGGTATCTTTTGCTGACTGTACAAAACCAGAACTGCTGGAGGCTGCTCTGAAGGCCAACACTAAAGTAAGTCAAATTATATAAGAATAAAGTGCTCTTTGTGTCTTGTCTATAGCTATTGTGTTTGTAGTTTGGTGTCTCTTCCGACACATTCTAAATCCTTAAAGCGGACTTAAGTCAAGTCAAGTTTTTTAAGTTAATAATTGGGTGTGCCATTTCTCTTTGGGAAATTTGAAGCAGTCATTGTGACTCAGCACATTGTGTAATGACTGTTATTGGTACGGTAGATGAGCTATCTCTCAGTCCTTTCACACAGTGGAGTGGGTGTTTTCCACATTTTTGACACACTCTCCTGGACATGTTCTTTGTGTAGCTGGTGTGGATTGAGACACCCTCCAACCCCACAATGAAAATTGCTGACATCAAGGCCTGCTCTGATGTGGCCCATAAATACAACAAAGATATAGTGGTGGTTGTGGACAATACCTTTATGTCTGCCTTCTTTCAGGTGAGTGTAAAAGATATGCACTTCATGCTCTTTTGATTTTGAAACAGCGGGTAAATGGTTTACTGCAATCAAATTCCAGTTTGTGTGAAAACAAATCATTGATTAACCTATGTGTTTGTCTTGTGCAATCTTAGCGTCCCTTGGCTTTGGGAGCTGATATCTGCATGTATTCAGCTACCAAATACATGAACGGTAGGTTGTGTACATTTCAAATTTTACTAGCATAAGATTTCATTAAACTGTTATACAACCTAAACCAAAAGTCAGTAGTACGTGTCAAATTTAGGAATAAAGAGAATCTGTAGTCTGTCATTTTCATCAGTAAGCACCTCATTACCATGACATGACAAGACAGGGCTTGATCTTCCCCCATTATTTTCAAAAATAACTGTATACATAGACAGTCAGGCAAAGCTAAAAGATGCACGTGATCTAATCATAACATACATTTTGTTAAATACATATTGAAATATGACTTTATTCTCAAAACATTAACCAACAAAAAAATGTTCTGTTCCCAGTTACTTGAAATTTCTTTCTTTTTTTCCTTTCTATTAATTTGACAGGTCACAGTGATGTGGTAATGGGTCTGGCCTCAATGAACCGGGATGATCTGTATGAGCGACTGAAGTTTCTGCAAAATGGTGAGTGGTAAGAACAAAAAGTTACACTAGTCTTCCAGTCTGCTTTGACAAAATTCGCCCAATGTTGCCAAATATCTTGATAGGTATTTTTTGTCAAACAAGAAGCCAAATGTTTGCTAGCTCTGGGTGTTATTTAAGGACACAGATCTCATAAAGTTTTGTCAACCTGCCCTTCATTCACTCCTTGAAGAAACGGGACATGCGCCAGAGGCCAAAGTTCTGCACCAATATAATACCTTTTCAGAAGGAAGTATTTGTTTATGCTTTTGTTGTTTGCCTGATCTGGCATGTGATCTTGCCTTGGTTCAGCACTGGGCTGTGTACCATCACCCTTCGACTGCTTCCTGTGTAACCGAGGACTGAAGACACTACACCTGCGAATGGAGCGGCACTTTAGGAATGCCATGGCTGCCGCCAAGTTTCTGGAGGCAGATCCCAGGGTGGAGCAGGTCCTCTTTCCAGGTGATCTCTCTGCACTGGAGTGTAGCAAACAAATTTGATATATAACCTTCATTATTCACATATCATTTCATATCAAACAGTGTTCCCATTTTTGATTTTAATACAAACAAGTACCCAAGGTTACTTTTTAGTAACACGGTGTGTGGGGAAATGCAACAGAAAGTGCTCTGAGGACAGAGAGCTTAGTCCAAAAACAAGGGCTCATGACCAAAAGTTTCATCTTTAAAAAAGACAATGTTGTGCACATCCATGTAGTTGCAGGTGCAGGACAAAAAAATAAATGTTCAAAGAAGGTAAAGTCTGCACAACAACTTAATGCTCCAGAAAATAGTAGTGCAAATAAGAAGAGTTAGAATAAGCAAGTTATACCATGTTTGGAATGAATGTGTCCTTTTACACATTTTCTAAAAAGCTCTTTTTTAGCTTAATTTACCTTAGCTGCACAGCTTCAGAGTCACTGGAATGGTTATAGGACTTTTTTTCAAGTTGAAACTTTCGGCCGGCAAGTTGCCGGACTCAGCATCATGAAGTATCGCGTCTTATCAGTTCTTGCGATGCAACAAATTGGTTCACAGATCTGCACACATACGCAGATTCAGGAACCGGCTAACAAGGTAGCGATAGAGTTTTCACATTATCGTCATGACTGAGCCAGCAAAAAAGAAGCAGAAAGCTACAAACGCATTGTCAGAGGAAACGGCAGGCTGCCCGAGGAGTCAGACACAAGTAAACATAGGAGCTGCCACATATCTATAATCTATATCTAATATCTATAGATAAACCTGCGAGCAAAAAGCGAAGAACAAAACTGCATAGTGCCCCTTAAGTCCATGCATGTATATTTGGAAATAACAATAAGATATGCAAATTAACTAAGTAAAAATGTAAAACACCCCCACTTGTTCATGCTTTAGTGAGGGAGAAACATCCTGTAATCACAACCTTTCCCTCTCTCGACGTAGGCCTGCCCTCTCACCCCCAGCATGAAGTGGTGAAGAGACAATGCACCGGATGTTCGGGGATGATTGCCTTCTACATTAAGGGAAAACTGGAGCACGCCAGCACCTTCCTCAGCAGCCTCAAAGTAATTTGGCAGGACATTATTTTGATCTGGACTGTTTTGAAAGTAGACAATGTTTTAAAGCTGGAGGGGTTTTTGAAAAATGACTGGATCAGATTCCCAGACTAAGAGGGCAGGTGAAGGACTACAAGGGTGCCTTAGTAAAGCACTGAAGTCCTACTTGCAGCCATATCCTGCAGCTGCTGAGATCAGACGATAACTAAAATGTAAATAAAAAATAACTCATAACAAGGTGACACAGTGGACACAGTGTTGCAATTTGTAAATTTTAAGACTGACAAAAAAAAAATCAATGGCACTCAAAAAATGTTTTTCAATGATCTTAAACACAAAATGTAAGCAAAAAAATATGACAATGGCTTGGGTAGTTTCTGTAGTTGGTTACTTATCTTTCATGTGACTTTACACAATGTACACTATTTATATCCTGCACTATGTTTCACTTTATGTCCTCTGTTGTCTTTTTATTTCAGTTGTTTGTGATAGCTGAGAGTCTTGGTGGTTATGAGAGTTTAGCAGAACATCCGTAAGTATTCCTGCAGAATTTTACTCTCTACATATATTAATACATATATTTAAGTACATTGCATTTTACCAAAAATGAAACAGACTGTGTTTAGACAAACAAGTGCCATGTAAAACCTGACAGAAATAGTAGTACTTTAAATAATCCAAATTCTAACTTTAGTGTGCAAGTTAAAAAACTAACTTTCATCAGCTGTAATCCAAAGTGTAATGTTAAAGTAGCACCACAAGGGGGCAGCAAAGATCAAGGAAAAAAATTCCCGACAGACTTTTTAAACAGATTTTAATTGAGACATTTTATTTCCATTATGAACTCTATTTCTGCTCTAATCTCTAATAAAACAGCAGGATGTCTTTCTAATTATAGCTCAAATGCCTTCTATCAAAATTTAGGGCGATTATGACCCATGCATCAGTGCCAGAAAAGGAGAGGAGAGTCCTGGGGATCAGTGACACACTCATCCGACTCTCCGTGGGTCTGGAGGATGAGGCTGACATCATCAAAGACTTGGAGCAAGCTCTTGCTGCTGCTGTAAGTAACATCCAACACCGGAATACCAGATAGTCCTTCAAACCAATATGGGTTCTTATCAAATAAAATCAACTGTTAAAATGATTACGTTTGTGGGAGGCTAAAATAATTTTCAGGTCTTTCAACAATTAATGGAAATCTACTGCACACTTATTAGGTTTTCAGAAATTGTAAGAGAGAGCTACAGAACAACCAAGGTGACTCAAGAAGTGTTTTGGCTACTTTTTCAGTGGCAATTAAAATGAGAGTAATTATGTGCGTCTTTTCCCAAAAACTGGTGAGGAAAAAAATATCTGCTTGATGAGACAGGGCACTCTGTTACTTGTTTATGGCTCTCTGATTAACGCCTTGATATCAAAAAGCCTATGTCAGTCTGTATAGATTTTCAGCATGTGACTCTGACAGTTGCCATTTAGCTGTGACTCAAGTTTAATACAAAGTCAGACTGGCAGTTATCAGAATCGGCTTTATTTGCCAAGTATGAGGACACATACAAGGATTTTTGCTTTGGATCGTATTACTCATAATGCGCTTTTTCATACAAAACAAGCCACAAAAACAAACTATATATATACAGAAACATTATAGACAGGTTGAGACAATAGTAGGGCTGCACAATTAATTGAATTTGAATCACAATCATGATTTTGGCTTCCCACAATCAAATTTGCGTGATTGAGGGATATTTTAAATGAGTCATTCCGTTCATAGAACACTCCCAAGTTTTTTGCAAAGCCAATCTACCGACTCCGTAAACCACTGTCTGATCATGAGCCAGTCAGAGTTGTTCCCTGCACCTTGCAGCTTAGTTTCTAGATGTAGACAGTCACAGAGGACAGAGTAACGTGAGGAAAATTCCACAACAGATAGCAGTCGGTCATAAGTCGGTAATAGTAAACACAACATTTTGTCCCGTCTGTGTTGTTTTTCAGATAACAGCAGTGACCAGTGCTAGTTAGTGTCTGTTAGTTCACAGGGCTCTAGTTTTCTATTTCTATTTTTCCTCTAGGTTTCACTGGTGCACCTAATGTCCTCACATCCACTGCCTCTCCACAAACGAAGCAATGTTGTTTATGTCAATATGTTCTAATTTTGCGTTACATGACCCATTTCTTCTGTAAAGCCGTGCCTGTGTTTGGATCCCTCTTCTTACTCTCCACGCAGCCCCGCCCCCATTACTCACACACAGCCCCCAGCAACACAGAGAGATACGGCGACAGCACCGGCCCACACTTCTGACATTTGTCCACAGTTTTAATTATTATTAACACAGCTGTATATTGTTAAGCATGAGAAGCAAACCTGTATTTGTACCAGTGTTTCCACTGGTAACTCTGTTATTGCGGCAGCCACGGCGAGATGAGAGATGTGACCCATGGCCAGAATATCATAGTTATGGCCCTACAATACAGACATTTCATACACACCATGTGTGTAACTCTGCTGACCTGCCATTCGACCCATTCTCGATGAGTCAGACAATAGTGCAAAGTATGCAGGAGTAAATTATAATTGAGTTATTTTATAATAATAAGTGCACAGATTTTCAGGCAGGATAGATGGATATGGATTTTAAAAAATGCAACACTTTGTTATATGAACAAAATCTAAAAAACAGATGTTAGGTGGTCAATGAATGACGTGTGAACTGCTGAGTCCCTTTATCTTCCACTGCAACTGAAAATAATAATTTTTACTTGTTAAAGAGCCATACACACCGAAAACACTGAATGGCTTTTACTCAACATCACAGCTATCAAGAAATTCTATTGTATTTTAGAAAATTGAATGTACTTTTTCTACTGTTTCAGACAATGTTTCCATTCATGTCCATAAAAAAATCCTTATTACTCCAGAACTTGCCTGATAATTTTGCAAACTACTAATTAGGCATATTTTGCCAAAATGTAAGGAAGAATCAGAAAGAGATTTATTGCCAGGTAAGTAGAACTTACTAAGAATTTGCCTTGGTCTATGGGGCATACACAAAAACAATAATATAAAATGAACAAACAAATACAGAAACAAACACGCATACATACATATAACTATTTATCATTAAGAAAGAATAAAAAGGCTGTATGGGTTAGTGCAGGATGTACGAAAATGTAGAGGGATGTGCAAAGGTTCAGACTCAAACAACTCTAGGCTTAAAAAACGTGCCTCAATTTGTAGCCCACAGCCCAACTCACTGCACTCACTTACTCCATAGCAATTATAGATGTCCTCCTTACACCCCTTAAAGCAATATGGTTACTGGAGTACCAAAACTTGGCATGATTCTCTACCAAATAGGAGTAAAACAAATGGTAATGCGTGACAAAAATCCCTTCATATTTACTTTTTCAATTGGTATTTAATGTGCCACAGTCTCTACTCCACCACAGCTCACTTTAGAAGGAGATCCAGATGCCACGTCTGTGGCTTGCTAATGATTAATCCGAGGATAAATGCACCCATTCGTCTTTGTACTTTATAAGTAGAAGGTTATATCTAATCTAAGAGTCGTGTGAGTTATGACCTACACTTGTAGGAAATATAAAATAACAAAATGAGGGAAAATATATTTTAAGGAAAAATTATAGTGGATGATCATATTTCTAACATCCAAGAAACTGTGAAACCAAGCACATTACCACTTGTTTACTTTAAAAGGCACACAACGAACTATACATTTGACCTGTATAGTGCCGAATAAGGGACGTCTGTCAAAATGAAGACAAATACGGCCTGGAGAAAAAGTAGCAATTATCTTGGGGAACATACAGGTAGAGCCAGGCCAGGAAGAGTTGCAGACAAGGATTGAGTTAGGTACTGTATGCAGGGGTTGCACACTGTGAACTTTGTAGAGGGTTGTGGCCTATTCGCCCATAAAAAAAAAAGACAAAAGAAAACACTCCTCGCTGCATGACCAGATCCATCATGCAACGTGAGGTCTCTGTATCTATGCAGCAGTCTGGGATAACTCTGTGTGGTCCACAGGGAATATTCCTCTATTTGTACTTGCTCAGCAAATCCCACAGTTTATATTGTCAATGTCATCTCACTAAGTCACTCTTTATGTTACCCTCTTTTTATTGCACCTCTTTCTTTCTGCCTTGGCGTGGTGGCTGAGGTTTCATCAGAGTATTTCCTGTGGATAATAATTTTTCCGTTTTTATATTTGTTTTATATTAATCATAGATGCACAAATTAAAACGGCTAGAATGCAGCAGCTCATTTAGAATCAATTTGCCATATGATACGGGTTAAGATCACATTAAAACTGTTAAATGAGCTCTGGTGTTCTGCTTTTGAATAATTCACCACTAATTCCCACCTACCAACTGCATTACGATCAGTATGGGAATTTGAGTTTCTTAAAACCCCCTTCTGCTACCTCATGCAGCTGTTTCCTGCATGGCGGGCTGCACCTCTTCCTCTCCAGATTCAGATATGTCTCTGAATCCCTCTGCTGCCCGTCTGCAGCAAATGGAAATTAAATGGAAAAAAATATCTCTAATGACTGTTTGCGTGTGGACTGGGGAAAGGCACTTCTGATGGGTGAAGCGTTTAATTGGATGGGACGGCATGGCAGGTTGGGAGAGGCGGTTAAATTTCCGGTCAAGCGTCCTCCATCCTACGGTTAGTTTTGAATCACAAACTCGGCTGTTGGTTTATCATTCGGAACTCTCCTCTGTGTCTATGCCATTTATAACGTTTCTGTAAAATGCTGGGTGTGTGTGGTGTTTTATTGACCAGTTTTCTCGGTGGCGTGCCCTTTTGTTAATCTGCTTTTGACTTGACATTTTGGCATCCCTCCTCAGCTCCTGAAGCAAAGAGAAAAGGAATGACTTGGATTGTGCTCCTTTTTGTTTGTTCCAAGGAAGTGATTGTGTCATTTCAGAAAAATTGTAGCATGTTCTCAACTGTAGCCTCATGTCTGTCTGCGGCTTCCTGCATGTGGACTGTACAGAGTATTGATTTCACTGGTCATTTTTTTTCTTTTCCCAATGTCTTTCAATAGCATCCAAAAAAGAAGTGAAATGTCTTCAGGCCATCTTTGAGGCTGAGGTTGAAATCAATCGAAGTTGAGATGAAGACTGGAGGTACCTGAAGTCTAAAATCCTCAAAGATCAACACTTGGTACCTCCGTTCAGCGCACAAGCAGCAGAGATACAACTATCAGGGAACAACTTCTTTAAAAAATACAAATCATGCTATCTGTGAATACTAATCAAAATTTTTACACAATCTTTTCAATGCCTATTTTACTAGAAGATCAGTTAAGTAATCTTTATCTTATGCTGGGTTTTGCTTTGTTTTATGTTTGGTTTTGATTTGTTTTGTTGGGAGGGCTTTAATGGGCTGTAGTCCTATTCATTCAAGGCTGATACAGTATATGTTTCTGCAGGAAAAACAAACATTTTTTGTCTTGCTATAAACCTACTTCAGGCTGCATCCTAGTTTTGATGCACAGAGCAGTCTCCAAAGGTAACTGTCCAAGTACAACTGCAGATGTAATCTGTATTATTTCCTAATTCTAGTTGTCATAGTTTCCTCTATAAAAGAAGTAGGCACGTATGAAGGATGTTTGAGACTAATCAGGATATTTGCCAATAAATAGGGAATGATTTTGTAAGCATATGCCTTTATTTGGAGCAGAATTTCTCAGCATTGATGATGTTTCAGGTTTTTATACAACTGAAGGCTATTAGGAGTATTTCTCAGAATAAAGTTTGATGACACACTTATGACAAATGTTCCCCCAGGTCAGAACGTGCATGTTTTGTATCTGCAGAGAAAAATGTTTCACTCAGGCACTTCCACCTGCTGCTCTCCCATGCTTCATTTGTGACAGACCATTCACCATCAATGTCATTTATGTAACTGACAAATCCATTAAAATCAGTTTGCAACATAAGTCTCTGCGTCTCACTTCCTCCAGCTATCCCACTTTACAAATAGCAGCGTAATTATAAGTTCAGTAACCATAGCAAATCAATAAGCCACATCCAATTTAGCCTGGATAGTGGTAGGCAGCACACTGGGATTTTCAGTTGATGGATCACTGAGCTAGTTCTTGTCCTAATTATAGCATCAATAACATTTCTACATGGAGACTGAAGATTTTGGTTCTCTATAGAAGACCAGTTATCTTTAAAGGTTTTGATTTACTGGAACATTAATTTCATGTTACAATCATGTAATGGATTTTACACCTCTGAATCAGCCATTAACATTTTGTGTAAGATATGCTACATCTCAAATTTCTACCAAAGGCTGATGTGATAATTTAGCATTTAGGCTCTGCATTTAAAGGAGCAGTGTGTAGGATTTAGGGGGATCAATTGGCAGATATGGAGTATATTATTCATAATTATATTTTCATTAGTGTATATCACTAGTGAGTCCTCTTCTGCCATGTTGCACCAGCATGTTTCTACAGTAGTCCAGAGCAGACAAGCCAAACACTGGCTCGAGAGTAGGCATGGGTCGGTATGCTAACCTTTACCAAAATTTCACGATATTGCAATGACAGTTATAAATGTATTATTTTTGAAATGTCTGGGTAAACAACTTTTTTTCCATTGAACACAATGGATTTTATTTTTAAACCCACTGGCAGGTAGAGGGATTTCTAAAACACCGTTGTCATAAATGCTTTTGTGTGTGTGACTTTACAATTTAGTCCCGTGTAACTTGGATGTTCTACGACAGTACAGGTACTGTTTACGTCATTGTTTTTCTTCATGCCCTTGACCGTGGAGTGACACTTTTAAAAGCAAACAAGTTTTGCACCAGTGTCTCTCTCTCTCTCTCTCTCTCTCTCTCTCTCTCTCTCATCACACCCTAGAAATTAAAATAAATTAAATCTAACTATTTCCATATGTATTTACACATTAAAACGCTCAACATCAAAGTAAAAATACCATTTGAAAACATTCTTCAAATAACAATTATTCAAATGTAATTAGCAAAATACCTGGTTTGGATAAGTAATCAGACCCTTAGAGTAATCATTATAAACTTACTCAGGTATAACCAGTTAATTTCCAGATCACACACACTATGCTAATTGGCGCCCACCTGACATCAATTGTAGTGATTTTGATTACTTCCTAATAAAACCAGCTGTTCCATGATGATTCTATTACTAGTAGTGCAAGGCAACGCCAGAATACACCATGGTTGAAAAGGTTCTTTCAAAAGGGATAAAGTTGTGGAAAGGCACAACTTAAGAGAAAGATACAAAAAGATTTCAAAGGCTTTAACCATTCCTCTGAGTACCATTCATAGCATTATTAAGAAGTGGAAAGCTTATGGCAAAACCAACACTTTGCCTTAATTGGGCCATACCTCCATACTGGATGACCGAGCCAGGAGGACATTGATCAAGGAAGCTACCAAGAGGCCAATGGCAACTTTGAATGGCTTACAAGTTTTTATGGCTGAGATTGGTCGGTCTGTGCATGTGACAACAATGTCAGCATTACACAAAGCTTGCCTGTGTGGCAGGGGGGCAAGAAAGAAGCTTCTTCTGAAAAAGGGCCACACAGAGGCTCATTTGCGCTTTGCAGTTAAACAGATTGAACTTTTTGGACTGAACGGCAAGCGTTATGTTTGGTGAAAACCAAACACAGCACACCGCAGGGACTGGGCAATTGGTTTGGATTGAAGGGAAAATGGATGTTGCCAAGTACACTGAAATTCTTGAGGAAAACCTGCGGCCCTCTGCTAGACAGCTGAATAGGGGCAGGTGGTTTACCTTCCAGCACGACAATGACGCCGCCAAAAAAAAAACTATGCAGTGGCTTAAGGATAAGAAGGTGAGTCCTTGAGTGGCCAAGTCAGAGCCATGACCTAAACCCAATTGAAAATCTGTGGATGGACTTCAAGACAGCAGTCAATTGCCGCTCACCACGAAATTTGACTGAACTCGAACAATTCTGTAAGGAAGAATCTTGATGCGTAAGGCTAATAGAGACATATCCATTATGTTTTAGAACTATTGCTTTTTTTATGTTACTTGATTGTTGTTATGCAGAATGTGTAAATAAAGCTGTAACATTTATTTTAATTTTTAATTGGTTTTGATTTAAGGCTGTCAGATAAAAAAGTGACTTTTTCAAAGGGTATGATGATTTTCTATAGACACTGTATATATTGATTAGGGAGCTTTAGAGATGCTAGTTGGCAGATCTTTGGACCATCTAGTCTTTGTGCTAAGCTAACTGGCAGCTGGCCCCAGCTTCATATTTACCATAAAAACTCAGCTGCTGGTGACCTTCTACCGTTCCACCATCGAGAGCCTGTTGACCTATGCTGTGACAGTGTGGCACTCCAGCTGCACGGAGGCTGACAGGAAGCGACTGCAGAGGGTGACAAACACTGCACAAAAAATAATTGGCTGCCCTCTGCCCTCTTTGACTGCCATTTACAACTCCCGTTGTCTCAGTAGGGCCAGAAACATCCTGAGGGACACCACCCACCCCGGCTCCCATCTCTTTAACCTGTTGCCCTCAGGCAGGCGCTTCAGGTCAATACGGGCCAGAACAAACAGACTCAGGGATAGCTTTTTCCCCAAAGCTGTCACCATACTCAACCTACACTCAGACTTGCACTAATGTATTGTATATGTATGTATGTCTTATTAATGTGTGCGCTTTTAGAGAGTTGCTCTCCAAATCTCATTGTACTGGTACAATGACAATAAAGGCTTTCAATTCAATTCAATTTCAATACAAATATGAGGGTGGTATGGATCACATACTACTCTCTGCATTTTTTTTGAGAGGCTTTATGACTGTATTTCTGTATGTGACGTTAGAACCTGCTTGACATTGAAATATAATTTTAATGCTGTTGAGATCTGTATGAGATCTGTTGGGAGCTGTATGAGATCAAACATTGGGAGTAGACTGTTTTGCCTAATGAGACAATGAATTATCTCTTAACCCATCAGCTCTGTCCCACATTAACCAGTTTGCCGGCAGGAAGGGGAGACCTGAGATTAAACAGCAAATGTGTAGTAGTGCGTCTTATTGTCCATGTAAATTATTGTGGGTAAATAAAGTAAATAAACCTGTTTTGCAGTTGATTAAAGCCCCATGTTCTCAGTGTTACTTACAAATATATGTTGAGTGAGGCGTACCGTCCTTTAGTGTAATTGTAATTTGAAATTAAAGAATACCAAAGTAGCAGATTGACTAAGACAACCAAATAAACCAAACAAAAAATGACTCCAGTGTAGCTGACCTTTAGCGTGTTACATTTCATGTACAGTGTCATGTTATATAGCTTTGGTTGTAAGAGACGTCCACATTAATGTTCATTTTTATAGAATGTCTGCCACGCCTGGAGTGGTAAATAGTCCAACATTTCTGAATGGGTTAGGTCAACCCTGTCAGCTCTCACACTGATATACTGTAAGCACAGAGTCTCACACTTGACAGGATTTTTAGGAAAGTGAAAATAGAAAGGAATTAACCATAGTTTTCACAGATTATATATATATATATATATATATATATATATATATATATATATATATCCTCTTGGTTTAAGAGCACATCTATTTTTAGATCTGAAACAATAAAGAGGCCTTACCAAAATCTTAACAGTGTTGTTGTGGTGTACAGAAAATGATAGTCCCAATTCTTCTTTCAACCACTCTGTGTTCGAAAGGGAAAGAACATAATTAGTCCTGTATTGATTTTGAATTATGTCAATTTTGCTGCTGTTCTGGGAAAACCAGAAACAGCGGCAACAACAGCAGTTGTTGATCTTGTAGGTGGTTAGTTATGTTAACCCATTCCTACCCACAACTGAATTGCAGCTGAGCTTAGCAATCTGAAAATAGACATTTTTGGACATTTATGTTTCTGTGTAATATTACTCACAGGCGGTAAATGTCTGCTGAAACACTGGGCTATTAGATATGATGTTAAAGATCCAATATGTAATCTATCAACTGTAATAAATCCAAAAATGACCCCATTGTGTTGAAATACTATCTTTTCTGACAACAATGCTAATACTAGTATTTTCTCCTTTTGAAATTTCCCTTCTGTGAGTTCTGTGTGTTGGTATCAAATGACCAGTTTGACAGCCAGGCCGGGTTACCAGATATACCTGTAAAAACGTAAACACAGCGCCCTTCAGCTGTAATGTACAAGCTGTTATAAGTAGTGTCTACAATTTGGTTGCATGGCATCTACTTTAACACATTTGGGATCTAATGTCATTATATTTGATTTCAAATGAGATAAAATGGTGTCTCTGTCTCATAATAATTTATAAGACAGCAGGTTATTATAAGAATGTAATGCCCTATCAGGCTTAGCGTTTAGTCAGACAAAACCCTAAGAACTCAGACAATGCATTTATTTGGCCTTTATTTATGTTTCACTTTCTTATGTGTCATTTGCCGTAAACTGAGTCAAATCAGGTCACATCTGGTCGCTACTTCACACGCCCCTTACAGCCTATATACAGACCATGTTGTAAATATGATGTGATTAAATGGATTTGTCCCACACAGTACAGGAATATAGTAGACTATTACAGGTGGAAAATGAAAATATAGGGGACTGGAAGGGTTGTAGATATATTTGATTGTAACCACAGTGCAGGCTCTGTTGAACTTTTTAACTAACATTCTCTCTTTGTAACACTAGGGAGCTGCAGATTCTCCGCTAATTCATTTGTTCATCGCCACATTATGCAAACCTTTGACATCACACATTCTCTTGTTTACACAATTAACAAATAGGCTATTGGTTATACAATATATGAGATATAAATGTGCCTATTGAGCAGTAGGTCTATAGCAGCATAATTTCCAGCTCAAAGTAAAATGCAACGAGCTGATTCATTGCGCTGGGCAGCTGAGTGGAAGTAAGACACATGGCTCAGAAGGAATGGAAGAAGAAAAGTTTTGCGATGTAATGCAAAACATATTGCGAAGAAACGCAAAACATATTGGTCCTTATTTACGAAACCAATGTATGACAGAACAGTGCACACATATGCACACGGGCCACAATGGAATACTACATCGGATTGATTAAGGGCTGATGGCTCGGTCTTGCTTCAGCGGGGGAACCATACTATACACGCCAGAAAAAGTCTGCCACATTGTTTTAGCTTGTGGGGTTCTGCACAACATCGCACAGGTAAACAGAGTGCCATAAATGTAGTGATGGAGCCAGATGACCCAATGCCCAGAAAGCAGTGTTCAGCACAGCCCCAGAAGAATACAGGACATTACTGTTAGTGTAATATTAGTGTTATTAGTGTTATGTTTGGCAATGATATTCAATATAGGAAACATGACGATGCACAAAATGTTATGAATTTTTTAGGTTTTTGTTTCTCTTTTGACGTTAGGGGCCGCAAGTGAACAATTTATTTCTGTCATTGACCAACATATTTTGGCTTGTTTTTCCAGCACCTAGGCTGTCAGGGTTGGGGTGGTGGTCCAGCACGGGGCGGAGGACACACGCTCTTCCTCACAGCTCTCGGTTGCCTGGCTTAGACCGATAAAAAGTAACATAAGTAAAGTAAAAGACACTGCATAAACTCTGCTACTGTGTGTTTATTTAAATATAAGTACACCAACATGTAGGCCTAAGTGATTATATGAACCAGTAAATCACTACTGGGACTATGGCATACATGTGTTAAGGATGTACAAATTAGGGTGGCCTCTAGCTCACCCAGTAAGAGCGTTTGCCCCATAATGGCTGAGTCCTGCAGCGGCCCGGGTTTGAATCTGACCTGCGTCCCTTTGCTGCGTGTCATCCCCCATCTCTCTCCCCCTTCAATGTCCACTATCAATAAAGGAAAAAAATCCTCAAAAATGAATGTTTAAAAAAAGAAGATATTTTATATTTCTAATATTTGTCTAAATTAGCTGATTCCTCTGCTGATAATTGAGGCAAGTCAAGCTGATTCAATCAGCTGTCACAGTGGGTTTTATCCAAAGTAACTTCTGATTCATACAAATTGGAATAACATGTCTGAAAGGATTTATTTATTTCATTAAAGTCAGTTCTAATATTACCATCTGAAGATTTAATAGCAGGAATATCTGCAAAATGGTCACAGGACCTTATTCCCATGGCAAGTAAATTTCTTTCTCGACTAGTAATCATTCTAAAGCTATTGGTCAGTAAAATTAGTTTGCAACAATGAGTCTAACCTGGTGAACTCAGCTATAAGGTTTTGTAGTTGGATTGATATAGATTTGAGTGCAGTAGAACAGAACTGTATGGTATTGCTCCTAATAAAACCTGGTATCGCGTCCCACAATATCCTGGGGTCTTCTACAGAGCCAACATTAATGTTTGCAAATATCTGGAATTCTGCTATGAACTGAGTGATTTAGGATCCATTTTTCAGCAACGAGCAATTAAAGCGCAATCTAGCAGCACGTTGAGACAGACGGTCTAGGGTGGTGACGCAGAGAACCCCTTTATGGTCAGACAATGCCATTGGAAGTAACACCACTTTATCAATTGAATAAAAATAATTGAGGGGATGCAAAAAGAAAATCTATTCTGGAAAAGATTTATACGTATCTATGAGACCCAAGCTGCTGGCCCATGATTTCAAAGCATTTGGGTTTGGATTTGGGTTGTGCCTGAACCCCAGTGACCTTTGCGTTTGACCGATAAATATTTGGGTCCACACAGCATTGAAGTCTGCACCAACAACAAAATGAACAGTCCGTTAACTTATTTAGCATTAGATTGGTGAGCGTACCATAGAAACTGTCATCAAAAATATTAGTGCAATTTTTAGTTTATTCCAGATATGAGGAGCATAGAAACTGAATGCTGCTTTACCCTGTTTAGTTCACTGGATAATTTTTTGATGAATACAAAAACAAACATACAGCTAAGCAAAAGTAACAAGCTGCTGGTTGATAAATTATAAAAAAAATAGGTGGTTTATGTGCTTGTATTGAGAGTGTGACAATGAATGGTTATCATGCTATTTCACAGTTACACTTTATTATAATGTGGCTCTGATGAAAATGCAATTCTGATTGGTCAATTACGGCATTCTACGGTATGTTATTTCTGAACAGCATACTACTGCTATGGACGCAGTTTTGATCCCAAAACTCTGAGAGGACCATTTTGATATCAATAAAATCATTTTTTAAATCAATATTTTATGTATGTATGAAATCAATGACTTGATTTCATTAAACCCCAACAGAGTGATGCAGGACCATGTCATTAGGGTTAAATGCGCTGTAATGACCTGCTTGCTCTATATTATCCTTATGCATATAAAGCACAGTAAAAACTAGGATAGTAACTAACAACACAAAGGAAAAAGTTACTTACCTGCCTGCATTTTAAAAACATCAGTCATGAACTTTCATCAAAAGAATTCACTAAATATGTCATAAGAGGGTTGTTCATATGGATTCGAACCATGAACACAGTAAACAAAACTCCAAACTGTATGCTACAAAATTCCACTTTAACGACAAATAGTTGTAAACAGCACAGCATGGGGGTCTGACAGCCACAAAAAAGGTTTCATGTAAAACAAGAGAGATGCATTTTTATTTTTGTGTGCATGGGTATTAATGAACATACTTTTGTTTCTGCAAACATATGTTAGCACTCGTATGCTTTGTGTTTCTGTATGAGAACACTTTGGAGGAGGAAAACTGTGGCTATAAGAAGTGGAGGCCTTTGCGACTCTCACCATGTCTTCATACATGCATGGAAATATATCAAGGAGAAAATTGCCTTGTGTTTGTCATTATTACCCTCCGTCTGCTGTGATGTATTGTATCAATGCACTTTTTGAAGAGGTATCAATACGGAAAGAGCAAGGTCCATCAGATCCGACAGTACAGTAGAATCAAGTATCTCCTGAGTAAGGAAATAAGTTGTTAGTGTTAACAAGGAGGAGATGGATACGTTGGCAGGTTGAGCTGGAGGGGATATATTCCCTGCTCCTGACCCCGTCAAGGTGAGGTATCATATTTATTATTTACACTCCGAGGACAGACACAGCACATTCTGTTCTCTTAGTCTCAATATCTGATGTTTTATTTGTTTCCAGAAGTCCTTGCTTTTGCTGTTGGAAATTCATCATCCAGTAACTAAAAAACTAAAAAACAGCCCATCTGGATCTCATACAGTAAGAGTTGCAGGACACCGCCCCCTCCTGTCCTCACAGGTGAGGTTGGCCCTCAGTCATTCAGTCTGTTTTGACTCAGTGCCAACAGAGCATCATGTTACTAGATACTGAGACCACTAACGCAATCATTATGATTAATGTTTTGTTGAATCATTTGACAAGGCTGAGTGCCTTCAAAAGGAGCAGTTTGCAAACATGAGTGACTGTTTAACGTTGTTTATGGCTCTTGAAGAAGTATGCTAATTTAGCTCTTGAAAAATGCATTAGGTTCCATTCATAACACGAGAATGATATAAAGCACGTTGTGTACAAGTAAATAAGGCAGGCTGACAATCGCTAAGAATGTCAATTCTTTTAAACCTGACTAAACAAGAGGAAAGAAAATAAAAGCTACAGGTATAGGCAGATCAAACTAAATGATTTTGTAAATGGGTGTCAAAAGCAGAGCCTGATTATTTGGAAGAAGTTTTGCTATTTGAATATTACAACACACATTCTAGCAGCAATGCCAGCATGCACAGTAAAACCTCTGCTAATGGTCCAAAATGGCTGGTCTTTAACCAGCCAAAAAAGCTAATTCCACTCCACTTCTTGTTACTCTCCACTGGCTCTGGGTTGCTGATCGCATCAAGTTCAATAATGCTTGCTTACATAGTGGTCGGCCTCTCTCTCACTCACTCTCTTTCACTCAGAAATTGTCATTTCATATGCACAAAATAATAAATAATTTACAACAAATGCTACGACTACATTTTGAAGGATTCACTCAACTTTTATTTAGACAAACACAGGTCTGAGATACAGATTTCCAAAAATTAGATGCAAGTTTTAATGTATTCCATGTGCAGTAAGTGCTCTTAATTGGTTCCTTTCACAGCAAGGCATTTTATTTTTCTTATCTTTATTTTTTCTGTAGCAGCTTTCATTGCTCCTATCATACACCCTTTATGTTTTTCGGCATTAGGTACAGTACATTTAATGTCTTCAATGGTCTTAGTGTGTTTTACTGTGTTTGTTTCTCCTTTTATGTTTGTGTTACTGCAAAAACAAGTTCCTGTTGTGGTAGAAAAAAAGATCTGAACTGAATTTATAATGAGATTAGACTTGCAATAGGCTCTCAGTTACTTTATAAACATTAAAAGCAAAGAAAGAGCTTTTCACTCAGCAAGATGGCCTTGTACCTACTCTACCAGATCATCAGAGGACTCCTTTTTGTCTAAAATATCTCTGATGCACACAGTTACTCTGGAGACACATTCACTCTCTTGGTGATGATGTTCTGAAGTTAGAAAGGAGCCTGATGATGCTGAGCTGTAATGCACAAAATCTGTGCCAGGGACACAAGACCCATTCCGCCTCCTGTGGGAGCCCATCACAGCACCTGTATCTGCACATAAAAAGCTAGCAGGGAATGTTATCTCTGTATGGGTGTTGCCTGCTGTTGTGCCATTTATCACCCTGCTGCTGTCTGCTTTATACCAGCTGAATGCAATTTGGAGCAATTAAACTGGTAAAACAGACAGTTTGAATCTGTGGGTCTTTCCCATTTCTAAATTTGTGAATCCCCGATTCCTCTCCTCGCGTCTTAATCCCGCCCACAGGAGATTTGAATCGAGGAAGAGCCCAGAGGAGAGAGAAATCGAGGCAACAGCCATTTAACAAACACAAGGCATCTCTGCCTCCGAGCCGTCATTAAAAGCAAAGCCAATTAAATATGACGAGCAACACCACTGCATCAGCTGTCTAGCGTTCTGTTATACGCCTGCATTTTATGATCTCTGTCAGAAGAACAGAAGTGTTCATGACAACCTCTATATTCATTTTGAATTTCATTCACAACGTAGATAAGAATGTACAGGGGTCGTAGATTTATATTTGTTGTATTAAAAACGCACGCACTCACGCACACACTTATAATAGCTTAGGCCTACATGACATATATTTCGTGTAGAACACTACAAATGTTTGTATGAAAAGAACTATACAAATATAATGACTAGGCATATATTATACTGAACAAAATGAAAAATGGAGACAAAAACAAAAGTGTTTTTTAAAGAGCTGAACTCAAAGATCTAAGACTTTTTCTATACAAACAAAAGGCTTATTTCTCTCAAATGTTAATGTTAACTGTATAGATAGATAACTAATCTAATGGTAATTCAGCTAGCTAACACATCCCTGTCTTCTGTCTCAGTCTCCCGGCTCTGCAAGGCTTTAGTCGGGAGAGAGCTGAGAGCTGACAACAGTCCTGGGACCCATCCACAGTCAGCCCCCAGCCAGCTAGCAACCATCCACTATCATTACAGCCCCGGCCCGGGGACCCATTCACAGTCAGCCCCCAGCCAGCTAGCAACCATCCACTATTATTACAGCCCCAGCCCAGGCACCCATCCACAGTCAGCCCCCAGCCAGCTAGCAACCATCCACTATCATTACAACCCCGGCCCAGGGACCCATCCACAGTCAGCCCCCAGCCAGCTAGCAACCATCCACTATCATTACAACCCCGGCCCAGGTACCCATCCACAGTCGGCCCCCAGCCAGTCTAAACTCCGGTGCTACTGAACTTTCGGGAAACAGACCCGGGAATCCGAGTCAGAACAGCGGCCATTTGTAACGTTATACCTTCATTAGCTTTACCGGTATACCCCCCCCTTTCGCTTTTAGCCGTCTTTACAGTTAGCTAACTAAATTTACCAGACAAAACAGGAATAAGGCACCAAAAGGACTACTAGTAATTTAAAGATGTGTTGGCATTGGATCTGGACGGGAAGGATAACTCTGGAGTTGGGGTGTGTTGCGATTCTGCCTTCTCACTCAGGTTCGCGATTTTAATCCCTATACACTATATCACATGGTATTTTGAATGGACTTTGACTAACGTGTATTCCAGGCTAATGGATAACTTGATATTTTATTTATTAAGCTTGATATTTGTGCTGCTACATCAGTCTGTACTGTCTGTCTGCTGAGGCAGATCCTCAGCTCACTGGACAGTTATTGATGGATTTTTTTGGCCTCAGATGACATTAAAAAGTTTTTATATTTTCAGGCTGGGCAAAATTCAACATTCAAGGCTTCAATGTGAAAAAGCCAGGTCTAACAACATTCTTTTTTTCTTTTCCTTTTTACATTTTACTGAGTTTACGATCATTAAATTGAAATTCATGTAAAAAGAGCATCTGATTATATCTTCCTGAAGTATCATCTTGATCAAAGCAGCTGCACACTTTGGAGCAAAGTGGTTAAATCAAACTAACATACAGAAATATACTCTTCATGGCTCTGCTAATTGACTAACAGTAACATCTTCTGCCACAGACTTTTGGTCAAAATAACCTTATACTTATTTTAATTAATAACAGCAGGATCAGGGTTACTGCTGGCTACTGGAGGTTCAGACATTTGATCCTGCAAAGTCTTTGGCCAGTGATTACTGTGATCTTACAAATAAATGTGATTCCATAATAAAGTGTGACCAATACAGTTTTTTTAAGGCCGATTTTGATATTTCAGAGTTTAAAAAAATATAATACTGATATATTGGTCAATATTAATTATTGTTACACAACCCATAAAGTTTTTTGATAACGATTCCTTAAATTTTGACAAAAAAAACATAATTTAATGATTGATAATTGAACAATGACAACATTTTGTATTCAAGATATTTAACTCTGACACTTAAAGTAATGCAACTGACTCAGAACCAAAGTAATCATAGTTTTGCTTTAGCACATCCAATTACAGCAACAGTCAATAATTCATCCTCTGTCTTTTTTTATTGATTTTCTTCACCAGCGATTTTCCAAATTTGCCACAGTTTGAAATTGGATTTATGTGACATTCGCATGGAAATACACATAGTATGGTCCTGATTGAATGAGACATCTGTGTTAGCAGAGAAGTGTACTCATAACATTAGAGACAAGCCTGCTCTCACACAATAAGGCCTGTCACATCTCCATCAGCTGGTGAGAGATGCTACAAATGAGTAATTGCCTGATGTCCTCTGCAGTATCCTTTGATGGGTTAGTAGCCCCTTAAAAGTTGTGTAATGTGTAATGTAGGTATGTAGCAATTACCGGTGTAACGGTACACCACGATAAAAATGTTTTCAATAACAATCACCGTTTTCATTTCAAATATCATTATTATTAGGGTTGCACAGTATTGACAAAATGTGATATTAGAGATATTGATTATGAGCATTGTGATATCAATATTAATTTAGATATTTTTTAAACATATGTAAAATGACAAAAGTTATGGGAAAACATCAAAATATATTCATAACAAATTAAACAAGTTTTTTTACAACACAAGGTGTATTTCAACTGACAAAATAAACAAAATATTGCATATTTTCGACATATTGAAAAAAATTATATTTATATATTTAATCAACATATCTTGCACCCCTAATTATTATTACAGTGGATTAATAAAAAAATATTTTTTATCACAGTGGATTACCCCAGTGTGGAAACCATGTGTTTAATCCTTCCCAGCTTCTCCTGAATTTGCCGCGCAAGCGCACTGCATGACCTACAACATGCATTTCTTGAAGTTGGAAACATGGCGTGAATAGGAGATGACAGCGCTCAGGACATTTATCAGCCCTCTAAGAGGACTAAGTCTGAAGCATGGGCATATTTTGGTTAATATAAGTAAGCTGAAGGACAGTTGATTGAAGATGATTATCCTGTCAGCAGAACGTGCAGGAAAAAAGTTACTACTAAAGGCATTGAACACATTTTTGAAAATACAGCGATAACACCAAAAACCGTGATCATTTTGGTCATTCGATAAATCAATCCCTCGGATTGTTCCTTAATGCAAATTTTCCTTGTGCAGCTTTAGACTCAAAATTAAAAAAAAACCTCAATAGTATATTTCAACTTAAAGTTCAGAAAACTGTGATAGAGATGTGAAGGTGCGAGATGCTGGCTTGAGCTGCTAAAAGTTGAGTCAGCAACATAAACCTGAATACTAGGACCTATAGGGCACATCTGAGTTATAAGGTCCTTCACTAAAACAGACACAGATATGCAATGGTGTTAAATTTGTTGTTTGAAAGGGTTTGCATCACAATGCTCTGAAATCGAGTTTTTTTTTTCTTCTAAAGAGATATATGTATACATTTTAACCAGTCTCTCAATGTAACACAGCTGAGAACTGGGATGTATAAGGTAAATTTGCACACCAGCAATCACCTGTCACATGATTCATCAAAATATCTTTTAAAAAACTGCATTGGAGATTATTGATGGTGTCACTGTCACATCAATTCATATTGAATTAAGAAAGTCAAACTGAAATAATGAATGGACATGCAATAATTGATTATGTTAATGTGATTACAATGTTGTCCCTCACCTCAAATCAATGGACATAAAATGGACTGATTATTGGCCGATTTGCATCTCAACAAATGGGCAAATATACTGCAATGCTAGAGCTGTAAACGGAAATCAGATCTAAGAGTAAATTAAAAATACCTGAATCTGTAATTCATTGTGCTTTACATAAATTAACTGATTGGATTGGTGCAGTTTCAGTTTAATATTTAAGACAAAAACAGCACTAATGGCTGATGTTTGAGATAATTATGAGATGTTTACAGACACAGAAGTGGGTAACATAATTGTTTTGTCATGAAATTGGTGTCTAAATAAAATTATGGATTGAATATTAAAGATATAGTGTAGGTTGAAAATATTATGATAGGACTTTTGTCGACATCCCGTTATAAGAATGACAAATATTTGACATGATGCTTTCTCCACATTAACCTGGTTACTCCTAAAATCTTAATTGATTTCAGTTACACAAAGAGCTGTTTACTGTGTGAGCATAATGTCAAAAAATTGCCACTTTACAAGGATGGACGATACACCCCATTAATGCTGAATTTGCGTTCTTGACAACACCAATTTACTATGCCATTAAGAGGCATCTTATTCCTTGCATGAGTGGAGCAGAGAGGAGTTTGTTATGGGCCAGAGGAAGCATATTCATAAATGATTCATTTCACAAATTCTTCCACCACAGCATAAGAGTGTAATAAATTGCTTTCGGTTATAGGTCAAAATAATACTCTTTTTGTTGTATCATAAAACCCAATACCCTGAAGAGAGACTTATGTCAAAACCTTGGTGAATTATTAAAACACGGGTGTGCCCGTTAAAACACTTTCCCTCACACCCGTAATAGATCATAAAAATAGGGTGCATTAAGTCAAATTGAGCAGTATATTCTGGCTAAGGACTCACACTAGCACAACCTGAAGCTTCAAATATACAATAAATCTGATTTATATTTGAGCCTCTTTCAGTTTTTGTTCTGTGAACTTGTTCGGGTTAAATACTTTCATGTGTTTTGAGAGTCAACTGCATCCTGTAAAAACACATTGCCTGGTCAAAAAACAAACCAACTACATACAGTACTGTACCAGTGTACTCTGTGACCCCCAGTGGCTTCACTGCAGGGTGAAAATATTTTACAACCACTCTGTACATAAAAGATATACAAGAAAATAAAAGCAGCTTGAAGATGTTAAGCGATGCAAAACAAAAGGCCTGCAATAACACAGGCGTCTGTGTTGACTCCACGGTAACTTTTTAAGTTGTACTTTGTAGCAGTGTTCTTTGGAAATGTATTGTATTGAAAGGTGTTTCTAACATTTTCTACACCAATTTTATTACCAAATTAGCACCAAATATATTTTTTTTTCTAGGAGACAGTTTTGTTATTATTGGACTGTTGTATTAAATGGCATTACAATATATAAAGCTTTCTATTTTCTCTGAACATAATATTAAATTGCATAAATGGAAACATACATTTGTCAACAGCAAACTGTTCCACGATTCCCGCTGCAACTAATGATTATTGACATTGTCAATTAATCGGTGAATAGTTTTCTCAATAAACCATTAATTGTAAAACGTCAGCAACAATTTTCCAGAGCCCAAGGTGATGTCTTCAAACGCCTTGTTTTGTCCAACCCCAAAACCTAAAGATATTCAGTTTACTATCATTAAAGACTACGGAAAAATATTCAGACATTCACAGTCTGAAGTCATCATGAAGCAGACACAGCTGAACATGTTTTAGCAGTACAAAATAACCTTCTGCACCTCCATAATTTCTGTGTCTTGAGCAGCCAGCTCTCTCACTTCTTGTAGATGACAGCAAACAAGTCTGAACTTGCTATGGTGTTTCAAGGGGAAATGTTACTGCAGCCGGGCTACATGATGAGCATTTAATGTGCCGGCAATATAGCCGCACTTCAAAGATGCTCTGCTAACCATGTCTGTAGCTTGAGAAGTAAGGTGATACATTTTGAGTTCCCGTTGAATTTGACTTAAGAGCCTGCAAAAATATTCACACTGTGAATATGCATATAAAAATTATTTGTGCATATAAAAAAATTGAGAAGACAAAACAGTCCCTTTGAGTTTCAGGCTTGCCTTTAAAGGAACTCCTAAGATATCCATTTATTCACGGTTTGATCTGAATTATGTGGCTGACTTTACCCAGGAGTAGCTGCTCGTGTTGGATGAAGATGAAACATCTTGGTACTTGTTCATGCTGCTGTTAATATGTAAACTGGCTAATGATGACTGATGTTTTCTTAAATGTTGCTAACACGCCTCACATGTTCTACTTTTTAATTGTCATTGTGAGCATGTTAGTATGCTGGCATTAGCTAAGTACAGCCTGACACAGCTGCAAGCATGGCTGTAGACTCGTAATCGTATTGCCCAATAAAAAAGTATTTGTAATGCTGTTATGCTATTTTACTGCAGCAGGGAACATGTCAGAGAGCCTATCTCACACGGATGTATTTCTGAAATAAATTGCTTGAGTGATTGCTGACCTAAGTATTGTCTTTTCTAAACCAGACTGAAGCCCTGCATGAAATACAGATAATAAGAAGACATAGCCAACATGAAGAGCTCTAGCTAGCAACTGAAAAAATGCATAATGAAGCTTTTTCCTCGTCTCCATTCATTGCTTCCTCTAAGCTTTTAGATGTATGTTAGATTCTCCATGCTGTAAATCAGTTTAAGACACAATCTCCTCCAGAACTTCCACCACCGTCCAAACAAGTGAGCCTTAAAGTACCACGCCCAGTACCACTAGGAACCAATCCCTAATCAGCATGCTCTTTCAGCTCCTTCCACAGTCTCTCCTCTTCAGGCCAAATCACTACAATATCTAACCACCAGAACCAGCAGGAGTGAATCAGAGCAGATGATCAGATTTGGAGGTGATGTTCCTGACAGTTAATAAGCTGTGGGGTGGAAAGTAATTTTATGTACCGCAGTTTGTCTCAGTTTAATTGGGTTTAACTCATCACTGATCATATCTGGCAAGCAGCTTTGCCTCAGAGAAATGTTTGCTTAACTAAAACTCTAGTCTGATATCCTCCAGAGACACATCCTCACCCAAAAACAAACACTGGTTTATGATTATATGTGCATATTCAGATCAGTGTTTTAAAATAATTCCTTCCCCTGATGTACTACTTACGCTCAATGCCAGCTACATCTGATCCATAATAAACTGCTAGGTTGGAAATAAACTGACTTTTATACACTACTGTTCTCTGTATTCAGTCGGTCAATGAGATTAATCTTTAACTAGTTTATGACTTCACAAAAGCTTTAGTCAGACTTTGTCCCTTTATAAAAACCTTCACAGTCTTCATTTAAAACAGCTACACTGATTTATTAGAAAATGAAAGTCATGTTTTATATGGAACACACTTGAATAACTTCTGCAGTGATTGCATTGACTTGCACTGTAGTGAGTGGGTGAATGATGCTCCTCAAATGTATTTGGCCATTTTGCTAATACCAAGGTTCCGCTAGTCAGCATTTCTGTCATTATTTCCTTCAAAAACGATAAATCAATATTTTGACTCCAAAACAGAAGTAGCATTTACCGGTACACACTTCTGATCTTTGTGTCACATTGCTTACTTGTTTGTTGTTTGAAAGTCCTGTTTCTGAATTTTGCTGATCGGACTTGGCAAACTGAAGCCAACAATAGGATACAAAAAAGGAGGTGTCATAGGTTGTAAACAAGCAAAACTGCTGATTTGAGATTTATTTAGTGGACTTCATAAGTGCTTATACAGTAAGAAGTTTCTTTTTTGCAGTTTGAATGCATAATTTAAAATCTTCATTTTTTGAAAACATTCAGATGTTACATGACTACAGGTCTCACTTGAAAAACTATCTTCTTATTCACATTAAGTGTATCAAGAATCTAAAAAATACATCATGTTAACACTGGCTGTTGTGATAAAGTTAATGACTCACACAAGAAGGCAATTTGTAGTCACCCGTTACCGCAAGTCATCATACAAATAAATGCTATACTATCAACAGTGTGTTATGTGTCAAGTCATCTCAGTGGATGTGGCATTAAAGGCACGGTGTGTCTAAAAAAATATAAGAGCAGCTGGACCATCTGATGACCTATAATTTAGTTCCTGAACACATGTTTTTAAACTTATGTTAGTTAGTATATACAGTACATCATACACAGTTTTATCAGCTGCTTTGTTGTAACAGTAACACAATCACAAATGTTAATTACAGTTTCATGTAAGTTTCTGTTTACAGATAAAAGTTTAAAAAGATGTCCTATTTCTTAAAGAGATTTGAAAACTATGACAAAACAGGTTAACAGATGCAATTCCAATATTTGTGCACAAGAGGGAACAACCTAGCAATGAAAGTAATAACATATAAAAATATGTCCGCTCACTGTCTGTTTTAAGAAATCTTTCCTCTATAAATAACTGCAATATTGCTAACATTGCAGTTATTTACTCAGCAAAAACACCCATTATTCCCATTAGTTAAGCCAATACATCTGCAGCTGCATTCATCTGGTTCTGCCTTAACTAATTATAGCCATCTGGTAGAAACTGCATCTCAGACTCAGGAACATTGATATGGATGATTGTATGAACACATCTGTGCAGCGAACAGTAAAATATTCAACGTTTCACCTCCGGCTAATTAGTTTAAACAAGAACTCAAGCTTACCCAGACTGCAGTAACTCCATCTGTTGTAGGGGCAGTTTTTTTCTGGGGAAGACACACTAATTACCACAACATGCAGTCATTAAAGGCAGGGTTTAAACAACTTTGTTCCTCTCGTTTACATTTACAGCTCAAAAGCCTCTTTGCAGCATATAAATGCCATTCATCATTTGGAAAAGATTGAGCCTTCCATTTTAATTCATGGACACCTCAGTCCAGTATAAACTCTGAAATAGCTGTTCTTTATAACTACTGTGTGATTCATAAGAACACATAATTTAAAACACACGCACACCAAATGTTTTGAGCCACCAATATGTGAGCGTGTAGAGTACATTCTGCATATAATCTGATTTGGCTGGCATGTGCAAGTTAAGGCAATTAGCTTACGTTCAGTCCAGCATAGGCACATTGCCCTTCAGTTCAATCTCAGGTCAGGAGCATTAGGACCTTTTACTGATTCACTGTAAATTGAGATAGATGCCTGGAAATATTAGGCTCTATGGACAATCAGGTAGGAGAAGATTCTTCATCTCTGTGTTGTTGTGGTTTTGGACAAGCAATTGTGCATTGTATAAATCTAAATGTTTCGTAGCATAGTTGAGCCTAAAATGTTCTTTGTTGCCACTAAAATCTTGTTATATAAAATCTATGGTGGGTGTAATTATACTGCTGCTTATTTATTTATTTATCCTATTAATTTATTTATGTAGTACACTGTAGACTCGCTGAGTATTGATTTTAGCTTTCATGCAACTACAGTGATAAGATTGCTGGCGGGAGCAGCAGTGGTCCACCACTAATGGTAATAACCAAAGCCAATGGCCTCCATGCACCAAGCCAGCTTTCTGTTTTAATGTAATTGGTTTATGATTTATTGAAACATGTGAGTCAAGACAGCCTTATTTGTCCAAAACCACAACAACACTTGAACGCCCTATAATGAAACCCTCTGCCCTCTGTTCAGCACGGCGGTGAACTTTGATGTGCAAAAGCCATTTAATTACAACTTGGGTGCATAGTTTCTATACCAACCTTAAATGATTTATTGTTTGTAGTTGCTCAATTGAATCCAAATTACATCCGAAAAACCAGCACAGATCACAATAACAGGCACCTTGTGTTTTGTATTATATTTGTAGTGGTATGTCCTTAGAAGCCATGTCAAACAAATCATCATCTCGCTTGTGCACACCTGCAAATTAGAGATGCACCGATTACAATTTTCTAGGCCAATTACAATTTCCTATTTTTATTGAGTTTGGCCTGCCGATACCAATTTTAGCCAATTCCGATTTCATTGTTTCTAACCACTTTACAGAACACACATATATATTTTTTTTCTATCTTTTCTTTAATAGAACATTTTACAGTTTGTATAGAACATATTTTGAACAGATAATTGATCACTATCAAATAGAAATATATAGATTACTCTTGGTGTGGGAAATTCACACACATCTAAAGTGCAATGTTATGGAAGAACCATTTCCTTCTTTTGATATCCAATATCCATGTCTATCGGCTAGTAGCTAACATGAGCGGTAGCTAGCATGGGTATATTAACACTGTATATAGCTAGCGTCACTGGTTCCACGTTCAGACACCAATCACTGCTATTGGCCATATTCAGATACCTCCGACCTGATGCACTTTCTGGTCTTTTCGCCTTGCTTTACGTTTCCGATCATCACCAAAAATGTTAGCAGAATTAATCTATACCCATCTAACAATCTATTTATGAATTTTCCTATATGTACATGGTAATTTAATGTCTAATTAGTATATGAAAGTGACTTTGATAAGGGAAAGAAGTAAGAACGCTCGGGCAACGATCTTTAAAAAGTCTAAAAAGTTTCTATTTTACTGTACTGGAAATTAAGGAGGTTTTATTGCATAATTCAGAGTTGTTAAAGCATGGCATTTTATTGTGAAGAACGAAAGTACAATCTGGTAGATTTGACAGCATTGACGGGATTTGATAGAACGTTAGGTAATTAGTGTCCGAACGTGGACACAGCAACGCTAAGTGCCTAGATAATGTTAATGTCAATTAATGGAATTTTATCACTTTTGTAACCAACCTTGAGTGTCTGGGCATGGTTTTTTGTATGATATTTTTAGTCATAATTCTTCCTCCTTTCCGTCAATTGTATTCCCTTCCATTAGCACCCTTCCATGAGCACCCTTACCAGAAGTGCTCGTGACACTTTTTTCTTTTACAGATCCCCGCATGTTTGGACTAGTTGCAAAGTGCTAAGTCTCAAAAGCTGAACTGCATCCTAACATTTGTTGCCAGGGCAAACAGAGTTGCTATATGCAGGGCTCAAATCCAATACAGTACAAACATCCTCCTGATCAGCCCGATCAGGTAGTATGGTATCTATTGACTGTGTAGATGGATGTCAGTAAATGGTACTGTAATGCTCATCTTACTGCGGTAAATGGGAACATTCAGTCAGATTTCTCTTGCTCTGGGGAATAGCAGTGATCCTGAAACTGTTGAATGTTCTCACGTTGCCAGGCTTTTCCACACTGCTATAAGAGCCCCAGAGGCTGGATCTATGATTGGCCAGGCGTCCGTGCTCGCGCAAGGTAACAGAACCCAATTTGTTCAAGTCCTACCCCTTGACCAATAGGCTATCCTCACCTTAACTACTCAAGGTCAATGCCTAACCTCGACCAATCGGGTTGGTTCGTAGGGCGGGTCTTGCCTGGAACAAAAGTGGGTTCCATAATTGCGTATTACAGCCTAACATTAGCTACGGAAGCTGACATTGGCTAACTTTAGCACTTTTTTTAGCGGACCTCTATAACGTCAGTTAACTTTAACCAGCTTGGTTCTATGTGAAAAAACAACGGTAGAGAGAAACAGCCTAACTAAACATGCTTGCTGTCTGGGAGTTCTGATGGTACCATACGCTAGCTGTGTGGTGATGCCAGGTTTCAAAGAAGCGTGCTGTGGCTCCAGAAGACGGATGTTTTTTTCTAGATTACATGTAAATCACGTTCTCCTTGCCATCTCCACCCTACACCAAAACAGAAAGTTGAAACTTGACACTGAAAGAAGAGTGACATGACACTGCCCCCCACTAATGTTTAAATAAAAGGAATTCATGTTTAAGAATTATTATTTACATTTTCTTCTTTTTTTCATACCCCCGTAGTATCGACTTTGGTATTGAGCACTTTTGGTGGTATCTGTATTCCCTAGCTTGGACTCGTGAAAACTGATGCGAGGCAATAAAATCAATCACTTTATTAAACCATCTGCTCAGATTTATTCTGTGACTGAGTATGAAATGCAAATATATTGTAAGGGATTATGATTTCAACCTTTGTCAGCTTAAAAACTAATTAAGTAACACTTTCTTACTGCTAAACAACTTTGGCCACTTATCTTTCATGGGAGTAATTTATAACATACTAAAGCTTGTTCTGGGCAGCTCTGACTGGTGTGTAGCTGTGTAAATATGAAGCACTGCTTTTCTGAGAAACAAAATACAAGGCCAGCACACAGCGTCTAATGGAAAATTAATGATTATATGATCCATTGTTGATCCCTGGAAGAGATATTCTCTGTATTCCTCCCCTCTGATATTAGCCACAACCCCCTGGTTTCAGTCTTCCTGTCAAGGGTGCTGGACCAAGAGCACCAGCTGTTCAAATTTAGACACTAATTATGTCATTATGTTAAGGGTTTACTAAGTGGAGAATCACATATCATGAGTTTAAAAATTTGATTTAAAAAATAACACCACAAAGCTCAAATCTTATAAAGACTAAATTACCAAATAACATTGGGTAGTTTAGGATAAACGTATTCTTCAATCACTCTAAACATTTACAAAGGATCCTACAACATTTTCTTCAGCCATGCAAGCTAGCTTGGTTCAAACTGAAATATTTCAGTGGCGATGAACACCAAAGGCATGTGTCATATCACATATGACACATGCCTTTGGTGTGGGAGATCTGGGTTCGATTCCCAATGCAAACCATCAACCAATGTGTCCCTGAGCAAGACACTTAACCCCTAGTTGCTCCAGAGGTGTGCAACCTCTGAAATATATAGCAATTGTAAGTTGCTTTGGATAAAAGGATAAATGTATGGATGTATTGCCATGAAATTGTCATTCATGTCTTCAGAGGATGATTCATGATGACTTGATGGTGATCTCCTCTGCCTCCCTTTGGTCTTTTTTTGTTAACACTAAATAATTATATCTAAGATGATTTAACTTCCACAGAAAGGGGAGTATGGTATGCAAGTATCTTAGTCACCCAGTGTTGGAAAGGTTGAGTGATGAGGGTGCCAGAGAGACAGAGGAGCTTACGACATTCAAACCACAAAAGCACCATTTGTTTTAACAAGGTAAATAGTTATATTAGAACAGCAACTTCTTTGCAGGTGAGGTGGTCCTGATGGTATCATCGGCCTGTGACCTTCAGCACTCACTGGATCAGTTCACAGCCGAGTATGAAGATCAGGGTTCCCCGATGCGTAACAACTGCGGATCCGCTCCGGAACGGCGGCAGAGTCATTAGATTTCCATTAAAGTCAATGTGTGTATTTCCACTGACTGCGGAACGGCTGCATCCCAACTCTGTCCCAGCTCCGGCGATCCGAAGCCCTCCGGAGCAGATACGCTCTATTATATGTTCTATTTTTTCCGGATGCCGGAGAGGTCCGCAGGAAGTCAAGCACAAAAACAAAATAAAACATCCAGTTAATTTTCAAAATAAGGCCGTGCTCACGGCTGCACTACACCTTGAAAACACAGCACAGAGTTGTTTCCCCTATACTCTTCTGGCTGGAAACAAAGTGTTGTTTTTATGGTTCTATTCTACATGAATTTGCAAGATTTCGTGGGCCCTCGAAAACTTCAGTTGTCAGTCATGGCAGCCATTCCGCAACAAATCCGGACCTGGTGGGTATTGACGGACGGCGGAGCACGAAGCTGTCACGCAGCGGAACCGATCCGCAGCCGTTACGTATCCGGTGGAAATTGGGGGTTAGTGTAATCATCAGGTCAACAATTTTCATTTTACATTTTGTTTCTTTGGTCATCCTGCTCCTCAAAGATTGAAACCAAAAATTGATGAGCAGCCATTTGCTCTTCTAAAAGCTGATCTGTTGCATGCAACAGTTATGAGTTGGCATATTTAGACAGCTGTCAGACCTGTTGCTTTCACAAACATCTGACTATCTTGTTACATTTCAACTAAGACAGCTTGTTCATTAGTGTTTTTCCTTCTCAGGGCCTTTTTCCTTAAGTGCAGGTTTGGAGACAGTTAGATTTTCTTTCCACATTTCATACCGACTTTAGCATGCTGTCAGGAAAGAACAAGCTGTGCAAAGTAATAATTTATTGTTTGAACAATTGCCAACATTCTACCATGACAGCAGGGAGGAAAGGGAAGTAGTTCAACAATACTTCAACAAGAGCAGCAGGGTTCATCCGCCCACTTGAAGTAAGAGGTTTAACTTTGTGGGAGAAGGTGGGTGATAAATGTTTTTCATAACAAATGTGTAATCATTATCAAAGTGTGTCGTCAATTGAGTAGCAACGTGAGGGGTGCCCTTTGGAGGTGGCGTTAAAATTATTTAAAAAAGACAGTGAAGCAAGACTGGCTTCTGAAAAAAATATCAAAGCCTGCAGTTTAAAAGAAAATGTTATCTGTATAATTATCTTAATCAGATTGTCCACTTTAAAAAGGACAGTGTCTGACATTTTCATGATGAGATGGGAAACAATAGTTTTGTGCAAGCAGTAAGGAGCATGGAGAATGAATCAGTTGAAGGCCGAGTTATGCACCTGAGCTGAACAAGCTCAGCTAAGAAAAAACAGAAAACATTGTAACAAATCTGAAAAAGATTAAAATATATTAATATTTACACACAATCTAGCAATAATTACATTAGATATACTAAATATTTGGATTTAATTGATTTAATTTACTTTCATTTAATACATTTAATTCCGTATATATTTTTTTTAATAATACATGTCACTGATGTGATAGACCAGGGGTCGGGAACCTTTTTGACTCAGAGAGCCATGAAAGCTAAATATTTGTAAATGTATTTCAGTAAGAGCCATATAATATATTTTAAGACTGAATTCAACTAAATGTGAGTGTAATAAGCCTCTGAATTTATTCTTTTAAATCAGGGGAAGGGAACCTTTTTGACTCAGAGGGTTATTTAAAATTTCAATAATGTTGTAATACCATTAATGCGACTTCTGGTGCTGCATGGATTTGCTGATGGCTTTGTAGTCTGGTTGGTACTTGGTGAGGTTGAGCTTCATGCAAGCGTTGAGGCTTTCATCCGTTAAACGTGATTGTAGGTTGGACTTGATGTTTTTAAGATGTGAGAATGACTGCTCACATGCATACGTAGAGCCAAACATGGTCAACACAGTCACACGCTGCAGTGTGTGGTATGTGACAGGAAGCGCGTTCCAAGTTTTGATAATCAGCTGGTCTTCGGGTTGAAGATTTTTCATTTCTGGCCACATGTGCTTGCTTGCCAACTCCGCTTTCTGTCGTGCGATTCTTTCCAAATCTTCATTCAGTGACTTGAACTTATTCACCCACATGTCTGAGGCCTTCAGGTCGGCCACTTCTGCTTCAAACTCTCTGACGGAGACACCAGGAATGTAACTCAGGTCGGCTGTGTTCAGTGAACAATCGTTTGGATGGGTGATAAACTTAAAAAGACGAGTGTGCTTCTCCAAAGCGTGCTTTGAACGACTGTAGGAGACTGGATGTGAAGCCAGCTAGCTGGTGGAGATCAAAGTTTTGAGTGGGCTCACTTGCTGTGCATGCATCTTTAAATTGTCTCAGTTTTTCAAAATGTAGTAAACGACCTGTTTCAAGATCCATGATAAAGAGCTCCAGCTTATTTTCAAAAGCAAACACGGCTTGTTGAAGGGATAACACTGTATTTCCAATACCTTGCATTTTAACGTTGAGGTGGTTCAGATGTTCAGTCATATCCACGAGATAGTAAAACTTGAGGAGCCACTCAGTTTCGCCAAGCTCAGGATGCTCGATGCCTTTCATCTCAAGGAAAGTCCGGATTTCGTTCAGACAAGCCGCAAAACGGCTAAGCACCTTCCCTCTTGATAACCAACGCACATTGCTGTGCAAAAGTAGACCGTGATAGTTACTTCCAACTTCATCCAGCAGTGTTTTAAACTGGCGATCATTTAAGGCTCGGGCAACAATAAAGTTGATCACACGAATGACCAGCGACATCACTACGCCAAGCTGCCCGTCACACATCTGAGCACAAAGTGCCTCCTGGTGTAGAATGCAGTGGAAACTTAGGATGGGTCTATTTTCATGTTCACGGAGAAGTGCCACAAATCCTTTCTTTTTCCCCACCATACCATCGGTTTACCATCATGATGGTACGATCATGCACAGTTCTTGCCCGACAGAGGCATGTCTTGTATCCGTTTGATTATCTTGTCTTTGTTCGGAAGATCATCAAAAAGTTCATTGGCTACGTCCAGCATGAATTATTTAGCATACTCGCCATCTGTGAATGGTTTTCCATTCTTCACTATTGCTAAAGATCCAGCAAAGCTAGCGGAATTAAAGTCACCTTGTTGGTTCCACAGGCGGAGTTGCTGCTGGTTAGCTTGCACCCTGCTTAGTAGCTCTTGGCACGCTTTCTTTCTGCTGTCTCCCGCAGGGGTATTTTGATGCAAAGGTAGCATGGCGTAAGTCGAAGTGCCGCTTTACATTCGACTGTTTCATCGATGTAATTTTGTCATTGCAAATTAGACACAATGCAGAACCTGCTCTCTCCACAAAGGTGAATTCTTCGCTCCATTCATCCTGAAATGTACGATACTCCTCATCTTTTTTTCTTTTTGCCCTCTTCTTTGCCGAAGGGTTAGCTTTGAGCTAATGACTGAGCAGACTGATTTAAAAGGGGGCGTTTACCTAGCAATGGCCAATGTAGACTATTATCATCCAATTATAATGGGTAATTGCTCCTGCAGCCAACTGCAGCCCTGAACAGGACATGAGCAGTGGAAAATCGATGGATGGATTAAAAAGTAATAATATATTATGTTTTTTTCTGCGAGCCAGATGAAGTTCTCAAAAGAGCCACACCTGGCTCGCGAGCCATACGTTCCCGACCCCTGTGATAGACCTTTCCATAATCATATTATTTCAAGTCTACAGGTGTCCTTATTGGCTTGATTTCCATAAGATACGTCAACAGTTCATAATACAACACTAGGTAACATTGGCAACAGTGTAACTCAACTTTTATTTAAAGATTCAATTATCCATGTTTAATGTGCCGAAATACAAAGAGGTGTTCAGCAACAGGTGCTCTCCAAGGTCCTGACCCTGCTGTCCTTAGAACATTCAAACAACCGTTACTGGGACATTTTAGGCTAATAATGTCGCCAGTCTGTTCTTTGAAATTACCTGCTTGTGTGGTTATACAACATAGACCCTGTGCTCTCTTCATTGGCTTGTGCCATGTGTTGTTCCTCAGCACTGGCAGTGTTATGGTAGACTGACGCACCGGACAGTACATAAAAAGTGGACATGTCCAGGCAAAAGAGGACGTTTGGTCACCCTAAGTAAAAATTGACCTAATTAACGAAGTTCGTTCACTGCTGGCTACAAGTTAGCATCAAACACAACAAAGGGTGTCAGTTGAATGGCGTTTTGAGCTAACGTTAGCAATCAAATAATCATAGTTAGATAGCTAAAACGTTTTTGAAATGATTCCCATCTTCTGTTATTGTTTGTAATGAGAAAAGTTTATTATTTCATGGATGTCACAATTTCAGTTATGTTGTAAACCGTTTACATCTAAGCATGAGTGACTCAAATCTGCACTCTCCTCAAATTGGGCAGTGACCAGCGGGGCCGAAGCGTAAATGCAGCTTCACAGTTAAACTGCAAAAAAACTTTCCACGTATCGTCCCGGTCGGGACAAGTAGGAGGCAGAGAGCACCGTGTGCAAAGCTAGCACATATGTTTCAGTGTCTAATAAAGGTGTTGGAGATCTCAAAGCTCACATAGATACAGAAAACCTTATCTTATTACATTGGAAAGGTTTTAAGAGATATTTAAATTAGACAATTTAGTTTAATTTATTTAAAAAGAGCTATTATTTTGTTACAGGTTGTTACATATTTTATTACATAAGTTCTTTTTGTACCATTGAGGCATAATAAAGCATGTTCATTAACCTCTGAGAAGCCTGTCTGAATTTGTGACTCGAGGCTAGACCGAGTGTCCTCTTTTTTGGAAATCAAAATATGGTCACCCTACAGTAAAACCTTTGTGAGTAAAATGTCAATAGGCTACTTATCAATGCACTCACCTGTATAGACAGGCTAACATGTAGAAAGCAATATTTCAATCTGCTCTGTCTGCTCAGTCCACTCATCCATTGTTTTGCTCTGCAAATAGCAAATTTTGACAAACAAGCTAAAATAAAAGCAGTCGGTTTGTAGACTAACTGTTTATCTTAGTTTGCCATGAATCTAGAAATTTGGACAAATTCTTATTAACTTAACTGCTGACTAACAAACCATCCTCTCTGCTGGAGCAGCAAATCTATTGATGCATTAAATGACCAAAACCGATGCATGTGGCTACTTGCATATGCACATGAATAACGCAATGTTATGTTCATCTTCATTCTTGATGATGATGTTGATTGTATTATTTTGCAACAACATTGTTTCATTGCAAATGAGGCATACATGACGAATGCATAGCCTGCTTATCAGTCCATTTGTCATTAAAGCTGGGTTTTTCCACATCAACATTTTGCTTTAGCCTCTTTGACAGAGACATTTTACCTGACAACAGCAGTTTCTTTCTGCAAGCATTTTCCACCAATCAGGACGCGTTTCAATAATCACAGACTTTTACCATCACTCCTCAGTGAACTGCCTCCTAGTCTGAGATTTTTTTGTAGTAAAAGAGGAGTTAGCTCACAATAATACAGGTAAAAAAAAATAGCGTTAATTCAGTAACAAAGAGAAAATTTTAAACAAGAATTTGCATATTAGTTTTATCTGAAAGTCCAGCTCCCGGAGTGTTTGCTTAGAAGAATTCTGGTCCTTGGAAAAATGTAGTTGATGACCCCTGCAAAAGAACTTAGAACAGGAAAAATGGTCCAATGGGTTCTGTGGAATTAACTCAAAAACAGAATATAACAAAAGGAGATCCTCAAAAGGAAGACTATTTCTACAACTATAAGAAAACAAAAGTTGTAGAACCACAAAAGAAAACAAAATTCCTCTCGAACTTAAATACTTGATAAAACACTATGCTCACAGCACCCCTGAACCTAATGTGTCTAATACAACACAAACCTGTTAAATGCAAAGGTGGTATCAGTTTTTAAAGCTCAAACCTTGGCCCATTTCCTCACTCTCTCAAACATTTCCACAAACCAATCTGGTCTGGCAGCTGCCCTCATCTGCACTCACTCAGGCTATTTCAGCTGGACTTCATTGGCAGTCCTCTGGCATACTGCACCAGTCAGCTTCCTCCTCCAGGACTTGGCGGGACTTCCGTTATCCATCCAATCCCAAAAATGGGATGGCACAGTCTGCTTTGCGTCACACACATAGATCACTCAAATTAAAAACACACATGACGGTGCCAAAAGCAGCCGTAACACGTTATTACATGTGTATAAATTTGTATAGATGTTTATACATTTGTATAGATTTTTCTTTAATTAAAAACAAAATAGTTTGGGATTTATGACCCCTTGATTTTTTTTCTCTACATGGTAGAGATACCCCACCCCAGTCTTATTTTTTTTTTTTTTTTTTATTTAACTAAGTAAGTTTTACTTAAAGTACAGTTTAAATTAAGTATTGGTACTTTAACTTTACTATTTTAGTACTTTTTCCACTTCTGGTTAGTCTTAAACTAATAATTGCAGTAATGTTGCAGTACAAATCTACTGTGAATGCCGTTTCCTGTGTGTGACACTGTTCCCCGATAGCTTATGAAGCTGCCTTAGAACTGAACCTCAGGAATGATTTGTGCATCTGGTTTGTGTCCCTGCTGGCCTTCGCTGACAGCTTCTTGGCCCTTGGCTTCACTCACTGACCCCCAGAACACAGTCACACTGAGCATAAAGAGATAACAAGCTGCAGGGTACTTTAATGGTCTGGACTTCTCAAAGGGTCATTGATCTGACAACATGGTGGACTTTGAGAGAAGCTTTTCTACTCCATTTCCCTCTGACAACATCACCTGCTCTAGAGTCAGACATTCATGACAGGATTAGAGGAATTTCCGCTGCCTGACATCCCTGCTGACAAGTGAAGCCTGTGAACGTTCCTTTCCTTTTATAGTCTTGGACATAAAAAATTAGCACGTTAAAAATGAACTTGGTAGCGTGGTATAGATGTGTTTCACTTTTTGGGGTGAAATTATTAAATGAACAATGAGTTGAACATGTGTACGTCTCTATTGAGTTTAAAAACAACTTTTAAATTGGTTTGAATAAAATGTAAATTGTAAAATGTCTTTCTTGGATTGTAGTAAATATTTGGGTTAATTTTGTTTAATTTCTGGGTGATTCAAAAATAAACCTTGGCTCCTTTTTGGGTTGGATACAGTGGCAAATTGGGGAAAATAATTGTTAACCGAAACAAAATTATTCATCATTATCAAATCTCTGTCAACCCTCTGCAGTTCTTAAATGTTCAGAGCAGCTGAAAAAAAGAAAAGCTGCTTCATTTACCATTTTATATCTACAGCTGAATGAATCAAAACTATTCTGTTCAGCTTCAGAAATCCCAAACCCACAACAACATCATCTGCTAAACTAATACTTTGGTTATAGTTGACTTAAAAAGCATCAGCAGACAGACATATTCATAATGCAATAAATAAAAGCAAGACTCTGAAAAGCTCTGAAGGGCCGTTATGCTCTATATTATTTACCATCTTAGTTTAGTGTGTTAGCATACCAACATTTGCTAATGGCACTTAATACAAAGTACAGCTGAGAATGGTAGGGATGTCATTAGTTTTAAACCCAAGAATTGGATAAACAGCATTTGACCTGATGATGGCGGTAAAGAAAAGATCAAGTTTCAAGTCACAGCAATCCATCCAATGGTTGTCGAGATATTTGAATGAAAACACAAAATGTCACTTTTATTGTGGGATCACTAAAGTCAGTAGGATTAATCCTCTGTGGAAAATAGTTGTTGAGATATTTAAGTCTGGATGACCAAATCGGTGGAGTGACTTGCCACCTTCATAGTTAAAAACCATGATTATAATAACTTCTAAAAAAAGAACAACATACTTTACGTCTGACAAAAAGTACTTTAAGTGACACTACTAAATGACTACTAAATAGGGAGATAAGAGGAAAGAATTTCTTCTGAGCCATAAATCAGTCCATCATCTCCATCCAACTCATGACAAATCTGTACATTCTACAGACACAATTATAGATTCTGATACTTCTGAGGAAGGGAAAACTCATGGAGACTAATATCTGGCTCTGCTCCATTTGGGTCCATCGTCCTCATGTATTTACTGCAGACTGAATAATGCATTCTCATCTATTGCACTGTAATATCTGGCTAATGAATTGCATTAAGCCTACTGATAATCAAGAAATTTACCACAGGGACCCACTGAGACTCCAGACATTATTCAATGTGTTTTAGAGCTTTACAATGAAGAGTATTTGGATGAGGCATTCAATCTGAGGACATTTGCATGATTTATTTTTAATACAAAAACATATTCCAATAGAGACAACACAGAACACACTGTAGTTTATCATTTCAGTCACAATCAAAGCCAGGTTGCTCTCTTTATTTCATTATACCATACTAAGCAACAGCTGCATCCCTTCAGAGGCCTGCCCTGTGAAACCTTGAGCTTGATGTCCTGAATGCTATATTTTTGTCTGTATGCCCTGACGATATCAATCATTGTAAATTTGATCATGGATAGACATCTACAGTACATTTATATTCCTTGAAATGGGAACTTGCTTGCAGTACAGGACTGTATCTCAGTATGAGATGGGAAAGTATTGTACTGTATCCTGTTGTATGCTTCACTAATTCCCACACAAATGATAGGAAAGCAGTGGTACACTTAAAAAAAGAAGCTAGAGAATTACAATACAAGACAATACAAGAGGCAAGCCAGCAAAGTTTTATTCTGTCTTTCCTTTGATGGATTATTTTTCCCCAGCAGTAATGCACCTCTGAGAGGCACATTAATTGCTCCGCTGAAGACTAACTATGTGGTGCACAATTATTTTTGGTTAACTGTAAAAACCTCCTAGTCTTCTTCTCTCTTGTATTAGGACACTAGCCAATGCTGTGTCCGACGCTAAATATAAATAAATGATGCCAATCTCCCAGTCAAATCACAATTCCCTCCTTCCCAAAGCAATTGTGAAAAAAACACAAAGCAAGATCAAATAGCATGAGCTGTGTAACATTGTAATCAAATATATAAATGGGGGGGGGAAGATTCATGGTTGTGATATGATTCTTTTATATGAACTGCAGCTGCAATCTGACAATGATAAATTGAGAAATCGTCCTGTCCAAAATAAAGGCCGAAAATGCCCAAAAAAGAATCTTAAATTTAAAAAAAGTTGTTAAAAGTTGCGATGTCTTTTGTATGCATGTGATTGTTGCAATGAGGTTGCGGGAGAGAGAGAAAGATGCAATTTTTTTGTATAGTTCTTTAAAAATAAAAAGGAAATTTGTTTTGAGGAGAATAAACATACTCTAGGCTGAGTTTTCCTATAGTAACCTTACCCGAAAAAAACGTAGCCTGGCTCCACCCTCCTACGTACTCAATTCATTCAACACATTCACACGGTTTGATAAAGTACTTATTGGAGTTTAACTTATCATTGCAATTACAATAAAGAACGTAGATGTCCTCAATTTAGATCGTCCTGTCGTCTCATCTCCGTTTTTTCCTGCATCCACCGTGTGTGTGCGCATGTGTGCGTGTGTACGTGCGTCAGTCGCGGGGGGATCTCAGCAGCCCCATCCGCTACTGAGAGCCAACAGGATTGAAACAGCAACAGCTTTCAGCGACTTTAGAGTTTAAAAAAAAGTTACAGCGTACATTGTCTTTTGCTGTACATTTTGTTGGTAAATGTGAGATGTTCAAGTCACACACACGTTTCATTTTCATTCAGAAACAAGGAAATTAATTTGCCGACGTACGTGTGACTTCAACCCGTTCTCGCTCCCGCTTGGCTCTCAGAGTCACATACTGATACAAAGTCTGGCACGTGGGACTGCTGGGATTGGTTGAAGTCACGGGAAACTCGGGTTATTGGTCAAATTTGCGGAAAAGTTGTGGTGATTGGTCAAAATTGTGGTTCGCTGCTATAAAATTTTATCGTCATATAATAGACACTGTGCGCTGACTACTTATGTTATCCTGCTGATAAGGGCGTCGGATCAGAAACCACTTCTATGCGTTGTTCTAGAGGGCATAGGCAAACAACGTATTTTATCATTTAATTTGAAGGACTCGTACCAATGGGGATAAGGGCACACACTTATCAGTCTCTTCAAGGGCATTCATGGTGCGGCACTTGTTTGTACAACCAAAAGTGAAGGAAGTAGTTGAATAAAGCTGACCAATCACTGCATGAATTGTCCGTTTTGTAAAGTTTAAGTTCATTCAGTCAATCTGGAAAGCACTCCGTTTAAAGAATACTGAGGCCTTTATAATGATAATTTTTTGTTAAGAATGTGTTGGGTGAACATGCACATGTATTTTAAGTTTTGTTAAAGAGGGGTGGAGGTGGGATCACATTTGAGCATTTAAAAATGTACTTGAAAGTAACACCATACTTACTTTGTGAAGTAACTAGTTACTTTTATAATTTGTAACTGAGTAACTAATTTAGTTACCTTTTGGAAGAAGTAAATAATAGCTAACTAATTACTTTTAAAAGTAACTTGGCCAACACTGATGGTCACCTACCACTGCATTAACACTGTATTAAGAGCCATTTTGGTTGAGCGGTTCTGCAGTTTCTTACCAGTGTTCTGCAGGCCAGAAACCTCTGCACATTGTGAAACAATTGCTGAGTCACTGGTTTGGATCAATAATCCTGTCAAACCTCGACAGATACATACGTTGTGTCTTTTGCTATGCGTCAATAAAAGTGTTTCTTTTTATCTCCATCATCCAATAGGCGTCTTAATGTATTTCATCTTTTGGAGTGATTTTTACAGACTTCCCTTCTGATTAGAAAGTACACATTACTCAAGAAGAATTGATTGAAAGAACCGATAAATGAGAACTGAGTGAGTCATCATACTTTGGCCCTAGTTAACCCTTGATATGTCATAGATCTTCCCCTATTATTCAGTTTGGCTGTTGTTCAGCTCCGAGGAGCCATTATTCCCTCCTGGCATGGGTAAGTGCAATAAGACTAGAGGGCTTTCAACTTTGCTGCAGTCTGCCAGACAGAGGTATCTTTAATACTTGAAATTAGATTGTTGTATCTTGTACGATGGGGAACAAAGATTCAAAATTGGCACTAAAAGGGCAGCACGTCTCACGGTCAAGTGATGCCCCTATATGGAGTCTGTGGGACAGATAAAAGTGAAAGCAGGATGCACAGCTTTTGTTGGACAGGATTCAAGACAGAAACAATTGACAAAATGTCTTTTTTTTTAAGATTGTTGTACTGTAGTTGATGTTGTCAGCATATGAACACAACAGCCACAAAAACCAGACGGACAAACTGGGAGGCGAGCAAGATGGGCTCCACTCTCGACCTCCCTGACTTACTCTAAAGAACATTTCAGATGCTCAATTGTATTAACCTGCCTAAATGTTATGGCATCCCTATATATTTACTATTTCAAGATGAATTTATGTTTTTATTGGAAACCGTATGAGAACATTTCAGTTAAATATTATCAATAAACCCTCTGAAAGGAACGTTATTTATTGATTAACATTAGCTTGCTAACACTCCAAAATATGGTTAGGTTAGTTGTCAGAGCACAGCTGCTGGTTTTGATCCCATGCCTGTATTCTTGATACATCAAGGAGCAAAAACATTCATCAACAAGATCCATTTTCATTTCCTCTGCTCTGAAATAACTGTTTAGTAATTTATTTATCCAGAGTAAAATTCAATTTTAACTGCAGCAGAAAACTTGGAACACAATAAACAACATAACACACTACTAAAACTGGGCAAACATGACAGAAGATCAATGCCTAGCTATGCTACAGCAGCTTGGCTTTGTGTTGCCCTGCAGCAACAAAAACACAAAAGGTGCTGGCACATTCAACTTTTATACAAAGCTATACAAAGGTGACGACATTTTAAATAAACACATTAACTAAGAGAATTTTGTAAGACAATGAAAGATTCTACCCAGACGTTTTGTCCATCAGCAATTAGTTAGATATGAACCAGCAAGAACCCTCAGATCCATAGGCAGTGGTCTCGTAACCATCGCACGCTGTAACTCGAGAGCAGGGGAGGTTACTTGTTGTGTTTATGCCCCAATGATATGGAACACTGCCAGTTGAACTGAGAGAGGCCCCAACACTGAACATTTTTTTTTAAAGGGCTAAAAACCTCTCTTTTTACTAAAGTCGATGAATAAGTTGAGCGACAGTTTGTTGCTGTGTGTGCGTGCGCCCGTGCGTGCATGTTCAATATATGTTTTGTATATATTTTACTCTGTATAACCAAAAAGTATTATTTTAGGTTGATTTTATACAAAGCACATTGTGTTACATTAACTTGTATGAAATGTGCTGTAGAAATAAATTTTGATCTATTGATTGAAACAGTGAGATATATAGAGCCACAAAGTCTGCAGAAGGATGCAGATGCTCCACATGCAGGGTTTCCTAGTTTTATAGCCTGAAGTTAGGATCCAACAGTCTTCTTACTACCTCTTCTCTTAGGTGAACAGCTCATTGCATATTGTCTGCATAGTGAGTGTGCGGTTGAACAAGAAAAAGTGAAGGTGGATGCTCTCAGAGCAGGCAGGTGTTTGCAATCCGAGCAGAGAGGAAATTAGAAGTAACATTGTAAAGTGGTAGCATTGTTAGACTTTTTATTGTATATTTGCGGTAACTTGCACCACAAGTAAGTCACTGTAACTACCCCATTACAGTACCATAACTGTACATGTTTTTTCACAGTATAATACCCTTACTGTAACTTAGTTTTACAGTAGTAACTTGATGATCCACATCTGCTGGAAGGTGGACAGAGAGGCCAGGATGGAGCCTCCAATCCAGAGTATTGGTGCTCTGGTGGGGTGGACCGTACTGGACTGTATGAGAAGCAGCAAAATGGTCATGAGTTTATCTCATCTAAACTGTTAACAGACTTAAGACTTGTGCAAAAACATAGAATACGACAGTATAAGAAATAACACACACAATCACAAGTAGTAGTTTTACAGGGTTATAAAATAAAATAGAAATAGAAATGAATTAAAAGGTTAACTTTTTTCCATCTGGACCCTATTTTCTTGTTCTTGTGTCTAAGTGACAATCTTTGAAAATCTGTTACAACATTATGGAAAGGATTCCTACAGAGGTCAAAATTTATTGTGGCAAAGAGTAAGATCCTTTTTAAAACATAAAAACATCCCCAAAATTGCTATAGCTTTACCCAATGGACTCTGTAAATAAACAGTAACAGACCTTCAAAGCCATATTGATGAAAGTTAATATTTTTAAGTGCATGCATGGAGTTATAAAACACAATTACAACAAGATAAAAAATCAATTGGGAGTAAAAGGTAACTCTTATATTGTTACAGAATGTTAATTAATTAAATTGCAGATAAAAAATATGATTGCTTAAATCCATTAATAATTAAATTGCAGAAAAAAATATGATTGCACCCAAGATTATGAAAATACATAAATTATTTCATTAAAATAATTTAATATCCATTTCCGTCTCTAACATATACTCACATGTGACGGCGCCGTCACATGCACTGAAAATACCAATAGTCGGCTTTTTATTTAATCATGTTGGCACAAAGCTTTATGGACATGATTGGGCAATGATGTCACTAATATGCAAATGAGTGTATTATGTCATCTGCACCTAAGCACTCAAAAAAGACAAAACCCCTAGATTACTGTATTCATTTTAATATGGGCTCATTTCCCATTAAAAATTACATTAACTTTTTAGACAGTACGGGCAACATTTTCCCCTAAATATGTATATTTTTTAAACTATTATACTGGACCAGTCCATCACTGAATATGGATAAGAAACGTTAACCTCCAACCTAGGTTTACATCTAAGTAGCAGAGGTCATGACCCTGCTCCCTGCCTTCCCTTTGTCAATTTTTTTAGAGGGAGGATAATTTGATAGAAACAAGATATATAAGACAATAAAGTTCAGCTTCCTTAGAGGTTGTCTGAGAGAGATTTTTATGAGATTTGGAGGTTGATGCATCCTATGATTAAACGTGAGTGGCTGGTTAGTGTCATGACACTACTATCCTACATCTCAAAGAGAGTCATTTTATATCAGCAGCCTAATTATAATGATAACCAGTCATAGTCAATGTGTTATCGCATTACATATCAATTAGCTGACGCTTTTATCCAAAGCGACTTACAATTGATATATGTCAGAGACCACATGCCACTGGAGGAACTATGGGTTAAGTGTCTTGCTCAGACACATTGATTGATGTACCACAGTGGGAACTGAAGCCAGATCTCCCACACCAAAAGGCAAGTGCCATTATTGCCCACACCATTTCATATAACTGCACTACAATAATGTACCAAATGATCATTGTGGAGAAATTCTAGTTTCAGTTTTTAACCTGAATGAACTCTTCCTGTTATTGCCTTAACTGAAACACAGCTGCGGGGTTTTGAAGATATTGGCTTCATCTTTCTGGCAGTTGTTTGTTTAGCTTTAGCAAGAACTGCCTATTTTCACACTTCCAACTTCAAACATATATAGAAAGGAGCAGAAACACATTAACTGTTGAGAAAATGTCATTTATTACTAAATTAAACTACAAACCTCCATGGGAGAAACAAGAGTGTTGTTGCTATTCAGGCTCAGCATGATAATGTATTTTATAAAACCATATTAGTAATATTGAAAAACCCATTTCATATTGAGGAAAACTAAATTATAGATGCAAGCTGGTCGGTAAAACAAACAGAACTGCCATTAGTGAGAGACAAAAACAAGTAAAAAGGCCATTTAAAAAAATTAGCAAACAATGGACCATAAATCAGCTGCCATGTGATCTGCCTACTTACAATTGTTAGCCCCAATCTAAGAATGCTGTATTAGTTTTTTTTCAATTGCTAACTGACAATGGACACAACTGAAGTCACATGTGCAAAACTCTGCACAGCAGCAGTTCATGTGGCCCATAGATCGTTTCATTGATTGAACACAGTTTTCAAAAGTCTACATACTTATGGCTTTAACCACGACTTGCACAACACTGGATTTACAGCACTTTGTTCAAATGCTAACACTGCTGTCAAAACTGTTAACCGCACATTCAAAACATATACAGCCTGGTGCACTTCAAACACTACTGATTGCAATTTCAGCTATAAGCCTAAGCAGGTGTCTTGTTTTAAACTGGTTACACATACAGTACCAGTCGTAAGTTTGGACACACTTTCTCATTCCCTTGATGGACTAGGGTTCCTCAACCCAACAGAGGAGTTTTTTTCTGCCTGGAAGTGGAAAGTGTATAATACCACCCACATGACCAAATGTCACTATTGTAAGCTTTGAGGGCTGGACGTGGGGATACAAGTCCAGAGGACTGCCAGTGATGGATAAGGCACTCCAGAAGGTTCTTCCCCAGGTGCATGGCAAGAGACATTCGGTGTCACCTGATGCAGGAGAGAGGCAGGATTAGCCCAAACAATTCTTTATTACTATTACGTACCTTTGAAATAAAATATATATCAATTGAAGCAAACTACTGATTTCCATTCTCTTTTGTTTACCTAAAAAACTAGTATAATATATGGTATAACATTTTAAAAGATTCATGTGAATGAAATTATCTCTAAAGAAAAAAAATCATGTGCGTGAAATCAATGAAATTATTCAAACTGTAAAGATTAAACATTTATAATGTCTGTATTGGTGTTTGATGCTAGTGTTTTTATTCAGTGAGTTCTGAGTGACAGTGTGTGTTGCCTCGAGGATTGTTCAGTGTGTCAAGTGTTTCGCTGCACTGAGCCTGTTTTGAGATACGTGTGAAGAGTTGTGTTGTTTGGAATGAGTTTGCAGGTGAGGTGAACTAACAGTTCATCAGTGCTCTCCAAGAGTGATGTTTTTTCAAAGAATATTTAACCAAATCCTCAGCATTTGATTTGTGGTCAGTGTTTGCTCAACACTTTGGCCCCAAACGACAACTACGGACCAGATTTCCACCATCAGGCTAAAATGACCACTAGTACACAATTAACTAAAAAAAATGATATAAGTGGATATTACATGGACATTTTTTTCTTTTTAACTATCACCACCATCAGATAAACTTGTGTATGGTTTGTTTTCTCTACTACTTTTGTATTGCAGACAGTAGGCTAATTGCTTGGATTCTTACAGAAGTTATATAGTTAGTGTGACAAAGTAAAACAAATATCAGAGGATGGTGAGAAAGACAGGTCATCTATAAAAAAGGTACAAAGTGAGGCATCTACAATGTTTCCAGATTTTAAATATACACTGATTTTTCTCAGCTTCAAGATGATAATTAATGTTCTAATTAAAGTGAAAGTATGCATGTATCATTAAGATATATGGTTTACACTTCTCTCTGCTTTGACATAAACCCCACTCAGATCAGTACTACAGTACAACAAACCACACATCACGAATTCATAGATTACATCTAAAAGTTGACATGAAATCACACAACTTTGATACATGGGATAAGACAATATCCTGCCTATTAATTACCTATTAAAAGTTAAGGGAAAACAGGCCTGACAAAACTCAGACACCAGCAGGTTTCTGGATAGGCTACAAATCAAGTGACATGGCAACTAATTAAGTAAAATTAGGGGATTTCCACTTTGTCTGATGCCCTGGCAGGCCCTGTCCATGGTGCTGAGTGAGTAAGTGAGTGATTTGTGTGTGTGTGTGTGCGTGTGTGGCATGTCAACTGACCATAATGTACTAACACCAGCTACATTCGGACAAACAAGGGATACCACTGTAGCCTTTACAAGCAATATAACCACAAAACAGCATGTACAGTCTATGGTATCTTGACAACAGTGGTGTCACCAGAAAAGCCAAAGAGATAGCAGAGAAAGAGAAGGACGGGGTGTTTAACTCACCTACCATATTTGAAGATGGAGGTGAAGTGTTCAATTATCATATCACATTTCCCACTGGACCTGAGATTTTCCATCACAGAGGACAATGATAGTTTGGCCAAGTGTCCAACTTTCTCTCTCTTTCGCACGTCTTCGTCCCATTTTTTTTTTTTTTTTTTTTTTTTTACAAAGGTCCGTGGATTTTTCCTCAATCGCTGCAAGCTAGCTAGCGAACTAGTTAACAACTATCTAACTGGCTAACAAAAGACGTTGCTGCTAACCTTTCACGGTTTCATTTGTGTGAAGTGTTGGAGCTAAAATCTGCTCCGGTCTCAGGGTTCAGTCAATTAGTAGTCAGAATCTCAGATGTTGATGTGTGAATCCTTTTTATTAGAATATTCTAGAGACAAATAAAGAATCAACCTAACACGGCTCTCCCCCAAATTTGTCTGACTATTTGGCTTCTTTCACCCTAGATTTATCCACAAAGGGTGGGATCTCCAGGTCACATTGAGGTGATGTGTTTGTGTGTTTATTCGTTATCTTTTCAATTGGAATGTGACTGAAATTTTATGACTCTCATTTCAGGACTTGCAAAGCAAAAGACAAGTGAGCTGTAAAAGAGGGACAGGAACCAGACTCAGGAAGCGTCCTTAACAACCAATTTCTTCCGACACATTTAGGAGAGGCTGGATTATAATGAAATGTACCAGACCACCTTATCTTAGAGAAAAGGAGTATTGCAAACAACTTAATGCATGACTGACTCCTTTTATATTGAACTAATGCTTTTGCCTTTTGGCTTGAATGTATAATCTATATCGCAACTCACACAGTGTTTAAACGCATATAACATTTTAAATTCCAACAGAAGCCACAAAGTTTTTCCAGAGTCCCAACCGCTCACAGTTTCACCGGAAGTTACTAATCAACATCACCTGGCTTACACCAAACTGCCAAACTCACATGCTTGTAGGCTGTCAATGTCGAAGGGGCGGTGTTTCACTCCATAAAACACTGATGAAGTGCGCTTATTTCTTGCTTGCTAGCTCTATGTCAAAAAGTGGAGGAATGAAATTAAGTACATTTGTTGAAGTAATTACTGTTATTAAGCGCAATTTTGAATGAGGCTACTTCAATCTTACGCATTTTTATAATTGTACTTCACTAGATTTCAGAGTGATTCTTTTAATCCACTAATGGTAGCCTATAGTACTGGAATGGGAATGTAACTAACTGTATCCTACATTTGCTAAAGTATGCTTTGATATATACTTTACTTGAGTATTCCCATTCTATGCTAGGCCTACTTTATATTTTTCTCATTTTTCTACTCATTTCATTTCAGAGGGAAATAGGCCTACTGTACCTTTTACTCCACTACATTTATTTGCCAATTATGGTTACAAGTTACTTTTGATATTTTTAAAAAAATCACATGATATGCTTAAATTATATGATGCAGTAAACCTAACCAGTAGCATTGGTGGAATGTAACTAAGTAAATTTATTCAGCTACTGTAGGAACTTAAGCACACATTTGAGATACTTTTACTTAAGCCTTTTTTCCTGTCACTTAAGTGTTGTACTGCTTCTTTTACTTAGGTAAAAGTCTGCTTCAACCACTGTTACAGAACTAGGACACTGTGTTCATTTTATTTTACCATCATTTTCTGCTTATCAGAAAGGGCTTCAGAAAAAGTAAATAATAAATTCCATCCAGCTCCCAACTGTGGGAGTCACAATTTTTAGAGAACTGATATATTAGTATTTCTTTTTTTTATGTGGTCAGAAATACATAAATGTAACCTCCAATATGGTTGGGAGAGTAGCAGACAAGGAGGAAGCAGGGCAGAGTGCTATTATAAAGATGTATGTGGTTGGATTTGGCCCGTTAGTGCTCAGGCAGCGCCAAGCAGAGTGGAAGATGCAAAGCCTGCCATTTCAAAAGCCAATCACATGGCACATCACTACACCCAGCCACATGGTAAAACATCAAAATATTATTTTGACTTTTGGGCAGCCAATATAAACATCCAGCAGACTGAAATAATGAGAAATGTTGAGTGTTTTGTTGTAGGAGCAGAGCTGGAGGGCCCAAGATGGCAATGGAATCTCATCCCAAAAAATAGTTGCATTGTAGCTCTGAGCAAAGTTAGTCTTGCAATTGTATTACGGTCAGTGTTGCCCTGGAGAATATGGCTGTTGTAAAATTGTCATGATTGGTCTATTATGTTGCTTTCTTTTACTGCATTTGTGTACAATGGCCAACAGGGAGCTAGTACCACAATGTTTTAAAATGTTTCCAATCTTTTTGTTGCTGAATTTAAATAAGGTTTTCCCAATGTATTAGGCAATGTGTTCACTGGACTTAGAACAGCATTCTTGAACTTGTTGCACATGTTCAAAATGTTCAAGAAGGGCTAATATCCACAAACAGTGTCTGTGCTTCAGTCAATGAGAAGTGATAGTTTGTTTTAGGCTTGGCCAATAATATGCATTAGGTGTGTCTCAGCCACAGGAAACAGTGGACCATAATTATGCTTATGTACAGCTCACATGCACATGGACATTAATTTACCTTTTTCACTTATACTGTGAAATATCTCAGCTTCTACCAGAAAGATTGGCACAAAATGTGATACAGACCTTCATGTCTCCCAGAGGATGAATCCTAGTCATTTTTTCGACCGTGGCAAAACATCATGTCTGCTAAAATTATGTTAGCCAACATACATATTTTCTTTTGAATTTATTTATTCATCAATTTCTTCTTCCCCACCTAAGAATAAGAAAACTGAGAAAAATTATCTTATTAAAATTCACAAAATCACATGCTGCTCCACAATACCTGTTTGCAGAAGACTAAAATAATCAAATATAACACCATGCTCAGAAAACCCAACTCCTTTGGTAACTCCTTTAGGAGTTACCAACGTCAACACCGCAACATATCAGGGCCGTGAAATTGATATCTACCTGTTGTGTTTACTATGCGCAGCAAAGTGAGTGTTGGTGTTACACTGATTTTATTAGATGCCATGCTGACAAACAACATTGAGAGGGTGTATTGAATCCCAGCCGAGTCATGTCTTTATTCCAGGTTTGTTTGGTGTCGCTGTTATCTTGATATTAAATGACAAAAAGTCATTAAAAGCTTAATTGGCAGGCTAATAAAAAAGAACCAGCCTTTTAAGCACAACCTTGGAAGTTTCCCTTTTATGATTCTGAATGAAGACACACACATATAGGCTACATATCCCTGGTTACAGTTTGCCATTCTAAACACTGACACCTTATTTAATCCATGGGATCAAAACCATTTAATTGCCATTTTAGTGGCCTTCCAAAATAAACTGACAACAGTAACGTTTCTTTTGCATTATTGACACTCATTTATTTAAATTCTAATTACCTTTTATGTTGTTTATCATCATGGCTTTCTATTGCCGCCATGTAAACAAAAATACAACAAATGTACACAATATGCTATTGACTTTCCAAGATAAAGAAAATCTTCAAGATGTCTAATGGTTGCTAAATTCTCTGCATCGCTCCTTTTCCTGAAAAGAAGCAAGTGCCACTTCTATTTGTCATATTGTTATATATTATTAGATTACCATTCAGTATCACTGATGCTATGTTACAGGGTGATAACTTGTTTGTTTTGTTGTTTTTGGGATACAGACTTGACTGCAAAAATGAGAGAACTGTTGGCCATAGTATAGTGTTTTTGCTGGACTGGATGTTCAAACCATGTAGGTGTGGGATAGATTTACAGCCTCATTAGTTTGTGTTTGAACAGCAGAGTGCACCAGTCACAGTCTCGCAAAGACTGACCACAGCTCTCCTTATGTTAATAAAACACATAAATCAGTGAAGAGATTGAGAGTTGCAATGGCGTAGTGATTACTAATACGGCAGTATGTATATCAAATCGTGACAGTGTTGAGGGGATTTAAATTTGCCAAATGATCTACAGCACCTGTTGCCAATTCATGTTGGACACGTGCATGTGTTAGGTCACATCTCCATTCACTGACAATTGAGTAAACAAGCATTACATCTGTCATACTTATAGTCATTTAGTGAGAGAATACACCACCATCACATACTAACGACTATGTTTGGAGCCATAATGAACAATTGTCTGAGGACATACAGCCAAACCTATTCCACGGCAGAGTAACTGCATTCAGAGGCAGGGAGGTTGCTGGATCCTCTCTGCAGCCAGCAAGTGAGCTGTTGACTAACCCTCTTTGTTTATCTGACCTGAGGATACTTTTGTCCTAACACAAAGCCCAGCAGCATTGTCTTGACTTATTCCCACAATTTGTGAAGAAAAAACACCTTGTCAATACATTTAAATTATACATTAAAAGCATTAGCAAGGTAAAGTAGAAGCATTTATCACCAACCTGATTAATTCAGTTAAAGGCATGCCTCTTCTTCTCTTTGACAGGCCCTGGCAGAGCAATTATGTCATTTAGAGTAAACAGACATTTATGTCTCTTAGCATAATGATCTATGGAAGGAGAACCTTAAAGAAGCAATGGCAGTAGTCCTTCAGGCCACAGTCCAAACATTAGAACATTTTGCCACATATTTCTTTGAATCAATGAACCTCTTTATGAGGATACAATTAATAAAACCAATGTTTTTGTTGTGTGAGTGCTTTGCTGCTGAAAGACATGAGACTTACTGAATCATTGAAACAGACCTTGCCATCAAGATGTTTTAGGGAATTTAACTAAATTTAAAACACTTGGTGGTAACAGAGAAACAATAATGGTCCTCCATATTTCTTATTATCACAGAAAGACACTTCTGCTTCGCAAACAAATGATAGACTACAATTTAAAGACACACATTATTCAGACAAACTGAAAATCACCATTTCAAATTGCATCCCATTCCCCCTCACAAGCTAAATAATAAACAACTGGTGCATTTACCTGTAAATATGGATTTTTTTCTCTTATTTCTAGAGCCTTTGCAATACTTCAGTGAGTTTTATATCTATAATTCATTTTAACACACCAATATAGCACAATATGTTTCTTCTCTCTGTGCTGTCTGCATATGAAGAGTACATCCTCTGTCAAGTCAGTCCTCTAGCCAGACCTTAACAGCGATAAATAATGGGAGGATAAAGCCTTTAATGGACCTTGAATTGATCAGATGCAGACAGTGCCCTTACTCAGCAATAAAATGACTACATGGTGTGCAGAGCCAGAAGACCGAGTCAAGTAATTTACACAATTAATGACTTACTGAATTAAAGCCTCAAAATAAGTCACAGATGTCATCTGTAAGGCAATATAAAGGCATTTTAACTTTGATTTACTGAGTGTACTGTATATTCAATGAGCACTTCAGGTTTACCACATTTTAGTGTGCTACTGAGCAGATTACCCATTTCAGTACTTTGGGCTTACTTGAATCAAGGTTACTGAAAGTAAAATACAGTGAGAGATTTGACATTGAACAGGAAGCTGCTGCACCTGAATATGGCCATACAGTATACAGTATGGCATTTAAGTATTGACTTTAAAACTCTGAAAATGTTTGAAATACTTTTTGAGAAGATTGCCACACTCAGGACAAAATCCTAAGGTTTTCAGAGCCTTTGCCCTTTTCCGCATATCAAAGGTACTATAAAAGTGCATGTTGAGGGGTTGTTGTTTGAGAGACTAAAGATGCCATTATTATATTATAGGAAACTTGCTGGATCTATCTGAATAACAAAATAACTTAAGATAATTAGCTAATTTAAATAAATGTGATAAGATATTTGTACATTTTCAATACTTCAGTCTCTTAAAGTTTGAATAGTCCCACATAAAAGTATAAATGATTATTTTCTTGTGTTTTGAGCAACGTGACGTAACTTTGAATGGTGATGCTCCTTTAGGTACAGTGAGGAAAATTTGAAACTATTTGAACACCCTGCTATTTTGCAAGTTCTCCCACTTGGAAATCATGGAGGGGTATGAAATTGTCATCGTAGGTGCATGTCCACTGTGAGAGACAGAATCTAAAAAAAAAAAAAAATCTAGATATCGCAATGTATGATTTTTTAACTATTTATTTGTATGATACAGCTGCAAATAAGTATTTGAACACCTGTCTATCAGCTAGAATTCTGACCCTCAAAGACCCGTTAGTCTGCCTTCAAAATGTCCACCTCCACTCCATTTATTTTCCTAAATTAGATGCGCCTGTTTGAGGTCGTTAGCTGCATAAAGACACCTGTCCACCCCATACAATCAGTAAGAATCCAACTACTAACATGACCAAGACCAAAGAGCTGTCCAAAGACACTAGAGACAAAATTGTACACCTCCACAAGGCTGGAAAGGGCTACAGGGAAATTGCCAAGCAGCTTGGTGAAAAAGGTCCACTGTTGGAGCAATCATTAAAAAATGGAAGAAGCTAAACATGACTGTCAATCTCCCTCGGACTGGGGCTCCATGCAAGATCTCACCTCGTGGGGTCTCAGTGATCCTAAGAAAGGTGAGAAATCAGGCCAGAACTACACGAGAGGAGCTGAAAATGACCTGAAAAGAGCTGGGACCAACGTTTCCAAGGTTACTGTTGGTAATACACTAAGACGTCATGGTTTGAAATCATGCATGGCACAGAAGGTTCCCCTGCTTAAACCAGCACATGTCAAGTCCTGTTTGCCAATGACCATTTGGATGATCCAGAGGAGTCATGGGAGAAAGTCATGTGGTCAGATGAGACCAAAATAAAACTTTTTGGTCATAATTCCACTAACCGTGTTTGGAGGAAGAAGAATGATGAGTACCATCCCAAGAACACCATCCCTACTGTGAAGCATGGGGGTGGTAGCATCATGCTTTGGGGGTGTTTTTCTGCACATGGGACAGGGCGACTGCACTGTATTAAGGAGAGGATGACCGGGGCCATGTATTGCGAGATTTTGGGGAACAACCTCCTTCCCTCAGTTAGAGAATTAAAGATGGGTCGAGGCTGGGTCTTCCAACATGACAATGACCCGGAAGCACACAGCCAGGATAACCAAGGAGTGGCTCTGTAAGAAGCATATCAAGGTTCTGGGTGTTCAAATACTTATTTTCCTCACTGTATCATTACTGTGCAAAAGTTTTAGGCAGGTATGAAAATAACTATGAATGCTGTCAAAAATGGAAGTGTTAGTTTATTTTCATCAATTAACAAAATGCCAATGAACAGAAGAGGAATATAAATCAAATCAATATTTGGTGTGACCACCCTTTGCCTTTAAGACAGCATCAATTCCTCTAGGTACACTTGCACAGTTTTTAAAGGAGCGGCTGGTAGGTTGTTCCAAACATCTTGGAGAACTAACCCCAGATCTTCTGTGGGTGTAGGCTTCGTCAAATCCTGTGTCCATATGTAATCCCAGACACACTCGATGTTGGGATCAGGACTCTATGAGGGTCATGCCATCACTTCCAGGGGCCTGTTGCATGAAAGTAGAATAAAGATATCCAGGATAAATGAAAAAGCGCAGCTTGACTTAATGTGATCCGCTCATCGCGCCTTAATCGATTGCACGTTTGCCGAGCCAGGATGAACAGGTGAAGCTATGTCAAGCCAGGTGGAGATAGCTGGGATAAGTGCACGTTCACGGCTTTCTCACATAGACCACAGTATCGATCACAGATTTACTGATGCAGAGATGGAGAAGACGCATGCGCCATATGTTTCACCCAATGAGCAGCAGCTTCTAATGGAAAGTAACGAGGAGGGGAAGAATATGCAAAAAGGGAAATACGGCTCTTATCAAACAGAGAGAAAAAGCCCAGCATAGCGGACCCGACTGAATGTGTGAGGGTGTAAAAATATATACTTAGCCTATAGTCACTCCACATTTTTATAAAGTTGTAGGCTACACTGTGTTTTAATTGCTTTAAATATGCTAGTTTCATGTTTCTGTTTTTATGTGATAAATGTGCTGGTTTTACTGTAAAGTGTCTTTGTCTTTGATATAAATAAAATGTATTATTATTTAGCCTACCATGTAAAGCACTATATAAATAAAATGTATTATTATTTGGCCTTTGCCTTAAAAGTGAGCAGAGGGAATTGATGTTCCTCGGGAAATGGACCCTAATAGGCTTAATTTCAAACCCTTATTCACAACGCGAGAACATGTTTTACAACCATATGCACAAATCTCTATAAGCTATATCTAATTCTTTGTACAATTAATGTTCATACAGAACAATCAGAAAGGGACAACAACTAGAAAAAGTGAATGACTTCAATACACGCTGTGAGCATATGCTAAACAATATTCATGTTTTTTTATTCTTCTGAAAAGTGACCGCACCAAAATAAAAAGATTAAGAAGCATTGTGGTGTTCACAGTGTTATGAATGTAAACTACACTATATGCAGTACGTATATAGGCCAAGTTATTGGTTAACACACGTTTATTTCGGATCAGACGGCAGCTGATTTGACACATGAGACTTCAGGATTAATTTTAGCCTAGGCTAGCCGCAAAGAATAAATCTCCATGGTTACTTGGCTGGGTTTAATTCAATCTGGTTTCGTGCAACCGAGTCAAAGCTAAATTCATCCAGGATAACTTGAATATCCCGGCTTAATCCCTCATCCTAGTTTCGTGCAACAGGCCCCGGGACTTCTTGTTCTTTAAACTGAAGATAGTTCTTAATGACCTTGGCTGTATGTTTGGGATTGTTGTCCTGCTGCAGAATACATTTGGGGCCAATCATACGCCTCCCTGACGGTATTGCATGATGGATAAGTATCTGCCTGTATTTCTTAGCATTGAGGACACCATTAATCCTGACCAAATCTCCAACTCCATTTGCAGAACACTCAATGTAACGCTCTCCATTCCTTCGGAGAACAAACTGCCTTCTGCTATAGCCAATTATTTCAAATTTTGACTCATCAGTCCAGAGCACCTGTTGCCATTTTTCTGCACCCCAGTTTCTATGTTTACGTGCATGAGTTGCTTAGCCTTGTTCCCATGTCTGAGGTCTGGCTTTTTGGCTGCAACTCTCCCATGAAAACCACTTCTGGCCAGTGGTCTCCAGACAGTAGATGGGTGTACCTGGGTCCCACTGGTTTCTGCCAGTTCTGAGCTGAAGTCACTGCTGGACATCTTCCGATTTCGAAGGGAACTAAGCTTGATGTGTTTTTCATCTGCTGCACTAAGTTTCCTTGGCTGACCACTGCGGTTACGATCCTCTACATTGCCCGACTTTTTGCAAATGTACCTATAACAATTAATGCTGGTTTGAAGGCAAAGGTTAGTAACACCAAATATTGATGTGATTTATATTTGTTTTGTTTGCTCACTTTGCACTTAGTAAATTGATAAAAATAAATGTATAGTTTTGAAAGCATTCTTAGTTTACAGCATTTTTTTCCACACCTGCCTAAGATACTTGCATAGTTTATATACTGAATAGCACTATGCATAGAACCATGCATCACACCTCAACAAAATCTACATAATTCAGACCATATTATTCAATTTGTTAGCCAATGGGAAACATTGTACAAGGTCAATAGAAGCCTATGCATGCTTTGAAATGGTGACCACCATTTAACAAGATTCAGTGATCAAAACATTCACCAGTGAAAACAATCAAATCATTCTCAGTTAAATCATTCTCATATGACGAAGCCAACCGGGGCATGCTTGATTACATGGTATGAGTCTTAGAACATTGGACACCAAAATCATTCCTCAGTTTTTCAAAATGCATTTATTGGCTCAGCCTTACCAGAGTTCATTTAAGATGCACAATAGACACTAAATATTAATGGGAGGCACACTACTTGTAAAAACACTGTGTGCTCCACTTACATCAGTCATAAATTAGCATGATAGTGAAGCGGTATTAATATTTAATTAGAAAACATGCTTGAGCAGCCACAAAAGCCCAAACACCTATTGAAAAAATATACAGTATGCTTATATCCTCTAAGGGAATTACAAGATTACACCTCCACATAAGCCACAGAATGAATAGTATTAAGATACAAATAAATCAAAAGTGCATTTCATGTTACAAGTCAAGTAAAGGACAAAGATATAAAGTACCAAAAAGAACACTGACAAGTAAATCAAAAGATTAGATATTTCATCTCAGCAACATGTTACATAAGCCCATCTATGACAGATATATCAAAATATCTGAAATAAAATAACATTACAGCATTCCTCACCTGAACAGTGTGTAGAAGGCCCTCATTTGAGAATCGTGTCTCAGAGTTCAGAGCTTGGAGACATTCAAAAGCAGAGGCGTAATGTGAGCAAAGGATAAGATCTGATAGACATGTGGTATGTATTTACATTCAGTGGAGCCTTGCCTGGTGGGCCTAACCTGTTTCCATTGTACTGTCTGCACATGTGACACCATCATGTGCCTGAGACATGACACTTGAGACACTTCTATGGCGTCAGGTTCATGGCATATCTCCTGGGTGCGATAAAACATCCTCACAAGCAAATTATGTCATTTCACACACGCAGATATTACTATTTACGCACCAATTCAACTATTGGAGAGTTATACAGTCAGCTGCAAGCGTGAAACAAAATTAGGGAGGGATGCATCACGTGCACAGAGCAGTCACAACGTGCTTGCAAGTGTTTGCTTTGCAGAAGGTAAACTTTGCTCTTGAACTTGATTTCTGCTCGCTCGAATTAAACTGACTTTATACACTTGGGGACAGAAACCAAAGAGGCACTGGCCTTCCTATTATTGGTCACTTTCAAGGTAATCTCAGACACAGACCTCCTTAGTTTACCTTGATTAACAGCTATTGTTCAGGAAGCCCGGAGTGTACCAGGTGAAAAACAGTTTCTGTCGTTATGCAAGATGGCGCCGTAAATAAGGCTCTATAAGTGTCTAATTCGTTTTGATACTGGGATATGTGCGATGCTTTTAAAATGTTTGTAAATCCTTGCCGATGGAACATACTGTACCTCCAACATTAGAACCAACGTAAGCCTTAAAGCCCATGTTGCAGGTTAACCCCCACTGTTGATTATTGGGTACAAAAAGCGCTCAAGATATGTATATCATTTTTAAAAATGTCTCCAAATAGTGTTAAAAGTTTTTGGTCATTTTTGGTGTTCGCGGGTTTATGAAGTAAATTTGGCAATGACGTCACGTTGGGGAGTGAAGTCTCAGCCTGGCACTAGAACTACGGTGACTGACTGGGATGTGGAAGAGGAGGAAAGGCCAGCAGCCGAATAATTACGAACCTACCAGACGTGAGAGGGCAAATGAGGAATTGTCAAGATTGTGGGGAAGTCTCCTTCATTTATCTCCTTTATTTTAGCAACGCAGCAGTACATACAATGACTTTACTTTTTTACTGTAAGTGAATAGCACCGAGTGAATGTCAACGTTTTCTTTCGATCTAGTGACAGTGATCATGTTGTTAGTTCAGATAAGTACTGGTACACTAAACTAGATATAGTAACAGAAGGCATCCCCGAGTGTTATTTCTAAGTGTTTACCTCTTCCTCCGGTGAAAACGTGTCGCTGTTTGGCCGTGCTTGTTTGTGTGGCGGCGAAGCTGCGGTGGAGAACGGGTGCTGTAGGTGAGTGAGCCTCCGGTCGGGAAGCTCGCCCCCGCGATCAGCTGATCTGAAGATGCCTAAATCCGTTTGTGACATTTCAGACAGGATCATGGTCCTCCCCAACCAGCACGCACCAGTATTGTAATTGTTTATATTTCAAACATCACTGTAGGTTGATTGTGGGCGACAACGCGGTCGTGTTAGCTTACCGAAACTCTACTGCCGAAGTTGCTGGCTGGCTACGCGACATTAGCTATATCCGTACAGGCTAGCATTCGTACAGGCTAACTATAGGCAGTTAGCTTTGTGTGTAACGTAACAAACCCCCCATCTCGTAGGAGTGAAGCTTACTATTTCATTCAATACAATTATGGTACAAAAGGTGCACTAATGCCACATGTATGATGTTGACAACATGGACGCATATATAGGCAATAGAGTGCGGATCGGGACGGATTTTTCTGTCCGAGCCCGGCCCGCGTCCGACAGAGCAGTAACCGAACCCGACCCGAGCCCGACAGGCATTAAGATATTTCTGTCCGAGCCCGACCCGAGCCCGACACAGTTAAAGCGCATCAATGCACAGCTGACTTTCCTTCGTTTTCAATAGTTTTAAAATGTCCTGCGGCCAACTTCTTTTTAACATCTTCCATCGTTGCGCTGCCACATGGAGCTTAATACGCACGTCTTTCGTTGTCACAGCACACAGGAAGACGGATGTTAGGGTAATATTTGACATTTATTTTAAGCTGTTTTAAATTCAAAATGTTCAATGCCTTATCGCGCTGATGTGTCCGAACCCGGCCCGACCCGTCGGGTCCCGTCGGGTCCCGTCGGGCTCGGGTCGGGTATCCATCCTCTAATAGGCAACACCAAAGGCAGTCGTAATATTTACCTAGCAGGCTAGGCTAACGCTGTTGTGCTAACGTCCGGCGGCGTATCGTTAGCTAGCAGTCTAAACTTGTGAAAAGCCAAACAACATCCCCGTCTAAGCTGTGTTTCACTTTCCCTCCAATATCATTATAAATATAATAAAGTCACATGGACTCGGTCGAGACCATAGACTGTTAATATTAAAAGACCAGAAGCCACATTAGGCCAGACCAGTGGTAAATACAACGCAGGCTGCTCTGTTTGCTCCCCAACGTGACGTCATGCAATGCATTGTGGGGGGAAAATGAAACACTGTAAAATTGTGCCTATTTTTTGTATTATATTCAGTTTTGCAATATCCAACACCATCAAATACAATGGATAACAGTTCAAATATTTACTACCAACAAGCAAATTGCACAAATTTGTTGCAAAATTAAACCTGCAACATGGGCTTTAATCACTGCTGTAAGGCATTATAATTTTATTATAATGTGACGAGTGGGACTTTATTGATGTGGAGCGCCTTTATGGCCTCTTCAACGACCAAACCCAAGGAAGACACAGGCAACGCCACCCGGGAAATTTCACCCCGAGAATAGGATTGGACTAGCTCGATAGTTAATCCACGAAAATACAGAAAGCAAATAGGTTTTATTTATGCATGAAGCCGCCAGGGACACCGACACCACCACCATCAGCACTCAATAACTGTGGGAAACAAGAGCACTTGATTGGGGGGGGGGGCTGATAGTGGCTGATAGCTGCCTAGAACAAAACACAAATGAACTAAACAATTAACCCAGAAAGTTTCAACAGAAATGAAAGTCGTCAAAACTTAAAAAGAAATAAACCAAAAAAACTTATCCTGACGCTAAAAGGCGCGTGGATGCGCCGACTTAAAAACCCCAGAGGGAGTTTATGACTACAATAGGATGGCCGGTTAACTAAACACGCAGGGAAATACACAAGAAGGTGACAGTGTGGCTCAACCTACCAGCAGCAAAACTCAACCCGGTTCAGTTGCAGGAGTAGTCTGTTTCATGACAGGGAGACACTGCAAGAAGACAATGCACGCCCATTCTAACACAAACGGTATAGGTGTCAAACAATTTAGCAACACTGCATTACCTGGCAAATTATCGTGATCGCAGACGCGAGGGGACCCAGAGCAGAACTGTGGCTCTGACGACAAAGAGTAAAGAGGGTCAAGAGGGCAAACCCCCTGCCTATATAGCATTATTGTTGTCAACTGCCATTTTGACACCCCGGTTGCCAGACATGAAACACAAACATGCAAGTACGACGGGCTGCAGCGATAGTAGCAGCAACCAAACAAACTGGATAAACAGAGATATATTCATTCTACTCAACCTAAAAAGAAAAAAAAAAACGTGGGATCTTTCTAAACAGTTGCATGACCAGAGAAGTGGTAAAACACTGGTAAATATTGGAGATGCATTTAAAAGTTTGAGACAGCTTAGAGCTCAAAAGGATGCAGTTGGCTAATTTCCTCCTAAACAAGTGAGCGTTGAGTTTTATTAAATATAAATGTGTTTATAATGAATTTTAGACCAACAATTATAGTATTAAGATACTTCACCTTATATGTTATTATAAAAATGCTTTATAATGTGTTATGATTATAGTTATTATGCATTGTGATTATTTATGAGTGCTTATTATAGAGCTTTATAAGCAGATTAAAACACATTATAACTGTTTATTCATTTAAAAAAGAAATAAATAACCTCTATTTGCTTTGTCATCTCAAGACATCACGTGACTCCTCAGCTTATGTATTAGTAACTTGAGAAAGAGAAATAGTGCCAGCTGACAAAATCTGATTCACCAGATCTTGTACACTCCCATCCATTGCTGTTGCAGGACTCTTGTGTGTAATTACCTGCTGAATTGGCCTGCTCCTTATATAAATGAAACACATTTAGGCACATAAGCAAACATTCACAGGCCGGACAATCAAAGCTTGCAAGTGTGTTTGTAGCAGAGAGCGAACAGTATCCTGACAAACCTCTTAATGAAGCTATCTTCTACCATTGCCTTTGAAGATTACACCCTGTGGATCAATAACTGGAGTTTGCAGACATTTAAATCTTATATTACTCTGTATTTCCCCTGGTTCTGATAAACATTCCTATTTAAACTGTACTGCAGAACCACAGAAAGCCCTCTTTGTCAACATTGTGCCTTTACTAAGCCCAATAAAGAGGGTGGAAATGTATCATGTTTTCTTTTACAAAGAGGAACTGTTATTCTGCCATTTTTCTTTCCACTGTGGGTTTGGGTGGAATGTAACACACTGGAAAATTCTCAACCAATATAGGGCCAGTTAGCTTTAAGGGGATATTCCTTTGCGTAATTATTTTGTATTAACTGAAGAACAGGAAGCTTCAGAGTCTCCTGGACGGAGAACTGAGATAATTACATGATGCAGATTCAAATGGAACTTGGAAGTTGATTGAGTCAATCGTAAACCTCTAATATCCCACTGCAACTTGCAAACAAATTTCAACTTTTTTAAATGCATGGATTGGACTCCAGATGTTTCTGCTGAATGTATATTAACTGCTGCACAAGATGAACATATGCTTAGAATAAAAGATCATAGTGCAGAGCCACAAGCTCAATTAGTGAAGCATTCATTAAAATGAACACTCCTCATGTTAGTGTTAGCATTGTGACAACATTAATGAAACTGTTTACATAATGAGCAATACATTAGTTTTCTGCACATCCATAGCTGGCAATGAGTTCCAGAATAATAATGAATAATGAGAAATTTATGATTTTGGTGCAACACACTCCTCCAACTCCTGAACAAAACAGATACTGAGCTGTTTGCCCATTAATCTCAGAGCAAGGAGGTTGCTGTTTTCCTCATCTGTTTTTGTCCTCTTTTGCTCCTATTCTTTTATACCTTTTTTGCTCATATCCTATGCAAATCACTTTGGAACTTTGTCAAGGCGCATTGCAGAAAATGATATAATTGAAAACTTGAGCTATTTGTGCCGCTTGGGCTTGACTCCAAGAGATCTCTCAGATGTTCTTGTTAAGGGAACCATGTACCAGTTAAACTTGGCAAAGTTTTGAAGGCGGGGAGGTCGAGGTGAGGACAGAAGGAGGTGGAGAGGATGGAAAACAGTATATAAAGGGAAAGGTGGATGAAAAATATCAAAACAGACTTACACTAGAGGCTATGTTAGAGAAAGTTATCTTGAGAAATAATAACTGCCAATATCTTTCAGAAAGTTTAATTCACTAAATTTGGAATATGTTGGGTCAGCAATTATAACACATTTAACTCTTCAGAATATGATTTTTTAAATCCAAAATTGTATTTTCTTCATTCTGATGTCAATGTTCTCTATATTGCAGCAAGTTGTGTACTCATTACAGTTCCCTTCTACATTTTTGCTCTTGTTAACCAACCAAGGTTAATCCTTTAAGTGCTACAAAGACAGAGCGGCTTCACAATCATTACAAGATAAACTCTTACATCTGGAAATAGAAAGTGTTCATCTTTCACATGGCTTTTGCAATTAACAGTTTCCTTTAGGGTCATTATCACTGAGCATGTATTCTCACATTTGAAAGGCAAAAGCAAGACTGGCAAAGCAGAGTGTACATGAGCCTCTTGTTTTTGATGCGCTAAGAAGGCAGAATTGTGTTGGTGTGAGAAATTTCCCATAACCTGAAGGCTATTATGACAGCAAATGTGTCCATCCTTGAGATGTCTTTGACTGAGATGCTGGACCTTTTCAAATACATTTACAGTGCTATCCATGACAACGTTGACGCAAAAAGATCATATTTACATCATTGCCCTTGCCTCTAAACGTCACTCTTGGTAAATAACATTTAGTCATTTGGCACTCAGATTTCAACTGAGACCTTTAGTGAATTTCACTGTACAAACTATAAAGAAAATTAACATTTACTTCTATTTAGAGGTAGCATCAAGGCTCCAAGGACACAATTTTGCTGATAAAGAGAAAAATGTTAAAATACAGAATGACACATTTAACATGTCCAAGGCAATCACCACAGAATTAAAAGCATAAAAACATGCTGTATCTGCATGTTGGCCAACACATTGATGAAAGCGTACGAAGCCATATGGATTGTGTGTAGCAGTTGCACAAGCAGTTTCAAGTATGCTTTTTGATCTTTTTTTGTGTTTTGGACAGGACTTCATTCCATCATATTTCTGCTCATTAGTCTTTTATCAAAAGAGCATACCTATTAGTATGTCATACTTATAATGACGTAACTGATCAAAAGCCTGCACAAATTATTATAATTTTTTTCTCAAATATAGATTTTGTTGGTGAAATTAGGTACACGTGTCATCATACACTTTTAATATGATGAAAAGGCAAGGCTTGCTCAATGACATCTTGACACCATATTAGGCACTTATGCCATCCATAATCTCTTAATGTTGAACACCACAAATCTACAGTTATTTCCCCTCACACTTCATTCAAAACAGGCCTCAAAGTTATTCTGAAAAGAAAATTGCTGAAATAATAATTGCACAATACACCAGTGCATTCATATTCAGTAGGGAATATGGCAACAAACTTAAAATCTCACATTTTATAGTCCTGGCTGCTAGCCAAGGCGCACCACGCACGGTATATCATAACATCTACAACTGATACCCAGCAGGTAGCATTATTATCAGCATTTAGCAAACAAACTACTAACTTCATATTACCACAGACACTAATAAATACTTTTACAATCAACAATTGGCTCCAGTTTAGGATTTGCATTTTTCTTTTGAATGACCACCATGATTACATTTCATGTAAAATATGGCAACACTATTTATAACTTCACATAAGCAAATTTACAGTTTCTTTCTTCTTCGTCTTTTAGCTGGCTTATGGCTTTAAGTTGTTGAAAGGATGCTTGCGTTCTGGTCTGGGAGATGCTATCAAAACTGGCTTACAAAATAAACTACAATTGAGGGAGTTCCTGTCAACCAAGCTGAAGCCAAATGTGAACGGTGACACGGTCATGCATCCACATGCTGGTTAGGTGACTTTGAATGGAATGTGTTTTAAGCAAACCAAATGTTCCCAGAGCAGACATGGCTAACACAGAGACAACTTGTGTGTCCAATTGCACAGCATTCTGAGTAGCATTTGGAGAACATTTTTGTCTCCATATTTCTCACGACACCTCCATGACAATAGCGTATGTGTATTTTCACGTGTCCAATTTATCCCGGCCTCAAAGCCACAAGATAGAAATTCCTGTCAAAGGTTGACTTAGCTACATTGTAGTTTATTAAGGTTGTTGCCATCTTGGTTCTGCTTGTTAAGGGCAGCCAATGCCGCTTGGGTCTCCTTCTGTTCCTCTATGGAGCAGTTGGACACTGCAGTTGCCATGATGCAGAACTTGCGGAGGAGGATCTCCCTGAAGAGCAGATAGACCCATGGGTCCAGGATCTGGTTGAGGGAGGCCAAGCGGATCGCTGTTAGAAAAAAGTTACAGTCTAACTGGACGTCCTGGGTTGAGGCGTGATTGGAGGTCACTGCTGTTGAATTGCAGTCGTGGGAGGATACCTGATTGGAGATCATCCTCAGCATCAGCACCTGAAGGAGGTAGGCAGGCACACGCTGTTTGTACCAATAGAGCTTAATGAAGATACATTATGTTCTTTAGTGTGTTGATTAGTGATTTACTTTTTTTTTTTTTTAAACTTTCATAGGCTGATGTTATATTATATGCACACTTATTGGCTGAGAGACAATACAACAAGACAATAGTTTAAAATTTAATGTCACTAGTCTTAAGACAATCCTGAGTAGCTATACTGTATCAAATGACTAAAGGAGAAAAGCATAATGTTTACGCTCTAGCTACTCACTCTCTGACATCTTTGCTACCACAGTGCTGTGGCGTCTATTAAAATCCTTGGTGGGACTATTTAATATGTCCCAGACGCATTACCTCATAGCACACTAAGCAGACCCCCTAAACAGGACTCGGATAAGTGGATTGCTTCTTAATGGAAAATGGTAGCAGGATTTCAAAGGAATCATACACGACAGCATGTATATGACTGACAAGTATGATTTGTGTGTGTGTGTGCACGTGCGAGGCAGAGAGAAAATGAGTAAAAGAGGGTGAATGACTTAATGAGTGATTGAGGAAGACAGAAAAGTGTGATGTGTGCAGCGTCTGTTCTTGCTTCCTTTCGTTATCCTGCCAACAGGAGATGAAGCATCTCCAGAGATTAAAAGATCTGCGGCTGTTTGTGAGAGGCAACTGACAGTAAAATCCAATTAAACTGGGAATTGTGACACTGGACAATTTATCATATTAGTAGATGGGTTTATGACACTATAAGGGAAAATAATTAAGCATAGCCTACCTATTTTGTATGATAGCCTCACTTTATTCGACCATAATGGATGTATGCTGTAAGAAATGAAAAGGCTGAAGTCGCCCGTAGAAACATACCAGCAGAGGAGACCAGCATATAAGGAGGACGCACATAATCCCTAACAGTTGAATGACGGTCTCCGTGGTGAGCCGTTCCCACTGCTTTGAAGACTGAGACGTGCCAGACTTTGTTTTACACCGCATAATTAAGCCCCGGATCGTCATAACATTGCAGGAAAGCGTAACAAGCAGAGAGAAAATCCCAAGTACAGCGAAAGTGATGGCAAAAAACATATTGCCTGGGACTTCCCTGTCCCCCGTGCTGATAAAGCACCAGGTGCCCGGCCACTGGCGTGTGTATTCCCCGACCCCGGCAATGGGCAGCAGCGCAAAGAGCAAAACAAGACACCATACGACAACCAAAGTCTGCTTTGTCACACTTGTCTTCATGTGGCTGGAGTACCAGTGGGGATTTGTTATCGCCATAGCCCTTTCAAGTGCCATGGCGCTGGCCAAGAAGAGAGAGCACAGGCCAAACGTAGTCATGCACACACCGAAAAAAGCGCACAATTTACCCGATGAATCTATATGCTCCCATTTCAGATCAGCTCGGTAAACTGATATCACAATGGGACTTGTCAAAAGCTGTCCGAACAGGTCAGTAAACGCCAGCGACCCGATGCAAAGCAAGAAAGATTTTTTCCTTTTATTTTCCTTCTTTTGTAAGAGATATATACCAGAATAAGAGCTAATGAGTTGCCCACTATGCCAGTGATCATCATGGATATAGGGAAACCAACTGAAACGTATCCACAACTAGAATTGTTGGTGGCATTGTCTTCGCGTAATGACTTGGAGACGTTAAAGTCCAGCATCTTTCCAATGTTGGTTTGCAAGCCCTCCAGAAAATCACAACTCTCCGCAATCATCATTTCGGAAAGGATAAGCCTACATGCATGAGATTACCCATGTGGTCCGGGATACTGTTTCGCTCCAACTGAATGCAGTGCGTAAAAGCGCGTCGGGTTCTTTACGAGCAGGAGGCGGGACTACCTAGAAAAGCGCTCGGAGGAAAAAAAACAGCAGAGGCGCGTGGGTTTTAAATACAAGTAGGCTACTAAAATATAAACCGGATTTTTGAAACTTTGTATGGCATCTACAACGATAATCTCAGTTCATTAACTTCCTATTTATTAATATACGGCACTTTAGATAAGTTTAACACTATAGCAGACGCACCTGCTTTGGACCCACATGCCATGCCACATATTATCATGTCATTTTGATGAAGTGAGCACACGGGCGGACTCGTCTCATGAGATAAGGGAATAAACAAACCTGCCCTGCGCATTTTAAGCAGAGAAAGCACTGAAACATTATCATTAAGTACCTGAAACAAGCTAGGGTTTACTGATAAAATTAAAAGTGGAATGTATTAAATAATTCGGCTACCTCCGGTTGGTGATGATTATGGGGAAATTCAAATTTGGAAATAGGTATACATTACTGAAACAAATGTAAGCCACTTGAGTTTAGACTCATATTATGAAAATTGCAATATTATATAATTAGGCCTAGGTACCTACCAATAGATTACACAAACAGCACGTGGTGTTATTTTTCCCAGCACATTGAGTCAACCCATACAACCTAGAATTGTTTTACAGCAGATTGTTTGGACAGATATCTGTCCAAAAATCTGCAGTAAAACAATACATTTCACCCCATTCGAAAGTGGTAAGCTTTATTAGACGCTGTAGGTCTGTATTTCTCAAACTTCTTTCAATATTGTACCATTTTTTAATGTTTTTTTTGCAAAGTAAAACAATTCGTAGAAGAAAAAAAAGTCAATATAATGAGGAACAATTCAGTTCCGGTGTCGTGCCAATGTACTATCCCCGCCAGGATTTGTATCCCCTGGCCGCGGGAGCGCTCAAGCACACAGATCGGAGTTTATGGTGCCCTTCGAATTGTTTAACTGCTGCACTTTAAATTTACCTCTTAAATGGAACAAATAGCGACGTGGAAGACTCGACAGGGTTTTCCATAGTAACATGGGTCTCAGTTAAAGCTGCAGTAGGTAGTTTTGAGGAAACGTGGACTTAGCCTAAAAATTTGAACAAGCACACCTTACAGGCTCCTCCCCCTTGCTCTCTGCTGCGCTACAGCCCCCCCTCCACAGCTCCTCGAGCCTGCCGTGAACGCGCAGGCTAGTAAACAGGGCCACCAATGCTTTCCACACAATACAGGGGGATTTATTCTGAGGAGGGTTTAGCTGTTGTGTGCTGTGCTTTTAAAACTTTATGTAAAAAAATTGCTTATTTAAAATATTTCTATTAAAAGTTTTGGAAATATTTTTCAATAAAAAAGGGATTAAAAATGTTTATGTAATCGCTCATTTGTGAGAACAAAAGCAGCACTTTACACAGTACATTACTGAATTACCTTTTGAATCAATTTAAAACACTAAACTTTCAGTAGGAATGATGAATCACTGAGGAAGCTCACTAAGCCAAGGAATAACAACATCTTAGAAATATGTCTTAGGTTTTATTTTGCATATGGGTAAAATAAATCAGCTTTTTTTGCAAAGTACACACAAGGAAATACTGAACATCTTGATTTGGACTGAAAGACGATTCCTTCACGTGCCTCTGTGTCTGGGCCATGTCTGACCTGTTGGAAGAGCATAAAGAATGTGTGTCAGACATTTGATTTACAATCCTGAGGGGGAAGAAACAGGGGCAGGGACAGCGCACAATTAAAGTAGTTTCACCATAGCTGCATTTAATTGTGAAAAACAAAAACACATTTAGGCTTACTAAATGTAGGTATCGAAACAATATTGCTTATACGGAGGGTGAACGAGTTAGCTACAACATTCCTGCCGTGCTACAAGCTAACAAGCTAACTGTTAGACTTAGCTAGCAACAAGCTACAGAGTAAAATGAAATTTGCGCATCGCCAACGATACTGTAACCATCGCTAGCTTAGTTGTGTAGTTCTTACATAATTAAACAAATCCAGCAGGGATACTTACAGGTTGAGCAGAAATGTGGCTAGCTCTGATTGAATCCGCGTTGAATCCTTTCAGGAGGCGTAGCTCCCTCCACCTCTGAAAAGCCTCCGATGTCGACCCTCGTTTTATTTCGGCTCGGTTTAATTCTTTCTTTTTAGCTCGATTTTCGTCATCGGTCTTCTTCTGTTGGCCCGTCTTTGTTTTCTGAGCAGGTGTCACTCGAGAAATTGGCAGTTTTCCTGAAAAGTTGTTTCTCCGCGATTAGCACAGCTGCAGCACACGGGCAGTCTTGAGCTTGAACACGGTACGCGCTGTGCGGGGGGAGGGGGTATAAGCAGCGCGTACACGAGAGTGATTGACACTGCTAAGACAGTCCTCCTGGCTCTGATTGGCTGTTTTGATCGGGAGCGGTGCATTTCTGCCAAATGGCATCAGGGACACAGGGAGGAGCCATAGGAGCTTAATTTTTTTCACAGTCTCATATTCTACTGTCAGGGCATAGTGACAGTTTTAACAAATATGTAAAAAATACATTTTTACAAAAGTTACCTACTGAACCTTTAACTACATAAATAGCCTACGTGTATTTGTCTGTTACATTAAGGCGACGTGTCAAATGTTTATAGCGTCGTTTAATATTATGGACTGATAGGCGTATCCTCTCTGTCCTCTAACGTGATTTCTGTTTTAATTTAATTTAGTTTAATATGGCTTTTCAATTAAACATTTTTTCACCTGTCTACCATATAGATAGGAGGTACTCAAAATATCAGACCGTTTTTCACCTGATATTTTATGTATCCCATCCCTAACATGCAAAGGGTCTGTCCTGTCATCATGGGTGTTATTTTGTGTGTTTAATAGTTCACAATAAACAACCTGACAAAATTTGGAGAGGTTTGCTGTTGTCTAGCAAAAGTTACATAGGGGATACCCAAAATATCAGGTGAAAAACGGCCTGATATTTTGAGTACCTCCTATGTAACTCATATGGTAGACAGGTGAAAATTGTTTAATTTGAAAAGCCATATTAAACTTAATTAAATTAAAACAGAAATCACGTTAGAGGACAGGGAGGATACGCCTATCAGTCCATAATATTAAACGACGCTATAAACATTTCACACGTCGCCTAATGTAACAGACAAATACACGTATTTATGTAGTTAACTGAGACCCATGTTACTATGGAAACCCCTGTCGAGTCTTCCACGTCGCTATTTGTTCCATTTTACAGGTAAATTCAAAGTGCGGCAGTTAAACAATTCGAAGGGCAGGAGAAACTCCGCTCTGTGTGCATGCGCGCTCCCGCGGCCAGGGGATACAAATCCTGGCGGGGACGAGTACATTGGCACGACACCGGCAGCGATGGATTTACTAATCAACCTTTTTTTTTTAATATAAAAAACATTTAAATGCTACATTTCAAATGTTTAGAATCTATCACTTTATTAATTTGTTATTATAGTAGGCTATACTTATTTTAGGAATTATGCATGCAAGACATATTTTTAAATTAGCATTTTTGTAAAAATTTCACGTAGGCCTACTCCCATTTGAGCAACACTGCTCTAACAGGTGAGCGTGACAATACTTGATCAACGTGACTTCCTGTGTGATATTTCCCACGATATATTAAGCACACCAATGTATCGATCACACCGTTAAACTCTGCATACCAGTACAAACAGTGCCATCTGTTGACCACAATGAAAATGACAACACTGAAGTGTTCAGTATTCAGCGACTAAGTGCTTAAAATTAAGTAGCCTAGTTAGGCTTTAAATAATAAACATAAGGTCAAAACTAACCAGGCCATAGCTGTTAACATGTCGTCTGTCAGATAGTGAATTTGTTTTTTTAGTTTTTATAACGGCTAAACCTTTAGCTTAAGGTATGCAAATAAAAGATACGATATTAATACTGTAATAAACTAAATAGTAACCGGGTATATCATTAGGTTATCACTGGAAAACTAACGTTACTTTAGAAAACGGTAACTTGGTAACGGTTCACGACACGTTACGTGGCAAAGACATCATTCCATGGACTACTAGCAAATTTACCATCAACCAAACACTGAAGACCTCTTATAGCACTGTAACGTAACATTCATGTTACCGTTACCATACTTGAGTCAAGTAGTTATATTTAACGACTAAATAGTGATACGGGGATTAATCAAACACACCTGTCGGATTTAGCAAATATTTAATACAGTGCTAGATGTGGCCTCTCCAGTCTTGGATTAATCAAATGAACAACTAAGGAACAGGAAACAATGTCGACAAGAGTTTATTTACACGTGTACATTAGAGTTGTTTCACCAATAAAAAGCCTGTACTGCCACATTTGACCATGAACGGGATATACTACTGTGTGGTTATAATTCTGGATATACTAATCTGGATTATGAATATCAGTCTTTTCTTGATTTCATTGGTTTCCCAAATGAAGAGGAGTAACTTGGTGACAGGTGACAATTGTGTAATAATTAACAACAAACAACTAAACCAAAGAATGTTGAATTTACTGCAAATTAGTTAAAACAAGCAATATCAAAAAATAAAATACTTACCGTGAAAATAAAAAGCAAAGTATGTATTTATCAAGAAAAAACAAAATTCATAACTACATCCCTGTTATTTTAAATTGGTGCTTAAGTACTTCACCTTTATTTAAAAAAAAAAAAAAAACTCAGATGGTTCCTAGGGGCAAAAAAAAGTAATCAAAAATGTATACTTCGATTTCCCTACAGATGAGTAGACTAAAATGTATTGCCACGAAGATAATCAGCAGAAAGGGCTTAAAACGGCATACAGCCTCTTCACAGTATATTTTACTTTCTCTTGGGAATATGTATGTTTATTGGACACCTGCAGTTACAGACACTTTCAGACACGTTGTCACAGATTGGCGTGTATGTGGTTTTAAAATGGGAGCTTGTAATGATGGGTACGGCAGAGAGGAGTCATGTTGACGTTGCCCCCCCTTTAAGGGAAATGAGACTCTTCTATGAAAATGGACAGCTTATTGAAATTATGTGGTTGTTTTCCTTGCAACACAACATGCACTTTCTACTTATGTTCCTATTCTTGTTTTAAAGGCTGTAATAAATTTATTTCTTTTTTGAACTGGAGTCAGAATGGGAGGATCCAGAGGAATGGCCGCGGCGCCTGAAAGCACACAAACACCATGGGAAGAAGAACAAGGTCAGCAGGCTTAGCTATTAACATTCACTTATGCATACTTGAAACAAGTACAAGGTCAAAGAATAGAAAACAAAAACAAGTTAACAAGGCAAAAAATATGTATGTAAAAATATTTTATATTTCTAAATTCCAATAAACGAGGCGACAGATGGCTAATAATAATAAGTGCCATTGTGGTATTCCACAGAAACCCAAACCTTTCGGACGAACGTGATCTAGAACGCCTCCGCTTTCTCTCTCCAGATGAGGACCTGGAGCGACTGCGCTTCTGTCCCCTCTCAGGTGAGGAGGAGGGTGAGCAGGACCTCTTCCGGGGAGAGGAACCCTTTCCAGACTTGGAACTGGATCTTTTGGAGGAATAAACCAAGCACTGAGGTCAGTAAGGTCAAGACAGAGTTTCATCAGCGTGGGTATTTATCAAGCTTCTCTGATTAAGAGCATTTAACTATGAATTAACGGACCTGAGAAAGCAATTAAGAAAATGTTTGGATTCCTTCTAAATATATTAAGAGCCAGCACCACTGCTGAGAGATGCTTGATGAAGACCCCAGATGTCTATTCTGACTTCTGAGCCACAATAAAACTCAGTTCAGGTAGTCAGACTGTGTACTTTTGATAGTCTCTGCCCTAAATTAAACTTTAAATAGCCGTGAATAAAATAACAAAATCATCAATAACCGTTGAGGCAGTTTATGAATTTCTTTTATGATTTCAGTCCAAAAATTACTATCTGCAGATCGAGAAAGAGGTAGAGTAAGCACTATCCAGTCTTTGTTCAAACATAAGCTAGGGAAAGGACTGTTTTGGAGCCTTCAGCCCCATACACACACACTCTCTAAAAGGGAGAGAGTGCATGTCACCTCATTCACCTGGAATGGGACCTCGAGCGAGATCCAGACCTGGAACTGGATGAGCTTCTAGAGCGGGACCTAAAAGATAAAAAACAGAACCTTTCCAATATTTTCTGAACAAGAAGAATAGTTTAATGGTTCACACGACACAGATATATTTAACTGACTTTAAATCTTGAGTGTTTGAGTAAAACTATTCTTGCCTTACTGTATAACTGATGAGAAAATTTGTAAACAAAATACTTATAGGGGGGTTTGAAGAAATAACCCAGAAGAAAGACAACTAAAACCTGTAAAGGTAACAAGTGTAAACAGAACTGGAGTGCATTTCAAGACTACAATATGAAGAATGCATTGCTTCTAGGGTTGGGTACCGACCTCGGTACTTTTTTGAGTACCAAACAAATGACGTCAAATTCACTTTAAATCAAACAGTACCAAATTTTGGTACTTGAGAGCGTGTAATTGCATGCTTATCTGTCCGCTTTGCATATTGGCAGAGAGCGGAGCTCCGACACACACGTGTGCAGCGCAAACTGCGTAGGCTCTGCAGTTTTATTGAAGTCACAGTGAGTCACTGCAATGCTGATAAAGTCAATTTCAAGTATGGTTACAGTTTTTCAAAACACTATTCACTGTGATACGTTAATGGCCAGGCTGTTGATGTTACACTTACTCTGACACAATCAGACACAACAGTGGTTTCTATGGGCTGGTGACTGACTGACAGGCTGAGATTGTAAGGCAACTTAATTTCTACAGCACCTTTCAGCAACAAGGCAATACAAAGTGCGTTACATAAAACATTAAAGACCAGTTAAAACCGCTCATGACGACAATAAAACAGGCTAAAAAAGACTAATGTACAAATACAAGAATAAAAGTTACAGTAAGTTAGAAATGATTATTCAATTTAATAGGTCGTTTTATTTTTGTTTATTTTGTTTTGAGTGTAAAATGTTCTAACTATATAAAAAAATGTTAATAGTATCAATAGGTTTGGAATGATTTTTACAACTGAAATGTTTTTTTTGTAATTACAGAGGGAAAGTACCAAAAAAGGTACTGTTGGGTACCAGAACAGAATTTCAGGTACTGGTACCGATACAAATGTATGGTACCCAACCCTAATTGCTTCCATCTAAAGTCATAGGCGTTTTTAAAACAAAACCATAAAGATATTACCCAGAAATATAATTCCGTCTGCACATTTAATTTCTAACAGAAAACAACAAATCAGCAGAACAGGACATGAAATTGATCAGTAAATCAGAAGGAAGATTGAGCGGATACTGACATTTTGCCTGGAGTTACCCTTGACCTGTACCCTTTTACCTGGACCTCGACCGTGAACTGGAGCTTGAGGAGCGCGAGGACGAACGGGACGAACCCGAGTGGCTGCCCTTTTTCTTAGCTGGCTTGTCATCATCACTGGCGTCAAGGTTGTACTTCGACAGGTCTCCCTCGTCGTCATCTTCTTCTTCTTCTTCTTCATCATTATCATCATCATCCTGGAGAAGAAGTGTTTAATATTACATTGTTATTAGCTAGCATTATAAAATTTGATCTTTTCAATTGCCAGCTGCAGCCACCAATCTTACATCTAGTTTGTATTTGGAAAGGTCACCCTCTTCCTCATCTTCCTCATCTTCCTCGTCATCTTCAACTTTTGCTACTTCTTTCTTTTCAGTTTCTTTTGAGGAAGGTGTGCTGTTACTCCTTCCACGGAACTTTTTCTTTTTCCTACCAAACTGTAACATTGGAAGGAAAAAAAATAAAAAAAAAAAAATCAAGATTCTACCTGCCAAACATGTGTATGCTTTCAGTTGAATGTGTTACCAAAATACTTCTGGGTATGCCTCACTTCATCATATTCACCATCAGATTCCTCCCGTTCAATGTATTCCACATTCTCCCTTTCATTGAAACCTCCACCATAACCTTAAAGATGGAAAAAAGGCAATCAATACCTGTTTTTTAAAAGCACACAAAAAATGGCAAACTATGTATTTGTGGGGATACCTGTTCGCTCCTCAAGCTTGGCATATTTCGGTGTGTTACACATGTTACACTCTGACCTCCTAGCCCAATTGACATTGCCACATCTGTATAACAACAGGAGGGAAGGTAATTAAAACAATCTGTAAAATCGCGACACACTTAAAAATAAAATCTCAAACAAAAGTGTATGCCTCGGCTTATTAAAATGCATAGTTTTCTGATGTATTCCACTCATAAGAAAACATCTTTTTTTCTACTTGCTACAGTGTCTGGTTAATCAAACATTCTGACAATTTTTTTTACAATCCCCGTACGTTTTGCATTGCCAATCATTTGCACTGAATAGGCCTCTACTCTTCTCAGCCAGAGTTTTCCCAATCTCTGTTCCTCCAGCTTTCATCATCTTTGCCTCTGTGGTTTTCTCTGTGGAAGCAAACCAATGTTTTTTTTAGTACAGCGGAATTTTGTTAACATTAGTAAGCTTCAGCAAGATGTATTAATTTGCATAAATGACTCACCCCGCCCACATCGGTTACAACTAGTTCTTCTAGCAAAGTTCACGTTTCCACACCTGCAAAAGCAAAAAAATATGACATTGTAGATGCAGATAATGCTTAACTTGTTATCTCATCATTCAGGCATAACCTGAGTGTGCTACAAGCAAGAGTAGTAGTGTAAGTGTATTTATTTTTCATGTGGCACACCATTAGCTTGTAACGTCTTTTGTTGGACAACTTGTGTCAAAAGCCTTTATAGTGCGCAATTAACAACTGCAGCTGGCCTGTCTGTCACTTAAGACGTTTATAATAATACAACATGATATTACAGACTACCTAAATTAGACTACGCTCATGACAACTTGGCTTCTACAACATTGTAAACACCTCCCACAATAGCAAGTGTGGCCTCACACACAGAAGCTAACGTTAGCTAACGCTAGCTTGCTATCTTACTGACAACCTATATTAAAACTCCCTGACACGTAGCCAAACCAAAACACGTCCCCTTAAATGAACGATTTATATGGCGTTTATTTTGTAAATAGTGAAGATAATGAGGTAAAAACAAGGTAAACGTGAACTGGTTTCCTTAGCTAACGTTAGCGTGAAATGCTAGAAGGCCTGAGCTAACGTTTACACGTTAGCAAGACCAGCAAATTCAGCAAACATGCTGTTACATTTAACCAGCTAGCTAACTAGTTTGTAAAATGCTATTGTATTCAAAATGTCAGGGACACTTACTTTTTATCAGGACAAATCCAGTCCCCGTCGCTAACTCGAAAACTCTTTCCCGACATGTTAGGCCTGTTAACACTGGCTCGTTGGCAGATCGTGTGGTCAGTGTTCATGCGTCTCCTCCCTCTAATGATGCATTCAGGGTTTTTTCGGTAGAACGTTAAACTCGCTATTCTCTGCTCGTAATTTAGAAACACGTATTGTGATCACACTACGGCTATTTTTTGCTTTCCGTGTTCTAAATCTATTCAATTTGGATATAAAATGATCCCTTTAATAGAAGTTTTTTATTGTCACAACATGTTTTTTAAAGTTCCACATTGCTTCCATCGACACCTGAATGCAACATTCAAAAAGGGACAAACCATGTCTATTATCTCTATGGGATAAACTTGTTTTTCTTGAGAAAAGTTGTACCATGCAAATAAAGTATAATAATCCCAAGATTCTAGTTTCCTGCAACTTGGTGGTTTACTATTAGGCTTACATGGTTCAGTTCTTCTCAATCAATTAAATGTAACATTAATAAGTTAAACATCATGCAAATGTCCCAGCAAATGCCCAAGTTCTTGGGAATGCGGGGATGATATACAGTAGGAATGTGACTATAAACCTGCTTTTAGATACCAGACACACTTTACATCCCTTTAGTTATAGCCTGCTAAAAACCCTCTTTATCAAATAGCCTACTTTTATTTATTTATTTAAAAAGAGGACATGAATCACTTTATTTTACAGTAGAAAAGTTTACAGTTTACAGTAAAAGACAAAATGACAATAATATACTAAGGCAACTATCACATTGTGTGTGTGTCTGTGTGTGTGTGTGTGTGTGTGTGTGTGTGTGTGTGTGTGTGTGTGTGTGTGTGTGTGTGTGTGTGTGTGTGTGTCTGTGAGCTGCAGCATTCTGGACCAACTGCAAGCGTATAAGGAAGGCCTGGTTCTTGATTTACAATCTACAACTTTAAATACAAAGAGATAGAAGACATTGAGACTGAGGCATTGGATGTCCCCATAACAGTAATTTAGTTAGTTGACTCAGAATCCAAATTTAACATAGGCATACGGGTTAAATTAGCCTTCAGGGCTTTCTGCCAGATAGGGTTTATTTTAATCCAAACCAATATATTTTACTAAACTTAACCAAGTAGTTCTGTTGCAGGGAAATATTCTCCCACGTTTCTAAATTTAGGGGTTTGAAATTCTGTTTTCTTGCAATACCAATATTAGCCACTAGATGGCAGTTAATGCCAACGTTTAACATTAGACATGTTCATGGACCCTCCTGTTTTGTTTTGGTCTATGTTGTCTGCTCACAGGTTGCCAATGACAATGATTTTTTATCTAAATCAGGGTGTGTAAAGTTATGGTGTGGGAAAAAAAGTAACTTCAAGAGGGCTGGAATGTGTGTGCTTACACATACTCATACTGAATTCCACATACAAATGTATCTCATAAATATATACCCTAGTAGTCTGTTGAATAGTAGCTACCTAAAGCAGGAGTAAATATGATAGCATTTTGCTTAAAATATATTTTTATATATTGTTATTTTAGTTTTGTAGAATGTGCTCTTCTTTTACTGTCACCGTCACAAAGAAAAAGAGAGATCATTACTGTTTATTTGCTAGTAAAATTTAAAGAAAATCCAACGTACTGGACATCTACCGTTAAGCTTTTAGGACAACTGTTTCAGTACAGTAGCATACATGTCAGTTATGTTGTTGCCTTGTAAGTGAGCCACTGTGGTTGAGTGTTCCCTAAGTCAAACTTGCACACAAAAAACCCTAATCATCTGAAGTTTATTCCCCTTACAGTAGTTCTTTAGTCTCAAATTATAATATCATAAGATACCTTTTTTACATTCTTTGTGTGCAACAGAACTGTCAATCCAATTTGACCTTGCAAAACCAGGGTCAGACACACAAGGTTTCATAATTCATTGTGAGATAATTTTGCTGCCTTTAATATCAGGGTAGTTAAGATGCAGGAAATAAAACGCCATATGTTGTTGATATGTGAATTACAGTATATTAATAAAGGAAGAAGGAAAGGTTTTAAGTTGGAATTATTTCTTATGTGATAGTACTTAACAAAGGCTAAAATGTAGATACAAAGCAGCGCTTAGGCTGCTAGAGAAGCGTCCTTGTCCACCCAATCTGCTGTCGGTTAACGTCAAAGACTCTTGGAGGTCACTGTCACAGCTGGTCCATGAACCAGAGGCCACACAAGCAGCCGTTTAAGTTTTTCAGGTAGAGACTATTACTTTCTTTTCTTTTTTTGACGGTGGTGAAGTGATTGTAGATGCATGTTGTTTATGTCTTGGACAAGATGGGGTTTATTCAATTGAGTACCCTCAAGATGAACTAAACAAGACTTTAAAATCAAACATTGTTTTAATCATCATGTATCTGTTTGGGAGACATGCACATGGATTATGAGCGCAGCACTAGGCCTATTATGAGTAGAGTCCAGCAAATATAAGGTATCAGAGGTGAGATTGGCACATTTTATGATTCATTCTCTTTTTTTTAAAGGTAATGAATCTTGGACCTTTGTTAATATAATTTCTACACAGAGGCCAGCCGTGTGATATCGCGTAAAAACAACTGCAACCACACACATTGTTATATGTTTAAGATGAGGCATCCCCTCAGTTTTTTTATTTCATTGAAGTCATTTTTCATAACGGAAGCCTATTTTCTTCTCAATGATGCAGGAGCCATCTTTACTCACAGGTTTTAGCTAAGGATTGACTTTCTGCTCACTTTCAGTGTTGCACAGAAAAGAGTGAGCAGAGATATGAACCAAATGAAGCCATGAATAACTAAAAAGGACCCATTGCCAATGCTGTGGTATGTTTGTTGGCGGCACAGAGTTGCATGAAAAATTCAGCGAGGAGTCAGGCAATTAAATAGCACTTAGGCAAACAACGTCCAATTACATTAAAGTAGCTTCACTGGTGGTAATGCTTTTTTAACTTTACTGTGTGTTTAACTTTACCTTTTCTGGCCAATGTACAGCCCACCAGCTGATTATGTCCTGGGTCAATAACACTTCTAAGGGAGATTTTTCATGGGTGTCAATGGGCTTTGCCTAGGCTGACACCTTTTTGTAGCTGAGTGGCTGGTTACGGCTGAACGTTCATGCACAGCAGAGTCTCTGACAGGGAAAAGCAGCCATGTATGTAGGTTTGGAAAAACCTGCGTCAAGCCACCAGGGCTTTCCAATACTGACAGATGGCAGGGAGCTGTTCCCGAGAAAAGGGGTACTGCGAGGGCGAGGAATTGGAGGCTGGTGAACATCAGCACTCTCCACCCACCACTCTTATCTCAATACTATGATTCAGCATTAATCAGGAGGGTGACATGTATTTCCCACGTGCCAAACACGAGTTAAATGTGGGGCTGTTTGTTAACTGAATGTAATTTGATACTGTGCACTTATGAGGTATGTCTGTTTGTTTCTGCACATTTGGGAGGACAACAAGGCCAGAGAGCTGGCCCTGTCTTCACACTTTAGCGGTGGGAGGTGAACTGTAAGATGCCAGCAAACCCCACCAGAATTATATAATGCAGACTACTGCACAGTGAAACAGCTTGTTCTGGGAGCTGCGCCGCTGCAATGTGCCGTATCTCCCGTCCTCTCATCCGGTCCTTATCTCTAAAGCACTTTCATTTTGGGAGCCAGAGAGCATACATTTTACAATCCAGTCTCACCACCTGCTGTAAAAGCAATCTACAAAGCATGATATGATGTGAGAGTAATAAATCTACTGTTTAGCAAATTCCACTGGATCATTAGTTTTAAATGTGTAAGTGCACTAAAGCATTGTATGTTATGCATTCATCTACTGGTGTTGATAGTTTGAAGCCAATTTAAATTTTGTAATCACTATAGATAGTGCTTGTGGTCTTAAGTTCAGTGTAGATTCTCCATGAAGAACAACTTCATCAACATACATGCCGACTTTCTTAAGCCAAGTGGAGTGTTATCTGTACGCATTATGGGCTATCCGTGTGGATGTCTACGCTGTGTATAGCGGGCATACACATACACACCACTTGCCGTATTATCGCCACTTGCTGATCAACAGTTGAGTTTAGGTAAACGTGACACGCGGGTTGGGTTTAGGAGAAGAAGAACGGGGTTGGCTTTAGTAAAAAAAAAAAACAACGGTTGAGTTTAGGAAATGTGACACGCGGGACACAAAGGAAAGGTGACACGATCCCTGGTCTCCTGGGTGAAAGTCCTGTGTTTTACCCATCCATCACCCCCCCGAGCACCCTCTCTAAACAGATTTTTGCCCTTTCATGGCCTAAATTCACATGCTATCACAAAGTAATGTAAGTCAATGGAGGCCAAACAGCGTTGATAACACGCCAATGACATACAAATTGGTGTGTCATTTCATGAGATCAGTCTGGACAATCATACTTTGAGCTTACAGGTGATCTCGAGCATTCCACACTGACAATATCAATGTGTCCAGTCCAGCCGATCTTGACAGACCCGAGAATTGAAGGAGTGATGTTGGCACAAAGTCTGAGACAAGACATAGTTCTTTAAATGGAATCAGAGAACCCTTTAGATAAAGAGTTTACGGGGCGAGAGGCATTCTCACTTGATGATTCCCGATGATGTCTGTACAAAATGCAATAGCTATACCCTTTGCTTCCATTAAGGCGAGGCCAGAGGGACGTTCTCCAATATCATTTCTCAAATGGTTTTGTCAGGTCTGTCTCGCAGACTCTTGTTTAATGGCGGCACATCACTTTTGGGGACCACTTGAAAAGGAAAGAAATCAATGTCCCTCCTGCTCCAACTCCCCAGGCAGAATATAGTAAGTCACTCAACCTGCACCCCTGTGTGTCAACAGAATACTATTTCCATCCTGAAATATTGTTTAACACTTTTATTAATTGAGTGTAATTAGAGATATTTTAACATGCAATTTCTTTTTGTGCCATAGCTGTTCATATTTATTTGACAATAATAGTATGAAGCATTTTCACTGTTCTAAATGCAGCCTTGAATTTGTTATCAAACATAATTCATGAAACCATCTTCATATGTTTAAAAATATATAACAGTGTTCTGTTTTTTGGATGTTTATATAGATATTCTTGTGGCAGAAGATAGTAAATTAAACTACATAGAGGTAGATTGAGGGGAAATTGACTGCTGGACAAAGAACAAGGAAGAGGAAATGGGTTCACAGTAAACAATACTCAGACTGTAATTAAGGGACCTGACTTCAATTAGAAGTATTATGTGTGGTAAATTGTTTTTGTGATTTGACGCACTCAAGCTTGCATTTGATTCCACAATTCTTCTACCATTATCTTTTACCTCCTTAAATTCATTGCTCTTTATTTTCTTTAAGTTTCACATCACCAGCTCACTGCCGGGATGACAGTAACTGAGTAGGTAATCTGATGGCAATATAATAATGGCTAATGCTCGAAAAGGGGAAGCAGCTTCAGCGCAGCCTTGGCCTATGCGTCATCTGTCTCTGCTCTTGGTAGTGACACAGTTCTGGCAGTGGGTGATTAATGTGATAGGTGGAATTTGTCTCGTTATGCTGACACCGGCTAATAAATGCCTTGTAAACAGCCAGTCGCAGCTGTTAATGCATCATCATAATCCAGGATTAGGAGGTGCCAGGCATGGCCAATAAATGCAATTAGGCACTGACAAAATTAATTCGCCCATACTCTGACTTTCCTGCACCCTGTCCATTCTGAGGGAAAGTCAATTGTGTCGTGTGATGTTTCACAGGGTCGCAAGACGATAAGCGTGCTGAAAATCTTCCCGTTTAATAAAGAATTTCCAACTCAATTTGTGTTCACTGCAATGCATAATTTGTAGAATATTAACTCCAAGTTAGATTGAAATAAAAACAAATACCCTTGCTTTGCTCCTCTAATCTATTTGAATTATGGAATTATGAACAAGGGAGTCTGCTGGGGGGGAATAGAAGAAGAAAACCGTACCTAAAATGAATATTAGTCTGAAAATGTTATCAAACTGAAACTCATCATGCAAATGCTGTATTTTATTCTTACATCTCTTGGGAATGACAAGACAGGTGACTTTTAAACGTGAGGTCACCAAGACAGCCATTAACTCCCTGTCACTCATCTCCGTCACGCCTCATTGGTGGAAGTTGTGATGCATTTCTTCGTGTTTTTACTCACCTCGCTTATTTTTAGCACCTGGGACTTTGGTCTGATGTTTTTCTAAAGATTTAAAAAGACACTTGCCCCTCACACCCAGTCGGCCCGTCCTATTACCAGAGTGATGGTCAATTGAGATGATCAATTTGCATAATGAAGCATTAAATTGGGCCCATCACAACCCACCTCTCAGCAGCTTGCTCCCATGGAGGGCTCACTGAAAGTGGCAATTGCTCTTGAAAGGGTAGCGTGTATCCTCCTTGCCAGAGTATTCTTCCACTATGCAGGCTGGTGAATAAAGCACCAGTCACTGAATAGGCTCTTATTCATGAGTAATCTGGTGCCGGATTAAAAATTCATGCTAAAGGAATACCCGAGTTGAAGAATGAGATTTAAAATATGAAATTAGAATCAAAACTCAGATTGAAATTTTTTACTACATTTTTTTCCTTTGCCTTATTGTCCTATCTGCTCTGCTAGAAAAGAAAAACAGAGCTCCATAAATTAAGTAATATTACTCTTTAAAAACGTTTTTCAAAGTGTCAAAAATCATTCCACCCCCTGTGCTCATCCATTCTCATTAGGGTGTACTTAACTGTAATGTCAATCCTCATAGTGACCATTGGTCATTTCTTGGACAATGAGCAGATCGTTCTGATTAACACCCACTAAGGAAATCAACGACCGTCATCTTAGGCAGTTTAGTTGAGCTTTAAAAAGCATGTCAGAGCCTAAGGACCTATGACAAATTGCATCCAAAAAGCCTCTCAGATCTGAGGCCGGCGGGCTGTGATTGATGTGTGTGCAGTGTGAGTGGCAGAGAGGAATGAGATAGAGCCGTCATGGCCTTCCTCTACTCCGTGTTGCCTTTGTTTGAGGGGTTTCTGCTGGGGAGAGTGCTGTCCAGTGAACAATATGGCAGAAACTCCTCGTGTGCTGGTTTTGTTAACTGGCCATTTGTAAGTGCCCATTTGGCCGGAGAACCGGTCTCTGGCAGCTAAAGCATATTTCATGAAATTGAGTGCAGTACTAAGATGGGCTCAGATGTTCATACACATTTGTTACACCAAAAAAGAAGCCTTTTATTACATTCACTACATTTTACAACAACCACTCTTCATGGAGAGGGCAATGGACGTACAAGTGATTTGTGTCATGCATAGTAACTGAAAAACTTTAATTCCCATGAGTGAGTGCTACCTTTTCCTGCCACAGGCAGCCTGCTGGGCTTCTGGCAGTCTATCAGCAGCGGCATGACAGGTGATTGACATTAAAGAACTATGGGATTTAGAGGTAGTTGTGAGGCATTGGTCTGAAATGTTTTATGAAGCTCTTGTCAGATATTTTTGTTACATTGCAAGCAAGCAACAAGCCAGATTGGGTCTGTCTTGTGAGTCTGTGTTTGGAGCCTCACACAGCCTGGTTGGTGGGGGGGATTAATTGGTAAGGCTCTGCATGCATCAGTGCAATCTAACTTACCTCCATCAGTTAATACACAGTAGTAAGGTCCCTTAACAGGCATTAGTAAAATCTGAAGGTCTCGTTGCCATTCAATGTCTGGTCTTGTTAGTAGAAGTGCAACCTGGCGCCTCTACTCAAGGCTGTCACTGAAGCCAGAGCAAAAACATAGTGCAGTCTGACTGGAATATAAGACTTTCTTCATTCCATTTTAAATGTCACGCCCAAAAGACAACATGGCTGAGTATTTGCTCCGGTATGCTCCAGATCCATAACATTAGCATAAATGGAGAATCAATTATTTCAGCCCTGATGGAGCTGATTATGCACAGACAATAAAGGCAGAAGGAAGTCATAATTACAAGATGACCTATGTAGCCTTTCCACCATCGCCAGTGTAACACCACCATGTTGGTATTTCAAGGGTGAGCCAGTAATTGCCTGATAAGAACTGCTTGAAAAGTGGGGGAAGCAGATTGGCCCTTTTTGCACATCTCTTTGAATACAGCTGACTGCCATTACAACATGGACAAACTCGTAACTGGTGCAACGATACCCCTGCTACTCACTCACATGCCCGCTGTGAACATACAAACAAGATCCACTCATCATACACATCCACAGCAAAAATGTTAACTCTTCAATTTATATTAGACTTCAAATTTAACCAGTGTGTCAGATTCTTCGTACTGCTGCCCATTTGATAAAATCCAGTGCAGCCCTCTGTGGGTTGAGCAATACAATTTAAATGACTCTATCTCCTGAGGCACAGGTGCTATGATGTGCTGGCCACTCAGTAGCATAGCCCAAAACCAGCTAATGCACATAAGTGGGTCTTACCACTATGTGTGAAAGAGAAGGAGAACGGGAGGGCTACAAGGTTAATCTCCACTGTTGAATAAAAAAACCCAGCTCATAAAATCATTTCTGCTGGATACAGGGGGAATGTCACAGAGGTAATATTAAAGAGAGACAAATGACTAATTGTTAAATGAGAATTGGGCCCACATCTTTTATACTGATCAGGGCCAGAAGAACCCTCGGAGCCATTAACCCTTTTACTAAAAATCAGCCATAAAATCAGCCCACAGTCCTATGCCTCATCTATGAATCAGAGCTTTCTTAAAGTCCACCAAACATTTAAGGCAGAATCCTACTTTTTACGCTGACTTTAAGAGACCCACAGCCTGCTGGAGTCATGCTGCAAAAAAGCACGGTTTAGCCCACTAAATTACGAGTGATGTTAGCAAATGCAAGATTTTATAAATTATTTACATTGCAACACAGCATCCTCTTTTCAGGACGACTTTAAAGGCTCTCCTCTCCCAACCATCGTATTAATGTTGATATTAGCGTGAGCAAGCAGCATTCACGTATGTATCAGTCAGAGCAGGAAATATGTGTGAGATCAGACTCCACTTCTTCATTTCCACTCTGCCGTCCCACAGTTTGGCCTGGCTACAAAGAAAAATGAGGATGCGGGGGTCAGATGAGGTGACTTGGGTACCAGCCCATCCACAATTACACCCCCCTCCCACACACACACACACACACACACACACACACACACACACACAGATAAATGGTAAGAGGAGGAGAAGAAGTTTAAGGAAGTGTTGAGGAGGTACAGAAAAGGATAGAAAGTTAGATATTATGTTGAGATAGATGCAGAGAGCAGGCAGAGTCAAATAAAATGTGCTGTATTATTATCACAATTATGGGTCAAAGACTTGAAATTTATGAAAACATGGTGCTATGACTGCTTCACAACTGCTTAGGTATCACTCTTGAATGAACAGTTTGATCCAAGTACATGAATGAGGTTGCTGAGCAACTATGTGAAATTTGTTAGGTTTTGCTGAATAGAAAACGCGGAATGAAGGAGGACCCAAAAGCAACTTGTACTTCCAAGGTGAAGGTTTAATAAACAAAAAAAACGAAGCACAATCCAACAAAAGGTGTCCAACACAACAGGCAGGCAAAAAATCCAAAATGAGGTAAGAGGCAAACGGGAATCTCAGGAATAATGAAGGCCACACACACACACACAGATAAACCAAACAGAAATAAGGATCTGACACAGGATAAAGAAAGCACAAAGACTAAATACAGAGGGTAACAAGGAAACATGAGGCAGGTGACAAGAGGGCTGGGAAACAGGTGGAAAACATCAGGTAATCACAGAGGCGGGAAAAACACAGGAAGTAGAACTAAATACAAGACGAGACAGAGACCAGACTACAAAATAAAACAGGAAACAGAACATATACAAGACCAGACCAAAAAACCTTACAAAAAACGCAAGACAAGACAGAACCAGGCTAAGAAACATATACAGGAAAACAGACTACACAATAACACAGGACCAACAGTATAATGTTTTAAAACTCAACTAGAGGTTATGCAAAATGAAGGTGACATGCTTTTTCCTTGACCGACATAAGAATAAATATGACCTAATGGTGTACTGTTCGATTGTCGAGAGACTGAATTTCTATCTTGCACATCCGAGATCCTAAATTTCCTTGCAAATCATGTCACATTACTGCCACCTTTTGAGACAGCTGGGCTCAATTGTGTCTGGCAGATGTCAAGGCCTCCTTGCAAAGCAACACAAATCAGGGACAGTTGGTCTCAAGCACCAAGCAGACAGGACATCTTTTAAATCCATGCCACCGCGAGAGTACATTGTTGATATATCAGCCCAGAGGCTTGTTAATTAATATTGACCTTTTTATAATTTCAAACTACTTGAGTTTAACATAACACATTTAAGATGAAAAGGTAAGTGGGAATATGCTTTCATCATCATTGGTAAATGGGTTATAGTTATTAAATAGAGGCCCCTTCAAACTCTATCTGAGAGCGGGTGTGTGCGTGGAATATAGTTAGGGGGCTATATGGCTAGCTATTTCACTCTCTAATAACCTCTGTTGAAATGAGAGTTTTGGGGATTGAGATAACAGACGATTATCACTCTGTGTTATTGTGATAAGCATGCAAATAAAACTACACAGAGACACAGGGCATATGAAATATGAAAACCTATTCATTGAGCCAAGTCCTATTCTTTTCAGACTGTAACAGCTTGACACAATAGATATCCTCTGATGATTCCCAAATGACTTTCTGTCATGTTGATACAGCTACAGGTTTAGTTGAAGTCCATGGGTGTGGTGAATTGTAAATGTGGATTTCTAATCATTAAGCAAACACTATAAGGCTACAAGGCATTATTTTCCCATTCCCACAGTCATATTCATGGCCATTCATGCTGCATGAATGCCCATGAGGGTGTATAATTTTCAATGAGGACACCTAGCTAATGGTGAAAGTATACAGATTTCTCTGTTAAAGCTTTCTTATTTGTGTTGACACATTGTCTCCCTGCATTCCACTCAAGCAGATACAGACAGCAATATAATATATTTCATCTGTGTCATTATAGGAATGTGACGACTGAAAACAATGATTTATTCCCTAAATATCCTATCATATTGATACAAAATGAGGTTTAGTTGATGACTGTGATTGTGGTGAGTTATCAGTGTGGACACTCAAAGGCAGTGTCTTTTCCCAGCAGTCCTTTTAACTTACATTTATGTTAATGCATACACAGGTTTATTGGATATTTCTGGTTGAGGTGAGCTATCACTATGGACAGTTAAATACAGTTCTTTTTCTTGTATATGTCACTCATATTGATACAGAGTGGGGTGTTCACTTTCACTATTGACACTAATCAAAAATACCTCTTCCATACAACATACTAGTTATATGTATATTTTATATTAATTCTTATTGCCTAATGTTTCCACATAAGTGTACCAAATTTCTATAAACTTAACTGTTTTGTACTAACAGGAAAACATACATCAATCAAACGGCAACTATGGAAATCCACTGAACAATGGAGTCTCTGCCTGGCAACTTTTTTTTTTAAAGATAATTTTTTGGGGCTTTACCCTTATTTGACAGCAACAGTAGGTAGGCAGGAAAGGGGGCGTGAAAGAAAGGGGATGACACGCAGCAAAGGGCTGCAGGTCGAAATTTGAACCCGGGCAAAGGACTCAACCCACATGGGGCGCACGTTCTTACTGGGTGAGCTAGAGTTCACCCCCTCTGCCTGGCACCCTTATGTCAATGACAAGACTGGGGAGACACTGCTGGCACATCTCGTAAAACTACAGCTTGTTTTCTTTACAAATGAAATGAGATTTTATGTGTTAATTAGTGAATTAGTGTTCATTAATGTTAATTAATTAGTGTTAATTAGTGAACTTACAGGCACTGGTAAAAACATTTTGTTACCTTTGGACAGAGCAAAGCTAGCTGTTTCCCCTTGCTCTCAGTCTTTGTGCTAAACTAAGCTAACCGATTGCTGCTGTAGCCTTACATACAACAAACAGATATGAGGGGGTATCAATCGAACTGCAAAATACATCTCAAAGCATACACATCTCATAAATTACAACCAAGCAAACATGTCTCAATTTGTCTGCTCACAAGCGAACACACAACTGGTCTAAAACCTGCAGTAGTGCCTCCCTTCCCTTCTGTCTATTCCCCAGGAGTTGCCCATTGATAAGTGTAACTGACATAGGGACAAATGAATGCTTGCAATGAGTCTGTGCTTTGACAAGGGGACCCTAACCTCCTTCAGATAAAATCATGTTGACCTGCTGAAAAGTAGACTTCTCAAAAATGTCTTGGGAGGTGAGGGGTGTGTGTGTTCCCATAATCTTCCCTGACATCATACGTAACTGCTGGTAATAATACCTGGCTGTAAAATAGATGTAGCTCTATAAAGAATGAGCACAATATTCCTGCAGACACCAAAAACTCAGAGTCTCTGATGCGTGGATTCTCCCTCAAACACTTGCAACAATGTGCCAGTGTCCAATATCATGACTGTGTGGCAACTCAACTATCTCCAATTGATCTGGAACACATTTCTTTTACATATTCATGTGCAAATGATGCTTGTCACACTAGTCCTTGAACCTGTCCACTTCAGCTTTATAGCTGGTAATGTTGGAGTTGCTTGTGAGTAAACTGAGAATAGCTGCGTCACAACAAACTGATTAGGTTAGGAGCTGACACAATCATTCGTAAACAGAGGAAACAAAAAGGGTGAACTGACACATCCTTGAGGAGCCACTGTGCTGAATTGCTTTTTACAGCAAGATGTGTGGATGAATAGAGTTAAAAGCAGAACAAAAAATCAATAAAAAACAGTCTGATATATGGAGCATAACTTTCTAAGTGCTTTGAAACAAGGCAGCATTTGGGCTGCCTTTTCTTATTATTTCTTATTATTTTCTTATATTATCGCACTCAGTCTACCATAGTATCTTACCTTATCATGGTCATTACATTTCTGTGAGTGATTTTTATTTTATTCTTATGTATGTGATATTCTTATATATGTGTGATATATGTATGTATACGTGTTTGTTGTGTTATGGTTGTCTTGCTACTGGATGCCTAAAATTTCCTTCGGGATGATTAAAGTATCTATCTATCTATCTATCTATCTATCTATCTATCTATCGATCTATCTTATGTAAGCAAATTGGAACTGATGTCAGGATGGCTGCATCTCCTTATGTAGCGTCTCTGTCATGAGCCTCTCTAAGGATTTTATGACATTGGAAGTTAAAGCCACTGGCCTGTAATCACTGGCTTTACCAACCCAATCAAGACACTGTGCTTTCTCCCCTGCATTCCCATCAACTTCCACTCACATTAATGCTGATCCTGAAATTAAATGTCAAGATTCACCAGATATCTATTGCCGTCTCCACTGAGGGAAAATAGTCAAATTTGTTACACAGCTGCTCTTTAACATCTGTATAACACTCCACATGGCTCCAATATACTTTCTACTAGTGCTCCCAGCTTGCTTTATCTTCATCATGGAGCATATTCCCATGAATGAATGCTGACCCCGCATGCCTCCTCAGTATGGTGACGATTTGTGTGTGTGTGTGTGTGTGTGTGTGTGTGTGTGTGTGTGTGTGTGTGTGTGTGTGTGTAGGAGTGTTGGTGTGTACACAGCAGTCAGGGTGGCAAAGTAGAGAACATGTTGTATATCTAGATGGGCCTTCGTTTGTTAAAGACTTTCTGAAGGCTGCTTAATGTGATATTTTTGAGCTGAAGCTGCAGATAGCTGATACTTGTGGTTGTAAACAAAATAATTAAAGATTAACACTTGTCCGTGCTTCTTACAGACTTCTATTGTCTGCAGAAGCACTGGCATGAGACCACAAGAGCTATGTCCTAAATTAGTCCCTATAACTTACATATTATATATATATATATATATATATATATATATATATATATATATATATATATATTTAATGCTTTACAGTATATATATGCTTTCTGTGTATGTGTGTTTCTCCCTGGCTTATCATTTTCTTCTTATGCGACTTTGAGTACTTGAGAGTGTGTGTGTGTGTGTGTGTGTGTGTGTGTGTGAGTCTGCAGTACAGAGCAACTTACATGGCTGTCAACTTGGCCCAGGCCCAGGAAGCCACATCCAAACTTTTACAGACTGTCCTCTGTGGCAATCCTGACACACTTTCATTCTGAAATACACACTCATAATTAATTCTGATTCCATTATGGGCTAACTCAATATCATGTTGGTTACATAGGGGAAGAGCAGTAAATACTGAACGTTGCAGAGTGTTGGTTCCTCACATCTCCATCTCATTACGATACCTTCCATGAGTTCATCACATCAGAGTCGGCTAATGAGTTTGAAAGGCGAGTGTCTGCTTTTCTCAGGGCTTGCTGACAGCAGTAAAAGCCTGTGAGCCCTCTGTGGTGAGGCCTTAGATGTGGAGTGGCCTTGTCATGGGTTGACATCACTGCACGATAGAAAAGGCATGCCAAAAACGGCTCTTTGTTATAAGCTAATCAATCTGAAATGGATCAATAATTTAGCTTCAGTCATTTTAGCTGGTCCGATGCCTCCTTTTTTACCTCTCTTTTGTCCTCTGTGTGTGTCTGGGTACATTATTTACACACGTAAATGTCTCTTCATACCTGCCACCTGCTCTCTGTGTTTCTATTCTTTCCTTGCTTTTGTTTGTTTTGCCATATCTTTCTACTTGTGTTGGTTTTCCATGATGTGATGCTCCAACATGCAAAATGTCCTCCCCATCCTACATTATTAGTTTCAAATAGTGTCCATAAAAGCTGCCATGTATCATATTTACTATTCTGACACATTTGACTAGAGATGGCCAGTCCTCATTGCTCATCTGAAATAAATGGCACATGTCAAATCTCATGTCGTCAGTCTTGAAAGGGAGATTGTAGTCTAGAGAGGTGGTTAGGTCACTTACTTTTTAATCTGGGGCACTTGATTGCAGTATACCAAGCAATCTACATGGAAATAATCTAGGATTATCCTGTTGCGGTCCTATCCCCCACAAATCTGAAAAAGATTTCCCAAAGACATCAACAAGCACATGGCGGCAGACTGCATTGACTGCACTACCTGTCATCTGTGAAGCCATTCTTGTCCATATGTACAAGTAAGATCTTAGAGGATTGCTTTATGCCACTGAACAAATCCAACTTCTGACAGCTTCCCTCAGACACTGGACCATGCCAGGCAGACATTGCCAGTTAGTACCTCTGTTGCTAGGCTCAAGAAGTACAACACTGAACTCCTGTGTTCTGCTGACATTGGCTCTATGACCTCATTGTTTGGGGTTCCACAGATCCCACAGACACCACTCCTGCATGTGTGAAAATAATAGTAATCAACCAATTTATTTCCTTCAAATCTATCTATCTATCTATCTATCTATCTATCTATCTATCTATCTATCTATCTATCTATCTATCTATCTATCTATCTATCTATCTAAATAGAAAAAGTCTTAAAATATCAAACAGAAAGTCTCAGCCTTTCTGTTTCTGTTCCAAGTGGTGTGATAAGTACAATCACACGGTGTGACTGTTTATGCTGCCCCTTGAATGACAAGTCAGAGTCAAGTGACCAGGAGGAAGAGATGGATTAGGTTTAGAGGGGGCCTTGATGAACTTTGGCATGGTCTCCATCCCCCATAGTGTTGCATTGTCCTGGCAGTTGTGTGGGATTTGTTAGATATGTGTCACTGATTCCACGTGGAGTAAAGGGCTGTCAATGTGGATGTAAACCCACCTGATTCTCTACAGTAGTAAATGTCTGACCTGTGTTGGTTCTGTCAGAGCGAATGGAGTTATCGGCTACCTCTCACAAACCCGTTGGCAATGGGCCTTTTACAATCTTGCAAAGTATCAGGCCTCTCTGCTTGTCACAGATGAGCTCTTGAGCCTGGCCCAGGTAGTAGATGATGTAAGCTAGCCACAGGCCATCGATGAGCAGCTCTTGCTCCCAGTTCGCTCCTGCATTCCATTTTTTTCTCCCTCCCCCTCTCCTGTACCCACCTCCCTCCAAGTCTCCTAGGCATGCTGCAGCTGTTTCTGCACCAAAAATACTCAGGGATGCCAGCAACCCTGCAATCTGTCACCTCCAGGGTCTCAATGACATTTTTAATCAGAAAGTGATACGATCACTGGTATAGACAATATTTACCCCCTTAGCAAACACACTTCCCATACTCAAGGGTTACCCAGGAGTGTGATTTGTGGGGATAGTCATTGTTAGAGTGGTACACACTGGTTTTGGAGAAAGGTAACAAACAAAATAGCCGTGTTTCCATCTGAAAGCTTTTTGTCTGTGGGTTAGACACAGCTTTGTGGTTACCAAGACAGAAATACATCAAAGGATACACGCAATGGAGTCCAATTATTGTAGTGTCGGGATTAAAAGCCAATATGTAAAACACACTTTGCACTTCCCAACCCTTTCATGCTTTCTTAGTCTCACACCAAGGGGGATAATGATTTCTCCACAGCAAAAAAACAGAGAGGTTGTTTATGGGTAATGCTGTAAAAGCAACACAACAAACGCAGTATATGAGTGCATTTATTAAAGCTAGTAGATTTGATGCTTAATCGGGCTCCAGCATTGTTTGTGAGAGTACCAAAGAGTGCCTTATGAAGTCTGATGAGAAATGTTTTGTTCACACCCAACATAATGTATCTTCCTCTGCCAAAAAGTTTGTTACATCCCATTGGCAGTTTTTAAAAATGTGGCCTTCACTTTAAAACATTTCTTTTGAATCACGGGATGCCTCGGGGAAAAATAACAAACAATCTCTTGAGCAAAATATCCTAAATAAATCCCAAATGGAAAATGCATTTTGTTTCCTACCTCAGCGATGCTAATGGATAATTAATGCAAGAATGAAGAGTAGAAAATGTCGAGACCCTGCTGAGGAGAACTCACACACAGGCAGATGTTACCCTTAGGCAAGGATCTACTTCAGAATTTCGTCTCTTCTGCCATCTTGTATGGTTCCCTATCGAACTGTGCCCAACGGATTGTTTTTTTATCAGCACTCTCAGGGCCTTGGGCCAGGGTGGAGGACTTGCTGTGGTGTTCAGTACTGCTTTCCAAATCGGACAGTGAGCATTGGGGCTTTCTCCTCATTTGAACTTTTTTTTTGTTTTAATTTACCGACCCCCTGGTTTAAACAGTTCTTTTATGTCTGAATTCAGTGTTTTTTATCCTCTATCATTTGGTTAGACAGGGTTGTTATGGTTGGTGATTTCCTTCAGTAAACACATAATTGTACATGCCTTGAACATTCCCTTAGGTCACATTATTAGCACATTTAAAGGTCATTTTAAAGTGCCCTTATCATGAAAGAATCACTTATTCTGGGATTTGGGGTGCTACTTTGTGTCTTCGGTGCTTCCACACGCATACAAACTTGGAAAATACACTATCCATGCTGTTTTGAGTGAGATACAGATTTCTGAATGTCCTCTGACTTTTTTGTTGGAAAGCTATTCAAAATCTCCACGGCTTTCTACGTCACTAGCCGAGACGAGGTGGCTAACCGTAGCACATGCTAGCGCTAGCATGTTAGCTCATTCTCAATGGTAAAACACTGCTACAACACACACTAGTTCACCTTAATCTACAAAAGAACTACTTCCATGTCCCTGTTCTGCAGGTATTCTACAGGTGCCCGTTGTCTAGAAGAAGTCTCCCAGCTAATCCTACCTTGTACTGACCAAAGTTGGAGAAAGAGTTATCTAGCTGATGTGATCTTACCTAGCTACTGTGCATGTGTGACTCCCAACAAAGATAGTATAGAAGTGAGATGTCTCACTCTGGAGCTAAAACAAGTGAGATGTCTCACTGAAAACAGGATCTGCAGTAAGGAGCGATACAACAAAAATATGGTGTTTTTTGAAAATAAAACCAAGTAAACCTATTCTGGTACAACCTCAAAATACAATTATGAACCTAAAAATGAGCATAATATGGGCGCTTTAAGATTCTTGTTCTGACATATAGAGCCTTACACAGTCAGGCACATGTGTACATCTCTGGGCTGCTCCATCCATATGTTACCAGTACGTCAATTAAGTCTTTAGACCAGGGCTTACTGGTTGTCCCTCGCGCTTGACTAAAAGCAAAAGTATTTAAATCAACCTTTGTCTCATGTTTGTAATTTTGTGTGTTTTATTTATTTTTAACAATTATACACTTGTGAAGCACTTCATGACTATCAATCTGTAAAAGGTACTAAAATTAATACAAATTATTTTAAATTTCTTACTGTGGACAATAAGAGGCAAAATTATAAAATCATCTCTGAAACTGTAAGAGAAACAGTGTGCACCTTCATTAGTGCAGCTGTGGGCTATTGAGGCAGACAGGTGAACAGGGCAAGTCATCAAATGAGAAGTTCAAAAATCCACCAACCCCACCAGAGATAAGCTGCGCTCCTCCGTTGACTTAGCTGCTGTATAATTAAGGGTTATGGAGTGTCTCTCATCTCACTATTTTCTATTGCTCTTTGTCAAAAGCAGCCTATATAGTAAGCTGTGGCTGTGTCCCATTTTCCAGATAAAAAATGCCTTGGTAAGGGAATGGCTGCCATCCCCTCTATGGTTGAATAATGGTGCGATGCCCTTGCTGCACAGCCCCTTGGGGATTATGTTTCAACAGTAACCTGCCAGAGTAAAGGTTGTGGCAGTAATTAAAACCAAATATTTAAGAGTTGGCCAGCAGTCCAATGCTGAATTTTCAGATCAATGTGGGCCAAGCCGAAGGACCTTGTTGCCTGCCCAGGGCTCCATGTGCCCCACAGAGAAAGTCAAACAGATTGAGTCAGCTCAACTGCTGGCTAACTCACTGAGCTGTAAGGCTGCAGGCCTGCTGGGACCTCTTGTTACAGAGCTGGATTCTTTCTCTGAATGTTTACTAAGGAGAGGAATGGGATGCACGGCTGACTGCTCTGAGCATTGGGCATGCTCACTGTGATCAGTTTTTCAACATTTTACATGCAACAACAAAAGCATTCTGCTTCAAATAAGTTATTTCCCAGGAGCAGCAGGCAAATTGAAAGAAGTTACAGAAAGATGCACCACAATTTGGACAAATGTTTGTGTGTGGGCGGATGGTGTTTGACCATCCGACAAGCCCTTCTATTTAAGTATACTGGCGCCTTAACAAAGCAGTGAAGGAATTCAGACCGTCCTCTAGTGGCCATAGTAATAATTGCGGTTGTGGTCACATGACCATAACGGCTGTTGTTACAACAGTCAGAAGTACTAACGAACAAAGTGGTATCGGTCATCTTGACAATGACCCCACATTGATTAAATAGCTGTAGTTTCCCTACCGTTCAGTCAGAACTGAGGAAGTCTTTTGGTAAGTTCCAAAACGTCTTCGAGCAGCTTTAACCAAGTCTAGGTGGTAAGAGTTTTTAACCTTCCTTGGATAACTATGACCTTGATGACTGAGAACGTTCACAGATATTAGGTGGCTAAGTATAAGAGTGCTAAACTCCATGTAAGGAGGCATGTTTGGATGGTGGATGGGTCAAACAAACACAGGACATTCACTCAGGAGACCGTGGTTCGTGTCCCATGTAAAACCAAACGTCACTTTTTTTAATGTAAACCTTTTTGACTTCCGGAGTCTGCAAAGTAGTTTCGTCCTCATTTTAGTATTGTTCCAATATTAATAGGATACTAGTCCAACTTACCACATCGTGGTGGAGAGGTTTGTGTGTCCCTATAAACCTGAGGGCTGTGTTGTTTGGAGCTTTGTGCTCCTGGTAGGGTCTCCCATGGCAAAGTGGTCTCAGGGGAGGGGCCAGACAAAGAATGGTTCAAATATCCTATGAAAAAGAAAGGAAGGGATCAAGGGACCCTGCCCGGTGGCGGGGTTTGCCAAGGAGCCCGGCCGGGCACAGCCTGAAAAAGCTACGTGGCACCTCTCCCTCCAGCCCATGGGCCCAGCACCTGTGGGAGGAACCAATGGGGTCAGCTGCGCTGCAACATAGATGGCAACAAAGGTCAGGGGCTTTGACAGACCAGACCTGGGCGGCAGAGGCTGGCTCTGGGGGCGTGGAATGTCACCTCTCTGTGGGGGAAGGAGCCGGAACTTGTGCGGGACATGGAACGCTACTAGTTAGATCTGGTGGGGCTTACCTCTACGCACAGTCTTTGTTCTGGAACCGTACTGCTGGATAGGGGTTGGTCTCTGTCTTACTCTGGAGTTTCCCAGGGTGTGAAGTGCCGGGCGGGTGCGGGGATACTCACAAGCCCCCGGCTGAAGCGCCGCTGCGTTGAAGTTTACCCCAGTGGACGGGAGGGTCGCCTCCCTACGCCTGCAGGTGATGGGGGAGGGGGAACTCTGTTGTTTGTGCATATGCACCAAACAAGAGTTCGGAGTATTCAGACTTCTTGGAGACCTTGAATGGAATCCTGTATGGGGCTCCAGTAGGGGACTCCATAGTTCTGCTGGGGGACTTCAACGCTGAACCAGAGTGGTTGTCTGTTGTTGGACTTCTGTGCTAGTCATGGATTGTCCATAACAAACACCATGTTCGAACATAGGGGTGCTCGTAAGTGTACGTGGTACCAGAGGACCCTAGGCCAAAGGTCAATGATCGATTTTATAACCGTTTCATTTGATCTGAGGCCGTATGTTTTGGACCTTCGGGTGAAGAGAGGGGGCGGAGCTGATCACCATCTGGTGGTGAGTTGGGTCAGGGGGTAGGGGAAGACACTGGATGGACCTGGTAAGCCCAAACGGGCAGTGCTGGTAAATTGGACACGTCTGGAGGAGGCCCCTGTCCAACGGACTTTCAACTCACACCTCCGGCGGAGCTTTTCGGCATCCCTGTGGAGGCTGGGGGCATTGAACCTAAGTGGACGATGTTCAAAGTTTTCATTGCTGAAGCTGCGGCGGGGAGCTGTGGTCTCAGGGTCTTAGGTGCCTCAAGGGGCGGTAACCCACAAATACCCTGGTGGACACCGGTGGTCAGGGAAGCCGTCCAACTGAAGAAGGAGTCTTTCCGGGATATGTTATCCCGGAGGACTCCGGAGGCAGTTGTAAGGTACCGACGGGCCCGACGAACTGCAGCCTCTACCATGACAGAGGCAAAGCAGCGGGTGTGGGAGAAGTTCGGAGAAGACTTTGAGAAGGACTTTCGGTCGGCACCAAGGTGTTTCTGGAAAACCACTCGCCACCTCAGGAGGGGGAAGCGAGGAATCATCCAAGCTGTGTACAGTAGGGATGGGACGTTGTTGACCTCAACTGAGGAGGCAATAGAGCGGTGGAAGGAGCACTTTGAGGAACTCCTAAATACAGCTGACACGTCCTCTGTGGTAGAGGCAGAACTGAAGGATGATGGAGAATTGTCGTCAATTACCCTGGTGGAAGTTACTGAGATAGTCAAACAACTCCACAGTGGCAAAGTCCCAGGGATTGATGAGATCCATCCAGAAATGCTGAAAGCTCTGAGTGTGGAGGGGCAGTCTTAGTTGACACGCCTCTTTAACATTGCTTGGAAATCTGGGACAGTGCCTAACAAGTGGCAGACCGGGGTGGTGGTTCCCCTCTTCAAAAAGGGGGACCAGAGGGTGTGTGCCAATTGCAAAGCGAGAGCTGTGTCCGGGTTCTCGGCAGTAAGTCGGTCTCGTTCCAGGTGAGGGTTGGCCTCCGCCAGGGCTGCGCTTTGTCCCCAATCCTGTTTGTAATATTTAAGAGCAGGATATTGAGGCATAGTCGGGGTGGGGCGGGGTTGCAGTTCGGTGGGCTAAGGATCTCATCGCTGCTTTTTGCAGATGATGTGGTCCTGATGGCGTCATCGGTCTGTGACCTTCAGCACTCACTGGATCGGTTTGCAGCCGAGTGTGAAACGGCAGGGATGAGGATCAGCACCTCTAAATCTGAGGCCATGGTTTTCAACAGGAAACCGATGGAGTGCCTTCTTCAGGTAGGGAGTGAGTCCTTATCCCAAGTGAAGGAGTTTAAATACCTTGGGGTCTTGTTCACGAGTGAGGGGACCATGGAGCGTGAGATTGGTCGGAGAATCGGAGCAACGGGTGCGGTATTACATTCCATTTATCGCATCGTTGTGATGAAAAAGGAGCTGAGCCAGAAGGCAAAGCTCTCAATCTACTGGTCAGTTTTCGTTCCTACCCTCACCTATAGTCATGAAGGCTGAGTCATGACCGAAAGAACGAGATCCAGGGTACAAGCGGCCAAAATGGGTTTCCTCAGGAGGGTGGCTGGCTTCTCCCTTAGAGATAGGGTGAGAAGCTCAGTCATTTGAGAGGAGCTCGGAGTAGAGCCGCTGCTCCTTCGCGTCGAAAGGAGCCAGTTGAGGTGGTTGGGGCATCTGGTGAGGATGCCCCCTGGGCGCCCCCCTAGGGAGGGGTTCCAGGCACGTCCAGCTGGGAGGAGGCCTCGGGAAGGCCTCGGGATCCCCCAGTTGGAGCTGGTTGATGTGGCTCGGGAAAGGGAAGTTTGGGGTCCCCTACAGGAGCTGCTGCCCCCGCGACCCGATACCGGATAAGTGGATGAAGATGGATGGAAGGATGGATGGATACTAGTCAAACTAGAAAATAAAAGAAAGTTCCATGACATTCATTCTCTCTATGTATTTGTTCATGTTTTACAAAGGGTTTAACCTGAGCAAGACCTTACAACAATGAAAGCAATCATATCACATCCATACTGTTAGTAGTATACAGCTAACACACTGGCATCAGATCTGCACTCAGTTTCGGCCGATACATAAGTTAAGGTATCGGAATCAGTATTGGCAAGGAAAAAGGGGTATTGGAACATCTCTACATTTTAGTAGTTTGTATATGTTGTTTTACAATCAACCTGGTTACAGTGCATGCTACATAACAACGGGTCAATTCCATCCAGAGAACTGTGTTGCATGACAAGCCCCCTCTTTCACTCCATGCTTCCTGTCTGTGTCTCCACTGTTTATGGTCCAATAAAAGGTAAAAACACCAAAATAATTATTAAAGGAAAAAAAACATCTTATGCTTTAGCTCTAGGGCCACACACATCCAGGTCTTGCAGTGCCTTTTGAATTGAGTTTGTCTTTTGATTCTCTCGCCTTACAGTCAAGAAATTCAAAAACCAAAATCACAGGACGACTGCCAACTCCACTCCCTGGCAGCCTTTTCCTGGAGGCAGTTAGTTGGCTGCCAGATAACATCCTTTGAGAATCATCTCATCCTCTACACTATTTCTTGTAGACGCTTCCCTTAGGCCAAATACTTACACCTGCAACATTTTTTAGGCCATTTATACCCTCTGCATTCAAACATCTCAATGCCTACAAGTGAAGAATAGTGAAAGTTACAGCAAACCAGCATCATCACATACGTTTTCTAACACTTTTGAAAGAGACCAATGATTATACACCATTTAACACCATTCTCAAATGTTACAGCACACACAGTGAAATCCACCATTGCTCGGTGGCCTATCCTGCCTTTGGCCAGATTGAAATCAGCCTCATCTACAAACATAAAGGTGTGAGGGATTTCACTTCCTTCCAGCTCCATCCTTCTCTCTTATACAATAAAGAAAACATGTTTTATTGTATAATCATACAGTTACCGCAAAATTAAAATGCTCTGTGTTCTTCTTTGCAACTTCAATAGATAAATACAGGCCTATATACTGTTAAAGGACCCATGGCATGAACATTTCACTTTATGATATTTTTTAACATTAATATGAGTTCACCCAGCCTGCCTATGGTCACCCAGTGGCTAGAAATGACGATAGTTGTAAAACAAGCCCTGGGTATCCTGCTAAGCTGATCTGGAATATACTCCTTATGAGGTCATAAGGAGAAAGGTTGCCTTCCCTTTCTCTGCTTTGCCCACCCAGAGAATTTGGCCCACCCATGAGAAAGAGAAGAGAGAGACTGCTTACAAACAAGCAAAGCATGGCATTTGGTCAAGGCCACACCCCCACCCTCCACCCTCCATATAGAAGCATCCAATAAGCAACATGTCATAGGACCTTCAATATATTCAGGCCATCATGAAGGAAAACTGTAGGATATACAAGGCATAGTGCACACCACTGCCTTACCAGCTCAGAGGAATGGTTTCAGCAAAAGCAGAGGTATGGCAATGGGACAATGATGTCAAGGACCTACTATGCTATTGAAAACTGTTTTAACAAACATCTCTCTCACATTCACAGTGCCTAATGTTCAGAGATGGGAAGTAACAAAGTACAAATACTTCGTTACTGTACTCAAGTAGATTTTTCAGATATTTTTACTTTACTTTACTATTTATTTTTGTGGCGACTTTTTACTTTTACTCCTTACATTTTAACACAAATATCGGTACTTTCTACTCCTTACATTTTACAAAATTGGCTCGTTACTTTAGTTTTGTACAAGAGGTTGTTATGTCGGAAAATAGCGCGGACACGCGCCACACACCGCGAGCGGGTGCGCGCGCCACACGGAGAAAAAAGTGTGAGAAAAGAAAAAGAGACTAGCTGTCCGGAGGATAATTAGCTGAGATCGTGTGTGCCTCTTTACTGTAAGTCATATAACTCATGTTGTCAGTTCACTTAAGCCTGTTGTTGGTCTATAGTTCTTGCACATTTAAAGTAAGTTAACTAGTGGTTTTGGTGTGTTCTTCACCTGTTCACCAACTTCAGATACTGTAATTCAGTTGACAAGTGGATGAAAACTTAGCTAGAGAGAAGTAGTCTCCGTCCGTGTATTAACAGACACACCTGGGGCAAAGTTGGAAACCAGAATCAGCTTTAATACAGTCCTAATCTAGTCCTCAACTTTCACATCATTTCATTGGAGTTATTGTTATTATTGTTTACGTCATCAATACCATATTCAATCTAAATAGATGGGAATATATCTACTGTACGTTGCATTTGACGCACGACTAAGACAACTCAACAGATTCAGCATTCTGCAGCTAAATCATTTTTCACAGCAAATCATTGCGGCTTGATGGCGCTAACGTTAGCACATAGTAGTATGGATGGCGACATGATTGAAAATGAAGAAAACAGAGATCCGGCAGATAAGCAGCAAGACATTTCCAATCATCCTCAGCCTTATCTGAGAGAGATGTTTGAGACAGTAGGCATCAAGAAGGACTTCTGGCCAATGTTCTGGGGAACTTCTTAATTAATGTCTGTTTAGTATTTCATATTTTAATCCTTTATTTTCTTTCCAGTAGCAATATTTGAGCACACGCACAAACATGTAGATGCATTTAAATGTTAAGGGTAAGATTAAAAATTGAAATTGAATCTGTGAATTCTCACAGAATCACAACTAAATTCATATCTGGCTAATGAGATTCTTATTAACCATGGAGTCCCAGTTTCTGTCATAATAATCATATGTGATGTTTTAGGCCTATTGGCAGACATCCATTTAAAATGTAGCCATTGCCATATAAAGACGTGTCCTCCATGTCCACTGAAGTTCCTCAGTGTCTCTCTAGTAACATTTGTGTGCTCCAGGTAGCTTAGCATAAAAAATGGTTGTCATTCGCAAGGCTACTTTTACTTTTATACTTTAAGTAAATTTCTAAGCTTGTACTTTGTTACTTTTACTTGAGTAAAGAAGTTTAATCAGTACTTCCACTTTTACCAGAGTATTTTTTAACACAAGTATCTGTACTTCTACTTAAGTACGGAAAGTGAGTACTTTTGCCATCTCTGCTAATGTTTGCATTTAATGCTAGAGAGAGCAGTCAGAATGCTTTTCATTATATCTATTTTGGCGCATGTTTTGGCTGATTTCAGTCTTATGTACCATGTTTGAATTAATGTGTTACCTGAAAAAACACCTACACTTATTTGCACAGGTTGTTGGGCCCTTATCTAAAGCAGCTGGGCAAAGTGACACTCATGACACTCAAAGTAATGGTTAAGTCTTTTCAACACTATCTATTGTAGAGATACTGACAAAGTTTATGTTTTGAAAGATGCCATTGTCCTCTAAGGTTGCACTCTGGATATGCCAGTATAATACCATTATTTGCTGCCACCATGTTGATTAATTAAATTTTCTTTACTTGTCAAATTGCACAGGTGTGAGTACCAGAGAAGCAGAAAAAATGCTGCAACCAGCATCATACCTGCTGCATCTTCACGCTGCCACAAATAGAAGCTTACATCTTGTTAAATTGGGTTTTACAAAAAGCTTTTTGTTTATCCCAAGGTCAGGGGATCACCTTTGCGGAATACTGTCTGGGCAAAGCACTGCACTGAGTCATCTTAGATGTGCCAAAACCTTTTTAAGGGCAATCAAAAGGCTCTCTCTTTTTGGCTTCCCCCCACACCAGAGGTTTTGCTTCTTTACCCATGAAGGTAGTTGTTCATCTACTGTGTGACACCCACTTTGTCTTAAAACTTTACAGTGCATTTCTAAATGCATGAAAAGACAGGCATGGTGCTTCAACCACCCAGCCTTTATCAAATCCTTGGCCAAAGAAACCCATTCAGCTACTGTAAAATGTATTGTGTCCAATTCAATTGGGGCAATTCTTTTAAGACAGTTTCTATAACCCAGTCCCCAAAATTATTAAATGATGGTATCCATAAAGGACCATACATTCAATATCCATAAAGGACCATAAATTGGGCAGCACTGCTACGTCTCTATTTAACATTAGCAGAGCTTGTAGTTACACCACCAGAAGACCAAACAAGCATACATGACCTATTTGATCTTCTTGTGTTTTCTAGACTGGTAGTCTTTCTTTTCCTTCTTCAACTCCAGACAGAAGCCATTGGCTGGTGGGTTTGGTTCTGTAAACCGTGTAGATATCCGTTAGCGGTGCTCAGCGGCATGTGGGCGCAGTGGATTTTTGCAATGCAGTGTTGGAAGAAGCCAGACTGACCTGATTTAATTTGATCTAATGGGAACACTGGTGTGCATAGATACTCTGAGGGACAGTGTCTAAAATGAAAAAGGGGCATCTTATCCACGGGTCTAGGTTAAGACCTCATTTTTCTCATAAGGTCATATAATAGCAGCATTTAGCTAACCAGAGAGATCAGCAGGGCAACTGAACTGACTAGAGGGGCACTTTGTCAGGACCAAGGGCTGTAGTTTGAAGCCTTTGAATTGGCCAAGGGCAAAAAATACAGCATATGAGTGTCCCACACACATATAATCAGAATGTTTGCAAATATGAAATTGTGGTAAAACAACACTAACTCAAGTGTGTTTTCAGAGCATTCTGTACTGTTTGAGCCTAATTTTGTTACTTGACATTATTAATATAAAATCTGGGTCACTGTCATAAATATGGGGCAATTCATTGGTTTGAATTAGGTCCCTGAGAGCAGACCGGATCTGAGAAAAACAGGATGTACTGTATGTATTCCACTGGGGTGAAACCAAATAGAAAGAAATTAACCACAGTGGTAGGAGACACATCAAGATGCACTTCAGTCTTGGATGAAAGGACAATATCACCATGCATTTATACAGCAAGCAGCTTGATCAATTTAAGCTCACAGGTGGTGATTGTATAATAATATGCTGTTCATGCTATGTTTATTTTGAAAAAAGGAAGTAAATGCAAATGAAATTGATATACAGTATTTTGTCTTTCATTTTTTACTTTTAATAAAGATTGTAATGTGATAAACATCTGTATCATTCATTGTAGTCAATATGCCATTTATCATTCAATGTTTGCATCTGTGAAAGCATTTATCAATTATAAACTACATTTACAAATGTGTCAATCATAGGACATGATGCAATCTGCTAACTCTCTTCTGCAATTCTTGTGCATAATAAAACTAGCGAAAAGCAACTCTGCATATGTAAATGTTTTGTAGTTGTTCACATCTTTCTCTCTTATTAGTTGCCACTGCTGTTGTTTACTTGTTCCACAGTGCTAAACTTTAGAGCAATGTTTTGGGCCACATTCAATTACAAACTAGTACTGCTACATATCTTGCCTATTGCATGCACTTTAAAGCTTTTAATTGCAATATTGATTAGCAATTGGCCAGTAGAATGTTAATGTTTTGACTGGTGATGTGATTAAATGTAGTCTGGTAGTGTTGTTGAATTACCTGCTCTAAATAATGGTGGGTAAATGGTTTTGTGATTTATTAACTACATCATTGCATTCTTCTAATTTATGTAATCTAATTCTCAATTGCAGCTAAGATTGTTTTTGTATATTACCCCAAATTACATCTTTTGCCAGTTTAGATTCATGGACATTTTTTGACAAACTGTAGTTATTTAACACATTCTATACATTAGTAGTAGTACACAATAAAGTATTAGAAAGGTTGAATGTCTTTATTTAACTAAAGGCAGCCAAGTATCTAATGTAGGAGAGCACTAATTAGGGTAACATTATCAAGGTAATACATGAGCTATTTTTGCATTCATGTAATAGTTTTGTATAATTTGTGTACCATGTAACACTTGAACATAAAATACTTATAATAATACATAAAATAATTTTGCTTGTGGCTGTATGGCCTAAGTGCATCCAGTTTTCCAGTAGAATATACGCTGCATCATTACTGCATATAAATGAAGCAAAGGTTTTATTGCTAATTGCTAACTCTGTTTGTGTTGATTATTTCCACTCTCATTGAACTGATAACAGCTATCTTCCATTAGAAAAATAATAAGGATTGTGAGTTGTGGGGTGGTTCGGGGAGGGGAGCAAATAAAAAGAAGAAAGAATGCAGACTGTCTTGTGAATACAAAGCCTGAACCAACTATAAACAACACGTGGATATAAGCCTTGGCAGGGTTTATTGGCAGCTTATGTCATGCATGGACGGTTATAGCATAATTTGAAAAATGTCTGGGACAGGAGCACAGAGAGCAAACACAACAGGCTAATAGCTTACATTTAAAGTATAAGGCCGAAAATGATACCATTTCAGACTTTAAAGCTTTTTATAACATCACATAAAGATTACAGAATGATTATAAGACGTGACATACTTCATTTTCCATAAAGCATGAGAAATCTGTGACTTGCTTTGAATGTTTGTTTTTTTAACTTAAAGTGATACCCCATCCTAAATGTAATCTCAAATACTCACCTTCTGAAGGCTTAAAAGTTGACTGTTAGATGTTCGTAGTTTGTAGATCTGTAATTCTAAACATATTCTAATAGTGACAGGTTTTATGGCAAAAGAATGGAGACTATGGAGTGTCACAGTGTTTGAGTGGTTAAGACACATTAATTATGAATGTTCCCAATTCAGTTCCTGCAGGGGACATTTGTTGCACACGACGCGTCTTTCTCTCTCTCTCTCTCTCTCTCTGTTTACTGTTTGCATCTCTACTGGAACCTATAGTAAAACACTGAAAAATGTTTTTAAATAAGTAATCACCATAGTAACCCATCATTGAGTATTCTTACTCTATTCAAAATGCTCAAAGATTCAAACATGGTTTAATACACTGGATTTATCCACAAGTATAAAAGGCGGGTGCAAATAATTTTTGAAAGAACTTATTCAAACATTGATCTAATAAAACTATTTTTTCTTAATCTACTTAGAAAAACTACCTTCACACATTACATTTACAAACTTTATCTGTGTTGCTTGCTTTGAGTTTTCTATTGTTAACAAACATAAACCATCGTAGTGTTACCACCACTTCAAGATAAAGGTTAAATGTTTAAGGTCATAAATGGCAAGGCTCTTCCTCCTAATACTTTTATTAAACAGAAACATTCAAACAATAGATAGGGGACCCCTTACAGGTCTGTAAGAGCCTCTTGTTAGTGGAACACCCTACCAACTGAAATAAGAAACTGCACCACACACCACCTACACACAAGGTTTCAAGGCATGGCTATTGAAACGTCAGACTTTAAATCAAATGGTAATTTTGTTATTATTGTTGTGATTACTGGCTAACCAGCTGCTAATGTCTTGCCCGTTGTCAGATTTACTCTGTATGGCCTGGGTATGTATGAAATATTCACTAGTACTTTACAATTTGGTACACTCGTCTAAAGTTGTGTCTTACAACTCTGCTGCATAGTTTATGTGTCTTTCATGTCATATCACTATTTTACTAACTTGGACTGCGTCGTTTAACATTTTATCAAGTTCTCCACCATGACTGTTGTATTTTATTAATGCATCATTGCTTATTGCTGCTCTGCATGATTTCATGTGTCAAGAAATGGCCATAATCAATTTTGCTTGGCTGTGTTGTTGCTTAATATGGCCTGCATGTATTACTGTAGTAATGTTTAGCTGTTTCACATACACACACATCTAACCAAAGGACTATAGTTGAAAATTCTCTAACTGGCCAACACTGGCATATTTGCAGTAATGTTGATTAATGTTTATTGCCCTTATAAATACATAAATGAAATAAAATGATCTCAGGTTTTTAGTCAACCATTATCAGAGCTGCAGCCAGGTGATGGCTAATCGATACTGTTTGACAGGCTGAATATAAATAATAATTTTTGATTGTGCCTGTGGCTTGTAGCCATCCAAGATTATTGTGTGAGGAAAGTCTTTTTATTAACACAAACTCTATGGAAGTGCAGGAAATATAGCAGAATGTGCAGAAGTGCATATACAATGTGTCTTCAAGAACAGTATTTTGAAATATTGAGTGCTGTGGTCTTGAGTGGTGAAGTTCATGTTAATAAACCTATAAAAACAAATCTGAGATAAAACTGTCTAGAGGCTTTATAGTTGAGGCAGAGACTTGTTTTGTCTCTGCCTCAGAAAACTCTGGAAATCATCTGACCCAAAGAAATCATCTGACCCAAAGAAATAAATAGAAATCAAAATAATTTGGTACATTTAATCATCTTGGCAAGGCCCAAAATTACTATCAGCTGTTTCTTTCTCATACACTTCGGGGGAGCACTATAGTTGCATTCTCACTGTATGCTGCAGTCTGGTCACTACATACCCTCTTTGGAGGAGTCAGGAAAACAAGGGCAAATCAGCCCCTCAGCTGATGAGTCAACAGGAGGGGACATTATGGCCTGATAAGACCGACAACCTGGGAGAACAAATAATTTACTGAGCTATCACAGACACCTTATTCCTTTGAGTACCTACTCTAGTCTACATTATCCCATACTAGAAGGAAACATTTTTCTCCCCCCCTTTTAGTTGTGCACTTTTGTGTTTCTGTTCTGCAACAAAACTAATGGTTGGGGATTGCAGATTTGAAATGAAGGGGCAGAGCTTTGATCATGCCAAGTATTTTAGGTAAAAACATGCCTGGAGTGTGTTGTGATTCATTCTGGAAAATCACACCGGCTTTGTGCGAGGGCTTAGCAGATTGCTGTGCTGGTGATTTTCTTTGTCTGATAATATGCATGGGCACTGGGACTAGAGGTGGAGCACAGCAATGGTCTGTTGAAAGGACTTACTTCATATGCACAGAAGTAATTAGGAACAGCAACAGCTCAAACAGTGGGTTAGCTTGTTCTTCAGCCAGTGATAAGCTCTCCATATCGTTCCAGTTTTATCTCCAACTTTAGGCCATTTCCTGTTGGGTTCAATGAGAGTATTAAACAAATACTGCTATGGTGAAAATTATGACTTCCCCTGGGGACAGCAAAATTATACCTTTTTTATGGCACTGGGAGTTTTTTATCAAGTAAAACAGAGTTTTGTGTTTGCTACTGGAGGAACTAAACACTCCGCAGTCTTTCGGCTTAAGAAGATATGAATAAGTGATGGAATAATTATAGAGATAGTTTACTACTCTACTCTACTACTTACCTTTTTTTAATCTGAAGGAAATGTCTGACTCTTTAGCTGCTAAATGCTCCACTACGTTCACCAGCTAGTCACTGACTTTGACGTCTGTTGTTTGGTGAGGAAAATATATTACAGTGGGTTTATCAGAGTTTTTTGCGGCAAACAGCTGCCTGTTGCATCTGGAAAAATTAGAACATTGAGCGTAAAACACAACAGTAAAGTTGCAGGTTACGAAACCAAAACAATCAATTAAAAGATGTCCAAAAAGCTCTGCAGAGCTGAGGAAATCATATGTAGAAATCATGAAATCAGGAATAGAATCTGACCAGTATGTGTGGCAGTGACAGGAGACAGTAGGGTCCTTTGCTCTAGCCCTTGCTTCCTGCCACCAACTCTGCAGACCGGAGGGTGCAGGAGAGTCCTGTTGCTAGGATACGGAGCATGGTTCTTGAAAGGGACCAAGAAGAAAACAGTGAAGCAGATGATTTTCCCCACAAACAAACCTGTCTTTTCAGGCATTGCAGATATGTCACTGATCAATGACACCATCCATTTTAAATGCGTGTCGTCAGTCCTTCTCGTGGCCACATTGCCGGCATCATCTTAGACAAGAGGAGCAAATGATCCATAGAAATTAAGGAATTAATTTATGATTCAAAAGGCATCAGTGATATTGACACATAGGGCCTATTGGAGGCACAGCCATTAATTCTCCATTTTACATTCTTACATTGAATGCATTAAAAAAGCATTAAGCTTTGTCTCAGTGAATCAAACAACACCCTTTATGCTGCAGCCAGGTGGTTGAAGTTCAAGGCATTTTGTTAAAATGACTTTTTCTTCCCATCAATCAACAGCACTACTGACCCTAAAACCCCACACCGTAATTGCCTTCAGGATTAAAATGGATTGGAGCCTCAGCTGAAATCCTGCATGCATTTTCCATTAGTTTTCATGAGCAGGAAGTCAGCAGATGCAGGCTGAAAGTAGGGACGCAAGGAAAATCTTGGATTAGTTTTTTTCCTCCTTTTTATCTTTATGAATATTCAAAATACTTGTCAGGTAGGGTAAATAAAGCCGTAAAAGCTCATATAAGTTGTTTAAAATGCAGAGTAGATAGTGCAGCTTTTAGCTTATTTAAAAAAAGATGGCTGTCAAACCCTGTGTGAATTTTACATGTATATAATATTGCAATAGGCAATATGAAGAGAAATGATTGTTTTAGTATATGTGTTGTCTAGAGCATAGATGTAATCTATAGCCTGGTCCCTATTATGCAGAGAAATAACTCACTAGACTGCCTGTAATATGATTACACTTGAGTCAATGGATGATAAGAATCCATAAAAGAAGAATTATGTTATCAAATGCATGTCACAGAAGCAGCGGGTTGTTGATGTGGAAGCCAGTTTAAGATGTAAAAACAAGCAGAATCAAAAGACATCGGCATTTGCATATTTATGATACAAAGAACCCGAAGAATACTGTTCACACAATAATTGGGGCTGAGCTTGCTTGGCCATAAATAGAACACACAAATTACATGCAGCAACTACACATGCTCCACCCTTACATTAATGAATGTTTACTTCCCTTACACAGCCACATGCATTGATTATTTATTTCCTCGTTGTGTGTAAGGAAAGTCCTCTAGCAGCGATGAGGAGGCCATGCATCCTGCGCTTATTAGGAGACAATGATGTGCTGAGCTGTGTTATCCTCCAGTGAAAGCTGCAGTTAACCTTGTGTGTGTGTGTGTGTGTGTGTGTGTGTGTGTGTGCTCATTACAGACAGGCTTTTGATATGCCCTCAATCTAATAGTTTACAGTGTGAGGGTTTATGCTAAAAGAAAGCAGCAATACAACCCTGTCCATCTATTACTCCACTCTGTCCTCTCATTCTGGCTAACACAATCTCTTTACTTGTCCTCTACAGTAGGCTCATCCCCTCTTTTTTTGAAATCTCCATCAGCCACACAAGATCGATAGATGTACGGAACCAGGAGGTACCACATTTCTACCAGACAACAGCAAAGTGCATTAAAAAACTTGCTTGTTAGTCAAATGTTCCACCCTGTGTCTCCCTCTCTGTCTTTCTCTTCTGTCTGGCATTAGCATGCTGAATCAATGTTCCTTGATTCAGAGAAAGAGAGGAAAAAAATACTAATGTATCATATCACTGTATGGTGGAATTTCTTTGCTCCTCAAAAGAATATCTTTATTTCAACACTCTCAGTGGAGTCGCGTCCTTTTCTAAATATTTGTTATTGACGTATATATAAAGTTCACTGTCTGCTCAGCTGAAAACCGTCTGGTTTAGTGACACAAGCGTGCATCAGTTTCTCTCCAGTATCATTTCCCAGTCTGACAGGAAACATGAAAATACATTTTCTGCCTGTAATCACATATCTTGGTCAGATTGTGCTGGAGTGTGTTTGTGCCTAGTGGATGGTTGTGGTAAGGTGAAAGAAACAAGCTGAAAAAAGCAATTTTAACCCACCGTCAGTTAGCTCTGTGCATATTGCTCCTGTGGGAAACAACTGAAACAATTTGTTTTTGTGTTATTGAGCGCCTGCTGTAATGCCTCCATTTCTCTGCTCGTTTGACACTAAAAATTGTGTGTGGCAGTTCAGCAGCAGATTGCTGATCCAAGTTGCTTTCATCCATAAAGCAACATGCACGACATTTTGAACCCAAATACATTTCAAAATCAGCATTTGTTTATACCACTGTTGACACAAACCAGGTGGAGTCCTGGGAGATTTCCACATTGGATTGTGATTGATGCATTTTTAGCCAACAGCATGGCTCTAGGGGTGCAGTGTGTTGGTCAGTCGGTCCACCACTTTGTTCCGGACTGAAATATCTCAACCATTCTTGGATAGATTGCCATGACATTTTGTACAGACATCAATGGTGCCCAGAGGATAATTTGTAATGACATTTTTGATCTTCTAACTTTTCCTCAAGTTCCATCATCAGGTCAAAATGTAATTGTATCCAATATGTTGGTTTATGACCAAATGTTTAAAGAATTACATCAGAATTACTTATGTGTCGCTTTCATGCTTATTAGTGTCAAGGCACAGGTAGTGCTAGTAAAATGTTTTGTTTTAATCACCATTGAGCCTTATGGCTGTACCAGCTACTAACAGGCCACAATATATTTAATTGCCTTGGTTGTCAACACAAGAAAGGATGCAGGCTATATAAATATTTGCTTACAAATCAAAACATAAAGTAAATAAATAGATCTAATGCATGAGTGAAAGAAACACAATGGCCCTCATTTATCAACCTAACATAGAAACCAGCGCAGATATGAGCGCAGAAATCCTCTTACAACAGGCTTTACGTGGGAGTCATGAAACGTTCCTATCACACCAATCAGAGCGTAAGAATATTGTCGAAAATGCAGCAGCTGGAACCGATCAGAATTTAAATATTACGCCCCAATATATTCTCGGTTTTAAGGGCCTCGCCCCTACTATTTACGACATGGCTAGACGTAATTAGGCTGTAGGAAGAATGCAGAACAGAAAGAGATCATTGATGCGGTCAACAGTGTTGCCGTATTAAATTGGACTCCAGCTGAAGTGTATTTAATTTGTTCATCCTTGACATATGTATGCTATACTCCTAACAGTAATATAAGGCTTATATTGCAATCGCTTAGGCCTACATGTAGGTGTACCTACACTACCGGTCAAAAGTTTGGGGTCACATAGAAATTCCCATTGCACTCCATTGTAGAGAGAATGCCAGCTGAGATCAGTTGCATTGTTTTTTAACCAGGGCAGCCGTTTTCAGATTACATTATGTGCTTACATAATAGTAAAATGGTTGTCCAATGTTTTTCTAGTTTTTTATTTTTAAATGATAGATTAGTACACAGAATGTGCCTTTGGAACATTGGATGAATGGTTGCTGATAATGGGCAATGTAGGTATTGCATTAAAGATCAGCCCCCCCACCCAAATTAGCAGGTATTCTGTCTATAATGGAGTGGTATGGAAATGTATAAGTGACCCCACACTTTTGACCGGTAGTGTATATTTAAATAAACACGGTAGTGGAGTTTATGCAAATTTTTATTTTAAATTTTACTTGTGTTTTTTTTATCCAATCTAGGCAACCATAAGCTGTGAGGAAGAGCGTGTGTCCTCCAACCTTCGTGCTGGACCACAAACCCTGTTTCCTGACAGTAGAGGGGCTGGAAAACAAGCTGAAATATCTTGGTCAAAGGCAGAAAGAAATTAGTCACTGTGGCCATTAACAACACTTTAAAAGACAAACGAAAACCTGAAGAATAAATAAAAATGTTTTCCATCGTCATGTTTCCTGTATTGAATATCATTGCCAAACATAACACTGTACCTTTTGAAAGCAAGGAATGTCCTGTCTCCCTTCGTATAGCCCCAGTTGGGGCTGTGCTGAACTGAATCTTGAGATTGATAGATTCGTAGTTGATCTTTTATACAGTATCTGAGATGCCAGTTGTCTTGGAGAAGTCAATGTTTAGAGCAATTTAAAGACTTCCTGTCCATGTTGGATTAAAATGGACCTTGGAAACCGTAGTGGACAAAAAGCCTGACATCCTGTACGTGGCTCACATTACCTTTTGCACTCAGTGTGTTTCCATTCTCAATATCCCTTCATACGCCTAAAATATCCAAGCTTTTAAGAAAATTTGGATCATGTCTGCTTGGTTCTTTAAAGGAATGATTGTAAAGATGTACAACGAATATGACGGCATTTACTATCTAACTGAAACATCTTGGGACCAATTGGTGGGATTACTGTGGAGTAAAATCTGGCAATGCGGGACTAGTCAGAAACAAATGTCATGTTTCGCTGTCTACAGTGTGCCACCACTTAGTGTCTGTGGAATAAGGTTTAGAAAAAAAAGTCAAAGTTTTTAGTATACAGTCTTTCATGGTTGACTTGTCTTATGGAGTGTAAGTGAATGTCCCAATCAACTGCCTGTAAATGCCAAAGAATGTCCCCAAAGTAACTCAAAGTAATGGGCTTTCCTTTATTCTGTACAAATGGCAACAAAAACAATGGCTTTGCTCACACTAGTCAATATATCATACAATGACACTTAGGCTTACTGTATAGGACAGTGCACCTATTAGCGTGCACCTAATGTGTCTAATCTATCATGGTGGACATTCAATCGTTTTTTTCTTCTGCTGTAGACATAACATCACCTTAGTTAGCCATCTTTTCCCCTTTCCCCTCATTTTAGTTATCTTACTTTGACAGGAGCATGTCTTTCTTTTAGTCACATTTGATGACATTGGAGTTAATGTGGCAGGTGCCAATTCATGCTTTCCTAAAAAAAAAAAATGAAGGCAGGCCACTAGGCGGGCCACAGTGATTTAATTGGAATAATCTATGAAATGAGTCAGAGTCGCATGCAGGGAGTCTCTCTCTCAGCTGTGCCAGCTTCGACAGAGATCAATGCACCTAACCTCAATTCAGGAAAACATTCTTTAATGGATCCCCCCCGGGATCTGCACAGAGCCTCTTCCCTTCTCCTCACTTATTTATTTTAATAATTTTTTTTTTCTCCCTTTCCTGTAGCACACACTTTTTAATTATCCGCCTGAGGATTACCAGGCCAGTGGGAGAGGATGATTTTTTATCCTGTCACAGTATTTATATATACAGTATATACATATGTATACTCACGAGTGTTTCACCTGACAGCATGTTAAGGTTTGAGCCTCTGCTGGTTTAAGCTTGACATCATGTTTTAGGATAAAAGTAGAGGAAATATAATATACATTTTTCTCCAGAAGATATAGTCAATTTCTAAAGTAAGTCAGTGTACTTGTATGTGTCTCAGTTTAATATTTGGAAAATGGTGTTTGACTTCATTGTGGCTCTCAACATCACCAACATTCTCTTGCTTCAATGTCAATTTTCCTCTCTAACAATCACACTTGCACTGTTCACTGTGCACTTCATCTTTGCTAAATACATTTTATTGACTTATCACAGCCGACATTTGCTTCATACAACTGCAGCAGTTCTCGTTGGAAAAAATAAAATGCTATTATATTAGTTCTGCTGTTGGTTTAGTGCTTTTCTTATGCACTGAACTCACAGCTGTTTTTGGTGTCTCCAAATTGCTGGATGCATTGGAAGGCAAATGACCACAAGATTTGAGTGACAAAATATGTGCAGATGTGACACAATCTGCTGCTCACACACAAAAACAAATCTGAGATAGGAACAGTTTACTTCTCTACTTTTTTTCTCAAGGGAGTTATTTATTATTCATTGGAGTGTTCTTAGTCATGGAAAAGATCGCCAAGAATGCCTGGATTTAACAAATCTCCACTACGTATCAGTGCTTGTTTTTTTTTTTTTAATTATCTCTGGTGTCTTTGATCATCCATTTTTAGTGAAAAGCCTCAATCAACCATTCAGGAATTGGCGTGTCTCCTTATTGCCTTTTTTCATTACCAAAGACATTACAATACTTTTAGGAGAAAAAAATAATTTTCAAGACTTTTGACATTTACAACAATTAAAGGCCTGTGGCTGTCAGAGATTGAAACTAGAAAACTATATAATAGACTGACAGGTTTTATACATTTCTTTCTCAGACGTGCAGGTATTGTTGTTACGTTCGATCCACCCTATTTGAAATAATGGATTGAACCATTTCAGCTAATATAATTTGACACAATATTAATGATGTGCTTTTCACTTGAATGTTGGATGTTTCCATTCCAGTGTTTATCAACAAACATGGAATGGAATGGAAACATAGTTGAGGTCTGACAAATCTGTCGAATATATTTCCTTCCTCACAGAACAATGGAAAAAAATAAATTACAAATTTTGCATGCATTGTTTACACCCATGTTTGCTCACTAGCACTATTTTTTTTCATCCCTGTACTGTAGGTCTAACAAAGACTAGTCACTTTGTCATGACTGTTTTGAGGCATGTCGGATAGTGTGATTAATGCCTGGGAAATCACAGCGGTATTATGTAAATAGAAAGTACTAGTCTACCATCTATCTGTGCTGTGTCTGAACCAAGATTATTATAGTTTTGCATTTTTTAGTTTATAAAGTGGGTTTGCTAGTTTATTAGATTTTTTTGAAATGCTTAGTTTTAGTTTAGTTTTAGTGTTTCTTTGTAATATAGGTTATTTGTCGAGGGATTCAAAAAGGTCAGAAAAGGTATTGGATAATAATAACTCAACAAAAACCTCATACAATTTTAGAAATATGTATTCACTATGCATTCAACAATAACACCGGTACATAAAATGTAGCATACATATAGTCATAAATAGTGTATAGTCCACACAAGCAGTAAGTGCAAAATGTGTCAGTGACGTGTTCCAGGAAAAAACCTAAACGGCCAACAGACTCAAGAAGACAGACATCAACAGGGGTTTTGAACCTTGGTTCAAGTAAAGTGGCAAACTTTTTGAAGTCAATCGACTCACACAGTTGTGTAGAAATCCCAGTATTAATCAACATATTAACCCACGTTCCCAGCCTCTTTTGGTGTTCCTGCGTATTTACTAACCAGCAGCTACCAGGTTGCCAGTGAAAGCAGCATGTAGTGTTCTCTGTCCTGCAGTTGTCTTGGGGGAGGGGCGTTTTGCATTCTCCTTTACCTTGTTAAAGTAAGCTAGGTTAGTCATAATCAAATAGGACTCTGCTGCTTTCTTCCGACTTTCGGCACAGACATGTTGTGTTCGATTTGACATCAGAATTTCTGGGTTCCCAGCCAGAAACTATACATGTCCACGGAAAATGTCAAGTTCAGAAAGATAATGTTATTAGCTCTATAAAAGACATTGACAAAGACGAAAACTAATTCACTTGATTATTGTCTTTTATTTAGTTAGTTTTGCAAACTGACATTACAGTTTTATTTTTGTTATTGATTTTTTGTAATGCCTCGTTTTCATTTTTATTTCAGTTAAAGACAATATTTTCCATCTAGTTTTTGTTATTTAGTTTGTTTTCGTTAACGATTATAACCTTGGTCCGAACATCTGAATGGACAGTTGGTGAACTTGCTGCACCACTTGCTGTATGACCTAAGATTTAAGCAGGTTTCTCTCACGATTGTCAAATTTTATCTGGATTGAATTAAAGCTATAAGTAGCTAATAATGAATAGCTAATTATTTATATAAACGGACGTCCGCTACATTCAAGCCATTGCCAAATTAGTTGATACAAAGCTAATTAAGCCTATCAGCTCCACAAAACTCTGTGTTTCTCAGTATAGCTATGATTAGAAAATGAGGGGAAGATAATTACCTCTTCTGAAGAGTCCATTATTTTTGTATCCTCCTTGTACTCCTTGGATACTAGCAACAGCTTGGAGGATGGGTGGGGGCAGTGCGCGATCATCAAGGCGTGTACTAGGTGTTGTTGTCATTACTTAGAATTCCTCATGGGGGGGAGACAAAAACCATGCACTTTAGCTTTAAATCACAAAATGGGGACATGTCCATCAACACATTGCTCCACTAGTGGTCAAAAACTCCTCAACGTACCATCATTTGGAATCCATGGTGTTTTTCGACAACTGCCTGCTCTTAGATGTACTGTAGAATTTCCTCAGAGAGATTGATAAGGTATGGCTTTATAGAAGGCTGCAGGAATGAGTCATGAAACCCAGAAAGTAGTCAGCATTTTTGCACTTCCTGTTCCTTTGTCTCAGAGTCAAAGGTTGGTTGGATGCCTGTTATAAGGTCATTGTCTACGGCATAAAATGCATCAATAAATACCACAGTAAGGAGTTTTGAAGCATTATGTTTCACATTACCATTTTACTTCTGGCAAGTGCATTTACCCATCTTAAATCACCATATTGGTGCTCATTTGTGAAGATTATCTTTCTGAACAAAAAATGTAAGTATCATTATCTTTTGTTTGCCACAGAGCTTATTTTCTGAAATAATCCAAAATCCAATGTAAAAATCCCATGCTCTTTTTGCCAAGGGAACCAGGGCGATGCTGACTTCCAGTTCAGCCTACAAAAATACGGCATCCCTGCATGACTTTTATTGCCAAAGCACCACTATTGTCATTGTTGGTTGTCATGATTGGCTGTCAGGTTAGAAGGTGAAGGCACGTCTTGGGAATTGACTCAGTGGTTGCTTGTTGAAGTGACAGTGTATCCAGCCTTTTGTGATGAACGTGTTTGTGACAGTTAAGGTGTTTTTTTCACACTCAGAGGAAAGTTTGTACGTGAAGCTGTTTGGTGGTGTAATCGGACCAGCAGTATGTCCAAGCAGCAAACAGAAGGCAAACTCCATAGAGACTCTTTTTCAGCCTGACAGCTGATCACTGCATGTATACATTACACAAGACGTCACATGAACATCATGTTTCACATCCTTAAATTTGCCTGCCTGGATACTGTACCATCATATATCGTTATAAACATCACATTACTGCTGTTTTCTTGTAAGTTATAATGTATGGCTCATATTTACTGTTGCCACATAAAATAAATATATAAATACCAAACAAATGTTATATTTTGAATGTATTCATGCACCACTGTACAGCCGGTGAACATCTTGACAGGGGGGCTGTAAGTAACAGATGTGACACTCTTCCTGTATGCATGGATCTCTTCCTGTCACTCCAGTCCCACATCATCCCTGGCCACAACATGTCACACTGAGATGAGCTGATCAAAAGCCTAAGCTGTCTCCACAACCTGACTTTCTCATTCCTGCCCCCCCATAATAAAAAAATATAATTTCTCCTCAAACCTTCTGCCATACTTATTGTTAAACCAAAACAAATACCCATATAGTGTACATAACTGAGAAAAGAAAGGACAGCAAAGTAGTCTCCTTAAATTAATGCTGCTAAGCATAACTTAGTATCAACTACAATACCCATAATACTATTCAGGTAACGTCTCATTGCTTAAGTCAGATTCACCCTCTGCGGAACAAAGCATAAATGGCTGCTTTGTCCTCAAAAATTGAGGAGCTGAACTTCTCTCACATCTTCTGCTACACGTGGCTGATTCTATTGTTGCTCAATTGTGATTTTGTGAATAAAGTGATTACACCAATCTTGCCTGCAGAGGTATCTGCCCCCTCTGCGTATCCATAATGGGACTTTTATTATAGTGTGACTGAACTTTTAGCTTGGTTTCTCTTTCTCCTTTTTTTTTCTTCCTTTTTAATCATACAGTAGGCATGGTATGCAAGAGGGGAATGGAAGTGACATCATGTGCAAAAAGTGCAATTATCGCAACAATTTGGATAGTTTAAGGAGGAACCATTTTTAAATCTCAAAAATAACATCATACTAAGTCATGATTTATGTCCAATGCCACTGTTAAGTGCCGCAAGAAGTAGTGGAAAGTGAGGGTGTGGAGGTAATGGTGGTAGATGAGTTTGTAGCACATTTGACTTTCCTGTTGGAGACCAGAGTTTGCATCCTTTCACAGACCTGCACTGAAAGTTTTTTTTGTTTTTTTTAAACCTTTATCCTAATCTTGAAAAAGTGTTTTATTTGTCTATTCTTAACCCTGCAGTAGTTGCCATGTACAGCTGATAAAAACATTGGCATTGTACATTAACAAATATTGTTGCTGAATGTTATTTAGTTTTGCTTAATCTGAAAAAAACTGTTGTCTTGTATACAATAGTAACACTAAGCAAAAACATTTTTGAGCAAAGAGGGACTATAAGGTTGGCAGTATACCAATACGCACAATTTACAGTTTGTTATTTACCTTGGTTTTAGAGTCACGGTTCAGCACAATTTTGGGAGGACAAAAGAAATGCAGAAGATAATATTTTGTCATTTATTTTGGAAAATATGAACATTAAACAGTGGTCTGTTGGCTTTATTTGAATTAAAACACTTGAAATAAGAGCTATAATGAATGACTGGATACAATTGTCTAAATGAAACCAAAAATAGAAATAAAACCTTACTATTTAACTTTACTTATTGAGAACCAAAGAACCGTAAGATTAGCACCCCTGCCCCTATCGTGGCTAAACAAGTGAAATTCTGTGTGTAATACGTAATCAGTTCTTAAGTCTAAACCTGGCTCAGTCCCCAGGTAACTTACGAGTACTTCAGTTCAACATGCACACAAATGCCACAATTCCTATCAACTAGTTCTGAACAACAGGGGCACATCCATCTCAAAACAGTTGCTATGGATTTTATGTTGAACAGCATGTTTGCTCGGAACTAGAGCCCCACCAATATATCGGCATTTATAATGGCCAATATTTTTTTTAAACATTAGTGTATTCATTTATAACAAATGATTCTGATAAATAAATAAATTTAAAAAATAAAAACAGACATCAACCATGTTATGAGTGTTGGTGTTATAGTTTGTTGGCAATACTGATTATTTTTTTTGTTAGTGTTTTTGTTCAAAAGGACTTTAAATTTCATATCTTAAGTTTGTATTTTTATACATTTTCTTTATCAGAACTTTAATACATTTTGATGTTCCTCTGTTCTGTTGTGACAAATAGCTCAAAATAATAAAACTCAATATATACTGCGGTATGCAGTAGGCGATTTCGAAAACAACCACAGTGTAAAGAGCTTGTGTTTTACTGTCCCAGCCAGTGGTGTGGTTGTCGTGATACGCATGTATATGCAGTATACCCACTAAGAAAGCTCCAGGATTTCCATATAGCAGTATGCCAAGGTTAGAGGGGTTTATATTATATAATTTACAAATACTTAATGTTAGGGACATGTGTTTGTTTTGTTACACATTGACGTGGATGTTAACTGATGGTAATAAAAAGGCAGAGTACCTGCGCACACAACAGAATGTTCCAACAACCCCCTTTTTAGTTAAAAAAAATTAATAAATAAAAATCTCTTTCAAAAAAGAGTGAGCTGCTGGTGAGTAAATCCAAGATAAACATAAATGATACCAGTTTTCCATTCATTCAGAGGGACTGGGTACACTGTTAGTAATGAAGTAGATGCAGTGTCTCGTTCTGAAATTACATATTTTGAATGTACTCTGTGCACAATGTAACATTTCAATCATTTCAAAGTTTGACACAAATATATATAGTGTTATTCATGCGTAGAGCAGAAAGATGGACAGCACTGTGTGCACTGATGCATTTCTATCCAATGTCTATTGTACTGCATGCCTCATTCATTAGGCTGCATTGTTTTGGCTTTCCACTTAGCATCCACAGAGAAAACCATTATATATAACTCCTTGTGATTATTTACTGTCTGAGACCACAACGGAGAAGGCTTAAAAAGGCAGCATGGGCCTGCAGATCATTTGTAGCTTTTCTTTCTTCTCTAATTAAAAAGCAATGAGAAGCATGAGTAATATACACTCAGGACACCCAGGTACCGCCTGGAATAAGCAAAACACTTTACAGTGTTTCATACTTACACGTTTAAATATAGTTTGCAATCTGTTACTGAAGATGGAGATGTGTTGTGAATATTTTGATAGCGGAGCAGGATAAAAATAAGAATGACGATGGTACAACAACCTAAATTAAGACAGAGCACAGTGCTTGGGCAAAAAAGCTTTTTCGGGACTGTCACCCTTTGAAATGCTGTGAGTGTGACGTAATTGGCCTTAATGCCTCTCATGAAAACATCTGAGAAACTTGTCTAGACAGATGTGCAGGATGAGGGGGGCAAAATGCCAGACTGTCTAGTACATTTGCATGTGCACTGTTATTGTTTTCACTCACACCTACAAACATTAACCATTGTCTTCTGTGTTTTCCACTGGCCAGAGCTCAACCAATTATTATGGGAAACTATGATGTATGTTGTCAGTCAGCAGCTTTCTGCCAGGTTCCACAGGTCAGCCCATCCTGGGGTTAAAATACAGTACGGGAAAGCTTCAGAGAGTGGTAAAGTGTGATTAACTGCTTATTATTTAAAGGCACTGTGGAAGAGCCGAGGTGAGGCCAAGAGGTCACCATTTATTTTACGCACCCGCCCTGAAATCATTAATGGGCCTCTGATGCCACAAACTGCAGAATAACAAACAAAATATAACACAAAGCATGAAATGGTGAAAGCAGCAGCGAGCTTAGTGGTAACTGTCCATTTAATTATACTGCTATCAGAGGTTTTATTATGACTCTATAAAACTGAAACCCTGTGTCTGCACTGGTTCTGGTTCCCCATGTAAATGTTGAGTTTATAAGAATCTTGTTCTTCTCTAAGAAGTGTCCTGTGAATGTTCCTATCAGGGTGAAATGATCTGTAAATTGATAGTTGATCCAGTCCCACAATTTCCTGCTTCATCAGCCCAGGTGTTTTCTATTAGTTTTACAGCAAGTTATCTGTAAACTAGTGGAACATTGTATAACAATTAATGATTAACTATATTGTTTATGTGTGTCAACAAGTAAGAGTTATCACTGTATTAATATAATTAAATCATTTATTTGTGATTCTGTATTAATAATACTCAAAGGTTCAGTCCAGTCCAGGCAATAGAGGGACTTGTTATTATAGACATTTATATTTATATTTTTATAGCAATGCCCAAAAAGCTTGCAATAGAGACTTTGACCTGAGGGACAAAGACCTCTCTTGTGGGCAACTATTTTTAACTTCTTTAGGAACCCAAACAATTAGTTCTTTCATTAATCACCATCCTTGTCCATCCATCCAATTTTAGCAAGAAACAAATACAGAGGTTGGATTTTATAATGGTGCAGCCAGTGCAACATGCTGGGAAGCAACAAAAAATTGGTGTGAGACAGCTTTTGGTTTAGGGTCTCTAAAATAGAAGTGACAGGAAAGGCCTCACCATAAAAATGCACTTTGATATGACTAAATGAGGACTCTCTTTCATGACATTGTACTGCTTGAAATGTCTACTGCCTGATGAGGCAAACTCTTCCACTTTGTCGATTTAGTTACATGTACTGGTGCAAGCTTTGTGGGTCATTAAAAGCGCAGGAGTCCATAGGAGATCCCACATGATCAATGGGCGAAATCGTTAAGGAGGGATGCCACCAGCTTTCACTTATGCCTTGTAATTTTGTCTTCAATTGCTCTTGTATAGTTTCTGTTTTTCACATCAAGTGTACTTTATTTTTTATGTATGCCCAGATAAAGGCTAATTCTTATCTTTTCTTAATTAAAGAAAAGAAAAGTCCCTCCTCTTTCTCTGAGCTTTGGGAATACCCAGACGGAAGGTCTGATCTTAGTGAGAATCACAAATGACTTCACACTCAAGACTGCACCTTGCCATGACATAGTTGTGTCCCATTAGCAATGCTATAGCATAGGCATCATTTGCTTACAGCTAGCTGTTTGGGACCAGGCTATTTCCTCGAAGCGTTCATTCAGAATGTTACAATGCTAATGCCTGAAATGTTTTGAGTTTGGTACAATGAAACATTTCTTTCTTCATTTGTTCTTGAATGTTCTGTAGCGAGTGACAGAGAGCCAGCTGTACCCAGGGTGCCTTCCGCGGTGTAACAGTTAATAGGGGTCTTATAAAGCCAGTCCTTAATACCAGTGGCAGATGCAGAATGTGACAGATGGGTGGGCCTGGATTAAATTGAGGTGGGCCTGAATATAGGGTGTCCCAAAATCAAAGTAAAGTAGTTGTCCCCCAAATCCAGGAAATATGATTCTTTAAAAAAAAAAAGAAGCTGTTGTAGTTGTGAGAAACTTTCAATCTGCCAGACCCCAGTGTGCTGGGACCAGTGGTGTAGTCTAATCTATTACAGTGGGTATACTGTACTGTATATGTATGGACCAGGATGGGGGGCCATATCATAGTGGGGTGTGGATATCCTCCCTCAGTAAAATTTTGAGCATCAAAGACTTCATTTCCTGCATTCTGACACAATTTTATGCATCGACTTATGGTGGAAATATCTTTAATTAACCTATGCAAAGAAAAAACAAACAGATAATTCAAAATATATCAAAATAATAACGCAAAGTATGTTGTTACATGTCATTGCGCATTTTTAAGTGAGTATATGGAAATCCTGGAGCTTTCTTTGTGGGTATATTGCATATACTGTACATGCGTAACACGTAGACCACACCACAGGCCGGGACAGTAAAACACAAGCTCTTTACACTGTGGCCTACTGCATACCGCAGATGACTGCGTTATGCAGTATGCATTATCTACTGAATATTATTTGAGTATTAAAAAACATAAATGAAATTTGAACGGTATTAGAGGAAGACTGACAGCTCTAATATACAGTACATGTTATAATTTATTTACAAGACTGAGAAAGGGAGACGGGTAACTTTCTGCCCTGTCAGAATCTGCTCTCCCTTGCCTCTGCCTAGACCATGGCCAGTGTGTGAGTCAGCCTTGTCAGCAAGCTTGTTACATCATGCTCGCAATCTCTTCTACCTTCAAAAAACCACAGGTTCCAGTTTATCTTATAATGGGAATGTGTGTTGAGTTATTTAAACATACAATTGGGGAAATAAACGCCTCTCATTGCCAATTTTTGTAAAACTGCCCATATTTGAGCTCTACATAGTTGATTTCTCGCATAAAAAAGTCTCAGAAGTGAATTTAGTGATGAAATAGCAGACAAACTATGTATATAGTTCCAGTTGGCCACAACAGCAATCCATGGTTGTTGTGATTGTTGCAGCGCTTTGCACACCAACACACTTAACTTTGAATTTCTTATTGGGCGGGCCTGGACGGACCTGGGCCCGCCATATACTGAAATTGGGCAATGGATCGAACAACTCCACAACTAATACACTTAATACACTAAACAGTGTGAACTGTAGCTCTCAAGAGCTCACACTTTCCTTGGGTCCTCAGCAATACATAAAAATATGCCAAGTGTAAAGTCGATCGGATAGTAAAGACAGACAGACAGAATGTGACGGTGATGTGGAATGAGTACCCAAAAGCAAAGAAGGGCAGGCAGGCAGGAGAGAGTGTCCGAGGCTTTATTTAACAAAAACGAAGTCCACAAAAACACAGGATACAACAAAGGCCACACAATCCCAAAACAATCCAACAAGGTCCAGGGGGGAAAGCTGAGCAAAAACAACACCAAATGAGCAACATCACTTTACTAGTTCATCCTGACATAGTAGTTTTTCCATGGTCTTCTCCATTTATACTGTAACCTTAATTTCACCTTAATCTATGTCCTTGCCCCCATGTGTACGTCTAGGCATGACCGACAAAGCAGTTTTAATTTGATCAGCCCAGCAGAACTGCTTTCACTCAGAGACTTTCTGCACTTTTTCACGTGTCTGTCCTCAGGGAGCATTCGTCAAGACAGCCAATTTATCAGATAATAAAATAATGATAATGGTAATTATATTAATTCTCCTGATCATGACCCGTGCACTCTGAATGCTGATTACCATGTAAACACAATCTCTGAGTGATTTTCCAAGCTGATAGCTGTGTGCCCAAATCAGAGCACCACACGTGTATCCCAAGGTCTAATGAAAAAATAACTTCAGCTGCTCAAGCATAGTCAAGTTTTACTTCCTCCTTTTCATGCCAGTGCACAACTAACAACAACTCTCCTGTCTGCTACGAAAGATTAGCCATCAATTATGAAATATCTAGGCACCTACAACCACATTATGAATTCTTGATTTCAGAGTATTGAAAAGCAAATGAGTTTTCAATTTGGAAAAAGGATGCAGGCTAATTGAGTTGACGCTAAAATTGTATTTTATTCAAAATTAACACCAGAATATGAAGCAGTGACTATTTTTGTAAAGAACTACATTTGTTAAATATGCAGCTATACTTAACCACAGCACTGACTTCTGCAAGCTAGTCTTAACACAAACGTTTTTTTTTCATGTCATGGCAAATAAACCACACGAGTAGACTAAACTGACATAATATTTGTTGCTCTGTCAGTTTTTGTTTGTGTCTTACAGCGCTGCCCTAATACTGGAAAATATCAATCTGAACAATTTCTGTATGCAAATGCATATTTGTACCACACAGTTTTCAAGTAGTGTGTGTGTATTATAGAAGTTGACAGCAGGATCGTGAATGCACAGCCCACTTCATGTGTTGGTTTATCACCATTGGCCACAGAAACATCACACACCTTAATGCTAGAGAGAGTTCGTCATCTGAAGCAAGCAGGCACATACACGCATGGTCTCACACTGAGTAGTGTCCCAGCCTAACCGCATTAGCTCAGCTGTTTGTGCATTTAATGCCAGCTACAGCTATACATGCAGCAAGCCATGAATCACCCAGAGGACTTTTGGGTGATATAAATCATTTATATTGTTAAGCTTTCAAGACGACACAGTCATTTATCCTCGGTTCAAGGAGACACAGGCAGCTTAAGACACTTGTCAATTACGTGTTTGGAGAGAGCTCATAACAAGCTGTCAGGCAGAGATGAGATGTATGGCTTGTACCAAGACAGTACTAAGACCAACTTCCTCTTGCTTATCTGTGCCATAAAGGGATACACACACACACACAGATGTAGTCATTGGAGACTGTTCCAGCACTCTGTCCTCTGCCCTGCAGCTGCCATTGTAAATTATCACTTGTCATATCTGGGACATTTCCACAAAGACATTTGATGTGGTGATGCTGGAGATACAAACTTTGGTGGGTGCTCTGGGGGAGTTTTGCAGCCATGGACCTCAATGCTAGCATCTCCCATTTTAGGCGTCTCTCACTGTTATCAGTCTATCTTAGAAAGATAGATTAAAACACATGGAAGTTAAAACACGAGCATATCCATGCAGGCGACACATGAAAGTCACAAAGTAATTAAATGATGCTTTATCTTTAAATACATGCCAGTGTCAAGAGAAAATAGCCCTGTACACCTGTAATTACTTGGAAATGTAAAGTTCTGTGACAAAGCAAGCAAGCGCATGTGTTGGAGACAACGGAGAGTTGCAGCTGGTATAAAAGCTCATGTCTGGAGGATAACTGCATGGTGAGTCATTTTGTATTGCGGGTTGCTTCTCTAATCGCCTTGTTTTTCTGTTAAAGATTCTCCTGAGGGAGAGCTGGCCAAGTTCTGAGATAGAAACGACAGAGGGGGAGGACATACTATCCCCATTTGGGATTGTTCTGTTGGTAGCATGGAACCTTTCAGCCCACCAGCTCCGCACATTTCCACACAATCAGATGCTGCCCACAAAATGCCAGTTAGCACTCTGAGGAAAGCAGTCAAGTGAGATCATGTGGATTCTGTGCGTTTGAGAAACACTGAGTTTCATAATGAAAGGCAACACTTGCAGGAACATTGAATAAAAACAACTATTAATAAAAGCTGCAAGCAGTGCTGGACGGGCCCTCGTTAATCTCCGCGTGTCGGGAGTTACTGGCACACGCCGCTCCTTGTGACCGTGCGTTAATCTGTGTGTGTCGGGGTTACTGGCGCACACCGCTCTTTGTGACCATGCATTTGTGCAGCACTCAGACACTGAAATTTGTCACCAATGAAAAGGAAAATCCCTGCTGAGTTCAATGATACCTCACACAAGACTATACCTTAAATGGATTACCAGTTATGAAAGGGGGCAGGGCTTAAGAATAGGGTAGCTGGCCAAACTATCACTAATGAAGTAGGAACTCTCTGCTGAGTTCAATGACACCTCACACAAGACTCTAACGGTTCAAATGTTATGAAAGGGGACGTGGTCTGAGTAAGTGGCATGGTTACAGTACAGGTGGCGGCTCAGTATCACATGTAATCATACATCATACGTTTCATGTAAATCGGATGATGTTTGTCCTATAAGGCTGCTTTCCTGTTGCCAAAGGGTGACGCTATAACTAAAAGTCAATATTGGCCTGTAGATGTCCTCAGGCCTGGACTCTTGTTGATATTGGGAAATTTCAAGCAGACATAACAATGTACATTGCCGTTACAGCCACAGTTGATGTGATGAAATCTCTAGGAGGAGTTTGTTAAAGTATAGCACCTTGACCTGTAGGCCTACTTCCTGTTGCCACTAGGGGGCGTTATGACTTTGAGCCAATATCGGCATGTATATGTTGTCAGGGTCGGACACTGATGAATTGTGAAAGGTTTTGAGCCAATTGGACAATGTACACTCAAGTTACACCCACTTCCTGTTTTGATGGCAAAACGCACAAAATGGCCATGCCCTATGACGAAAAGTTTTTGTTTTAATAAATTTTCATCTTTAATGTGTTAAGATGGCAAAAGACAAATTTGAAGTTGATCGGAAGAAATCTCTCGGAGGAGTTTGTTAAAATACAACATGTGGAAATGGCCACAATCGCACTCATTTTGAACTTTCAATTAAAAATGGCGGACTTCCTGTTGGGTTTATGGTATGGCTCCAATGGCGTTTTATGTACGTCTTGACATGCTACCAAGGGGGTAAGCCTCTCCTCTCTAAGCGAAGGTCCCCTGGTAGTGCCATTTTGACGCTATCACGCCATCACATGCCTTAGCATTCCATTGACTGCCATTCATTTTGGCGCCACTTTGACAGCAAATAACTTTACATCTGAATCATTTAAATACGCTATTTGTCCGTTGTTTATTTATAAAGAAACACAAAAATGTATAAAAGGCTCCATTACCTTGTAGCTCACATTAAACTAGTACTTTGCATTGTCTGCTCAACAAGTTCCCATACAACAATCACAAAATAGGGCACTTGTCAGTGTCTTCAAAAATTATCCAAATTAATTTGACTAAGAATTACTTCTGGTCATCCTCTTCTATGGTTAAGTTTTGATTAAGATTAGGGAACATAAACTATTTGGTTAATCAGGAAAACCCTCATGGTTAAAAGAAACCATGAGGAACTGCGTCGGTTACGACACTATGGGAACACCTTTAGGCATGACAGTGCTGAATGCGAATGAAAACTACTCCAATCCTATTGGTCCTAGTGAGAACGGTAGCATGTGACGGCATAACCGTAGGGGCATATAAGCACACCGGCACATAGCTCATTAGCTCTTTCTATGAAGCAAGGCACTCCAGGCGGGGCGAGGGGTGGTGAACCGACGCAGTGTCTCGTTCCCCTATCTCGGGAAGGGTTGCATACGTAACCCGAGACGTTCACTGTTGGTACAAAACAAGATGTGAAATGTCTGTCTGGGGAAGTATTTTTTTGTCAAATAGTTTTGCTGAATGTTTAGGATGTCACAAGGACAGCTCTTATGTTGAGAGAGCCATGTAGTTTTTTTTTATAAAAGTAGATGATCGATTTGTTTAGAAAGTGCTGCTCCTTTAGATGCTTCACCAAAATGAGCACTAAGTTTTGAAGGCCATTTAACCCCCAGATTGATCTGGTATATTCCTGTCAGTTCCTAATAATTATTAAAAGCTAGACAGACATCTGTCTCGTCCATTGGTACATGGACAAGACAGATATGTGTTGCCCTGAAAGATGGACAACAAAACAGAATAAAATCCAAAATGAATTGTTTATTACAAAAGGTCTGTTGTACCAGAGCAGCATAATCAGAGTAAAAAAAAAAACTGCTGAGAAGGCAAATCTCCATGTCTCAAACCTTTATAAGTCTTCTTTTGTTTTGCTACTTTGAGCTGTTATTTCCCCTTTAATAGCAAACCATTCATTTGGGTGCCATTTTCTTGTACAGCGATGTCCCTCGTTAACAAAGGGAGAAGAAAAGCTATTAAAATGGATGGCTTTCTTATCATGACAAAGATACCATGGCACTGAGTCACAAGTTAGTCGTAAGTCATAAGTTAGTCTATGAAACCGTCTTAATCATCCAACAAGCATCATTATCGCCATTGTTTCCCTGTTGGCTGAACTCGGTCAGTGTTGTTTGACATTTGAAGTCATGTTTTTGCTAACCTCAATGGCTTAATTTAAAGTAGGACACTAACAAGATAAATCTATACAAAAAGCTTTCAAAGTGTGGAGCAGGTTAGTTTGATCAATGATAGGAAAGATTGTCAAATATGTTTACTTCCACTTGTCTGAAATAAAGTCATATGGTTGTTTTGTGTTTGCCAAATGGCTGTTATGAAAGACAAAAACAAAGGATATCATGACAGGGAAACTTGTGTTATCTCAGCATGACGTCGTGCAGCAAGCTTCCTCTCTGTCACATTTGTTCTCCGACCAATATGCTCAGTAGATTCCACTTAGTACAATACATAATACATAGGCATTTAGAAATCTGGATGCTTGCTGAAAACGCAGTATGTCTCTGAGCCAGAGAGAGGATGGTGTTTTATTATTTTTAATTCATAGGTGTTTATGAGAGATTATACATCAATGTCAAACCAGAGATCTGCAGCGACATATAGCTGGAAGCTGTTGCTAAATGAAAGCTTTCTCGTATATGTGGAGGGGAGTGTTGTAAAGGTAAACAACAAACTGAACGTTATATATTCAACACGTTTGAAATATATTGAGCTCTAGCTGTGCTTTTACTATATGATGCTGTGTGCATGCAGAGCCAGGATTCATCAAATTACTCCCTCTCATGGGCTGCCAGTTTAAGGAGACGTTTGACAGATCTGAAGCTATTCAGCGAAGTCCAACCACTAGCTTTTGAGGACCAAAACAAGACTGGATTAGTGATGCCTCTGCAGGGATACTGTGCTGTTGTACTGACAGCTAAGGTATCAGCCAGATTCAAGCCATCAAGAAGAAACAAGAAACTAAATAGAGGGACGGCACAACAAGCGAACTAGCTCAGCTGCACTCTTGTGCAGACAATAGTTCTGCAGCTCCCTTGACAGCTATATTAGTGCTAATGACATGCTGTGTGGCACAGATGCACCTGGGCTGCAGGACAGAATGACTGCTGGATCAGTGTGAAAGCATCAAAATTCCACGTAAGAAGGAAGTTTGTTGGGGTGCAGTTGGGGTGATGGATGGATGGTTTTTGCTGAGCTTTTTTTTTATTTAATGCAACAAACTACGGATTTACATCACATTCTGCGTCAGGTGTGTGACCAGAAGTTAAGTAACGTAACAGATGATTTAACCTTTGTGTTTTCTTCCCATCAACCATGCACTTGTTTTGCCATTTTATAAAGCATGAAGTATAAATTGTCACCCAATTCTGTGTTACATCTTCTTAGCCAACTTCTTTCCATCCTATTACCATTAGTTTTACTCTTTTTTAAATATATGGTTAAGAAAAACTGAGTTTGAGTTGAGGTCAGAGGAACATATGTTGATGGGTTATCACAGACTGGTATAAGTCAAATTTTAGTCATGATGTTGTTTTGAAACCATTTAAAAAATGTTAATGACAGCAAATATCCAATCCAATCCAATCCACTTATTTATATTATTATTAAAACAAACGCAAGGTTTCCAAAGTGCTGCACAAAAAGATAATACAGAATAAATAGATAACACAGTAAAAGCACAATAATAAAATATATATACATACATACATACACACACACACACACACACATATAAGGTACAATAAAATAAAAACAATAAAATGCACTGCCGGCATATAATAAAGGTATACACATAAGATCCTCACTCTACCTGGTGTTAAAAGCCAAAGAAAAGAGGTGGGTTTTAAGAAGAGTTTTAAAATGAAACAGAGAGGAGGCCTGTCTGATGTGCAGAGGCAGCCCATTCCAAAGTTTTGGAGCTGCAACGGCAAAACGCACGGTCCCCCCTGAGCTTAAGCCTAGCTTTAGGCATCGTCAGGAGCAGATAATCACACTTGTCCTCTGGGGTCAAAATTGACCTGGTTTGTTTTGCCTATTTATAAAGCATGAAGTATTAATTATCACCCAATTCTATTTTATAGCTTCTAGACAACTTAATTCCAACTCAATGGCACTAGTTTTACACTTATTTCTTTCCATTTATGGTCAACAGACATGGTTTACATGAAATTATACCTATTTTCTGAGTAAAATGAGGAGAAATCATTAGTTGTTTGAATTAATGGCTGGTATGTGACAATTGTTAGCCAGGTTATCCCCAGGTCAAACTGAACTGATGCAATTGTATTCACAAACAACGGAGAGTTAACAAAAAGGGCAAAACAATTTTCAGAAAATTGTCTTGTCCCCATTTAGGAAAGACACATCAAAGAGGCTATATCAACACGTTTACAAAGCTGTAGGTTGAAGTTGTGTCTGTGTTTGTATTTGTGTATTTTTGTGTGTGTGTGTGTGTGAGTGTGTGGATGTGTGTGTGTGTGTGTGTGTGTGTGTGTGTGTGTGTTCATCTGCTGAAAATCATAACGATCCATTGCCCAATTTCAGTATGTTTTGGTTAAAAGAAACCCATATTTCTGATAAAGAAACTTTGAAAGCAGGTCAAATTTGACCCAAAGACAACACAAAGGTTAACTTAAACCACAATCTTTTCTAAATTTAACTAAGTAGTTTTTGTGCCGAAGCGTGTTTAAAACCGCATCAGTTACGTTTTTTGGTTGAGATATGAGGACAGAATACGCTCCTGTGGGTTGTATTAGAGTATAGGAATACAACAATCTCATCACAAGGTCCAATTAGTAGTTGATCTGGAGTTCACATGATTACCACTGTCGGGAAACAATTCAGATTTTCATGAAACCAAAGCCCGCTCAAGACATGTCTGCATAGGTCTGCAATGTTTTAGCAATAAGCATTGAATGTATTTTCATTGTTAGTTGCAGACTCCGCCATTCAAATTGCCTCTGTACCAAACTCCATCGGCTGATTAAGATCATGAGATATGATGGAAGGCTTACTCGTGGTGAGATTATTTTGTCAACTGCGGTTTCCAACGTCAGGAATGTTTAAACTCAACTTTCAATAAAGATTCTGCTACTTTCAATTCTTCTGTCAAATCTTAATTTTAGGTGCTGCAGTTGTGACAAACATTTAAATAAAATAATTGTGAAATTAAATCTTTTGTATGTAATGTATGTCAATAAACTCTACACATGACCAACCAAGGAATGCGTTGTGAAGCTAATTGTGAATGGATATTTGGGACTTAACACAGCATTTAGTTCCTTGATAGATTTGTAAAACAATTTTCTATTTTTGCTTAAATAAAAAGTGGGATTATGTTGAGATGAAATACAGAATCTGCGTCATGTGCACATTATTTAGTTGCTCGATTTATTGCAAAAAATGTCATTCCATAGACATTTTCAAAGAAATAAAATAATGTAAATCCATGTTGTTGGAGCCACAGTTTATAGAGCAGTCAGGTCTTTTGGCTGTAAGTACAAACTTCGTTAATACTACAGGAGAGCACAAAAGGAACAATTTTGTCTTAAAACATGTAGATATGCTTGGAATTTTGAAGTACTGTTGGTTTGTAATGACTGCAGAAATTGACATTGCTCTTTATTAATTTAGGCCTGCTGCTCGAACACCAGTGACAAGATACATTCAGAAAAAAATGAAAACATTTCTATGAATAACACAATTTATTCCATAAATGATAGGCTGTGAAATATGGTGCATACCACTTCGGAGCCATCAAAAGGAAGCTTCAGGGAGAAACTGCATGAGGAGGCATTATAAGGCTTGTCAGCCCGGCCTGTCTAAAATAAATACATTTGCATCTTTCTTCTATTTATCATCTGTTGCATTATGCCTGCTGTCCTCTCTTGCTGCTGATTAAATTTCCATTAGCCATGCTTACTAGTGCTTGGGAGGGAGCTCCTAAAAAATGCTCTTTGAATGTGCTTTCTCTGTGAGAGTCGAGGTTGGGTAATGACACGGTGGCATGATTATTTTTTTGGGGATATGCACCGTGTGACAGAGTGTCTTTATCCAGTGCATTTCTGGCTTCTGTCTTGGAGGCTGGCAGGAGAATGGAAATGCAAAAGAGACACTACAAGATTGAAAGGGTGGAATAGAGAGAAGATGGACATTTCAATCGAAAGGAAAACCTCTTTTTGCATATCGTTCATGTATTAAGATGAGAACCACTGCTTGACATGTTTGGGAAAAAATACTCTCACAGTAAGTGTGTAAGCCCTGCATCTGCATTTCAACATGAACCATTAAATGCACCTAAATGGTCTTTGTTTAAGTCATGTTTATGCTTTTGGTTCCAGCAATGGTTTATTTGGACTAAAAAGAAGAAAAGGGAAGTTACAGTTTGCTGTGATTGGAAATAACTCAAATTTAATTCAACAGGAAATGCGACCACTAGGATGTGCAGTGTAAAAACATAAAACTGTGACCGTCTTACATGAACTACAGATGACCACTTTTAGAAAGCAGACAAGGGTTTATGGATTTATAAAGCTGCAACTTTCTCAGCGTAGCTTTGTGCTATATAAAAGATTTTCAATTGTATATCCAAATAGACTTCACACACACACCTTTAATAGGCGTTAACTTCGGATATGGATAGGCTAAAGTTGAGGATACACTGTTACTATGAATTAATCGACTTTACTAGAAATTTGAGTGGAAACCTGTTGGCTTAAACCGTCTAAGTTTTTACAAAAGGTCAAACTTAACAGGTCAAGTCGTATTAACACAGAGCGGTAAGTTCATGCAGTAGGCAAATCCAGTTTTCAGTTTTCAGTTTAAGTTTTCTAGACAACTGCTTAGAAGAAGCAGTTGTCTAGAAGAAGGTGCTGATTGTTGGGGCTAGGTCAGTCTGAGCATTTAAAACCTACCACCATTACCTGGTCTTTCCAGACAATGATTGAGAAAAACCCATGACGCTGTCAGGTCTCAGCTTTCCAAAGGGAGGTGCATGCAATAAAGTCTGCAGAGTGCCCAAACCTTTGCAGACGCCATTTTTATGTTTTCTGTTATTTTGAAAGTGTAAATGATGGAAATAAAATATAACTTTTTGTGACATATTCAAATGTTTAATCTGTCATTTGATGCCTTTTGGAGATTTTTCCATCTTTTCTTGGCTTCTTTATGCACATTAATACAAATTTGTACCTGGGGTGCCCAAACTTTCAAACCCCACGGTATATGTGCCACTAATCATTCACATTACACATCGAGCAAGCATTATGGAAAGTGAACTTTGGAATCAATGTTTTATATCGAGCCCGGAATTGCTTTACGCGCAGTGTTCATATAAAACTTGCTTCTCAACTTATACTTCCAATTATTGACTATTGTGATGTTGTATATCAAAATCCATTTAACTTAGACATTGTTCCACTTAACACAGTATATAATAGACTTTGCAGATTTGTCCTTGGATGTCCTCATCTCACTCATCACTATATACTGTATAATACACTTAATTGGCCATTTTTAAGTAGTAGAAGACACACTCACTGGCTTCAACTTATATTTAAATGTATTTATTTCAAATATCCTCCTTATTTAAAACAGTATCTTGTACCTTAACGTCTAACTCTGAAGTTTGGCGATCTAATTAACTATACTTCTGTCCTGGGAGTTAAAAATCAATTGGCAAAAGATATTTAAAAGGTCCCATGACATGGTGCTTTTTGGATGCTTTAATATAGACCTTAGTGGTCCCCTAATACCATATCTGAAGTCTCTTTCTCAAAATTCAGCGTTGGTGCAGAATTACAGCCATTAGAGCCAGTCCTACAATGAGCTTTCCTTAGGAAGGGGGGGGGGCAAGGAGGAGGCTGGGGGTGTGGCCTTGACCAACTGCCACTTTGCTAATTTGAAAGCCATGTTTTTCTCTCATGGGTGGGCCAAATTCTCTGGACGGGCAAAGCAGAGAAAGGGGAGGTTATCTTTAACCTTGCCCATGTCATTCTTATATCTACTGTCCATACCTAATGTTTATATTTGTGTTGTGGTTTTTCGGTATTTTACCCATGTTCCCTTTGTCACTTGTCAGATCCTTTTGTCTTGTCTGTGTGTAAGCCTTTGTTCCTGTTGGTTTGCTGTCCTGTCGTTGTGCCCTTTGTTCCCCCCCGTGCTTAGACCTTGTTGCTCTGCTTTTTGTTATTAAAAGCTTGTTCGGCACTCCTCTACTGTGCGTCTGGGTCCTCCTCCATGCCAAACGGTCACAATTTGTATGCAGTTATGCAGTTATGCTCTACTGTTCACTTGTTAATGTTCACAACAGGTTCATCCTAATAATTTGAACTAATAGCACTTTTCTCACTGCCTACACCCCATCAGTCCCCACCCGGGTCTTGGTCATGGTGCAACAATAAATGTAACTAAACATGAACACTAAATCAACCATACAAAAGTAAAACACATATAACAAAAATGCGCACCCAAAACATTAACAGAATATTTTTAAAACACACTTTAACCAGGACAGAAACCGGTCAGAACATATATTTTTCTCCAATGAACCTTTGACCTGGCATTAGTAAATTAACACAAAAGCGTGGCAGGATAACAGCAACTTTCCATACTGTAATCAGACACTTAAAAGGGCTGCAAAAGCAGCACTTTTAGCGGACAGCCATTGATGTTGCACATTTGCCATATAGGCTTGCATTAAAACTTGGTTCACGACTGCCGGTTACAGAGGTATTGTTCGATGCTGGACCAACAAAGATTTTTGTTCAATTGAGTCACTTACACACAAATGCATGGAAAAATAGGGTCCAGATTGAAAAATACAGACAATACCCTTTAATGGCTAGCTGAATTGATTAGTGCAGGGAGGATGGGCGGCCGTACAGCCTACCACCTCATTACTCTCAGTTTGCAGGTGTTCTCGGTGCTTCAGTGCCCATGCCGCCTTGGCACAGAGAAGACAGAGACCAGACCCACCTCGTTCATCTTGCGCGCTGTGATGGAGGTTATGCAGGAAAGCACTCTTGCTCAGAATAAGTCGCTGGGAATGACGGATGGAGTTGCAGAACGGGAGGGGAAATCAGCTCGGCCTCAAAGTGTTTCATTTGTTTTTCATCTCAAAAAGTTGGCTGCAGGCACACTTTTGATGACAGCACCCGCCAGGCTTACTTTTATGGTTATGTAAGACACCCTGACTCTGTGTGTTTGAATTTTACTGCACCTCAATGAAACGGCAAATATGTGTACTGATTGCGTATTTATTGTAAGGTTAGAATGGCGCAATATGTCTACGCTTTGGTATGTTTACTTTTCTAAAGCATAGCTGCAGAATAGTTGCAAACTCATCTCATTTTATCAAAATGTATTGAATCTAGAAAAATGCAAAATGTACTGATGTACATACACATGTTGGAGTCTTGAAATAGGAGGCGACAAAGAGCATTGTGGGTGAAGATCTGACTCTTTAAGACATGCATGTAAACAAACATAAACCCGTCCTGATAAAATACATGTGTACTGTTGTGAACCCTCTTAAGATAATGGCAGGGGCATTCAAAATACTTATGCAGATGTAGACATGCACACATATATGCATGTAAATGCAAATGGGAGACGGCGGCGGTCTCTGTGGGATGCAACTATGGGGAAATTAAACGGCACACGCGGGAGGCGACGGCGGTCTCCCATGGGACTCTAAACAACAACAGGACGGCTGTGTTCAGGAAAAGAACAACAAGGAAATCAATTGTCACACGTGACGTGGGACACGATCCATGGTCTCCGGAGTGAAGGTCCTGATTTGTTTGACCCATCCACCAACCTCCCTGCACAAATTTTCAGCTTTTCATACTATTCGTTACCAAAATTGTGCTGTAATCATGAAAGATTAGATAGTTTAATTTGTGCTCAGCAACACAAAAAAAACGTCATGAACGTGTCCGTGTACACAAAGCTCACCTCCGGGAACCATTTTCTTATTGTGGTGGAGAAGTTTGTGTGTCCCTATGAACCTGAGGGCTGTGGTGTCTGGAGCTTTGTGCTCCTGGTAGGGTCTCCCATGGCAAAGTGGTCTCAAGGGAGGGGCCAGACAAAGAATGGTTAAAAAATCCTATGATAAAACGAGGAAGAGACCGAGGGACCCTGACCGGAGGAAGCCTTGGGGCCCAGACGCGGGCTCGTCAGCGAGCGCCTGGTGACCGGGTTTGCCACAGCGCTACCAGTTAGATCTGGTGGGGCTTACCTCTACGCACAGTCTCGGTTCTGGAACCATACTCCTGGATAGGGGTTGGACTCTGTCCTACTCCGAAGTTGCCCAGGGTGTGAGGTGCCGGGCGGGTGTGGGGATACTCACAAGTCGCCGGCTGAGCGCCGCTGCATTGAAGTTTATCCCGGTGGATGAGAGGGTCGCCTCCCTACGCCTGCGGGTGATGGGGGGGAAAACTCTGACTGTTGTTTGTGCATATGCACCAAACAAGAGTTCGGAGTATTCAGCCTTCTTGGAGACCCTGAATGGAGTCCTGTATGTGGCTCCAGTAGGGGACTCCATAGTTCTGCTGGGGGACTTCAACGCACACGTGAGTGATGATGGAGATACTTGGGAGAGGCGTGATTGGGAGGAACGGCCTCCCTGATCTAAACCAGAGTGGTTGTCTGTTGTTGCACTTCTGTGCTAGTCATGGATTGTCCATAACAAACACCATGTTCAAACATAGGGGAATGGTTGCAGTTCGGTGGGCTCTGGATCTCATCGCTGCTTTTTGCAGATGATGTGGTCCTGATGGCGTCATCGGTCTGTGACCTTCAGCACTCATTGGATCGGTTCGCAGCCGAGTGTGAAGCGGCTGGGATGAGGATCAGCACCTCTAAATCTGAGGCCATGGTTCTCAGCAGGAAACCGATGGAGTGCTTTCTTCAGGTAGGGAGTGAGTCCTTACCCCAAGTGAAGGAGTTTAAGTACCTTGGGGTCTTGTTCGCGAGTGAAGGGACCATGGAGCGTGAGATTGGTCGGAGAATCGGAGCAGCCGGTGCGGTATTACATTCTGTTTATCGCACCGTTGTGACGAAAAGTGGGCTGAGCCAGAAGGCAAAGCTCTCGATCTACCAGGCAATTTTCGTTCCTACCCTCACCTATGGTCATGAAGGCTGGGTCATGACCGATAGAACGAGATCCAGAGTACAAGCGGCCGAAATGGGTTTCCTCAGGAGGGTGGCTGGCGTCTCCCTTAGCGATAGGGTGAGAAGCTTAGTCATCCGAGAGGGGCTCGGAGTAGAGCCGCTGCTCCTTCGTGTTGAAAGGAGCCAGTTGAGGTGGTTCGGGCATCTGGTAAGGATGCCTCCTGGACGCCTCCCTAGGGAGGTGTTCCAGGCACGTCTAGCTGGGAGGAGCCAGGACTAGGTGGAGAGATTATATCTCCAACCTGGCCTGGGAACGCCTGGGGATCCCCCAGTCGGAGCTGGTTGATGTGGCTCAGGAAAGGGAAGTTTGGGGTCCCCTACTGGAGCTGCTGCCCCCGCGACCCGATACCGGATAAGCGGATGAAGATGGATGGATGGATAGCTGGTAAGTCTTTTAGCATAAAGTAGCACATCAGTGTTTACACTGGTTTTGATCTCAGGATGTTTGCCTTCCCACTACTTTGCTAGTTTTAGACAAAATTTATGTTTGTGATCACAGCCTCTCCAGCACAATGGTGATAACCCTCTGACAAATGTGGATGTCATTGTCACTGGGGTTCTAAAAAAACCTTTATTGTTCAAGCAATTGTTGAAGACAGAGAGAGATTCTGCTGATCGAGTTGAGTTTGATAACAGAAGGCCACACAGGAGGGGAATTTGGATTGATTATTATTGTTCATTTGCAATGTTTACTCTTTATGTGATAAAATCACTAATCTGGGCAGTCATTTCTAGAAGTCAGGGTTGTTAAAGTACCTATTTAAATGTCTTCAGCAGAGAAAAACATTATTTGAAATAAATGCAAAGCAACACATTTTCATTCTTATAAGCTGCTTTGTCAAAATCTGGGGGCATAACGTCCAAATGGCCATCCAGCTTGTCACAATCGTCCTAATTGCCTTGTTAGAGCAGGGATATGCCTGAGACACAGGTCTCATTATGCTTTTATTTCACAAACACTTTGCAAATTATTTCTTCCTGACTTCAGCTGCCGTCACTTATGTTCCATCGCAGAGCAAAGTAGTTCTGGATCATAAACTCCATCTCCTCACATTTGCATATTCTCTCCAGAGCCACAAAGTCTGCAATTGCTTCAGCTTTCTTTTCAGGTGAGAGGGTAGACCATCACGTAAGAGAAAAAAAATGTTTCTGACTATGCTAATTGCAAGAACACTGCAATTTAGAAATGTGACCAGACCTGTTATTTAAGTCTCCTGATTTTACGCAGCTTAATGTTGTGCGGTGCATGATCTTGACAATCCCAGTGAGCTTGAATTATTAATGAAATACTTAACAAAACACCTAAAGTGTGTTGTATTGTTCATCAGTGCTCTGTAAAACACTCAACACAGGGCTGCCAAGAAAAACGTACTGTTGGTGGGGGGCAATTAGAGTGTAGAGCAGCTTCCACTCAACTCTCAACCCAGAGGAATTCTGTTCTCACATTTTGGTATAAGTCAATAATTCAGCCACTGGATTTGACCATTTGTCCTCATATCAAACTCCCTATTGCCATTGTGACTGACTGTTACAGGGGCTGGAAAAAAAGGGCTGTCAGGGTGGAACAGTGCATCCAGGACAGCCCCAAAACTACAGACTTTCATGACTAGAAGTTTCTTAAATCATTGATCAGTGGGAATATTGAAGCTGATTTTCCAACATACCCTCCAAACTAGTCTATGGCTGAATCCCATTTCTCTATCTTACCCCTACCCCTTTCATAGGGGTGAAAACATACCCCTATGAAATGGGACACCACTTGGTTACATCACCATACAGAATTGATCACAAACTTCCAAGATGCCATCTGCAAGTGTGTCTATATGTTGATTGTGTGGTTTTGACAACAGATTCATACACATTTATAGATTTTAGAGTTATTTTATGTTCACTTCGGTGGTGGTGGTGCAGATGTTCTCATCTGTGTAGTACTTAGGTCTGTTTGCAATACACATGTGTACGTATATGCACTGCATGGTGTGTTGTATATCTGTTTTAATTATCACTGTTTTGAATGTCATTGATGTTCAGAAAAATATTTTGTTAAAAAAATCTGTCTTTATTGCCCAATAAATTAAACATAACAGGCAAAACATTACATAACATATATTATATTACAGAACCATTATCAACTATTAGAACCATAACTTACATGTCACACACATAAAAAGGCAATCAAATGTGTACAACTAAAAAAGACACACAAGACCACAAACAAACAAATAAACTACAGCTATTCTGATATTCCAGACCAGTCTGATGCCTGTTGGCCAGTAACCTTTCCCTCACATTTCTTTCATCAGTGTCCCGTATCATAACCAACAACAATGTACAAGTGCATGAACAGGAATTAATTACAAATGATTACAGTAATACCGTACCAATACAATAATGAATTGGTACAACAGCAACACATGATTTAAGAAACTTCTGCTCGTTTTCAGCCGGAAAGTGGATCAGCTGCTGTGTGTCCTCCTGTGTCCCTGTGTGTATACATAAAGCACGTATCAATGTCTCCAAAGCAAGTAGTGGCACTGATATTGAACGAAATTCTCTGCTAATGGTTAAAACTGTAGACATGTATGGAGTCCATTCAAGGCAGAGAAATCAGCAATGTAACTGTTAATGGTTAGCGTTAGCATAGCAAGCTAGCGATTTAAAAAAAGTTTCAATTAAGAACATGGTTGCAAGTATATATGTACAGGACTGTATAGAGAACAAAACAAGTCATAATTTTTTAATCAATTATTTAAGCCGAAAATACCTACATTTATGGGTCTCTCTTGTTGATGTGGCAGCCATTGTTGCGCAATATATATGGCTACCCCTTGTTTACAAGTCAGCTCACGTCCTCACTCGGTTACAAGGGCCATATACCCCTTCGTCATCCCTTTGTGTTACCCCTAGCCCTAGATCAAAATGAGTATTGGGACAGCCCTTAGTCTTGGGTGAACGTGCAAAACCTAGGGGAAGGGGTAAGATAGAGAAATGAGATTCAGCCTTAATCCTTGACGTTCCACTTCCCGGACTGCTCTGTTGCCGACGGAAATTCCGCCAGATTTCACTCATTTAGGCCAGATATCTGTTGCCTTGGGCTTCCTTGGTGTTGGCATTTTAAACTCCAGTTGATTTATGAGGACAGACACTACCCAGTGTCAAAGAGGTATGCAGCAACAATTTTGGAGCAACTAAAAATTAAATAAATAAATAAGTGTGCCGTACAACATCATGTATGGGGTTTAAATAATAAAGGTTTATTTTAAAGTATATCAGCCACTGTAGGCCTACCATAATTATATGGTATACTGTACATATATATAAATGTTCTTAATTTCATTACAATAAATAAATCATCATTGATGGCATTCCAGCATATGTGTTGCAGATGTTTAAATTTGCGTTTTGATTTGTTTACTACGTCCCCGCTGTCAAACATAGGCTAACTGTTATATTTCCACATGCGCCGGGTTTTGATAGGCATTGAAATGCATTTTTCATTTGCAAAGGCAAGATTAACGTTATTATACCAAAAACATGTTAAATTATTTCGATTTGGCATTAGAAGTAATCAGACTTCATCTATAAGCAACACTAACGTTATAGTGCAAAATGAAATGAAGGCGAGGAGGACTTGGAGCTTGAACTGGACATTTAGTTTTCTTTGGTCTAATAGAACTCCTAGCTGATGTCGTTACTGGTCTCGTCTTGATGCCATCGCCTTTGTAGATGTGCACTGTAATGGGCTATTTTCCATTCAGCACACTTGCTTACTTGGAATTTTGTGAAACTGCAATACAATAAAATGAGAAGTCTATATTATAAATCAAACCCAAATGCACAATATCAGTGTAAATAACACAGCTTAGCTTACATAGCACTGTAGCCTATATGACACATATAACACAATCAAGCTAGTAAAAACAACCAGCAGCAAGAAACATACGCTAAGTTTGCCTAGCACAAATGAATTAGCTTCTTAGCTGCCTCAATATGGAAATACTCACAGACGTTGCCTTAGCAAAAAGGGAGAAGGAAAAACAATCCACTCAGAAACAGACGAGTAGGTCAATTTTACTTCCAGTTTCCCAACATGCACTGGGACTATGTTACTATGGTTACAAAGATAAACAAACCACTTTAAACTGCTAAAACAAAGTAGTAGAAACATTTTTAAGCGGCATAACATGCACTTCTCCAATATAATGTTAAACAAACATTATATACCGTATTTTCCATTTTAGTTTTTCCATATTAATAATATTAAGAAATGAATCTGTTGGTATCAAGTGGCTCGCCCTACACTTCCACCTAATGTTAGACCTAGCTGTTGCATTCCCCTGTCTTTACTGATCCACCATCCTCACACCTGAATGAAATGAACTCTCTGTTAAATTTAGCAGCCTAAATTCAATTCTTAAATCAGCCTAGTAATGGCATCAGATAAGACAACTATTATGTAGTAAGGTTGTGCTGCTGTTGAAATTACATCTGTAACCCTGTAATTACAGCTGGAGCGACCTCTAACTCACCGCGTAAGAGCGTTCGCCCCATGTTGGCTGAGACCTGCAGCGGCCTGGGTGCGAATCCAGCCCTTTGCTGCGTGTCAACCCCCATCTCTCTCCCCCTTTCATGTCTATCCACTGTCACTTTAATGAAGGAAAAAGACCCAAAACATTATCTTAAAAAATAAATATATAAATAAATAAAAACCTGTAATTACAGCTTCCATGTCACCCAACATATGTAACTATAGATTGTATGTCTGACAGCACATCTATCATGAACAGTTTTTGGTAAAACAAAATATATTAATGATTTAATTGTTAACCAGAGTTTTATGTTATGTTTTCCAGCTTCTTGTCATTTCTTGTGCATGCTACCTTATATTTACCGGTTGTTATTTTACCTTAATAAAATGTATATATTTCATGCATGGGATTGGTACTATAGGGTTTAACCAAAATCTAAATCAGCAACATTCAGTTTGCATTAAGCTTGCGTAAACCCCACTTTAGCTGCTAGTGTTAGTGTTAGCAAACACTAGCTAGTCTTGCAAAGAATATATTTGCAAGCCTCCAAGTTTGGTAACAAATATGTCCATGATTCCATGGTAAGCCAGAGTTATTGCATTAGTTATGTTTACCAGATTCTTGTCATTTATTGTACATGCTACCTTATATTTTCCAATTTTCAGCTCAGCAACCTTGGTTTTATATATTCTAAGCTAGCCGTAAACCCCCATTTGGCTGCTACATTCCCAGTGTTAGCAAACGCTAACTAGACTGTTAACATGAATATTTGCAAGCCTCCAAACACAGATGTCACACATATGCTTCCCGGCTCTGGAGAAGCCCCCCTTAGAGCCTCTGGCACAGGCTTCTATCAGAATACTTTCACTAAAAACGGCGCTTCTCTTTGCCCTAACGTCAGCCAAAAGAGTGAGTGACTTATGTGCATGGTTTCTCCGTCCTGCCTCTCCATTAGAGGGGACTGGAGCGCAGCCACATTACAGCCAAATCCCTCCTTCACACCAAAGATTCTAACTAGTTCTTTTCGGTCAAGGGTGTTTTCCCTTGAGGGTTTTTTTCCCCCCGCCTCATGTCAATGATGCGGAGGAGGCTTCTCACCGGTTGTGTCCGTTGCATGCTCTGTCACAATTATCATGGCAGGCTTTATCAGAAGAATGAATCTGACTGAGCCTCCGTACATTGTTGTTGGGAAAATGTGGTCTATGTTCGGCTTGTGGGCCCTGTGCCGCAGGTGGCATTGACTACATCAGCTTCGCCCTAACCCAGTAGCGTAGCCCTTAGAGGGCAAAGCCTATACGAAATAGAACAATAGTTACGTTTTGTAACTCCAGATTCTATGAGTATAGGCGTAGCCTTCTAAGGTCTGGCCACCTGCTCCTAGAACATCAGTTAAAGAAAAAACTGATGTTTGGGAGACAAACAATGGGACTGCTGTGTACATATACAGTAACTGTGGACGTAGTTGAGGCCCGTGCTGGATGCAAGGGTGGGAAAGAAAATCGTCACGACTGCACATGCTTGAAGGGGATAAACCCAGTAGCGCTTAGAGTGAAGCCAGTGAAGACTGTCACTATGTAAGCATAGACAGTTAAAGAAGCAGACCAACAGATCCCGTTGGTCTGGACGGAGACCAGTAAAGGAAAATAGAAGCACTTTTCCGGTGATGGCTAGGCGTTATTGCACAGCCTCCAACTGAGTTTGACATGTGACATGGGCAACCTGAATGTTGTAAGTCTTCTGGTAGCTGTGCCAAGAGAAATCTCAATCATTCCCAATCAGCAGAGACGGACAGCGTAGGTATATGTTAGGAGATAACATAGGCACAGGCTAATTATTGCTAACTAACATGCTAGTTTACATTAGTAATTAAAGCTAAACAGCTAATGGAAGCGTGCTTCTCCTGACAATACGGTGATTTGTCAACGATGTGGTTATGATGCAATTGTTAACCTATTTTTACAAAAATGTCTGCTGCGGAGCCATGATGTGAGGTACAAGGTAATGGAGCCTTTCATACATTGTCGCGTTTCTTTAGAAATAAACAACGGACAAATTCAGATGTAAAGATATTCGCTGTCAAAGTGGCGCCAAAATGAATGGCAGTCAATGGAATGCTAACTGCAGGTGATGGCTTTGTAGCATTAAAATGGCGCCATGTGAGCTACGCTTAGAGAGGAGAGGCTTACCCCCTTGGATGTAAGTCGAGTGCAGATTTGAGACGCACATGCGTCACTTTGCAACAAGTGAAAATGTGAATTGTGCATGTGTCACTTTGCAACAAGTAGCATACAAGATGCTAAGGAGAGATGTTCAGAGATGTTTTAGAAAGCCGTATTTTACGATGTTAAAATCACTGATTATTTACATGGAGTTTGGTGGGTTTAGCGAACGCAATTTCGCAGACTTTTATGTTTTAAAAAAGGATCTTAATCTTTAACAGGAAGGTCAACCTCCTTAGAAATCCTTTCCATAATGTTGTCAGACACTTAGAATATGAATCTGAGTCTGTCAGAAGCAAAACGAGCACTTTTATGAACGTAAATACAAGCTGGACAATTATCCCATTCATTTACACTGTAGCTTGTTTCTCTGCTGCCGACTGCAGCGATGTCATTTAATACTGCATCACTGTTAAAGGAAAATATTTCCTCAATAGTTTTTATTGTATCCGATACTCAATGAGCTGTTGCAGAAACAAGCCTGAAGCAATAAAGCAAAATCTGTCAGATAAATGTAGTTCAGTAACATTACACCATTATGAAATATTGGGACTTTTCAGCCCCTAATGAGAACAGCTCTAGGTCTAGTGTCTCCGTTTTAAGTTTTACAAAAATAAAAACATGACGTGTTTTGGAGGTACAAACGCTTCTGAGCTGAAAATGTCCCCGGATTTTGTCTGAGAAATCTGGTCACCTTAGTTTAAGTTTTAATTCAACAAGAAGTCCTAGAAGTGCCTTTGTTGCTAGAAGCACAGTCCATAGCAGTAACAGTTAACTGACATTGTTGCATTTGATTTTGTCAAATCTGTGACAAAACAAAAATAGAATATTACTATTACTGAAATATCTCAACAACTACTGGAAGAATTGCCAAGAAATCTTGGACAGCAATTCATGGTCACCAGAGGATGAATCCTACTGACTTTGTTGATCCCCCTGAGTTTCCCCAGCGCCACTATGAGGTTGACATTTGTGCTTTTTAATGGGAAATGTTTACACAACTACTGGATTGACTGTCATGAAATTTGGTACACACATTCATGTTCTCTTTAAGATTAATTATTTTGAATCTAGCGCCATAATTTTAATTTGTTAAATACTTTTGTTCATTACTAAATACCTACAAAGCAAATGACATCCCCGTCAGCCTCTGCTATGTGTTTAGTGATAATTAGCTAATATAACCATGCTAACATGTTAAATTAATGCTGAACATTATTACCTGCTTACATCAGCCTGTTACCATTGTCATTGTGAGCATGTAAGCATTGAGCTCAAGGCACCACTGTCCCTTATTTGGCCATGAGGATTGTTTTGTCACATTTCTTAGTTGAGGTTCTGGTAAGATTGTGGTCATGGATAAAAGTAAACCATGCCGTCTGTTAAGGTAAGAAGAAACTAACAGTGAGTTCCTGGCGCAAAAACGTCAAAATCCATGTGTCAGGTAACGTAAACATTGGTTGTTTTAGGCATTTGGATAAACGACTATTCTTTTTTTTTTTTGTGAGAAAGTCCGTGCATTTCTCATCTTGTTGTCCTGCTGTAAATGAAAGAAGTAATGGTGCAATGTTTGTACTGCTTACCATAGTCCATATATGTTTTTTTAATTGCTTTTGAATGTCAAGGGAATGAGTAAAACTATACAAACAAAATGCATTTAAAACAGACACCTTTCCATTAAATGTGTATTAAAAACTAATATAACAAAAGTTGTTTATACACAAGAAACTCTAATCACAAAGTATTTGTTCATGAAATGGGCTACTTGGATATGTTTAATCTGTAACATGCTTTAATGAATAAATGGTATTCATATTCCTATTCCAGTGTGGCTCCAGAGTGAGTCTCTTCAGTCAAACCCTTCCCCCCCCTGAACACATATGAAAGCATGACAGTGTTGTTGTTAATGTCACTTCAGTTCAACACAAACACAATCTAGAACTCCCATCATCAACTTCCATTTATTAGTATCAAACCACTGCTACAAAATTACATCAAACATGATGAAAATGGACTTGCATACGTGCTATACACAATGTAAGCTATAAAGTAATTAAAGTACATTAATTTTCTTATTTCTGGACAAATATCAATATATATATTTATATATATTATATATAGATATATCAATGCCACTTAAAGCCGTATATATCATTCCAGTGATCTAGAGCCTATAAATGTACAACTATATCCCTGGTGGCTAAAGGACCTTCACACACATTTGAGTAAACATTTCCATTCTACACTTCTCATCACATTGTTTTTCAGAATGATGATTTGAAAGATTGAAGATTTTAAAAAAAGGGGAAAAAGAAAGAAAAGTCCATATAGAAAATTTCAGGATGTTCCCATCAACCTTATAATATCCATTCCTACTTTTGTAAAAAGAACAGAAATGGCATAAATATAAATTTACAGTTAACAAACAGAAGAAATGCTGCACTTCATTACCTTGAACTCTACCAGAGGCCACTCCATCTGAACAAAAAACAACACTGAGGACAGATGATGAACTGGTGCTACAAAGAATTGATTTGCTGTGCCATTCAGTGTATATAAAACAATGTGTAATCTGCCTTTTGGGGCATGGAAACAAATGAAATAAGATTACATTTCCTGTCAGTCAAATGATGGCATTCTCGCTATGGCAAACCTGTTCAATTCTTCACCAAACCTGCCCGCAAGCTTTACATCAAAACCCTTCACAGTCGTCGACGTCATGGAGAGACCTAGCTTAGACAGCTTGCTTTAAAACCCAGGCATTATCTCAGGTTCTGCATCACATTACATGTCATTTAGTGGACGTTTTTATCCAAAGCGACTTACAATTTCTATACAGTATATGTCAGAAGTCACACTCCTCTGGAGAAACTAGGGTTTAAGTGGGTTAATGTCCACTGCGCCACCACCTCCCACTCATTGGCTGACAATTTATTCTCCAGTTCAGTGGAAATAATGAAGGACAGGTTGATAAATACTTCATGTACATTTTTTTTAAATATATTGGCAGCTGACACAATATCAGAGGTGTTTCACACCAGTCAGATTGCTCACTAGTAATGTGCCGACTGATATGTGTGCGCGCGAGAGAAGGAGGCCTATTTTAAAAAACAACTGAATGATTTGTTTCTATTTTTATTTTTATTTAGAGCTGGATCAAACTTTCCTGGAGACTGGTTATAGAAAAATAAATTTTTTCACCCTCTTTCTGTCTGCATTTGAAAGGAGGGATAGCATTGCAACAAACATATCTACCAAACTGAATGCTAGCAGTCAAGAAACAGAGGATTGTTTTTATACTGACAACTCAGTATGCTGCTCAGGGAAGTAGGATGGCGACTGCAGGAGCCAGGCGGCAGCTCCAGTGTGGTATGACACAATCTCCCAGTTAAAACTGACAAAGGCACAGGAAGGGTTTCATTAACCGCAGGGTCAGGAGGAATCGCTCTCTCACAACTCCTCCGCTCTCCTCTGTGTTCATGCCGGCCACAGACGCCTTTGTGAAAAACCAAACAGCACTTTGACACCGTGCTAATCATTTCCATAACCTACTGTATATGGTGCCTTAGTGTTTCTGCAAGGTAATGCTGTTTTACATATATTCCTGGCAGTATAAAAACTGCAAACATCCATTGAGTAGTTAAATTACATTAACATTAACATTACACTGTAAAGCATTATGTGCTTAGAAAAAACATGCTGATGGGTTGAGCATTTGTATTAGTTGCAAAACAAAGTGACTCATTGTCTGCATTTATTCATTTTTGCCTTTCAAGACTGTAAATGCCAACTGCAATATAATGAATCACCTCCATACATCAGTTTCTATTGGCAACACAGTGTGTGTGCTCCCACATCAAAAAGTAATTTCACAATCCTATTATATTATTTCACTTTGACATTTGTTTGCATTATGATGTTTTTCAATGTTAAGCTCGTTCTCTTACATCCATGACGAAGCTAATGAACAAGTCAAGTCTTGTGCAGCAGCAATAACACTGGCCTTAGGAGTCCTAAAGGACACATCTGTGAGGATTCCTGTGGGGGTGCGGTCTCTTGCCAGTAGCCTATGTAAATGACCCATAAACCACCCCCTCTTTGTCCCTTTTTGACAGAAAGTTGAAACTGAAAACCAGTGGCATTGTTAAAATCTTGACAGCATTTAAAAAAACTGTCACTGAAAAGACACAGACATCAAGAAAAAATGTAGATTGACATTGAAAAACCTACCATAATGCAAACAAATGTCAAAGTAAAATTATATCATAGGATTGTGAGATTATAACTTTTTGATATTTGTGTTTTAAATATCAGTTCAACATTTTTCAGTGCCACTGTTTCTTGTTTCAATGCCAAATTTTATTTTCCATACGACAGGTTATTGTCACTGTTCTAGCTCCATACAGCGACACACTGTTGCAAAGTGTCACAGCAGTCTCTGAGTTTGTCATCATGTGACACTCACACATTATCCACAAAATAATTCTTGCTGTTTGTTTAAACTCAAGCTGTTTTTTTTGTTTGTTTTTTACTGCAGCAGAAAGTCTTTTAGATAATGTCAGGTACAGTAGTATGTCAGTCAGAGAAAGGATTAATAAGCATGCCTTTCAAATACGACCCTGCCCATACTAAAGAAGGGAAAACAAACATGGAGAGAGTTTGACCTGATAATAACCAGGATGAAGATGATTTGAACCCTGCTACTATTAAATACACATGACAACACTTTAAATATGCATTAATCCTAATTATTTTAATTACGATGACATTTAACTTTGTTTCATTCATTTGTGTTCTTTGCTACTTAGGGGGTACATGTGTCAGAATAACTTGAAGTTAATTAATTTGCTTCTATGTTGACATATTTAGTGTTGTTGTTAATGTTAGGAAGTCATTGTAGTAAAAACTAAAAGTGGACATTATACTTTTCCGTATTTTCTGTCATATCTACAATGTTATAATTTTGAATTTTCAAATATTGAGGTAACGTATTTTAGAGAAACCCCGTAAGCTAAAACGTTCAGATTTCCAACTGTTCTGAACGCTCAGGTTTCAACAGTTTCTTCTACTCTCGGCTAAGTGTTTCGCAACTCCAAGGCCTTCTCCCGCTTTCTATGATTAGTCATCTGCTCCTGCCAGGCAGGACTGGATTTATTTATTTTTTTAAAGCTACAGCTGTGTTAACATTGCATTAGCTAGATGCTAATGGAATTTTTGACTGTATAAAGTGCTACTATACTCTATTAGTGTCCACTGCTAACCATAGTAGCTACATGCTAACAGCAGTAAAAGATGTCTTCTTGGATGCCAATGTTGTTAAATTCTCCCCAATTTCGGGTTGCATTACTGCTGAAACATGTCCGACTGGGAAGTATTTGGTTCAGAATCCTTTCTCTATGACTTTTGACAGTAGAAATTTCTCCTTCGTTCCATTACAATTTAATGTTAGCATACTGCTAATTCTTAAGTAGCTGCATGCTAAGGCCAGCTGTATGCTGGTCATTTCTCCCCAATTTCAGGGCACATTACTGCTGGGACATGTCCAGTTGTGTAGTATTTGGTTTAAAAGCCTTTTTTGTGATTATTTATGGTACAACTCTGTTGCAGTAGCTCCAGCTACTATGACTTAAACAAAACTGGAGCGCAGCGGAGATTCCAGGAAACAATCAGAGCAGACTGGGCTTTTTTGGAAGAGGGGCTTAAAGAGGAAGACAGGTGCTCCAGCAGAGCGTCTCATAAATAGGGTGAATAGAGTTACAGCAGCCATGGGTAGTATGAGAATGATAAAATGTTTTGTTGAACATTAAAGCATGTAAACATTTCCTAGTACAAACACAAAATACAAGTATAAAGCTAAAAATGCTAAAGATTTGTAAGTGAGCCATCAGCTAAGACTGCATACAGAAGCATTGATGATCTAAATGTGGGTCGGTTATGATTAAGAAAGTACTTTAAAGGCACATTTAGTACAGTGCTTGACCCCTTCTAAGACTCAGCTGTTAACAACTTAAGTAAACAAAGCATAAATAAACTTGTAATAAATGCAAAAAGAACAATATGATTATGATGCATTGGGATGAGGATGCTTTGAAATGGGAAATTTAAAAATTCAGGATGGGGATTGCAGGGCCGTAATAATGTGCACTAGCATCAATATTTAAAATCCTCTTATCTTAAATTTAAAAGTGGAGAGATTTTTTCCCCCACTGCTGTCAGCTGGGCGCACTAGTTGAGGCAGTGATCTCTGCAGGTGGGAGGTGTGGCCTCTTTTCAGCTTGTACATAAACACAACTTTTTCAACTGAACTTTTATGAGGTAGGTCACACAACCGTGGGTTTTTGAAGTCAAGAGTGAATTTGGGTCAAAGGACACTCGAAAGACTTGTGCCGTTGCGACAAAACAGGTGTAATCTGCCCCGATGCATGATGGGACTGAATATACAGTGATGTATGTTTGTAAATATCTCCAGATCATATATAATGTGCGACACACTCCAGTCAATGATGAGGATGCACTGTAAACGTTGGTTAATCCAATGTACTGTGGCTTCTGGCCATCTGGGCTCAGGAGGATTTATGTAGTGTTTAAGGGCAGAGGAGAGAGGATCAAATATGCATGATACGGCAAAATTAAGATGACTCAATAATTCAGGCTACACTGTACAAACAGACCGATAGTTCCCTCATGCCTCTCAAGCCTGGGGAACAGTCCCAGCAGTGTTGTTTCACCAGGGTTTAACTGTGCCACTGGTAAAGCAGTAGTTTGCTTAAAGTCAACTTCAAAGAACTTTTATCTGTATCTACAAAACCAGACCAACCGAATGCAGTTCACATTCAGATGTGATATGTAGCCACATTACTGTGACTTTTGTAACTTTTTTTCACTTCATTAAAAGTGGAAATAAATTAAACGCTGACTACTGTGTAGTGGTCTACTTTTGGTAATAGTGACAAAAATCTGATAAATCACGTCTGACAATTAAAGCTGAAGACATCATCGAAATTGATCCAAAACGTTAGCTGACGTTAGCTAGTATTAGCAAATGCTACAATTTCACAGACAGAACTAGCTGCTGCTCAGTCCTGCATTATCAAAGATTCTGATTTAGGTGACTAAAATATTAGTGTGTGATATTCTTAAAAATATAACTGAGGGGTTATAAAATTACTAGCTGCTAGCTTTAGCCGTCAGTCAGTACCCGACTACCTAGCTATGTATTGGGCTGGATTTTGATGTGTACAGTTAGCAAACGTAAGATTATTTACTGACCATATTTGACAGAACACTACATGTCTACTCGCTAACAGCCAACAATTCATTTCGTAGTTGAATTACCTCACAAAGTAAATGTTGATACAGCTTATACAATCTACAAATTGGAACCCTGGTAACAGCGTTGATTCTGCCCTTGATTTTAAGGGAGACAACAAAACAATGCAGAGAGAAAGTAGTGTCGAGACGGTTTATATTTTAAGGAGGACACTGTTGCAACGGCGTGCTATGGTTCAAACCCTGTCCCAGTGATAATGACAACCCCTTTGAGTGCTCATGAACTCAGATGTGGGTTTATATTGGAACATGAAGACTTTTATTGCAAATAATAGTGATTCGATAAAAGGGACTTGTTAATACTAGTATTAAAAAAAAAGAATCAACATCCAGTACATTTCATATGTATGAACACTAGCATGGTTTTGACTGCTTAGACAGCAGCCAACATAGCTTCAGGCCATCACCAAAGTGCCACAATAATCATTATGTCTCTGAATAGCAGTTGTTTTAGTTTATCAGCAAAAGTTGATTCAAATAAATCACAAACAAACATAGCTGGCTGGTCCATAAGAGGTATGTATTTTTAGACCAGGTTTAAGAACCAAATGTTTTTTTGGAAAAAACTGGTTCTTCATAAAAAGTATGAATATCTGTAAAATGGCCACCTCAAAAACACAAGTTAACTTTGACATGCAGCACAACCATACTCTCTGCACATTGTCAAACACGCAAGTGTGTGAAAACTATGCCTACACACTGGCTCTAAAGATCAAAAGGTATCCTATTTTCTCCAAATATACACACATTGATTCTGTTCTATAATACTGTTATATTGGTTCACACCCTCTCTGTTTCAAAAAGTAGGTAATTTAATTGCAAACATTGTTCTTTTTTAATGTACTTGTCCGACAAAAAATCAACAACAGTTATGGCATCTAAATCAACCCGACAAACATTATAAACTATGCCATACTGTGCCTCATTCAAATAAATGTCACATATCCAGTTTTACATGTTTCAAATGTAATTTTTATACATTGTTTTCATAAAGGAAGAGAATAAATATAGTTCTGACCCATTTTCATTATACCTTAACATTTAAACAAGATCATATGGTGCAGTATTTTCATAATTTGTAAAACAAGCTGATAACAATTTCAGTACAAACAATAAAATAAATGTTTAGCAGACCTTAAAACAAATCACCACGAAACATAAAAGTAATAACAGTGTTTGTGCTTTAAGTCTTTTAACTGTGATGGCTATTTCTCTATAGGTTTGCAGTTACAAGTTCAGCTGAAAATACTGCGTGTACTGTTATGCCCTCGATCGCGAGGCAAAAAAACAAAACAAAGTCCAAATCCAAACAAGACCTGCAAACATGTCAACCTGTACGACAAATACTGCATTTCTATCAGATGCAACTGGCTTATTTTAAAATTCCTGCATGTGAAGTTGAGAAGTTTAGTTTGCACTGAATATAATGCCGAATTAGGAAGATAAGTCAGCTACTGGTTTATGAACATTCACTAAGGAGTAATGTGAGTTTCTGGAAGTGTCCTTCTAAAGGAGGTTAATTTAATGTCTATGGTACTATTAAGGCATTACAGTACAGTATCTCTGTTTACACCATGAATTGAAAATACTTGAGGATGAATATGCCATGACTGTCTTGTCAAAAAGTAAAGTCTTACGATTACATTGTTTTTGAGCCTTGATATGGTTGATTTCAGTGAACTAAAAAAGCCACATTTTCTTCTATTAAACGACCTCATGGTTTAATTGATTCTCTGCTGGACATTCACTGGCCCTGTGGACACTGATCAGCTGTTTGAATAAAATGGACTCTCATCTTGGAGGAGCTGTTAGCACCTTAGGCCATGTTTGTAGTGATGAGGATGTTCATAAGCTTTAGTTTGTGTTCTGTTTCTCATAATTAACATGAGAAGGAGTCATATTGAGGCAGAGACGGTTTCTCTATTGTACTTTTTTTTTTGGATGATGATATATATTGGTGTATTTGCCAGAAATCTTAGGGTACATGACCTTTGGCTCTCTGGATGTTCTTTATCTGTAAATTGTTTCAATAATGTAGATATATTTACTGTAGAAGACACGGTAATATATTTATATCTATTATTTTTTTGTTAATGATCTGTAACAAAAAACAGAGGAATAAAATACCTTGCTGCAGAATGTTGCTTTTCCAGAGAAATGTTGAAGCCAGAAATGTCATGCGACTTACAGTGTGCAGCTGTGGGTTTTCAGCCAGTCGATGATCAGTAGGTACACAACGCTCTGCTCAGACGCCCACTGGAGCTGGCATGTTTCAAAGAACTGCATCTTTAGAAGAAAAGCTTACAACAGTTGAAATTGGGCTCTGATTTTTCTTCTCAACTGCAACAACTGGTTGTGACATTCACATAATGTATGCAGATTCAAAAAAGTATGGAATATATACTGTAGTGTTTATATTGTCAAAAAAATGTAAACATAGGGCAGCGATGTTCCTCCCTTCATACTGTACAAAGTCATGAGCTGTGTTAATGTTCTTGGTGGAATGAGAAAAGCTGGTCCCACTTTAAAACAAAAGCCTACACTATGTTAAAATATCAAGATACAATACAGTATACTTTGCTACTTTGACGGCTGCCTGATCAAATCTGTCAGGCATAGTAACTGAAGGACCCATTTCAGAATACAACAAAGCACACCTTTAACACTGTCCATCCATCTATTGAGTCATCATGACAATACAGGTCCTGAAAAAGCCCTGCATTTTTGTTCTTTTGATTTTTTTTCTTGATTTTTTCTGTATTTTTGCGCACACTCAATCAGAATTTGTATTGTAAGGAATTGAAATGTCTTTTCTTTGTTCAACAACCCATAATACATTCAATACAACATTGGTATGGTAATTATGTGTACTGAGAGACTTGGCACAATGGCTTAGCCATTCCAAACATGGCCAATTTAGCCATGTAAAAAAATGGCCATTTTGTGCCATCGCCTCAAAGAGAAGAAGAAGAAGCAGGAAAGTAACTCATTTGGGATGTTTAGGGGCTTGATATGATTGGAGGTGGGGAGGGGGGTGAGCAAGAAGGTGGTCAATCAATCAGAAGAGAGAAAATAATAACAATGATAATAATAATAATAAAAAACATCATAGTATTTACATGAGATAAATTTCACCAAAAAGCAAAGAAAAAAAGAAAAGAAAATTTCCCCACACAAAGTAACGCTGATTATTTTCCCCATCACGGCTTTTCAACAAACTGTACCACATTGGATTCCAGCCTTTAGCAATGTCAAAAATGATTCATAAATGCTCTCGACAGTTATTGTGTCTGGCTTGGCCTCTGCTAGTACACGCTGATGAAGGAGGAGAGAGCCAGAACCAGGTATCGGCAGGCCAGCGGGACGTGCGCACTTCCTGTGCTCCCATAGGGTGCAGTGTTGGGTGCTGTGGGCACAAAACAAGAGAAGCTCTGATTAGTTGTGATTGCACTCTTACCATTTGTAAACCCACAGTCAGCCTGGTATGGTGCTTTCAAGTGAGACTGTAAAAACTGCAATTACTATAGTTTGGAGTTGGTTTCTCCATTTCTAAGAGAAACCTATACTTCACAACAATGCTGACAATGTATATTCTAAATAGTGGTGGAAGATGTTCTCAGATCCTGTGCTTATATAAAAGTACCAACACCTTAACTGCATTATGAGATTGTTAATACCGATGTACCAAAGCGTAGAGAAAACTACTGTTGTAACTGGTTGACGTGAAGTATGTTTTAACTACTTTATATACAGTTAGGTAGTTAAGTCCAGTGGTCCAGGGCCCTCCAAATGGTCACAAGATACAAATGAAGGGTCATGAGATGATTAATCAAGTCATGTTAAGCATAACTAAAACAAATGTTCCTACACAGACAGAAAAATAATGATCAAAACAAATAAATAAATGAGTGAGAATCAATAAATATGGATAATATTTTGTATACCATTATATAAACATGATGTGTGGTACTGGGGTAGGAAAGAGAAGAAACAAATTTTTTAAATGTGATCATTCTTTGGAATATTCTCTAATCTTTGTTATTTTGTGAAATATAGAAGAGTTGTGCATAGATTTAACCTGACCAGAGGTCTAATGAGGTTGAAAACAGCTGTGTGGGTGTGCAGGCCCTAAAGCAGCATTAAATAAACAACTAAAGTAAGTTCCTCAAATGAAATTGTACAAAGTGCAGTGCTTGATTAAATGTTAAACATATGTTGCTTCAGATTCTAACATATTCTAAAACCCTTTTCTTCCATCTCATATTTTTCTAGTGGGTTGTCAAATGACTTTCCCTCTTCTATATTGGTACAAAAAAGCCATCAATGGAGAGAGGAGAATAAATAAGGGCGATACAAGGTCTTCTTCTTCTTCACATTCCTTTCCATTCGAAGGCTTTGTTTTGTGCTGTTTGTGTTTCTCTGACCAGCAGACAGCGAGCCACAGTAATATGAACAGGTCTCTCTGGAGAGCTGCGTCAGGAGGACAGAGAGGGAGAGGGCAGTCTTTCATTTGGAGGGGCTACTCTGCCTCCTCAACACAGACACACTCTTAGATTGTAGCTCAATAAAGCACACCTTACAGGTTACAAAACATACTCTCCCTTAGCACACACATACACTTATATCATGGTCACACACACACACACACACACACACACACACACAGCAAGGCAGTGCAAGCAGGCTCTGCTCTACCAGGGGAAATCAAGTGGCGTACAGCCCATATCAGCAGGGTGCCTCTATTTACACGGCAATTGTAATTAGCTCACAATGTAACTCCTCTGATGTGGACCTCACGTTGCACAAAGACACCGAGCAACAACAAAAAAACACATACTGTATACGCACAGATGCAGTCATGAACATACAGTATAAAGTCCTTTTCTTAGTGTATTTATAAAGTAAGAAGTTACTAGGAGTTACATACACAATAGGATTGTTATCCCACTGTGCTGTTATTTTTGTGGCCAAGGTATTTATTCAATAACAACCCTGCACTGGTTGTCATTAGATTGGCATACGGCTGTTTGTGTGTTAAAATGAATACAATGATGCAGGGATTGATCTTTTTTTCTCCAACATAATAGCTTGTAGGAAACAATTTTCACAGGAGCTGTTAGGGACGAGGAAAAAAAAAGACATATCCTATTATCACCTGACATGGCACTGCTTTTACCTGATATTTCCAAGCATTATTTGTCGGCACTGAAGTTGTTTACCTATTAGAGTGAAAACTATAGCTCTGCTGACAGACGGGAAAGGGAGAAAAAAAATGAAAAGTGGTGGATAGAGGAGCACAAATAGGTGCAAATTTGGATGATGTGTGTGTTAGATGCATGGCTGGCATGTGTGAACTGTAGTTCCTGTTCTTTCTCCTTGTCTCTGCCTTTCTATCATTGTCTCCCCTTTCTACCTGTCTCTTTCATTCTCTCTTTGTATGCCTCCTCTCTCTCTGTGTGTCTCTCTGTACGTCTCTCTCTCTCTCTCTTTGTCTCTCACTCTCTCTCTCTCTCCCTATCCAAATTACAGGATAATGACACAGTTTTCCTGGGCTGTGAGAACGAGCTGAGAAATGGTAACCATAGCAACAGCTCATGTCCTGCTCAGTCTGCCCACTGTTGCTGGAGCCTGAGTGCACTGCATTGTACTTACCACGCTAGCAAAATCATTTGGGTTGTGTGTGTGCACGGTGGGTGGGGAATAAGCAGATGTCACTATTTCCCTTCTTCAGTTTCTCCTCTAATCAGTGTCAGTGTAGTTCTTGGCTCAGTAAATGCTGCAGTAATCGCATTAATATCTTGTATACTGCTGCTTTTCATCCAGCAGTTCAGGGAGCTTTAGAAGGTAATTATTGGAGCTCTGCTATGACTTGTGTTGACTGGACTGGAGAACATAACAATAAACCCCTCAGTACTTCAGGAAGGGAAGTGTTAAGTGAAGTTTAGTGAACTAGTCTGTGTTTTGGGTCCCTGCCTTCTCACAGTGTTCGATTTTGGTCTTGTTTAATATCTGTCTGTGTCATTGTGGGGGCCTCTATTGTTTTGACTGTGTGGGTTGTAACTTGCCATTTTAATTAACTCCCCAACAAGGAACTGCCTGCAACACAATTACTCCGCTTATTAACATGAAGGGAATAGAAAGACAGAAAGGGGGCGCAAAAGAAAGACACGAGGGAGAAGAAGGGGAAATCAAAAGAAGAGAGAGTTGGGAAAAAAGACAGTGATTGAAAGGAGTGTGAGAGCAAGGCAGCAGCAGCGGACAGGAGAGAGAGAAGGGGGGGCTTCATTGTAGCTCATCAGCAATGAGCTACAATCATACATCCCAGACAATACATTATAGAAAAACCAACAGTGTCAAGATGCACAAACGCCAGGAAGACAAGCAGCGCTCCAAAGGAAGAAGAGTGGAGGAGATAAGTGAAGATGAAAGTGATACGCTTCAATTACTGTTTTGCAACCGAATTGAAATGAAAAACTAAAGCCTCCCCAGCTCTAGCCAGAGCCATATGAAAATAACAATCCCTGGTTCTCTCCTCTGATTCTGGACTGAAGCCATCAGCTTTAAATAGTGTGCACTCTCACTCTCACTCTCTCCCTTCCCACCCAAATCTCCATCGACAGCAGTTTTGTCACCCACATATCATATGCACAACAAATGCTAAGGCCCTGAACCTCAGTCACTGTTGACACAGATAATGAATCATACTGAAATATGCAACAGTGACACTCAATGCGGGGTTTGTTTTGAGTACCATCTTGAGTGTTATGCACTGCACTGTAATTCACTGGAACATCACCATTCATGAAGTAATAGCGTGAGCTCCTTTCCCTTCCTCGTGTCAGCCCTTTAACCATTACACATGCTGGATTTGTAAGGTGTGAGCTCCATTCAGAAATTCTCAGTCTTGCGTTAAGCTTTATACGTACACCTGAAAATGCAAGAAGCGGGGAGAATAAAACAGAATTTGCCATGTTTTTTGTGTTGGATTAAGTCTCCAATTCATTCATTCGTTTTAGCGCATCCCTTGAGTCATTGGTCGTTTTCTCGAAGCAGGCTGTCACAAGTGGTGCACAGACCGCAGCCAGCCAGGCAGCATCCCAATCCCCCCGAGGACACAGCTTCAGAGATGGGCTCTTCTGAGCAAGGGGTGGGGGTGGTGGTGGTGGTGGGGGGGTGGGGTTTAGTGTCCTTGACCATCAATCAGTGGCTTCTGGTCCTCCCCTCCACAGCACCCCTGAGAGAGCCCACATGAGACACTCTTGAGCCAAAACTGATCCTGTACACACCATGCTGTAAATCGGGCTAAATCCCTCTACATGCAAGGTTCACAGCAACCACCAAGACTGTCTTTAACACATAACAGCACAAACTAAAAGCAGGCTTTTTTCCCCGGCGGGAACTGCGCTGGTGTTCGGTAAATAGTATAAATGGAATATCACACAACTCTCATCACATTTGATGAGGGGATGCAGCACTTTCAAAGAGTGTGCTGCACTCCATCGTTTTTTAAATGCTTACACAACGAGAGTGTTCAAGTGCTTTACGGAAGGCGTCAAAGACATTTTCCATGCTTTACCTCACTACAAACCACTGACAGTGAAATACGCTTGTCCCCTCAGCCACTCATCTTGTGCCCTCTTGCCTGTAGCAGACTGCCATATTGAGTTGCTGCACAATTGACTCGCCGACCCATCAGTTCATTCATCCATTGCTCTCTCTATTCCCCTCCTGTTCTTGTACAGGCAAAATGTTCATCGTGACCAGATACAGTATGATGTTCAAAACTCATCAACTTCGTCTCCTGCTATGATCATCACACACTGCTGCTCCACAGAGCCCTCATTCACACGGACCTTGGAGCTCATTAGCTCCACCAATCATTTGCATTAGCGCTAGTAATGAAAAGCCTCCATTAATAAGGTGGCCTTCAGAGATCATTTACCCTCCTCCGACTCCCAGTACTGCCGTATCCTCAGCCCAGCCCTCCACTCCCATCCTTCTTTCCTCCACCTCTTGGTACCTGCTGGTTATCAACACCCAGCAGAATGTTTTTTGGGGCTGGAGCCCAGCCTCTAAATGCTCCTCTCAGCATCACTATCTAACTGGAGAGTGAATGAGTAAGAGAGACGGGTCACCTGATAGCTTACTGAGTGAGCTGGGAGCTCACGATTGCAGGCAGGCTTTGGCCTTCAGCTTGACTTAATCAACGTCTCTGTGGGGTATCTGGACACTTAAGAGAGCCCTCAGCACAGCGTGAGCTGGAGGAAGGAATCCTGACGGAAAAGACATTTACAGCGTCCTCCACACGGATACTGTTCCTTTTCATTATTGATCGACTTCTCACTTTTACAGTCCCTCTTTCCTCCTCATTTTTAGACAGAAAATGTACTATTCCTTTTATTTGAACTGAATAGTAAAGTTATGAGTCTGGCATCCACAATTCAGAGTGACCTACACGTATGTTTATTGCACCTATCAATTCAAGGACATGCTTTATGCAGGAAATCAATGAGCTTGCAAATGATGTACTTTATATGCACACCTAATGGATAAATCTCCATTTTTCAAATGTTTTATGAATTTCCCTTGTAGGTTTGTTTTTTTACTCTTTTCTAAATGTAGAGGGTAAATCCACATCAGCACATTCTGGGAATAAACAACAAAAAAACAAGTACAGAGTGGATTGATACTTTAAGCGTGCGTTTTTAATCACAGCATTTCCAAAAGCATAATTACTCCATGACTTTGGCTGCTCCTGCTAAATCTGTTTAATGTTAGAGGCTTAATAAAATGCACAGGGACACAAACAAATGGAGTCAACATCAAGCAAATTCATGCAGTCCTAGTTTTCCTTTCTCTCTCTCTTCTTCTTACTGTCTCTATAATAATCTCCCTCTCATATTTGGGTCTCTTACTCCCACTATCTCTAATAACTCCCAATGCCCCCGTCTCTTCCTCACTTTTTAATGCTTATCAGGGTTTTATTTCTGTGCAGGTCTTGCTGCAGGCCCAAGGATTTTGCTGAGTCAGCCGTTGCTTAGCTACTGCACCCCTGTTGTGACAGCGACAGTCTGGCCAGTTATGAGAAATGTCTTACGACAAACCTACACTACTTGCATCTCCATGAGCTGCTTCATCAATACAGACCGATAGCATCTGATCTCCAACCATGAGACAACACTCTTCCTGCACTCTGAGTTTCGCTCGGCTCTTTCGCCTGTAGCCCCCTAAAATAGTAATTCCCTGCTGTTATGTATGTAGGATTATGATAAGACAGCTCTCTTTTATCAATTTCCATTATGGTGCTGATAACACAGCCGGCCTGAATGTTGAGGGTTAAGTGCATTTTCCTCTTGATGGATATAAGATAACTTTATCACTGCTGACTGCCTGGTTATCACAGTTCACCTGGGGCTTGTCGAACCTGACTGGAATTTGCTCATGCTGAGCATCTTTGCACAAACAGACAAGCTGCAGCCAGAATTTGCTCAGATGGTCATACTGTACACAGAATAATCCATATTTTTGTTCTTATTTACTTACCCTGAGCGGTTAATTGATTTCTCTCAGATCAATTCAGTGGTTTACAGAAATTGTTAGACCAAAAAGGGCCAGATCAATTGCCAAGTGATTAGCATGCGCAGTGGATTATTTCTAATTGAGGTGCTGCATAAGACTAAGGCTGCGTGGGGGAGAGGCACAATTCAATGGAGGCACACACCATATGTTTACGTTAATTATTACTAGCTCAAAGTCTGCTTTAGATAGTGTACGCCCATAGGCTGTATGAGTGTCACACATGAAATATTTCTTTATTACGCCAAGACAGAACTTGAGGCAGTGAATGCACTCCAGTCTCTACTCCCCACCTTGTTGCTGACTGCCTGCAGGAGGCTCAGATAAAAGCTATAGAGTCCTGAAGTTAGCACCATTGATTCAGAGGGCTATTTCATACAGCAGTTCAGGCACGGGCACACATGCACAATACCAAACTGGTAATGTGTGTGAATACCTTCCTTTGTGATTCACACACTGTGAATCTGTAAAGTAGTTTTTAAGGTATCAGAACTAAATATAAACATTTCTAACTTTCCAGCATGTCATGCTACAATGTATGCTGCATCTTCATGGACAATAAAAAACAAAACCCAAAATGGTGTGCTAATGCTACTTAAATGACACTTTTTCAGGTAGCTTTGGGACATTGCAGTCTGGAATGAGACTCAAACCCTTTTTATACTGAAACTCGAATATTAATTGTGGTGCTGTTAATTAATTTTTAATATCCTCCGTCTGCTGTCCTGGAGATGGGCTGCACTAAAAAAATCCTACAAATTAATGACAGATGCCTTTAATCTGAAGATCGTATTTCATATGACATTTCTGTGGGATCACTGCAGACGGGAGGACTGAAACATGAAGTATCTGTCTTACTGAAGTTCTGATTTACGTTACGATGGGTAGGCCTCTTTTATACAGTTCTACAAGCAACACAGACGATAATGAAATCAGAGATGGGGACTCGAGTTTGAAACTTGGACACATGCAGTGACTTGCTTGAGATTCGTTCTCAAAAGACTTGAGATGCGGGAAAAACGTCTAATGAGCAGAATGATATTCTCCTCCCTGCGTAACATCTAACCTACATAAATAACAAGTAGTATGCAACGTATCTACTGTGCGCGGCTACATGTGAGAAAGGACAACAAACATGTTGACTGCACCAGCAGCTGCTGTGCCGTCCATCAGAAGCTTTGGCTTAAATCTTTAGACAACAAGGCCCAAACAAAAGAATTGCTGAATGCAAAATATGTAGTATCAAGATAAAGGATTCTGGCTCAACCACACCTCATTTAATCAGAAGCTTGAAAATGCACCCTGATAGGTTAGCAAACATGTTTAGCTGAGCATTGGCTATCTAACGTTAGTTTGCTTTCTAGCTTTAGCTACACCCTACGTAGGTAAACTCCTAATGTCGTTTTCTAGACTTTTAGAAATATTTTCCTGAAAACCTGAATACCTCAATATTTGGTCGGTACTGTATGTTAATATTACAAGGCAAAACAGTTATTAACTTGAAAGTAAAGCACCTCTGGTGTTTTTTTTTGTCATATTGCAATAGTTGATTTACACCGATTGTATACCAAACAACTAAAAAAAGCTGATACTGTATGATAAAGGAGTCATAATAACACGTCATGCTTTGATTTACTTAAATAAATAGCTATGCAGGTAATACAGCACAAAAGACTTGATTTGGACTCTGGCTCAGAGATTTTTGAGCATCTCTGCATTTTAATAATGTAAATGGATGGTGGAATTGATTTTAACCTAGTTTAATCAATAGCAATGTATTGTATTATATATAGAAAGCATATATACATATGTAAAATAGCTTTTAGACAAAACTCAGTGACACCTCAAACAAGGGGACCGAACATGACACAGTTTTTTTTAAAAGGCTAGGCCAAAGAGGTTGGGAGTCACTGGTTTAATCTTGCGATACAATGCATTGTATTTCATAAGCTTATTTTATGTTCTTTAATTTAAAATGTCCAAAACAAATCTTAGAAATGTTGTGGAGTACAAAGTCCAGTATGTCCCTCTGAAATGAAGTGGTGTAGGAGTAGTATCATAAAATGGACCTCAAATTGCACTGATGTAACTTTCCACCACTGGGCTGAAGCAATACCTCTCTACATAAATGTGGCTAAGCTCAACTTCTCAGATCTGGCTGCTTTTTAAATGCTTCCAAAAATCAAAACAGTTTAAGGGAAGACAAGTCAAGGTGATTTGATGCATCACAAAATGCTGCCAAATAAAAACAATGGGTACATTTGAAAATTAAGTGTGACACACTCAGTTTGAGTGTGTTCCAGGCATTAGACCACTGTTTGGAAGTGCTGAGTTATGTGCACTCTGTACAATGTCAATGAACGTATGGATGTTAGGGTTGTATGAATAAAAGGCAAGCAATATCACCTCACACTGAAATGTGTCAGATCCTAAAAAAAGCCCTTAACTCTTATCTGCTCCTCCACGTCACCCCCCACTCCAAATTCACTTTAGCCTTCCCTTTGTAGGCTTATCCTCCCTGCCACACTGACACTATCGATATGCAACTCTCATGGTTGCATAAATACCAGAACTGATGATGGTGACAGATGCTTTTTCCCTTTGATGTGAGACTGCGGTTAGTGACTGCAGCTCCCAAGTCTGTGAGTACCACTCTCTCTGCCTTTGTGTTTCTGCTTTTTACATGAGGTCAAACATTATTGACTGAAATAACTGAGGGGAATAAGTCTGCGTTTACCGACAAATTGGACCGGTGGATTGACCCCTGGTTCAACTCAGCTGGGTACCAGGAGCAGCAAATATCAATACGTCTGGTAAAATACACACTACTCTTTTTGAAGCTGAAAACAGAGCAGATGGATTCACATTTACATACGGTTTTAATAATAATAATAATAATAATAATAATAACTTTGACTTTTATAGCGCCTTTCACAAACCCAAGGACGCTTAACAAACAAGGGGGGGTTTAAGAGGTGAGGGTGTGTGGCCAGGAGAGATTAAACTCCATACGCCTCAGTGAAGAGGTAAGTTTTTAGCTGGGTTTTAAAGATAATAATAGAGGAGGCAGAACGAATAACAAGAGGAAGCTTGTTCCAGAGCGATGGTGCACTGACACAGAAGGCTCTGTCACCAAATGTCCGGAGCCTGGTTTTAGGGACAGCAAGCAGGTCCTTGTCAGAGGACCGCAGGGACCGTGACTGAGTGTATGGGTGGAGCAGATCTGTTAGGTAGTGAGGAGCAAGTCCATGGAGAGATTTGTATGTCTGTAGGAGAATTTTATATTTGATCCGGGACTTAATTGGTAGCCAGTGGAGTTTCTTCAGGATGGGAGTGATGTGAAGTCCAAGTTTTGTGTGGGTGAGCATCCTAGCTGCAGAGTTCTGGACATACTGAAGTCTGTCAGTAGACTTGCTAGGCAGACCAAAAAGGATACCGTTGCAGTAGTCAAGTCGGGAGGTGAGGAAGGAGTGGATGAGGGTCTCAGCTACAGAACTGGAAAGCCACTGTCGAAGTCTGGAAATGTTCTTGAGATGGTAGAAGGCCGTTTTAGTAGTGTTTTTGATGTGCTGTTGGAAGGAAAGGGTGGAGTCCATGATGACGCCCAGGTTGCGCGTACTTGAGGGGATGCAGAGATTGAGCAGCCATCCACATCCAATGTGATGTCACCAACTTTTTTGAGAAGTGACTGTGGGGCAAACACCATGAGTTCTGTTTTGTTGTTATTGAGTTTGAGGAGGTTACTGTCCATCCAGTTCTTGATATCCTTCAGGCAGTTGATGAGTGACACTGGTGGAAGGGGGGTAGATGGTTTAGTGCTGATGTAGAGCTGGGTATCATCCGCGTAGCAGTGGAAGAGGAGTCCATGTTTCCGGATGATCATCCCAAGTGGTAGCATGTAGATGTTGAATAGTAGCGGACCAAGCACCGAACCTTGAGGCACTCCATGTGAGACTGGCGCCAATTCAGAGCGGGTGCCCTTTTTTTTTCTTCATCAGGTTGACTCATTGCTCTTGTGACAGTGAATGTCAGTAGGGGAAATGTCAACTCAATTATATTGCATTCATACCATTAAAGGCAATTATGGCAAAATGTAAAGGGGGCTAATGCCATCTGTCTGGAAAATAATGATCAAAGTTCCACCAGCAATTTATTGGTAAGAACCATAATGCAATCACTCTGCTCCTCTATCATTGCTAATGTGTCCTGTATAATGTATGTGAAAAAGAGTGAACCACAATTAATTGAATCTGCACTTTCCCATCAAGACTACTTTTATTACTAAAACAAACTATTTCTGATTAAGAATGTAATTGTATCTAAGCAACACGTATAGCATTCTGAAAAAAAATAATATCCACATAAGCTAGAAATATGATGTCAAAACACAATCAGTGTAAAAGAAACACTTTCCTAGATTTAATTGCAGACTTGCAGTGAGTGTTTCAGCACAGATTGTGCAAGGTAATAAATAACCATTAATTTCAACATGCTCTCCATGTATGATTCATGGAAACTGTCTCGTTTCAGTCCAACAGTGTTCAATCTGGAAAGTGACTTCAGGTGTGAGAAAGTCTTCAGGTGTAAATTATAAACGGCTGTCAATATTTTACATTATTGTTACAGTCAAATGAAAAGACCAAATCTAACAATGTAATGGTTTATTTCTCAATCCTTTCCACTTTCCCATCCTGTTTGTGGCACACAGCGCCAACCCCATTGGTTTCTACTAAAAACATAAATCTATAATACTGGCTAATATACTTTTTTGATTTGTTTTATTTTAAAAAAAGTTAAAAAATTTCCTCCATGTAAATTTGAGCAACATTTACTCAAAAAGGAGTAAACATATTTGGTGCTCCAGTGAGTATTTATGGCAGCAGCATGGTGTATGTGGGATTGACTAAAATAAAACCTGCAGTGCCCACATTCATTGTAATGAAGGAACATTCTTCCCAGTGTAACGATTTGGCTCATTTATGTGTTTTTAATAGTTTTTGGACAACAATGGAGCACAGAGGAAAAAGATAGATCAGGTTTTAGATAAAATACTTTAGATGCAACACTTTATGGAGGGATGTTGTTTAATTCAATTACTGAATATATACTTAGTTTATTTTTGGGTTGCATATCAACCCTTCTTTGTTTGGTTTGGTCTGATTTGAAACAAAGGGGGGGGTCTCAAAACCCATATCAGTTAATGTCAACAAACAAGCAAAAGATACAAAAATCCAATTTTGTTCCTGATATATAGAAGCAAGCATCACTAATATCTCCCCATCCTAGATGCAATTAGGAACAACAAATGTAAAGCTAAATGGTCTAATCTGCACATCTCCTTTCAAATGTGCTCAGACAAAAGCGCCTGGGATTCTTCAGCGCTAATTAACAGTGTCAATGGTGACAGGACTTTGGCTCATGAGTGGTTCAGCCCATTGATTGTTTCAAAAATGTTACAGTAATTCAGTAGGAAGGGGGGACTTGGATTAAAAAAGGTCCTTTTATCACTTCAGAGGCCAATAGCGCTTTGGTGTATTGAGTCCCGAGATTATTTTGCCAAAGGCATCTTTCAGCGTGTTTATTGACCTTTCTTCATTATTAGTGAATGTAAAAAGGGTGGATCCTTAGGGGAATACTAAAGGGTTAATGGTTTCTTTTTAAGGCTTTCAAGGCACTTCCATTGCAATTCCTCAGTTGCATGAGAAGAACTGAGGAGGGGAGCCGGTAACTGAGATAGCATTGAGCTATGTAGGATGCATAAAAATGTTTGTGCGTGTGCATGATTGTGTGCATTAGGACATGAATCATTAACTATCAGCAACAACTCTCAAGCCATCCACCACTAATGCACACAGTCATACACACATGCTACCAGCACCAAATGGGTAGATACTTGGCATGTACAGTGGGTACGGAAAGTATTCAGACCCCTTTAAATTTTTCACTCTTTGTTTCATTGCAGCCTTTTTCCAAAAATCAAAAAAGTTCATTTTATTTCTCAGTAATGTACACTCAGCAACCCATCTTGACAGAAAAAAACAGAAATTTAGAAATTTTTGCATATTTATTAAAAAACAAAAACTGAAATATCACATGGTCATAAGTATTCAGACCCTTTGCCGTGACCCTCATATGTAACTCAGGTGCTGTCTATTTCTTCTGATCATCCTTGAGATGGTTCTACACCTTCATTGGAGTCCAGCTGTGTTTGATTATACTGATTGGACTTGATTAGGAAAGCCACACACCTGTCTATATAAGACCTTACAGCTCACAGTGCATGTCAGAGCAAATGACAATCATGAGGTCAAAGGAACTGCCTGAAGAGCTCAGAGACAGAATTGTGGCAAGGCACAGATCTGGTCAAGGTTACAAAAAAATTTCTGCTGCACTTAAGGTTCCTAAGAGCACAGTGGCCTCCATAATCCTCAAATGGAAGACGTTTGGGACGACCAGAACCCTTCCTAGAGCTGGCCGTCAGGCCAAACTGAGCTATCGGGGGAGAAGAGCCTTGGTGAGAGAGGCAAAGAAGAACCCAATGGTCACTGTGGCTAAGCTCCAGAGATGCATTCGGGAGATGGGAGAAAGTTGTAGTAAGTCAACCATCACTGCAGCAATCCACCAGTCGGGGCTTTATGGCAGAGTGGCCCGAAGGAAGCCTCTCCTCAGTGCAAGACACATGAAAGCCCGCATGGAGTTTGCTAAAAAACACCTGAAGGACTCCAAGATGGTGATAAATAAAATCCTCTGGTCTGATGAGACCAAGATAGAACTTTTTGGCCTTAATTCTAAGCGGTATGTGTGGAGAAAACCAGGCACTGCTCATCACCTGTCCAATACAGTCTTAACAGTGAAGCATGGTGGTGGCAGCATCATGCTGTGGGGGTGTTTTTCAGCTGCAGGGACAGGACGACTGGTTGCAATCGAGGGAAAGATGAATGCGGCCAAGTACAGGGATATCCTGGACGAAAACCTTTTCCAGAGTGCTCTGGACCTCAGACTGGGCCGAAGGTTTACCTTCCAACAAGACAATGACCCTAAGCACACCGCTAAAATAACGAAGGAGTGGCTTCACAACAACTCTGTGGCTGTTCTTGAATGGCCCAGCCAGAGCCCTGACTTAAACCCAATTGAGCATCTCTGGAGAGACCTGAAAATGACTGTCCACCAACGTTTACCATCCAACCTGACAGAACTGGAGAGGATCTGCAAGGAGGAATGGCAGAGGATACCCAAATCCAGATGTGAGAAACTTGTTGCATCTTTCCCAAAACGACTCATGGCTGTATTAGATCAAAAGGGTGCTTCTACTAAATACTGAACAAAGGGTCTGAATACTTATGACCATGTGATATTTCAGTTTTTGTTTTTTAATAAATATGCAAAAATTTCTAAATTTCTGTTTTTTTCTGTCAAGATGGGTTGCTGAGTGTACATTACTGAGAAATAAAATGAACTTTTTGATTTTTGGAAAAAGGCTGCAATGAAACAAAGAGTGAAAAATTTAAAGGGGTCTGAATACTTTCCGTACCCACTGTATGTGAGTTGCATGTGTGTGAGCATGTTCTGCACTTTTTTATTAGCCTCTAGGTGTGTATCACACATGGTGCAACAACTCCATCTTGCACTGAGAGCCTTAAAGTATTAGCGCTAGCCACTCTTGAGCAATCCCGAGGACGCCAAATAGCTCGGAAATCGAGCTGATAGAACTAACCTTATTTAACGGCCAGACATCCAAGCCATTTCCCCAAAGAGAATGCCATTTCTGAATGTCATGACCTTTTCTAACCACATTTAAAAACCTCCAAGGTCTTCAAGGTGTGGTTTGTCAATAAAAGGATTTAGAAAAATCGTGAGGAGCGGTAAACAGAGAGAAAGGCGATGCATATGCTCAGCTTTTAATGGGTGGTTTATTTTAGGTATTGTCATCTGTTGTTGGGCTGATTGAGAGGTTTTTCCTGAAGCTAATGACAGTGATTGAAGTGGTGTGTGTGCTAGATGCACTTTAGTGCAAGTCCACACAGCTTTAATAGCATAAATACAAGAGAAATAAAAAGAGAATATAAATGCTTTAGAGGTACCTGTGTGTGTTAGCGTGATTTGGTGTTTGTGTTGGTGTCACTTAGTGGGTGATGGGCAGTGTGGACTGATTTAAGGTTAGGGGGATATTGTAGAGAAGAGCAGCTCTCGCTGTCCTGGCGTCTCAAGATAATTGTCTGCCAGAGTAAAACAACAGTGTTTCTGCACCGAGCACAGAGTTCATCCTGAGAGGGCGGAGGGGCGACACTGAAGACATCAAACTTGACAAAAGAAGTAAGGAAATAATTTAAGAAAAGAAAGAGGGGAAGGTGTCTGGGGTGTGATTTTTAGAAGACGGTAGACAAAAATCTTTTCTGTGCCATAAGGACAAAGCGTATAGAACCACATAATCGATAGCACAATGTTTTTGAAGGTGACACAAGTGCAGGAAGTCCACATGACTATTTTAGAAATCTCTCTATGGACAAAGATAGGAAAGTGAAGAAAATCCTACTTAAGAATAGGACTCCTATCACATTTCCCTTCAGTATGATCTGACATACAAAAAGACGACAGAATGCGGTGAGAGTTGTGCTGTTAGTATATCAGCTGTTTTAAGAGGAGAATTCTGTTTTTCAATCAAAGCTGGGTGAAATGCAAATCTGTAGCCAATGCAGTCATCATCTCTGATTACTGACATCAGGCATTTTCATACAAGTGTAGTAGGAGTTAACCCCCTGAGGTCTAAGCAATTTTACCCAATATATCCCCAATATTTCCCCAATAATCGCCTGATTTCATTGTGTAATAATGATTGTATAACCTCAACCCTGTTATGCACAATCAAGTTATAGATATATTTTTTTCAAGACAACCAGGCTTTTCAAGATATGTATGCTGTAAGGCTGTCATGAATGTATACATTGTTATATGACTATACATACAAAAGAAAACAACTAAACAAAAATAGAATCTCACAGAAATGTATACAAATCACACAGAGAACCATTATAAGCAGGACTTTTGGCTTGTGGAAATGGTTTCCCAGGTCTTGGCAATCAGGGTAAACAAAAATAAACTCTGTAACTAACACAAATATAAAACTATTTAGATATTTCCCTAGAAGAGTCCCAACACTTTTATCCAAAAGTTAGTTGTGCCATCTCCAATACACCTCCTAAAATATTATCCAATTAAGAATCTCCAAATTATTTATTACATTTACGCTGTTACATTATTATTTTGACTTGTTCATTCCACTCTTAGTCCTATTTAGCATATATAATTAGTTTATAAGTAATACAATTTTTTTTATAATCATTTATAACACCGGGACATATAATGTAGTAATAATATGGATCAAATATTATTTTTGCTACAGCTAATTTACTGTATGTGTATATTATATACTGTGAAGATGTACAGTACATCTGAAACACTACACAAACCTCTGTGTCACTAATCTGGTTGCAGAATTAAGAAGGGAAGAAAATGATTCAGCAACAGCAGCTTAAATGCATCTCCATTTCATTATGTCTGTATGTTTGATTTATACAAGTGAAACAAATTCTAAATTAATAATTTTGGTGCATTACTTGCAGGCAAGGGTTTAGCAGAGGTTGCTTTTAGAGTCAGTGGATACACTTCAGGCGTCTCCCACTGTCAGTGTCAGGCAGGGTTTGTTTAGAATGGGTAAACTAATTACTATGTAATTCCTAACACTTATCACGGAGTTACATATAGGCACCCCGTCCTTCTAAGATTCAAATACATGGGAAGAAGACATGTCATGGGTGGGTAGAATTCCTGCGTTTTAAGTTTTATCAGAATATTTGGCAAGCAATACTCGACCCCCCTGGCACAATCACATAAAATACCAGTAATCTGTTGGCAACCAGCTGTCATAAATGAATATATATGAAACCACACAACAAGCTGCCCAGGCCTGACACCCAAAGTCACAAATGAAGCTTGTAGGAAATTGTTGGAAATGCGAGCTGGCTGACAGAAACTGCGTAATAAATGCTGAGTGTACACAGTAATATCACAGTATTGTGAGGCAGTGTTAATTTCTTCAACTAAATGTTCACAGCAAATTATTCATGTTTATAAGCTATCGGTGGGAATCGTGCATTTATTTCGGCAGTCAACCGCAGAGCTGTTTGCACAAGGCATGAACTAGTGTTATTGGATGTTTTCGCTGTTCATCTTAAGCTAAACCAAGAATGTGAATAGTATTTTAGTGAACATATGAGTGAATACAGTACAATGTATGCAGTGGAGAGCTCAGGTAGCAGCACTAAGTGAGCAGGAACGACAGAAATGTGGTCTGTGTTGCATCAAAGTCTGTGACCTGACAGATTCTGTGACTGTAGAGGGTCAACTATAGGAAATAGACCAGAGTTTGAGTATTAACTGTATTTACTATTGACTCAACTGTTTTGCTGCATGTTGACAATGGCACTGTGAGGATTACATGCTGGTATAAACAAGTTACCATCTTCTAACCTATTGATAACACAACACATGTAACCATGGTAACTGTATACATCAAACACGGCGATAGGTATAGCCATAGAAATAAAATGGCTGTAGCATAGGAATTCTGAGAAAAATGACTAAAATGTAACTAACCAAAACAACATAAATAAAAAATAAAACTAACAATAATCTAATTATTAAAATGTGAATCCTTGTAAAAAGAGAAAACGAAGATACAGTCCAAAAAAGGAATACTGTTGTGAGGCTTTGTAAGAAATGGCAGGACTATGCACCTTGGAACTGCCGGTCTTTGAATATGCAGTCCGGCTGATGTCTTAATGAAAGCTACTGCCTTAGCTCCTCATCCCTCATGAGCTGAATACAAAACCCGAGAGTGATGCAGAGATTAGCCGCTCAACTGCACGATGCTTGAAGAGTGCATTTACTGTATTTCTGAGGGCAATGGCAACATGTCCAAAGCCTTCTCTCCATTACCACTAAAAGTGTTCTCTTTTTTTGCCTCAAAATTACACCAATTTAACTCTGCTGAAGAGAGCTCTCACCAGAGATGAGAGCGAAGGAAGACCTAAAGCACTGCACAGTGTGAATTCACTGCAATCTTCAAGTTGGCCAAAAAGCCATCTTTTCTGATTTACCACAGCCTCTACTGTAAGTGTGTTGCTTTCTTCAATCATCCTCCTTAATGCACTAACCATTAGTCTGTCCAAAAAAAGAATATACCCTAGTGTCTCAATTATAGACTAAGACTGGATCTCTACAGCAGCCTTTCCTGGCCATAAAAGGAAATGACTATCCATTTTCTGCTCCAGCTCTCATACAGCAACTGCAGAGTCCTGAGTCTGTTTTTGGGAGCACCAAAACTCATCTTTCCAAGTGAATCATCTTATTAATCGCCCTGACTGCTGTGGCGAGAGAGACAATTAAAGTTGGAAAAAGATTTGAATTGACAAAAAAACACTTTTCTTGTCCTGTTATCGGTGACTTCTTTTCTTATTTTCCACAACTTTAAATTCAGGAGTAAGAATGCAGGTTTAGAGAAACAGTTGTAAATACAAGATCAAAACAGGGGAAGGATGTCACAGACCTGAAAGTGCTACATTGCATAATGTGCTTTGATCTTCTGGGTGCAGCAGTAGATGCAGAATATAAGTGACAGTGACAGGGATAAAAGAACTCCCTGTAACAAGAGCTCAAATACTGTAAGAGGTGGGAATAAACATATAAAAGAACAAAGATTCTTTGGCACAATTTAAAAAGGCTCAGACAGGTCTCAGTTTTAATACCCACCACCAATATTATCCTCACAAATACTGAGAAATATCTATGGAAGATGAGCAGAGAAAAAAGTGAAGTCTGTGTAATAGTTTTTTTGTTCTTCTGAAAGCAGTTATTATGGTTTCTGTGTCCTCCGCTGTGTTTCTTCTTTGTGTGCGTGGGACTGACAGCATGACCAGGTTTGCATTTAATGGCCGACACTCCTGAGGAGATGTGAAGTGGGAGAGATAATCAGAGGTAGAGAGGTGAGAGCGGTACATTTGTGAGCAAATAGAGCTGAAAACAGAGAGGCAGAGAGATATGTGAGGTAAGTAGAATAATGTGCTGATTGAAGGGGGGAAGGGGGGCATGGGCAGTACGGCTTTTATATCTGAGACTGGCAAAAAGGTGAAAAGCAACCCTGAAAATTAATCTTTGTGGGGGGCAGAAAAGAAGAGCAAAAGCTAGAACCCATGAAATACGCATAACAGCCTGTTTATATAGTACAAACTGGAGGGAGGAGAGGTAAGTGGGCTTTTGTGGAAGTCCAACATGTGCTGCAAATGCTGGAATCTGAAAAATGACAGAACATGTTAATAGACATTGAATGTATTACTGCTAAAGCAGCCGGAAGTGTTTAGCATGAGTACATACTGTATGGCAATATTTAGGTGCTTCAGCTCCTTCTGTAATATGCGTCCTATTCCCTCATTGCCATCTCCACAGCGCTGTGTCAGCGATGGAGTATGCTCTAGCTACACTACATATCTATCTATCTATCTATCTATCTATCTATCTATCTGTATTGCAGGAAATGTACATCTGTTGAGCCAGATTGACTATCTGTCCCAACTCTGCCACCTTATAAGAATATCAATATTGGATGCTTCTGCAAAACCCCAAAATATGTTCAAGAGCAATGCTTTTTTTAACGTCCAATGTCAATGTTTTAAAATTCCTTGCTTTCTCCAACTTCAGTTCACTAGTGCTCAGATTATGCTTTTTTGTGTTATATATCTTTTTTGTGTACGTTATAGGTATACAAAGTGAAAAAGGCCAAAGTACACCCCAAAGGCACTTACCATTTCCAACAGAAAACACTGTTCACAAACTGCTCCAAAAAGCTCTATTGTATTCCAGCCTTTACCTCAGTGACGGACGTGTGTCACACGTTATAATGCTCACCTAGCTGCTAGGGTGGCACGCCCTCATACTCTGCTTCTGACTAGGTAGTAGTCCTCACATAGCTACTCAACACAACAAGAGAGCTCAACACACAGGATGTAAGAAGGAGCTGCAGCAATGTGCAGTACAACAAACAAAAAATATGGTGTTTTTTAAAAATGTTTTTTGAAAATTTAAACCATGTAAACTTATTCTAATATAACCTTAAAGTACAATTGTGAACATGAAAATGAGCATAATATGAGCACTTTAAGTGCAAGAGTAAGTTAATTGTAGTTATTAAACTTTGGTTACCCCTAGTGACTGGTTATGTTTACTGCACAAAAATACCTGGGGCCTGTTGCACGAAAGTAGAATAAAGATATCCAGGATAAATGAAAAAGCCCAGCTTGACTTAATGTGATCCGCCCATCGCGGCTTAATCGGTTGCACGTTTGCCGAGCCAGGATGAATAGGTGAAGCTATGTCAAGCCAGGTGGAGATAGCTGGGATAAGTGCACGTTCACGGCTTTCTCACATAGACCACGGTATCGATCACAGATTTACTGATGCAGAGATGGAGAAGACGCATGCGCCATATGTTTCACCCAATGAGCAGCAGCTTCTAATGGAAAGTAACGAGGAGGGGAAGAATATGCAAAAAGGGAAATACGGCTCTTATCAAACGGAGAGAAAAAGCCCAGCATAGCGGACCCGACTGAATGTGTGAGGGTGTAAAAATATCTACTTAACCTATAGTCACTTTAATCACTAGGCTACACTGTGTTTTAATTGCTTTAAATATGCTAGTTTCATGTTTCTGTTTTTATATGATATATGTGCTGGTTTTACTGTAAAGTGTCTTTGACTAGCTTACCATATAAAGCACTATATAAATAAAATGTATTATTATTTAGCCTACCATGTAAAGCACTATATAAATAAAATGTATTATTATTTAGCCTACCATGTAAAGCACTATATAAATAAAATGTATTATTATTTAGCCTTTGCCTTAAAAGTGAGCAGAGGGAATTAATGTTCCTCGGGAAATGGACCCTAATGACTAGGCTTAATTTCAAACCCTTATTCACAACGCGTGTTTTACAACCATATGCACAAATCTCTATAAGCTATATCTAATTCTAAATATCTTTTTACAATTAATGTTCATACAGAACGATCAGAAAGGGACAACAACTAGAAAAAGAAGTAAATGACTTCAATACACGCTGTGAGTATATGAAAAACAATATTCATGTTTTTTATTCTTCTGACAAGTGACGCACCAAAATAAAAAGATGAAGAAGCATTGTGGTGTTCCCGGTGTGATGAATGTAAACTACACTACATGCGTACTGTATATAGGCCACGTTATTGGTCCAGGGATGGGAGACTAATTGAGAAGGTTATGAAACCAATGTAAGCTATAATAAAAAATGTTAGGCCTACATATTAAGGAGTAACACAAACTGTCCTTTATTAGAGAAGGATAAGCAACAAGAAAATTAAATCATGAATGTATTGGTCTCTGACCAGTCTGCCATTATCATCTGGGAATATCGCTACATTAAAATCGTCACACTTAATCTTCGGAGCGCGTCCTGTAAACCTGAAGCTGAGACCATGGACGCTGCGCTGCTCATCTCTACTTTTACAGAGAGAGTGGACACTGACGCGACTTGCAGGACTGGGCAGCGGCCACCGAGCAGCGGCCACCGAGCAGCGGCCACCGGGCAGCGGCCACCGAGCAGCGGCCTCCGAGCAGCGGCCACCGGGCAGCGGCCACCGGGCAGCGGCCACCGGGCAGCGGCCACCGGGCAGCGGCCACCGGGCAGCGGCCACCGAGCAGCGGCCACCGGGCAGCAGCCGGACGCCAGCACGGTACCGTCCCACCGGGAAGTCCCACTCCGCATCAGGGTGCCAGTGCAACCAAACCATCTAAACAACTGTAGTAGGGTTTAAATCAAACTCGCGACAACAATAGTGACAAGTAGGCTAATGCATGTTAATGAAAATAAAGCAGAAGACAACGGAATAACTGTTAAACACGTTTATTTGGGATCAGACGGCAGCTGATTTGACACGAGACTCCAAGATTAATCTTAGCCTGGCTGTTAGCCTGCTCTGGACCAGGCTAGCCGCAAAGAATAAATCTCCATGGTTACTTGGCTGGGCTTAATTCAATCTGGTTTCGTGCAACCTAGTCAAAGCTAAATTCATCCAGGATAACTTGAATATCCCGGCTTAATCCCTTATCCTAGTTTCGTGCAATAGGCCTCTGATCTAAACCAGGAAGTAAGCGAGCAATCCACTCATTTGAGCCCTCAGAAGGCATCGCCTATGAGTAGATTTTATGTTTCTAGTCTAGTCTATTCTATTCTATTCTCAAGGGGTGGCAGTAGCACAGTCCGAAGGGAGTTGGGTTGGAAACTGGAGGGTCGCTGGTTCAAGCCTCCATACAGACCAAAAGTATGGAGTGTGGATTGGTAGCTGGAGAGATGCCAGTTCACCTCCTGGGCACTGCCAGGTGCCCTTGAGCAAGGCACCATACCCCCCCAACCGCTCAGGGCACTGGTCCAGCACTGGCAGCCCACTCACTCTGACATCTCTCCATTTGCGCATTAATACAGTAAGTCCTGAGCATGTGTGTGTTTTTCAGGCCTGTGTGTAGTGATTACTACATTACAAACAGAGTGTAAATTGTAATTTCCCCACTGGGGATCAATAAACAGTACAAATAAATCAATTATTTATAAATTGCATAATTTTAGTAAAATGTATTAAGTCTAATAGTTGAGTCTAAGTCTAAAAGTCTAATCATTGAGTTGTGGAATTTCTAAATTATGTAGCAATAAGATAAATATGATGTTTGTTGGCTAATCACTTTTGTAGCATCAAATATGTCACCTGGAGGATTGTAAGCATTGGCCACTTAATATTTGGATTTTAATTAGTCTGGATGTCTACACCTTATGACACACAAGAAGTTCAGTTCAATAAGCATACCGACTTCTTTTTCCTTGCACTGGTGCTGAATGTTGCCATTAGACTTAAGTTGAGAGGTGCAAATCATTCAAAATAGATGCAATGCCTTGAGATACTGGTCTGTCATACTTTTTTTGTTTTGCAATGATTGAACAATCAATATTAATTTCTGTTTCCCAGGGCTTTTAAAATAAGTTTCCTTTTATGAAGCATATCTTCTTAAGTGTTTCACAATTAATTAACCAAAGCAAATAAGGAGAAAGAGACATCACTTTGTTTGAAAGCACCCTTAAAACCCTAAATCTGTTTCAGTTTTGGTACCTCCCACATTTAACTAATCAGTATTAGCACTCACAATGTTTTTTTTTGGCACTGTAATAAAAAGCCCAGGCACGGCAAAAGAGAACCTAACCCATAATGACTAATATCAGACATACAACCGGGCACCAATCAAACAAATAACAAAAAAAAAACACCTCCCTGATTCTTACTCATTAAAATGAATTACAGAGAGAAAACAGAAGATCATACAGCAATAATAATGTTTGCTTTTATTATATCAAACATAATGGCTTTCATTTCCAGGCATGGATGCTGTTGATGAATTAAATGAACTCTGGAAACACTGGCACACTTTGATATTTCAGATGAGCATGCTGTTAAGCTCAGGAGCTCTATAAAAGAGGATAATTACTGGTCTTACTTAGTGCTGGATGTATCCTGTATAATGTGGTGCATTATGAGGAGTTTTGTACATGCAGTCGCTGGAAAATTTTGCTTTTCTATTTACTTTTCATTAGAATATACATGAGAAAAGGAGGAAACACCAGCTTTATTTCCTGAGCACTGCCTATGTGTCTTTAAACCTGTGTACTGTAACAACAGGTTTTCAACTCAGAAAGCTCACAGGCTTTAGTTCCACAGGACAAAAACCCATCTCTATTTACATCGTCCAGGGATATAGGGGTCAATTATGATATATGACATGCCATCTGCTTATCAGGCCCTTTCAGAGATGATTGGGGGAGTTAGCGGTCGGGAAAAATGAAGGTCAACTTATCACCTCAAAACAAACTGTACGGGACAGGAGTCAGGGTGGTGGCGCGGTGGCGAGAGGAGGGTGCAGGAAGGGTTTTGCACGGCTCTTGATCTTGCCACCATATCACTGATAAGGCTGGTAGAAACTACACTGCCAAAAAGGATTATCTGTAGGTAGCTCAGTGTGTCTGTCAACAGGCATGCTGGGTACAGAAAGGCAGTTCTGTTCCTCAAGAAGTAAAACACAGTAGTTCAGTCCTCTAGGATTTACAGTACCAGTCTACTCAGACAAGACCCACATGCAAGCTAATCAGTGGGAGATGTTCCATCCTATTGCATATTTCATAAGTGCAGTGTATTTATAATTTCATTAGCTGGGGGTGAGTCAAAAACCAGAGCATTCAGTAGTCACATTGGTGACTGTATTGTAATTGCTACTTGACGCAACAGAATTTTAGATATTATCAATATTAGAAAAAAAACTTTGAAAATCTGAAACCTGGTTTGACTGTCTTGAGTGTCAGACTTCTTATCTGCTAGGCTAAATATGTCTCAAAAGACAACATATGGGATGTGAACAAGTTTGGTTTTAAAAGAACTGAGGAACAGATGAAGATAATGTGATGTAACTGGTGATGTGTAATGATTGACTGTTCCTATTCAGCTCATTCAATCACATCCAAGGAATTCAATATTAATCTCTGAATATCTGTGTCCTCCTGCACAATGTCAAAAATAATCCTGATAGAAATTAAGGACATACTGTGGCACCGAAAATGTATTACTGTATCAAAGATACCTTTCTTCTTTGTTTTTCCTTAAATTACTTTTGTGAATATTTTACTTTTTCCTGGACACCGGTTAATTTAGGATGACCCACTACTAATGAACACTCTCACTCTGTTAATCGTTAGTATTTTCAGCTAAAAAAAGTGTTATATGTACTGTACATGCTTTTCTATTTTTTAGAGAAATGAGCTCTGAGTTCAACATGTAAAATAATTTGCAGTCAATTAGTGAATATGGGAGGCAGATTCTCAGTTTCACCAGCTCTGACGTTGAAGCTTTCATGTTGAAAAAGTCCAAAAAGTTATTACAGTTACATTTGAATGCACACAGCTAAAGATGGATTATGTAGGGCCAAAGTTAGAACATGTTGCAACGGTATTTTGAAAAACAGTCAGCTGCAGATTTATTCACCAAAGTAATGCATTACATAGTTTCAAAGACAGACTAAATGTGCGTATGAGCTTTTCCCAGTAAAAGTTAGTCTAATATTTACAAAGTGATTGCCAAGAGAGAATATCAATTTAGAACTTAAGAGAAAAAATGCCAAGTTGTTTATTTATTGATAAGGCCTTGCACAGTGTAATATCAACAAAATGTGCCTTAGGGTCCAACTTGTAGCAACATCAGATAACAAAATAAAGAATTGCAAGTGGAAACCTAACCTTGTTTGAAGTCATCTTCCAAAGAAGACATTATCCCAATTTCAGACATAAATTAGCCAGCTATCCTTTGATTAGAAGAAGCTTTACATGCTCACTAAAATAATTTGATTAACCCAGCTCGCTGAGCCTTGGGGAGCTGAGTGGGTGACTTTTGAGTTTTGGAGGACTTTGGAAGAATACTTAATAAGGTAGACAATCTCTTTGATGTTCTGCTTTGGAACTCGAATAAAGAAACATACATAACCTAATCTCATTCTAAATCAATCAGAACATGGTATTCCTTAAGTTGTGAGACTTTTAATTTCAAAACATCTACATACAGAAATGCAGAAGAGAAATGCAGGGCACCATTCTGGATTAAAAGTGAACAATTCTTAAAGGTTGTTCCATCAAGTTCCGTGTTTCATGACCTACTCCATTGTATTACCAAGACACATAAACCGTTATGGAATCATTAATCTTTTCTTTCTATCGTCTAGTGCAGTGGTCTTCACTATTTTTTTCATGAGAGACACACTAATTTGAACAAAGTCAATAGGAGAGCCACTTTTAGAGCAAAACATCAAGTTACATCCAGTCATAAATAGCATGTCTGCTTATCAATCTGTCATCCTTAAACGTACAATATGCAATTTTTTCTACATTAGCCCATCACATATGTAACCATCCAAGAACACATTCGGCGTAAAAAGCTGCAAAGACGGCCCAAACTGGCAAGTCCTCAGTGAGTCAATGATGACATGGACAGAAGGCCAGAGCAAGTTTAAATATATTTTCTAGTCTATATATATATATATAGTACTGTTTGGGGTATTTTTTAAATATAAAGTATTTGTAAATGAGCAGACTTCGGGTTTTGTTATACCTGCTTATTTTTAATGTTTTAATGAAATATCTGTATTGACTGCATGATAGAGATACAGTAAAACTTTATAAATCCCCAAGGGGCAATTCATTTTTACAGTCTATGCCATCCATGTCATAAATAAATATACGAGTAACAACAACAATCAACCTCCACATGAACATCAACGTCAACATGGCAGTGCCAACACAAGCATAGATCAATGATTTGTTTACAATAGCCCAATGGCTGAAGAATCATGATCATATCACCGTATTATTTACTGCCATGTAAGCCAAAAAGCTTGGCGAGCCGCAGGAGGCTCACGACCTGTGCAGTGAGTAACACTGGTCCAGTGCTTCATGCTGGGTCAGGGGGAGGATCAAATAGATGCTTCACTTCTACAGCGTCAGAGGTGCACCCTCCTTTGTAATTACCATAGTTCGGACTATACCAGATAATAGAAAAAATAAATAATGTGTATGAAAACAGGATAAATAAGGGAGTGAAACTTGAATGTAGTTTATTCAGGAGTTAATATTCCTTGAACCAGTAGCACTGTACGGTGCGCCTTGCAAAAAGACAAGAAATTGGGTTCAGTACAGTGTTAAGAACATTGTATTTCTACTGTCAAGTGATTTGCGGAAATAAATATAACTGAAAGCCAGTGGGAGCATATGTTATTATCACAGATCTACATTTCACTGGGATGACAGGGTGGCAACGAGCCAGCTATTTTGGAGTATTGGATCAGTGTTTTATATTTAGGTCAATACATACAAATATATACGCTAAAGATAAAACAAGCTTTCCACCTTTATTGTCAAAAGAATGTTGTATATTACCATTTTAAACTTAGGCATGGTCAATCTTTATGGTGCAGTAGATTCAATGTTCTGCCAGGTAGCCAGATGGTTTCTGTTTCTGTCTGTGGTTCCCTGATAAGTGTGAACATATCTGTATGACATTTATCAGATGAGATAAGATAAGGAAGGACAAGATGAGACAAGATCATATTGACGTCCAGGGGTGAAATTCAAGTGTCAGAGGTAAATAAAAGAGTACAATTTTAATTTAAAAGCTATTACATGAAAATATCGTAGACCAGTTGACCATTTGAAGGGTATTTTACAAATGTGATATTTGTCACATACAGCTGTTGCCTAATTGGTTGCGCTTTGGAAGGTCAGTGCTGAGAGGCCGCTTGGACGCCATCGCTATCAGAAAACAATGGCACAGCCAGTATAGAGTGATTTTACCACTGATCATGTGTTGGTGGCTTCTGAGATGTGAGCAGTGAGTGTGACAGGTTGGCTGAGTAGGAGTGGGTTAGGTGTGGGTGTGGGGGGGTCACAGCTGGCTTAGGCTGTGGTCACAGTTGCTCTCATGGTAGTGGGCACAAGTGAATGCCTGAAGCTTGGCATTTTGCTCTTTGGTAGGATGAGCTGGTGGCTGAATGTGCAGTCCATCTGCCACAGTTCATCATCGAGCGGGTGGGAGGGGTTATTCAGGACAGTGTCAATCATGTCCATCCTCCTCCTCTCTGCCACTGCCTACAGACTGTGCAGTTCCAGCCAGACCACAGAGCTGGACTTCCTTACCAGTTATCTGGCATCACCAGCCTTGATGCAGCCTCCCCAACACACTATAGCCAAAAACTACACTGCACTGACCACCACTGACTTTCAGCAGCCTGTTGCACACACTGAAGGAGCTCTGTTTCCTCATAGGAAGGGTATTTTTGTCTGATCAGTTTAGGTTTGTGTTGATTTGGACCCCAAAGTGTGTATGAGTTCACCATCTCTACCTATTCTCCTTGGATGATACCCAGGGCAGGGGGCTTCCAGCTGCTACAGCATGGGTCTCAACCATTTATTTTTTAGGTTTTGTTGATAAAAGCTTCAAGTTATCGACAACTTAAGAGAAACAACTTATTGCACTACGGTCAATATTGCAGAGAAGTCAGCGGTGTTTTTTTTTGTTAGTTGTTTAAAATGTGGATACGGTACATTTTGAAATGTAGCTCCAACTGTTTTTTGACAAATGCAACTTTATACAGTTTTTTTTCAGGGCCTAAAGAGGATTGCCATTACAATTAATATACACAATTTATGTTTTCATTATTCGAGAAATCCATACTGTATTGAGTGATATAGTTAGTTAGTGGTCTAGTTTCAGTCAATCAACTCAATAGTTAGCTACATTTCCGGGGAGTATAAATATATCTTCTATAATCAGAATACCAGATTAACTTAAAGAACCATACTTGGTTTTGTAGTTTTTAGCAAATCAACTTTAAAGGAGACATAGTAAGCTCATTTTCAGGTTCATACTAGTATTTTCTACTAGAACATGTTTCCATGATTTAATGTAAAAAAAACACACATTATTTTCCTCTTTCTGTCTGAATATACCTGTATCTGTCTGACACTCCGTTTTAGCGCCTATCTCTTTAAGCCCCCCTCCCGTAAGCCCAGTCTGCTCTAATTGGCTTGCAAGTAAAATATGGCATACCTTTGCAAAGGTAATTCTCAACACGTAGGTGGAGATACTCAGATGGGGGACAGTTTATTCCAATGAGCCTGCATGTAAAATAGGAAGGGGAGCTAAATTTGAATGGCTTGTTAAACCCTTTTTCTGATCTAAGTAGCCCACAAACAACTGTCTGGGTTGTCTTATTACACAGTATATGGGCTGGTAGGCACTGCAGATACTAAATATGTATGTGCACCAACACTGAACAAATGAGTTTTTCATATAATGTCCCCTTTAAAGTGCTCATATTATGCTTGGCTTTTTCCCCTTTCATTTATTGTGTTATATATCTTTTTTTATGCACGTTACAGGTATACAAATAAAAAAGCCCAAAGTTCACCCCAAAGGGACTTACCATCTCCAACAGAAACCACTGTTCACAAACTGCCCCAAAAAGCTCTATTGTAGTCCAGCGCGTCACTTTGTAACACACGTTATAATGCTCACCTAGCTGCTAGCGTAGCACGCCATAATGAGCGCTTTAAGATTTACAAAATTTGAAGCAGATTAATATATATATATAATATATGCTGAGAGTAACACTAATGGAGCTAGTCTGTTTGTGGAGTCTGAGTTAAGAGGACAATATTATCACAAATATTTCATGATATGTCCTCCATTAAATTGCATACTTTCTGCTGCTGCCGTTTTAAAATTTAATTAATTTTGCTTTAAAAAAAGAAAGAAAAAAGATTCCCACCTTCCAAGCAGCCACCCGGTTTTCTTTATTTTACTATGCTACCTCTCAAGTCTTTAAAATATGCTTAGAATATGTAATCTATCTGACTTTTATTAATCATGTGTTACAGCTGGGTGGTAATACATTGGGATCATTGTAAAAACTATTGTTGTTGCACAATGATGTTCACAATTGTGTCTTCAGATCACAGAGTACACAAGCTCTGATTAAACAATCTAATATCCAGCATGCAAAAATTATCCAATTAACCTACACATTAACATTTTGGCCCACCTGAATCAATTTTTATTAGAGCTGGCACAACAAGGTTAGATATAAAAGCAAAATGACTAATGTTTCCTATTAACATTGTTTTCTCTATGTAATTTGAATTTGTTTGTCATTTGTCCTTGATCAATGGGCTGAAACATGCGCTCCAAGTGCAGTGGGGGGGAAATTCTTTCCACTTCAGAGATATCCTGATTTGCTTACCTTACAAACTAGAATTTCATTACTTATTCTGGAAGCGCATCTTCCCAAACTCATTCACAGGGGTAAAAATATACTGTTAAAATTAATAACTAAACTTGATTAAACAAAGAGACATTTGCAGGAACCTAAAATAATTCCCTTTTGCCAAGCCACTTAGTGAGGGCACCATCAAAAATTAACTTCAAATATAACTTGGAACAAAATAAGAACAGTAGGACACTGAGTGAGTTTATCTCCACGATTGAAACCAGTGGTGTTCCTTTGGACCATGAAATTGTCATTTGTTCTGCAAGCGTTACATCAAATGAGAGTTCAGGGCTATGCCAGGACTGTTCGTTGCTGCTGAGCTTATTTTAACTTGTTATCTGATAGAATCTCCATGGATAATTATATTTGGCTCAGATAGACAGGTAGAGAATGCAGGCAAACACATGCTAATCCAGGGTTGTGTCTCCATAAAACGCAAGAGGAAAAACAATGGCGTCTATCTACAGAGCTGGATGAAAGTCACAAAAACGCAGATTCATCATGCATGATGAATCCTCACATGTGATTGAGAGTGTACTGTAAGTGTAACTGCATTTCAGCATGTTTTAATAATTCAGCATGTTTTCATTTCGGTGCCTACTGCATGTGTTTGTGCAAGTAAAAGCTTTTCAGTTTGAGTGCATGTCTGCATGTTTCTGTGTGTGTGATGAGCATTACACAAAAATAATGTAACCAGTATGAGAGATTACATTCTGTGACTTGCTTAAAACCATTAGGGAGGGAGAAAAGACGACCAGGCAGAGGGGATTACTCTGGGCTTGAACGTGAAAGCGGCAGAATACAGTGATGGGAGGGGGGGAACAAGGGCGACATTGAAAGTGTAGCACCGACAACAGCACTAGCAGGAGATCAGGTTAAAGAGGGTGGCAGAGCGCCAACTAATTGTTCTAGAAAGAGGACAAAACAGAGACAGAAAGAAAAGAGGGATATAGGAAGATTATGACATAGAGGGAGTGGTAAAAGTACAAATACAGCAGAGATTCCATCTTGCAAACAACAAACTAAGGGCCTTTGCCACCAACAGCTTCCTGCCTTTGATGTATACTGCATTTAGGTAGCACTGAGGAGCAGGAGAGTGGTAGTGTTTGTGGTGAGAAAGCCAGAAGAGAAGAAGAACAAGCCATCAGCATTATGAAAAGCATCAGACCCAGAGGCCTATGGAACAGCCACTTTGATGACGCTACTGTTTGCTTCACGTGGGTGTGGTGGTGGTGGAAGTGGCATTGTAATGAAAGGAAGGGGTAGCAAAGTAAGTATATGTAGCCAGGCTGTAGAAGCCAACCCAAAATTAACAGAAAAAAAACAAACAAGAAATGCAAATCAAACAAATAAAAGACATACAATTAAGCTGTACACCCAGCAGGCATTCCATTCAGCCAATTAATAAATTTAACAAGATGGAAGAAAGGGTTTCGGCTCAGGTTAGTATGAGGCAGCAAACCTATTTGCTGATTTGGTATACAGCATGGTGACATACTGACCTGGGCTTGAGACAGCACTAGTGGTGGTGGGTTCAATAATTGCTACAGGGGAGGAGAGGGGGGAAGGGGGGAGGGGGAGGGGGAGGGAAAGAGGACATTCACGTATTATTAACAGAATGGAGACGTAAAATAAAAATGCATGCAAGGACAAAAGAGGGAATGGATAAAAATCCTCTCCATGCATTAAGGACGTTGTCCCTGTAAGAAGATGCAACCTCTACATGCTCATAAAAACCTTGTATCCCCCTCAGTTGACTTGCATGGGTTACTGCTGAGACAAAAAAATGAGGGGAACTTAGGGAGCTGGGACAGCTCCAAAGCACTAAAGGGGTTTTGTGATTGGGTGAAAAACTTTTATCACACTTCTGGTATGCTCAACAACTGGCACTTTCTTCATTTAATATCCTATTTTTTAGGCTGGATGAACTGACTAAAGAATGAGCAAAAAAAGAGAACCTTTACTTTGCCTTTGATCCCTCTTTGGACGGAACTCAAGAGTCCCAATCTGATTACCTTAAGAACTCATGTCAGGCTGAGCCACTGGTGGAATAATGTCAAATCCAGAAATGTTCAGTCCAGTGTGTCAAACTATAAAAACTGAGTGTATTCACCGAAGGACAGTAGCAAACATCTCTTCTTCACTTTCAAAGTGTATGAGTAAAATGTCCCAATAAAAGTAGACCTTATATTTAGTCATATTAATGGTAAAGATGTTTCTAAAAATTTTGTTATGAAAGGATCCAAACTTTTTTAGAAAAGAATGGATTTGTTGTAGACTTATGAGGGATGCAAAGAGGTAAATAAAAGCAATATAAATGATTTTTCTGACAAAAACTAGCCAATAACTAGCCTAACACTTACAGTAGATGTTGATAATGTATATAACAATTCCTTTGATTACTGACTCTTAAAAGCTTAAAGGTCCCATGGCGTGACAATTTTACTTTATGAGGTTTTTTAACATTAATATTCATTCCCCCAGCCTGCCTGTTTTCCCCCAGTGGCTAGAAATGGCGATAGGTGTAAACCGAGCCCTGGGTATCCTGCTCTGCCTTGGACAAAATGAAAGCTCAGATGGGCCGATCTGGAATATTGCCCCTTATGAGGTCATAAGGAGCCAGGTTACCTCCTCTTTCTTTCATGGGTGCTCATTGTGGTACTGGCTCTAGTGAGTGTATTCTGCACCAAAGCTGAATTTTGGGAAAGAGACTTCATATATGGTATTAGGGGACCACTAAGATCCAAAGAAGCATCCAAAAAGCAGCATGTTATGGGACTTTTAAAGCTAAATCCCGTTCTGCTGTGGAGCATCTATTATTTAATGATGCTATGCTACAAATATATCACTGTAATGTAAACATTATTGCCCATTTGATCTGAAGTTTGAGACAAATAAATAAATAAATAGCATGGCTTTCTGTTTGGTAAACAAGCACTTAATTCAAGATAAGCTGTCGCCAGCTTTGAGCACTGACTCACTCAGGGAGCAGAATCCGTGATCTGTGGCAAAGCAAAGCTTTACCATGAGAGCTCAACCCAAAGTAATGCGCTGGTAGGACTCATAGGGCTCTTTTCAGCTTTGTGTTTATGGCAGTTACAATTGTAGCTCAAAAACTAGTTATGCTTCTCAGGAAAGGTAAAACCCCACCTTCTTCTAGAAGGCTTCTAAAGGAGCTTATCTTTCACAAGGTAAACCATGGCAGCCATGATTAAACCTCACACCTTTTCACAAAAAAATACCACTTGGCCATGCAATAGTGCAGAAGCCTACTTTAACTCTCTATTTTAATCCATTCACGTGGAAATTCAATAGGGCCATTTCATGTGTGGGGCAAACGGGTGCACTGTTTTCCACACCATGCTCTCAATCTGTGCTCTATGTGCCGCTTTTTAGAGGTGCTCTAACAACTGTGAAATGACTGTGTTGCTGTTTAGAAAGCCACTGTTATGCCAACAACAATAAAGCATTTGCTTTCATTTGATTTCATCATTCTTTTTGATGGAGAAATTGTGTAGGAATCAGTATTCATACGTGATATGATATGCCTTTTCCCTTGGTGTATTGGTGGGGAAATGGTTGAATTCATCTTTTCTTCCACAAATGTTTGACTTTAAGTACTCCTGGGGGAGCCCATATGTGAAGACAGTTTCTTTTTAAGTTCTTTCTTTAAACAGGCAGGCAGGTGCAATCTGATTAATACTTGAGCATGAATTCCCCATTGAATCATTTCATGAGCTCTCAGACACTCGTCCGTTACCGTGGAACATAATTTGACATGCCCCCTCTCCAACATAGCTCCACAAACTTGGCTCTTTCTCTCATTCAGAAGAGCAACGCATCATTCACCACTGTACTGTATGTGGCAGTCGACCTTGCACAGCCTGCTCACTTGCAAGATGAAACACATTAGTTTTCACACAGCTATTTCATTTCATGGATTGCTATTCTCTTTGTTCTCTGCAGATGGGACAATGCGAGAGATTTATAGGACATGATTTGTAGGAATCAGTGTTCATGTGGGGCCCTGCTCAGTTTAGCTCAACACATGCATAATGAGGAGTTAATACTGAATATTAAGACTCAGAAAGCTACTGTACAGTATGTGAGGGTCCTTAAGATGAGGCGTGTTCAGAGTTGTATTTTCACAATAATAGAGACAAGGTAGCAAGCTAATAAAACAAAGATCTAAAAGAAGCATGCAGCAAAGAGGCAAAATGTCTTGAACATTTCCATCTGTAGAGTATTTGTGCCAAAACCCAGCAACTCATAAATTGTCTAAGTCTAACTTCACTGCTTTGAGTGCATTATCAAATTATTCTTCATACACGGACACATTGTTTTTGTAAACTCTAACTCTTAACTGTAAGCTGTTCTATTTTACGGTTTTCTAACTGATCCCTCCATGATGATGGAAGAGTTAGTGTTAAGTACTGTGTTAGTTTGTGATCCAGCAAATTACTTATTCTTCCTATGTCCTTTTTTTTTTAATGCTGTCCAGAGAGTGTATCATCCTGTGAGCATCCACTGGGCTCAGTCATCCAGGGATGAGCCTTCCTAGCAGTGTATCTGGCCTCATACAGGAGTCGGTGAGGGTGGGTGGGTATGAAGTCCATTGCCCGCTGGGCTGCAGGAAGAACACTGCTACAGCACCAAATATGTCTTTATCGCAGTGAGACGGGAAAATGTTAATGGCTTTTCTGATTGCCTAAATATGGAAATACAGGCATTTGAATGAGGTAAATGGCACAACACTGTAAGGGTGCTTTTGGGGAAAATAAAGGACACTACAACCTCTCCATGTTAAATTTATTCAGCATATTTTAATAGGTGACTATCTGAATGAAGACACCACAAACCTAAATAAAATAATCCATTGTGTTCATCTTAAAACACTGAACAACAATCAGAAAAACATGAACATTGCCATGATCCAGCTGGTTTCAGGACCAATGTAGAACAGCATGCTAAAACCTGCCCAATCTCCACATGGCTTCAATATCATTTCCATGCACGTTAAGCTGCAATCACACACCAACATTTCAGGTTTCACCTTTAGCTCCCATTTTCCTGCACCTCTACTTTGTGACTCAGGTACAATCACACGGTATGGGAACAAACAACATCATCAACAACAATGGCAGATGAGAAGACATGTCGAAATGACAACTTACACATGCAATGATTGATAAGTGTGACAAACGAACACAGCGTTTGTTAACCAACTAGCCAGCAGTGTCTCTCTTGCCTGAGGAAGGCTGAGCAGTGAAAGTGAGAGAGTAACTCTTTTTCTTTTTCTCCCCCATCGTTCTCTTCCGATTACTGCCTGGGGAGGGTAGGAGGAGAGAGAAGGAAGGAGGAGGAAATGAAGGCAGAGGTATAGGCGCAGAAAAATCTCCTCCAGGGCTAAGCTGAGGTGGGCTGGGGGATAAGAGCTTGACCAATTAAGCTGGAGGACTCCTCAGAAAATTGAAGTGAACAGCCTCAGTCTTTTCATCGCAGTTCACTTCCATCTAGCACATGAAATGGGAAGTTGAAATTGGGATTGCCAGTTTGGTGATTGTTATACCTCAGCTAAAATCATCACAAGGTGTTTGTGTGTGTGTGTGTGTGTGTGAGTGAGTGTGTGGTGTATATATAGTTTAGTCAGGAACACTCTTGTCATAGATTTAACAATTTTTTTAACAAATGGAAATACAGTTATGTTTGGTGTTGAAGGCTCCGCTATAATAAAGCTCCCTGGATCAGCGAGTACAATGCTGAAACCCACCTGTATACAAGAGTGGGCCCAAATCAAGACATTAGAAATCATTTTAAAGTCGTGTTAATACTCTAAACTAGGAGAGTGGCACTTACACTTGTAGCTCAAAAGAGTGAGGCTCCCTACTCAGTAAGGAGTAGGGAGACATTTAAATCTACCGGCTCAATGTGAGAATGGCTGTGATTGGTTTGTGACTAATAGAAATTCAATTAGTGAGCATATGACTTCCATGTCCTGCACGAACTAACGCATTGCTTAATTATATAGGTGTGCTTGTCAGAAACACAACATTAATACTTTACAAACACTAGCGGGGACAGCTTGTTAGTTTAGTTTAATAAATTCACGTGTACTAGCAACAAACTCTGTGTATCCAAGAACAATTAAATCAGTGTAAATGACGTTAGATCAGACTTCTGTTGTAGATTATTACGTTTCCAGTGTTGCGGCTCCAAACCGTAACGTTAGTTGGGCCAGACGGACCCCTTGTTTCTTTAGGCTAACTATATTAGCTTTAGCCTGGCTGGTAGCAGGAGTCCGCGGGGGGAAATGGCCGGGACGTTGTTATTATGTTGCATTAATCAGGTGATTTAGTTCATATTTGCAGCAAACATAAAACACTGACTGCTGTAGCTTCACTGACTACCCATCGAAAACTATGCGCATCACTGTGTCATCAGCAGCTGATGCCTACGGTATTTTTCTACACACGGAGAGCCTCACTTCTCATAACAATAAACCCCGTCGGACTAACGTCACATACACACATTGCCCACATGGCTACCTCTCTTAAAGGGGAAGGGTCAGCCGGTAATAATCATGTGAAAGTTTACTTTTCTATCAAGTAGCAAAAAAGGATTAGAGTCAACATTGCAACGTCCTGCAATGTGACTTTCGCGCATGCGCACATCGCAATGTGGATGCTAAAACACAATATCGTTTAGCCCAAATAAATATCCAGTAATCTTTGAAAAATCCAAAAGGTTTTTCAGCAACACAAAATGTTAACACATCATTTTGTATGAAACTATATAAAATTGGAAAGATGGAAACATAAATACCAATAATAATAATAATAATAATAATAATAACAACAATACATAATTTTTAGTATTAATGTTATAAAACATTGTACAATTTGTACAACATTCAGAGTCAGTGCAAGGGGGCCTCCAAATTGCCCAAATTAGCTCCGGCTAATTTATGGCAATGACTATAATATGCACAGTGCCTAAATAAACTCAATAACTAAATCAACAGACAAAACAGCACATCATCTACTGTATCTAGTGATTTACTTAACTAACTCCTCCTTATGTATGGAATATCTTTCTTAGTGTAAAAACAAATGCACCTCTCCAGTTCGACACTGAGGGTTTTGTTCCACTGTCACTGCTGAGACAAGCTGACAAAAATCGCTATTATTTTCTTCTAAAGCTGATACCTATTACTTTGTTGTTACTGTAAAGCAATTCAGAGAAAACCTGTGTCTTATAATTGAATCAAACTGACTGAAAATAAATTATAGCAGAACTAGATATATGTAAGCTGTGGTTCAGTTGTAATCAGCTAAACACAAATATTCCACATGCAAACATATATAGAAGAACAAAAAGCCTCTAAAGTTTTTTCTACATGTACAGTATGCCATCAATCTTCAGCTTGTTACACATTTGTAACTGAACATTGGTTTAGCAGTGCAGACAGAAGTGTGACAAGTGCATATTCTACTGTAATATTTGTCAATTCACTGGGGACCCTGGGTATTGTGTTATTCAAAAAGTGTTCAGCTATAAAAAGTACACACACACACACACACAGCTTAAAGTGGTACTTAGCTGAAAGAGATCGCAGTCCTAAAACTAATAGTTTAACGGCACAAATACTCCACGTGGTCAAACACAATTGGCAGAGTTGAACTTAAACCAGCAGAGCAGTGTACAGTGAGGACACAACCATCCAACTCATTTAAAAAAATGCAGAAATTAGTCAGAACCTACTGAGGGTGGGAATCCTCACGATTCGATTCCGTTCTGATTCAGAGGCCAACGATTTGATTCTAAACCGATGTTCGATGCATCTCAATGCAACAATGTTTTTATGTATATTTCCATGAGTGATTTTAAAATTGTCACTCAGAGTTTGCTAATCACTTCCTAGACAATGCAGCGAGACAAAGCTTAGATTTTTACACATACCGTATTTGTCCCACACAAGTTTTAATGAAATGTTTTTTTTTTTCATGCTTAAGCCTTAAACATGCTTATGAAAGTCACCTTCTCTCAGTAATCTTCCATGTCAGAGGCTCAGTCATGTTTAAAGGTGGAGAATTGGCTTCTTAGAACATGAGGTGGTCAGATGTAATGTGATAAAGTAGATGAACCATTTTTGTGTGTTCTTTTTTCTGCACTCTTGCCTAAACTCTACGTTGTTGTACATTATCCCATCCTCTTTCAGTCACTCTATTTTACTTATCAGAGTCGAGCATCGAATCCTTCTGGAGGGAATCGCGATGCATCTAAGAATTGATTAGAATTTACCATGTCAGCATGTGCACAGAGCCAGAATGCAAATTCTGTTTTTCATCATTCTTTTATTTGAAATGGAAACCAAACAAGTGTTGTCTTCCAGTGGCCACTTTGGATGGAAAGCAAGTGGGTTTACTTTCCCTGAAAGAAGGCTTTCCAGAGTCACAGTTTGTTTCATCAGCAGTAATGGCAAACCTTTTTCTGGACTGATTCAAAGTGAAAAAAGAAGCATAAGGACCTGTCAACTTCTGAATCTTGTCAAGAGACTAATGAAACTGAACCCTGAATGCTTCAAATTTCAGTTTACATTTAATCTTTTAATACAGTGACTTCAAGAAGGCTTTTTGAATAGGAATGTGCCCAACTTGATTTTCTTCTTTGTCTATGTCAGCTACCATAACGTTAGCCAAATAATATACTGTAATATTTAACTTTGTTTTCAAGATATTTCTCTATCTGCTTGATTTGTAATTGTTTTATTTATTTTTAATTTTATTTTTGTTATTTAGTTATGTAAGCAGATAATTCTTGTATTTCTTTTCTTTTCTGTATATGTCAAGGAATGTTTTAATATTGTCTGATTAAATGTTGTTTTTTACCCCTGGAAGACTAGCTGGTCGTCTAGGCATCAGCTAATGGGGATCCTTATAATACATACAAATACTAAATACCGTGCAGTGCAATGGAAACATCAAAAGAAACTACTGTATACATACATAAATACTCAATTCCTTCACTGAAAACCATCCACATTGTGTTGCCACTTAAAATTCACCTTGATGTATGAGGCTCTATCAAATATGCATACCCTTTCCCCCTTCCCATCTTGCTCATCAATAGCTATTGACTGGTTCTAAAATAGGAATCCAAAGTCACCCATGGTGAAATCTAACCTCTGGGTTTTGTTATTTGCGTCAACATAACGGTGAGAGTGCACTGCGACGATTGCTTGCCATTTCTCATTAAGAGCGACAGCAGAATTGGCCGCTCTTCCATAAGTGGAGATCATGAACGAGAAAAGGAGGGAAGAGAGACGCTGTGTGTGTGCGAGAACAAGGGTGATAGAGAAGAAGAATGAGAGATGGGGGAGGGGGGGGGGGGGAATGAGAGTAAGAGAGTGAGATAAGAGAATCAGAGAGACAAAGCCACGATAGAAAGACAGACAAAGAGATAAAGAGAGGGAATGGAAGAGAGAAAAGTTAGGGGTGGCAGCACAGGAAGCTCCCTTCTCTGACTTTTCTGAGGGTTTCTTTGCCGCTCTGCCTTTGAGGCCTCGCTTGTGTCACATTAAGATCATCCATATGAGGATCTGAGACAAGCCTTTGATGTTCTTTGTGCATACACAAACAGGAGAGTGGAGTGCTCCTTTGACAACTGCCAACTCTACGGAAATATCTTTTGTATTCATAGTCTCTGGCATGCTAGGGACAATGTTATCATCAGAGGGTGCAGCACAAACTGGTGAATAATTTAATTCACCTGCTCATATTTCATCACTGAATACATTAAATGGATTTTTTCCTGCAAATACTTACTCTAAAATGTTGAGGAAAATATGTCCATGCTTTTTTTGCTGGTTGTACAGGTACAGAGGTTGTACAGGTACAGAGGGTGGACAAAATAACTCAAATGCCTAACAGTGTAGACTTAGAAAAAGTGGTGCTCTTGAAGAACTTCATTTGTGTAGATGGATATTGTAACATTATTTGAGAAGGAAAAGTGTCTTGTTCTTTTAACAATTAAAGTGGTTGAAAGCCATTTCCTATAGAGATTCAAAGATGGGTACATACAGTGAGTGGGGTGGCTGTGGACGACAGACTCTGAAATGTGTTAAAAATGAGAGGAGAGAAGTTTCCTTTTTTTAAATATATATGATATATCCCTGTCTGTGCACCATGATCCAAAAACTTTGTATTCCTGGTCTGTTAATTTACCTGTTAAGAACATGAATAAGCCTTAGGGCCTTTTTAAGGTGTTTTTATGTGGTTTGATAATGTTTGTGTTTTGAGCATCCCTGATATAATGGGCCCATTATACTTTCATGATCAGAACTCAAGAAATGGAGGCTTTGTAGACTCAAACCCATCTGAAAAGATTGAAAGAAGAGATTCAATCTCAAAAAAGAGATAAGAAGATTGCATTACATCCCACAACCTGTTCCAGTGCTCAAGGGTCAATCACCTCCTCATACAATTGCATATGCCTTTGTGTGATGGCTTTCTTATCAAGCTTTTTTTTAAATGATTTAACCCATAAATTACTAGCTTTGTTAAGCTCACAATGTACAATTTGTTCTTGGGCTGTGTCACAGAAGTTTCAATGCGGTTTTGTGTTTTTCTCCTCAAGGGCCCATTGTACTGTAGTTGTTATGACTGCTTTATCTACTGTTGGTAGAGTGTTGGTAGCAACGTATCTCTCCAAATACATATGAAGTCCACCAACCCTGACCAGGAAGATCAAATACAGCCAGAGGCTCAAACCATCTGCCCAAGATCTAACCCCGTCTGTGCAGGCAACCTAACCAACTAGAATAAGTTGCTAGTGCACTGACATGGACATGAACCCTCACTGGCTTCCCTCCACTGAGTAATTGGGTTTGTTGGAACTGCTGGTCCCACTGCCTCAGGATGGAACCTGGATTTTTGCCTTGATGGGCCAGTGTTCTGTGAAAACGTAGTCTTAGTTTCGGGGTGTTACGCAAATAACCTAATCCTGCAGTCTATCTGGTTCCTTTGTAAGGATCATGTTCTTTGATTTTTCAAGTGCATTAACACCATCCAGCCCCTCATACTGAGAGACAAGCTTGTAAGTATAGGGGTGGCCCCTTGACCACCTGGATAATGGACTACTTAACATCAAGGCTGCAGTTTGTCAAGCTGGGGAAGTGTGTTTCTGGGTTGCTAGAATGCAGTACGGGGCTCCACAGGGGATGGTTCTGGCTCCGTTTCTGTTCACTTTGTATACATCTGACCTTAAGTACAACTCTGAGTCCTGGCACATTCAGAAGTGCTCAGATGATACGGCTGTTGTGGCATGTGTGAGAAGTGGACGGGAGGAGGAGTTCAGGGTACATGCAATAGGAACTGACGCCTCCTGAACACCACCAAGACTAAGACATGTTTTATCAGACTGTGGTGGCAAGTAGACAAGAAGAGGCGACTCAACAAACTGGTCAAAAAGGCCAGCTCAGTGCTGGGGAGAAGAGTAGACTCATTAAGAACTGTGGTGGAGGGGCGTGCAGTTTGTTAAATGCACGCCATAATGGGTAATGACAACCACCCCCTCTACAAAGTCCTGGCTGGAAAGAGGAGCAGTTACAGTAAGCGACTGCTCTCGCTGCACTGTGGGACAGAGAAGTTCTTTTCTCTGCTTCCCTTCATAGTTGTCAGACTCATCTACCAATCCGTATAGAACTGGCTCAGGTCTGCATTGCACCAGCTCTTAATTATGCTGTTAAAGTTTTAGAATGCTGGGGAACTTACTTCCTTTGACATACTGAGTTCCTCTCTCCTCTCCCTTTCCATCTGTGTGCATCCATGTCCCAGAAATACTTGTTACTAACCTAGCTCTGGGGAGCGTATTCCCCAGAGCCCTTATGTTTTCTGTCGCCCAGCAGTTTTCCTTGGATTAAGGAGGCACCTAAATCATGGTTGCAGCAGTCGCCGCGGTCCTGCTCCATGCCCTGCTATGCCCTGCTACAACTTGCTATGCTCTGCATTGGCCTGCTACATCCTGCTACAACCTCTGACGCCCTGCAGTGCCCAGCTACACCATGAACTACTATAACTACTATTTCTAGTCATAGTTCCATTATCTTTATTGTGACTATTATTGCCACTGTTCATTACACCCCCAACCGGCAATGTCAGACGCCGCCTACCAACCGCCTGGGTCTGCCTGAGGTTTTTCCCTAAAAGGAAGTTTTTCCTCGCCACTGTCGCACTAAATGCTTGCTCTTGTGTGTTCTAGACCTACTCTATCTAAGTGTCTTGCGATAACTCTTGTTATGATTTGATACTATGAATAAAAGTGAATTGATTTTGAGATCCTTTGTCCCTTCAGCCACCAGGCTTTTTAACACCACCTACGGGGGTGGGGGGCCCTATTCTGTTCTATCGCTGATGAACCAGCAGTATAGCCTCTGAATATTTGGCCTCTTTTGATGACTGTTAGATGCCTCATTGCGTGTTGATCGTATTTGTCCAGTACACATGCAGATGTAGACTTCAAAAGCAGACACACACCACACAGCCACTCCCACATACAGACTTTGCAACCATAAAAGACAATCAACATTTATAAAACTGATGACTAGGAAATGAGGAACCACTTCTACTGGTGATGTGTGGGCACCCAGTTGCATCACTTTAGCTTTTTGTATGTATACCAAGAATGCTGCAGCAAACATGAAAACACTTCTCAAGGGCACAAACCCCCAATGACATCCACAACACTCTTTCAGCCCTCTCACTCTCCACCACTCCAGTTAGCCACAAGCAGATATAATGACAACTTACGGATGAGAGGCACACTGGCATTAGCCGTCCCTAGCTTGTTGGAGGCAACGCATGTGTAGTTCCCGTAACGATCCTCTGTCATGTTGGTCACTGTAAGGACTGATCTGGAGCTGAGGCTCTTGATGTCGATGCCTTGACCCTTGATAATCCTGTAAAAAGAGCACAATCACAACAAATGAAGCTTGCATTTCTCACCCATACACAAAGTATCAGGGGGCGGAGGAGCATGAGTCAAAGACGGTACAAATGTTTGTCATCCTTTAGTGGATCTTCAGATTGTACAGCACTTCATCACCCTCTTCAACCCATCTATCTATCCCTTGGTCTGTCACGTCTGCCTTGGAGAGCTTCTTTGAAGGACTGAGAGGGGAGAGAAATGACCCAGAGATCAACCAGCTGGGTGCCACTTGACATGTTGTTCATCGCTGTGTTGCAGGTGCAGGAGGATTATAATAAATCTTATTCCAGTTGTGCCTGGCATCTGTGCTGTGACATTGACAAATGTTTAATTGTTTACTTTGGTGGTCGTGATGATCTTTAACAGCCTGTAGAGATTAAAATTCTGTCTATAACAGCATATGCTTTGCATCCTGATTGTGAGCTTATTGTAGATATTAAAACTGAGTTTGTTTTCATTAGTGTGGTTCATGTTACTGCTACAGTTTCACATCTGGCATTATAAACCATAAAATAAATCTTCCACATTGTTTCCTTCTTGGCCTTGCTGCTGCTCCCACGGCAACCTCCACAAATGTTAGCTCAACATTCACTGATAATCTTGACGGGAATCTCGCCTCTTTGCTAGTTCAACATCAAACTAGTCAAGGCTCCCCTCTGTCATGGTGAAATAAACACCCCCCACCCCTGTATATGCACACATAAACACTCACCCACTCCCATTGAAGAATGAAAGCAGTGACACATCAGGAGAAAGATTTGGTTGTCTAAACTGTTACACAACTTATGATTGAGACAAACTGGCAGCAACGCTACACTGATAGTATGGCTGCAATCAACACAGAACCAAAATTAGAAGTGACCTCACACAGTAAATGGGCAATGGAGTAGTCCCAGTCAGTGTTAATGTTGTACAGACACAACACATGTTCTGTGCTTAAGACCTCCTTCTAATGTCCTTTTTATGATGAGGAGTGAATGAAGAAATCGCCACTCAGCCATGTAAGAAGTTGCAAAAGGATTTAAGTCCTTGAATTAAGTAAAGACTAGAATCATGTCAACTTGCCTCCTTAGCAATTTGAATAAATTGAATCCACCCCATAATTACAATTAGCACAGTGTGAGTTGATGATTGAAATTGTACTCACCAGGAGTAGTTAAATGATGGGTAATGGGGGTAATTTGGTTTTTAAATTCAAGAACTGACACTTGAATCTAGACTGATTGATGTATGTGCCGCAAATGATTTAAGCCAGTTGCCAGCAAACATTTTATCAGGATGCAAGGTGAGGACAAGGCACAAATGACTCTTGCAGGAACATTTATGTGGGCTCTCCCTGGAGGACCAATAGCAGAAAAATAAATGCATTGTTTCTGGGGAAAAGCAAACATATTAAAACCATACCTTTCCTATCACATATTCACAATTGCAAACAAGTATGACCTAATAATTGTTGTCAGCATGGAAGACTTTAGTTCAAAGTCTAACTTTAAACATCTTTAAAAGCCCTGCAAACCTCACCTTTAAACCAACCACAACCATCCTAAGCTTAGGATAAAGCCTGACATTCGGCGCCTGATGTCAGGCTTTATCCCAACAATGTACATCAGTTGAGCCAGATCACAAAATAAATCATTTGGAAATGTGTTTTTAATGTCAGCAAATATTTCTTAACAATATCAAATGTGGCTAAAGAACAGACTGCTTTATGACCCTTAACTTCTGAAACGCTTGAGCCAAGATGAGCTATGATGTCTGCTGTGCAACAGAAATGCATCTGCATCCAGTGGACATCTGAGTGATGCCACCAACACACTTTATCAAGACAGGTCATACAGTCAAAGGGCCCACCTTTTTTCACCTTTGTACCACTCGAATGTCGGAGAGGGCACAGCAGCTGCCTCGCACCTTAGCAGAGCTGTGCGTCCCAGACCAACTCCATGGCTTTTCATCTCATGGATAGATGGGGCAACTGGAGAAAACAGAGAGACATTGCAGGGTCAAACATACCAGTCAAAAGAAACATCTGTGTTATCACTAGCAAAAGGGCAATCCAAAGGATAATGATGCAAACCACTGATGAAGGAGGGTTGTTGAGTCAAATAAAATTTGATTGACTGATTGTTGAACTCTAAAATGACAACCTCTGACATCTTGGTCAGTGCACACATTACTTTGTGTAAACTCAACACTCAGAGTCCACAGAGGTGGAGTTGGGAAGAGGGCATCCATCCCCAATGTCTGAAAAAGAAATGAATTGCACTGCATGGTGATAAATGGCTTAATGGAAGTTCAAAGACTCAATGGCACCGGCAGGTTCTGTGAATGCAAAATGAGGCTCCTTTCATGTGCTGAAATGTGGTGTAAATCTCTTTAGCAGTGTCATGAAAGTAGCTTTACATATGGACGGTTTCTGAGGCAGCCCAGTCCTTTTGTACTTCAAATATTTACTCTGCTTAGTCTTGAAAGAAATTAAATTAATGAATTGAAATGATTTAGACAGTATCATTGTGTTAAATACAGCATGGATGAAGATCGAAATGTTTCATGCAATGGCCATTGTCCGAGAAATGCTGAACTCATAACCTGTGGACAAACAAAAATGACCCTCTTTAAAAGAGTAAGGACAACATGTGATTGCTGTAAGTAGCACTGTACACACAGCTCAATGCATACAGTGACTTCATGACCACTGGTATTATCATGACTGCTTGACTCACCACAGCCTGACAAATAGCAAAACCGCTCTATACACAATCAGATGCACAATCACTCTACATAAAATACAAGCAAAATTACTTGTGCCCTTCATACAGATTCTGGTTAAAAGCCTATGATACATGATACACTTTTAGAGTCTGTCCTGCAGCTAGCAGTAAATTGCCAAACCATGTCTGAAACTATTAATATTCCTGACAATGAGCCTAAAAGAGTGACCTGTCAATCCAAACTGTAGCCTGTATCCAGTGGGGGAGCTTGGCCAAGCGCCTGCAAACCTTTCCTTTCAATTGCATTTGGAGATGTTCCTAACAGACATTATGGACTGATGCAGCTTTAGACACAACCCCAAGATCCTAACTTACATCAAACTCCACAAACGGCAAACAATGACCAATTAACCCAATGAACATGTCTGAATAAGATAGTTTTGATGTGAATTCCAGGTAGCCAAATGCTTCATTACAGCATATATGTTTATTTTTGTGAGATAGACATACTGCCAAGCTGTGAAAGTCTGCATAGTGTGGATAGATAAGGTGGGATGTAACAGATCTGTGCAAGGTCAAAAAGATACATGTGAGCATTTGTACATGTGGCGTATGATCATGTAAGAGAGGCGCACTGAGGTGACAGTGCGCTCTGTGATGATGGATGCCCTTCCACCAACCTTCTTCTGCATCCTAATGAGCACCTTTGCATGAGTCATGAAGTTGATTTTCTGTCCTTGCATATTTGTGCCAATTATACAGTTATTCCCTCTCTTCTGTTGCTCGGCTGAATAATCCGAAGGACTTGAGAAAGTGAATCAAGTGATGGGTTTTGCTTGGGCTTTTCCTGTTCATATATCACTGTATGAAATGCTGATGCCATGCTGGGGGGTATTAGTAGACCTTGACTGGTTGTATTTGCTGGCTGTGTGTGTGTATGCTGTGGGTGTTTGTACCCTGTGTCTATGAAACATTTAAACTCAAAGTATTATACTAAGTAAGTAACACTTTTCTGGCTTCAGAAACTCCAAAGATTGCTTCAGACCTGTATGTATTTTAACCGCAACCAGCAATAATGATAACCACATCATAAAAACAATCTGCAAAAAAAGTTACATTTCCATCAACATCTTTGCAGAGGAGCTACAACAACCTGCAGCAAAGAATGAGAGGGTTACTAAAGCTTGTGATAAAGTACCATCATAGTGATTAGCATCTGACAATGTGCATTAGAGAAGAGCTCCACTATACTTACAGAAACGAAATGGGAAAAAGAGAGAAAATTGTGCACTATAGCCCAGAAATATAAGCCAATAACAAGTATGACAAAATCAATGCAGCATGCAGACAGACAGAGGCTTAGTGAATCCTTGTAATCCTCCATTGGTGTCATTGTGCGGGGCCATTGATTATTTGAAGGCTCTGAAAGCAGCAGGGTGACCGCGCTGTTGCGCTGTACAGTTGCTAGGACAGTGGACATGGTGGCCCAGGCAGGTGTGTCAATAGTTGGAACCTCACTCATAGAGCTACTAGTCACATATTGTTATGTTAAAACAAATAACATAAAACAACTGGTAAACTGTCTGTGTAAACTTTCTCCTTTTTGAAATTGCAGCATTGCGATGTGTTCCATTCTATTTATTACCAACTGGATCAGCCTTTTGCCAAAAAGAACACTGTGCTTTCTTCATAAGACTCAAAGGATATCCTATTTCTGGTTAACTTGGATTACTGTCCTCTATTAAAAAAAATGTTAAAATCCTGGCAAGCTAATTTAGATTAAAACAACAAAGGAATCAAGAAATATACAGTATATATCACCATACAATATGAACAGTTTAGGCCATCCCTTCCACTGGTGTAACTAAGGAATGGTATCTTTAAATATAAATCCAGAATTTACCCAAAGCCGGTACAATGATATTGATCATGTATAATCATCTATCTTAACAAGCACACCTCTCATAAAAGTTCCCCAGACTATAGATTCTATGCTCCAAATGAGCAGAATGTTAAATTAACAAGAAACTTTTGCAACAAGTTGGAAAAGAAAAAACATCCCCCATCATTTTTTAGGTGGTCCAAAATGCTGCACTTTTATATGCATATCAATAATAACAAGTCTTTCCAATTTAGATCCTGGCACTGGGATCTGTTAAGACGGATCACAGCCATAAAATCCAGTCCAATCCAATAATTCCAATTTCAACTGGCACTCCCTATATCATCATGTATTGTGCAATTCACCAACAGGATTTGGAGAGTAATGCAAAGTAGTGCACTAAAAATCATAAAGGCCCAATAATCCAGGTAATTTAGTGTCTTGAGCACTGGAGATATGTGGTGGTGCTTTAAATCATGCCTGGAGTCATGGTGACTCCACCAGATGGGGGTAAGGGTTTGGGTCCAGGAATAGCACAGGCATGGCAGAAAATGGGAGCTGTAAGGCCCTGCCGGGTGACAAATGGACAGTTGTGGATGGATCATAAACAGACTTTCATTACATCTGCATTATGCGGAGCTTGTCATCCAAACAAAGATGATGTCTCCAATTGTACATCTCTGTAATGTGCATTAATACAAGCATGTGAATGGGTAACCTTCTCTTCTAATATTAATGAACACGGTTTGTTCAGACCATTGCACCTTAATGTACAAGGCTTCACTGAGTCGCTTGTCTTAAGTAAATCTTACGTGACTATTAATGATTAATTGGTGTGCTTTAAGACCGAATATGATTTATTTAGCTACAAACTATTGTTTGCCAAGATAACCCAGAGAACGCAAGCTTTTTAATTAAAAGATCAATTAATAACCCTACCTCTTCAGCCAGATTTGAAAATGAGTTTTCATTGCAATTAAGAAATGGACTCATCAGTGCATGACTTATCAGCTTACACACAGAGACACGGTTCCCCATTGCCATCTGTGGGCTTCATTGTCCTTTTTTTTTTTTTTTGTTGGTCAGGAGTGGTTCTGCTGCCAAGATTTATTAATTAATTAAGATTTCTATTCAGAGCAGCTAGGGAACATTGTGTTCCTTCTTTTTATACAATGAAAGGCATATAAATAACAGACTTAGTGCACAGGACTGTGTGGGTTGACAAGCCCAGGGATCTATTGTCTGTGTTAAACACTAAATGGTTCAAGGTACACAAATTTCCACCTATCGTACTAAATTCATATATTACATGGTGGGGTTGCTCTATGAGTACCACCCACAACCTGGACAAATGGAAATATCATTAATGCTACAGGAGCATTCAGTAAGTCACCCCGAGCTGTGTAAACACACAAAACAGTCATGGAATAGACAGGTTGATGCAAGCCTGCCCCGATGTTAAAGGCATTTGTCTTTTGTCAAAGTTATGTTATTTTATTTTGGTAACCCTAACCCTAACAACAAATAAACGCAGACCAAGCTAAAAGATGAAGTTGCTGTGTGTCAATGTGTTTTAAACAGTACCAGCAAGACCATTTCCTTTCTGCAGAAGATCAAGATTCCGCTCACTTATGCAGCAGGGAATCCAAATAGCAATCAAGACAAGAGCTTTGGAGAGATGTAGAGAGATGGATTTACATCCAAACAGCTCGAGGGTACTGGCTTTAACTCTACTTAGGATTGGATCAGTATCCAATTCTAGGAAGTCTTCTCTTTTAAATTGTAAGCCACAGTATTTCAATGGATACTGCAAACTGTCGACAAATGCTCAACTGAGACTCCTGATGCCTTAAAATACTCCCAATAAGTGATTTCATTGAAATACGGAATGAACATTTATTCTACCTTTCATCCACTAGTGCAATCCACCCCTGCATTGAAGCCGATCTGGACACACACTCACCTGCACACATAGTATGTAGGAATACAAATGTAAATGATGTGTACAGCTATGCAAATGTTATATTGTATAATGATTATTAATAAGAAATGCTACTACTGCAAACATGCTCACACTCTACTAATAGTTGTTTACTTTCTTGTCATGACTTGACATTGTAATATTGGGGGGGTCATGAAGATGTGTCTCCTAACCATAAGTAAACAAGTTTAGCCTCTTATTTATCAGAGATGGTCATGACTCCCCTGAACAACTCTGTCAGGGGAGTGAGAGTGGCATGTTGTGGGTGTATCTAACAGGGTAGGGCTTGAATTCCAAACAGGCCCAGATGATGGGAGCTTTAGAGGGAAAGGCAGGGTTAGAGTAAACAAAAGACAAGGTGATGTAAAGAATTTGAAGTATTCACAGTATGTCCCTGCATTTCAATTATGCCCAGAAATCTATCAATACTATGGCTGGATGCACTTCTAACGTGCCTGCTCATAATTAATTAAAAATGATCACAGTTTTGTTGGCCAATTACTGTGAGCAGGAACAATAGTGAGGTGCTCTTCTTTTTATAAATACAGCCATGGGGAATAAGTGAGCAGAATTCACAGCTGCGGGGTACTGGAGGAAGAAGGAGGCGTACAAATGGCTGAAGCTTACAGGGCACAGCTTCACTCTGCAAAGCAAGTGAAAACTTGCCATGAGGAAAACAAGTGATGTTGAAGAGGGAGAGACGCCTGCACTGGTTTAAACTTGAACTCTACATTGAGATAGGAAGGGACGGTTTTTAGGAAGGGAAGATTTTACAGACTATCCTTGCAAACAGTAAGAAAAAACTAAATAGCAAAGTTGAATCTAGTGTGACAGAGCTACCTAATTAAACCCCCAGATTTGTGCTAAAGACCATGCCATTAGCATTCTGCTCTAACTTTGTCAGAAATGTGTTAGTTACATAACCACTGGCTTTATATTAAAAACAATTGCATCAACATAAATAAAAGAGAGACCCATATCCCAAAAGCCAAGGTCTACTCCACATGAATAATTGAAACATGTGTGGTGCTAACATGGCATCAATTGATCTACTCTGGTCTTCTTTACATTTATTTCCTGCAAATTGACTTGTAGCAGCCCTCTTGATTATGGCATGAACGAGGGATGGAGAGATGATAAGGGCATCTGGCATGGCTTGAAATAGCTTCAGTTGAAGCATGGGAAACAGTGATGAGCAAATACAATGTAGCAAAACAAGACAGTTGGTTGTCTGTGTACATTCCACGTGTGACTAAAGTTTGTGCAAACTGTCAAATCCCATGTTGCAACATGATGCTCCAACTCTGTAGTGTCACTCTTCCGATAAGGAATGAGAGCAGATGGCTCTCACTGTCTACACTACAAAGGAAGGTCAGGCACCTTTGATTTCTCAGCTTGAAAAAGAAACAGGTTTTTAGTATTGTTTTATTGGTATGTAGTTAGTAATGGACGCCTTCATTCTAAAACAAGGTGGGTTCATTAATTAATCAAACACTGGCTTTTAATCTCAGGCAGAGGTTTCCAACCATTGTTTCCTTCTCATTCATCCCTCCCACGCAGCCACCTAGATGTGATATTTATGCTTTTGAGTCACACTGTGCTTTGAGATTTTCAGCCAATAACAGAACCCACCTGCAGTGAAGATGAATATGTAAATTTGGAAAGTAGGCCAGAGATCAGATTTCATTAAGTAAAATCACTGCTGAAATGTCCTTTCACCAAGCAGGGCTGTTCAGCGAATCTGATTCAAGCATTACCCTCATGATGACTGACATCATTCAGGTTGATAAAAGTATTCAGTCGTCATTCATTCATCCCTGGAAGTGTAAAGACGAGAAACAAAGGCAGGCCAAGTCATTTAATTAATGCTGTCTGTTCAATGTAGTCTTTTGAGTCTTAGAGAAATTCAAACAGAGGTTACTGGACTTAACATTGGAAGAAGGCAATGACAATGCCTCAAACCTTCTGCCTCTAACTCATCGTATCATAGCAAGCCAAATGGCAGGCTTAGTGTTATGGACGGCCTGGTATTATTAAAACTCCAAACATGCTCAAGCTTAATTTTGTTTTCATTACTCTGGTTTGCTTATTTTAATTAGTGGCTTTAATCTGCAATTAGCCAAAAGGTCAAATATACGCTTAGCTTAAAAAAGGAATTGTTTTGAAAGCAGAGAGAAATTGTTTGGACATGTATTTAATGAGACTGTTAACCCGTGAAATGTCAGTGTCACTCACTGCTATGCTGTCTTTTTAGAATGATAAAAGAGAAATAGCGCAGGCATAACTGATGGATGTTTATGACTTAATTTAATTGAACTGCTAGTAACAAGATGGATATTCTAAGAGGATCAATGCTGATGCTCTGATGGGGTCAACGTACACTATCATAACCTTTTACATAATTTAACAATGACATCCAATGAAACCTGAATATTTGTATTAAAGAAGGGACTAATAGTCTTATTTTCTGTCATCGTTCTGTGTGGTTACTTAAAATCTTTTAGATGGCATATTTCCAGTCATTGACCGAGACGGTAGAAAAACTGACACTTGCAGAATCTCCCTGGAGAACCGTTACGAAGTTCAGTGGCTGATTTTGTAAAACAGCTGCATAAACATTTTCCCATACAGCGTAAAATTTTTCAATAACGTTCACTTCTTGATTCTTGCTATGTAATTATCCTCTCTTGTTTGAGTCACCTAGCGTCTTTATTTTAACTCAGTATTTGGCATGCTGAGCCCTCATCAATGCCCCACGCTCCTGGGCACTTGGTGAATATAGCTTGATGTGTGACAGTAAAGCATGAATGATACAGTGGATTGGGACATGGTCCAAATGCTTCACTTTTTCCTTCACAGAGGGAGAATTGCACTGGTGTGGAGAGGAGGCAGTGAAGAGTGGCCACCAGCTGGCTCAGGCTCTGCCTGCAGTGGCCATATGAGCCGCTCCAATGGACAACTTTAATTTATCCTACACGTTTTCTTTGTAAATGAGCACGTCATAAAGCCACATGTAGGAGGGACAAGGCAACCTTCATGAAAAAGACTAAGAATAAAATAGAAATACTTAAATACAAAATTGTTTTGAGAGCTTAAACACTGACTATATAAAACTACAGGACATACGGCACTGAAGTTGAGACTTTTCAAACAGCTACCTCTTGCACAGGCTGCTAAGCTAATTACTGCTGACAGATTTTGAATGAAGACCTGTCAGAAAAGCATGGTATATGTGAGAACTTCAACAAAAAGAGATTTAATGTCTACTGGAGCTACCTTTCAACTAGGGCTGGCCAATATATCGATGTTGTATCGATATCGCGATATGAGACTAGATATTGTCTTAGATTTGGGATGTATCGTAATATGGTAAGTGTTGTCTTTACCTGGTTTTACAGGCTGCAATAGAGTAAAGTGATGTCATTTTCTGAACTTACCAGACTGTTCTATTATTTACCTTTACCTACTAAGTCATTAAACCATTTCTGGAGAATATTTATCAAAAATCTCATTGTGTAAATAACATTTTGTTAAAGCACCAATAGTCAACCATACAATATCGTGGCAATATCGACATCGAAGTATTTGGTCTAGAATATTGTGATATTTGATTTTCTGTATATTGCCCAGCCCTACTTTCAACTGTCTGACTGGTTAAACATGTACAGAATCACCATCTTCAATGTTAAGAAGTTACATGTTACTTCATGGGTATTCCTATTTCTCCTACCCCTCTGGTTCATAGAATCCTTTAATAACCCACTGAATTATTTTACAATAATTATCAAATGTCTTGAAACAGATTGTTTTATTTAGTTCCTGAAAAGAAACACTTTGGAGATAATGGTTTTAAATGGACATTGGCCCTTACAGTGTCACTTCAGCGAATTGACTCAGGATCCTGCTTCTGCTTTGGATGAAGGTTATTAAAAATAATGTCAGTATTTTATATATTATAATCCATAGCATTTTCAAGAAAGGCCTGTGATTTTGTGGCAATTAGACTGGGTGAGATACAAAACCTCAATTTTTCAGTCCAAAAGGCAGAAATGATGCGAGAGTTTATAGCCTATACAGTCTGCCTCCTTTGACATGAGAGACATTTTTCGGTAACTGAAACTGTGCTATACCTAAAGGATTATGTAAAATATTATATTAAACATACAGTACACCATAAACAGTTCATAAGCACATACCATTGACAATTATTGAAGGGTCCTACAAAAGATATTCAGAGAATTCTCCTCAATAATAATGAATGAGTAACTTGGCCAATGAAGGGAACAGCTTTGTAGCTCTGTCAGCTTCAGATAACTCTGGGCAGCGGGCAAATACTGCCTTACACTTGACCAACTAAGTATACTCCTATCCATAGTATCGCTCCAGTGCTCAAGCTGTGGTGACTTTGCTTGACAGCAAAGGAAAGTCTTCCTCATCAATTCACTCAGTTTGGATACTAAACCCACATAACCCTGCTGCCTCGCTTTAAAATACGGCCTCTGCCTATGACATGCCTTATCAATCATTGTGAATATCTCTTTTGTTCTGTAGCATAAAGACACTCCCTGCTATCACAGCACTTTTTATCCTTGAACCCATGTCTCAGTAGAGCTATAAATAACTGGCTTCTAAAAGTCTACCACTCAGACCCAGCTAATTAGAGCAAGGCATTACACAGAAATAATGGCCACAAGACTTGGTTTTATAACGAAGCCAGAGTGAAAGCTGTGTTAACTCAGAGAGGTGGAAATACAGTAAAAACATTATTGGATTTAAAGTCGTTGTGAAAAAAAGATTTAAATCGTAAATACTGTGAATAAAATAATTGCATGATAATGCATAATAATGCATGATCAGCTTTCCAGATATGACTCAATAACTGGGCCAGGATGAGTGTCTAATTCTTGCACTCGTCCTCTCCCTTCTGTCTCTGCAGCCGACTGCCTAATACGCTTTGCCAAAAGTGAGATTTAGTACAGGGCATCTATGCAGAAACCTCCATGAATAACAGTAAAGTAAAGGAGCACTTTTAAAATGAGAGGGAATGGCAATAATTGTCAAGCACCCATTTCCTGCTCATACTTACGAGTGGTGATTTCCATGTGACCACGACAGCTAAAGCCCAATATCATTCATTAATGCCCTGGCTCCTTATTACTGTCTCCTCACTCTTTTGAAAGACTCATTACCTGCATAATGGAATGGTGCTTAGAACAGTCAGACCTTTCCTTAGTGTGAATAAATCACCTACATGCACAGACAAAAAGGGAATTCTCACATTAAATATTAAGAAACTTCAAGCTCCAGCTTTCTACTTCTTCAAACTTCCAGAATGTGTACTTTCTTGATGTGCAGCATCAGGGACATGATGCTGGTATCGCCGAAGACTGCCCCGGTGTCTTCCATGTGTCTGCAAGGCCAATGTGGGAAAATAGGGAAGCAAGGAAGAAGAAAGAGATATACTTACAGTTGACTGTGACTTTTACTGCTTTGGTGTCAGGAGAGGCGATGTCATTTAAAGCGCTGCATTCGTAGTCTCCAGCCTGGTCCCTTGTGATGCCGGTGATGTTAAGATATTCGCCGCTGTCATACTTCCTGGCTGTAAATAGAAAATGGAGGCAAAGTACTTACACTGTGTTTACAAAAAAACACACACACACACACACACACACAGCGCTAGCCTATGGTTAGTATGTGGAAAGCCTTCATTTAGAATAAAAAGCTATTAAGTTTAAACCTGAATAGAAGAAGCAATGTGATTAAATATTTTACTGATCTCCTGATTACATTCCTTCCATTCTAAAATAGCAGATGATTAGCAGTGCATTGTAATGATATGGTGGCAGGAAATTAAATAATGGTGTATCCACTTATCATTTGCTCTACTCCACACCATGCAGTTCCAGCTGCTTCCTGGACGACGGACAGATTCGATGGCTCAATGCACATGTCAGTGCTTTAAAGTTAGCTAATGGTGCCAAAGGCAGTAGCAGCAAAGCACCATGACTGACATATTGGTAGGGGGCGTACTGCACCTAAAAAGCAAGAGAGACTGCAGTCCCACAGAAACAATGTCCACTCAAATCAACAAAGAAACATTAAAATACTCTAGTAATGTACTTAAAACTGTATTGTAATTCTACATTTTATGTAAATGTCTTGCTGGTAACAACCAAAAGTATGATAGTTGGAAAAAAGTAATGAGATACAGCATGGTGTCAAGTATCAGGGAGAATTACGGATGGATGGATGGATGGATGGATGGATGGATGGATGGATTCTCACCTGACCACAATTAACTTCCAACGCAGTAGTGCTCAGTGTGAAAACCTATTTACATACAACCTTTCAGGGCTGTTATAGTGGTTTGGTATGGAAGATGTGTGGATGCGCTTGGAAAGCATGGGGATCAAACCAAGTGCACAATCAAGCAAAACTGAGCTCAATATACTGTTCAGAAAGTAGTCAGAGACCCTACACTGACTCAGCAATATCTCATAAAAGAGAGGCCAGAATCACGACAACCCATGCTTCAGGAGAGGGAATACTACCATTCTGTGCTGCCAATCTTCCCTGCAAGTGAGCTGAATTCTTATATATTGCCACTTCCCTATTCTGCAACAATGGTGGCTTTTTGATCTTTAGTACTAGCTATTCTGTCAAAAAACTTGAAACTGAAGGCATTGTCGATAATGAGCTTTCCTGTCTCTTCTCACACAACAATGGAGTCCAAGAGTCTTGGCAAAGATACTGGTGGCTACACAAACAACAGCAAAGGAAAGAAAAATGTTGATAAACAAGCACCGGATGTCTCTGAAAAACAGAACCGTTAATATGCCAAGAGAGCACACGGGCGGAGAAATAACACAAAGGGCTCTATTTTTGTGGCGGTGCATGGCTCATGGCTGGGCTGTGCACCAGTGAAGAAGTTTCATCTTCTTCTTTTTTTTTGTACTTAATCCCATTGATGGTGGTAGGGGGGGGTGTACATAAAGTGTCAGTATGGCTATGAGTAAAAGTTTGACGTAAAAAATAAGAGGGATTTATGCAGACTTGGTTATCATGGTACAATTCACTGTCACTCTCTACCTTGTATCTTTTGATTTTAACATTCAGCTTCTTTTGTTTTTATTATGCAACAGTTATTTTGTATGCATTTATTTGATATTCTAATAATAAATGTTTGTTTGTTTATGTATGCACCTTTCACCAAGGCAAATTCCACGTAAGTGTACTTAGTGTGGCAATAAAACCAATTCAGATTCTGATGTTACTGTCAAAAAAGCCGCAAAGTCTAGGATATCTACAGGAGAACAGGCATCAGCTATCAAGTGTTGTACTGGACCGTACTTAATGGATAGTCTGTCAGCACTAAATCTAATCCAAAATAAATGAGTACATCACAATTAAATTCAACTTAAACAATGTTTGGTGTGAATTGTTCTTCCTGTAGCTTCAGTGCAAGTCAGTGTCCGTGCGGTAGCCCTGCAGAGACCTATAGCCTCAGTAATAAACCTAGAATTAAAGCTATGGCAGATACAGAGTGACAGGATTGGATCTGTTTCACTGAATAAGTAGGTCTCCTGCTATACGCTACAGCCAAAGCCTGAACTTGTACTCCTGATAAAAGACATCACATCCTCCTAGAAACTGGAGAATAGACAGAAATGCATGATCTTACTGTCCAGCTATCGTTCTTGCAACAATGCTACTTAGCAAATAATACTGTTAAAATATAATGTAACCGCATTTGTCATTTGTGTTTGTGATAAGGAAATCTCCTCTTGGTAAGTAATAATGAATTAATTTTTTGTTTGAATACAAGAGATTGATACAGTATCAATGAATTAAAATGAAATAGTTTTTTATTATTTAACTGTTGATTTTTGATCTAATTTCAGCACCAAACGCTGTCCACATTTAACCTACTGTATTAAAAAGCCTTTAGAATGGCACAGAGCGAGTGGTATCTGCAACAGATACTGTTACTTCACCTACTGATTCTCTCAAATATCTAACTGTGTAGCTGTGCTTTGTACCTGTAGCCACACAAATAACATAATTCATTCTCCTTGCCATGTGTACCTAAAGCATGAGCCACTTACTATGTGTGTAATAATGCACCAGTGATTAATAGAAAGATAGCAAGATGTGCACTTGTACAGTAGCTGGTATGTGTGTCAGAGGAACACTACGTCCACCGTCCATGACAAAGCAAAAGAGCAGATATATTCATTTTAATGAATGTCTACATATCCCAAACACAGCTTTTATGGATTTTTGTAAACCATTAGTGGTTCCAATGTGTCTAGCTTGTTTACTGTATACAATGATCGATGCTACAAATCAAGGAACCTAAACAGACAGCAGGGTTATGTTTGTTGCATTTGTCTTTTATTGTGAAGCACTTTGTGAAGTCTGCTTGAGACGGCTGCTTTACAAATGGGTTTTATTTGCACAGTTATGGATTATAAATGATCTGCAGACTTTAACAGGACTTTATGTTTCAGTGCCCTGTGTATACTCCCCCCTCCCTTACACCGGTGGTTACTGTAACATGGTTGACCTATACACTGCTCTTAATGCAAAGCGCCAGTGTATTTCACTGTAATGGGGAATTGTGATACGCAGGATGTGGAAATCCACTGTGTGCACTTGTGTCTTTTACTAGGGCAATGAAATCAAAAGCAGTGACCCATGAGGCCAAGTATGCCTGATGCTTCCAATGCCATTTATCAAATGGCTGAATCAAATGCAGTGATTTCCACAGGAAAACACAGAAACTTCTTTGTCACATCCTGGAAGACACAATGGTCTACAAATATTGTCATCGCCAACAGAAGCTCAGAGAACATTGAAAACTATTTTGAAAGGCATCCATATTATTTCTAAGCCTCTATTTTTGCACTCAGTTTGACCTGAAATCAGGGAGGTGATTCCACCTGCTCAGAGGATGTAAAAGTGCAATTTCCCTGGCTTTAGTTGACAGAAGTACACACAAAATCACAATTATTCTGATTTTGAGATGAGCACTTCACTTTGAGGAAATGATACACATGCAGTAGTACAGATTATAATTAACATTAGATAACAATTTTCATGCCGTCAGGACAGAGTCTGCACTGGGTTAAAAAATCTTACCAAAAATGTCCTCTACACCAGCTTGAAGGATGTTTATGGTCCTTTTCTTTCAATTCATTGAATATCTCTAGTCTATAGACAATGTTTTGTAAAGGAGTATAAAGTTGATATACAGAGATGTATAGTAACACAGTAGATCTACTTTTGTAAAGTGCATATACTAGGGCTGGGCAATATATTGATATTATATTGATATCCTGGTATGAAACCAGATATTATCTTAGATTTGGGATATTGTAATATGGCATGAGTTTAGTCTTTTCCTGGTTTTAAAGGCTGCATTACAGTAAAGTTATGTCATTGAACTTATCAGACTGTTCTAGCTGTTACCCACTCAATCCTTATATCCACATTATCAATGCTTATTTATCTAAAACCTCATTGTGAAAATATGTTGTGAAAGCACCAATTGTCAACCCTACAATATCATGGCAATATCAACACTGAGGTGTTTGGTCAAGAATATCACGATATTGGATTTTCTCCATATCACCCAGCCATAGGGGCTGTATTAAAAAGTAATTACATTTTTATTTTAATCTTCTGAAGTCTGAAATTTTATTTTAAACGGCAAACCTCCCAACATTATGTTTGCCAGCAAAACACAACTTCCCTCTACTGCACATATTTTTTCATCTGACACTGTGATTTAATTAGGTCTGAAGTAGGGCTGCACGATTATGGCCAAAATGATAATCACGATTATTTTGATCAATATTGTGATCACGATTAATTATCACGATTATTTGTTGATTTTAACCAAAACAAATTTTATTGTCACATAAGCTATTTATAACTGCTTTCACATCCATATTATGCTACATTCTTCTTATGTTGAAGTTGTATGGACATACAGCTGCAACACATGTAAATGAAAATATCTGAAATAAATAGCGAAGGATTTTTGGTTTTGTTTTATGTATCGCTGAGAAAGCTCCTTCACTTGTTTTCAACAATAACTAATAGGCACAACAGGCTCCATCTCACACGCTATACTCTACCAACTGAAGTTAGTTGCATTCAACAACTTCTTCTGGGTTTTTCGCCGTGGCGGCCGCAATAGCAGAGTTTCCAGTGGAAACACTGGTACAAATACAGGTTTGCCTCTCATGCTTAACAATTACAGCTGTGTTAATATTAATTAAAACTGTGGACAAATGTCAGAAGTGTGGACCGGCGTCACTGTATGGCGGGGCTGCACGGAGAGTAAGAGGTGATAGAGTAAAAGGAGAGATTTAACATAGGCACGGCTTTAAAGAAGAAATGGGTCATGTAACGCAAAATTAAACCATATCCATATAAACAACATTGCAGTGGATGCGAGGACATTAGGTGTGACCTAAAGGAAAAATATTACTTGTGCCCTTGAGCCCTGTGAACTAACAGACACTAACTAGCACTGGTCACTGCAGTTGTCTGAAAAACACAGACGTGACAAATGTGGCGTTTACTGGTAAACTGGTAAACCTTGAGACCCACGTACAGTATAACCGACTGCTATCTGTTGAGTTTTCCTCCCGTTACTCTGTCCTCTGTGACTGTCTACATCTAGAAACTAAGCTGCCCGGTGGAGGGAACTACTCTGACTGGCTCATGATCAGACAGTGGTTTACGGAGCAGTAGATTGGCTTGGTTCTATGAAATGACGCATTTAAAAAAATCGCTTGATCACGCAAATTTGATCGTGGGAAGTCAAAATCGTGATCGTGATTAAAATTCTATTAATTGTGCAGCCCTAGTCTGAAGTTGTTCTTTAAGGCAGTTGGTCTGATGCGAGACTTAATTACTAAAATGATTATTTAAATTTCCTTTTAAAACATATTTTTGTTTTTGTGAGAGCAAGACATAAAATATGTATTCTAATGACGTTTCAAAGTGATAAAACATCTGAATGCCAACTCACTCTCAAGAATCAATAGAGAAAAATTAAAGTGAGTGCTCAAACGCTACTAAGTGGAGTTTTCATGATAGTGGGTACAAAATGGGTCTCCTGTGCATGGGTGACCATATGATATAAAACAGCATCTCAAGCTGACTCTTTGGTGCCTCCAGCTAACTGGCTTGAAAATTAGAACCCAGCATTTGACTCAAAATAAATACAACTGACAAAGTGAGTTCTGTATCACTGAACATTGAGGATGCAGTACAGATAAAAGATTCTGACTGAAGACTTGGGCAATGAGAATGAATGGGGATCATTCACAGCAGGAATGATGCATAATGGGAGTCTATATCCAGTTAAAACAGCAGGACAATGTAATTGCCTGTGCTTGAATTATGATAATTGACAAAAAGGATTCAAACCAAACAAATTTTAACATGGAATATTTTATTTCAGACACAGCAGGTAAAGCACAGGACGGATTTATGAAAATAATGATGGCTCAACTCTTTTGAGGTGTCCCAGTAAGCCAAGCCAGTAAGCCTGCATGCACAACACCAGTGCCTTAAAATTGGCATTTCTAAATAGATTGCAACAATTATTAATGTTATCAGTCCTTCCTGTAGTGTTCCTGATATCTGATATATCTGATAAAAAAACGCAGTAATATCTGCTCGCACATTTCATACAAGGCTCAATGTAACTGGCACATCCACGAGGAACAGGTGTGAGTAATAATGAAACCCACATTCAACAGTAGCCTACCCTTTAGTGATATCCACAGGTGGCATGTAGACTCCTAATTAAACTGATGGCGCTAGATAGTACAGCTTGCAAGCGCTCACTAACATGAAGAGAACTGTGAAGCGTTGGGCTGATGATTCAGCATGAAAATATTTTCTAATGACATCTTTGAGATGGTCATACATTAGTCAAGCCTTCAAGATGAGTTGAACCAAATGAAGTATGGTGGGAGATATAACATCATCACCATGATTATATTAATTTTGCCAATCCACAGAGCCACAAAGCAATATCAGACTTCTACTGTGCTCTTTCATCCCACATCCCTGTTCCTACTGCTCATGTAACATGGTTCTTGATGCACTCTGCTTTTCTGAGCTGTGCAGAACTGTTTCCCTCTCTGAATGTTTCCTGTTGCTTGAACAAGAAAAAAAGCTTTAAATAAATATAATAATCTAACACGTTTGCGGTTAACCACTAAATCCACACATTTGTGCATGTAACATATATTTTTAACAAAACAATCTCCACAGAACTGCTAATAATAATAATAATAATAATAATAATAATAATAATAATAATAATAATAATTATACCCTAACCCCGCTGTGAATTTCTTTACTAATGATAGTTCATACAACCTATAGTCCCACTGGGAAGTGCACTAAGACTGTAGAAGTAAATCATTAACCATTACTATTACTTGTCTTTGCACTGAGCAGCAATTTTGATTATGATTGGAGAGATATGGATTCCTCCCTGTCTTTGCTGCCAAATTGATTTTTGTACCACTGACAAATTCCTTTGCTAAGCTGTAATAAAGGCATACAAAACATGGTCCCCATGCACAATGTTATGATTGGATACATGTGTATCCAATCATACACATGTGTGGGACAAGAGGAAAAATGTTTTCACTAAGTGAATAAATTTCAGTTATAGGACTAAATGTGAGTTTAGATTTGGACCAATGCAGCACTAAAGAGTTCTATTTCGTATAGGCTTCGCCCTCTAAGGGCTACGCTATTGGGTTTATCCCTTTGCGCATGCGCAGTCGTGAAGATTTTCTTTCCCGCCCTTGCGTCCAGCACGGGCCTCAACTACGTCCGCATTTACTGTATATGTACACAGCGGACCCGTTGTTCGTCTCCCACTTTTTCTTCAATTACGCAGTATGAAGACAAGCTCAAGAATTCCAGCGGTGCTCGCGTCTGCCCCTCCTGCCGGACCGGCTACATCCTGCCGCCGGACCTCCACCCCCGCTGCGGGACCTGCCTCGGCGCCGTTCTCGCCGGCCAGGCCCTTACCCGCCACGCCTCCTGCCAGCTTTGCCTCCGCCTGTCATCTAAAGAGCTAAACTGACAGGCGGAAGCTTTTCTGGTCTTGCCAGGCTAGCGGGGACGGATCGGCAGTGGGGCAGACAGACGGAAACCCGGCGACACCCTGGAGCCGCTGGCGGACGGCGTCTTTCGACGAGCATGAGTCCGCTGGCTCGGTTCTCTCGGACAGCGCCGCCGTTACCGGTTTTTCCCTCCTCCCACTTGGGAGGAATCCCCCCTTCTCCTGGGGGGGGGACTGGGCCTAGAGACGGCGATCGACGCCCTCCCACTGGAGCTCTCTCCGTCCCCCCAACGGCCAGGGGCACCGCCGGCGGCCTTCCCCTTTGCCTCAGACGGCCCAGCCTCCCCGCCAAAGCTCTCTTCGTTGATCTGCCAGGGGTCATCCGAAGGCGGCAGAGCGGTGAGGCATAGCACTCCCGGTGGAGATGCCAGTCCTTTCGCGGCCTTTTGAGCGGGTATATTACGCCCCGGAGCCGCCCTCTTCACGGGCACCACTCTGGCTGCGCCTCACAGAGCTTCGAATATTTTTTGTGGAGGAGGCTTTCTCCCAGCCTGGGAAACTGAAGGCTCCGTCTCTCGCCACGCCCGTTTACTCGGGCTCAAGGCGACACGGATGCGGGGTTTCCCAGGGGCTGGCGGCGCAAACAACATAGCCCACCGCCATCCTCACCCTGATCACGGTGGCGATGTCCGGGTCATGGCTTGGCAGACTGTGGCCCAGCGAAACACCTGGATCCACATGTCTCAGCTGCCCGGCAGTTAGGCGCTAGTTATGTGTCTGTACGGCCCCATAGCCTTTTGGGCCCGGTCCCCCTCATGGCGACAGCCGGCATCACTGGCGGCAGGCTGCGAGGTCGGAAAACCATGCGGAGCGGCCCCCACCTGGTCCAATCCGCCTCCCGAGTCACCCAGCAAGCGGCAACGACGGTGGCAATGACGGGGACGGGGGATTGTCTGTGCCTCTTCGGCTGAGAGTTGGAAACACAACGGCATGTTGAGGGCCACTCCCTCCCATCTTAACAACCGTTTTTCCCCTCAGCCATACAGCCCTTGTTTGTCTGAACAACGCGCTGATATGACAGTCGTTCCCCACACAAGCACAGACCGCTGCCGCGCACGGAGCGCCGGCCTCCTCTTTATGCGGCAGCGGGAATGTGCGCCCACCCATTGTGGATGACGCCGCTCAATGAACCACCTCCCCACGGCGATGCCGGCGGGACGTGGGACACACTAACCCAGTGGCCGCTCCCGCCCCACACGGCGGTGACCGGCCACTGCCCTTTTCTAAAAGCCCTACCACGGGCTGGCCGAGGCAGTGATCGTGTCGCCCAGCGACGGGTGGGCTCTGCACTCCCGCTAGCCATGCCGGTGAACAACACTCAGACATGTGCTGTCAGAGTGCAGCGCGGCATCAATTGGCTTGACACACTTCGACTCTTGGATGTCAAAGCCGATAACACGGGGTTACACACTCCAGTTCGCCTCCCCTCCCGCCTCTTTTTCGCGGGTGTGTTGGAGGCGACGGTATCATCTCTAGCACAGTCAGCGTGATGACGTCGCCAGAGCTAGAAGGGCTGCTGACAAGCGGAGCCTTTTCGCGTCCTTCCAGGGGAGGAGAACGAGGGTATTTTACTCTAGCTACTTTCTCACCCCGAAGGGGTCAGGAGGACTGCGTCCCATCCTTGACCTGTCACAGTTCAATCGATACATTATGGAGCACACCTTTTCCAAATGCTCACCATCAGGCACGTGTTGGAATGTGTGCGCCACCACGAATGGTTTACGTCAGTGGATCTGAAAGAAGCTTACTTTCACATCTAGATCATTCCTGGGCACAGGAAACCCCTGCGGTTATCCTTCCAAGGGGCCGGGCTCAACCGGCTGCAGTTCGGGTACTCACTACCCCCTTGCACGTTTTCCAAGTGCATGGAAACGGTGCTCCAGCCGCCGCTACAGAAGAGGGGCGTCAGAGTCCTTTTTTATTTGGACGACCCGCTCATTCTAGCCCCCTCTCGGGAGCAAGCGGCGCTGCGGACTATAGAGGTCCGGCGGCTGCAAACGCTGGGTTTTTGCCATAATTTGGCGAAAGACCGCTCTGGTCCCCGCATAATCGATAGGTTATCCGGGCGTGGACATAAACTCGATCACCATGAGGGCCAGGTTGTCAGCACCAAGACAGGACGCCCTGACCTCTCTGTTGTCCCGCTTCAGGCCACACACGACAGTGTCGTCGCTGTCAGTAATGCGGCTCCCGGGCATAATGCATATGCGGGACAAACGGTGGTTCCCCTGGGTCTTTTCCACATAAGGGAAGTCCAAAGGTAGTTTCTTCGCCAACAGCTCGATCACATTCGCCACAAATGGCGAATGCTGTCCATCGTTCACTCCTGTCAGACCTGGCATACTGAGGGAACCCCCGGACCCTGTCTTCCGGGGTTCCCCAGGGCAGAGTGACGTCATATGTGACGGTGTACACAGACGTGTCCCTCACTGGCTGGAGAGGGATGTGTGAGTCACAGGTGGTGGGAGGGGACTGGCCTCCTTCCCCTTTCACATAAACTGCCTGGAGCTGTCCATGGTGGTGAAAATGTTAAACACTTCACCACAGTGGTGACGGGGAGACATGTCGTCGTGCGGACAGGCAACATCACGGCGGCAGCGTTCATAAACCGCCATAGCGACATACGCTCAGCCCAGCTGTTGGAAATAGCCTGACGCCTCCCGCTGGGGGACGCACAGTCACCTGCTGTCTCTCAAAGCAGTGTAGGCCTATAACCCGAGGTTTTTTAACGGGCGGCCGACCGGACGTCGAGGGGGGGGCCCACAACGAGTGGAGATTGGATCCCACTATTGTTCAAACGTTATGGAGCAGGTTCGGGGAAGCAGATGTGGATCTGTTCGCTCGAGAAAAACACACCAGCCCTGGCACAGACGCCTTCTCCCCCCCCCCCCATATGCTTTCCGCCCGATCCCTCGATTCCTGAGCGCATCCAGGAGAAGAATCTGTCAATGGCTCTGGTGGCACCTGAGCGCCTGGCGCCCTGGTTCCCGACCCCGTTCAGCTGCTGGGGATCCCCCTAGCAAATTCCGTGGCAGGGAGACGCACTGTTGCAGCTGAACAGCGCGATCTGTCATCACCCAGTGATAACCCAGAGACTTTGGGGCAGGTTGCTGAGCGGTAACGCTTACAGAGATTAGGTTCCCCCTGCCGTGGTGCGCAACAGCCAGGGCTCCAGAGCCCCTTCTAACACAGCATGTTACGCAGGGCGCTGGTCTCCCTCCCTGCGGATCCCACATGTGTCCCCTGCCTCTCGTGTTGACGTATCGCCAAACTCTGGTGGATAGCGATTTGGCTCCGTCTACAGTCACAGCATACGCAGCAGCCCTCTCCTGCCAGGAAGGCAAGGGTGAGAGGGACGTTTTTGCCTATCCCCGGTAAAGCGTTTTCTGAGGGGGTTAGGCATCAAAAACCGCCTGTTCGCCCAAAAACTCGCCCCTGATTCCTGGAGCGCATCCAGGAGAAGAATCCCCCCAAGTGCATGGGGGCCTAGCCTCTTTATGCCGGCAGCGGGGTGCGCCCACCCATTGTCCGGGCTCTGCCATGCGGGGGGACGGCCCCCTTTGAGCCTCTGGCACAGGCTGAGCCTCTGGCACAGGCTTCTCTCAGAATGCTGTCGCTAAACGGCGCCTCTCTTTGACCTAACGTCAGCCAAAAGAGTGAGTGATTTATGTACACTGTCGGTTTCTCCGTCCGTCCTGCCTCTCCATTAGGGGACGGGAGCGCAACCACATTACAGCCAAACCCCTCCTTCACACCGAAGATAACTAGTTATTTTCGGTCGAGGGTTTTTCCCCCCCGCCTCGTCAAGGATGCGGAGGTGGCTTCTCACCGGTTGTGTCCGGTGTATGTCCTGTCTCAATACATTTTACGCACGGCAAATATCAGAAAAACACAACAGCTGGTTGTGCATTATAGAGAATACTCCCGAGGGTCAGTCCTCTCAAAACAGCGTCTGTCTCACTGGCTGTGCAAGGCTATTACGCGACATCCGAGGGCATGCTACGAGGGCTCTGTCGGCGCCTGCGGCTCTATTTAAAGGCATGGCAGCCGACATTAGGCATGGCAGCCTCTTGGGCTTCCCGTGCCCTTTTTCATCCGCTTCTATGTGCGAGATGTGTCTGTACATGTGGGCCTATATGTTCTGTCCACAATCAACGTGTAATGCTGCGTTGGATGTGCGTTAAGAGGACAAGAAGCGGATGCCCGATTGTTACCAATCTCAGGCACCTAGTGCATGCCGCTGCAGTCACACCCTGCTGTCTTCTTGCCTGTTTTAGGCGCATTGTGAGACGCAGTTTCTTGTGGTTTCATAACCATGTTACTTCCAGGCACCCCTATGCCACGTACGTGGTGCCGCAGCAACATTGCTCTGCTGTCTCACCTCCCCTGTTTTTGGAGTATTATTGTGAGACGCAGTTCTTAATGTCATACATTGTCATATCATGTTACGTGCACGGATATGATTATGTCACTCCGTTTCATGCGTGATCTTTTTCGCCCGCATTCGGTCCCTCTCGGGCGCCCCTTGCAGGGTCAATCACGCACAATTCCCATTACTCATTTAACTACTGCCATCATATTCGGGCCTTATGAACTTTTCAGGCCACGACGTTAGCATGGCAGGCTTTATCAGAAGAATGACTCTGATTGAGCCTCTGTACATTGTTGTTGGGAAAATGTGGTCTATGTTCGGCTTGTGGGCCCTGTGTCGCAGGTGGCATTGACTACATCAGCTTCGGCCCTAACCCAATAGCGTAGCCCTTAGAGGGCGAAGCCTATCGAAAATAGAACGATAGTTACGTAGGTAACTCCAGATTCTATGAGTATAGGCGTAGCCCTCTAAGGTCCGGGCCACCTGCTCCTAGAACATTAGTTGAAGAAAAAGCTGATGTTTTTGGGAGACGAACAACGGGTCCGCTGTGTACATATACAGTAAATGCGGACGTAGTTGAGGCCCGTGCTGGACGCAAGGGCGGGAAAGAAAATCTTCACGACTGCGCATGCGCAAAGGGATAAACCCAATAGCGTAGCCCTTAGAGGGCTACGCCTATACTCATAGAATCTGGAGTTACCTACGTAACTATCGATTGTTGTATTGACCTTGACATACAGTATGTATCCATAATGTGCAATCTGTTGACTAATTTCTGTCAGTGTTACAATTCTTTATAGAAGAAACCAATAGGATTCAACTATGACAATACTTTAATTCAAATACTGTCCTGCAATGTAGTGGAAAAATGTGAATTTTTAAAGATTTTACTTATTTGTATTTATAAAAATTTTTTTTTTAAATGTTACCAAATGCTGACCACTGTTAAAATACAGCTAAGAAACAGCATATTATGTTGTGCCTATATCATCCAAATCTAAATTAAAGTATTAAGTGGAACTTAATTATGACAATGAATGCAAGACCTTTTGGGCCCTATCTTGCACCCGGCGCAATGCAGAAAGACGCAAGTGTCTTTTCTATTTTAAGACCGATGTAGTTGTCAATTTCCGTCCAGCGCCCATGTCGTTTAAACAGCAAATACACCTGTGCCCATGGCCGTGCCATCAACCAACAAAAAACTAGTCTAAAGTCAGTAACGCAGCATTTCATTGTTATTTTAGCAGTGCATTAGTAAAATGCGCCTAGGCTTATCCACAGCGCGTGCACACTATGCTTGTTACACACACACACACACACACACACACACACACACACACAGGGAAGCGCAGCAGCACACACATGCAAAAGATTACAATTAAATATATGACAGCAAATCTGCCATCATGATAGCAATGCTACTAAGGTACAAACATGCCTTGCTTTTAAAGTGAATGGGAGGTGAAACTGATTGGTGTACTGCATTCTATGCCCAAAACACACCTATGAATTAATGAAGACAACAAGTACAACCCTTTTGAAACACGGACCCTTTTTTCCGCCGTCAAACTAGCAAAAGTGGATTTGGACACGCCATAAACGCACCAGCGCCATGCGCTTTCCGCTGTGCGCTTAGATTGTTAAAATAGTTCCAAGTTCTATGGTCTCCTGTTCGAACACATAAAGATAATTCCGAAACAAATGGACACATCCATTTGAAAAAATCTAATTAGGCTGCAGTCTTTCTTGATAAATGAAGGGCAATATATTTAGTTGCATCATCCTGCCCAGGCTGCAAATGGTATTCCTATTTGTAACAGCCGGAAGAGGGTTTTGCAAAGGTCATAGAAGCCATTAGACAAGACACGCATCCTTGATATATATTTTGAGGAACATTATATGTTGAGTGCTCAGCCTTTACATTACAGAACAAAAACAGACATAGCTATATGTATCCTTAAAAAATATTAAGAATGAAAGATGGAAGAAAATAACCTCCATTGTTGTTAGTAAGTTACTTAAAACCACAAGGAGACCTAACCAGAGTTGTATGTGAATGCCCACAAAGATATTTGAGAGACTGACAGAGGCTCTTCTCATCTGAGGGAGATGTCACTCCAAGCAAATTAAAGAAATCATAGTGAGGTTAATTTCACATTCAGCACCAATGCTTGCTAAGTCCCGTTGCAGTAAGCAATTTTGCACATTGTGTAGGGGAGCTGTGAGCACTTCCTTCAGGGCTGCAATACACAGATAGGGCAGGCAGAGGAGAAGAATCCATTATGGCATAGAGCAGCATTTTCTACATCAATTTATCCTTTTAACTCCTGGAGATGGAGAACAACCTACGCTGCTACATTGTGTGCTGCTGCCTTCTGGCCCCAACTCAAGGTGTGGGCCAGAACTAGGGGTAGAATTGCATGATGTGCAGGGCCTGCCTTAAAAACAGGCTGTTAGTCTGCCTTGATACATAACCCCTACCCTGCTCCCTGGCTGTCAATCTAAGGCTGCTAAAATCCAGGGAGTGGAACTGGGCCAAAGGAGCCCTAAGTCATGTCTGATTGCATGTGCTGCCACCTCAGTGACCCGTAGAATTACCTCACCGTTACTTTCTGTGCTGACAAATTTAGCCAAATGCACTGTCGGCAGGTAAACACAATTTCAGCTACTGGACATAGCTGGGTTGAGAGAGCTATGTGACTGTGTGATTAGAGAAATAGCTTAGGCAATGCAGAGAGCAGAGATGTATAGTAACACAGTAGATCTACTTCACTACTGTAATAAAGTACTAAAAGGCTGTATCTGTACTCTGGAGTATTATTTTTTCCCCTACTTAAACTTCAGTACATATTTTCGATGAGTTTAATACTTTTACGGCGATAATTTTTTTATGTTCTGCATAGTTACTTGTTCCAATTCTAAAAATTATTCCAAACCCATGTTATCACTGCCAGAGTGGGAGATGGCTGTAACGAGAACCAAGCGCTAGGGAGTCAATGCCAATAAAGCGGTCATAACTGTGGTTTTCATGCATCCTGTCATACGGTTTGCATCACGTGTTAAAACCAACCGTACTAAAACACGGAGACTATGTGATGTTTTTTACAGGTTATGAAACTGCCTCAATTTAATGCTGATGCCATTGGACGGCAGTGCAGCCCGCAGCAAGGACAGACAGCAGTCAGAGCTCCGCGCCCGTCAGCAGCGACTTCTATCCTCTGATTTCCACCAACTGCGTAACGGCTGCAGATCGGCTCCGCTGTGTGTTGGCTTCGTGCTCCGCTGTCCTTCAATACCCACCAGGTCCGGATTTGTTGTGGAACAGCTGCGGCCATGACTGACAGCTGAAGTCACAAGGACCCACAAGATATCACAAATTCACGTATGATCACACGATATAACAGGATGTAATTTCTATAAACAGAACCACAAAACCTCTGACCTATTGACATTCAGGCCTGTCTCTGCCCATTATGACATTGTAAAGGTGTTGTACAAGGAAATATGATCCGTCGTGAGCACGGCCTATTTTATTTTGAAAATGAACCGGATGTTTTATTGGTAGTGCAGGAGCTCTCCGGCGACTGGCAAAAATAGAAGCTCTGCGTGGAAATTCACACTGACTTTAATGGAAATCTAATGACTCCGCCGCCATTCCAAAGCAGCTCCGCAGACGTTCCTCAACCGGTGGAAATTAGGAGTTACTCTGCAAACAGAGATCCCATTAGTGCTTGCTTCACAGCAGAGTACTGTATTCAGATCCAGTCAAAACAATGCAGCTTCGCAGGCTTATCAGTGCCAGACGTTCAGTTATGGAGGATTTAAAATAAAGAAAAAAATATGAAATACATTTGACCCTAGAATTAAATTGGAACATACTGTAGTGTGTAAGAACTAAGCAAAACATGGACTCCAGCAACAGCTCAACTGTTCTTATTGTTTAATTAACTGTCTTGGCCACCACAGTGCGTGGAATTGAATCTATCTGTCGAGCTTGGCCAAAGCCTGAATATTTAGCAAACTGCAATAAGTATGTGAAGTTCTATTTAACCATATTCCATTTATGTATTCAGAATAACTAGCTCTTTGAAGATTTGATGAATTGCTACAAGAATGGAACAAAATGGAGCAAGAACAAATGCAGATATATCTGTCTATACTACATATCTACAAGGTCAGTATTATAGTGATCCAAATTAGAGGAATATCACAGAGTGAAAGCAAATACTATCACTAACATTTTGCCACGCACGTTGTTGCTTGTTGGAAGGAAGCACTATGTAGAACTGCTATTATGAAAAGTTAAATATGAACATGTTTATATACTGTGTGTTGGAATACTGTATATCAGCCTCTCCTCTTTTTCCTTTGTGGCTATTTAAAAAAAGAAAATCCAGGAACAATGCACAGCAAAGTACAACTAAAACCTAAAACCTGTCATTATAATAAAACCCTGTGATTAGCAGACAACTTGCTCTATCTGCTGAGCCACAGCAGCAAAGATTAATCCGTAAACAATCAAAAATAGTTTATTTATTTTAATTGAGAGGAATCTCCTTTAATAAGGGATGGGTGTTAAAGAGTTTTAAAAAAAGTGGCTGCTTGGAAGGAATACTTCTACTGCTGCCAGCTGCCATTAACTATGTGTAGAATGGCTGTAACTAAATATCATGTTTTACTTTAAAAAATGTCTACTATTCATCATGTTGCTGACACTCAAACAAAAACAAGATTGAGCCCATTGAGCACCTCTTTAGTTTGCAATACTCAGCTCAACAGCTGAATGGGGAAGTGGTAGACATGGCTTCTGTTGGTGATATGTGAAATTTAAAATGCTGCCCTTAACTCTTTATCTTTCAGCTCCCATCGTGTTTAAAGTGTCAGCCCTTGAACTGTGTATCAATTCATTGCAAACTATGAGAAAAGGAAGCCGGTGCTAAATGAGAGATCCCTGGTGAACAGACTGCCAGTAACTTACTTAGCATCTCTTAAAGACCTGCCAAATTCCAGTGTGACATGGCAGGCACAACTCAAGGTGTGTAGGAGTGATATGAAGTCAAGTTTGAATAATTCATTGCACCGCTCACATTGAAGCCGACTGAGCTACTGTACATATGCACTAGCTGTTGCCACTTAGTTCAGGACCAATCAAGTTCGGTTGGATCCAGCTTTGAGTAAGCTACAGTACATATATCATAGTAAGTTGTCAATGTAGAGGATGCTGCTGTCTGTTTCTTGGGGGAATGTTTTTGGGAAGTATCTATTTCAGATATATGTACAGTAGTTGCTTGGAAACAGAGAGAGAGAAAAATGTCCCCCAGCTGAGTCCTATCACAGGAAACAATCAAATGCGTATTCTAGTATTCTAGTCAGCCTTTTTAAAGGTCACACTTCTATCCCATGGATTGAAATCTCAATTGAAAAAGCTTATCAAAGCAATTTTCCCAGCCATCCATCCAGCCATCCACCCAAGCAAACCAGCCTGAAACAGACTATGTTAAAGGCTATTTCACCCCCATTCCTAGAGTAGTGAGGATGCACAGCACAGTACGCCATGTCTAAGCAATACCCTAAAAGGCTGACATGTCACCCAAGCTATTGAGTGAGGTTGAGGAGTAAAGTAAGTAGCTATGTCAAGACCTAAATTAATAATGACAGAGAAGCTACTGATTTTATTACTGTAGTTCTTCTAATGGTATTTCTCCTTTAAATGTAGCTTTGATTTAACCATACATGCTGTTTGAGAACATCAACATCCCAGGGCAGGAGCTGCATGGTCCAAAATGATTGCATTGGCAAACACACATCAAGGGAGGTTAATAAGGGTAGGAAGAGCATTAAACATTTGCTTTGCACCCTTATCAGCAATCATCCCATACTCCTGAGAACGCTAATGTCAAGCACAATTTTTATATGAGTAATTAAACTGTTACAAAACGATGATTCTTTAAGCACATTAAGCTCCAAACATATGCAGACACCATCCCTTCTCCTAGTAGCATGTCAACAAAGATGATCTGTGTGTTACAAGTACTTGCTTCAGTTTGCATCCTAATTGAAGACTGTGCATTGACTGTATATGCACAGATACTGAACCAAACTATTGTTTCAATAAACAGTTTATGGCCATACTTCACTGGATGCACAAATTTTATTATTAGCTGGGAGTTTGCTGGAGAAAAAAAAATGACACATAAAACAGGCCGAGTGGGAATAGGAACTTGACAGTCAGTCAGGGCAATTTATCATTCTGTCAAACTTCACTGACTGCTGCAGCAGAACCTCTACAGTGCAAAAAATCCCAGCACCTACCCCAAAATGGGTGGGGAGTGTTGAAGAGAGTAAGGCCGGGAAATAAAACATGCCATGTAGACTTGTTTGTCACTTTATAGCCATTTTACCTGCTTGACGTCATGTCAATGAAATCAATTGCTCCAACCAAATATGTATAAATAATTGGCTGGGGGGTGTAACGATACAATCAGGCATAGTATTTGCATGACTGTGATACAAAACTCATGGTTTGATACACTGACAAAAGGTTTGACTGAATATAACTACAAAAGATATACAGTAAATGTCTTATTCTATTCTTGTTTAACTTATAGATTTTGTTGCAAATGCAAATAATGCTACTTTAAATAAATAACAATCTCTTTTTAATAAGTAGATATTTCTATAAATCTACTGAGAGAGTTCAACACACCACTCACTTCACCACTTTGACAACAGAGGCAGCATTTTAAATAAAATATCAGCAAATAGATAAAACACAACGGGTGTGTTTTCTGGTTCCCTGGTAATTCCTGTGGTGTTCGACATGCAGAATTTGTGGATTTGTTTGTGTTTTCTATATTAGCCTCACATTTATTGTTGGTGTGTGAATTGCAGACACTGGCAAAGTTTCAGTTTAAGTTAATCTCCAAACAACTGTACTAACAACAAAACTAACAAACGTATACACTTATTTCGACAAACAGTCAACTTTACAGCCACAAACACAACTTTTCAAAGCAAATGTGATGAATGACATAACTGTTTTAGCATTGATATATCATTATAAAATTATATCATAATCCATTTCTCCAAACCTCCCAATCTCAAGTGTAGTTGGATTCGATAACTTCCTTAAGAAGACTGGAGTTATGACTTTATTTACTGCAGGCTGTTGGCATTTATATTTTAAATCTTTAATTGTTGTTTTATTGTGTGTGTGTGTGTGTGTGTGTGTGTGTGTGTGTGTGTGTGTGTGTGTGTGTGTGTGTGTGTGTGTGTGTGTGTGAATGGTATGGCTCAGGTAGTTACGTAAGTTGTCGGTTGCAGGTCTGCTTTGATCTCATGGGTCATCATAGCTGAGATGAATATCTCCATATGATGTGGCTGCACATTCAGGGTGCCTGTGCAATGGTCGGATTGAACAGATTGATGGAATTCCATCGATAGGTAATTAGCCTATTACAACCTTTCAGTTGTACCACATCCTTTGGACAAATTGCCCTTACTACAATAACCGACTCAAAGATCCCATGGCAAATGGCTTCCTTTCTAATGTGCTGGAAGACAGTCTGTGATTACATTTAGTCCCGGGCCCTTTCATTTGACCAGCATATCATTTCCTCCCTGGCATACTTCAAAGTGTGGACACTTCAAAGTAGAATGAGTGACTGCCACTTGGACTCTGAGGAAGGCGCTTTTGATCATCTTCTGAAAACTCCCCTAACGCAATCAGGGCTAGCACACCAGAGAGGAGGATTTGACAGCCATAAGATAAATGTAGTTATGCTGCAAGCTATCAGATAAGCACAGCATACTCTAATCCATTAACACTTTGGGGTCGAGAGCTTCCCCGGCGGAGCTCGGCAGGATTAAAATAATTTTTTTTATGTATTTTGATTAAATGCATCACAAGTTTTTATCATATAACTATACCAAAAATGTTGACAGAAACATTGTAATTTACATCTTCCAATGTGTTCACAGCCAAATAATATGCGATTTAAAAAAATAACGTGCATCTCTATTCACATGCCAATTCGTTTTGGTGTTAAGGGAGGACTTAATGTACAGTTAGTCACACTGGAAAACGCCCACGGTAAACCAGACAAAATGCCAGGTTCAAGCTTAATTCATTTGGAGACAAGCTTTGCATCTTGGAATGCTTGGATGCTCCTGTGCTCCTGTCGTCTTAAATGTTTAGTGTAAGGTCTTTATAAAACGCAGCCCGAGTCAGTCTTTTTTCTGTCTTGACCTTCCAACAAAATTAAACGTTTTTGTTAGTTTTAAGCCTTGGTATTGAAGTTAAATAAAATAAAATAAACGGGTGCACTCTCTCCAGCACCAAACAGGAAGCAGCAAATGGCTAGAGCCAGTGTTGTTTATGGTTGCTATGGTGCCGTGCTAAGCTAAATGCTGAAGAAGGAAAGTAAATAAATGCAGACCTCCAGGTACTGGAGCCATTCATCTGCATGTACAGGAGAACAGAAAATCGGCAAACTTTCCCTAAATTTACCCTTAAGTTAGAACACTTGTAAAATAGCTTTTTACAACTTGTTCATTTACCAGTTATTTAAAAAGAAAATCATGAAATCAATCATAAAAATACATTGTAATTAGATATTGTTGTAGCTGGACCTTTGCTGAATACAAAACAAGTTATGGTACTAGTAGTAAAAATACTGCTTACGTAAGTTCAAATTGTAACAATATTGCAAATAGAGCATTCCAAACTTATCTGTGAGTCTGTAATTCCCTCAGACCCCAGAGGGATAATATGACAATGAAGGAGTACTAGAAGTGGCTGGCTGAGGGCTTTGCATCAACAGTTAAATGCTTTGGAATGAGTTTTTGAAGGGAGGATTCAGTTTCAAAGCACTTAATGTGTGATAAGATTAGGAGACACCTAAAGAAATTCTAATGATAACACTAATAAAAAATCTTTGTTAATGCACCTTAAAGGATATTTTACCAACTGCCAAAGCAAATCGGAGGCCCCCCTACAGTGATGAGTGCTGCAATTTCTTTTACTAGAAATCCTCAATACACATCAGCATATTTGCCTCTGTGGCGGAATGTACTTTGGTAACACATTAACTACTGCCTTGAGTGAGAAATTAAATCCATGGCTTGGTCTCTTTTTTGGTGTGTTTGAAGAGTCCCATTTAAAAAATAGTAAGAAAGTATAAGTATAAATGATAAGTAGGAACATTTTAGGATGTTTCATTTTTGAATACTAATTAGGGATAGCCCGGAAATCCAGACCCAAATGCAAAAGATTAAGGGTCTGGCATTGAGTAATGAAAGTCGTCCATCTCGAGGGCGGCACCAAGCGTGCATTGAAAATCTCACTGCATGCAATTGGATAACACTACGACCAATCACAGTATCCAAAGCCCCATACGCTTAGCTACCAGTGGACCTAACTAAGATTAACCTGTCGTCATCTGTTTAGCTCGCCTCTGGCCCGCCTATATCAGATACACTGATGTGATTGGTGCAGATCGGCTACAACTGTATAGTTAATGAGCAGCATTACTCGATGCCAGAGTGACTCGCTGAGGATATTCAAATTGTGCTCTTGCGAGAACTCTGGATTTCCTGGGTAAATTATAGATGCATTGATTGTGAAACTTCGGGTTGATACAGATGTTTAAAATATGATTTTGGCCCATACTAATGCTTTGTTGTCCTTGTTTCCCCTTTTGTGACAGAAGAAATGAAGAAATCATCATTTAAAAAAATAATTGAAGTGTTTAAGAGTAATTTATTCCTTCATTACACAATCTTAAATTCAATCATTCAAATTCATCAAGCAACCTTTAATATATCCTTCTTTCAAATGAAAAATAACTGCTTTAGCCAGCTATACAGCTAATGTTACCAACTTAATGACAATAATCCTTCAGTAATTAGGCTACATAGCCCAACAAAAACATTTTGTGAAACAAATTAGGTGTAAAAAAGCCATTACAAAAGCTATAACATAATAATATATTATCCTTGGAGTGTAAAACTGCTTTAATCAAGTTAATGTAAAATTTTTGTCAGTCCACTGTGCCTTGAGGATAAGCATTCTCACATGAGCCAGTACCTTATGAATGTGTGTGGCCATGACGTTGTAGATTTCGGGAAGACAGACCTCAGCAAAAAGACAACGACTGGGCCGTGTCTAGGCTTCAGAATGGCTGGTCATTTAATGCGATGAACTCCATCATCTTGTTAGTTATCCCTTTAGCTTTGGCCCTGTTTGTTTGTTTCTCTTACTGTAAACAAACCACTGGTGTGCACGCCAACCTTTGACCTTTTATTGTTGGCCATGCCAGTGTTAGTCAGCGTTAGTCTAGTTAATAGACTGAATCAGCAGCTGCAGTAACAGCATATGCTAGCGGACTGTTGTCCGAGTCAGCCTCTGCCATCAGTGAATGCCATCTTTGTTGCAGATAGGCCAATGGCAGGCAACAGGGCAAATATTGTCCATTTCCTATGTTCTGCCGATAAATCGGTGCATCCCAATAGTTACACATGGATACATTTTCCAGGATAGATGGTCTGAGGCAGAAAGTGGTTGCATTTGCCAGACCACCTAATTATGTGTGATGGACCAGTCTGTAACTGAATCTGATACTCAGGGTAAGGTATATCAATATGATATGAACAATATCAACATAGGAATGTAATGTAAACAAGTCATTCTTTCTTACTATTGCATCTCTCCAGCTGTTAAGAGCGTAGGCGAGTCTGTTGGTCAGTGGGTGGAAACTATTTTACAACTGATTCACAGAAAAACAATGAATTAGGCTTGCTTCTTCCCTTAATTATACAGCCCTCAATGGCAATGTCACTGCAGGAGCACAATATGTACTCAGATCTCACTGTCTCCATGATACTGTATGTTTACTTGAATATATTATTACTGTATATCCATTCCTCTTCCCTTCTTTGTCATGAATCCATCCAACCTCATCCATTTCTTGCTTCATCCCTTCCTCCTTCCATGTCTTCATCTGCAACATTACTACCTCTCGTCCTCAGTCGCTCACCTATTGATCCTGTCCATGCTTCCTCATTTCCTCTCAATTCATCCATCTATATACGTCCGTCCATCCATTTATCCACCAACCTATTCATTAGCATAGGTATGTGTGAGAGGTGAAGTGAACTCACCTAATGGGGTTATATGTCTCCAGGAAATGCTTGGCTCGGGTTTCCCACTGGCTGTGCAGATGAGCGACACATTGCTGCCCTCATTTACCGTGATGTCAGAAGAAATGTCATATATCTTGGGAGGAACTAGAAAAAAGGAAGAAAAAAATACAAATTAGCATTTCAAATCTGCAACCTCTGGCTCATCACCAACATCATCTATATGTATTATCACATTACAGTGGTGGATAACAATGAGATCTGGCCTTTGTTCCAGTTTTAAACAAGGAGATACAGTATACTGTACATGCTATACTTGATCCTTCACTTTAGGTAAAATCCCACTTAACTCCGTACCTTATATTCAGACTGCATTATTCAGTTTGACATTTCCATCTAGTTACATGTTCTCTGTAGGAAGATTTGATTTTCCCCTTGTCAAACACAGATAATAATAATAGGCAACTCTAGCAACTTAGAAGGCATACTGTTATGGCATGGATACTAAAGAACTAAAGAAAGGTGCTTAAAGGATACCAATTATGCTTTTCTGTATTTTCTGTCATATCTACTGTGTATTGTTACGATGTCAGATGTTCATATTAAAAGTGGCCAAAGCTTCATTTAAAAATGTATGTCTGTGAGCCAAAACCTCAGATTTCACACTGTTCTGAACGCACTAGTTTCAACATTTTTGTTAAACTCTGCAGTGTTTACATTACATATACCTGCTGGATGAAGCTCCAAGCTAATGGAAAGAAACCTGTAATCTTGGTTGCAGATGTTATTCCCCCCAATTTCCTGATTACATTCCAGCTGGAACATGTCCCTTTATCTGTGATTTATAATAACTGCAAAACTGAAATACTCTGTTCCAATCCACGGCTTACTTCATATAGCTACATGCTAACACCAGAGAAACCTATAATCTTGGCTGCCAATGTTGTTAATTCCTCCCTGATTTCAGATCACATTCCTGCTGGAACATGTCTGGTTGTGTAGTACCTGGTTTAGAAGCCTTAGTCGGGGATTTTTCACGGTATAAAGACTCGCTTCATAATCGGACTGTACAGAGAGAGCGAAGCAGAGCAGGCACAGACACATGTGGAGAGTCTGCATACTCAGAAACACTGGCCAATCAGAGAAGACTGGGCTTTTGGGGACGGTGGCTTAGAGGTTACAGGTGCTCCCACCACAAAGGGTCTCAGATGGAGGTTGAATGCAGGAGCAGTGGATATTTTCTCATGTTACTATAGTTTTCTCACAAGGAACAAACACTTAACTTTAGATATGTCTCGTTAACATGAGGAAAAACAGAGCGTTTGGAAAGAATGCTGACATGTTAGCTAACACAGCTTGCCAGCAAATGTTAGTGTAACATATGCCTCTTGCATGTTACATTAAAAACAAAGTTTGAGTTCTAATTAATTTTGTTAGTAGTTTCACTTTTATTTGGTAGTTGCAACGTGTAAATATTTGTCATATTTTTGTATTTTTATACTGTTATTTCATATTTAATAAGTTCCCTCAGGTGAGTGTGTACTGTAATATAAGTTGATGAAACCTGTTATGTATCATTTTAATGAGACAGTACATCCAAAGTAATTATCTATGTGTAAATATCCATCTTTGTAAATAGTATTGTTGTATGAAGTGTGAATTAACGTTAAAAGTAGCCTATTTGATCCTGTACTGTTTACCAATTGTCAGTTTATAGTTGTTTCATAGTTATATTTTAATAGTTGTTGAGCTTGGCCACAGAAATAATTATTGTAAGTTTCCTTTGATTATTACTTTATTTTATATTGAGTAGTTTTACTGAGACCGTGCTTGTATCCCTCAGGTCCCGAAAGGCTTGTTAGCAATAAACGATAGTCTACAACCATCACACAACATAACGCGGAGACTACATCAGCAGCAATCAAAGTGTTAACGGGGACATTTTTAACTGTACACAAATAAAGAGAAGTGAACACCTGTTACATTAGCCAGGCAGTAAAGCCACTTGTGTTCAGTTTCCTGTGTTTTCTTACAGTTAATGATTTTATTTTATAGATTTTTTAAGGCACAGTTAAATATATTATGAGCAGTGATTAAGCTATTGACCGTAATTATGTTAAACATTTCCTGACAGAGCCTGGCAGTCAGTTAGTCCTACTCACAAAGGATTCGATTGACTCAAATTGTTTCTCAAACAGCGATTCACCAGAACAAAGCTAGACCTTTTTAAATCACTCAACAAAAAAGAGATGAGGGCAGTGAGTCATAGGTCTGGAACCAGGCTACACTTTCAGAGGTTTGAAAGCTGTGTGTCATAAAGTCCCTAAAAAGCATTATTTCAAGAAGTGTAGTTATTCTACTTTTCTACTTTTTTATTGAGAGCAGCTCATCAACAGTCCCTGCTGGACGTTACTTACAACCGTAATTGTGAAGTTTCTGGGCACCTAAATCCTCTTGGAGCTTTGATGTTAAAAGCTTTGGTATTAAAGCTGCTCAAAACACATGCAGACACATGCAGCCACCCACAAAGGCATTTAAACATATTCAACTGAGCACACATGCAGACAAGTGGGCGCACATACACACATACAGGCTTATAAGAATGAGACTGAGACTATTTTAATCTGCAAGATTTGAATCTCTAAGGGAGCTTTTCTGCAGTGGACTGTGCTATACAGTAATGGTTTCTCAGTCGTCTGGGGCTTCAAACTATTCAACCCTCTGATCCCTCCTGATGCCTGCTAAAAAACTAACAAAAGAAAAGTTGATTCAACAATTTCCAGAGTTCCTCTTTAGTCCCACCAACACTTTTTGGAGTCACATGCTCTCTTTGGCCATTGACCTCTCTACAGTTTACTGTAACTGCAGCCACCTTCACTCTATTGTGAACAACAATACAGTGGATGTAGCTCAGAACATACAGTATGAATAATGAAAATATATATGTTTTACACTGATTTAGATTTATCTTATAGCTATTGTCTTCCCTCCTCAAATATTTTACAATGTAGTAAAAGAAAAGTAAATAATAAATAAAAACTTTTTATTGTACTGAAAATAATGACGTGTGGTCTAGAGCCACTACTCCACCAATATTCAACATATCAACATTAAGCCCATAAACACTGCACCATAATCTGAATGCACCAACCATGTGTATTTTACGTATTACATACTGTATATTACAAGCAAATAGCCTAGTCGCATGCATCATTAAAAGCATCAACACTTATATACTGGAACCTCTTAGGGAGCAAGGAGAAAAACATTTATGATTCCCAAATGGAACCACATCAGCCTGTATTGACCCAACCACACACAGGCATAGCCCTCAATGATATGAAGGACATTCTCATCACTGGTGTTTTCTGTTTTGCGGGGGATTGGAGTCATTTTTGATCAACAGATCTGGATCTAAATGAGATGAAAGTGGCGAACCTTCTGTGGGAGAGGACCGGAGGCAATGTTGAATCTAGGTTATTGCTTGTCAGACTCCTGTGTTTACTCGCTGTAGGACCCCACTGTTGACACATCTCCTCAGTGTCTGATAGCACAAAATTGAAAATGTTGGGGTTGTCTACTGATCCTATCTCTCTCTGGCAGGGACTGAGAGGTTTTCAAAGGTTCAGATGAAGAGCCCTCGTTTTTTTTTAGCTCAGAGATACTGTAGCTCAGTTGCTTTACTGTATAACACTCTTTGCTCCAACACAGAATAACAAAAAAAGTCTTGGAAACAGAATAGAAGATCAATGAGAAATCCCTCAAACTTTAAACAAATGGGAATGTCTTTGAAGAAAAGAACAGTAATGTATTCACCAGACAATAACCCATGCTTTTGTTTCATGTCTTTAAGAACTATTGTAGTTAGACACCATCAAACACTTCAGACTTGCGGCAACCAAAACAGCTTCAGGTAAGAAGTAAGACAACGGATGTGTCCTGATATTTACTTTCTGTATTTAAGTCACCACAAACATATTTCTAAGTCTGAATTATGTCAAGTTTAGGAAATTCCAAAGCTAGAAAAAAAATAATTGCATGTTAACTACTTTTGCTAAAATGACCACAATACACGCTCATTTAGGCTGCCAGGTATGGTGCAAGATGCTGTGGATTCACAAGTGTCCTAAATCTGAAATCACTGCTCACTGTTCAATATTACTGTGTATTACTTATTTATTATAATGATGGGGAGCAGTGAATACGTGATAGAGGGACTTTGGGTACAGCTAATGCATTTGAAATGTGATTCTGCCATCTGTTGTCCATTATTTAAAAAAAAAGCATCCTAAACAAGATCTTATATAAGTGAGAGTCTCGTTGCTAGGTTACAGTGCTGAGGCATTGCTATCATTGTTGATAAGAGGCAAAAGGATGGACACTTGATATTGAGGGCTGAAGGGGCCTTCCATTTGGCAAATAGAAACTTGAATCTATTTGAAATTCCACACCCAATAACGAGGAAATCAAGTTACAAAGTGGCTGCAGAAGTGTCTACCTTTCAGTTAATGGTGCTCTTAATGGTCAAATGTATTACTCGGTAATATCCAACTGAATTATAATTGTTGATGTCACACACTAATTATTCTTATGAATGGATGAGTGGTAGTGTGAATAGAATTGGTCAGTTCAATTTACATACTATCAATAATTGCAATGTTAAAAGCCAACACAGCAGAAAGTGATTTGACAGACTATGACATTGAATGTTTAAGGTAGCTCCACCATTACCTTACTTGACAGCTTTAAAGCTATTTCACATGACGCTGAAACTGCAAAACATTTGCATAGAGAATTACAGCGTTCAACCTTTGGTCACACCGGCTTGGACGATTTTCTACTTTTTTTGTGTTGCATTTCACACCAAAATAGAGAAAATGCACCTGGATTGGATGAAAGGAACAGAGTCTACAGGTAGTGTCGGCAATGACAATTCCTCTTTGAGCTGAAAAGATACCATGGATTCTTTGGCATGGTGAATGTCAGTGCAGTTCCTCAGAAAGCAACATAGTAATAGCTTGACCTAATCAGTGTTTGGCAGTGTGCTATAAGTGCATATTTTCGTTTTTTATTTACATCATTAGCATATTATAGTATGTATAACACAGTTGAAGTGGGATAAGTACTAAAAACTCACAATGCGTTTCTGCAACGTGTTTGAGGCAATCATCTTTTACCCCAACTTAAAAGGATATTGCAGTAAAAACACTACAAAGTTGTTACACTGACACCTAGTGTCAAAGTTAGTTCTATAAAACATACATCTTATTGTGAGAGTATTTATTTATTCAAAAACTTTCTTAAAGGAATAGTTCCACATCTTGAGAGATATATTTATTCCCTTTCAGACGGCGATTCAGATGAGAAGATCAATACTGGCTAGCCTGGTGTTGTCCAACGCTTACAAATAGGGCTAAAACGATTCCTGGAGTAATTAAAACAATTCCATAACAAAAAACTATTTTGCCTCAAAGCTTTGTTTGATCAATATAATTAAGGTTTTACCATTCACTATGTTTCCGCAGGAATGATAACTCGCACAACGTGCTGATGCTGCTGTGGACACATGGCGTGAAGTTTTACAGCGCAGAATACAAAATAGAGGAAGAGAGCGATAATTGTGAGGGGCTAAGAGAGGAGACAGACTAGAGATAACGACAGAAAGTATCCAACGCTTGGGATCATTTCAAGCTGCAAAAGAAATGAGAACTTTGTACAGTCTGTCTTTGTAAAATTGAACTAGCTTACCACCACAGCGCAATGTTGATGCTACAACATCTCAACAGAAAACAGCGGATACACAGAGAGGATCCGACACGAGTAAATCAAAGAGTTGTATGGACAGAGCACTCTCAGGTTGGAACTTGTAGTTCTGAAAGTTAAGCTGCACAACGTAAAGGCAATGTTAATGTATCATCATTTGTATGCCTTAGTTTGAGGTTGTTATTGCATTTCATAAAATGTTTTCTTTAAAAAACAGAATGTAATATGGCACTTAAATTAAGTAAATAGGTTTAGTTTTTTTTGACAGCTTGTTCTTCAATATAGCAATATTGTTTCTTATTCAATTACTCACTGGAATAAACTTGATTACTTATATAATCAATACCTGCAGCCCTAGTAACAAAATCTCCCTACCAGCACCTCTTTACCTCATTAAGCCATGCGTTACTGTATATCTCACCAAACAAAGCAGTAACAGTGACAATTCACTGTTTTTGGAGGGGTTATAAATTGGACTATTTCTTGGCTCTGAACAGTTGCCAGGCGTCCGGCAAAGAAATATCCCGGCACACATAACCCCAGGTAGAACTACGAATTGTAATTTTTACACTTTTTGTACCGATTAAACTAATCAAATATAACATGTTAATCATTCATTTTTAGTGCTAGTTGTCAGATTTTGTTAATGACAGAGCCAGGCTAGCTGTTTCAGGTCTTTGTGTCAATCTAAGCTAAGATGCTGGCTGTAGCTTCATATTTGATAAATAGATTTTGGAGTGGTATTGGTCTTCTCATCCAACTCTCCGCAAGAGCAAATAACTGATTTCCAAAACTGTCAAACATTTGGTTAAAATATGTCCTTTGTCCAGAAATTCCTTTAAATCAGATTGAGTGTTTTGGCAAACTGGTGCCCTCCTCAGTTACTGCTTGTGACTAAAGGCAACTAGAGATGGTTAGAGAAAGGTTGTGATCATGTCTTAGGTGCAAATTATTCACATGGATGTTTGTTGTGAAAAGCCTTTTAGACATTGTTGTTGGAATCCTTGCTTGCCAATTTCTTGGTTACATTACCTTGAAAGCCTGCAAAGTCCATTACCATCATTCTTTTCTAGGATTCAGCTCTCTGAGTGCCCTATATTATGCTTTTTACACCTCCTACACCTCTTTATAGATCAGAGTAAGTCGTGACTGTGCTGCCCGTTAAACAACAGAGCATATAACCCATGCCTCAATACCTACACACACAGCATGTTGTTTTCTTTAGGTGCTAATTCAGTAACGATGCTATGATTGTCATGTTTGCCCATTCCTCTCTAATTTCCTCTTCTCCAGCCCAGCGGAGGTGCTGAGAGTGAGCTGCCACAACTGATCCGGGCGGCGTCATCTCTCTCCTAGAAAATGCCTTGGGTGAATAAATAAGCCTCTAATGACGCCACCTTAAATTACGGAAATGCTTACAGCTGCACTATTAAAATGCCGGGCTTATCTTCTGGAGCTGCAAAGTGGGATGCACACAACTGGGCTCTTCTATGAAATCTGACAAGTCTCTCCAGGATGACTTCTGCTACCAAATTACAGAACACCATTACTGGCAAAACTTACTGCAATCCTGCTTTCCAATTAGAGCGCAGAGGGGAAGCCGAGCCACTTGTTGTAAGGGACAACAAATATGGGCGGTGGGGAGGTAGAGCAGTCAGCGAGAGCTGAGAGTGGGAGACAGAAAATGAAATAAATTCTTGCTTCATTTTCTGTAATTCAAATCCATCATTTGTCCACCATCATCCTACACATACCGCAGAAATGGATGAAGGTGCTGTAACTGCCCCAAGCATATTTCCTGTCCAAACACAATATGATATAACGCAGATGTTTACTGATCTGAGGACAGATCATTTTTAATTAACTGCATGCAGCACTTTGGAATTGGATTAGGGGCAGATATGAGTTTTATTTATTAGCTTTGCTTAATACATTGAGGAAATCCTGAGATCTTTGAACAGCTTCTACCTACTCCAAAGCTTCCCCAAAACGCTTTTGGTTTGAGATGACATTGATACAGATGTATCATAATAAACCTGTAAAATATATGTGTGTTTGTACAGCGTAATATGAACCTCAGTAATTCCCACACAGCTATTCCTAAAGGTTTTCAATTCCCTTTCTTCACTGCAGGCAGCAAGAAAGAACCAACTTCCAGCCCGTTAATTAGGTGTCAGACACGGAAACTAAACATAAACAGTGACAGATTATATTACTCAATGGGATTATCTCTATTGCAGTGTCATAAAGCAGGCAAAGATAATTTGTAGTACTTAACTTTGTAAAAAGTTCATCCAAGTAGAAAGAGAAATCTGCCATTATTGGTGGGGTTTTTCCACTGTATGTGACAAAAGGTTAGTGGCTGGAAAAACCTTGGCCCTCCATTTTAGCAATTTGTATCTTTTACTTTAATATGGCTGACTTTCAACATTTCATAGCCCTCAGCTAAGCCAGTTGACTTCAAAAATATGTGTAATTACGAAGGAAAAAGGTTGACTTTTTGGTCATACAGCATAGTGTGTGTGTGTTTAAGTACAGTATATTCATTACCGCAACAGGGGTGTAACAATACAGGTGTTCGTATTGAAGTGTTCCGTATGAGGCTTTTGATACACATTACAAACCGAATGATTCGTTGGACTAATCCTATTTCATTTAGAAATAAGTTTAAATTGTGTGAAATATAATGTTCTCAATGCTGCTGCACTCAACAAGGCAGCCCAAACGATGTAACAGGCAACCAAAGAGGTTATAATAATAAGAGGTGACACTCCGTTGGGTCACCCGTACAACATCTGGGCCCAGTCACCGAGCCATCCCAACTCACGGCAAGGGATTAATGCTTTTAACTGCTAGAAAACAACAACCATGGCAGTCATTTAATCTAAACGCTTTCCCTTGCCCTTTTTATATTTTTTAAATCGGCTCTAGTCTGTACACGCTAAAAGTATTGGTAATTTACTAGGGGTGGGAATCACCAGAGGCCTCACAATACGATATCAACACAATATTTATGTCATGATACAATATAACTGTGATTTTAAACATATTGTAATATTCTGCGATATATTGCAATTTTATTATTTATTCCCAATTTCAAATTATGTCCCCAAAAGAAAACTTTGTCAACATCTGGTTCACCTAAAAAGGAACATGTCTCTGTTTGTTCATCTTACTTTTATTTTATTGCTGCAAAATGGGATTGTCAAGCAGACAAACTGACCAACACATATAAAATAATAGATTGATACTTGGCTTCTGTGTATCGATGCAGTATTGCCACTGAAAATATTGCGATTTTTGATTTTTTCCCCACCCATATTATTTACATGGAGTCAGGTGTGTTTAATGACAGCAATCTAGGAGCTATTTCTGGGTAAACAAAGATTAAACTAAACAAAAGGTCTATCTCTGCAGGGATCCATGTCAAATTGTTTTTCAGACACCTAATAACAATCTAAGCCTGTCAGTGGCAAAAACAGAACTTTTAGTAGAATCAAAATGACGATGAATTCTGACAATTACATATTTTTTTTGTGATCACCTTTCTTTATTTATTTTCTTTTATATTTAAAAATTAACAAAACAAACAATTACAAACAACACACTGAGACATGGAACGCGTCCCAGAGCCAAAAAACACAGAAAGGAAAGCTGGGAGGGAGACAAAACAGGACATGCAGAAACAGACACACACAAACACATACATAAACAGACACACACACAGACAGACACAAGACAAGGGACCAATCACATGTGCAGGTTGAGGTCCGGGCTGTAGCACAAGGCTATGGCCTGGACCTCAAAGAGTCAGCGATTCTGCGCCAAGTGTCCAGGGTCCTTTTCGGCACTCCATGGATGCGTGCCGTCGACAGTTCCTTGTACACAACATCCAAGAAGGCAAGGGTCCATGCATGGATAGACATGTCATGAGGTGGCTTCCAACAGGTTGCAATCATTCTCTTAGCAGCTGTAAGTCCAGCAAATACAGCACGTTTCTGAGTCCCAGAGAAATTGAAAGGCTGACAGATCATTCAGAACCAAGACCTTAATGGTAAAAGGCACAGTAACATTAAATAAGGCGGAGATTTTGGATGCAATACTGTTCCAGAACTGACCAATGGGAGCGCACTCCCAGAACATGTGTAGATATGTGCCTTGTACTTTAATTGGGCAGAAAGTGCATAAAGGGCTGTTAATTATTTTCATGTGATGCATGTCCTATGAATGAAATTGTAGTGAATCTGCCAATGGTCTGGATTGTGAGATACTTCTGGAATGGAACCATACATCATGCCAGTCGAGATCAATACCCAGGCCTGGGCAATCACATGCCCAGATCCTCTCCATAGGAAGGGCAGAGCGGCCAGATACCACCAAGAACGGATTAAGCCTAGACACCTTAGCACAGTTTTTAGGCTGCACAGTAAATAACTTTTGAATAGAATGAATGAGCAAAGGCCTCTGCCAAGGGACACTGTGTGCCTTGAGTGCCGACCTTAACTGCAGGTAAAAGAAAAAGGAAGAACGTGGTAGATTGAATGTGTTCTGAAAGTCAGAGAATGGTAACAAGCCAACCACGCTAAAAATGTCTTTTAGACGACAAACTCCCCTATATTGAATATAGGGGGGAAAGTGTGCCAGTTACAAGCTACATGGCAGCATGTTTCAGCAGATGCACAGTGGGGCTCGAAAGTTTGGGCACCCCAGGTAAAAATTTGTATTAATGTGTATAAAGAAGCCAAGAAAAGATGGAAAAATCTCCAAAAGGTATCAAATGACAGATTAGACATTTGTATAATATGTCACAAAAAGTTAGATTTTATTTCCACTCATTTACACTTTCAAAATAAAATAAAACAAAATAGCATGCACTGCCCCCTTTGGAAAGCTCAGACCTGACAGCGTTATGGATTGTTCTCAGTCATCGTCTGGAAAGACCAGGTGATGTCAATCTTAAGGTTTTAAATGCCCAGACTCATCTGACCTTGCCCCAACAATCACAACATGGGTTCTTCTAAGCAGTGGTCAAGAAAACTGAAACTGAAAATAGTTGACGCTCACAAAGCAGGAGAAGGCTATAAGAAGATAGCAAAGCGTTTTCAGATAGCAATATCCTCTGTTTGGAATGTAATTAAGAAATGGCAGTCATCAGGAACAGTCAAAGTTAAAGCAAGATCTGGAAGATCAAGAAAAATATCAGACACAACAGCTTGCAGGATTGTGAGAAAAGCAAGTCAAAACCCACATTTGACTGTATGATCCATCCAGAAAGACCTGGCAAACACTGGAGTTGTAGTACACCATTCCACTATAAAGAGATACTTGTACAAATATGGTCTTCATGGAAGAGTCATCGGAAAAAAACCTCTTCTACGTCCTCACCACAAAAATCAGAGTTTGAAGTTTGCAAATGAACATTTACACAAGCCTGATGCATTGTGGAAACAAGTTCTGTGGATCATCAAGGTTAAAATATAAATTTTTGGCCGGAATGAGGCAAAGGTACATTTGGGGAAGAAAAGGCAAAGAATTTAATGAAAAGAACCTCTGTCCAACTGTTGCATGGGGGTGGATCAATCATGCTTTGGGGTTGTATTGCAGCCAGTGGCACAGGGAACATTTCACGAGTAGAAGGAAAAATGGATTCAATAAAATTTCAGCAAATTGTGGACGCTATCTGTGAAAAAGCTGAAGTTAAAGAGAGGATGGCTTCTACAAATGGATAATGATCCTAAACACACCTCAAAATCTACAGTGGATTACATCAAGAGGCGTAAACTGAAGGTTTTGCCATAGCCTTCACAATCTCCTGACCTCAACATAATAGAAAATCTATGGATAGACCAGTGCATGCATGCAATGCATACAGCTAACACAACATTTAAAATGCTTGAACATCTTTTACAAAGAAGCTCAAACAAGACCAAAGCAATGGGTTTTACTGACAAATTTGCAAATGCTTTCACACCGTATGTCAGAACAGAAAACACCATGTTCTGAACCTAACTTAGGCTAAAATCAAAGTGAACAGCTGTTCATATTGTAAATTGAAACACAAATATATCCCCTGCATTTTACTTGTATTCCATTGTTACTATAAATGAGAGAAACAGCTGATTAAAATTATGCAAATAGATCAATCACAGCTAATTCCCATCTAGGAAACACACTCAGCTGTTGAGGTTCTTTCAATCGCCATCTGTTTTTACAATATTCTTTATATGTTACAGTAAGTGAGTGTTGTACTTTGACAGCAAGGATTACAGTAACCAAAGTCACATTCCTTCTTGGTTGTTTACATAAACCTGCCCAAAGCTGACTTGATATGTTACAGTAGTATATACAGTAAAAGAGGACCTATTTGGGCTGATTTTGTCAGGAAAAGGAACAATGCAGTAAAGATGAACACAAAGAAAGTGCAGTAAGAGGAAGACAAGTACCAGGACAATTCTGTTTCCTTTTTTTCATAAACCGTACATTCTGTCTCTGCCTGATGTGAGTCGAGTGCAGATGTTGCTCAGATTTAAATAATTTACGGCATAATGTGTCATACTGAAATTTGTGAAATCCATGAAATAATAAACTTTTCTCATTACAAACTGACAGCCTTTGTTGTGTTTGATTGCTAACTTGTAGCCAGCAGTGAATGAACTTTGTTAAGTAGGTCCATTTTTACTGTTTTGACATTACAGACGTCTCAAGTTAGCATCTTGTATGCCACTTGTCGCAAAGTGATGCATATGCAACTCACATCTTTACTCGTTGCAGGATGATGCATGCACAACTCAAATATGCACTCGCAAAGGGCAGTGACACTTTCTATAAAGCTACGCTGAGATAGCTCATTCGTTTTTGTATTGAATTTCTGCAGCAAAAAAAACAAAATGCAGCATTTACTAATCCCAACAAGACAAAAATGTAGAGGGGCTTCAAGAGAAACTGCATTGTAAAACACAATCTATGGTCAATACAATATACTATAATCTATTGTTTAAGGGCAGACCTGACACATACAGTAATGCAGTTTCTGTAATTCCATCTGATATTAGTGTTTTTATGACATTGGGCTATGACTGACTAAATGTTTCTTTTGAGAGAGAACATGTGTTAGTGTTTTGGAAGAATTATTTGATTTTGAGACATGTTTGCAGTGTTTTGGTAGACATAGTGTATTGTGTTTGTGTATTATTGTATTTTAAAAATTAGTGTCGGAGTTTAGTTTTCAATGTGTGATTTTGAACATAAAGTTAACTGTTTTGCCAGTTGTGTGTTGTAGGTGTGCTGGTGTGTTAAGAGTTTAGAAAAATTGTTAAAATTATAAAAATTGTCATAGCATTCGTAAAAAACTGTATTAAAATCTCTCTGTCTACCCCTCCCACTCCCAAAGAAAAAAACTCTACTCCAGTCAGGCATGCTACGCTGAACTACGCTGAACTGAATATCGTTGTAATATGGCTAGTAATGTTAATGCGACTGTTAACAGACTAGAATTAGAAGATCCTCCAATAATCAACAGGTCTGGCGTTTGGAGCCACTTTGGTTTCCCTGTAAGTTATGAGGATAATGGCAAGAGAGCAGTGCATAAAAAAACAACGCTATTTCACATCTGCTACACGACAATAGGCAACACCAGTGAGAATCCTACAAACATGTCAAGTCATATACGCCGACATCACCTCAGTGTGTGAATAACTGGAACTAGAAGAAAACAAGAAGCCACACACGTTACAAACTATTCCCGCAGCAGTTAAGCAGCAATTTCCAACTGATTCAAACAGGGCAAAGGACATCACTGCGGCGATTGGTACAGTTATAGCCGCGGATATGAGACCATACTCTGTAGTGGAAAACGCAGGTTTTACGAACATGGTTAAAGTAATTGAGCCCCGTTACACTATTCCTTCACGAGCCCGCTCCAGCCAGACTGTAATTCCTGCTTTGTAGAAAAAAACGCCCAAATAGAGAACCAATTGTCCGAAGCATCAGCTGTTCTACAGCAGACGGCTACACGTCAAGGGCTACACAAAGCTACCTGACAGTATATTTTTTCATAAGGAGCTGTTTTTGTTGTATATGCTGCTAAGAAGACACCCCAGAAGATGGGTCAAGTATAGCTCTGTCATTGTTGTAATTAAAAAAGATCATACTTTATGATGTTAGTTTTAATAAATAAAAAACTGTATATCAAATAAATTTCTCTGTTATTTCTTTCTTTTTGCTGTACTGACAAAGTACTAAACCGTGACACCTCATGTCTCATATCGACCCAAACCGTGAATAGTGTGAACCGTTACACCTCTAGAGCTCATGTGCCTGCAACGTGTACTTTCATATAAATAGCATACAGTACATCAGTCCCAGCCCATAAACTTTGAAAGTCACTCTAGCTTTACCTCCAATATCATCTGCTACTCTCTCATACCGTTATTAAACATATCAATCTCAATCATTTTCAACCGAAAAACACATACAACCATACGCCAATAATAAAAAGCAATAAAAATGTTCAGAAAAAAAGGGGATGTTTTCTTTTTCTTTCCATTTATTTGAGCCCAGCAGCAATAGAGAAGCTGGAGTAAGTGCTGAGAATGGCAGGGCCAAGACATAAAACCTCATCAGCCGTTATTGCTTGTCTGGTCTTGGCATCTCTTCATATTCTAAGATCTCCTTGTGGCAAGATAGTGGTTAGGTAAATAAAGAGTTAAGATGTGAGTTGTAGCAGACAGCAAACGGCTAAAGACACAAATATATTCCCAGCAAGTGCACATTAGCTGATAAACATTATTCCATAATGGTATCATTACGTATGATGAATCCAGTGATTTACCCTATTAATGTACTGCAGGAATTTGCCTGAGGGTACAATGATAGTGTGTTATAGTGTTGGAACAGTATGATGTTATATTGTATATCAACTTCATCTTCAACAGATCAGAGAACAGTGTTTTTGGGTTTACAAATGTGTCTAATATAGTGCAAGTGCAAATTGTTCTCTTTAACATTCGATTAGTTTTCTCTGTAGTAGCTTGTTTTGTGTAGGTGTGACCTAATTGTTAATTGTGTTGCTGTATCTCCATAAGTACTTACACCTCACTGTATCACTGTAAATGCACCTGGCATACATTTTTACAGTATAATGTATGCTTATTACTTTAGTTGTAACCCTATGGCACAAATGATGCCAATACTGTGGTAACAATAATGTTATGGTGAGGTGACGATAGCTTCAGAAAAAGAAAAGCATTAGACAATTCTACCTCGGGCCTTCAAAATGTACAGATGTCGAGTCATATATGGAAACTGTTTTCACCATGTCAAAGTTCTTGGTTATTTGGTGGAACAGCGTCAGATGTTTGATTGTTGCATGTGTATGTTATTGGTCATAACCATTGTCTATAAGTAATTATAATAGCAGATAGTGAGTTAATCAGAAAGAGCAAAAAGGATAAAATGTTTTAGTTTTAAACATGCTGGTAACAAGCTTTGCTAAGGAAACTATGAACAGCATTTATGTTCAACTTGTGATTAACCATTAGTTCATGATAATATTCCTGTCATGACCTAATGGTGCAAGAATAACATGCTTCCGCAAATGTCACAACCAATACATATGATGAGTAATTGCCAATGAAGTTAACGATGCAGAAAGCATGATTATGGAGAGCTTGTTACCAATTTCATGCACTTCTGGGGAATTCATGAAGTAAGGGAAATCAATTGATGAAAATGAACTTTTTGAAATACCTTGTGAGAGGCAATTAATCTTCAATGGGAGAGCTGCACTGGGCATGTAATTCAAAGATAAGCTATCACCCACTTATTGAAATAGTTTCTAATTTATTCATGCTAATCAGTGTCTTTCAGCCTCAGCATCTTGCTTATGATAAACAAAATTCCTCAGCATGGGCCACTCTGCTTAAGCTTTCAAGAATGATCACTGGTTTTTCAATTAGCTTCGTGGATACAAAGTGTCTTTGATAGGCGCAGCCACGTACAAGGCTCATTTCAAATAGTTTATTGTCAAATAGAAGCGCCGAGACTGTCAGAGGGCACGCTGCTTTTCAACAAACGAAATATTAACCGATGACCGAACGACCGTTGCTATGGGTGATCCTCTGTGCATCTCAGCTCTCAGCCCATGTGTTTACGTGTGTGTGTGTGTGTGTGTGTGTGTATCTGTGTGTTTGTGAAATGGATGATCTGATGTGAGGACACAAAGCTCTGTCTCCATCTGTCACTGAGCCTTGATACAGCGCTAAAGGTCAAAGTTCATACTTTAGAACCCTGGTCGTGATTAATGGGGAGATAGGAGCTGCCAGCTAACAGACACACACTCTCCCCTGTCATAAGGAAGGAGTTTGGCTCAGTGGGCAGTTGGAGCTGCTCTATACTGGCTCTCTGCTCAACAGTTTATCACATGTCATGACTATGTACTGGATCAAGACAGACAAAAGGCTTTTGGTGCTACTGTCATTGTAATCATTATCTATTTAAATTCAGGACAAAAATGAAAGATCCAAAAAACACTGTTGATAGTCCAACCCCATCCAATTAAGGCCATTTTAATTTATAACACAGTTATCACTTAATGTACAAAATGATAATCCGTATAAAATACTAACTTACATCTGCTTGTTCAGACATTTCGTTTTATTGAAACTCCCCTGTTGGGAAATTAATTCTCAGAGATGTGGAAAGTCTTTTTGGGCACATAAACTGCCATACTTCTCAAAGTGATCTTGATAGCTATGATAAGTATATTTTAAAATATATATGAGTTTGGGCTTTCTCAAGAACCGATCATCATCAAAGCAATGTGCAATATCCTGTCTTTTTCATCCATTTGTAATGACATTAAGCTATTAACTTGAAATATTAATATGTATTTCAGATTGTGTCATCAGGTAGAATAGAAGCCTAACATTTTCAGTGAATTGTCTGTGAACAAGTTTCGTGGGCAGAGGTCTAAACAAATGCATGCACTGTTTGCCAAACTCTCTCTTCCTTTCTTTCTCTGTCTCTCTCTCTCTCTCTTGATTTATTTTTCTTATTGGTGAGTCGCATAAGTCCATGATAAATAGCACTGGCTGCCAAACAATTCAAGGTTTAAGTGCTGAAGAGGATTAGTGATTACTCTCAGAGGGTGTGTGTATATGTGCATGTATGTGGTTTGTGCACATCCACAGACACTGAAGGTGTGTGCATACAGTATGAGTGTTGATGTTTGTGTGTGTCAGCTGCCACATTCTCAGATGGTGCCCGGTATCGACTGCTTTTCTTCCTGATCCCTCCCACGGGGCTGGTAGTGGAAGATTTGGACTTAACAACACTTACTCTGGGTGATACAGGGCCATGTGTACCCACTCAGAGCTTTGGAAAGGCCAACGTTATGACTATTCAATACATAGTTCTTTTGGTTTACTCAAAGGTATCTGCATAAGAGTAACATGACACTGTCATGAACGTGTCATAAACATTATAAACAAGTCAACTGTTTATGACATAATGCTTCTTTTAGTATTTGTCATTTGGTTTTGTCATGACAAGTTATAGTTATGGTTCATGTGTCTCTTATGTAGATACATTCAAGTAAAGTGTTACCGCTTTTAAAAAAAAAAAAAACCTGAGCTTGTACTTTGCAGAATAGAGATGTCAGTTTTTTTCTGCTTGTTGGTTTACAGTGTTACTCTGATGAACTGATTGTTCAAATATTGATGTTCATCTAACATCAGTGGGAGTGATGATCCGTGATGAACATCAGTGTCTCTTATCTGCTTTGCCTAGTTGTTGTGTCTTTGATAATACATCTTTTGCCATGCTGGCGTATAAATAAAGCTGACCACTGGATTCTCTAACACAGGGGTTCCCAAAACTTTCAGCCCACGACCCCCAAAGTAACGGTGCAAGTGACTTGCGACCCCCCCACTATAAACGTATATAAACATTGCGCGCAACCGCGCACGCACTATAGGAGTATCCAAACACGAGCATATTGACCACACAAAATAACACAACAGCCATAACATTATTCTACAGTAATTTACTCATTACTTTAATTTGAATTGAAATGAGATGGATGTGCAATATGTTTGGAGCACAGCAAGTCCAATCTTGGTTTAATGTTGGAGACCGCTACTCGGAGATCATCCTCCACATTCAATCGTGATCTGTATTTATTTTTAAGGTACATCAGTGCCGAGAAAGTCTTGTCGCACAAGTAGGTAGTGCCAAACGGCATCAGCACATCCAAAGCTGCCCTGGATAGCTGTGGGTATTCCCTCTCAACTGAAATCCAAAACTCAGCCAGCGTCTTAGAATTAAACGCTGTCTTCAAGGTTTGGTGGCTTGACAGTTTAACCGATGCGTCCTCCAGCTCGGATGTCAGATGATTTGCCCTCGTTTCAAATCAAAAGAGCTGTTCCCTTTTTATTTATTTGATTGGTTTTATTTTAACTTTAGCCACTAGTTTTATCTTGTGTTAAAATCATGGCTAACATATGCTATTTCTAATCGTTTTTAAATTTTTATTTTATTTCTGGAAATCAAGTTGCGACCCCCCCTTTCTGGCTCGCGACCCCCCTGTGGGTCCCGACCCCCACTTTGGGAATCACTGCTCTAACAAAGCAGGTATAGCCATGAAGCGAAGCTACTTTCATTTTGCCGCCCATGTCATCCAATCTGTCCAGCCACACCAGCTGCAATCAGGCGCGGAGCGGCTGCGCCGGCCCTTGCACTGCAGAGACCATTCTGCCAACTCCTCTGAATGTGTCAAGCCAGGTAGGTTATCACATACAAGAAGGGCATAGTACAGCCAGGCGCACCATCAGGCACAAATCTATGCTTCAGGGCTATTCGCTGTGCTTCTGCGTGTTTCGGCAATTAAAACGCTGTTTGCGCTGCGCTTGTCGCTGGGTTCAGTGCGCCCAAAGTTCGGCAAGCTTGCGCTGTTTGTTTTAACTCAGGGAAGCAGACTGATGGAGGAAATCTTTTTGCTGCTCTTTAATTGTACTTTGGGCAAAAGATATAGTTCAGGGATGAAACAGGCTGGTGGCACCCCACTGCTGGTGGTCAGTTCGCATTCAGGGTGATGTATGCAACAGTGCTGTAGGGCCAGGGAGCACAGCCTGTGCTATTTATCTGCCCAATTAAGGCCAGTGTATCCCTGAGATGCCTGCCAATGCGTCACCTACAGCAAATCTGTTTCACAGCTATCCCACTGTTGATGAAGGTTGTATTGTATGATAAACACTGCCTTGAGGACTGTGCTTGGATCCACATAGAAGTGACAGAGTCTGTTTTGATACCTCTGAGAACTAACTGTTGCACAAGAGAAGTAATGGCCTAACACCACTGGTGGATGAAAAAAACAAAATGTCACTCTCAGTTTGTGGTGGATTACCAGATGAACACAATAGAACAAAAGTAGCCATGATTGTAGACAAGATCAATGTCACCAAATATAGTATCAACCAAATGTGAAACCCCTTCTGTTTGCTGAGATATGATGTTGAATAATGTAAAACATTAGGATGTCATAGTGAAGTTGAACTTTAAACTGACTTTTTGGATATAAAATATCATCACCTAATCATTTTATCCTATTGGACATTTTTCTGTCACCGGCACAGAGGCATAACAAGACTGCGACAAGGAAAATGAAGGCATATGTGTGGGTGGTTAATGCTTGCAGATGTTGTAATTTAAGGATAGACATTTTTTTTTAAACTATTATGACACTGAAAAAAGATATGGATAAAAACAATCAGGGCTTATATGAGACTAGATCTCCAACTAATTATTATAAATTAATCTTTGATTGATAAAACAACAAAAACTAAATGTTTCAGACAGTTTTGTGAGGCTAAAAGTCCAACCCAGGGATACCTACTATATTACTTTAGAAAACCAACAAATATTGACATTTGAAACCGGAACGGAGGCTGGGGCAGTTGATTTTTTTCCCATTTTATCTTAAAAATGACATAATCATCTTGGTCGAATCATTTTTTTGTCAGACTTATTATTTGGCTAATCATTTCAGCTTTATTTATGTCATCAAACAGTGAAAAACATTACTGATTCACCTCCATGTTACAGTGGAAACAGAAATGCACTATACACTATTAGAGGAGGGCAAGAAGACTGGATGATGGCCAAACTGGACAATGTGGAGAGAGAAAACATAGGGCTGCACAATTATGGCCAAAATGATAATCATTATTTTGATCAATATTGTGATCACAATTAATTATCACGATTATTCGTTGATTTTAACCAAAACATATTGGTTAATGGTGGGTTATATTATTATTGTCACATAGGGTATTTATAACTGCTTTCACATCCATATTGTGCTACATTCTTCTTATGTTGAAGTTGTATGTTGTATAGACATATAGCTGCAACACATGTAAATGAAAATTAGCTATCTGAAATAAATAGCTTCTTCACTTGTTTTCAACAATAACTGATCAAAAGACCTAGTTGAAAGAGAGGGAGTGCGATGGACTGTCTCACAGAGAGACGGCTGGCTCATTATAAATGGGTCCAGCACGGGTCGAATGGCGGGGAAGCAGAGTTACACACGTGGTGTGTATGAAATGTCTGTATTGTCACTGCTCTGCGGCCCTGATAGCAGAGTTACAAGCGGAAACACTGGTACAAATACAGGTTTGTACACTCATGCTTAACAATATACAGCTGTTTTAATAACAAAACTATGGACAAATGTCACAAGTGTGGACCGGCACTGCTGTGTGGCGGGAGTGGAGGAGAGATCAAACACAGTCACAGCTTTACAGAAGAAATGGGTCATGTAACGCAAAATTAAACCATATTGATATAAACAACACTGCAGTGGATGCGAGGACATTATGTGCACCGGTAGAAGAAAAATATTACTCGCTCCCTAGAGCCTGTGAGCTAACAGACACTAACTAGCACTGGCCACTGCTGTTGTCTGAGAAACAACACAGACGGGACAAAATGTTGCGTTTACTGGTAAACTGGTAAACCTTGAGATTGACGTATAACCGACTGCTATCTGTTGAATTTTCCTCTTGTTACTCTGTCCTCTGTGACTGTCTACATCTAGAAACTAAGCTGCACGGTGCAGGGAACAACTCTGACTGGCTCATGATCAGACAGTGGTTTACGGAACGGTAGATTGGCTTTGCATAAAAACCTGGAGCGTTCTATGAAATGACGCATTTAAAAAAATTTATCACGCAAATTTGATCGTAGGAAGTCAAAATTGTGATTGTGATTAAAATTTGATTAATTGTGCAGCCCTAAGAAAATGTCACCAATATAAACTCAACTAGAGGGAGTCATGTGATGACGGCCTAGGAGACGGTTTTGCTGGAGCTCCGCCAACATCCTCCATATATTTTGCATTCTCTCTTAAACTACGTTATCTTCTTATAATGCCAGTGCAGTAGTATGACTCTTGAACACTTCTGGACAAAATAAAACCAAACAATGCCAAAGGGAAAGATTAAGCGAGGACAGCCAACCGTCAACGTGGATATGGAGCTAGCCCAACATGGCAGTGAGCATAGTAAAGACAGTGAGGAGGCAGAACTTGAACCCGGACTCGCGCTTTAGCTTAAAATAACTTAAAATCTCAGTGGGCACCTATACTCATTGTATCTGGTCTTGTCCTAAAATCCAAATGTACTGGCAGGGTGTTTTGCAAGATCTGGAAAATATTTTTTGTGTTATGTTACACATGGACCCTCTTTCTTTAATTCTGGGTTACCCCAGTCAAGATACTATTGTAGATGCTAACTCTACCAGACTGTATAATATCCTCACATCTGCAGCAAGGAAGAACATCTTTCTAACTTGGATAAGTGACTAACCCCCTACTAAATCAAACTGGCATAAGATAATTATGGAATGCTTTCCTCTTGAGTACCTGACCTGTCTGCTTCACTTTTCAGAGGGACAGTTTATGAACATTTGGGCTCCATATCTTCACTTTTCCAACACCACAGTGGCTTCAGTGCTTTCGAGTCCTTAGCTAGCCTCTGCCTCTTTCCTTATGTCCTACTCATAACACTGTACTTGTAACCTGGTCATTTTGAACTTCTAGAACTGGGGTATATATATATATATATATATATATATATATATATATATATATATATGTGTATATGTATGTATGTGTGTGTGTGTATATGTATATATATTTTAATTTATTTCTTATTTAATTTATTTCCTATTCATTGTACTGGTTGTAGTATGACCACAATGGTCAGCATTTAATGTAAAATATCTGCAGGGAGTGTTGAGTTTTATTAACAGAGAAAAAGAAAAGCAACCTAGAACTGATTTAAATTCATTGCTGATTGAGAACTACTATATTGTGTTGAAAAAGAGAGCCTCCGAGTAAGCATGGGGAGTAGTGGCATTTTAGCCTGATTCCTATTCGTTGGCATAATTCAGTCCCTCCAGGATTTTGCGATGTCGCGATTGCAACAATTCATGCAAATTCTAACCCTAAGCCTAATCCTGATTTTGGTGTGACTCGCAATTTTGACCAATTGTCGGAACTTTTCAACAGATTTGACCAAAAACCTGTTTCCCTTCAACTTCAACCAATCCCAGCAGTCCCACGTGCCAGACTTGAATTAGTCTGAGAGCCACTGACCAAGCGGGAATGAGAACACACGTATGTCGCCAAACTCATGTCCTTGTTTCTGATGAGAAGACAAGACGTGTGTGACTGAAACATCTCACATCTACCAACAAAATGTACAGCGAAAGGCCGCGTAAAACATTTCATACCGTCCTGTCAACATATATACATTTTAACATCAATGTACGCTGGGGTGGCAGTTGTTCAGTCAGTAGGGGAGTGTGGTAAGGAACCAGAGGGTCGCTGGTTCAAATCCCCGTACAGACCAAAAAAAATGGTGATGGACTGGTAGCTGGAGAGGTGTCAGTTCACCTCCTGGGCACTGCCAAGGTGCTCTTGAGCAAGGTACCAAACCCCCCCCAACTGCCCTGGATGCCTTTCCATGGGCAGCCCCCTCACTCTGACATCTCTCCATTTAGTGCATGTATAGGTACTGAGCATGTGTGTGTAATTCAGGCCTGTATGTAATTTGTGTAATAACAACAGAGTGAAAAAAGCATTCCCCTTGCGGGATTAATAATATATTCATCATTATTATCATTAATGTTGTTTTCACTCTAAGGTCACTCTAAAGCTGTCGCTGTTTCAAACCTGTCAACTCTTTCCCCCTGCGTTCCCCCCACGACTGACACGCACACACAAACACACACAGTGGACGCAGGAAAAACCGGTGATGAGACATACAGGATGACCTAAATTGGGGACAGCTACGCTCTTTATTGTAATTGCAATGATAAGTCCAAAAAGTACTTAATGTGTTAATGTGTCCCTGGCCAGGATAGAAAATTAACTAACAATGTAAAGATCAACAACCCACTGGCACATATGTATATAAGGGTGGTGATGGGAGAGTGGATATGACACATGCTGTTGGTGTGGGAGATCTGGGTTTGATTCCCAATGTGATACATCAACCAATGTGTTCCTAAGCAAGACACTTAACCCCTAGTTGCTCCAGAGACATGCAACCTCTGATATATAGTAAATTGTAAGTTGCTTTGGATAAAACCGTCAGCTAAATGACATGTAATGTAATCTAATGTTCAAATTTCATTAATTCAATAAACAAAAAATATTTGTTGTCTTAAATCCACCAGCCATTTTTTTATGGGAAAACTTAGCCCAGAGTAATTTTATTCTCCCTGAAACAAGTTTCATTTTCATTTTTAAACAACTATACCAAAATTTCTTTTAGCAATTTTCACTGTCTCTCGCAACTTCACTGCAAAAAAAATACAAAAGACATCGCAACTATTATCGCGGTTTTTTACAAAAGCTCCAACAACAATCTCAAAAAAAACAAACAGACAACAAGACCAACACACATCCAACAGAAAACATGACAAAATGAACAAAATGTCAGGCTGAATAATGAAGTGATAACAAAATGGCAATTGAGCTAATTAAGTGATGAATAAAAAACACGTAACTGGATAAAAAGGCTTAATAATAGGCTTCCTCTTCACAAAAATGTAGGCATTAGGTTAATTTTTTATTTTATACTGTGTAATTAGACATTTCTTTGTAGGCACCTGTAATGCATCATGATATTTTTACTTGACTATCATCACAGCTCTGCACCATGACAACTTGCTGTGTTTTAATAAATATTTACCACAATAGGCATCAGTGACAAGAGAGATGAATATACCCCGCCCATTAATCTAATGTTATCCACAACTAGAGACATGGAGTGAATGTGTTGACCAGGTAAGCATAATTGAAGTGGGACAGTGTCCAAGAAAATTCTTAATGAGTAAATCTGTTTTCTTTTGGTTTGGAACAACTGCATTACTGTAATCTGAAGCTCATTTTGATTTACAATTGTAAACATGCATTTCAAAGTAGAAAGAGTACAAAAACATCACCCTGCTATTCCGTGTGAGTAAAGTAGGTCCAGAATCATCATGCAGAAACCAATCAAGCTTTCCATAATGGATTGCTCTGAATTTGAGATGAAGAAAACTCTGCCTGGTTAAATGAAACGTGGAAGAATAAATATGCAGTAGTGTCAGTGTGACAGTCTACCTTTACGTTAAGATGTGTAACCTGTAAAGACTATACCAAGTGTTTACATAAAATGCCTAAGTTACTCTCAACTCATGTTGTATCTATTCCCTCTCTAGAGAAGAGAGATGTGAGAGCTGAGTGGCTGACCTTTGTCCTTGCTCATTTTAATTAACCATGGCTAATACCAGCCGTTTCCGTGATGAGGAATCACATTAGTGCAAGTTCACAAACACACAATCACCTACCCACACGTGCATTAAGAAGCACATGTGTAATGTTGCATGCACACGCAAACACATATTAGAGGACAGAGATTTACGGGGTAATAGATAAGAATTCACAAACTCACAACCACACACACACACACACAAATGACAATGATTAGAGGCTAACTAAATGTCAGGGGCCATAATAGCAAATCTGTTCCTTTAAACACACTCATATTCTCTCTACTCTTTCCCTGCAATATTAATAGCAGGCCATGTTGTTTTAATGCATTATTATTTCAGTGAGACTCTTGATACCCAGTTATTCCAGCTGGGGATAACCACACCAAATCACTATCGTCTTCTCACACTTAAAACACCTACAGTCATGAGGTACTAATGCAGTAGGTTTTTGCAGTGTTTGTGTGGTGTGAATAGTGTGAAGCCCAAATTTGTTTATTTATTATTAAATTATCAAACTTTCACTGTTTCAAAGCAGCATCAAAGTGCAATAAAATGTATGTAATCCCATCCACACTGCTTTACATATTTTTCTATGAGACATATTATACTGTACATTTAAGCGTTTTGCAAGAGGGTATTAACTAGGGGATCAAGCCCAAAACTACAATACCCACTTTACATCTGTCTTAAGAAATAAAGACTGCACAATTGAGGGTGGACCTTTATCTACTGAAATGGCTACTCAATTAGGAGGAGACTTCCACTGTTGTTTTGTGTTTTTATAACACTTATTGATATAATAGCAAATTGCCAGTCAAATAGCAGTATTCCATTTTATTGTTGGTTGAGTCACAGAGCCTATTGACAAAATGTCCTGTTGCGTTTAAATGAAATATAGAAGATTTAACATTAACCTGTTTAAGCTACTCAACATCAAGTTTAAATACGTTTGACCAATATGTTCACACAGTGCAATTTATTTCTAATTGATTAAAGAGCAAGAAAGCAATTATGCTTAAACTTTAGGGTATTGATATAGTTAATACTCAAGAGGAATCCACAGCAGTAAATGAGGGGAAATGCCATTCAGAAGGTGTTCATACTCTGGATTAATTGAGAGAGCTGTGTTAAAGTGTAGTGACAGGACTGTATTTTTGGACGTTTATGTGAACCCACCAATTATTGAAAGGCACATATTTATAGCATATTAAGAATAAAATGCAATTTCCTAAAACCTATTGTGCCCAAACTCTGTAATTATACTCTATCTCTGTCCTGACATCAAAGAGAGGGGAGACGACGAGGAGGATTAACCCTGGATTTCACTTCTTGCTGAGAAACACTTTTCCAACCCTGAATTACTCCATGGGCGTAGGTGACGAGTTTTCATTGTGGCTCCGCTCTGATCCATATTACTGTCCAAAGCATTTTCATTCCATACAGGATTATGCCTCACATTTTTAAAAAGTGTTAATCCTTTGTACTACATTGCACTGAGGCATCTGTAAAGTCTTACATAAAATCATTTAAAGGTATACTGCTGTTCATTTTGATCCTGTGATAGTCAATATGTAATTTTCAATGATGAAAGCTTTAAACACATTACAAGTGCACATGTAAGCAGTCACTGCTGAAGGGATGTATGCCTCTTTCCCCCTCCTCACTGTGACAAGATATTCTTAGATGAGGTGCTGTGCATATTTAAAGCACTATCACATCTACAATCTTAATTAACAGAGAGAGAGGAAAAAGAATGGCGGCTGAGGAGGAGGGTAGTCATGATGTGTAGAAGGGTGGGATGGGCCTGATACCAATCTCTCATTCCTCTGTATCCTACATCAGATAATGGTCAGGGTAGACTGTAAGTAGGTCAGTGTATGCATGGTGGAGATGAGGATATGCAGATGAAGACCAGGGGTACAGTAGAGAGGTAAAACACAAAGAAAAGAACTGGGCTGCTATGGACCAGGAGTCGGTAATGGTCATAGTTCATAGTGTTGTCAGTGATATCACAGTATTACTTAGTAATCAGGGCACAGCCACAAGGCAGAATTCTCTCAATTTAATCGTTTTAAGTCAAGTATTTAAAGAAAGGGTTTAACTGCTCAGCAGTTACCCGTGCCAACTGTACCTGGAGGAAAACAGGGACCCTTTTGGTAATTCAGCAGACCCCGATAGCGCTGATGATTATTTCTTTTGGCTAAGATTATTTGAGAGACTGATTCAGGCACCGGTAGGTGTGGCTTGTTATTAACATTTTTACTCCCTAAATGATCTAGTGTGATGCTGCAACAACATTTTTGCAATACATATGTAATATATGATATATTAGTTGAACTCCGTCTTTGCATCACTGTACAGAGTATTAATATTGTCATAGGTTTCTCTGTGTCTGCTGGGGTATCATAGTGACTCTAACCTACCTAGAGAAACCTATGTGCAATGATTTTTTTTCACTACCAGCATATACAGCGTTAGATTTACTTAATTTGCAACAAGAACGAAGAGCAAAAACAAAGTACTGTATGTTTTAAATTACACAATTTTCTGACGGGCGCTGTTTAAAGGCATTGAAGGCACAGATGCAAACATCTAATTTGTTGAGCTTATACAAGGTCTCTAAGGGGGATAATTGTCACACAGAGATTAAATGATTCTGAGAGATGAGTAAGCAGACACAGCTATATCTGACCTCCTGCCTCTAATGCAGCAGTTTGTTATGCATGTGTTAGGAAGTGCAATGATAACAAGAAATTCCTGTTGCTGTAAAACTGTTGTAATGTTCCATAAGGGGAAACCCAGATGGGATGTGATTGTAAAGAAATATCAGTGGCTCCAAAAGCAGAATGAATGGCAATTTCTCATTTCCATTAATAGTTAAATAGGTTTTTGCTATAATGAGGGCAAAATAAAAGGAAAAACACATGGAAAGGGGATTTAGCAATGGCAGAGCACAATTACTAAAAAAGGCTACACACATTTTAAGTTTTAGAACTTTCAGTGGGTTCCCAAAGTCATCACTAATCAGAAATGTATGATGTTAAATATTTATGAAGCAAAGTTCTCCAACTCCACCCTCAGTATGAAACAGCAGTTTCAATATTTGTATTTTAGCATTCTTCTATTCTGTCTACACTTAAAAATGTAGAAATCAATCTGTTGGCACAACTGTAACGCCATGACCAAACACAAGAAAGCCTTGCAAAGCAGCACTGCTGACATAGATATACATTTCAAAAGCATAATTGCTCGGAGGTTGAGCTGGTCAAAGACACAAGCGTTCACCTGAAATGGGTTGAGACCATTACATATTACCATACATATACAGTAATCCCTTCTTGCTACCACGTTCTGTGTTACTCCTCATGGTGCACTGTCTAGCAAGGCAAAAGTGTCAAAAAAATCCAATGCCATGAAATCCTTTTACTTCAACTGTAACATTCGTGTTGCAGCATTAATAAATGTTGTATGCTTGGACTGAAAAGCCCAGATTAAAGTGTGTGGCTTTTTTTCTTTTCTTTCCTTTCAGCAGATGAAAAAAACAGCATGCTCCCAAAAGCTTCTGCAAAATGACAGAGCTGCTCCCTTGCTACATCTCCTCTGTAAAGAAATCCCTCTGTTCTCCATGAGTGGGCCTGAGCATGTGTGTACACAAGTATTGCAAAGTGACAGGTAATGATTCACAACACAAAGAGTTCAGACAAAGCAAATGCACAAAAGTACAATATGCTATGCAGTTATGCCAGTGCAGCACACATATGTTGTAGCCGTACATGAATAAAAAAAATGACATTGTGGCTGGGAATATATTGAACCAGATGTTTAACTACCTGTCGTAGAACCCTGTCAGAGATGTGACCATAGGCATTCATCAACTGGAGTGAGTCCTCAGTATTTCGGCATACTTCCTACCTGCAGCTTACACTCTGATACACAGCTCTGTCTCAACGGCTGGTGACCAATTTGCCTGATGACTCCACAGTAGTAAATTTAGAGAACACAATCATAACACCATCAAGATTAGCTAATAACTGATAACAGTGAAAGTAACAAGTAGTATGCCTATTATGGAACTCTATGTTCAACTTTGTTTTCATACTGTTATGTCCTATCATCTCAGTGACCATCTTCTTTTGTTGTTATCACTTTATATATAGATATTTTGGTTTTCTTGCATCACTATCCAAATAGTACTCTGGCTAAAAGACTCCCTGTTATAAATGTGTTTTGAAGCTGTAAGTATACTGTTGGTCAGGTGTTAATACAATGTTTTATTACTATAAAACACTTGTTTTTGTAGAATAAAATTGCTTGCCTCACAGGATAAGTGGTAGACACCTCTGACTGAAATTGCCAACAGAATTGGTATTTTTAGGTCAAACCGTTGCCAAATCTTAGGCACTTAGGCAGGAATTCTTGGCATCGCAAAACGTATTATAAAGCTGACAGCTGGAACATTAGTTTCGGTTTGATTGTGGCCATATGGCCAGTGGTGAGGAACTGGCATGACCTGAAACACCCCTGGTGAGATTCCCATTACAGAATGTACTTCAGAAAGGCAACATCTACAAAAACATGATGGTCTTGTAGTGACCATTACTGCCTGCCGAGCAGTTGACTACGGTTTATCACACGTATATTTAGAGGCACGGTGCACCTGTAAATAAAGCAGAGGTAAAGGGACCGAGCCAAAGTAGCTCTGCTAACTGTCAGTGTGAATGTTATTATTTTGAACTCAGCCACTCCAGTCCTCTCACTCACTCTTAGGAGGGTATATCAGGAGAGTTCCACTGTTTTAACAGGTGGACAATGAGGCAATTTTGACAGCAGGAGCATCATAAGTTACAGAAACCAAGCAAGTGAACATTGTTGGGGCATCATATAGCCAATTCTGTTGACTATTCCATTTCTTGTCATAACCCCTAAACTTGTAGTTATTTAAAAAAGAACAAATCGTATGGTGTTTTCTGATACTCCACTGGCAACTAACATCTTGGCATACACTGATATGACTTTATTTCTCCTGATCCATTAACTCAGGGTATCCATTAAGTAGTAGTCCAGTGGTCTATTTTTTACAGACGTTCTCCATGATTGATCTTGGTTAAATGTGACAAAATCTAAAGTTACTTCATCCATGCAATGTTTCAATACAGGTTCCCTATAAAAAGTGCAGAAATTAGTTTCGAAAAAACTACAGACCATTTTTGATAACCATTGTTAACCTGGAATAACATTGTCAACAGTTACACAGCAAAGGCCAACTACTGCCTTCGCATCAAAATTTACATGCAGGATGGGATGAGTAGCAGCAATAACTAAGCTAAGGCTGCTGCCAACGATGATTTTCATTGTCGATTAATCTGTCGATTATTTTCTCATTCAATAAGTTGTTTTGTCCATACAATGTCAGAAAATAGTAAAATGCCAATCAGGGTTTTCCAAAGCCCAAGAGGATGTCTTCAAATGTCTTGTTTTTCCACAACTCAAAGATATTCACTTAACTGTCATTGAGGAGTAAAGATATTAAAAAATATTCATATTTAAGAGATATTTCTCAAACTGACTAATCAATTCTGATAATAGTTGGTGATTAATTTAATAGTTGGCAACTAATCGATTAATCTTTGCAGCTCTAAACTAAACATCAACATGAGTTTGATGGATCAGTTAAAGTTGAATGGAAAGGTTTTGAAAGAGTGACATCATTCCCAAGGAGGAAACATGAGGAGAAAAAGAGAAAGAAAAAGTGCGGTGCAGAAGGAAGAGTTGTTCACTTGAGGGAACTTTAACAAGACGCCAGGCTGTTGATGGACACATTGGCAATGGAAAAGATTGCCCCTGTGACCTTTCATCTATGGGGCCGTCACTTTAAGTGCAAAGGCCATGGTGCTCTGGCAAGTTGACAAGTGCAGATAAAGCATTGCATTTCTATTTCAGGCATGAGCTAATGTGTATCTATATCAATAAACCATTAGTGAGCCAGTAAACTTCCAACGTTTTAAAGGGTTTTAATTCTGTGACCCTCTGATAATGGGACAGGCTTGTTAACCTCACCTCCCTGAGGGGGGTGAGGTGAGTTGCACTCTTATCATCAGCCACGGTTCTACCAGTTTAAGAGACAACAACATAAACAAACACAAGGCACTCAGGGCGTGTTCAAGCCAAACCACAGCACCCCCCAACACCCACTCAGTTTTATAGGAACAGTGAAAGAAGATGGATGTTGGCATGTGATAGCCAGCAACTTAGACAACATGGAATAACAAAATGAGCTAAAAGGCCATGTGTCTAAATTCATTTTGGACCTCTATACTTAATGTGGTTTAAAAACATCACGGGTATACCATCCCTCCATGACCAAGAATAACCCTGGGCGTCACATCTTTAATAAAAGTCAATAAAGCAAACTAATCTTGCATCCATCCATCTTCATCCGCTTATCCGGTATCGGGTCGCGGGGGCAGCAGCTCCAGCAGGGGACCCCAAACTTCCCTTTCCCGAGCCACATCAACCAGCTCCGACTGGGGGATCCCGAGGCGTTCCCAGGCCAGGTTGGAGATATAATCTCTCCACCTAGTACTGGGTCTTCCCCAAGGCCTCCTCCCAGCTGGACGTGCCTGGAACACCTCCCTAGGGAGGCACCCAGGAGGCATCCTTACCAGATGCCCGAACCACCTCAACTGGCTCCTTTCGACGCGAAGGAGCAGCGGCTCTACTCCGAGCTCCTCTCGGATGACTGAGCTTCTCACCCTATCTCTAAGGGAGACGCCAGCGACCCTCCTGAGGAAACCCATTTCGGCCGCCTGTACCCTGGATCTCGTTCTTTCGGTCATGACGCTCATCTTGCAATGCATTGTAAATGTATAGCAATGCATAGGTAAATGAACAACCACCTGCATGTGTTAGATTGACACATGAGTTAGCGTCATGCATACCACAAATAAAAAGATAATGTATAACCTGAAAGAAAGCCAGGAGAGTTTCAACTTATTCGGGGTGGTTTTCTAAGATACATACATACTCCTAGCACAGGAGTATTTATATTCAAATAAGAATTAAATCCAGCTGTCACTGTGTGAGTTGAGTTGAGGTTTATAGTTGTTGCTATTTTAATTTCATCCACTCCTCTTTTGCAATATTGTTATTATTTGTTTAAACATCCTATACTTTTTTAATTACTCCTTTTCCTTTGAATAGCTACAAACTCGGAAGAAATTGGTGGTTGGAGCTGAAGGTATGGGTGGGTGGTTTCTATGGGTGTGAGAATGGGGGGTGGGCTATGAAGGGTGGAATGGAGGGAGGGGTTGGCTGATCCGGCATCTAGGAATCATAGTCTTGCACATTGTTGCATTTTTTAGTCCTAGGGCCTAGGTACAAACTCCTGAGAAGGTAAATGATGATTTATTTGACTACTCTTGTTTGTCCTCAGTGAAATCTGATCACTGTCCAGGTTGTTTGTGAATTGATTACTTCTTTTTTCCCCCTTTCTTTTTTACAACCTCTAGTGTTTTTGTACCAGGGCCGTGCAGATAAAGACAAAACACATGCTTTAAATTATGTTTTAGAACAAAACTAAACAAACTGCAAGTACAGTAATTATCACACCCCTGAAATAATTTTCATGCGCTCACTCCATATGTCATAACAGCAATACCAGCTGGCGAGCTGTTTACACATTGCACAAATCACAGCTCACACTTCTACAACAGTGTGTCTGACCCTTAACTTCTTCTATTAATACTATGCTGCCTGTGTGAAAGTATGCATATTCCAACATTAGTTTCTTTTGAAAAACTAACCATGGATTAAACAAACTAAGAATAATTTGATATGAACTTGTTATGCATCTATGTCTTCTCAGGGAAACATCAAGGGTGTTAACTGAGGGCGATGAATGCTGGCTCACAATTTTGTAAAATAATCACTGAAGCTAAAAAACAGAAGGTAAAAGAGTGTGTTTTCATTTGACAGGTTGTCTGATAACATCATTAATATTCTAACCTAAACATATACAGAGCCAAGTGGACCATGCATGCTGTAACTCTTTGCATCAGCCATGGAACATGAGATTTGGAAGATGGATTTTCAGTGAGGTGCTGTTTTCCTGCTGCTAATCTACAGTCTAATGTATCAGCATACAAACCCAGCCGCCACCCTATTACCCCAGCAAGTAACAATTAGGATGCTGTCGTTAATTAGCTCTCTGTGTCCACAACAGCATTCTTAATGTCCCATAAAACACAAATACACCTATTGACCCTCAGGATAAGGAGATCCACAAAATGAAGTCCAATTTGGACAACCTCTCCAGAGCTCAACAGCATACTTATTGTGTTAAAGGCAGAAATTAACAGCTTTAACACCTGTTAACTAAGACAATGACATACAATATTCAGCAGTAACTACACAAAATTCATTTAAAAATCTTAAGACGCATATCTTATTTGTTTCCTGCTGTGAAAAAAACCCAGGGTGTCTTGATTAAAGCTACACAGTCTGCCTCCAGTCATTTGAACCAACAAACTTCTACTTTGAGTTACATAGCCCACGGGCACAACATGTACCCTGCAATGCTGAAAAGATGTTTTATTATTTTATACAAAGAAAATCTCAAGCTATTGTTCTTATTCCGAGTATTAAAGAATGGCATGCATTTTTGCAGCACAGATGGTGCCAGATACAACTGTGACATTGTTGGATTTGTTCTAAAAGGTCTGTTGGCTAACTCATCAGTGTAATGTAAAGTAACAAGCAAGATGTTAGATTAAAATAAATCAGAGGAGAACAGAAATCAGAAATAAGATCAATTATTAATGAAAATATCACACCCACCCATCAAATAACAGACAGAATGTCACATATAAGGTGCAACAACAAGAACAACAACAACAACTGGAATCCATCACCAAATACTAATGGAAAATATGGTAAAGCTTTACAATTATTATTTAATACTAGTTCATACAGTATAATCAGACATACAAAGAAAATGACACACACACACAAACACACAGACAAGTGCCTGTTCAGAACAATAAGGACTATCTGTACGCACCTTTTACAATTAGGTAGAGGAGCTTTGGCCGTAGGTTGCGCTCACTCTGAATGGAGCATGTGTACTGACCGTCGTCAGATACATCCACTTTCTGTATCTGAAGGCTGTACTCATGTTTGTCTCCAACGCTGGACACGATGGACACACGTGGGTCCGCAGACCACCTGTCGTTCCCTGCAAATATGATGCTTGAGCGGTTCAGCCAGGCTCCTTTAGAGATCCCATCCAATAGGTAGCACCTACAGTGACAAGAGACACTTCAGTTAGATTGTCTGACTCTGAGAAACAACTGAGTAAAATAGGCCTAAATGTTTTAGAATGTGTCTTGTTTGCCGACTGAATACTATTTTATCCATTAGAGATATTGTTGTTAGCTCTCATGCTCCTAAATAATTTCTTAGTCCTTAGCAGACAGTACCATGAGCTTGTAATGGGGATGTTGACCTTTCAGAGCCCTGAAAAGCTTGGTTCTTAAGTTAAGTAACTAAATATGAAGACCTTTACCTGTAACTTAGACTAGATGAAGTCTGTTCAAATATATAGATTGTAGTGTAAGTACAGCAGCCACCGAAAAATACTCATGTAGTGTAAAGGGTGGAGAAAGGAAGATATATCCGACCAAAAATGCAAAGACATGAAAACAGTATAGGATGCCATATGCTGACTGTAAATACATTGTACAAATAGTACTGTGTTTTATTTACTTCACAATTACAAGTCCTGACTATATCGGTTTGTTTTTCAATGTGATCCCAGCCACAAGTATTTAAACATCCCTGGCTCTGAATAGGCTGTATTCTAGGACCAGACTCTGGTTCCTGTGTGACCATTACTGAGCTCAAGGCAATTTATTGATGCTGGGGTCATGTTGTCAGAGGGCAGTTGTTTTAGTCAACATTCCAGCACTGTTTGGACTAAGGAAATCCCATCATATTCTGTGACAAATACTGTAATAATGAGTTGGAAAAGAGGCAATCAAGTTTGGCTCTTTAGCTGTTGTGAACATCCTATGCAGACTGCCAGCACCAGTAGAAAAGCCACCGAGGAAATCAGTTTGGCACTAACCACAAAGCTCTTTACCCCCTATGCCAAGAAAATGCCCGTCAGGAAAGTGACAAACAATGGAGAACGGATAGTAAGAAAAACAACACAAGAGAGCGGTCCAGGTCCTTTGGAAAGTCCACACGGACCTGTCGGTTAGTTAGCCCATTGACCACCTAAGCCGCAGTGCTTCTAGCCCTGAGAGAGAAAGATTTACTCAAAGAGCCTCAGTGTCACTCCTTTTCTGTTCGTTCTTTTTTTTTATTACAAAAACATCAAGTGCAAATTCAGCAGTCATGATTATTGAAACTTAAATTTAAAATGACTTAAGTAAAGCTCATTTGGGTGCATGTTCTGCCTTTGAGAGGAACAGCGGAGCTTTAAAGTGTAGCGAGGCTTGCTACCAACCTCAACAATCACAGGCGTTCAGTGACTAATGATTGGTGGGACCGCTGAGCGTGCCAGCTTACGGCCTGAACATTAATACTCAATGCACCTGGGCTTAGGCCCCGATCACTGATGTGAACAACTTTCTCTTTTAATTTATTTTTTATTTTATTAGTTTATTTGTCAGGGACCATGCACAGTTCAAGACCTGTACTAGAGTTAGCTATACATCTAATTTACATAAAACAAGCATTACATAACGTACAACCCAGTATACAAAAATATATAAATTCCATGTAAAAAGATCAATGATCACACACAGTAGTTGTTTCGCTTTCAGCCAAGTCTTTAAAGACATTTTAAAACTACTGAGACTTGCACAATCTCTAATGTAAAGTGGAATTACAGTAAGTTCCACTTTTCTACTGCTGTAAATCTCAACAACTTGCTGGGCTTTTATCATGTATATACTTGTTAAACAGGGTAACCACAACACATGTTTATCTCCATTGTAGCTGCTATTGATTTCTTGGTTTTCTCACCCAAAATTGTCCTTTCAGAATCAAAGATTCACTCAATATAGGCTTGAAAGGTGGCATATATGGTTATATACTGCTGACCACATCTGCTGCTGTCTGTGTAGAGGAGGATCGTTTCAAGGATCATTTTGGGATTAACAAAGCCGTAATGCCAGACGACGTATGGCGGAAGGACACTTCACCCAGCCAGCATCGCTACGTGTTCTCTTCTCCTTCATCTTGATGAATCTGTCCTTTGTGTTCTTTCAACTGTTTTTGCAATTTGCAGTATCACTGCTGAGTGTCTTTGCACTCTCCCTCCTGAAATTATTATTGTTACTGTATCTCACTGTCTTTGAAATCTCATACCAAGGAGTCGTACAGATGCCTTCATCTACTCACCTCCACACAAAGCTGTGTTTCAAAACAGGCCATTTTTAAATTAGCACAATGTCTGAGGTGTTGTTGTGTACTGTGACTAAATCCATAGGAACTACAGTGGAACTCATTACAAGTCTGGCATGACTTTGACAACCCAGTGGGATGGATATAGGCTGCTGAAATAACAATGGAAGAAGACATATATCCAGTAATGTGATGTAATTGGAGTTTTAATTGTCAGTGGCCTAAATATGCCTGACACATCAAACATCACAACAAACTCCCTGAAATCAGTCAACTTGATATGACTGCACACACCAAAACACCAGCGATTCAATGCTGGTTTCATTGAGTATGTTCCCTCTAGATTATTTCTAAGTCATTTTTTATTTCCCTCTGAATCATTTCTCATCCTGCTTGTTTTCACTAGATAGAGAGGTGTTTCATCACCAAGATCATTTAGCTGGACTGTTTACCTGCTTGTCATTTGTACAGATAAATGTAAGCCAGAACAGATCCTACTTAATGCCAGCGGAAAGAAAGGATTTAAGCGATTCAAATCCTTTGTTTTATGATATATTTTAAGTAGTGGCTTCATTTTAAATCTTTCTTTGACACTTTCTGTCCAAAGTCATTTAGGAATATACCATGATAAACACAGCCATTACAAACATGCTACATCATGTACTTAAAGTATAGAGTATACACTGGAAACCACAGCTAAGTCATGTTATCAGCTAGGTCTTTCTTCTGTCTCAATCAGGCATAGCAGCACAAAACTGCTAAACACCTAAGATGGGCTTTGCTTTCATCAAGCCCTTTTACTCTAGGAGCCCACCAGGATACAGGCTTCCCATGGTTTATACAAAGCTGAGGTAATTATTCCACAGACCTCAGAGCATCTACTCTGAAGCAGCTTTGACATCTAAAACATACAACATCTAATTGATACTTTTATTTATCCCTAACAACAAGGCTCATTACGAGCCTTTTTTTTCTTTCTTTTTTTGGCTCACAAATAACAGAGTTCACTTCAAACACCAGTGATTCTAACAATGCGCAAAAAAGGGCTAAGCTGGTGTTTGAGCACCTCGCATGCATTGAGAATAATGACAAATCATTAATTACAGTATGGCAGCTGGTAAGAGAAGCAGATTGTAATCTGTTTAGCCAATCTTCTTCAAGCTCTTTGATTGGAAGCCATAATTAACACTGGGGCATCAGTCTGACCCACATTCGTATTTGCTTTATAAAATTGTTTGCTAGATTCCTCAACTGTAAATATTCCTCCTGGCACCAACTCCACAGATCTCGTCTTGCAAACACATTTCAATGTTTCACAGTCTAGCAGTTCACATTCAGCTGTTTTTTCTCTACATTTGGCAGAAGAAATGAATCACTTCTGGATGAGTCCCTCTGTAGTCTGAGATTTGTTGTTATGTAACAGTTATATAATCAACATGCAGGAAGTTTAAACTACAATCCACGCAGACACCACATGTAAGCTCATTATTATCACAATGTTTTTGCTGACTAAAATTAAAATGGAAACAGCACGTCAGCCTTATAGCTGTACCTATTTTTTCCAATAAATACACTTATAAGTGAAAATGTTGAATAAGACCCATGCTGTTTCTTGTTTTTACCCCTTTCTTGTTAGCTTTGTTGCAAGAACAAATCAGCAATTAAGAAAAACATTTTTCTGAAAACATTTTAAGCGAGTAATAGGTCAAACAGTTGCTTAATCGGTCTGTGTTTTTTTGATCGACAAATGTCTGTTTAATAGATTTTCGTCAGATTTTGAGTCCGGTAAGTGTTTTAACATAAGTGTTCCTTTTGGGACCGTACTAACCATCAAAGTGGGCACTATAGCAGTAAGTGGGCGGACACAGCCAGAGGCACAGCCAACGTCAGTAAACAAAACTTTGTCACATGATGGCAGAGTGAGACAGAGTGCATTGTTACTGAAGCTGAAACCTGCATAATTTGAAGAAGGGGAAATATTTAATGTTTTTATTGAGAAGGGAGAGGAGGACAATATGGTTGCCGGTACACTATATAACAAAGGAGGTACACTAAAAAATCGGAAGAATTTCACTTCCAACCACAGCTTGTCTAACACAGGTGATCACATCTGTGAGTGTTTAAAAAAAAAGCAACACTCAAATCTATCGAAACAGTCAGCCCATTTCTGTCCTGCAGCATGCTGAATGACACTTCATCACTGAAGTGTAAATCAAGCTTCAACCATTGAGAAGACCACCTGGAATATTTTACTTTTCAGACAGTGTTGAACGGGCGTACATTGGAAAATAAGTGGTGCGCAGTATCATTGCAGTGGAACATCTGCTTTAAGACAATGCTTTTGTGTTTCAGTTAATAGCAGCACCCACTTAACCAAGTTGAATGAAATAAGTGTTTTGAAGAGTATAATGAGAGAGTGATACAGCCATGTAAATGTAAGAGGAAAAAACATCCATTGTGAACTAAGGGAAGGATGTTTCATTCCATTTTAGCAGTTTCACACATAAAAAGAGAGATGCTGTGCAGACTGTACAGCACTGTAAGCTATACAACCTTAACAACGACTCAATGCCCTCAACAGAGCTCAACTGTCCAATGAATCCTCAAATGAGAAATTGCATTTCACACTGACTGACTAGAGCACTAGTGAAAGGGGACTAGGTGTGATCAATGTGTGAAAATCCCTGGTCTTTTCAGCTGTGAAGTCAGAGAGTTATGTTTTATAGAGTGTGAAGTTGCTTTGTTTATTAGGTAATCCTAACAGGGATGACTGAATAGAGAGGGTGATAGAGTGTGCTATATAAACCGTGTGAACCCCGCCCACTCTGCCGGTCATTTGATTTCTCCCTTCCGCTCAGTGTGGAAACCTGCACATTTAATTCTCCTGCTTCAGTTTACAATTTGGCGGGAACCAATCACAAACTGGCTTATCTACCTGGCGTGCTATTGGCAGGTTTAACATGATGACGATAGAGAAGCGACCAAGCAGCTATAGCAAACGCCACCGAAGCACAGCAACCCGTTGATGCCGCTGTCGCTTCTACGTCACCCGGATCGTTGGTCTGATTGGTTGAAGGACTATCCAATTGCGTACAGAGTCATTTGAACTCTGCCTGTTGGTCATGCCTCTTGTGCAGAGAAAATACAGAGCAGACTCCCCAGACCAATGCTGTATGTCAAATCTATTGATCTTGGCTTGGTCTGGTGATTGCAAGACTAGGTGATATAGGTAATATGTAGGGCTGTAATACATTTTTCCTCATCAATCAATCTGCAAATTATTTTCTTAATGAATCGATTAATCATTAGCCCATCCCAGTTTCCCAAAGCCTTAGTTGACATGTTCAAATTGCTTGTTTTGACCAACAGTCCATGCACCAGAGTTACTCAGTTTGCTGTTACTAGAAAAACCAGCATCTCTTCACATTAACCAATCTTAAACCAGTAAATTATTTTTAGTATTTTTGTCAATCAATCGATAAATCAAATAATAGTTTATTACCAGACATTTCCATGTAAAATACTTGAAACATGATAAATTCATGTAGCAAACTACTAAAGGTACATCTGGAAATCCCTAATCTCTAAGGCCCTATTTTCATGGAAGTCTGTGTGGTATATTTTGGTGCACAGGTGGGATGAGAGGCTCAAAATGGAGGAAGTTGTTGGTATTTTGGTGGAAAATTTGTCTTTGACGTTAATCTGCTGCCACTTTGGAGATTTTATCAACAAGAGCAAACTAAATATTTGGAAGAATCATATCTGTTGTCCACAGCTGCTTATAGTGTATTAAAAGCTTCTCCTTCAGTTCATTAAATCCCTGCAGCTATCTGGAGGCAGCAGAACAGATACGTTGATAAATCTGCAGATTTGAGAAATGCCGTGCCAGTGCGTGGTGCCATTTCGCACAACGTCCACTACACGGACAACAACCTGATTACCCAGGGAAGCCAGTTCCTCATTTATGGTGCTGCAGTGATCATGCTTCCCCATGATTGGCTCTGTTGTTTCATGAGCGCTGAGAACAGTGATGTGACAGCACGGGTCACTTCATGGGTATTAACCTTCACAGCTGCACATAAATGAGTCAAAATAGTAGGTGCGCTTAAAGACGCCTACACTGTCTGTGCGCCCCAAGACCTACCGCATTGCACTTGTCGGTGCATTTGCGTGATTAAAATAGGACCATAAGTACTGAAGTTAGTATTTTGTACAAAATCAAATCAGAAATGTATTGACAGAAAACTAACTAGCAACTATTGTCTTAATTGTGAGGATTTGCTGTTTTTGTTTGTCTTCAATGACCAATCACGTCCAATCCATTCTTAATTTTTGGGGGGTATAATAGTGGTGCTCGCTTGTCCCATGAGCATACAGTAGGTTCAGGTTTGTCTGGTTTCTTTAAGTTGGGCATTTAAGGGGTGGGGTGTTGAATTGTTGCAGAGAATGAGGAAGAATGAGGACATAGTGTAGGGCTGTGCAACCAAGGTACAGAGCACCAGGCTCTTAATCCCTAAAATAATCCTGTCGACTGTGGACAGAGGGACATATCTGAAACCTTCCAGCTATAATCCACACAGACGAAACCAACACCTAACATCACAGACACAGAGAATAAAAGCTGTCTCATAGCAAATAGAAACTCGCAAATCTCACTTCATGTGCGAACACTTCGGGGAAGATCTATTTCGTATTTTTAGTTTATTTCAGCATCATTTTTGTGTGAACTGACACTGAGATGGAGCCTTTGAATGAGGGAGTAGGAAGAAATCTTCAGACCCCTGATTACTTATAAAACCAATGCCTCCACTCTGTTGTTACCACAACAGTTATTACAACAAAACCTGCACAGCATCACTGCGTCCCCTCCTGCTTTGGGTCCCCTCAAGGTGCAACTGCCCTCGTTCCTGCCAGTGCATACAAATGAAGTGACCCGTGCTTGAATAGCTTTGGTTGAATGGTTTTGTCTTGTTTCACATGCGTGAAAGCAGCTGAGTCAAAGCTGTCCACAATATGTAACTAGGAAAAAGTCATCTCTCACGTGTAAACAATAGTGAGAAGCTTTTCCCTCAGTTCCACCCCTCACCAGCTGTTAATTCCAAATTTGAGCACAAGTCAACAACAGTCTTTCCACTACAAGTAAGTCCTGTAAGAAAATCAGGCAAAGCTCTACACAAGTAATCTTTTTTCCAAGAATTTACATTGACTGAATGAATTCAACATCCAGTGGACAAAAATGAATGGGGCTTACAAATTAGTGGTTGAATAAAAAGTGGAGAGTTGGAATTCTGAGAGGATAAATAGTAGCCTTTGCTGAGGCATAATGGGCGAGCATTTTTCCACCCCAGACAATTCCCCCTTATAAATATGTGAATGAGCTCTGCGTAATACATTCACATCCAAACTGAGTCCACTGCACACTCAGATACTGTTAAATGTCACATTTGAACAGCAGACAAAGCACAGATCAAACAGTCTACTGCACCGTTACCTGTTCAACAAATATTGTCTAGTAATCTTTTTTCCTAAACTCCACAAGTTTTTCAGCATCACTGTCAGAGATCACTCCTGTGAACACACTATTGAAACATAAAATCTTTAACCTTTAATCACAAGCACTACAGGCCACATAAGATAACTATTAGGATTACTACACACAGTGTACTACAGCACCTATGCTTAAATTAACATTCAGCCATCTTAAAAAGAAATCCAAACAACGGGCAGGGGGAACAGATTTACTGGTAAACAGTTCTCATTTCAACTTCCTTTGGCAATAACTCACAGTGCTAAACACTTAGGAGATGAATGAGTCTGTATTTCTTTCATGAAACTGAAACATGCTGCAGGCCTAAGACACATTTTAAATCACTGCAGTTATTTTTGCTTGCTCCAGGCATCCTGTGGTGCAAAGCAGGCACAGTTTGACCTCTTGAAAAATACAATCCACTTCATTGTATCAAGCTTTTCCGATTTCAGAAAAACACTTTAAGTTTTATTTTATTTCTTTTTAAGTTATCTGACCTAGAGTTTCTGTGCTCCCAAGTGAGCGAGTTAAGTGATATGAGATCCGCTATGCACTCAGCGTCCAAGTAGAACTAAGAGGGAGTATCACTAGACTTCTTTTTTATCAGTAGATTGTGTCTTTTTAGATCATTCTTCTTTCAATATTAGACTTCCATCAAGGCTAACCGGCTAACTATCTTTAAGTGTCAAAGGAGAACTTTTATAGAAGATTTCTTTGTACTCAGTGTTTTACTTGTAACACAGCCTTTAGGACTCCTAGTGGACAGCTCTGTGGGTATAGCCTGTCTGTATCACTAATATGGAAGAGGGCTTTTGAATAGCTAACTAAAAAGCAATGCTCTGTCCCCTAAGGTATCTGTCAGGTGACTATAATTGTGTGTGGATGCAGAGACCACCACAATGTATCTCCCAAATCAAATTACCTTGTCCTTCAAAACTGATGGTTCGACACTGCACACTGCGACCTCCCTGTGGTTCCAGCATGAAGAGGGACTGACAATTTAGAAAACACGCTTAGGTTACGTTACAAAAAATGTCTCAAAGAAGAGGCACATTTGGGTCATCCTTGAAACTCAACTACTGTCAACCAAAAACAGTGAGAGGCATTCACAGGCCACACATTTTTTGAAATTGCTTATTAATGCACCAATTGTGAGCCTGTAATGACTGACTGGCATTTGACATTTACCATGAATGCATGTCTGTCTAATTCATCCCCTATGGAAGGAAGGGAGGGGAGATTATACTCAATAACTGTGAAGGAGAGGAGAAAAGAATTATGGCATATAATAGCATTTCTGATGTGCATTAAAGGCCCAGAGATCAAACTGAGGCAAGCTGTGGGTGATTGACAAACCCTAGACAAGCACCTATGGAGCTTGGAGTGCTATAATATTGCCAGGGCCCTGGGAGCCTTTTAATTATGCTTCATTTAATTTCAAATATGGTGTAATGTGTGGACAGAAAACAGTACACCAGATAACTTATTACGTGTTTTCTCTCATTATGAGTGAGTCTCTTGACTATTTTCTTGATGAATCAACTGTTTGGTCTATAAAATGTCAGAAAATAGTTACAAAACAAAATCGCATATTTTCCTAAAGCCCACATTCTTTTTTAGGGTTTCTGCTGTTTTACAGCATTGGAGAAAAACAAAAATGATATCCAAATCCCAAAATTGAAAACCAAATACGTCCCCAACAAACAAATATCTGAATTGTCAAATATTGTGGTCCAGCTCTACTTATTTTAACGCAAAGATTTGTACATTAGCAGGAACGTAGCACAATAAGGACTTGAAAGCAGTGCTCTGTTTATATCAGTGTGAAAGTGCAATACAAATATTTTGTGAAAATCAATGAATTGTGATAAATTATCTTTATCTCAATATTGATCAAAACAATTGTAATTATTATATTCGTGCAGCACCAATTCAAATCTCCAATTTTTTTAAACTAACATTAGAATATGGTAAAGTGACTGTTTCCACAGGCCACTAGACTGATTAAAAAAAGTTAAAGAAAAATCTAATTGAGACAGAATAGTGATTGAGAAAACCACAGTATTGGCATTACATTACAATTTGATTCCATTAAAACAAGACCATAGATCAGAAACGTTTATTTGGTAGTAATCCCCCTAACAGGGTCTTTTCAGAACAGAAGCCAATGGAAACCACAAGGTAACAGATGCTAACACCAAGTATGGTACAAAAAAATAACATCTGGATTGGTAGAGGTGAAGGAAATTATAATCAAAAAGGAGCAGACCACACAACCTTCAACAGAAGCATAACAATCAGACACGATAGTGAAAGCTTGAAAGATTATAAAAAATACAAAAACCTCAATGTGTTGACTGAACGTGACTGATTGGTGACTATAAAAGAGAGCTGATCCAGACCAGCTGGCCACATTCACGTCTTCAGTGCTCTGCCACAACTACATAAGTACATATTTCATCATCATGCTATTGTGTCATTACAGACAGTATTAGGTGCAGGGCTTATAAAAAGCCATTTATCTGCAGTCCCGTAAATGGCCAAATGTCCATCGTGTTGTGCTACTGGAAATAGCTATATCTCGGAAAGACACGACTCTTTCCGAGATATGAGTACTCGGTTTTTCTACTGAAATTTAATGTGTCTGTTTATTCTGTTTATTGATCCCCAGTGGGGAAATTACAATTACAAATGATAAATTACTCAAAAGACAAACACAAGAACTCAGTCAAGATGAGTGAACCCACACAAAAGAAATCCTCTTTTTGTGAGCATGTTTTGGAGGATTTCAAACTTTCACACAGTTCTTCAGAGGGTTGCTGTTTTCCTTCGATGTATTAGTTCTAGTGACATTTCCAAGCATGGAACGCATTTTTTAGCATCTGCTTTCCCAAATCTAGCAACCCGTTCTGAGGTAGCCTATTTGCTCTGCGTACTTCTGTTACTGTTTCCGCACTGGCAGGGACTACCCTGAACAGCTCAGCAGGGACATCTGTCTCCCACAGCCATCTGTGCCCAGGTCCTCCTAATCCCTCACTCTCTGTCAACCTTCCGGTCTCTTCTTTCTCAGTCCTCTCTCTCTAGCTTCAACATTTACTACTTCCATTACATACACACATGCGCATGTATAGCACATACAGTACACATACCACACACAGAGAAAAGACTCATTATTGTCCTCAATCAATGATGACAGCTGAAGAGTTTCACATCAGTTATAAATGACAGCTGTACTTTATGGCAAAAAAAAACTGGGTCACATGCAGTTGCCTTTTAAGAGTGTGATGTTTAATTGAGGTAAGAACAAGATGTGCATGAGGTTAACTGCAAGAAAAGTAACCATGGAGACTTGTCACACTCTAAAGTAAAAAGAAAAAATCTAAATAGACTGATTCTTATTCAGGTCCAGTCCTCTACCTAATTTGTTTGTGCTTTGAAGTGTGTATGTGAGGTGATTCCTTTCATTAGAATGTGCCTGGTTGGGTATTCCGCTGCCGAACAGTTTACCCACACCACTCACCGCCCAAGTGACAGGTCAGGCTTGGCAGTGCACCAGGGAGAGCGAGGGAAGTGAAGTCAGAGGGAGAGGTCAAGGCTGGGTGTGGGGTGGAGTCACCCACCGCCTGTTTGCTTGGGACCGCTGGGCTTTACAGGTGACAGTGCTCAATAACAGAGCTTAAACCCCAAGTTAAATCAGACAAGCCCCAAACAAGACAGTGTGAGGGCTCTTGAGATCTCAAGGAAGGCTATGCTTTCTGTGTTTTGAGATGTCACTGCAAACGACTGCTTTAAAGGGAGGCTGAGGGGGGAGGGGGGGGCTTTTAAGCTGACAATTGTTATATACTAGCTCAAATCTTTAACATGATGTGGAAACTCGTGGGGCAACTTCACTGCAGATCCAACAGTTTTTCCCCTTTCATTATTATTTAAACATTTATATTTTATTTTTTCATTAAAAAAAAATCAAAAGAGTACTTTAACTTTGAAAATGTACTGTTTTTTAAAAAAGAACAGAAAAGAAAGCACACTGGACATATACTTGGTAGGAGAATATACGTCAAGAAGTAGGGTGTTGTCTGCGACAAATTGTTGTATCTCTGTTTCCATAGTGATGGGCCTGAGCACAAGGGTATGAAAATGGACATCACATCTCCGACATTTCTACTTCCTCTATTGTCCGTTTACTGCTGAACTAAGCTGATATCGATGGAAGGAACGTGTAACTCAGAAGATTGGAGGAAAGTGAGTTATTCCTTAAAATGAGTTTGCTACTGGCATCTCTAGAATATATAAAGTATCATTTAAATTCCCCGATGGTTAGACCCGGTGAGGGTGAGGCTTGCAATGCACTGAAAGAACCTCTGCAGCTCTGACCACCGACTTTGCTAGACAGCTTTCACAAAGGAAAGCTACATAACTACGCACGTTAATGGGTGTCGATATATCGAAAGCAAAATTAGCCAAAACTGACATCCATAGTCAGTATGCAATTCCCCTGACTTGTCTAGAATTCTGCAGATTGTTGGTTAGCAGGAAATTATCGGTTAACGAGGGTCGGCTATCAGTCAAGAGAAAAAACTCTTGATTAGCATCACTACTTCAAATGTAGTCAGAAACAAGCAACAAAGACAATATAATATACTGTAAAATGTTCGCTCATTCTGTCTAAATTGTATAGTTGCTGTGAGGTCAAATTGTTTGGTGAATCTGGCACTGCGTTAAGGAGAAGAAGCCATTTTATAGAAAGCAGTTCAAAGGCACTACAGTCACCAAGCCAGCACTGGCATCTTTACAGGCAATAACAGCTGAGGTGAAACAGTGTGTAAGCCTTTTTAACACACAGGCAAACAACAATATTTGCCAAAGTTTGAATGCCAAACAGTCTACCAATGGCAAATGACTATAATGGTGCAAAACATTTCAGATTAAAAAAAATAACAAAAAACACAATAATTTAACAACTGCCAACACCTTTGGGTGTCATCTGTGTTTACCATTCATTGCTTATATAAACAGTGTGACTAAGTCTTATTTAGGAACCAAAGTGTTTATTTAAAGAACATAGAAACCATAAACATACTTCACGTGCCATAGCTTCAGAAATGCTTTTGATTACAAATAGGTGGTGTTTTTAGTTATTTGATACATCCCTTGTTGCTCATATTAACTAAATAGAAAAGGTATAGTTGGGTTCCTAAATGTCATGCGATGTTATGTATTTAATGTTTGCAGATGAAATGGAAAATGTCATGCTTTAAAATCCCTCTGTCATAAACAATGGCAGTAATGAGGGAGTGTTTGTTATTGCTTTCCTGCAGGGCTTTATCACCCTTTTTGATGTGCTCTGTCCATGGCACAAATGGACAATCCTTCATTGTCAGAGGACATTGGAACCCCTGCACAGTCCGATAGGTGCGACCACATTCATCATCCTGACAAAGGAAAATAAGCAATTGCCACAGCACTTAACTGCTTTCAGTCATCTGCAAATATTGGAATAAATATGTTGCAAAGAGAAGAGGTCCCTCTGGGCATAGTAATATTTTGCATGCCCTATTTGTGCTTACTTACTTGATTTAGGGACGGTCTTTTTTTACCTGTCTCATTGTTTTACACGCATTCATGCAGTACACACGCAGTTCCCTCTCGTAGTTTAGAGTGTGGGTGAAAGAAGTGAGTTGTACAGCATGAACAATTTCAGCATCCTGCTTTCCCCATGAAACATTACGAAACACTTCATAAAAACCCTAGTAATATCAGAGCTATGGAAGGTGTTTGAGGGAATGCCTGTAGCCTATAACGTTAATCTATATTTTGTCAGTTAACATGACAGACTGCATTGTGTCAAACTTCCCTATACATTACTCAAAAGCAGTGTTGTGAATACTGAAAAATGTTTCAGTGTTAGCTGTTAGCGTTCATATTTCTATGTTTATGCATGCGTGTTAGCCTGTGTGTATGGGAGGAGGACGCAGAAGGTTGTATGAATACAGAAATTCAATGAATGCTCCTCTGCTTAAAATGCAGAGCCTGTGTGTTGGCAGGGACCAAAAAGTCTTAGTTAAGCTAATCGCCAGTCCATTTGGCAAGGATTATGCTCAGCTGAGGGTTCATCGCAGGAACAAGGTCTCTGATTCATAACAGTAATTTGAGTTTGTAATTTTATTAATAGAGAAAATACTCCATTTTGAGATTGCCTTAATCACTGTAAGGTCACCATAGAAATATAGCAGAAAGACTAAAATACTATTACTGCAATTTAAGATATCAATAGGCCTCTAGTGTGTGTGGGATCTAGCCGGGTTTATATAAGGACACGGTGAAAGGAATGAATCAGAAAAAAGTCAGAAAACCAAGAGTCTAAACCTTACTTCCTGATGACAGCCAACAGGGGGCACAACATGGGTTAGAGAGGCACTTATTTACCTCACTGTGCCTAGGCTCCGAGCCTGTTGCACTCAACTTGCTGAAGAGGTGGTCAGCAGGGTGAAAAACAATCCAATTCCTCCAGGAGCGTCAACGCTGGTATACAGTTTTAAAACCATCCAAAGCTCTGGCTAGTGCGTGCAAGGTAAGCTGGACCAAACAATTTGTGCTTAATGATGAACAAAGAAGAGTTTTTTACATCCTGCTGCTTCCTCCTTGAGTTTTTCTTCTTGTTTACTTGCCGACTAACTTAACTTCAAAGAGCAGTGGAGGGAAACCATGTGCCATATAGACCAAGAATCTGCAGGTTTCTGTGAAAAGCTGGCAATTATTCTGGATTGTTCCTGCTCTTGTTCAATGAGATCACTGACGCCTCTCTACAAGGGAAAATGAAGAGGTATCAAGCTTAACTTTGGCTTTCCTGCAGGTTCTATTTGGTTTTTCTGAATCAAATCAACATGTATGACGTGAAGTAGTTGTACAGCATGTACCATGTTTTTTTTTAACACATTATAATATTAATATATACAGTATGTCTACTGAGAGATTTCCAGAAACTGAGTCACACTGACACTGCCTAGAGCAAGAGCCAGTAATAACAATTACTGTACAATAATTTACAATTAGCATGACAACAATATTTATATTCACAAAGAAAGTAACTAGTGTCAAAATTTACTTTGAGACATGTTGGTAAGGTCAACAAATGATTTACTGACATTAAATAAAAAGGAGAAACAAAGTTGTACAATTGCAGTATGACATAATTGCATTGTGCATAAGGGCGTGCTCTTTACACAAAACCTACATTGTCCTTTTTGTGACAGTTGTCTGTTACCAAATGACCTTGTTAAGCATAATTAGTTGGAACTAAATGAGGGTGTTTAACAAGAAATTGCTCTTATTGTCTGGAAATGTTCTTCAGACAAGCCCCCAGTGTCTGGATTGAGAAAGAAAATATCATTGTCAGTGATTAGGAAAGCAAATTATACAATAAGTTTGGCATTAGTGGCAATGATCTTTCAACTTATTAAAACACAAAAAAAATCCTCCAAGTGCAGCAGCACACACTATTTGGTTTAATTCAATAACATACCAAAATCCTGATAAATTTTTATTCTTCTTAATTACAAAACCAATCAAAGATTCTGGATAAAATTGCTTCTCTTGCACATCTAATCAATGGCATGAAGCCATTGTAACATGTAAGGGCAACAGCACAGCTCCAAAAGCAGCACTGGATTGTCACAAAAACATATTAACTGGCATGATATTGTTATTTAAAGCTCATTAAATGATGGATTTGGGCCCAATTCTTCTCAACCTCTGTGCCAGTAGTGAAGAGGAATAACAGGAGAATACATGTCTAAACTAGCAGATTCATTAAGCCCTCAGCATCCAGGACTTTAGTGTCTTGGCAACCAGGATAATAGTAAATAGTAAAAGGGAAAACACCCAGGAGAAAATTAATGTCATTCCTTCTTCAGGCTTCATTATGCCTCACCAGCTCTGGCTGCTCATTACTGACATTGCACACATTCAAATGAGCCAATGGTGAATGAGAAACACACAACCCTGTAGTCTGCGGGGTGTGAGGGGATGGGCTGATGATTCTGCACAACAAGCTCACCTCATAAAACACGGACAAGAAACAACAGAGAATGTTTTTGTGATTCAAACTTATTCCCGTTCATCATGGGTATAAGTCTGGAATCACAGCACTTGTATAGCAAATCTAGCCCTCACAGAGTATGTAATTTCAGCTGAAGATGAAATTGCTGATAAGAAGTAAAGTCAGCTAAGCTCTTAAATTGGATGGTTACAGAAGTGCAGCAATCTAAATAAGATGTATGGGTTGCCGCCTGTAACCTGTGTGATTTTTCCTTATCAGTTTATGAAACATGCAATTAGTTGAAGATGGCCGCAAGGTTTACTGAATAACCCCATTTATGAAAACAGTGTTAAATGGGAAAGCGCCTAAAGGCAAATGTAATGGGTTTTTCCATTGACATGCTTTCTATTTGATGTGAGAGAATGCTTTTCTTGCTCTTAATATAAAGCCTTGGACACCTTGAAGTAAATAAGTGGTGTTTCTTCCCTAATTTATGAATATAATACTCACAACATGAATACTAAACCACAATCCAACTACTGTGCATCCTGTATATATTTAACACATCTGGCAGCAAGTGTGTTTTAAGAGCCGGGAGGCGATCTTGCTAGCCTCCTTTTTAGGCTATGACTGGAGAAAATGTTTAGCAAGTTATGGCGAGCACTCACCCTACACATTGGGAAGCAAATCATATCAACACTGTGAAAATCAGGGCTTAATGGAGTCTATTTTTACACACAGCTTAGCATAGCATGGCTGAACAGAGCTCTGGTTGCTTTTTGCTTCCATCATCCGAGGGTTTGGTTACATTGTGAATGAGCCAAGTCCCTCACAGCGCAGATGTCTTTCTGGTGAAGGTTTTACGAGGTGCGCTGACCGTTGATACTGTTGGTATGGTGCAGAACATGTATGATAACAATTCTAAATGATGTCTAGCCTCTCCAAGGTATTTTAATCCTCCACTTCTCAGTTTAACAAGGTCAATATATTCCGCCCCCATAGGGGTATTCCAAAAATAGCCTGTTCATCTTCAAATATAAAGTCATTGACTGAATCATAGCTCTGAATGAACCTGATTTCTGTCTCTATCTCACTATTTACAAAACAATAAATACATTGGTTGGGAAGCTTAACACATTACTCCAGACGTACAGCACATAATACACACTTACTGTGTGGCTTTTTTTGTCTCAAGCAAACCTATATTGTCTTAAACAATTAGGTAACGTTAATGGTTGAAAACTTTTCATCTGCTCCATTTGGAGCTGCAGTTACAGAGGATAGGTTTTAAAGATTGTAGAAAGAAAGGCCAAAGGAGAGGACAAACACAGGACCGAGAAGTGTAGCCAGAAAAATTAAACACTAATGGGCAGTGGGCCGCAACACAAAGACACAAAGTATGGACATTGTTATTAGGTGCCTGTTGTAAGGATGTCCGTTTTGTATGGAGGATTGTGAGTACAATCCTTTAGAGGTATTAAAAAAGCAAAGATACTTCTAGATTATTTTTGATGTACATTTTACAAGTCCAGACCCTGATAATATATCACAGTCAGATTTTGTCTGATAAAACCTGAGGAAGTTTAGAGAAAACAAGCATCATTTTATATTTCTCAGTGTCCAACTAAATGAGGGGTAGTGTCTTGATGCTGACTGTGATCTCACAACTGAGTTATTCCTCAATAAGTGGCTTTTACAGCACAAGCTATGGTATATATGCTCATTTCTGGTGAGTCTATTTTATTAGTAAAGCCTGCAATCTGTTATCAACTCCCTGCGTACTAATGGGAGAGGCTAATTCTCTGGCTCAATATTAGTCCCAATCAAGCCGTAACCAAGCTGCCGTTTGACTGGCACACACACACACACGTCCATCTTTTGGAATGCACCCACACACACAGGGCTCCATTATTTCTAAATAAATAAACATATATAATCATCATCATAACAGTCAGCAAACACTGGCCACAAATAATCCCATACTTATAATCCTATAAAGTTTTAAATTTACAACCACTTTTGCCTCTGCTAGGGTCAGATTTGTCCTTTTGGTGGCGTTCTCTAGGTCTGTTGTTAGACAACGGCGTTATGGAGTCGGACATTTGATGTCACTAGGTTTGCCACTCTGTTATGAGTCTAGTAACCATTGACCTTGACAGCAGGATAGGACAGCCTCCATCCTGAAGGAGAGATTCTGATAACCATGTCATCCATCATAGTGGCACTGAACCAAACACACAGGTGAGAAACCTTAAGCCTTCGTAGCGAATTCTCACCTACACATTGTTAAAGTAAAGTTGAGAGACACAGACACACACACACACACACACACACACACACAATATTGCAAAAGCCGGCAGTATGGTCAGCCTGGCCGTCAAAGAATACAGCACAATGTTCATTTTTGCCAGTAATTAATGATATAAGGAGCTCCATAGTGTTATGGGACATAGGGCTGTCCGTACTAGTGTCTCTGTCACATGAACACACACATGTACAACCAATTTACACAGACAAATGCACATCTCACTTATCCACAATCTAATCCAAAATGTTACTGGTTAATGTCTGGCTCCTTCTCACAGAGCTTGCTCTCTCTCTCTCTCTCTCTCTCTCTCTCTCTCTCTCTCTCTCTCTCTTTTTCTCGGGATTGGCTGAGATAGTCTACAGCTTCAACGTATCACCTCTTGACAGAAAAGACCTCAATTCCCCACCAGTACACACTAACAAGAGAGCAAGAATCCTCCTTACAGCATGTAGGTCAGCCCTGCCTTTCATGACTATCGGTTAAAAGAAGAGGTTATTACGTGTGGATCCTACTCTCCCACAGACACTTTTTGTCCAAATGCTTCTCCCACCCCAGTATGATGGATACGAAGAGCACATGCTGCTATTTAAATTGTATTATATGTATCCAATTTTGTTCCATTTATCTCAATAATGGTCAATTATTATTACTTAGATGCACTATTTAGCAACCTGGCTACCCTCAGTGATATCATGGTGTCATTTAATTTGCTTTTCTCTAATCAAGAGAAATCTCCATTGGCCCAATAACATTTTATACCCCTGCCAGTGAGAATAGTACAGTCATCACAAATGCCATATGGACATTAACATGAAGTTAATGTTGTTGGGGATAATTTGCAAGTGATGAAATATTGCTCTAATGGAGGGACAAAAACGTAATTACACAATTCAACTAATGTTGATGACTTTTTTTATGAAGGGTGGATGTCCAACAGCTGGACACTAAGCCAGAGGCCATATCATGTTTGCAAATTTGGTCCTGATATTACAGTCTAGAATGACTACTTTGAGCATCCAGATATTTTGAAAGGTTGAATTAGGCAACTGCAAATACATTATCATCTGGCTAAATTCTCTCTATCACAGCCCTTGTCTCACGCAGCTTCTGTTATTCCATGTATTATATTACTGTACAGGAGAGATTATCATAAAGCATTTTCCACATGGAGGTTTTGTGCTATAAAGCGGAGTGCATAAAATGAACAAAAAACAAGTCATGTCAAGAAATATAACTATAATTTTAATTTGAGTTTAAATATGGTGCTTTTGGAAATTTCATATATTCAAAGCTGGTGCTGACACTGTCAAGACTGTGATAAAGCAGTGAGCAGACTCACATAAGGGGCATTTTATATGATGATGAACTGTCATTATCATTATACCCCACCGTACAGAGCTAAGTACCCATTTTTGGAAACGTCTCTGAGCCAGTGTCACACTATGTGTCAGTGTTAAAGCCAAGGAGGAACAGTTGGTTTGTACATGGCTGACAACAGAGGGAAGGGAGGTGGTTTAAACATCACACAAGTTGAATGTGCAACATTTGTCTGTTATTGCGATCGATGGTTGGACTGCCAACCATTGATCGCAATGACCACACAAATACATACAATACACAGTTAAAAGTGCTCCATGATCAGCAACATTTATTACCTTTTTAGATGCAGTTAACAAGCTTTGGTAGTTATACAAATCAGGGATTACTAATATTGCACAACTGATTTGTATACACTTAACTTTAGACCTGTTTATATTTCTATTTCATGTTTGTGTAGAGCTTCCCAGCTTGTTCCTAATCCCAAGTCAATCAAACTGCCAACCCTAGGTTTAGGGAACAACTGACTCTACCTGCTGATCCTCACCTGCCCCCATAATGGCTAAAACAGCTGAGCAAGCATTACTCAAAGAAATAAGTAAATAGTGTGTTTGTTGTTGGCTGTTTTCAACAATGGATTTGGAGAGCTAGTGAGTATTTACAACAGTATTACTCTGTAAGTGAGATGTTAATTAATGGATGTGTATAGCAGGCTTTGACTATACAGGCAATACTTGTAAGTTGGTGATCAGTTCATTGTTAGGTTTTGATCTTTTCATGGGATTAGCTGACAATAAGAAAAATAAAGAATATCACCTGATTTATCCTCTAGCTAAATGCTTTAGCTGAATTCTCTTTCTGTAGCTACCTATTTTTTTAAAGATCAATGGAAATAACTGCCCTGTATTTATGCTCAGAGCTAGGCTTTAATGCAGTCAGTTCCAGTGCAGTCTGTTGTCATTACTGGAATTGGCTGGCTACTGTCATTCTCTCCTCTCCTTCTTTCTCCTTCTGCCAGATAGGGAAGAGGGTTGGAACCAGCCTGAAGCTGGAGTGATGATTGATGACACGCCTCCTCTGGTGCACACTTCCCTGCTGACGCACTGCCACACTTTTCAGCACTAATTGGGCAACCCTACAAACTCCCCTCCTAGAATATGTGGGGTCTGGGTCGAAGCAAACCACCCACTCAGAGAAGTGTCTGAGATATACTGTTCTGATAAAGCGCTGCCCACAAGTCGCTTAGCATGTCAGCAACACAGTAAATATTAACAGAAGATAAGAACCTATGAGTATCATTTTGGAAAAGTGGAACTATTTATATCGGCCTGCAAAAAAAGGGCCTCTATGCACCTACAGAATACATTATGATAGGGACTCCAAACAATGTCAAGGCAATGCAATCCAGACAACAGCCACTTGATATTCCCCGGGACTGTGTTGTGGGCCAAGGTGCTATCTGGGGCTCACATTGTTTGTTTCTCCTGAATTCATTGAGGGTGACTTACATAACCTATGATATGTGTATAATGCATTTATGAAGATGGATATTAACTGACACAACTTAGATTAAGTGTCTCGCTCAAGGACACATCAGCAATATCCTCTGCGCCTGCATTTGAACTGACAACCTCAAGATCATTAATCCATTTAGAGCTTGGAGGGTTACAGCAGAGTAAACAGAAGGCCAGTGTCCGTTAGAACTGTTTGCTAAACAGCACAGCATGTTCAGATCATGAATTAATCTACAATGTTCTGTAATGCAGGCCCAGGCAATTACTAAGCTTGCAAACCATATGGTTGGGAAGACATCTAATAACAGTCTGCTGTATGTTCACTGGTTTTCAATGAAGGGCAAAGGTTCAGCTTATGGGTTGAGAAATTGTTGGTGCGCACTGAGGCATGACTGATCAGTGCAATTGGTGTGCACAAAGGGTATTATGTAAAAACCTTTCCTGAATAAATATACATGATGTGCCTCTAAATCTGATTATGAAATCAAAACTAGTCGAAAGAACCATTACTGTCATTTTGCTCTCCACAAACTCAATCTCTTGCCTGCTTTATCAGCAAAATGTTTTTTTTTCTATTTCATTTTCTCTCTTGCCATTTTTTCTTCTTCTCATTATTCTCCTCCTTTAATCTGCTGCGTTTATCCCTATGTAGTTGTTAATGTTTGAGTGTGTCTATGGTCCCCAGACTGTATAATAGGACCTGCCACTTCCTCAGTGGTAGAGTAAACCAGGAAAGGCTTCAGCATGTCACGTTCCAGGAGAAAATCATAAGAATTTATATTGATGAGACGGTGGAGATGATATGGACAGAAGCCTTTGAATTTATTCTCCGACTGGCTTAAGCAGGCACTTCTGAGGACGAACTCACAACTTTAGGTAGCTGCCTTGCCTTAGACAGGCTTGCTAGTTGATTAGTGGTTTCTAAAACCATTTATGTAAGCTTACAGCTAGAATTCTTCTTATTCCGCCTTTAATCTCTACAAAGGAACGGCTTCATGAATTATTCATGCAGCTGTATACAGTACCCAGCCTATTATTAACTGTGAGATTAAAAAATATATAACTATCTGTGGAATAATTTAGTCGGCAAAGCAGCAGCTGAGTTGACACACAAGATGTGCAAATTCAAGCTGAACGTGGACAATAAAAATCAATCTGGCGGAACTGGCAAGTATCCATATGAAGTGCTCTGAACATTCACTCACAACGATGGTTTCCTTGCTGTCAGCTGAGCTTCCATTGTCTGGTAATTACCAAAAAAACAGTACATATAGTGCGGCTTGAAAGTTTGGGTACCCCAGGTAAAATTTGTATTAATGTACATAAAGAGCCAAGAAAAGATGGAAAAATCTCCAAAAGGCATCAAATGACAAATTAGACATTCGTCAAATATGTCACAAAAAGTTAGATTTTAGTTCCATCATTTACACTTTCAAAATAACAGAAAACAAAAAAATGGTGCCTGCAAAAGTTTGGGTACCCTGCAGAGTTAATACCTTGTACTGCCCCCTTTGGCAAGTATCACAGCTTGGAAACGCTTCTTGTAGCCAGCCAAGAGTCTTTCAATTCTTGTTTGAGGTATCTTCGCCCATTCGTTCAAAGTCTTCCAGTTCTTTGAGATTTCTGGGCTGTCTGTCACGCACTGCTCTTTTAAAGCTTTGTGTTAAAGCCTGCTTTGTGAGCGTCAACTGACAACTGCTTAGAAGAACCCATGGTGCTGATTGTTGGGGCCAGGTCAGATGAGTCTGGGCATTTAAAACCTTAAGATTGACATCACCTGGTCACCTGGTCTTTCCAGACGAGGACTGAGAACAATGCATGACGCTGTCAGGTCTGAGCTTTCCAAAGGGGGCAGTGCATGCTAGAAACTCTGCAGGGTGCCCAAACTTTTGCAGAAGCCCTTTTGTTTTCTGTTTTTTTGAAAGTGTAAATGATGGAAAATAAAAACTTTTTGTGACATATTATACAAATGTCTAATCTGTCATTTGATGCCTTTTGGAGATTTTTCCATCTTTTCTTGGCTTCTTTATGCACGTTATACACATTTTTACCTGGGGTACCCAAACTTTCGAGCCCCACTGTAGTAACATAAAAGTAAGTTAGTGACACACACACACACACACACACACACACACACACACACACACACACACACACACACACACACACACCCTGCACACCTACACCTACGACATATTTAATGTGTTTAATGAACATATCTAAAGGTTGTTTACAGTGTTTCCAAATCCTTTAGCTATTTTTTGTAATAGTTTCCCCTTTATTTGTCCATTGCCATGGCAGCTGGAATACCCAATTGGACACAGCATGTAAATAACAACATGACATCATGACTTTGCATAAACATACACGCCGTCTTATCGATACGCATTTTGAGCTATCCGCGTGTAAACATACATGCCACTTGCCATGTTATTGCGAGAAGAAACCGATGGTTGAGTTATGGAAACGTGGCGTACGGGACACAAGGGAAACGTGACATGCGGGACACAATCCCCGGTTTCCTGGGTGAAAGTCCTGTGCTTTACCCATCTACCACCCCGACCACTCTCTCTACGCAGATTTTTGCCCTTCTATACTACTCGCTACGGCGTAAATTCACACGCTATCACAAGGTAATGTAAGTCAACTGAGGCCAAAAAAAATACCAAAAAAAACAATGCGTCTTGATAACAAATTGGCTTGTCATACATACGCCATTTCATGAGATCAGTCTGTAAATAAATAGCTCCTGCAAAATGTTATGGATTGCAAGAGACATGTATCATTATCAGAGCTGCAGACTCCTCACTCCATAGATAAGTAAGGAAACTCAATCCAACTATATGTTTTTTATTTGTTCCACTCATAGTAATGCACAACTTCAGAAAAAAGGTTAAAACGTGATTCACAATTGCAAACACAACACTATTTACAAATTCTATGACCAAACAGGAGCAGGGAGAAGAAAGATCTTCACAAATGTTTTTTAATACTACAAAGATTGTTATTTACATAAGCAATTATTCTTTTCTAAAGAGTTTTAAATCAGAGAATATTGGACTCCTACACAGTACAAGGTTTCCTAGATACATATTACATAGACAAAAGCAAAACACTTTACTAATTGCTTCCTTCCTGGATGACTTACTGTATTATGTATCTGACATTTGACTCTTATCTCTTAGCTTATTTTCTTTTCCATTCCATTTTTAAATGATAACTTACTGTAATTATTGTTTTATTTTGACATTTCGTAGTAAGTCTTTATAAATACGGTTTCATTTTAACCAGTACTGTTTTTACTTTCTCATGTCTATCAGTTTTAAATGTCCTAACGGGATTTAAAACAGGTTTTTGTATTTAATAACACAAAGACTACTAACTTCCTATTGTGTGGTGTGTCCAAGTTTGTTCCCCCCGTTAAGTAGTGTTTCCCCTTGTTTAAATGTGTAGCGCCCCCATCCATACTAGTGGTTAGAGATAGGGATGTCCCAATCCTGGGGTTAAAAACATCGGGATTTCCCCCAATTACATTTATCCAAATGTTTAAATCAGCTTGTAGTGATGGCTGCCTTTAATAACACATGCCCTGCACCACAGACACACCACCAGGTGCATGGATGCCGGCACTTTCACACCAAGATGGCGCACGGCCACTCACCAGTGTCTGTCCAGAGTGTCTTGTAGATTGCCAGCCCTTAAAAAGCCTGCCTTTTTTAGTCCTCCGTTTTACGGAAGCTGATTACTCCAATTCTCTAAATTGGACCAACGGCCTGTTAGCCGTTAGTCTAACAGAGCCGACATCCGAGTTAAACACTCTTTGAAAGTCAAAGAGTGGACTATTAAGCGCAAGAGGCGTCACTAAGTGTAGTTTTCCTTGTCCATGTCTCATGCTGGCTCGAGTTCACACACACAGCCTGCAAGTTTGGTCCAAAGTAGTAGTTTGTCTGCTGTTAACAGCGCCAGGGGTGTCGGACTGGGGGTGGAACGAGGACTGAGTACCCAGGGCCCTCATGTGGGCCCAAAATATGCTTGAATGAATAGCTGTAGATGTGGGTATGGGCCCATAGAAAATGCCATTCTTCAGGGTGCTACGACCCTGAACAGCGCTAGCATTAGCTGTACTGTAGCTGCTGTACCAAAACAACAATCAATCATGTCGCCTTTTGCAGCCATTGCCACATAAGAAAAACATATAACAAGCACTATTTCTTATTATATAGCAAAAGACTCTTTACATGCTTCCATGTGCACGTGTTTATTATGACTCTGTGCAAGGAAAAGAGAGCTACTCTTTTTTTCTTTTGCCAGTAGAGGGCAGTACTGCTGTTGATCAGTGGGGCATCTGTAAATGTTTAATTTGAGTCCTCAACAAAAACACTGTGCTGAATATTGTAAAGGTGTTCTTTTTTTATATGTTAATAAACTATATTCTAATTTGTAATTATACCTCTGGTTTCTTCCGGCTTCTGTTAGTGCTGAAGCACTTTGAATAGGCAGTATCAGCAAAAAATGACATTGTGATCAATATTGATATTGATCAAAATGGGAAATTATATTCACATTTAAGATTAACACAACATATTGTCTATATTACCCAGCCCTATGCTGTATGTCTTGTACAACGAACTTTCTCTTGCGCAGTGACTTTTGTGGCATCCTTAGGTTAAACCACAATAATACTGTCCTTAACTGAAGATAATATTATGAGCCTAAATCAGTCATCACTCTTGCATATGGTCCTTTAAGAGCTCTTAGATTTTAATTTATGTGACTCATTAAACTACAACATGCTATGATGCATCCCCCCAACATTGTGTTTGCAACTCTTGTATTTCATCATCATCATTTAATTTATTTCCCCTTTTAAACTGAATGTTTTTATTACAGATTCAGTTTTTCTGACGTAGGCTTATTTATTATGTCCATGCAAAAACCTGGCTTACTTTCACATACCAGTTTATTCTGCATTGAATAATGACGCAAGCACTCTCACTCTTTGTGTGTCATTAAAATACTTCATGAGTCTTGATATCACCGCTCAGACCTTATAATTTCTTTCAGTTACCGTCACTACTACTGTTCTCTGGACAAGCGAGGAAGGTTTGGTTTTGTTTGGATGTTAAACACATCTGATTCTAGAGCTTCTTTCTTACAATGATCTGTACTACACTACCTGGAAATATTAATTCATCACAGGAATGCGCAAAATTATGTTCTTCCACAGTCCTTACAATCAAATCAAACATTTCCGTTCTATCAAGGTGAATTTCCCAAGGAACAAAATACCCAGTTAATACTGTTGAGTGAAATCAGAAAGCTCTGTGGCATCCACAGAGACTGTAAACCTTATAATCGTTGAAGGACCACATTGGCCTGTCAAGAAGAATATGGGTAATTATCAGGTGGTTGTTTTACATGTCAACACGTCTAACCAAAAAAATTGGAAAATCAGCCAAAATTCATTGTGAAAGCAGTAATTTCCAGAAGTGCAACTGTTTCAAGAAACCTCCCACCCCTGCACTTTTGTGTTGTGTTACGCTGGCATCAGCACCATCAACACAACATAATAAAGCATCTGGCTCAGATATTCCCTTAGTGAGCCAGTACACCACTGAAGTCATCCAGCATAGCACCTGTTTCTGCTTGTAGTCCTGCCCGTGAAGGCAGATATGGAACAACAAAAACAAACCTCACAAACACAGCACTGCAGATTTTTTTTCTTTTGAACTTGTTGAATAGCCCTGAGGTGGCCATGAAAACAAAGATGACAGGATTATCCTCTCCAGGCGTAGAAAAGACTAACCATTAACTGCACTGGCAAAATCGAGGGTGAATATTTTAAAATGAAAGTGACACTCACACAGTACAGAGAGGAAGGCAGCAGGAGCATTGTGTTGGAATCAAAGACAGTGCCTGGATTGAGGTTTGCAGAAGAAAGACATAGCCCACACACTTCCACATAAGACAACTGGCTGTTTTAAAGATTGCAGTAAGTACTGTACGAACAAATTCAAAACTGATTGCATGCCTGAGGGAAGTTCTATTGTGGCACCTGACGAGTCTCTCAGAATACAGTATGAGGAAATGGTGTTAAATCCAGCAATTTTAATACGACAGCGGTATGGTAGCTACATACAATGTAGTATCTCCAAATACATTTCATTTGTAGTTCCAGGGACTGGATGCTAATTAGCCCAGGGCTGTAATCCCCCTTTCATAATGCTAACTGGGTATAATAAGGAGGAGAAACAGAGAACATAGTAGAAGTTAATTCCATGTTGTTCTGTAAAGCTTGAATGTATGTTTGATGGAGTTAAAGAGACTAGTACTAAAATATCTCCTGAGAAAAATACTATCCAAAAGCTTCTGAATTAGTAGCATAGCTTTTAAAGCACACATATTATGCTAATTTTCAGGTTTATACTTGTATTTTGAGGTTGTACCAGAACATGTTTACATGGTTCATTTTGTGTGGTAATGCACATTGCTGCAGATCCGGTTTTCACCCTGTGTCTCTATTTTACTTACAGAGTGAAACATCTTACTTCTATACTATCTTTGTTGGGAGTCACACTTGCGCAGTAGCTAGATAACATCAGCTAGATAACTCTCTCTAATGTTGGTCAGTAAAAGGCAGGATTAGCTGGGAGACTTCTGCTAAATGAGGGCTCACTTTTGGAATACCTGCAGAACAGGGACATGGAAGTAGTTCTTTTGTAGATTAAGGTAAACTAGTGTGTGTTGTAGCAGTGTTTTGCCATTGAGAATGAGCTACCATGCTAGCGCTAGCATGCTACGGTTAGCCACCTCGTCTCGGCTAGTGACGTAGAAAGCCGTGCTTTCAGCTCACCAACATAAAAGTCAGAGAACATTCAGCAACCTGTATCTCACTCAAAACAGCATGGATAGTTTATATATACACACACACACATACATACATACATACATATATAATTTACACTCTGTTGTTGTTATTACACACTACACACAGGCCTCAAATACACACACATGCTCAGGTCCTTTTACATGCAGTAATGGAGAGATGTCAGAGTTAGTGGGCTGCGACCAAGGGGGTAAGCCTCTCCTCTCTAAGCCTAGCTCACATGGCGCCATTTTAATGCTACGAAGCAGTCACCTGCAGTTAGCATTCCACTGACTGCCATTCATTTTGACGCCACTTTGACAGCGAATAACTTTACATCTGAAGCATTTCAAGATTCTATTTGTGCACTTTTTATGTCTAAAGAAACATGACAATGTATAAAAGGCTCCATTACCTTGTACCTCACGTTATGGCTCTGTAGCAGACGTTTTTGTAAAAATAGGCTAATGAGTGTGTCATAACTACGCGCGACTTGCTGTCGCATAGTCGACAAATCACCGTATTGACAGGAGAAGAGAAAAGATTACGTTAAATGCATTAAGCTTAAGACATATTTTAGTTACTTTGTTTACTTAGTTATTTTAGTAAACAAAAGAAAACAGCTTCATTATCTGAGCAAGTATCGGATCGGGACGCGGTATTGGCAGATATTCAATTTAAACAATCAGATCGGGATCAGGGACCAAAAAAGCTGATCGAGACATACCTAAAAATTATTTTTCTAATTGATTAACCTGCCGATTATATTCTAGATTAATTGTTTAACATACATGATTGTTTAATGTACAACTGGTCAAAACAAATGTAAAAAAAGAAAATGCCTTCAACCAAAAGATATTAAGTTTACAATGTTGTCAAACACAATTGAAAAGACGCAATTATTACCATAGTGAGGACAAGTGAATGTTTGGCCATTTAGCTTGATTATCAAAATCACTGCTGATTAACTAATTTCAATTTCAATTAATGACATTAATGACTATTGATCAATCAAGTCATTGTTTCAGCTCTAGACATTTTAACGAACAAAACAATGTGGCTTACAAAATGGAAAAACGTTTTTCTCGAGTAACTCAAATAATTTGATCACTAAAAACCACTGATGCAAATTCTTTACATCAATTAATATCAATATCAATTTTAAATGAACAGGCCAAATTGATTTTACTTGATGCTTTAAAAACCATGTATTAATCATATGCATCTTCTTATAAGCATTAGGCATCCAAATAATGTTTACAGATGGTTTACACAACAATTAGTATTATGATTATTACTATATTATATTATCTTAATGTATAAACTAATGATAAAATAACATACATTATAACATTACTAATAATATAATAGTAAGTTTGTTAACCGTAAAGTGAAATTAACTTTATTAATAGTTTACCATGTATAAATGATCATGTTATCATCTTAAAGTGTTAGCACTAATTCAGTAAATGTGTTGGGGCCAGTAGCAAATATGGTGTCTTATTTGTGCATCTCTATTATAATGGTGATATGGGATTATGCCTCCGTCTCAAATGGGATAATTGATAATTTGATGACTGATATGGGCTTTGGCTGCAGTTAATCCTTTTTTTTTTCAATCCCTGATTTATTGTGATCCCTTAGATTAGGCACAGTGAGTTGACTGCTAAATACACAAAACAGACCAAGGCTAAGCCAACATGCAGTGTACGAGCAGACCAAATACTAAAGATAGAACAAAGTCTGCCGTGTTTCCAGAGAATACCTGACAGCTCATATATTACTAGGCAGTAACTAATCACAACTACATTTACCTTGGCTGCTTACCTTTAGATGCAATTAATGAGCAGAGAGAATGAGAAAAATAGGTAAAGATAATGTGAAATAGGGAAAAGGAAAGTAAGAGACAGAGACAGAGGAGTGTGGAGAAATCAAAGCTTCAGTATTTCACCAGTACTGCAACACTATATAGAATATTAGGCATGCACGTACTGGGCATAAAGTCTGAATAATATGAATGAATTTCTCACAAACTGGAAACAAAAGGTAGCATTGTTCCCAGTGATATTGATTTGCTCCACTGCTTCTTTATCCATTCACTAATAATTAACAATGCAGATTCTCCAATTACTTTGCTCCAACAAACATTTACAGCAGTCTGAAATCCACACACTCATTATGTAGATGACAGAGAGTGAGAAAGAAAGAAAAAAACAAAACCCAAAACCTGCTCAGAGCGACTCCAATTAAAATTCTTTAGCCATGCCAACATAGAGCCAAATGAATTACGACAATACAAATCTCCTTTAGCTGTTGAATTTGCTAATCAATGGTGAGACCAGCCACTGTGAACTTAAGTGAGCTAACTGAAGTGCTAAAATAGAGATTACAGTCAATACTTAATTTATATTATTTCCTGGATTGACCGTTGAAACACTGACCCAGTAATTAAAAAGATTTCTTAGTAGTGAAATGCAGAAATGGGAAGTAACAAAGTACAAATACTTTGTTACTGTACTCAAGTAGATTGTGTGTGTGTCCTGAGAACTGTAAGTCATATAACTTATGTTGTCAGTTTATTTAAGCCTGTTGTTGTATTGGTCAATGGTTCTTGCAAATTTAAAAGTTAGCTAGTGATGTTGTTGTTTGTGTTCTTCACCTGTTAGCTAGATTGCACTTAGCTGTCGACTCTTGAACGCCCTTGCTCACATTTGTATTTTAGGTGCATTGTTTACATGCTACAGTTACACTGCATTAAGATAATGTAATTAATAGTGGGTTAATTGTTATTATTTGCTAGCATATATATGCTTCCTATGCATTGTGTAAGGTAGCCTTTACAATGTTATTTATTTTTTTGCAGAACCACACACAAACAGACATAGCGGTGCTGCCCGTGCCCATGTTTGTACTGTTGCTTGATTGTAATAAAGCATCAACAGAGAGACATTTTCTCCGTTTTAACCGACACACCTGGGACAAAGTTGGAAACCAGAATCAGTTTTAAATACAGTCGCAATCTAGTCTTCCCTAACAAATCAAAAATCAGATAATTTCACAGGAGTTACCGTTATTATTGTTTGCATCATCAATACCAAATTCAATCTAATTGGATGGGAATATACATTGTACTTGATGCACCACTACAAGACGACTCGACAGATTCGGCAGCATTCATTTGCGGCAAACCATTTGCGGCTTGAGGCGCTAACGTTAGCACATAGTATGGACAGCAACATGATTAAAAATGAAGAAAACGGAGCTCACAGAGATTCGCAATCATTATTAACCTTATCTGAAAGAGATGTTTGAGATAGTATGCATCAAGAATGACTTCTGGCAAATGTGCTGTGCAACTCTAACAGTAGGAGGAACTTCTTAATTAATGTCAGTTTAGTAATTCATATTTTATCCTTTATTTTCTTTCCAGAAGCCATATTTGATCAGACACAAATGTACATCCCTGTAAATGCTAAGGGAAAGATTAAAAAAGAGAAACTGGATCTGTGAATTCTCACAGAATCACAACTGAATTCACATCTTGCTGCTCAGTCAGAATCTTATTAACCTGGAATCCCAGTCGCTGTCACAATAATCATACAGTGGGGCTTGAAAGTTTGAGTTCCCCAGGTAAAAAAATTAATTAATGTGCATAAAGAAGCCAAGAAAAGATGGAAAAATCTCCAATCAAATGGCAGATTAGACATTGTATAATATGTCACAAAAAGTTAGATTTTATTTCCATCATTTACACTTTCAAAATAACAGAAAACTAAAAGAATGGCGTCTGTAAAAGTTTGGGCACCCTGCATAGTTTATACCTTGTACATACCTCGCCCATTCTTCCTTCCAAAAGTTTTCCAGTTCTTTGAGATTTCTAGGTCTGTCACACGTCTTCATGGAAGAGTCATCAGAAGAAAACCTCTTCTATGTCCTCACCACAAAAATCAGTGTTTGAAGTTTGCAAATGAACATATAGACAAGCCTGATGCATTGTACAAACAAGTTCTGTGGACCGATGAGGTTAAAGTAGAACTTTTTGGCCGCAATGAGCAAAGGTACGTTTGGAGAAGAAAGGGCACAGAATTTAATGAAAAAAACCTCTGTCCAACTGTTAAGCATGGGGGTGGATCAATCATGCTTTGGGGTTGTATTGCAGCCAGTGGCACAGGGAACATTTCACGAGTAGAAGGAAAAATGGATTTAATAAAATTTCAGCAAATTTTGGACGCTAACTTGATGCCATCTGTGAAAAAGCTGAAGTTAAAGAGAGGATGGCTTCTACAAATGAATAATGATCCCAAACATACCTCAAAATCCACAGTGGATTACATCAAGCGGCATAAACTGAAGGTTTTGCAATGGCCTTCACAATCTCCTGACCTCAACATAATTGAAAATCTATGGATAGACCTTAAAAGAGCAGTGCGTGACAGACAGCCCAGAAATCTCAAAGAACTGGAAGACTTTTGGAAGGAAGAATGAGCGAAGATACCTCTAACAAGAATTGAAAGACTTGGCTGGTTACAAGAAGTGTTTACAAGCTGTGATACTTGCCAAAGTGGGCAGTACAAGGTATTAACTCTGCAGGGTGCCCACACTTTTGTAGATGCCATTTTAATATAGTGTAAATGATAGAAATAAAATTTAACTTTTTGTGACATATTATACGAATGTCTAAGGTTTTTGCATATTTTCTTGGCTTCTTTATGCACATTAATACAAATTTTACCTGGGGTGCCCAAACTTTCAAGCCCCACTGTATATGTGATGTTTTAGGCCTATTGGCAGACATCCAATTAAAACATAGCCAATGGCATATAAAGAGCCTTTTTTTTCATGTCCACTAAAGTTTCTCAGCTTGCACTCTAGTAACATTTGTGTGGTCCAGGTAGCTTTGCACAAAAAATGGTCGTCATTCACAAGGCTACTTTTACTTGTATACTTTAAGTAAATTTCCAAGCCTGTACTTTGTTACTTTTACTTGAGTAAAGAAGTATGAAGTAGTACATAGTAGTACGGGACTACGGGAAGTGAGCACTTTTGCCATCTCTGGTGAAATGTGACTCATAAGAGACACTGATATTTTTTAAATCAGAGCAACTGTGGCAACCAGAAAGATTTAATTTGTGCTCATTCAAAAATAGTGTAATGAAGAGTTCAGTTATATTTTATAATACAGTATATCTGTCACAAAAGGGTAAAAACAAAACAAAACATCGGTATCAGTATAGGCCAGGGCATATAGGCTATCAGCCACTTTGTTATTTTCAATATAGGTATCGGTCCAGAATTTCACAATCCATCCCTAGTTTGATGGTTATGTGAGTTTGGACATATCATGCTCAACATGTAGTAGACCAAATGCAAGCCAGCTTTACTGTTTCTAAATATGAAATCATGGTTCCTCAGAGAGGAATGTGTGTTTCTAGTGTAAAACCAAGAAACAAGAATAATGTTGCATTTCATTTAGGGACAAGAAAATACCTTCTACAAGAGCTGAAATCCCTTTGGATTGTTTTAACTCACAGAAGGGCCTGGCTAAGACAACCAAGTGTCAACACTTCTGATTTATTACTCCTTTGGGAGCAAACTACTGTTTACCTGTAGTCTCTGCTGCCTCAAACCATGCTCACATATAAGATCTTGCGCTGAAGATAATGACATCAACCACTCTATCCTAAGGGAATACCTCACAGACTCACTTTTGTATACTAACACTCATTGGAAATAGGCTTAAAACATTCAGCAACACATTGTCGGTGAAATATACAGTATATGGAGATTTTAGACAATCAACATGGCATAACAGGTTCAACCTTCTAAAAAGGCCTGCACAATTAATCGTTATAAAATCGCGATCTCAATTCACCCTCTTCACGATTACATTTTTTAATAAATTCAATTAAAAAAAAACAGAATTCTACGAGCCAAAGGCATCACAAACGCTACTACTTTCTTCCGTGAGTTTTAAACATAGACTGTATAAAATAGGTTTTAAAGCGCTCCCAAGCGCTGCAATGCTCTCCCTTCGCTTCATTTAAGCCTTTATGTTTACAGGCTTGTGGTGATGTATGTGCTATAGGTGTCAAAATAAATTTATGTTTGGTTTGGTTAAAAGTATCAAGGAAATGTCCTTAGTTTTCGTCTTTGTCAATGTCTTTCATAGAGCAAATCACGTTATATCTTTCCGACCGTAGACGTGTATAGTTTCCGACTGGGAACCTAGAATTTCCGAGATGTAAAATTGAACACAACAACATAGTCTGTGCCTGGCATGGGGGTTAATACTGGGATGTCTACACAACTGTGTGAGTCGATTGGTTCGAGTAAAGTGGCGCACTTTTTGAAGTCAAAGTTCAAAACTCCTGTTGATGTCTGTCTTCTTTAGTCTGTTGGCTGTTTAGGTTTTTTTCCTGGAACACGTCAAACACATTCTGCACTTACTTCTGCGTCTTGTGTTGAATGTTTACATATCTGTGCTCATCATCATATGTACATTGTATTTTACTGGTGTTATTGTTGAATACATTAAATAAATATTTATGTTTTTGTTAGACACAAGTTATTATTACACACTACTTTTTCTGACCTTTTCAAATCCCGACAAATAACCCATATTACAAAAAAGACTAAAACTAATAAAAAATAAACTAAAACTAAGCATTTTCAAAAAAGAAAAACTAAACTAAAATAGTGAACCTGCTTTAAAAACTAATTAAAACTAAAGTGAATTTGACAAAACAAAAATTCAAAACGAAATAAAAAAACTAATGAAAAATGCAAAACTATAACCACCTTGGTTTGGTACTGTCAATTTGTTTTGTTTGTCATGGTCAAAAAATTGTGGCAAAGAATCGTGATATCCATTCTAAGCAAAACAATAGTGATTTGTATTTTTCCCCGAATCATGCAGGCTTATTACACTAAACAGAGCTGAATTCGGGGATATATATTGCTATGCTGAGGCTATCCCTCCTGCAGATATTCCGAGCAGGAAATTTCACATTTCCCAGATGCTTACTAAAGGTTGAGGTGTCTCTCATGCTCAGCATACTAAAGTGTACCACCCATACACTCTTTGTTTCAAAGCTTCAACATCACACAGACTTCAAACTCTGATGTCAGCAAAAAAAAAAAAAGATAACCTGCTGACATGAGAGGCATGGCAAGACTTGCTGGTACAGGTTCAACTGAGGAGGCCCAGATGAGATTACGCAATATTGTCAGAGTAGCACAACTAATTATCATGAAACGCAAGGAGATGCTAACTGATTGATTAAGGATTTTAATTGAAGGGGCTCTGAGGAATCGTTTCAGCTCTCTGTGATGAAAGACTGGAAATGTTGGCATATAATTTTAGAGCAAAACAAGATTGTACACTGTGCAACAACAAAAGAGCTGGTAATAAGAAATTTACTCGGGAATGGCTGTCAGAGAGAGTAGCTTAATCTTCTAAACAAAAAGACAATATATATCCACAGGAACAAGCACAGAAACCGTGTTATTTTTGATACAGCCCATTAAAAAATGTTGATTATCTGCTTATTCAGCAGTCTGTTAAAGACTCACACACTCAACACTTGACTGAAAGTATCCACACTCTTGTAGTGATTACACTTGTAAATAATAAGTGGAAAAATCACGGCACAATGTTGAATTTAAATAGTAAACTCTTTCCAAGCCAAACTTGCATTCACATGTTCTGAAAAAAATCAGTTTCAAGTAACTTCACTTTTAAATTGCCCAAAAGATAACCTGTTATTGCCTCTCCAGTCACTATCTGTCACACAAACACTCCTCTGAGATTTTACTGTGGAATCATTGCAATTACGTGGAGGCTCACAGCAGGGTACGGGTAAAGGCTCCATTTTCCACCCCAAATCATTTTCCCTATCCCCTATAATTGTAGTGATTATAAGAATATTAGAAAGATGCTTTAAAACCTAGCATTGCATTGATTTCCCTCAAAGGATTTACTTTGGGAAAGCATTTCCATTTAGGTTTTAATTTACCGGGGCACTCAATCACTTTAGGGCTAATTGAAATACATTAGAAATAGAAATGCTTAATTTTTGGAAGGTACAATGGATCGACTTACCTGACAAATTATGATTATAAATGTAATCATTTGGAAATGGTTTACAGTGTGCAAATTTGGCTCTAATGTATGTATGTTAGCCCTATTGCTCAGTTACAACATGAGGCCATAAAGCCTAGCATATGAATAAAAAGCATCGTTATTTAGCTAGCCAGAAAAAGCACTAGGTGGCATTTTCTATTTTAAAAAGTGCACCTTAATCTGAATGTCAAAGCTAGGCTCATTTGTAAATCACAGCAATCATTTGATTTATCTTATAGTAGTGTCATTCTATAATGATTGAATATATATCACTTGAAACAAAAGACTAAAACAGGAACACATGCATATTTGAGATCATTTTTTATCTCATTTGACAGATTAGGCTACACTTAGCAACAAGCTGATTTAAACACTTTAAAACAAGTCATGACAGTATCTGACTTTCAAGTGGATGCTGTGGAGGAGGTTAACTGGAGGTCTTAAAGGCAGATGATATGAAAGCCTTTTTAGCCACTGCTGTAGTATGTCACTTTATTGGCATTTCCATTTACCAAAACACATCTTTTGCAAATATATGCCAGAGTAATTAATCTGGGGAATAATTTAGTATAGCCAGTTTCCCTTAGGCAAAAGGGCATGGACCCTGCTTTCTACAGTTTAAGAGTAAAGGTCACATTTTTTGACATAAGACCGTATGAGTTTCTTACCGTAGTTATATCTGTGCCTGAATGACTCCATTTGGGGGCCCCTGTCTAACAACAGCCCCTCCCCCATGTCCATGGTTTTGCATCATGATATTGTCTATTGACTTGCCAAAATATTAGGTCAAATTACTTGCCTAACACTTGATCCTTGAGATGTGGGGACCACGATGAGCATACGGACTGTGAAAGAAAGCAACATTGTGCTGACAGCAACACTGATTGCATTAAACATGTGGTGCAACAAACAGGAGGGGATTTTGGCATTTAATTAACAGTGACAGACTCGTGTGCGCCCACAGATGTGTCAGAAGAGGTAAACCAGGTTTCTCCCCAAATGAGTGCATGGAACTGCAGATGTTTGGCACACTATATCTCCAACCAAGCTGTTGGACATGAAGTTGCCTTGCTTATACTTTTAAACAGAACTGGCTGTGGCTTAATCAAAAATATGATGAAATGCAGAAAGTGGAGAGGATGCTTCTCAGCCATGGTTATTGTCTCGGTTAAGGAGATAGTCAACAATTCCTTCTTTAAATTGTGTCTTGTGGAGTTTGAACAGTCAGTTAATATTGCTTCATTCCATTTTACCAGCATCTGCTTTTGTTTGGGGACACCAATCCATTTAAACTAGATGTTGTCTTTGGCACAAGTGCTTATAGTAAATGTCAAGACCTTTCAGAGCTATAATAATGACACAGTTGAGGAAAATGATACATGCTACTGTTTTTGTCCTGGATAAGGCTGGAAAACGCAGCTCCAGTACAAACATCATGTACAGCCAGAAAAGATTTTCATCAACTGGTCTGTTGACATCAGGCAATGATTTTAGATTTTATACGAATACCAGACTTTCAAACTAGTGACAGGTCAATTTTACACCATTACAGAGACTAGGGCCTGTGGTGCAGGCCTGACTCTGTGGCTGGGGGCCAACTGCCAAACTAAATGACAAAAATAAGCTTGGATCATTGTCTTATTCTTGGTGCATACAGCCTCGCTTCCATTTATTTCCTTCATATTTTCTGCCAACCCTGTGGACCCGAGAGGCTCGTCCACGAGCAAAAACAGCACTTCTGATTCATAGCTTAATCATTTAATAACCACAAAAGATAGAAACGTACCGATTGTGGCTAAAAGCTAACGAGTTAGCGGTTACAGAGGTCTCTTTGGGGTCTTTCTAGCCTCTAGCCACACTGCGAAAACAAAAGGATTTTGCTGGAGTGTGGAACAACATGAGAGAACTGTGTCAAAGTTAAAAAAAAAAATGGCCTAATGTCATTTTGATTTGGAGATAAACGACTAATTATTAGAGTACAGAAATGTAATGTTTAGCATTATGTCTGTGTTTATCATGGATGTGTACTGTTGCCAAGCAGCCTGCTTTTCCTTACTTTGGCTCTTCTTCTTCTCTACTTCTTCAATAACACTCATTCTTTGCTGTTGATTACAACTGCTTATCCATGTTGAAAACGCTGTATTTTTCCATCCACATGTTTTTAGGCAAATTAAGTGAAATTGAATAAAAAATGCCTTATCGAAACAGTACAATTTGATTGAATGTCACTGATAACAACTCAAAGTTTATAAGTAGGAATTGATAGCAAGCCCTTTCTATTGACAAACTCCCTGCAGCCTTCAGCAGGGGGTCTAATCGGGACATGAGTCCCGTCCATACACCTGTGGCACAAGGTGCGCTCTATAGTTAAGCAGCGAGATCTGTGCCTTATACACTTCAGGTAGATCCTCGTTCATATGAAATTGCACACGGTGTGAACACATGGTGATGTTGTTGACCCAAACGTTTCGCCTACCACTCTGTACTCTGCGCATGTAGCCAGTTTGTAGAGCACAATGGCGATACGCTTCTCGGTCGGAACCGGACGGCCTTAGCTTATCTGTGTCAAAGGACGGTGCAGTAAAATTACACAACAGGTCACATCCAAAAATAGGGCTGCACGATTATGGCCAAAATGATAATCACGATTATTTTGATCAATATTGTGATCACGATTAATTATCACAAGTATTTGTTGATTTTCACCAAAACATATTTTATTGTCACATAGGCTATTTATAACTGTTTTCACATCCATATTGTGCTACATTCCTCTTATGTTGAAGTAGTATGTTGTATAGACATACAGTTGCAACACATGTAAATGAAAATTAGCTATCTGAAATAAATAGCGTAGGATATATATATATATATATATATATATATATATATATATATATATATATATATATACATTTTAAATGTATCTTTGAGAAAGCTCCTTCACTTGTTTTCAACAATAAAAGAGCTAGGGAAAGAGAGGGAGTGCAATGGACGTACTCACAGAGAGACGGCTGACTCATTATGAACGGGTCCAGCATGGGTCGAATGGCGGCTCAGCGGAGTTACACATGTGGTGTGTATGAAACGTCTGTATCGTCACTGCGCTGTATTTTTATGAACTATAATATTCTGGCCATGGGTCACATCTCTTGCCCAGGTCCAGCAGCTCCATCTCACACGCTATTACTCTACCAACTGAAGTTAGTTGCATTCAATAACTTCTTCTGTGTTTTTTGCCGTGGCAAAAAACAGAGCGTTCTATGAAATGACGCATTAAAAAAAAATCACTCAATTACGCAAATTTGATCGTGGGAAGCATGAGAGAACTTTGTCAAAGTTAAAAAAATCTTGATCATCATAGCAATGTGTTGATAGCGACATTGTTTTAATATTATAGCTTGATATGTTTCTATCAGCTGGCACATAAGTACTATTACAAATTCTACAATTATTACTCATATGTAGGTAGCCTGCGCAATCTATTTTGTCTGGCAAAACTTTGTTTGCAAATGTTAGCTTGAATGTTGTGCAATTCAGTGCGAAAATGATAGGAAACACCATAAAATGTCTCAAATCAATTTGATATACCAGTTTGATCGCAAAACAGCATGTAACGTCATTACGCACAGGTTGTTTTATTCGCTTTAATGCCCTTGGATGGAAACTCACGTTTACTGGCTTTATTTGCATGAGTTTTTTTTACTGAACTTCAGATAATTTGATTGACAACTGGATGGAAGCATACTGTGGATACTGACACTGTGTTTGTCCTAATTCATATCCAGATGAGTTATTCACCGGGAAGAGTCAATGTTTATTCAACTGAATCCAATGACAGTAAAACTGCAAAAGGATTGGGAACAAAGGGCGTTTAGCTCCTCCAAAATAATGTGCTATATGGAAGCTCAAAGAATTCCATTATGTAACATAATGCAGCATACAGCGCATAACTTGAATGCACTCATGTAAGACACTGTGGAAGCAGCAGCATGACTCATTTCAAATAGAAGGGCCTTTGTTATAGGCTGAAAATGGCTGAGCTTTTAAGTAATCAAAAAAAGATTAAAAGGGTGATGATACACATGCGGACCATTCCTCATCTTCAAAAAGCTCAAATCATTTAATTGATGTGGACCCACTGTCCAACATGAATCAGGGCAGCAGTAATGCAGTGCTAAGAATTAAAGAGGTGGGGGAAATGAACATATGACAGCGGACGCACCTCTTGGGTGCTACTCCATAATCCAGAGGCAGTGACTAATTGCATGCTTCTGGGTATGTCAGTATTTGAGAATGCACACATTTTTTAGCCGGCAATCAGCTTTAGGGCACAGCCAAATTGGCCTCTTATAGTCTTGGGTCTTGACAATAGAGAAACTTAACAAACAAGCACTGTTTTCTGCACTGAGTTCCTAAAAAAATGCGTTGATGCCTGGCTTTCAAGACCACAGAAAAAAAGAAAGAAGGAAAAAAGACAGAGCCATGATTCCTCGTGATTTTAGAAAATGACTGTACCACGTAGGCCTTACCAATCATCACTTTGGTAATGACAGTGTTTTGGAACTATATGCAATCCAGAGAGGAAATCAGAGCAGTTTAAGAGGTTTACAACCTCTATTAGGTCAACAGGTGTGACCATAGCAAAGTGATAACTTCACAGTGGTGGCAGTCTCATGAGTGAAAATAATAAATAAATGGTTACAGTGAGTGCTGAATAACCCATTAATTAACCGTATAAGTTGGCAATAAAAACATCTTAAAAATGTTTGATCTGTTCAAGATGGCATTTACTGAGGCAATGACCTGCTTGTGGAAAGTGTTGCCTTATTCAGGAGGTAGGAGGAAACTTGTTTATTGAGCTGATTCATAGCACAGGGATAATCTCTAGCCCAATAAACCATCAGGATTCAGGCAAAGCTTCTGCCACTGATCACAGCCAACCCAGATTGACACCAGGGAATTAGACGCCCTCTCTAAAGAGACAGTCAGAGGTTTAAGTCTCTTTGACAGGGTGGCCCTTTAGGCATGGAGCGAACATGGTAAAAATAGTGAATGCCTCCAAGATGTTGTCAAGGTAATTCTGTGATGAGCACCAACTCATTTAAACCACCCTCATAGTAGACCCTCATCTCCATATAGCCACTTATGATGACCTTATGCAAAAGAAACAATTCAGCTCTTCAGCAATAAAGTATGAGACAACAATGACAAAAAGCCAAGCTGAGTGGAACTTTAGACAGTTAGAATCTCTGTATTCAGGTCCACACCGAGCATCTCTCAGAGTCAACATCCACAGAATTCATATTGAAATGGGACAGGCCTGCCCCCTCAGCCTTTCCTCAGAGCCATCACAGCGGATATTTGATATTGGTGAAACAAGATATTATCATAGCCCTCGAACATTAGTTTTCTGATTTGAGTAGTTTTACATTTTTTGAAGAAATCAAGTAGACACAGAGGTGTTTGCAATTATGGCCTAGAAAGAAAACTGAGTGGTATATTGAAAATGATGCATTAAAAGTACTATTGTTATGTAAACCATTTTAACAATGTTTTGATGATATGCTGAGCATAGAATATGTTATAAATACAAACTCCTTAGTGCACTGGTCCAAACCACGCCCATGCCCCAGTTGATTATGTCCTTAATAAGCAGCTACCTGCCAGCTACCTGTCAGCTGGCATCGCAGCGTACGTGATGGAGGGAAGATGGGGGGGGAGGCTGCTGGCAGCTGGAGGGAGCCCGTCATTGCCATAACTCGATTCTGATAAACATCGACCACAAACATACTCTTCAGCCTCCTTTTAAACAACTGCGACATCACATTGTACATTCGGCAAAACTGACGGGACAGCACTATAGCTACAGAAAATAGCACCTCGCGCTCTGTTTTGTCTCTTCAGCAGCTCTTTTAGCACGCATAGCATTGAAAGCTCTGGGAATCAACGAACATAATGTGATCATACAACATAAGCGACAGGCGGCGTCACGATAATTCATTCAAGCGATATCGTCCCACTTGCGAGCAGCTATAAAATCAAACACACCACATTACACATTATCTCTGTTAGCTGGTGTACACAAAGATAAAGTACGTTAGAAAACTTTGCCATTACTGTAGTAACCATCTGCTAATACAATTGTCGCAAGAGCGGCGTCCTGCATAGTGGCCGCTGCACTGACCGCCCCCCTGTCAGGCGAAAACAAGGACGGGATGGAGGGAAATGGCCCATTGTGTGTTTATCACAGTCGCTTGGTGCTAACCCGTTTAAAAGTAGTTATCATACGACTTTAAAACGATGAACTGGTGTTAAGGTGTGTGTGCGGTCCAGACCTTTGGAGAACTCCGACATTGAGTGAATGTGAGCGGGAGAAAGTGAAGTTGTGTTAACGTTAGCTTGTTTTACCTCAGTAGAGCCGTGTCGCCTTGTCTGCTGACCACACTTTCAACCGAGGAATAGTCCACAGTTTGTCCAGCGGGCAAACAGGACGGCAGAAAGCAGCACAGGCTGAGAATTATCGCAGTAAGCCACTGACCAGAGACACAAGCATCCTGCACAGCAATCATTATGTCCATCACAGCTGTATTTTGTTGCCGCTTTCCCAAGTATTCTTGTTGCAAAAAAAGCGAGGAGTTAACGTTAGCTTAAAAAAGAAAGCTTTGACGCGAACGACGCTTTATTTCCACACTTTTCCTCCTCGGAGTCCCGTAAAGAAATGTCCGCGGTATAGTTTCCCAGGTTTGTTTTGCTGGATGTAGAGCCCACTGTGCGGGGAAGTGTTCTCTCCAGTGGCTTGCACACCATCTAGTGAGGAAATGCGATGTAAAATGGGAGCAGACCTAGAAGCAGACAACCCCCAGGCTCTGATCCTGTTGCCATGCGGCCGTTTCCCGGGCAACCCGTTCCCAGTGGCTCGTGATGGAGCAGTAAAACCGCTAGGTATTGATACAACCCAGGAGCAATTAAAGATATCGACTGGAGAACCAACCCCTATTTATTCCCCATAAGGAAATGAACAATCTGAGCATTTGATGGGAATGTAGCTTACTGATAGTGACGCAGGCATCCCATTGGAAAACTCTGAAAATATACTATAACCATAATAAAGACAACTAATATTCAAAGGCGATTCATTTTATGTAATCCTTGGCCTATTGCGCAATTATATGAAATGTAGGCCTTAACAAAAACAGAAACACAAAATACATAGACATAGAATTAACCCTTAATCTCGGGAATATTAGAGTGATATACACTCTTATAGCCTAGTCTTCACAAAGAGAGACACTGGGGACATACAAAGTTTGTTTTAGAGGAAGTAGCCCATAGCATATATGCTGCTCTAAGCCTTTTGACTTAACCTACATAATACTTAACAGACTGTACAGTAGGCCCACAGCCAGCTGTAACCATGGAAATGACATACATTTCTCTGACGTGGCATGTTGTCATACATGGCTCCTCTGATTTATTGCCGATGACGTATGGCTTCTTATGAATTTAACATTAACAAAACGTCCCTGATGATTTTTTATATTAACAAAAAAAACTAAATCAAGTAGTCAGCATGTGTCAGTATTTCAGAGAGCATGTACTTAAAATTGACTTAGTTTTAAGATTTTACAATATTATATTTTAAGTTGGTGTAACCAGTAATCAAGCAACATTGTAACCCATGTAACAATTGCATGGTGTTTTTTCACTGTTTTTATTTCTTGCTCTATTGCTGATTTTATTTTCCACTTTTAAGTTTATATCCTGCTGTATATAAACAAGTATCCTATTCTTTTCCTCTGAATTCAATACACTCTCTCCCACTGAATTATTTTATTATTATTGTTTCCCCAAGAAGATCAATATAGTTTTATGATATCTTATCTTAAAATCTTATCTCACAGACCACAGAGCCAAGATTGTAGTCTGTGATGTTATCAAGATGCACTGTCTGGAGCTGCTCCATGGAAATAGGGTGAGTGGCTGTGAACTCCTGTAAACGGTTTGCTTCAGTTTTTACACCAAAACGAGCTTAAGACTATTGCCTTTGGTTTAAATCAGAAAAGGAGCCTTGCACCTCCAGAAATTCATTCTGGGTGGTGTGAGAGTTACCTTTCCATCTTTGGTTATTATGTATCTGAGGAGATAAATTGTTTATCGCAGTGGTTTGAGAGAGTAGGAGTTGGGAAACATTTCTATTTGCAGGCCTGGTTGTGACAGTGAGCCAAGAAGCTGCTTTCCAGAGGTTACAAGGGACATTTCACTGTGTTGGAAATGAGTCAACAACCAATGTTCCATGACAAGCAGCATTAAAAGGGGGAGAATGAAAAGTTCATCTTGTCACAAATACAATTCAAATTTGCATAACTGAAGCTCCCTCTACTGTTAATAGCTGTGATAATACCATCAACACCAACACTTACACTCTGGTTTTGTGACAGTAAGACATTTTCCACCCTTCTCTTGTCAGTCACAACATTGAGTTTTTTCCTGAGCCCTACAACTTACCTCAGAAAATGAACCTTCCCATGCATGAAAGCTATAATTACAATACCTCCATTTACTGATGCACTGTGCAGAGAGGAGAGAAGACTGGCAGCCTCTAATATTCAACTTGTAATAACCTCAGGAATTATGAACAAGATGAAAGAGATCAGGCACTGGACTATCACAGCATCTGAGCTGTTTTAAGTAATGGATACCTCAGACATTCCTTTTAATTTCTGCAATTTGCTTTGATAGAGAGAATGAAGTGACACAAAAAATAGACAATTTTTCACCAGTAGATTTATATGTATACTACTTCCCAGTGTTAGTGGCATCTTTAAAAGTGAAGCATAGAATGGCCCATGTTATTAGTGCATATTATATATATACGATCTGCAGCATTAAAACTGCAGTTGTCTTAATTGTATGCTAACGATGTGGCAAAAACCACTGAAGCATATGCTGCCTTATTTTGACTGTGTATGAGGAGCTTGAACCATAATGCCTTAGCAAATAACCTTTATTGCTTTTTTTCTGTTTTATTGCATGTTCTCACATTACTTTGTTTAGGTGAATTTGGCTTTACACACAATACCAACCTCAGTTTATTGGACTAGTTTATTAACCTGTGTAATGCAGCCCAATGAAAGGTATTGTTTTCTTAAGTAGGTAAGTGCATGGTCATTTTTCTGTAATGGTGATTTGGTTGGCTATTATGATAATGGATGAAATCCTGCAGAGAAGTGTGCCAATCGATCACAACACACACACAAATACAAATACTGAGCAGTTCCTTTAAATGCACCCCTGCAGCCTACTAGGGTTTATGGGACATAAGATCCATGAGGAAAACATGCAAGGATAACTGACATCCCATTCCATGGATCCGTGTTTTACCTACAACTACTGTAATTTAATTAATGAAATTATTATGAAGATTGATGTATAACAGCCCCTCCATATCTGGCTTTGAAATTTACATTTTTACATAGCAAATTGGCATTAATGGCTGGTGTGATGTTTTTCTTTGACAGTATGATTCAAGACAACAAATCAGTTATTTTTAGGTTTAAAACTACTACTTTTCTAGACTTCAATTAAACATACTTTATATTAATAGAGAAGTATTCAAACCTTTCTACAACTTCTTATTGGCACCCACCCCTGGTCTTGAGGTTGCAGCGCAGTGACTCCCTTTCTGCACTGATGACTCTGAAAATAAAAAAAGGTAAAAAGACCCCAGGGGGGACACATTCATTTAACAGAAACATTAAAACACAAGACAATGTCACGCACAGTGGAGAAATTAATTATATGTTGCTGACATTTCAATAAAAGCGAATCAAGTGTAAGAATTCACCTGCAACAGGATGGTGGATTGATAAACCTTTGAATTATGGTGTGGAATAGATTTTAAGCTCACTAGAAGAAGTTGTACCTGTTGTTAACTGTCATATGATGGCAGAGAATTACAACAAAAAGCAGCTTGCATGTGTTCACCTGCAATTCAGAATCAACACCATCTCAGCAATGACATTTAGCTTTCAAAAGACGCTCACTTGACGTTCTAGGAAATACAAAACAGGCAACCTTGATGTTTTTGCTTTTGCCCTGAGTTCTTCACATAAGAAATTCCATTATGTTATAGTTCAACAACTGCCACTTGTCTGAGTAGAAAGAAATGTATTACATTTCTCAAACTGTACCTTACTGTCAAAGTCCAAATGCACAACATATATATAGTGGACAAAACTCATTTTGAATGAACTATAGAGTTTGATATATGTAGCCCTCCAGCAGTGATTTATTTTGAGCCTCTCCTTTCTTTGCTTTTCCTGCACTGCCCATGTGGGAAAAAACCTGCAACACTCATGAGTCATAACTGATGTGTACTTTCAGACAGCCCCTACCACATTTCATACATGGTGGATAGTACCTCTCCCGAGTCATTAAGTATAGCAAGAAACTGATCTTTTAGCCCCAAGTTTGATGTTTACTATAAACTTTGCAGGATGTGCAGCACAGCAAGACAAGTAAAATTAAAAGAGGGGAGGGAGGGAAAAGTTCATCCTGCCATAAAATGTATTGATAATAGGCAGTGCTAAGACATTACTGACATCTTTACATAGTGTAGTTTTTTCTTCCTCGTAATTCTAATAGTTTAAATGTGGAACAGCTGTTTGGAACAGTAGAGTGGCCAGTTGGCTGGATGGAGAGTGGTCCGTGGTGTATCAAATATGCTTTAGGCTACACAATAATGAGACTCTGGGAACCAACAGTGGCGAAAGCCACACATGAAGCTATCATATCACACTAAACTGATAATTTACTGATCCAAAGCAGTCAGATGAGTTATTTATAATAACACGGTACAATTTGTAGTTACACTTGTAATTGCATTGGTCTTAAATAAACAAGAACCACTTTATAATATATAACTGTACACACAAATATTGAATACCTGATGTGATGGAATTATGAAATGACTTGTATTGATTAATGGGCAGTGAAATTAAAGAGGCTATATGTGATGGTAAAAAGGGGGTGGTAAAATATGAAACATTGCCAAAGGGCTCTGTCATTTATTTCAGTTTAAGATGACACAAGAAACCTTAAGGGGCAGGTCCACCATTTTGATTGATTGTTCTAGAGACTCCGACCAAAGCCATCATTCAGACCAAAGACTGAATGTAAAGACTGCTGTTGGGTTTTAGCTGCAATCATTTATTTTTTAACCACTGGCGTAGGAAAGTAGAGAATTCTGAAAACACATATTGTCACCCTATAAAAGTTATGAAAAACCTGTGAGCAAACACCTGCTTATTTCACACATCCAGCGAACATGAAGACACGGGCTACGCAAATTTCACTCTCCTTTTAGCTCTGTTTTTAGTCTCCAACTCCTGAAATAATAATCTGACATTTTCTTTCTTGATATGCTCCTTTATGTTCACCAGCTAGTCTCTTACTTTGACCATCTGTCCTTTGGTGCTGGGCAGGTAGTGTACAGTGGGTTAGAGAAGGTTTTTTTGTTGTTGCTGCAAACAGCTGTCTACTACAGCTGGAAACAAGGTTGACGAGAGTGGACTTTGATCTAAGTAATTCTGTGAAGGAAAAATTGGCAAGGTATGATGACTGATTAATTATGTTGCATAATAATGTTAAATAAAGTATCTATTTTCTAATATAATTGTCACCTTTACTCCTCAGAAGACAAACAGTTTTATTCATAATGTCTCACTGAATTTATTATAATGAGCAAATTTCCTTGTTTGCATAGCAGTGTAAAGCATCTAAGAACCTCACTGTGTGGGAATGCTGCCTTCCTGCTCCCTAGGTTTTCTTTTTTAAGTTCTGCTCAAACACCAGCCACAGGCAAAGCAGCAGCTCCTGTTTGTTTTCTTTGATTGTGTAAGCTAGCACAGCACGCCCCCCCCCCCCCCCACCCCCCACCCCGATGTACCAAAAACGTTGTTACACTGGGTAAATGTTTAGTGTCTTTGGCAAGATTAAACAATTTGAACTGCTGTTTCTTTAAAGAAACCTTAGTACAAGTGCAAGTCATAATAAAATCAATTGCAATATTCCCCGTGTTAAACACGAGGTATTTAACAGAATGCTGATACAAAGGTGCCATAATGTAACAAACCAGTTTTGCTGTTTGCTTTATGTCCTGGTGAAAAAAAAACACATCTTGTTGTCAGTTATAAAGCTGCTTTGAGCAGAATGAGAAGATAGAAAAGTCTCTTATACAGAATTACATTTTATCTAAGCAATGACCAAGAAAGTGGACCAGTTGTGCTTTGTTGGTTGGTGTTCTGCAGTATTTCTGAATTGATTTGCACAATATTGAAGATTCGGGGAAGACCCAGGACTAGGTGGAGAGATTATATCTCCGACCTGGCCTGGGAACGCCTCGGGATCCCCCAGTCGGAGCTGGTTGATGTGGCTCGGGAAAGGGAAGTTTGGGGTCCCTTGTTGGAGCTGCAGCCCCCGCGACCCGATACCGATTAAGCGGATGAAGATGGATGGAATCTTAGAGAGTACTTATGTGGTGATGACTGTTCTATAAAAAATGGGATAATTTAGAATATTCATACTGTTGTTATGCTGCCATGGTACTCTGCACTGCTTGTATTGTTCTTTTTGTGCTACCATCATAGTCATAATTACAAGTCCTTCCAGGTACTCTCAGTAAGCATCTAGGCTGGAAGCATGGTGTATCTTATAAATAATAAGAAAGGGGGGTTATATAATTGTTGACTGAGCCAAATTTCATATGTGATCATAAAACTTGGAGATGGACAAAGCATAAGCCACATTTAATACCAAACCTGATCCTTTTTATGCCTATTTGTATCCTGTACGTTGCAGCTCAGAAGCATGCAGGGTTGTGCAACGGAGCTGATTTGATTGTCTCTCACCAGGCTTTAATCTTCATTCTTTATTATCATCTCTATTTTTAACTCATTCCTGCACCTGTCTATGAGCATAACAAGCACCATCACAATCACCTTCATTGATGCTTTCTTGAGGTTTCTTTGACAGGAGTGTTTTGAGCCTTGAGGCAGTGTTAATATTGCACACAAACCTAGCAGCAGTTGTTTCTTTTATGGAAAAAAGTTCTCATCAAACCAGTTTTCCTCTTTTTATTGCTACTTTGATACTTCTGCTTTGATTTTTTGACTTTGCTCAACGTTTCTGGTGCAGTGGTGAACAATAAGAAGCCTGAAGTTAAATATGAAGGAAAGACTTTACTTGAAGTTTTCTACATAAGAGTGACATGACACGTCATGAACACATGTCACTTTTCATGACACAGTCAGAAACCCTAAGCCTAACCATAATCATTACTTCATGACAAAACCAAATGACACTAAAAGAAGCGTTGAATCATAAACATTTATGACTTGTTTATAATGTTCTATCACACAACAGTGTCATGTCGCTCTTATGTATATACCTTCAAATAAAGTGTAACCAATACAAATAACCTGTTTAGTATACCACTAAACTCTCACAGAGACAAACATTGTTGTTTTATTGTAGCAAAAGGGAAGGTGTCTTTCAAAGTTAACTTTCTTAAAATAAATGCTACAGTAATCGTACAGTTGCCCTTTTTAGTGACAAGGCTGTCAATTATATTTAAATTGGTTCTGAAGGTTCCTGAAGATAAAAGTACACTGTAAAGAATTTTCCCTTAAAAAACCCCGTAAAGAACTGGCTGCAGGGTTGCCATTATATGACTGTAAACTTAACCTTCTTACTGTCATTCACATTTACAGTTTTGTACTGCTTATGCAAAATACAGTGTGAACTGTTTTTTATTGCTTTGACAGTATTCCACAGTTAAAACTACATTACATAGCTACTTTTTCGTTTATAGTATCGTAGTTGAATGATCCCTTTATTATTATTTTTTATTTATAGCCTAATAAACCTATTTTAACCTAAATAATCCTAATTTAGCAGATTATACACATAATTAGTCACACAACATATGATTAAAGAAAACTTAGTTAAGACAAATGACAAATGCTATAAAAGATTTTATTGGTTGTTTCTTTTCCCAAATTCTCTGTCCAAAGCTGGCTACAAGCACATAACGCAAACCATGACAAATGTTGTGATTGAAGAACAGAGCTATTACAGATTTTTAAATCATATAATTATTATGTGAGAGCTTTTTATTGCACTAAAAACCTGAGAAAGATTTCTCTCTCAAAATGCCAAAAAAGTGAAGAGGTCCAAGTATTGAAAGATGGCAAGGGACTGGGTTAGTGGATGACTGATGTCCCACTGGAAGACACCATGTTCTCGCAAACCAGCCTCGGTAGCCCTCGAACTGCATGTGAGACAGACAAAGAGAGATACGCCTTCCAAAATAGATTGCAACTTCTCCAATACAAAATCAGCATTCCCCTTATCACAATGAATGTGGAGCATAAAAATACTATATAGTATAAAAATACTATATATATATATATATATATATATATATATATATATATATATATATATATATATATAAAAAATACCCCTCTCACCCCTTGTGGGGTGGCATGTGTCATCCTCAAGCTCGGGTCCTCTACCAGAGGCCTGGGAGTTTGAGGGTTCTGCGCAGTATCTTAGCTGTTCCTAGGACTGCACTCTTCTGGACAGAGACCTCTGATGTTTTACCTGGAATCTGCTGGAGCCACTCTCCCAGTTTGGGGGTCACAGCCCCCAGTGCTCCGATTACCACTGGCACCACTGTTGCTCTTACTTTCCACATCTTTTCTAGCTTCTCTTTCAGCCCTTAGTATTTCTCGAGCTTCTCGTGTTCCTTCTTCTTGATGTTGTGATCGCTTGGGATTGCCACATCTATCACTACTGCCTTCTTCTGCTGTCTGTTGATCAACACGATGACCAGTTTGTCAGTCTGGATCTTGAAGTCCCACAGGATCTTAGCTCGGTCATTCTCGACTACCTTAGGAGGTGTCTTCCATTTTGACCTTGGGACTTCCAGCCCTTACTCGTGGCAGATGTTCCTGTACACTATGACAGCTACCTGGTTATGGCGTTATGTACGCTCTTCCTGCCTGCATCTTACACCCTGCTGTTATGTGCTGTACTGTCTCAGGGGCATCCTTGCACAGTCTGCACCTGGGGTCCTGCCTGGTGTGTTAGATGGTGTATATATATATATATATCCCAAGCCGTAAACTAATGCTCCAGACATCCAATTTACCCTGGAACATTCAAACAGTTGTACAGTTTCAAAAACAATACACAAATAACACAGACTTCCACAGACTGTAAAAGATCATTATGCTTCATGAATTCACAGGTAAAATACACGTGTCCACACATTAACTTAAAAATTTTAAAATGACAATGACCTCCTTGTGCTGTCTGATTAGGCAATCATCTTTTAAATGCTAGCTTGCTGCTGAATCCTTCTATTATGACATGCACATATACTGTATATTCAGTATACAAACAAACTGGAAACATCACTTTGCATCGATTTATGAATTAAATACAATTTCTACTCACCAAATAATTAGAAAGATGGGGATGAATGAAGAAAAGAACAAATCAAGCTTCACATGTGCAGTTCAGGTGAAATTGCTCTTACGAGAATGCCAAAAAATACTGCATACTGTTAACTTAGATACTTTGGATAGTTGACTAGCAGTAAAGTGCTGTATTTTATTACATTATAGTTCTGTTAACAAAAATTGTCAATAGAACATTTAACAGCGTTGTATCAACAGTAAAGCGCCGTATTTAACAATAACTAGTTAATACTGTTGAAATTGTGCTGTAAATGAACAGCAATTATTTACAGTGCATAATCAAAAACCATAGAAGTTCACTGTGAAGGAACTCATATGCAAATCATAGCAATAAAGTAAATAATTATATCCATTTTACTAAAACATGTTTTTGTATGTAATTTACAACACACACATTGAGTGTAGGTGCTGTAAGTTACCCTGTGCATTAAAAGAGCTTGTCACCAACAAATCTAATTAGTTAGGAATTCATCTTAATGCCTAGATAAATGTGACCTTTTAAAAGGTATTCCAAACAAGAACAAAGGTCATTAAAGATAATCACCTAATATTGAGCCATTTTGTAAAGGGGGGCTACAAGCTTAAGGTGGAATCACTAACCAGCTAAGGGCAAAACGGTTGTCTTAAGCTCTTCAATGTCTTTATTACGTAGATAATGTTAGTACGACGATAAGGACAAAATCTATACTGTCAAAACCATCAGAACAAAATAATATAAATAGTGGTAATAATCTCAATGGAACTCAGTTTTATCTGTGATTATTCCAATGAAAAAAGACAGTGATAAGAGCAGCTAAATTGGAATCCAGCATGTGCACTGTGTGAAATGAGGGAGAGAAAATATTATCACCAAAAGGTAATTTTTCCTCATTCAATACCAGACAGAAAAAAGATATCTCTTGCATAATAGAGCTCAGGGTTAATCTGGTAATGTAGTACGTCTGGTGTTGAAATGTATATTTTTAAGAGATTGTAATTTTTATATTAGATTCAAATGATGACCAAAATTTAGCAGGAGCTCAATTTAGATCTAATCCTGGATGACTGTAACATACAAATGTACACTTCAGTGCTGGTTTCACAATTCACTCAGTCTCACCCCTTTCAATGTGGACCTCAAAAAATGCATTGGTCACAATGAGAAAGTGTTGCGCGATTGTTCTTTTGGGTAAAAAAGCATGACCTTCACACCACAAGATGGGAAGTTAATTTTACATCTCATTGAGAGTTCAGTTTTAGAGCTGTGCAGCTCCCCTGCAGACAGCTGCCATGGAAAACTGGGATCTTCATAGCCGGGTTTAATCTGTCTGACCTTCTGGCACAGAGAAAAAGATTACCTACCACACCTCTAGAGCCTCTGCTCTAACTACCTGCGTTTCCTTATGCATACCAACGAGGACATCACACTGGCTACTCATTTGTAGCTTTGCGAACATCATTAAAAAGTATTTTAAATTTTTTCAATATGAGAGACAACACGGTCCATCTGTTTTCTTCAGAAACAAGTCCTTTTGATTTTGGATGAGCTTGTGTGATTTTGTGTCTGAACAATTGCTAATCATATCAAAATAAGTGAAGCAACTCCTTGTATGTTCTTTTGAAAATAGGGGTATGACTACATGTAATACAGAGTTGCTTACTGTGTGGGTGTATCTCTTGCTTTTTTTTTTACATATTTCTACAACAGAAAAGGAGAGTTTTGTTTATCAGAAATTCAGCAGACATGCTAATTAATAAATGTCCAATTAATAGCTAGACAGGCACCAAATGACATTTCATTGCATTCTAACTAACAGCTTCTATAGATGTGAATAAACAACCAAATATGCAGTCTAGTGTAATTAATAAAAGGTCTGTTATGGAGTACAGTATTACCTTGTGTACCTAGAATGATAAAGGAATATCAGTTTCCTGCTCATGAACAGATGAATAAATGTTGAGGGGAATAGGGAAAGAAACAAATAGCTTAAGAAACAACAGCTATGCTTTGACTTTTTTTCTCTTTTTCTCCTGCCCAGTGTACCTTGCAAATTCATCCTCAGGAGAACAGCGGATATGTTGTATTGTACCTCAAATTGTCTAGATTGAAAGAGTCAGCAAGAAATAATGAGAAGTGATATGCCACAGCTTAGCTAGAAATGAAAAGCCTGAGGGGATCATGAATGTTCTAAAAAGTGCAGAGTAGTCTCCAGATTGGATGAGTCTTATATTCAAGGAAAGCATATAAAATCCAATTTATTTGACTGCTACCAGCCCACATGTGTGCTTTATTGGAAGACTGACCCTAACTTGACCAAAGACATACAAAGCTACTGTATATTGTTCACCTCTTGCAAATAAATATAAAGAAGAATGGAACAAGCCATTGCAGTTTTATTCCTCCTATAGAGCAAAACCTGTCTTTTTATACCCCCTGTGTTTACCCTTGAGGGTGATGTAATTCCTCAGGCTATTTTGCAGCAAAACAGAGAGAGATAAACCAGGGACACTGAAATACAACAACATGAATAAGTTTCCCAACTGGAGAGATCCAAGCGATTTTGATACCAGCTTTGCTCTGTGGTCACAAATGTAGTTTTCACGTTGTTTTGACTCTGGCAAAAGCTTGAGTTCCTTTTTCATTTCCCCACGGTTGACAACCCCGGCAACCCTCAGCGGGATGGTGAAGATAGAGGTGATGATGTCAGTGTAAAATGAAATGCTCTCTATCTCCTGAGGGAGGTCCCTGCTCTATGTGGCCCGCCACTCAAGGAGAAATAACATTGCGCTGTACACGGATTTGTGATGCAGCCGGTGTGAAAACATGGACATTTGACTGACGTGAAATTGTGTTTCAAGTGTAGTTAACTAATCATTCCATCTGTCTTTTTGTGTAATTGAACGCCAGATTAGTTTACTAGTCCCTGATCACTGATAGTAGATGAGGCCTAATCCAGGATGTGATTGAGGCGACCCGTTTGAACATATTTGCTGCATACAATGCTTTGTAGGCTCCTAAAATGAATGTAAAGCTCCATAAGAGGAGCCGTAAGATTTAATTTGGTGGTCAGATGATTAAAATTATCGCTCCTGGTGATATAAACTTTAGTTTTTTCATCAGATATAAATATGTATTATTTATGAGGACAGCGCACAATCATTAAGATTTCTGTAAATGTGCCTCTGATAATTTTCAACTGTAGTCCTTTGGCAAGATGTTATGAGAACCATCAATTGACTTGGTCAGTTGTTGCTGGATGTCATGTCAGCAATAAAATACAATTTACAAAAGCACATTAAAAAACTAACAAAAACACAAAACAAAGAACCACAAACAAGATACATTAAGAAGACAGCATCAACAGAGGACAGGCCATCACTCACGGAGATTAAAAACTGCAAAAGAGGGGGAAAAAATGATGAAAAAACACACACAAGGAAAAACACAATAACGTTTACAGTACTTCAGAATGCATGGTGTGATGTGGATATTAAGAATTAAAAGTGTTTTGACTGCTCAAAAGCCAGCCCTTAAGGTATCGGGAGAAAGTGTTTTGGGAAGAACAACTTCTTATCTGATTTGGTACAGTGTTCCAGAAATTAGAAGCTCTTACAGAGAAGCATAGGTGACTAAAAGCACTGGTCCTAAGAGGGACTACACAGTCCCCTCTTAGGGCAGATCGTGTAGTTCTACTGTTTTACTATTTTATTGAGGCACAGAGTGGTGGTAGAGCCTTACCATTTACAATATTAAAATATTAGGCATGCATCAGTGTGTTTAGTTATGTTTTCCCAGCAAAGGATTTTATACTTATCAAGAATAATGCATTGATGATACAATTTGTGTTTTCTGTCTAACACATTGAGAGCTTGCTTGTAAAGTGAGAGAATAGGCTTCAGTGTTGAACTGGGTCCAGCTTGTCATGCAGTATGTTAGGTGGGGGATGATCATGGCATTCACATACAGCTTTGCTACTGTTGTTGTCAGACAGTTTCTAATATATCTTAAATTCGCCAGATTATATTTAGTGGCTTGCATAACCTTTTTCACTTGTTTTTTAAAAGACAGATTAGAGTCAAGAATAATATCAATATATTTAATATGTTAGACTGTTTAGATGATGTCTCCAGATACAGTGGGTACGGAAAGTATTCAGACCCCTTTAAATTTTTCACTCTTTGTTTCATTGCAGCCTTTTTCCAAAAATCAAAAAAGTTCATTTTATTTCTCAGTAATGTACACTCAGCAACCCATCTTGACAGAAAAAAAACAGAAATTTAGAAATTTTTGCATATTTATTAAAAAACAAAAACTGAAATATCACATGGTCATAAGTATTCAGACCCTTTGTTCAGTATTTAGTAGAAGCACCCTTTTGATCTAATACAGCCATGAGTCGTTTTGGGAAAGATGCAACAAGTTTCTCACATCTGGATTTGGGTATCCTCTGCCATTCCTCCTTGCAGATCCTCTCCAGTTCTGTCAGGTTGGATGGTAAACGTTGGTGGACAGTCATTTTCAGGTCTCTCCAGAGATGCTCAATTGGGTTTAAGTCAGGGCTCTGGCTGGGCCATTCAAGAACAGCCACAGAGTTGTTGTGAAGCCACTCCTTCGTTATTTTAGCGGTGTGCTTAGGGTCATTGTCTTGTTGGAAGGTAAACCTTCGGCCCAGTCTGAGGTCCAGAGCACTCTGGAAAAGGTTTTCGTCCAGGATATCCCTGTACTTGGCCGCATTCATCTTTCCCTCGATTGCAACCAGTCGTCCTGTCCCTGCAGCTGAAAAACACCCCCACAGCATGATGCTGCCACCACCATGCTTCACTGTTGAGACTGTATTGGACAGGTGATGAGCAGTGCCTGGTTTTCTCCACACATACCGCTTAGAATTAAGGCCAAAAAGTTCTATCTTGGTCTCATCAGACCAGAGGATTTTATTTATCACCATCTTGGAGTCCTTCAGGTGTTTTTTTAGCAAACTCCATGCGGGCTTTCATGTGTCTTGCACTGAGGAGAGGCTTCCTTCGGGCCACTCTGCCATAAAGCCCCGACTGGTGGATTGCTGCAGCGATGGTTGACTTACTACAACTTTCTCCCATCTCCCGACTGCATCTCTGGAGCTTAGCCACAGTGACCATTGGGTTCTTCTTTGCCTCTCTCACCAAGGCTCTTCTCCCCGATAGCTCAGTTTGGCCGGACGGCCAGCTCTAGGAAGGGTTCTGGTCGTCCCAAACGTCTTCCATTTGAGGATTATGGAGGCCACTGTGCTCTTAGGAACCTTAAGTGCAGCAGAAATTTTTTGTAACCTTGACCAGATCTGTGCCTTGCCACAATTCTGTCTCTGAGCTCTTCAGGCAGTTCCTTTGACCTCATGATTGTCATTTGCTCTGACATGCACTGTGAGCTGTAAGGTCTTATATAGACAGGTGTGTGGCTTTTCCTAATCAAGTCCAATCAGTATAATCAAACACAGCTGGACTCCAATGAAGGTGTAGAACCATCTCAAGGATGATCAGAAGAAATAGACAGCACCTGAGTTACATATGAGGGTCACGGCAAAGGGTCTGAATACATATGACCATGTGATATTTCAGTTTTTGTTTTTTAATAAATATGCAAAAATTTCTAAATTTCTGTTTTTTTCTGTCAAGATGGGTTGCTGAGTGTACATTACTGAGAAATAAAATGAACTTTTTTGATTTTTGGAAAAAGGCTGCAATGAAACAAAGAGTGAAAAATTTAAAGGGGTCTGAATACTTTCCGTACCCACTGTATATATATATTTAAGAATCACAGTCAGATTCAGTGTGTGTTTTACAAAAAAACATGCAATCTATCTTTTTGACATTGAGAAGTAAGTGTGAGTCATTCAGCCAGTTATGTGCCTGTGCCATTGTTGCAGTACGTTTGGCAGCTGCTTGTGCTTTAAAATGCTAAAATTTGAGCTGTGCATATCATTCTCAACTCTACATGCACCGGTGCATGCAACTGCTCAGGGACTTGCGCAAATGATCTTTTTCATTCAACCATTTTCTTACATACTTTTTTACGCAATTTTATTGTAAAGCACTTTGAATTGCCCTGTTGCTGAATTGTGCCATACAAATAAAGCTGCCTTGCCTACTGCAAAACTAATTTAAACGTTACAATGCTTCCTCCCACAGTCAAAAGACATGCAGGTGTCTGGGTAATTGTTGGCTCTGTGAGTGTAAATGGTCTGTCTCTATGTGTAAGCCCTGTGACAGTTTGGCTACCTGTCAACCTCTCGCCCACTGTCAGCTGAGATGGTCATAGCCGCCCCCCCCAAGCCTGAATAGGATAAGTAGTTGCAGATAATGGATGGATGGATATTAAAATAAGTCTTGTTGAATGTGATTTCAGCAAAAAAATAAACACATGTTACTGTACACTGAAAGTCAGAAAGTCAAATGATATTATATAAATGTCCTCATTTTTAAACTTTTATGGATCAAATAAATAAATGTGCTCCTTCAGAGGTTGTTCATTTGTTTCAGAATGACCCTAGTTATGACCATATAGGACTACATAATTTCCAATTTGAACTGTCACAACTGGACTGTCCTTCAGAGGTTTGCTGAAACTTTCCATAGATTCCTCTTCAGAATGACCCCGACTATGACCACGTTGGATTTGAAGTAATTTTACCATCTCACTCTAAAATAAATTGAAAAGTTGGTGAAAGTGCCGGGAAAGAAGGACAAATATAGCAAATAGTGCAGTAAAAATAAATTTTGCATATACACAGAAAAAAAAATATTTAGAACCCTGTCTCTCTCTGTCCCTCCTTTAAAGCCACATTCTCTCTTCCCTTAGGCACCTTCAATTCCATTTTTCATCCACCAGATTCTCTCTGACTTTCCCTCCTTCTCCCGTCACCTAACTGCCTCACCCATCTACACACCTGTACACACTGCACACTACTTCCCTCATCAGCTCTGCAGTTGCCTGGCCTTCCCTGTCCACCTTCTTACCTGCATCTCATTCCCTCATCAGCCTCTCAGTTCAAATACTGGCCCTCCTTTTTGACCTGCTCTTTGCCAGTTTGTTTAAGTTGAAAAGCCCTTTGGTGTGGCATTGAACCATTGAGCTGTTCGTGTTTGCCCCAGTTGTCTACATTTGGGTCCAATCCTATATTTCCAGAGTCATGACAAAAGAAGTGTGTACTTGATGGCTAGCCCAAAGACTGAGGCTAAAGCTCCACTTCCCAGTCAAATTATCTATGTAGAAGGCACAGCCATACAGAAACAATTGTTCTTATATTGGTAGAGTTAAGATGACTAAGCTATGATTGGAACATTGCTGTTTGATGGAGGAATTTATCAAACAGTTAATTCAGACCATCCATGTTCAAATGTGCTTTGTCTTGTTTGGGATAAAAGCATCCACCAAATGACCAAAGTCTTACTCATTCCTTAATTTGTAATGAAATAAAGATGATGATATTACGTGAATGCCATTCTTAATATAATCACACTCAGCTTGGAGGCAATCAGTATTTCACATGCACAACTCTTGAAGTGGAGGCACACATTTGCCCTTTACACATATCTTTCAAAGAGAGTATTTCCAAAGTCCTGCCAATATGTGTGTGTTTTAGTCTGTGTCAGCTGATAATTAGCCTGATGAGAGGGTTAGACTGACAAATGACACATGATGGTCTCATTCTAACATTAAAATAACAAGCAGGGAAAGGAGACAATGCCATTAATGTTACGAGCTAGGTTAGACATTAGTAGTTGTCTTTGTTATGAGCCAAGGTTAGTTTAGCATTGTAACATAAATTATCTTAAATCAACCTTAGTTAAACCTTAAATAGTAAATAGTAAGTAGATGCCACTTTTCCCACTTTCTTTAATTGTTTCCACATTTTACAAAATACATTACTCTTAATTTTGTTAAAGGTTTCAAACTGAAGATACTCTGCATTCTGAAAACGGTCAAGAGCCCCAATTTCCTTCCTCAACTGGACAGTTAGTTTTGTAGACTACACACATTACTGCTGAAATGAGGAGTGTCCTTATCAGAATGCTCACGCTGCTTCTTGGTGCCTTTATGTCAAGTCTTTCTCTCCTTACTGTCAGCTTTTTTGTTGTTGCCTAGGGCAATTATCTCTTTAATTGAACCTGTTCAGTGTTTAATTGGACTTTTCCTCATCATAAAACATTATTTGCAATTTAATGAATATTTTTGATCTTTTTCAGGCACTTAAAGCCACCCTGAAAATTACTCCACCACTAGCCTGGAATTGTGGCAGAATCATAATGAAACTGTTCTGATGGGGGTGAGTTAATGATAACAATAAATAAAATACTTTTATGGAAGTATGTGTTGTTGCTAGTTTTAATGAGGACAAATTCTAAGGTTATGACATTTCATGTCCATCAATTGCAAGTGGTTCTTTCTATGAAAAAAAACACTTAACAGAAAGTTTTTAAGAGACAGTTATATCATGAAATGTCCAGCAATAATATGGAACAACCTGGTCCAGAAATAAACGCAATGATTATTGATTCTCTACACTAATATGTTCTTTTCACAGAAAGGTCCGAGGTCAGCTCAGCTATTGAACAGCTACTCTGGAGGTGATTCACGTCTTTAACCTGGAGCTTTTTTTGCCTCTCTCACCAAAACACCCTGCTGCCCGAGATAAACGTGCCATTTACTACGGAAATTGTGAGTTGAAATCCCACTTTGACTCTTTGTCAAGTATCCTATCCATGTGTATCTCCCCTGTCTGTGTCTTTCTTCTGTGTCTTATATAAGATGTAAACATTATCTTTTATTTTAATGAAAAGGTCAGAACTTCAGCTGGACTTTTGTGCTGACTGTTGTTACACAGAATGCAAATTACCAGCCAGAAAGTGTGTGAGCACACAAGTTAATAATGATGTTTATTATTTACATCATTTGCTTCAGTGATGTTGTTACCCACATTAGTGTTTTGCTAATTTACTTTTATGATCAAAGAAAAACAAACAGTAGCAGCTTAGCTTCAAGTAAAAAAAAACTTATTGTCAGAAAAATAAATAAATGACCAAACAAAATTTAATCAAAGAGATTAAATAGAGATAAAAGAAAAAAAAACAATTGAAAAGTAGATTACCATAGGCACCACTGACTGTACAATGCAGCAGCAACAATACCTTACAGTCTGTCTACATGTCAGTTTCTCCCTCTGGGCAACATTTGACATGTTGTATTTACTGAATGTTCCTAACTGAAAATCTATAAAACTGTGTAAAAACTTGAAATCCTCTCCATACCACCCAATGCCTATGATGAATAATTCAAAGATGTCTTCTTCAAAACCAAGTTATGCTTCAGTGTAATTGCTTCTAAAGGAAAAGCTTTCACTGACTAGGCTTGGCCTTGACAGTTTATGAATTCAAAGTAGCCCGTCATGAAATTTCTACATCTTTATTGCTATTTGGCAGTTCACAAGGTTAAGACTTTAACAAGTGTCACATCAATAAACACCAAAAAATCTATACTGTACACATTGATTGGCAGACTGGTACATTAAAGCACACCCTGCTAAACCCACAAAGCAAATTCATATTCATATGCAGGCACCTTCGGAACCAGACGCTTATCTTGCTGTGACAGAGAAAATTTCATTTTCAAAGTGCATGCTGAGATTTTAGATTTGAAAAAAGCCTGCATTAAAGTAGGCTATTTGGAGAAAAGCAATTGTGACATGATGGCCTGATGACACCTTTCCCTCATCCCTCTTACAATTGTTATGTAATTGCCGACAGGTTTATTGACAAGAAGAAAGGCTGCAACAATACAGAAAACAACAATATAATCAAAATATGTGTAAAATGATAATTCCGGAGGCTTAATACTCTTTAGCCAGAGCTATATCTTTATTTGAACACATGCAGTAGTTGCCCAAAATCACACACTCCTCTCGCGATAACATGCAAGGCTATAGCGAGATCTCACTTGTTCTGTGCTACTGTAAAACCCATAGTAAAGAACAGGCAAATAAAACATCCTTATATGACATCTCCCCTTTTTTTCTGGCCTAACACATAAGGTCAAACGGAAAATGACTATTGTAACAACCCTGCCACTGTAGGCACACAAACCAAAACATACTGAACTCACGTTGTGGTACCGTCATCAATAACAGATTCTTACCTCAAAATTGCCACATTAGTGCCAGTAACCTGAGTTTACCATGAGCAATATTAACAACATTAGTGGCAATACTCATTCTCCCCCTGTCCCTACTGTCCCAAACAGTAACTGGTCTACAGGTTAAGCCTGGTGACTGGTTTGCAAAATCGTCCAGATCTGGTCACAGTCTGATTGACAATAGGGTTTAAGGGTGCTGCCTCACTCTGATTGACAGGAGCAGTCTCTACTATGTTGGCACTGTCAGAGTGGGTGCCTGTCTCTGTCGCCTCACAGGGCAATGCTGACGTCGGCTGTGGAACTGGCCTAGGTTGGAGGTGGCGGCGATTTCTCCGCAGCACGCCCCCTTGTTGTGTCTTGATGACGAATGATCTTGGAGTGCTGCTGTTACTCAGGATCACCGCAGGTGAAGACCATGATTTTTCGTGATCCAACTTGGAGCATACAGCATCTCCTGGCTACAGGGCAGGCAAGAGCCTGGCTCCATCGCGGCGGTTGAAGTAATGGGCCTGTTTTGCCTTTTCCTGGCGGCCCTTTTCTTTCACGGCTGCTAGGTTGGGCCATTTTGGAGTAAGGTTTTTCTCCAAGGAGGGGAGTGTGGTTCTTATTCGCCTCCCCATTAACAACTCAGCTGGACTAAAGCCTGTAGTGGAGCAGGGAGTAGACCTATAGCTCATAAGAGCCATCACAGAATCTTCCTGTTTGAGGATTTTCTTAGCGATCTGTACCGCTTTCTCTGCGTGCATGGTTACCTTAGGAAAAGTGCGAAACAGCAGCTACATTATGCGGCGTCTTCTGTGTCGACCAAAACAAATGGACATGTGAGCATTCAACAACTCAACATCTAACCCGAGGAAATGTAGCGGTAGTTTTAGTTTTTGCTGTGGAGAGGTGGATGTTTGTCTTTTAGGTTACATACAGTATGTTTTGCACATGCAGTATCCATCCAAATTTGATGTGACAAGTCTCTCACTTAAGCTATTTTGTAATTAATAAATTAATTTTAATTTATTTTATTGATTGGATGAACTATAATTTGCCTAAAGATGATTATTTTGTATTTTTGTCTGTCTGATTCATGCTTGTTAAGAAATAAATCAGACGTTAGTCAACAGTTACACACTACTTGAGTAGTTTTTTCATCAAGTACTTTTTTTACTCTTACTCAAGTAATTATTTGGATGACTACTTTTACTTTTACTTGAGTCAAATTATTCTGAAGTAACAGTACTTTTACTTGAGTACAATTTTTGGTTACTCTACCCACCTCTGCTTGCATCTCTTCTGTGCCTCTGTGGTGGGAGGGACCAAGATGCACAGAAGAAAGGCAAATAGAGGACTCAGGGAGGCAATTTAAGGGCTGAGATGCAGCTCGTTTTGCATTGATGCCTGTAGAGTACTTAGACTTAGGCTGAATCACATTTCTCCATCTTACCCCTACCCCTTACCCTTACCCCTAGCCCTTGGCCCTTGAAACCAAGGGCAAAGGTGAAAACATACCCCTATGAAATGCAACACCACTTGGTTACATCACCATACAGTATTGATCACAAACTTCCATGCTGTCTGCAAGTGTGTCTATGTCAATTGCGTGGGTTTTGACAACAGTGTCATATGCATTTATATATTTATATACAGTATTTTTTATAGTTTTTTTATGTTCACTTTGGTGGTTCAGAGGCAGATGTTCTTATCTGTGTAGTACTTACAGTAAGGAAAATAAGTATTTGAACACCCTGCTATTTTGCAAGTTCTCCCACTTAGAAATCATGGAGGGGTCTGAAATTGTCATCGTAGATGCATGTCCACTGTGAGAGACATAATCTAAAAAAAAAAATCACAATGTATGATTTTTTTTACTATTTATTTGTATGATACAGCTGTGTATACAAGCACATAGTGTGTTGTATATCTGTTTCAGTTATTACCGTTTTGAATGTCCTTGATGTTCAGAAATACATTTTGTTAACAAAAGTATGTCTTTATTGCCCAATAAATTAAACATAACAGGCAAAAAATTACCTAAAATATATTATAGTAAATAACCATTATCAACTATTATAACCAAAACTTACATGTCACACACATAAAAAGGCACTCAAATGTGTAAAACTAAAAAAGACACACAAGACCACAAACAAATTAGCTACAGCTGTTCTGATGTTCTAGACCAGTCTGATGCCTGTTGGCCAGTAACGCTTCCATTACATTTCATCAGTGTCCCGTATCACAACCAAAAACAATGTACAAGTGCATGAACAGGAATTAATTACAAATGATTACAGTAATACAGTACCGATGCAATAATGAATTGGTACAACATGAACACATGATTTAACAAACTTCTGCTCGTTTTCAGCCCGAAAGTGGATCAGCTGCTGTGTCCTCCTGCTTCCTGTGTGATACAGGACGGTATATGTAAAGCACGTATCGATGTCTCCAAAGAAAGTAGTGTTGTTCACTGATATCAAACGAAATTCTTTGCTGATGGTTAAAACTGTAGACATGCATTAAGTCCATTCGAGGCAGAGAAATGCGAACCGTTGTGCAAGTCAACTTTAACGATTAGCGTTAGCATAGCAAGTGAGCGATTTTTAAAAAGTTTCAATTAAGAACAGGGTTGCAAGTATATATGCACAGAACTGCATAGACCACAAAACAATTCTGTCGTAATTTTTAAATCAATTATTTATGCCGAAAATACTTGCATTTATAGGTCTCTCTGGTGGATGTTCCTTGTTGTACTGTAGCCCTTGTTTACTAGTAAGCTTGCGTCCTCACTGTGCAACGGCTATATTCCAATAATGTGAAGGCAATTTGTAGCAGAGGATTCAAGACATAGTGAGGCCAGAGGAAATCAATATAAAGGCAGAGCATAATGATAGAGCTCCTAAAAACTCTGACATTACAGCGCTGTCCCTCCTGACTGTGTGGGACCCTGACACATAAAATGAAAAGCTCCATTTGTATTCTGCAGAGCGATCCCGTGATACAGTGAGGACAATAGTTTGTCCTCTCACCTTTTCCAAATCAGTGTGGATGGTTCTCGTGATTAATGTCATATCTGGTTGCGACATACTATTTTAGTTCTACCCCAAAAAATGACATATTGCAGGTTTTTATGTTTTGCTGTGTGTGTGTGTGTGTGTTCTCATGGTTTCATCTGGGTTATGTATCCAGGGCAGGTCTGACCGATGTTCTCTTGTAATCCAGGGAGTAGGTGCAATTTATCCCCTCTGTATGATACTCACAACTGCTATCTTTCTGCTTGGAGGTGGTTTGGCACCAGGGGAAACATTGCTGTGATAAGAGAGATGTGGAACCAGACAAGACAGACATACAGTATATAGTACACACCTGCTTGTATGTAAATACTTACTGGGATTTGCCCAATATGGGTTTATTGGTTTCTGATTAAAGTAGCTTATAGCTGCTGTGTTGGGAGCAATGCTACAATTTTCAGAGCAACACAAGGGACAAAGCCTTTCAAACAGTGCTCATTGTCAATGGTACCTTCCATACCTACCATACCTTTTTAGTTAAATGAATCAATTGGGTAAATAAAATTGATAAACATGATGTAGAAAGGGAATTAAATGAGGCAACATTTTATTAAACAAATACATAAATTAAATGGCAATTAATAAGTAAATGAATCGTACAGAATCACGTCCAAAATCACAAATGACAATCACAATTTTCCTCAGAAAACATTAGAGGAGCTTTTCCCAGATGGACAGACATGCAAATGATGTCTTGTGTACAGAGTAGACAGAAATACAAATAGTAATATTAGGCGACATTTGCGAGCAATGATCTCATATGTAAAAAATAAATAAATAAAAAAAAATAAAAGATCAAAATAATAACAGGAATTCTGTTTTTTCACATTCCTATCCCCACATCTGTAAATGTCTATTGGTTAAACCATATGTGTGATGTGTGTCACCTGATGAAGTGTGCTCATATTGCAGCTTGCAACCCCCCCCCCCGCCCTTCAGAGAAATGTTAGCCACGCATGCAACTAGCGGTGTGGGGAGCTGACCCAGGGGAGGAGAAGATGGAGTATGGCTCCTCGTTTTCTGTCTCAGGTTGCCTGAGACAGAAAACACCTTCACATTCTTCTAATGAGGTGATAAAGTGAATGAATGAGGCATGAAAGGAAACATGCTGCTGAGGCCAGTGTGTTCCCAAGATGCCACACTTCACCCCTCAACCTTTTGCTTCTATTTTGCAGCTGAGGACAATCAGAGAGAATGCTCACAGATGATGAGGCAATTTCTGCAATGTGTCTGCAACTATTATTCCTGGATGACATGCATGCAGCCAACAGATGATTTGTGTTTGTTACAACTGAGTTGTGGAACAGGAGGGAGTATCATTGGGGAGTGAAGAATGTGAAATCTTTACCTCAATCTGATGCTTCCCTAAATGTTCTAGTTAGACCATTTTTAGTCAAATTGCTACAAAAGGCAAATGCTTTGCTTTCCAGTCCTTCCCCTAAAAAAGTCACCCAACTTAAAACAAAAAGAGTCCCTTTCCCTTTTAACTGTTCAGCCATGTTTCAGATTTAGCCAATTATTTGTCATGAAGAGGAACACACTCAAAGCCTTTTCTCGAGGAGCATGTGCAATCACTCCGAGAGATACTGGCAGAGTATGCCAAGCAGATTTATTATGGGAAATTTAATTCAGACGAGTAATTCAAGGAAACACTGAGCCTTACAAAAGAAAAAAAGAGGAAACGCTGGATATTTTAGAACTCTGGATGTTTGTCTGATTTGCTGTACAATACCTTAGGTCCTTGTTAGGTTTCAAGACAGCTTATCTTGCCAAGACTGAGGAAATTTCAAAGTGAATGCATTTATAATATTTTCACATCCAAGATAAAAAAAAGATGTATTTTTAATTAGCAGTGTTATATTCTAATACATTTAGCATTAAATTATTTCGGAGAGGATCATTTGTGACACGGTCCGATGATCGGTCTGCAGATTCTGATGCCATTGAAATCACATTTGTTAGCTTCATATTATAATGTGAATTCTGAAACAGTATCTTGGCTGGAGGGTATATGAAGGTCTCACTTTCGGACAGCTATTGCAGATTAGTGTGCTTTCTGGAAATAATGACTTTCTGCTAACAATCTAATCCGACAGTCCAAATACTGGGAGAAGCTCTGTGTTTCACAGCCCAGTGGACAGATTGGTGGATTGTCTGTCGCCAACACAAACAGTAGATCATATCCTTGTGCTGGCACCAGGAAGGTACCATGGCACTCAGACATATTAACCAAACCCTCAACTTAATGCTTACTAACAGGGAATCATCAGGTGCAAGACAATCTCAAAAACACTAATCTGGTTTATAGTTTGTTCCTGTCTGAGTTGCAAATATGGGGCTCTGACAAAGGCACCTACAGTGTATGCACGGTGTCTGCTTAAATGGTGAATAAATAACACCTACTGAAGCTCAACTTGAAGATAACACTACCCGGGAAGCAGAAGTGAAAGTGCTTAGCCCAGGAGGCTGGCCTAGCAGCAGGACGGCAGGAGAGCTCAATTGGTATTCCTTCTTGAGCTGCATCCCAGAAGGCCAGCCCTCATAAATAATATGATAATGCTATATTTCCAGTTCTGCTGAGGTTAGCTGTATGGAAGCGGAGGAACAATGCATGGTGCTATGAGAGTGACCTAAGGTGAGTGGAGGGATCGGCAGCCGCGATGCATCCTGAGGTGATTGCGTTTGCCACCAGTCGTAAGCCAAGGAGAAGAGGAGTGTTGACAAGTTTAATCAAACTGTGTCATGCTTGACAAGTGCAAGATTGGGACTGTAAAAATGGCTGACAGGGGCCTTATGTTTATGCAGAAAGCACAGCGCTGCTGGTACAGATCATTTACCCAAAGGTTTGGGGTTTTTCTAAAGAACGCTTTTGCCCCTTGTTTACGCAGATGAGATCTTAAAGATGCTCGTGTCACGACCCAATCTTTCAAAACAAACCCTGCTCCTGCCAGTAAGGGTATGAGAGCGGAAACATGGAATTTAACACTGCCACAGGGTACATACTGAAGATGGGAAAGTACAGGTTCAGTTTCTTGTTGCAGCTGCATCATAAAAAGGTGACTGCTGAAATCAACAGACACACAGAGAGTGTAACTGCTCAACCCACTGTTTCTGCAGAGAACAGCTACAGCATCATATTTTGACATCTGCATTTGTATGCAGAACCAATTTCGATTGTAATCGCATTTTTGTTTGGGTTCACTGTAAGGATGTGTACAGTACCATTAAAGTGCCAGAGAGCTTTATCTCCATGTCTTTCTCCCCTCCTCCCTCATATCTTCCCCTATTTTCTTTATAAGTGACATTCAGTGTTTGTGATATCTTTAGCTCAAGTGTTTCCATTCACTGTCAGTTTCCCCCCCCCAACATGACACCCAAGCACGCTATAGTGGAACCACTTAGATGTAAGCAATATCTGCCATCTGTGATGGGATATATAAACTATAATTCAATACAGTGCAGTGTTCCTTAGTGAAATGGTTTTTGTACTTCACTACAATAAATATACTATGTATGGAGAAATCTTTTTACTTGCATTGGGCAGAGGATAGAACTGTCATAGGAATGCACTCCAAGAGAATATTTTTTCCATACAACAAGCCCAACACATTTTTATTATAGCTGAGACGGCATCATCTGCAAAAAGCAGCGATGAGATCCCGAGCCCACCAAACTGCAACTCCTCCACGCCCCGACTACGCCTCGATATCCTGTCCATAAATATTACAAACAGGATTGGTGACAAAGCGCAGCCCTGGCGGAGGCCAACCCTCACCTGGAATGAGTCCGACTTACTGCCGAGAACCCGGACACAGCTCTCGCTTTGGTCATACAGAGATTGGATGGCCCTGAGAAGGGACCCCCTCACCCCATACTCCCGCAGCACCTCCCTCAATTTCTCCCGGGGGACCCGGTCATACGCCTTCTCCAGATCCACAAAACACATGTAGACTGGTCCTCCAAGATCCTTGCGAGAGTGAAGATCTGATCCATTGTTCCACGGCCAGGACGGAATCCGTATTGTTCCTCTTCAATCCGAGGTTCGACTATTGGCCGAACCCTCCTTTCCAACACCTTGGAGTAGACTTTACCAGGGAGGCTGAGAAGTGTAATACCCCTGTAATTGGCACACACCCTCTGGTCCCCCTTTTGAAGAGGGGAACCACCACCCCGGTCTGCCACTCCTTAGGCACCGTCCCAGACTTCCACCCAATGTTAAAGAGGCGTGTCAACCAAGACATCCCCTCCACACCCAGAGCTTTCAGCATTTCTGGACGGATCTCATCAATCCCTGGGGCTGTGCCGCTGTGGAGTTGTTTGACTACCTCAGCGACTTCCACCAGGGAAATTGACGACAATCAACCACTCTGGTTTAGATCAGGGAGGCCGTTCCTCCCAATCACGCCTCTCCAAGTATCTCCATCACCAAGGCTATAGTTGTAACAATAAATAGTATTACAGTAAAACCATTGGCTTGTTGCTAGACTAATCAGCCCACAGTGTCTTTTTCTACAATACACACAATAAACATTTGTTGGGGGCAGAGCCAGAGTGTGTGAGAGTGGATTTCTGCCCGCGGTGAGGGTAACATTCAAACTGTTCGATTAACAAAGTCTGCCTGGAGGCTCCGTTTTGAGACTTCCTCAAAAGGGGAGGACTTTATCTCGCAGCGATGACATGATGGAGAATTCTACCTTTGCAGTAGGTAAAACACCATGAAACTCAAGCAAGAGTTAACATCGATCCACTACAAAAGTCATTCTTTTCTTCCCCTTGGAGTCAGAAACAAAAACAAACTGTTCTCTCCATTAACCCACCCACACAGACTTGTGTATATTGCTGCACAATACAGTATGTAGCTTTAAGTACATTAAGTCAGAGTTTAAGGAACGGGCAGTGCTGCAGCAGAAAATGGGAAAATATCTAAAACCTGCACTGTAAAATCTTTATTTATAAGATTTGATTTCATTGATTTTAATTATTTACAGGCCAGCGTAATCTATTCCCGAGGCCTGTAGATGATGCTGCAATTCATATGCTGCTAAAAAAGTTAGAAAGAGCTATTTTACAACAGAAAATATGTATATTATAATAGTGTAAGAAATGTAACGCCACCTGGATTACAGATTTTATCATGTTATCATCTAACATCAAGATGCTGATTAGACAGCATGATTATTGCACAGGAGTGCCATAGGCTGGCCACAATAGAAAGCCACTCTAAAATGTGCAGTTTTACAGTATTGGGGGTGTCCATGTGGAGGACACCCCCAATACCCCTTTAGCTCAAGAAAACATAGCTAAATGTAAGCAGATAATTAAAAACATTTTAAAATTTTACTCTGTATCCCTTTGTGTAATCAGTCTTCCTTTCACCATTAGTGTGTGTATCGGCGTGTGTTGGCAGGGTAGTGCATAACGAGTTCAGACCAAAGAGTAGCAACAAGACAAGAGGAATCCTCCAATTACTTGCAACACTCCGGTCTGCAATGATATGAAAGCTGCCAGTTCACACCAATGCACCGAGACGGTGCGGTGCATCATCTTGATAGCACAACTCTTTGTACTTCTGTCTAACTTTGGACTTTCTGGCTATTTGTTTATAGCTGGATATATATCAAGTGTTGGGTCTATATGAATGAGGATACAGTTATTGATAAATCAACTTTATATTGTTGTTCTTATTATAATTTAGGGGTGCTTAAGAACATTTTGGGGTAGCTTCAGCCCCCCTAAAATAGGCGTAACGACATCCCTGCACACACGGAAGGATACATTTCTACTTCTGCAAAGTGACCAGATGCCTCAGGGCCAAGACAAACTAACTCCAGGGCTCAGTGGTTTACTGTGTGAACTGTTTTTAGGAAAGTTTTGGAAATATGTACCTCACAACAGGGAATTAAAGTGGGTCCTGCTTTATTATATGATCTTTCAATCCTGTCTTGAAGATGCCCTGTCAAATATACTGTAGTTTCAACACATCATGATGTGCTTACATGTTGCATATTCCTACAATAATTTGTAATTGTAATCAACACAGCTGTTTTTATGCTATTTTACGAACCTGTTCATGAGAATGTGTTGAAAGCATCTAGTAACCTGCATAGAAAGGCTGTACACAATACACAGAAAGTCGAGTAAATCCAGCCATGCACATGTGGAACACTAACACTCCAGTCTGAAAGAAATGTAGACAGTGACATAATCCATGTATCAATCACCAAAACACATGAGTAAAAACCATTAAGGTCACACTGTATAGGAGACAGGGTTGGTCAATAATGTCCCTCTTACTGTGTTTTTGTGATCAAATGTTTTTTTTATGTTTATTCTACAAATTAAGGAAAAACGAAAAAACTATAGGCAAAACACTGGAACATAAAAACATGTTCCAGGGCCAAAAGATACAGAGAAGAACGAAAGGACACACACACACACACACACACACACACACACACACACACAAAAGAACACAATAAAAAAAGTGACGTCCACAGCTTACAAATAATACATGCACAAACAGACACACAGAAACGCTTACATAGACAGACAGACACTAGACAGGGGACCAATCACACATGCAAACAGAAGCAAACAGAAGTAAAGACTGTAACACAAATTCATCGCATAGATTTCATAGACTCAGCAACGTTAAGCCAAGTATCCAAAGTGTGTCCTGGGGCTCCATTAATGCATAAATGCTGTGGATAGTTCCATGTATACAACATCCAAAAAAGAGAGGATCCACGAACAGATAAGTCATGAGGTGGCTTCCAACGGGTTGCAATCATCCTTTTAGCAGCTGTAAGCCCAGCAAACACAAAGCCTCTCTTACTGTTGTACTGTAAAATGTAATACTTTACAAAGTAGTGATTTGGTTCCTTGGATGATTTCATGTGGCTGTAGAGCATGTCAAGGCTGTGATGTGCTGAATTCTGACAGCATTGGTCACATTGCCAGGCGCTCATCTCTCAATTCAGGTCAGTGCTAATGTGGGATGCCGTGGAGGCATTGGTGCAAGAACACATGAATGTCCATCGATGTGCTAGACTTATAGAGAGACGTGTTAAACTCCTGTAGAACCAGAGAAAAAAGAAGAATGAAGTGGGTTATTGTGGAGGAGGAAAAAAAAGAACACTGTGTGAATGAAAAGCCTCAGAGAGACAGGAGGACGTTGCATTGCCATGCTGACATTCACTCTCTGGAAGGGAGCTTACTGCCAAAGATATGGCAAATCCTGTGGTGCTTTCACAGGGAGCAGTGAACACACACATCGGTGGGCTTCAAAGCTCTTGTCAAGCCACTTTAACCTCCCCCTCACCCTCTCCGCACGTAACCCTTAACCCTCACCTTTGTTATTTTCCCAGAGTTTCCAAGCATCCTGTCACAAGCCAGGTATATCTAATTTGCCCCTTTGCCCTGTGGGCTGGAGGAGCTGCAGTGCGCTGGCTGTGAACCATAGGTGTGACATGGCAGATGGAAGGAGCGGTGGGAGACTAGGTGAATCTTTGAGTCCTACAGCGAGTCTCCTGGGCTGCAAGTGGAAAGTGACCGTGGTAATTAATCCATTTTCACCACGTTTTTTTTAATCCTCCAAACATTGAGCCTCACGGGAAGAGTGATCACTGAAGGACACAAGGACACCAAATTTCATTTCAGCCTTTTTTTTTTGCTCTCTTGAAGTGGAGGGAAAAGGAGGGAGTGAGGTTGTGTGTAAGCGCTGGAAGGTAATGTGTAGTAACTGCATAGAGCCTTATGGAGGTCACATGGTAGTATCGTTCCAGGGGAATAAACTGAAAGAAATCCAAACATTTTAATGCATAGCTCAATTTTATGTAGATGTTCCTCTTGTATCAATCAAATTTTACTGTCATGCATAAAATATTCCAAGAGACTAGAAAGGATAATCTTTTTAGAGAAAGTATTTGAATAATGTATTTTAGGGATGTAGCCTTATGGATCAGTCTCTGGCTATAGGCTATGACCTTTTGTTGCATTCATTGCGATAAAGTTTTTTTCTCCCCACAAGCAGCTTCACATACCATCACAGAGAAACCCAGAAATTGGTCGAAATAATCACATTTCTCTCCCCCTCATGGCGATTTCCCTTATGAAATCTGCTCAGATCTCAGAGGTTGCAAAGAAATTTCCATGTTGCATCATAACGAAAACATTACATCAAAGGAAGGAACTCTTAAAAATCTGTCTCTATAGATCAGCAGTCTAACAGCAAGTATTACATTACAGAGAACAAAGGGGTGGTGAGCTGTACAAGCATGTACAAGACACAGAATTAAGCTTGTGGAAGGCCAGGTGCAAAGCAATCAAGCACGTACATGGGGAAGATACATTTTTATTTCAGTATACAGCAGCAGTTTGGAAAGAAAGGAATTCAGCACTTGGCCTTCATCAGTGTTATCATGATCTTGATGGAAAGCGAACTCTGGTCAACAAGAGACAACAGTGCAAAGGTTAAGGCAGTAAACAAGAAATGCCCGGGAGGTTTACTGAGAACATTTCATTAAACAGACGACCAGTCTTGATAGAATTTCTCTATAATAACGAAGTCTCTCTTCATCAAGGAAGCACCTTATCATGTTCCTCTGAGATACGGGGTAAGCTCTTGAAAAACACATTTTATTTTTCAAGGTATTTATGTAAAGAAGCTTTGAACTTTTGAATATATATATATATATATATATATATATATATATATATATATATATATATATATATATATATATATATATATATATATATATATATATATTGTATGAAGGATAGAGTGGGCTAACATTAGAAAATTAACTGCCAAAAGAAATAACCATCTTGTCAAGGCAATCATGTTTTATTCTACACATGCCTGCCTGAAATTACACAACAAATGAGCATTAGTTGTGAGTATAAGAAAAAGCTTTAAAAGTTACCCAAACCCTGAGTAGTATTTTTAAATACAGTCCATGGTTAACTACAAATCAAAGAATAACTTTGAACTAAAATCTTGTGGAAAATTAAAAACTGCTTAGAGAGTTCTGAAGGCATTAGCATCATTAACAAGACAAAATAACTGCCTCATCAGTTTATTATCAAAGATTCACATTTGACACATTTTGACATACAGTATATATATTTATATAAATGGTTAAAAGAAGAGATCCAAGCACAGAGCCTAGGAGCTCCTTTGATGACTGATACAAATCTTTGAAACAAATATATTAAACTCAGTCTGTCATCATTTACAAACCACAGCCTGGGCCAATGACTCAGTGCAAAGTTATCTCTGTCAGGAAATAGTGCGATCAACAGTGTTTGAAAAATCTATAAATAGGCAGCAATTATTATCTGTGAATTCAATGAATTTCAGTCTACGTGCTTCTTGAAAAGCAGGCTTTGTCATACTCCGTAGTTGCAGAAGAGGCGTTTGGTGCAGTGTTAAAGTATCACAGCATATAGAGGTTGAACTTCCACATGCGTGGGTTGAATTTCACAATATGTTCTCTTAAACTGCAAAGTTTGTTTTCTTCTGCTTGTGGGATCAGATCTGTGCAGTTTATAACCCTATATAAACTGGGTTTATATATATATATATATATATATATACAGTGAGGAAAATAAGTATTTGAACACCCTGCTATTTAGCTTTTTTTTTTATTATTTCTTTGGAGGGAGCTCAAACTCTGTGTTTCTCAGCGACAGCCCAGAAACCTGACTGATCTAGAGAAGATCTGTGTGGAGGAGTGGGCCAAAATCCCTTCTGCAGTGTGTGCAAACCTGGTGAAAAACTACAGGAAACGTTTGACCTTTGTAATTGCAAACAAAGGCTACTGTACCAAATATTAAGATTGATTTTCTCAGGTGTTCAAATACTTATTTGCAGCTGTATCATACAAATAAATAGTTAAAAAATCATACATTGTGATTTCTGGATATTTATTTTTTAGATTATGTCTCTCACAGTGGACATGCACCTACGATGACAATTTCAGACCCCTCCATGATTTCTAAGTGGGAGAACTTGCAAAATAGCAGGGTGTTCAAATACTTATTTTCCTCACTGTATATATATATATATATATATATATATATATATATATATATATATATATATATGTATATATATATGTATATACACTGTATATAAAACATCAGCAAAGCTATTTATGAAGAATATACTTTTTATTGCCTTAAAAGGAACGTTAATTGATGGCAAACCTCATCTCACAGACACGTTTTTAAAATGCAAACTTTGAGGAGTGTTTCGGACAAATATTTTACAGAGACTTGATTTTTAATATATGACTGCTGATGCTACTTTATTGTTTATTAGTCAGACACAAAATATGCCTATTTTAGACTAATTGCTTCTAATTTACATGTACATTTAGTAAAATATATCCCAGGTATTTGCTGAAAATTTACAATCAACATCTTGAAAACAGAGTCATAAAAGGAGATTATCAATGAAGATATGTCTTACATTTATGTCTTTTAAATTGAATGGCAGTTGTTAAGACATTTCTCTTTAAAATACAAACATGAACCTCACGGTGGATCTAGAGGAAAAGTCACTGGATCACCAAATCAAGTACGATTCATCTGAGTAGATGTTATGTTATGCTATTTCACAGAATACGCAAAAACTTTGACCTACTGGTGGTGCAAGAGCAAAAGTCAAAGGATCAGTTAAGTTCTTAGGATTCACCCTGGAACCAAAATGTTATGGCAATCTATTAGTATTTCAGTCTGGACCTCAAGGATGGATCGCCAGGATGGCTAAATATAACTGATTTAAACTGATATAAACACAAAAGCAAAGTGACTGAAAGTGGGATCATTTGTAGTGCTAATTTCACATCACTGTATGTTGTTCATCTTGTAACTGAAATGCTCTGAAGAATCTGCAAATACAACAGATCCATCTACATGCAACCTAGAGCTAAAAGCTTGAAACCAAACACACAATAGATGTATTTCATGAAACGTTTGGATTTGAAGGTAAACATTCAATGATTCAGTTAAGGATTGCATACACACGTTCATTGAAAGATCTTACAGGATTCAGTGCATGCATACTATGTTTGCCCTAACGTGCTATGAATGAAGACAAGCAGAGAAGGGGTTTTACCGTCAAGTCTATTAGTAGCAAGCCCATTAATCCTGAACGTTAATGCACAACATAATTATAGCCATTTAGTGACTTTTTATGTCTTCAATTTCTCTTGTGCACTGTTTGTATGACATGCCATATTGTCTGTGGTAACTGGAAGCTAAAGCTAAAGACTTTTTTAGGGGGTTGAGCAAGTTATTCCCATTACTGATGTTTGGTTTGTTGATATCTGTCCTGTGTCCACAAATGAATCCATTATAATCCAACCAAATGTTTGTGTGTTTACTTGTTTGGCAAAGCGCTGAGATACTCTTTGACACCAGTGACTGGAAATATGACAATCAGCAGCCAATTTTTGTGCATTGGTGGCAACATTTTCCAAAAGAAATAAAATGTTGAGCTAGCTGCCAATGTCAAAATGCTAACCTGCTTAGAATGACAATTCTAAAATGGTGATGTTCAGCAGGTATATTGTTTACCCGGATTATCTAAGTTTAGCTCTTAGCTAAGTAGCACTAAACGCACAAGTACAGCTGAGCTGCAAGTATGTAAAGTATTCAACACATTGAAGTTTGGACCTGATGATGGGGCTTAATGTCAGGAGATTATCAAAGTGAATACAGGTCATCCTCTGGGGAAGAGGAATGCCTGAACACAATTTATATAATAATATATAATATATAATAATTGCGGAAACATTTTACTTAAAACTACAAATGTCGACCTGATGGGGGCGCTTGAGGAGACGTCAGGCAGTCACCAAAGTAAGTAGGATCAAAGAATTTCTAATAAGGGCAGAACTTCCACTCTCTCGATACTTCCGGCTTCTGAACTGATTACAGTTGCACCAGAGTTCCACTGATTGTGATAGCAGGTGAGTGCAGAATAAATGGTGTTCTATGGAGCTATACCCCTCAAAATTTTTTTTGCATAGTAATTTCAATGTTTGAATGCATTCAAAAGAGGAGGCAAAGAAAATACACACTGCTGGGAGTTTGATTTTTTAAAGTCGCATTTTTGTTCTAAACAGCCTTTTAAAATGTCAGTGACATCACACACAACGTAAGGCAGAGGTACTGCTTTACGGCAAGCTCTGAGTCACTTCCTTTGTTCTCTTGAGGCATCGACAACACAGCTGACAGGTTAGGCTCTCCCTGTCAATACACATGCTAGAAAGAGGTCTGCTAATGTTTTAAAGATCATGCCAAAATATTCACCATGACAGTCTGGTTCGCTTTGGATGCCGTCAAGCAGGATCTCTGGTCGTAATCAGTCCTTCACTGACCAATTAGCATTCATTAGCAGAATGGGCAACAATGACTCAACCTGTAAGAAATTGAAAAGACATGAGTACTCGTTCATTCAACATTTGATGTATAATCCATGTTGAACTTGCAAAAACTACAATCAAATCTGAGATTTCTCAACGGCAATCAGGCGAATAAGAGAAATTCAGCCATCTAGCTCCATAGAGTCCCATTTGTTTTGCACTGGCCTGTGATCACCTTCAGTGGAACTCTGGTGGAACTGCAACCAAATTTTATACAATGGGGCTAAATAGGGAGTGAACAGGCTTTCCGTAGACAGGCTTTAGTAGAATTCATCCTGCACCATGAGAATATTCTCCAAATTTTGTCATTTAAATACCACAGTGTAAAATGTGTTTGTGAGAAAAGCAGCATATTGGCAAGAACCAAGTGCTCTCTGTACCACAATAAATAGTCTCTGGCACCCAATACTGGTCCATTTTACCTTTTTCATTGTAATGTTTGCCAAGGTAGTCATGGCAGATTATATTTATATGCTAATTTGTGTGTCTTGTGTCTCAACAGAGACCCTGTGGTGTGTGGTTTTCAGATTGCACCTATTTATGTCTGAGGCAGAGCAGCCACAGTCAACTTATCAAGTTGTTGTGTTAAGTGTTACTTTAATCATTCTGCTTCAGTGAGAGCAGACCTGCAGCAAAACGCAAAACAGTGGAGATTAGGCACATATTTCTGGATGTCTAAAAGTGTTTGATATTTGCAAAATTGAAATTCTTTCATTTATTTTACGTTGTGACACAATTATTTATTATGCTACTTCTCATTACCAGTGTGTCAAATGAAGTTGACTGGTAGAACACATTTGGAGCTTCATCACATCACAATATGGTGTCTGGCTTGTCACATTGTATACATGGCAAACACATGGTATCTTGCCTGCTCTATTAATTTGCATTTGAAATACTTATTAAACTTATTAAAAGTGATATGTACCCTGTAGCCAGTCAACATTAGCCACAAATACAGCAACATGCAGTCCATGACTCTTCATTCAAAGAATATAATAGCTCACATTAGCAAAGAGGCAGCAACAACACATATTTAAGCAGTTTCATGCATGTATAATCTCTCAATGGATGTGACAATATCAAAAGCAAGAGTGAAGTCCATCAACAAAGACCACTTTAGCTCAGTGTGGTATAATAGGTATCCTAATTGGTGCAAGACTGAGTAACAAGAAAGGAAAAATGCCATTTGGTCTGAAAGCCAAAAGAAAGTCACTTCACACATTTAGAAATATATACTTATATCTTTTTTTTGAGCTGCTCAATTACTGCAAGATGAACTCAGGTGTCACACTGACTGTGCCAGTTATGACTGTTATACTTTTGGATGATTAAAGTTTCTTTTACAATCACGTTGCTACTAATTTCAGAACCTTGATGTAATTTTTCAAAACTCTAGACACAAAACTCAAAACGGTCATCACTTGCAACACAGGCTGTCCAATGTTCAAAACATTGCATTGTGCATTCATATCTTTAAAGACATCTTGCACTTGCACTCATTGGTTCAAAAAAACTAATTTATTTTGAAATACCACTGAAACTTGACATTAGATCACCCACACACAAGCTGCCCATAGTTTTACTGTGTCATCGTTTGTACAATCATTAAATATTGTAGTACAAAATAGGTGATACATGTTTCATTATGGTACTAGATGAAAATACATCCCTGTAAAAGCACTGCAGTAGAAGAGAGAATATTACAGACATAGTGGAATCACTGAACAAAATCTAAAATGTATTGATGAAAAACAATACAATACAATCACAACATAGGTTTATTTGAGTCAAAGCTACATAATTAGCAAGGAAATGGAAAAGAAAAGACAGTAATGTAAAACATCAAATGCAGTGTTCCTCAACTTGCTTGTACTGTAAAAAGCAAAACAAGGAAGTGTTTACTGTACTTCTACATCTTAATCAACTCTGTCATGTGGATTTGGCCACAGGTTCTCATCTGAATTACCTGCATGCATAGAAACAGTGTCTGATAAACAGTAGTACATTACACTAAAGAATGATGATGAAATGTTACATTCATAGATAAAGTAGTCTAATTGGTTCATGCTCTAATGAGGGACAATATATCTCGGTATGTTGAAATTTTAATGATCTAAACATGATATATAATGTTTCTGTCTCCTTACAACTATGCATTAAGAGTAATACAAAGGTTACATAGCATTTTGAGCAGTATCAATTGATAGTTAGATCACTGTAATGAAATAAATAGACAGTCATTTGAAATTTAATGTGTGAATTGCTTTTACATTAGACATACTAAATCTCCTGTTATCATTGGGCAAACACTCTGTTCAAAATGCAAAACTCATCTGGCAATTGTAGGCGCTTACACCTGAAAACACTTGCACAGAAAACAGAACACCAATCGTCTGAGCCTTAGCACTACAAATAGGCCTCAGGTAAGCCATTTTGAGAACTTTGCAAGCATGGAGGCAATGACAGTAAGAGACAAATAGAGAGAAAGGAGTCGGATGTGGAAGAGGACGAGTACAAAGACGAGGATCAGTGAGGAGACATCAGATGACATCGGGGCTACTCTGGTGGACCATGTGATAAATCATGGCCTGTCCATGCTGGGCAAAGAGTCCACCCTAACCTCAGTCGCTACACAGTAGCATTGATAATAAGAACATTCTGACTGGAGAACGAGTGTATCTTCAAGTTTCTACTCCTGACTGTACCTACTGTATGTGTCACATAATTCTGTATCATATTACAGTATTACTGTACTAACTGTACTATACAAAAATGTGTAGTGCTGTAAAGTATGTGTAAAGGAATGCCATTGGGATTTTACAGTACAGTTTTACAGTTTACAGTATGTGAAAAAGAACCTAACCAATGTGTCTGGTTTTGTTGCAAGACTTTCATTTTTAGAAAAGAGTGTTAAGTTTTGATTGCAGTGTTTCATTTTGGCATAGATGTGAGTTGTTAATCTCCAAGTATCATGTCTGATTGACTTGTGTGTAGAGTTTTGACATAGTGAGCCAAATTCTGCAAAAAGTGTGTAAGCAGTAGGCAAAAGTTATAAATGTAGAGCACTAGTAGTAGTGTTTACATCCCCACTGGTGAAGTGCAGGGCAAAAAGGGGCTGGATACAACTGAAAAGAATGAGATGCCCGCACTCTGCTAATTCTCCCATACGTTTTCTTGTGCTGCAACGATTCAACCCATATTCAACCTATTTCTCAGGCAAAATGTGTGTGTGTGTGTGTGTGTGTGTGTGTGTGTGTGTGATTGATAATGGTGGCAATCTGTGATCTACACAGCTTAGCTTGCCACTTTTTGAGTGGGAGCTAGTTAGCTTAGCAATGGGTCCTTCCAAATATTAAATGTTGTAAAGGGACAAACATCTTCAATCGACAATAAAACACTCAAGACATGTAAATCAAAAAAAGCATGTCTTGTTTGAATGTTCGTAGGCTATAACATGCTCCATTTAGGAGTGCACCACACAAGTTCACAACATGTCTCCTAGCAACAGCGGGTCAGTATCAGCCAACTGTGTCATGAGAAACGGCCACCAAGTGCCCTGACTGTTACAAATATGTCAAAAATTGTTTTGTTCATCATGCTATCATTATAGTTATATTTCCTTACACAGAAAGCGAGGACAATTCAAATTTCAAGTCAACTTTATGTAGCAAGAGCCAGGAGTCGATTAGCTTAGCTTAGCATAAGGACTGGACGCAAAAAAGGGCTTATTAACACCTCTAAAGCTTACTGATCCACACTTTGTATCATTCATTTGTTTACTATTTCTTCCAGTCTCTTTGCAGTCTCTCTGCTGTTCTCCAAGAAATAATTACAGCACGACTCCCCATTTAGTACATTTCAATTTGAGTATTGATTAACAAACAAGACACAATGTGTTAATAAGTGAGCAGCAGAGGTGTTTCTTGCATATTTATAGTATAAGCCTAATTGCATTGCAATTTACATGTACAATATTTGCTCCACTGAGAACAATCACAATACTGCGCCCACATTTTAAATTGTACCACACTGTGAGATTTATTGGCTTCATCTCTAATCTCTAATTTCTTTCAGAGTAAATTTGGTTTTGATGGGTTATTCCCATTGCATCTTGTTATAGTATGGTTAAATGAGTCGCAGCATCAGTGTTTTACACAGTGTATATTTGGTCTTTGCAAGGATCAAACCTGCAAGCCTCCAGTCACATCGCTAATCTCTAATCACCATGTGGCCCTGCCAGATGCTCCCCTCAGTATGTAAATGTTTACTAACTACAATATAAGATGCCTCCTAGATTATCTCGCATATGTCATGTTTTCACTTGACATCTGATCCTGTTCAGAGATCAAAACTACACATCATGGTGAGCTTGTTTTTCTAACAATGCATCTGCATGTGTGTGTTTGCATGTTATTGTATATCACATGTACAGTATACGTGTGTAACACCAGAAGACTCCCCTTGGTTTTATCGCCTAGAGAACTATGATAAACTGTATGGTTGCCATGACGACCACTCTTCACAGACGGGAAGCTCAGTGGCCTTCCTTTGGGATAAATACAGAGCCTATTAGAACTGCACATAAGGAATAAGTGTGTTCTTGGCTGCTCTTTCACAGTGCAATTTCTCTTCCTCAATTATCAAAGATCTCCTCGCAGAGTTGCAGTGTTTCAGAGAAGAAAGGAATTGAGTTGCCTACTTTAGTAGTTGAGCAGTATAGGAAACAGAAATATATGAAACAAAAATATATGAAACAAAAACCTTTATTATGCAAAAGTCTTGTTGGCAGCTCTATCAGTACAACAGATGCTTTAAATGCAAAATATAAATATTGGGATGTAAGGAATGTTTCCATAAGATTTGAAGAGTGCATCCATATGCTGTGCACCATGAAGTATGATTTAAAATGTACATTATTCTTTGACAAGACACTTGTTTTGTTGTGTGTATCTTCATTTCTGGGTCAAATGGGAGGAACAGGAGAATAGCACTGATCTGTACAGGAAGACATCGCATTTTTATAAGAAGTAAATAGAAACGAAGGCTCCACAAGTAAAAGCTCCTTACGTCGCCGGACAGATCAACAGTGCCCCCTCCTGGTGGTCTGGCTGTGTAATTTGTGTTATCGCCTCAGTTAAAAACTGCTGGGAACATTAAATGACATCAAGTTACATTGTGTGCATCTGTAAAAGTAGTGATTATGTCTGATCAGTTAAAAGAACAAAAACAGACAATGCTGATGCCAACAAGAGAAATGGATATTTAAAGCTTTAAAGTGTTTTGCCTGCTGTGCTATCAGACAGAATTACTGTGTTGGAGGATCAAAAGATTATGTATTGCTTACCAAGTTAATGTTTATCCAATCAGCCCTTATTGTGAAGAAAATTGCTTCTGTTACTCCCATGAATACTTGTTGCAGCAGCATCCCACACATTTGGGACACTTTTAAACTCAGGCACGTTTCCAATGTGCCATAAACATTTAGAGGCACAGGGGCAGCCATTCAGTCCACTTTAAGGAGAAAGAAAAACAATAAAAAACAATAAATATCAAAATATGTTATCTTATGTATGGAAGATGTGTGTAAACATTCTATACACACATCTTCCATACATGTTGATTAGAATTTCTTAATTTGTATTATATAAAATAATAATAATAATAAGGGAAAAAAGATATTAAAAAAATGATATGCCTTAGGGATGCTACAGTCATTTGAGCAGCTTGTATTTTACTTGGGTTTTCTAAGGAAGTGAAAAGACAAGAATATCAAACTATTGACCGACCAGGTACAACAATCAACCAATCTTTATGCATGTTTTAAAAATGTTGATGAAATGAAAGTGCATTTAGCTAAATGGAGCCCTTTTTATTAGCTGGCTTATTTTTGTCATTATGCAATCAAACCTGCAATAGCTAACTGAATTTGGAGGCAAAACTGACATATTATCTTTTCAGTCAAGGTGAACTTGATAACAAACATTTGCCTATTTCACTTTTAGCCGACACAGTATTTAGAATTTAGCTGTCCAATCTTATCACGACCTTAACCTTCTAAACAAAACTCAAGTCTTTGGGCATCATCATTCCCACAAAACTGTTGGACCTAGTTTCTGTTGTGATCTACTCAAAACAATAGATCTTTCATCAATGTAAGCACCTTCTGTTACCTTTCAGAGGCTGAATGGTTACTATAGAAATAACAGTTCTCCTCAAACTCAACTATTTCTTCTCTGCAGTCCAAGCCATACAGTATACCCCCTTTATCTTATTAAGTTCTCCAGCCTCTATAATAACTGAAGAAATGACTACAGAAAACCCAAAATGAGATTCACAGCTGGCAGAAAAACAGATCTTGCAGAATTCTGGAAGCGTCAACATTTATAATTGCTTATTGAATAATCAAGGTTAGTGTATTATTTGAATTACAGTTATATTCCAATGTCAATACATAAACCTTATCCACTAATCTATCCACTTTCTATACTGCTTGTCCTGTTTAGGGTCCCATGAGGCTGAATTATATCTGTCCAGCATGCAATTAGAAACATCCTAGCTTCAAAAACTCTGCAACTCTGACAGCTTGGTAGACCGGGTAAACCCCGGTCTGGTGATAGCCAGACTTACAGCGTGGGGCAAATCACACAATATCAAAAATTTCACACAGGCACTAAGGAACAGCTTTTACAAAAAAATAAACAACTTAGCTGGAACAAAACTTTACAGTCTAATTTCTTGGTATCTAAATAAATAAAAATAGTTATTAAGTAAAAAACATGAATAAGCTTTTGAGTGACATGACATGCTTTTTAAAAAACATTCATTATACTGTAAATGCTCACTGCTGACTGAAGTAAGATCTTGAATTGAGCATTATGAATGTATATTTTCCTAAGTGTGGAATTCTGTTTATGTAGCATTCAGTCTTGTGATATACCCTCTATTAGCATACAGCTCCGGAAATAATCAGTGTCTGCACTGGCTCAATAAAACAATTGTGTGTTTGAGACAGCAGATCTTATAGCCTCTGGCATGACAATTTCACTTTAGCCATCTGACCTTAGTTGGCAGCTCTGTTTATACAAAGGCCCCAAAGAGGCTGCAATCACTGCTGCTTTTCAAAAATAATAGCAGCAACACAGCATGGTAATCACATATTACAATCTTAATATTGACACAACAGTCTAAAGTGTGTCATAATCCTGAACATGGACATACTCTTAAAATGACAGTAATGTTTGAAATGAGAGGCCGGGCTATGCTAAGCTCAACATGACTTTTTTGGCATCAACCTCATTTAAGAGAGTGATGGTAAAATGATGTAAGCCTAGTGGAAGTTGTACAGCAGGCGTGGTGTCAGATTTTGAGCCCTCTGGAGGTGTCATGAAGTGTCGGTAACTAGGTGTGCCCACTTGGTAACGTCAGTGATGTAACCCGTCTCGCCCACTCACATTTCACCCTGCATACAAGCCTCATATCAGTGTACCTAAAATTAGAAGGGGAGGCAGTTTATGTCAGTTCATGTGTGCTGGTGAAAAAGCAATCCAGTTTATGGCTTGTCTGAATTACCCGATTGATCATTTGCTGATGCTCTTCTTCACCTGACACCAAACCAGCTACGCTTGCTAATGAGAAATCGGTATCAGCTCAGAGATGAGTATGTCCATGCAACTGTAAGTGCAACTCTCCTGAACCTAAACCATGATCATCTGTTAATTACTTTGAAACAAACAGCATTAAGATGAAGTGGTTATCAGCATGCTGCCACCATAGCAAATAGTAGTCATTCACTATTATCTTTTTCTCATATTAGAATAAAATGTATCATCTCATTGCAAGCCTCAGAGATGCGGGAGCCCTTTAACCGTGCCAAGACATTTGTTTATTTGTCCTCAAAATGTCCACACCCACTGCATCACACTGTGAGCTGAACAAATACTAGCACTCAGCCAGGCATATTTTAATGTCTGCTAATCACTGTCCTCTAGTGCTCACACTTTTACACACACACACGCACACACGCACACACACACACACACATACACACACACACACACACACACACACACATGCATACCACAGGATTATGTTCCAATGTTGTCAATGCAAGAAAATGTCATTAGGCTAAAGTTAATTGTTCCAAATGTGCACCGTCTATTCAAAAACTGCCTCAAATCATTTTCAAGTGTCACTTGTTGAACTATTGGTTTTATGACTAAACTCTTCAGCTGCATTGACTTTTTGTCCCTCCAACACGGAGTAATAGCTGCAATTGGACAAAATGTCTGTAGCCATGGTTTTATTATCAGCTACCTTCACATGGCTTTTAGCAGGGCTGGTATGGTCTGCCTAATGAGGCAAGTCACAGTCACATAGTGAGCAGCAATAAAAAGGGTGGGATGGCCTATCCCTCCTCCTCCATATTACCCGATCAATCATATACTAATGCTTTCTAACCAGCTGATTTCACCTGTCAACGCAAGGTCAGGGTGTCCCAGTCATCTCAGAGGTGATGTGAATCTTGACATAGGCACAAACGATTCACAATCAGCGTGTCAACCAGCACTTGAAAGCCCACAGGATATTAGAGATGTAAATGAAACATAATGGTGCTATTAGAATTGTGCTCATCCAATTCAGGCTTTGATGGCGATGTCTTTTCTTGGCAATTCAACATCATATGACTAAATCTGCATAGGCAAGAGAAGCAGAGCAAGGAGTAGTTAGGACAACCAGTCTTTGGTTAAGATGCAATCATTATGTTTGGCTCGTGATACATCCCATTTGTTACGACTCAAAGTCAAGATCTGGGCCGAGTCCAGTTCAGGAGTACCAATTACAGATCTTTCTTCCATTTACAAAGTCTACTTTCAGATCTCTGAATATTAAATAATGTAGGGCAACTGTTCAATGAGCATCTGACATGTTTGGGCAAAGGGCACAGAGTGCTTTATTTGGCATGACTTTAAGGGCATGCATGGTGACATTGTGTACTGAAATCTGCAAACAGTCCTGTTGGTTGAGTTGACCAAACAAACAGAGCAGGTCATACAGACCTTGGACACATTGGTCTCTTTCAATAGAAACTTTCCAAAAAGGACATTTATGATCCAGTTTGATGAATCCAAAACTAAACATTCAGTATTTTGACAATCAAATGGGATATTTAGAGAATAACAGGACCTGTACCAAAGACTGTTTGTTTGCCAGATTGGCTGCTAGAGTAGACCAACCTGCCAATTCCATCTCTTCCACATTGTAAGGAAAATTAGAATTGGCATATTTTTTAAGCAAAAGCAAAGACCAGTGCGAAGTTACAATCAGACAAAGTTGACACTCTTAATTTAAAACTAGAGATTTTATTACGTGATCTGGATTTCTTCTTTTTTCAACATTGTGGGATGAGCTCAGATTAAATCTCAGTTAGTGTAATAATATAAATCAATCATGTATAGTCTAAATGATATGTCATGAAACGGTCTTCTATAACTACAGTCAAGCTGCAGACACTGAACTTGGTGGAGACTCATTAAATGTTCTGCATTGTAGTCATGGGACGCACAGATTCAACATGTTTGGATTAACAAAGGATTTATATTAACAGGTTTTGAGCAAAAACACAGATTGCTGAAACAAGTTTTGATGAATGCATGCATTATGATGATACAATATTTTGGAACAAAAGCATGACTTTACACAATATTTCATCAAAAGACGGTGATCAAATATTAACACACTTTATAATGAATAATTCAGGACCTTTACAGGTTATTTTCAAAAGGGTGACATCTGATGGATTACTGATGCAACTTTTATGATCCTCACTTTCATCACAGTGGTGAGATTTTGGTTGCAGCGTTATCACTGTGAAAAGACACATCTGGATCCCATCTGGGCTTTGTTGTCTTTCAGCACAAAACATATTTTAAAAAGCAAGCAGAAATGGGACATCTCTTTGCTTGTTTTTGTTCAACTGTTTTGCATAGAAATCAGTCAACACAATCCACTGCCACACACACACACACACACACACACACACACACACACACACACACACACACACACACACACACACACACACACACACACTAGATTAGACAATTTTCAAAAAGACACAGAGAATTATTATAAAAATCCAATTAAGCTTAATCAAACAGGTTTTATGCAGCTTACATGTTTTTATACGCGTCCAAAGCTGCCGATTGTTGTGTTTCTGTGGTGTTGAAACTCCTGAAAACTGCCAGTCAGCAGTGAAACTGGAAAAGCCTGGCGGTAGACTGTAAGCTAATGACAAGACAGAATAAATGATACATTCATGTAAATACAAGTTTTGCATAAAAATCTAGGTAGTAAATGTTTCCTCCAATACCTCTGGGAATTTAATCTTCACATCGACACTGTCTGCTGAGGCGGCAACAACTGTTGCAGAAATCTCCTGCTTGGCATTACTCTCATGTGTCTTGTAGAAGCCAAGAAAAAAAGCCACGCCTGGAATGTAGCTTTCAATTCTGCAAACGGTAAAAAGAAATATATATACATATATATAGCTTCTTTAACACATGCCAGTATGTCTCATAATTGTGAACACAGAAAATATTCCCACCACGCTCTATAAAGCAAAGTAAGTGATTTGGAGTTATCCTTCTCCTTCTTCTTCAGCTCACGCTCCTCTTCCTCCTCACATTATATTCTTACAAATGTCACCTTTGTTCTACTGAGGCTCACCTTGTGCCCAACTCTACGATGGTCCCTGGTATCTTGGTCCAGTGTACTGTGACTTTGAGTGTTGGCTTGGAGCCAGGCTGATGGGCAGTTGCAGATTCCGCTGACATTTCATAGGACTGACATTCAGCTCCCCATCCAATGTGGGCCTAGGCCAAACACAAGAGATCAATCCTGAAAGGAGTCTCTAAAAGCAAAAGACTTGGCTTTGGCCTCACTATGCAATATAATAACATACCTAACCATAATAGAATAGAATAATTGTTTGTGATGGTGGCAGGATGTAGCAGGATATAATATAGTGGGTAAATGTTTGTAAAGGTACCATGACATGGTGCTTTTTGGATGCTTTTATATAGACCTTAGTGGTTCCCTAATACTGTATCTGAAGTCTCTTTCCTGAAATTCAGCCTTTAGAGCCAACCCTACAATGAGCTTTCCTTAGGACATGCCATTTCTGTGTCTGTAGCTATTGAGGATGGGGGTGTGGCATTGACTAACATGGGTGGGCTAAATTCTCAGGGCATGCAAAGCAGAGAAAGGGGACGTAACCAGTAACGTTCCAGATCGGCCCATCTGAGCTTTCATTTTCTCAAAGGCAGAGCAGGATACCCAGGGCTCGGTTTACACCTATCACCATTTCTAGCCACTGGGGGACCATAGACAGGCTAGGGGAACGCATATTAATGTTAATATAAAGAAGATAAAGTGAAATTTCCATACCATGGGACCTTTAAAGGATAAGGCTAGCAATCATTTATGATTTCTGGTTTAGTCTTCTTAGGGAATTTGCTGGTAATAGCATAAGCTAACAACAATATTATTTTTGACATTTCTGGCATTTTATTCACTTAGGTAAAAATAAAAATTAGTATTGTGTGTTTTATATCTACCTTTGCCTCAACATGGGCCTTCACATTGGTGTCAACGCACATCTTCCAATTGGTGTCTTCCCCAACCTGGGACACAATCATCTGGGCATTCTGAATATTTGCCTCGGTTGTGTGGAAGAAGGCTGCATCGTAACCCTCTGGCTTCTGGTTGCCACTCATGGCCAAGGCTTTGATATTCAACATAGCTTCAGGTGTTGAGTTCCAGCTCTATTGAATGAGATAGAAGGCAATCCATTAGGCTGTTATAGGTTTGTTTGGGATCATGAATCATTAGCACAGCTGAAACATTTTACATGATTACTTTGCACAGAACCAACATCCTATTGTTTTGCAGTGAAACACATTTTGGGTCACTCTCTGTGGAGTATGTTTAGCATACTTCAAAAAGGTCGCTATGATGGCTGTGATGAGATCCTCTGACGCTTGAGGCTGAATCAGAGGACAGACGTACTCCCTGGGTGGCTTCCTGTAAACACAATTAAGCACCAGGAGAATTTGAATCAATAAAACACCAGAGCAGGTGCAGAGATAATAACATTACAAGGGTAGCCAAATACCTTGGAAAGCCTCCTCTGAGTCTTAAGCAGTTGCAGTGTGCTGACTGGATGTTTGCTTGGGCCAGCATTAACCTCAAAGTGGATTTTGTCAACAGCTTTAATTGCCTGAACTAATTAAAGTGCACAGGCTATGTTAGCAAAGAGTTAAAAAATAAATGTATACATGCAGGAACAATAACATGAACACCAGTAAAATCTAATGAAATCCAATCTCTGCTTTGCCATCATAAAATTACTTTACTTTGATAATTGCGCAAAACCAAATATAATGAATAAAGAAACAACAACAACACCCTCTAAAATTTTGTTCTTTTTTATCTCCAGTGGTTAAACTTGGGTTTGGCTACAGGTGCAACAGAGCACACTTCTAAATAATGTAAGTTTAGCAGTGTGACTCGAGTTGTGTGCCCTAACTGCTAAATATTTGTCGCACTGTTGAGGCTGCATGTAAGTTTGTGATTCTGTTTTGGATTGCCCAGTACTGTAAGGTGTAATGTGTTGGTACTGTACCTGGGACTACTTTCAATGCCATGTTGGTATATCCCAGGAAATAGTACAGGGGGTATTCCTCATGATAATACTCTCTCCTTAACTCAGACTCCACACACAAACCAGCTCCATAAATCTTACTCTCAGCACACATCTTGGATCTCGGATGCCAGATGTTTGGTGTCAGTATCTGTTGGATTGGATGAAAATCATAATTATCTACTTTGAATTCTTTAAATAAAATATCAAATAAAAATAAAAAAAGGAAGGTGACATATCATGAAAAACTCACTTTTTCAAAACTTGTACACATACATTTGAGTATCTAGAATGCCTATCATCCTTCGGTGCTAAAAAATTAAGTCAACGCGCAAGAGCAAAAAACTGCAGTTTATTGAGTGGCCACTTAGGCTGGCTCCCAACCCCCCTCCTGTGTCAAAATTTCAACAAGTCCTTCAAACCTATTCAACAGTATCCTTTGTTTATTCCTTCCATCTAATGTGAACCACAGGAGCGTTTCATAAATTAGCACCCATAGAAGTGGCTGGAAAAACCAACCCACAGGCGGGACCTAAATGCTCTTTGTCCTTATGGTCATAGACATAATAAAGAGTAGACGCCGCATCGACCGCTACTGCCTATTGGCGCTGACGAGATTTGGGGCCGCCATCTTGGACCGGTCACCCGTCCACTCAGTGTAATGTGTTTGGCAGGTGCAATGAGCTGTCAGCGCGTTTAATTAATCAATCTCACTGAATACCCAACTTATTTTCATGTTTTTTTTGCTACAAAGGTCATACATGTAGCTATGATACAGGACACATGATTAGGCATATTTTAATATTCATAGTGTGCTTAACAGTAATAGAATATTCTGATATGATATACATTCACCAGACGTCCGAGATCAAAACTGGAAACATAATCCCCGAAAAGGGAGAGCAACGGGGATATTTCCAGTTTGACTATAAATCTGATTGAAAAACCTAATGTTGTGTCTTTAAAAAAAAAGAACAAGGACAGAGGTAGTTTTTCTTCTGTATTTAGTTACGGGACAAAAACGTCTATATAATATAATATATAATTATTTCTCTATAATAGGTATAAATACCTATTATAGAAAAATAATTTGCACACACATTATAAATATGATAGGGAAGAAGAAACAGATAGTGACCATAAAGTCAGATATTTAAGTACAAGAAACAATATGATTATATTATTAGAGTCTACTTGAAGCTTTTTATATTTGTCTCTCTCTCTGTCACACACACACACACACACACACACGCAAGCTCACACACACACACACACACACAGTACTACCACGTTGTTCTGCAATTGCCTCCCAGACCTTGACATTTAGCAGCCCCACTCCCAACACACACACACACACACACACACACACACACACACACACACTAGGGTTGCACAACATTGACAAAATGTGATATTGCAACATCGATATGAATTCGATATTTTTAAACATATATAAAATTACAAAATAGATTCATAACATATTAAACAAGTTTTCTTACAACACAAGGTTTATTTTAACTGAAAGTTATATTGGACTGGTCCAACATGAATAACTAAGGACCATGTCTACAGAACAGGACGGGTTCTACTGGTTGGACAGTATAAAATATATAAATAAAGTTATAATATAAATAACTAAGGACCATGTCTACAGAACAGGACGGGTTCTACTGGTTGGACAGTATAAAATACATAAATAAAGTTATAATATAAATAACTAAGGACCATGTCTACAGAACAGGACGGGTTCTACTGGTTGGACAGTATAAAATACATAAATAAAGTTATAATATAAATAACTAAAGACCATGTCTACAGAACAGGACGGGTTCTACTGGTGGACAGTATAAAATACATAAATAAAGTTATAATATAAATAACTAAAGACCATGTCTACAGAACAGGACGGGTTCTACTGGTTGGACAGTATAAAATACATAAATAAAGTTATAATATAAATAACTTTCGATATATTTGATAAATGACCAGCTGTCTCAGCTCTTATTACATAAGTATTTGGACAGATACACCTCTTTTATGTTGTGTTGACTCTGTACTCAAGCACATTGCTATTGAAAAGGCTATATAATTATATATATCTCTATCTATCTATCTATCTTATAAGAGTAACGTGCAAGTCTTATCAAACAAATCCCAACTAAACCAGAGACAATCCCAATGTAATAACAACACAAGCATACATTAGTGCTGCTTTTGGAACTTAACTTATGTAGCAATTTTCAAAACACAGATAGGCCTACAAAATGCTTCACAGAACCCAGAGTGAAAGAGATAAGATAAAAAAAATCCGCCGATCTGAGCAGGAATATGCTGCACAGTGCTCTGGCATCTTGTATCTTCTGCTGCCAAGTAACGAATATGACCGGTCCAAGATGGCGGCTGGATTTCTCGCGCTCAGCAGCCAATGCGGCGTCTACTCTTTATTATGTCTATGCTTATGGTAGGATGGAGGTGGGCGGTAGTAGGATGTGATTGGCCAGTGTTTAGATGAGAGACAAACTGGTGGGCCAAACCGGTGGGCAAATCATGTGATTTTTTTCCTTCTCTGTGGGCCTGTCAGTCTAAGACCGATAATGTGAATGGCCAGTGTTTATATCAAACACACACAAGTTGGCCAATCATATGATGATCATATTCTCTCTATGGGCCGATCAAAATCACATTGATCCTCACACCTATCAAAAACCGGTGTGAAGCAAATTCGGCCCACAAATCTTCCGGTGGCCAATCCATGCCTGCCAACGACTTGAGAACTATCTTTGCATAAGTGTGCCAATTTTTTCTCACAAGCAAAATAGAGCAGAATGGGCTTCACGGGAGGGGGGCTTAAAGAGACAGACGCAAAAATTGAGCGTTTTAGACAGAGGGTGAATACAGGTAAATTCAGACAGACAGTATGAGAAAAGCAATGTTTTTTGAATTAATCAGTTTAACTCCAACAGTAATCTTAAGTGTTAACTGTACCTGATCTGACTCTGGCACCACAGCTGTTGGCCCCTTGTTGACAACTTCATCATTGGAGTCAATAGTGGTGAGCATAATTGGAGTCCTTTTAGTCAAAGCTGGCTCTTCAAGGTTCCTGGAGACTGCGTACACATTGGAGCTGTTGGTTGGAAAGGAACATAAGATCTCTTAGACTTATAACATTGGCTGTGTTGTGGATAGATTTTATAAAGCTTGAAGCACAACTGTATTGCATAACCATTATAAATAATGGGTAGGTTTGATTTTGATTCTTAGTCAAGATTTGATTCAGTTGAATTTTGATTTGGTGTTGCTTTTCGTGTCAATACATAAGTCAGGGGCATTATTTTAAGGCTCTTACTCCAGCACAGTGCATGACAAAGCATTCAGTTTTTAGTCCGCTGAGTTTCAACAGCCCGCTGTTTTGTTAACATAGCGTTGAGAAACCATGATATTACTATATGGGTCTACAAGAAGATTTTTTTTAATTTTTTCAATTAATTCAGAATTGTGATACTTATATCAAACTATCATTTCTCACACCCTGAAACATACCTGACTGAAAAAAGTTCAAACTCTTTTTTGCATGGAGGGAAGTCGAGTTCAAACTTCTTTTCTCCAACATTGATCTTGGCAGTAAAATTCCAAGGGATAGAAATAGGTGTTTTGCTCTTAAAAACTCGGAACCACACTGGAAAAGCTCTGTGTTGATCCCATAGAAAACCCAAAAATCCTTTGTGTAACTAAAAAAGAAGAGGTTATTTCAGATGTAACTCCACAGAATTAATACAAATAGTGCACTTACAGTGTAAGGCAATTTGGTTTGCTTACTAAAGTAAGTTGCACATGATGAACATGATGGTATACTGTATGTTAATTAAATTAAATGAAGATTAGATATTTACCCAATAAAACCATCAGTCTGCAGTGAAATGTCAGAAGTCAGCAGTTGTCCAAGACGATCAGTCAGTGTTGGATTTACTGCAGCCTTGGCTACATAAGAAAAAAAATGACTTTAATATTGGTTTATTGAATAAAATAAGTTGTTTAAGTCATTAATCAATAGTAATTTGAAAAGAAAATGTTTAAATGCTGTAGAATTTGACTGCTCACCATTTACAGTGATCCCATTGATGGTTTGATAATATTTGCTTATCTCCAGTGGGAGACCTAGGGTAGTTAGCTTGGAAGTAGCGAACCTCAAAGATTAAGTATGGCTTTGTCCAATGCCATGACACTCCCTTCTGTAAATTCCCAATCGCAGCCCACAGAGGGTTTTCTTTCCCTGTAGAACTGAAAGCCTGCAAGAGGGATCACAGGAGTGCAGCATGTAACTGACGTTGTACACTGCATGTCATATTTACATGCAGTGTACAACATCAGTTTACGCATTTTACACATGCTGTTCTTCATGTTGACTAAACCCACTTAGACATGAAAATATTGTTCTCTCACCCTGAATATGTTCCGAATGGTGTCTTTGGTAATATCAGCAAAGAACCACTCTTGTCCAAAGGCCCGTGTATAGGCAGAGAGGACAGGCTTATCATTAGGCAGAACTTCCCAGTTTTTAAGCTGAAAATGACATAGTACAATAGTCACCCAAACATATGAAGCTGACACATCATAGTTGTGATGCTGCCTTAAAGTCTCAGTTATATATTCACCACATTGAGCACAGCCTGAAAGTCACTGACGCTAAGATCTCCTTTAAAACTAGGGATGCTAGTGCCAAGCAGCTCCTTAAGCCCCTCAGCATGGATACCCAACTGCAGCATAAAAAGAAAATGATTACTAATTACAATTGGGGGACATATTTATCTTTAGTGAAAGTTTCTATATAGCACTGTACCTCCAATAGCTGCAGAATGCTACCAATGAAATAAAATTTTCCTTTCATCATGATTTCAGTGGGAAAGATGTTTGTTGCATTTCGTAGCATGAAGACTTCTGCTGCTGTACCAATTAGGAAATCATCTGTATTGGAGAAAAAAAGCAAATTGTCATGTCAACAGCTTCAGATAAATCCAAGAATCTGTATTAGAGCATACCATTAAACCAGTCCATGCGCGTTGCTTTGCTGTAATGATAGCTGAGACGGCCAAATTTAGGGGCCAGGATTTTCATGGCTACGTTGCAAGCAGTTGAGCTATCACCAAGAACACAAAAAAAGTAAGTTAATGCTGGAGAACATCTGAGATTATATAACTTGAACAATAACACCCAACTGGTTATAAATGCATTGCTTTGCTCACAGGAAGTGGTTGTTTGGAGTAGTGGATCTGGCGACACTTTTAAAGTAGGAGTATGCAAAGCTAACAACATGGAGGTCTTTTTCTTCCTGTAGATGTACAGTCACTGTGGAAACCAGAGCCATTGATGGCTGAGTGTCAAACAGTATCATGAAGGCCATCATGCGAATCTCTGTGGGAAGGTTCTTCTGCAGGAACAGACTCATGGTGATGTCTTGGACCTGAAAACAAAAGTATTATAATGACTGGGAGTTCAGAAAGATTGCCAAATTCCAAACTAACAATGAACTTTGAAAAGGCAGATTACTTTAAATGTAGATGTAAATATGGAGACGATTATCTACTTCCAAAATGTAAAGACAACATAACAGCAACACTTTGCCATTTTTGTATGATTGTTAAAAAATTATTCTCACCTATGACAATGACAAAAATTAAATATGCTTTCCAGAATTAGAATAGTTCACTCTTTAATGTAAATGCATTGTTAATCTGAATTTGCACAGTGCAATTCCAATCAGCATAACATGATTTACTGTATATAAAAACCTAGCATGTAGCTGTGATAAATGAGCATCTAAAAGGTATTCTTGTTATATATAGTTACACTGTGAGGGTCTCTGGCAGCTATAAGTCTCATAGACTGCACAGCGGCACTAAGCACACGAGGTGGCAGATTCACAGGGCTGGCAGCAACTCCGGGGAGGAAGCGCATGATGGTTTTAATGCTGCCTGGATGACCTGCATTTCCCAGAGCTTTCAGTGCGATGACCATGTCTGCCGTGGAGCCATTCCTCTGACTTTCCACAGCCATGTCCAGTAGTGGCTGGTACAGATGTTGAACAAATATGCAGTCAGTTGTTTCAAATACTTATCTGTACTACTTATATAGTATATTTTTACATGCAGTTAATTTTTTGATGTCACTATGCAGGAAAGTGATGTATTCCTCTGGTTAATTACCTGAACAACAGCTACAGGACAAGGTGTATGATAGGTGCAGTGCTTGTACACTAGAGAGCCATACGAAAGCACCACAGCGTGCCAAAGATAGATATTGGATTTACAAAAGGGAATGTTTAAAAACATCTGTGAAAAATACACAAAACACATTTGGACATTTTGACATGATCAGGTATTATTGCATGTATATCATTCTTCAATATGCAAACAGTTTCTATGTCTTTAATATCAACTTACTTTAGCCATCTCAACCAGATCAGGAATAGGCTGGAGATGGTTCATCACCAGCAAAATGGCTTGCAGAGCTTCATTAGCAGTCACATCACCAGCCTGGAACCTCATTTTGAAGAACTTCAGGATTCTGGCATCGTTTACCTCAACAATCATGTCCAAAAACCAACGTCTAATGATAAGTTAAAGGGGAGAAAATGGATAAATCAGATAATACTTAAAGGTCCAACATGTAATCTATTTGCTGTAATAAATCAAAAATTACCCCAATATGCCATCAGCTATTAAGTAAACATGCTAAATTGAAATACTATCTGCCAGTATTTTTTCCTTTTAAAATGTCCGCTTGGCCTGTGTGTTGTTATCAACTACACAGTTTGACAGCCTGGGTTGCCAGATTTACCTGTAAAAACGTAAAACCCAGCAAAGCTACAGCTGTAACGTTAGTACAGCCATGAAAGCAGCAAACAAACGAACAGGATCAACAGAGATACAATAGATTCTATCCGACCTGAAAAAACAGCATGTTTTTAACAATTGCATGACCAGAGACGTAACAAAACCCAGATAAATATTGAAGATGTATTTAAAAGATGGAGACAGCTTAGAGCCCATAAGGATGCAGAGTTGGCTAATTTCATCCTGAACAGGTAAGCATTAGCTTCAGGCCAATTGAGACACCACCAGTAAAGTGATCCCAACAGGTACTGGTTAACACCAGCATGCTAACCCTGCTAAACCTGCTAACTGCTAACGTTACCGTGTAGCCTGTTCAGCGACCATAGCCGACAACGGTGAGATATTTTAACCCAATAGAGAGAGGGACTGTAAATTGGGAAGAGAGGACTGTGAGTTTAGCAATTGATGTCGGAATTCTAAGCCAATAAAGTGTGTTCAGTTGGGTGGAAGGACCCCAAGGTAGTGATATTATTTAGCTTGGTTGACACCAGACACTTCTCAGTGTTAACAGAGAATGGGTCTGGGAAACTTCATTCACAGCCTGTTTCCAAAGGGGTATCACCAATGGACACCGTTTAAATGCCTCTGGGTGCAATTGGATAGTCCCTCGACCAATCAGACCAACGAACCGGGTGACCTGACAGCATCAATGAGTTCTTGCCGTTCTCTTAATACATCCATGGCTGCTGAGCTTTGGTGGCTGCTTCTTTAACTATTTATTGGTGGCTGTCATGTTGAATGTAAACAAAAAGCTGCTTGTCATTGCTGCGCTATCGTCATTGTGTAAAGCCCGCCTCAGTGGTTGTGATTTCTGCCTTCATTTGGAAAAATTGGAAGTGGGCTTGAATGGGCTCTTGGCCTGTCTGACTTGCTAGGCTAGGTATTTTTAGCAGTTCCTACTGTAATTCTAAGCCTAAACAGTGTGTCTGTCAGTTGAGTACAGAGCTCCGCCTGAGCACGGGCTTTTATAACTGTCAATATAGCCAGCATCTAACGTTAGCTACTCTGCTGTGCTGTGAAGTAATGTCTGGCTATGTGAGACAAGCAACATTGTTGGATGCTGCGGTCTCAGACAACCAATGTGAACTTTGAGTCTGGGGAGGAGGGGCGGGGAAGACAGTATATTTTGATTTTGTATTGCAGTAACTATTTTAAACACTAGCTTTCTGAATCACATGTTGCACCTTTAAGACAAGACTTATCTTCAAATACATTAATAAAGAATAATGAAAAGATAAAAGTGTGGAGGACAAGTTCAGATGTTGCATTTAATTGCACTTGTACAGGATAAAATATAAGGTTTCGGTTACTGCCTTGATCTTAATGAGTGAGCCTCAACTTGATAATAAATCATTCATCGAAGCTAATGTGCTAAATCCCTCCTGAACTAAGTGGGAGGATGCTCTTTAATTAGCTATTCAGTTGAGTGGATCAGTATCAGATTTGAGAGATGGCCTTGAACTATTTTGTTCACCATCCTATAATACTATAATGAAATGCTTGGTTAAAGGTTATCTATAAAGGATTATTACCTTCAAACCTTGCTGCAGTGTTGTTACTGGGTCCAGGTTCAGGCTTAGTAAATGATCGTATATTCAAAGTGACATTGACACACCCCTGCACCCAACCTCCTCATCATGACATGTACTGCATGATCTTCACAATACTTCCTAAACTGAAGATTTGAATTGGCGTGTCTGCTAAGATGCTTTTTGAAAATATATATTTTTTAAATCTAGAAATTGGCCTTTTCATTTGGGATGCAACAATTCAATACCAATATCAGAGATTCAGATATTGGGCCAATACAGATTAAAATAGCTAAATTGGGTATCAGAAACAATTCAACTCAATTCTATGGTTATATAATACACATGCATTATATACTGGAATTTGAATTTCTGTTTGAGTTTTGACCATTTGTTGCTGCATTTAAATGGTTCACACTCAAATTGTAACTCCTCCGGTATTTTTGAAGATTTATTTATCAAGTTGCTGGTGCACAATTCATGTTCAAAACAAATAACAATTCAATGAATTTATATATATGTATTTATTTGTTGTTACATGTTGTTTTGCAAAGTTAGTAAAGTAATGTTTTAGTCAAGCCTGATGTTGCCTTTCACATAAAAGAATGATTTTAGTCACTTCCATACAGCTTATTAATTAAACAATGGTATTGGTACCAATACCTACAGTTTTCATGTTTTGAATTTCCATTTTTCATCTGAAATGTATATTATATTCTTAATATTTAGAGCTTATAAATACCTTATTGAACCCCTGGTTTCTTTTTTGATTGTTCATTATTGACCAACCAGTAACCAAGTACTCACCTTTGCTCATCATTTGCTGCAAATTGCTTCCACATAACTTCTAATTCTTCATAGGGAATTGCTCGCAGGAGTTGATACAGCTTTATCGTGTCCTCTGTTGTTGCACTGTCAATGTTGTAACGATTAACCTCTGCCAGATGCTTGATCAACTCAATAGCCTTTAAAGAGGATCAGAGAAAGTGATTACTTAATCTGTATATGCAACTTTTGAATTTTTTTTACAATTTCTTTAACACTAGGTCACTTTATTTGACATAATAACGTATTTCAGTTCATTTTAGAAAAGGAAAAACAATAAATAGGAATGTAATTGATCTCATTTAATAGTTTCCTGCTAATTTTTATATTTATTTAGATTTAACGTTGTGTATCTTTTACAGTGCTTTGTGATGCTTTCTGCAAAGATTTTACAAACCTATGCATTTTATGGAGCAGCAGCATATAACTGTTACCTTTGGTACTGGGTTGTCCATTCTCTGCATCACAATCGGTACATTAGCATCTGCATTGACAAAATGGTAAACAAGGTTGCCTTTGCTTTCCATTGGCCCAGACACGACTGCTCTCTGTGTGTCACTCACTCCGAGCAGCACCATTTCCTTCCTGCAGGAGAGGTTATTTAAAGCAAGCAATTTGTATTGCAGACAAGCATTGTGGATGAAGCGGGCGTAATGTCTTACATCGCTAGCATCTGGAAACTGCCGCCCTTCACGTTGAAGGGACTGAAGTGCTGTTGCTCCAGGCCATGAGCCTTCGTAATGAGACCTCCCTCTGCTGTTGGCTTGACTGTGTAAATATATCTCACTGTTGAAATGACAGATTCACCTCTCTAGATTGGAGGACACACAAGCAAAAATACCACTGACCTTGGTCTGTTTCATTTATAATGTAGGATCAGATTCATCTTCAGTCAGATAAACAGACCTGTTTGGAGACTTGGTCAAACACAGCGGTAGCCATTCCCTTGTACATGGCTACTTTCTCCCTGCAGTTACTGACATCTACAACCTGAGTGATGGTCATGTCCTTTGTTTCCATGTTTACTTCAGTAGCATAGTTACTCGGACAAATGCCATGGATGCCGGCCTACAAACAAAATCAAACGTTTAAAAAGAAATTTAAAAAGTTCAAATTTTTACAGATGCTGATGGTGCAGTGTAGAAAGTAATGTATTTGTCAGCAGTGATTTACCTCTTCAAGCTCATAGATCTTCTGTGTGGTCTTCACAGTGACTTGGAACAATCCCAGAATCCCTCTCACAATGTTGACAATAGTGTCAGAAATCTCAGCAGAGGCTCGGATGTTACCAACGTGTCCACCAATGTAGTCAAACATGAAAGGTTTGACAAGCTGGGAAGCAATACGCTGGGTGAGCTTTGGGGAGGCAATAAAGCTGTCTTTCCCCTGGAAGCCATTGAACTCCTTGAAGGCAAAATCTGAAACCTTTGAACCAGAGATGGGTTAAGCAGGGTTATTAATCATGTGCCACATTCATGAGTATTTGTAGCGAGTCAACATGAAAAACCCTGATGATTCTGTTAGATGAAACATAGGTGGCATTTGTAACCCAACATAAGTAGACAAGAACTGGTATGTGCCTGTACTATTTTACTGGATTATAAAAGTTGACTGTACTTTAACTCCAATATAGTTTGAACAGAGAATCTGTTTATGACTGAAAAATGACAAAAGGTAATGGAAGGTGCATTTATAATGTATAAACAGTCACCTGTTGGTATGCAAACATTTGTAACAAACAATCTCTGAACTTATGTTATTCCTTTCAGAAAAAAACAACAACTCTACATTAATTTTAAAAGTAATTTTGGTGGATTAGAGGCTTCACAACCTTCCAAAGAATTTATCAAACCTTTATTAATGATAAATGACAAATGATGCATTTACTGTATTACGTTAGAAATGACATGAACAACCTGTCATTGTCCATGCTGCAACATTCAGTTACAGCTTTTCTAACATGTTTAAACAACATATTCTGAAAGCATTTGTATAGCCCTCTACCCTCTTACCTGAAGGATGAATGTTTGTGTCGACACCCCACTGATCTTGATCTTGCACGTGATTGTTGCACCAGACTCAGCGAGGTTTAGCATGCCGAGTCCAAAATTGACCACTCCCTCATATTTGTACTCATAGGTTTTATTCGGGAGCAGGTGGGGCTCTGGAATATTTTTCCAAAATGAAATGTCATTTAATTTCTTCTTTATGGAAAGTTCTAGAAATGATTTTTTTTAAATTTATGATGATGATAAAAAGACTTACCATAACTGACACTTTGACTCGCTAAAAGAAAAAAATCATAGCGTCAGCATAAGACCCTTTGTAAATATATCAGCACATTTATTTGATGGATTTATGATCTACAAAACATGAGAATATTTATTTCCGACTTGATCCCAAGATGTTAAAAGACAGACACAAGACATGTAACGAAAATATCCAACAGTAGAATTGTAAACAAGAAACATCCATGTGATACATCAAAATACAACAAAAACAGATTGATGGCTGAAGTAAAATTCATTGTGCTCTAGATTAGTAGATTAGTCGATTAATATATTAACTTTCCAGATATCCATGTAAAAACTTATTTCTTATTAAATGGTTACAATTTCAAATAAATAGGTGAATCCTCGGGATTATGAGTCAGATGCAAAAGCTCTGAAGCTTAAGTTAAACAATTCTGAGACAGTATTGTGCTATCCTTCTACAAGTTAAACAAATCCATTAAAACTTACTGGCTAGACCAACGAGGCAGCATAGGAGGAGCCCTCGCATGTTGAGGAACTTGAGGAATAGAATGGAATTTTTTGCATGTGTCCTTTATATATACCAGCATAGGTTTTGATTGGGAAAACTGGTTGCATTAAGCGCTTGTGATCAGGACACAGGTCCAGTTTAGAGAAGTGATTGATTTAAAGTAAACACATGCTGTCAGCACAGGAGCCATGTTGACCTGTGACAATGTCAGAGGGACATGAGTAATATGTAAAAGATAACTGTCTCAACAATATTGGAAAACAATAAGGGTTAAGGTTAAGGTCAACTTTATGATCCCACAAGGGGAAATGCATACAAGTACCTTGGATTTGTATTTCAAAGTTGAAACCTCATTTTTATTTAAAATAAGGGTTAAGGTTAAGGTCAACTTTATCATCCCACAAGGGGAAATGCATACAAGTACCTTGGATTTGTATTTCAAAGTTGAAACCTCATTTTTATTTAAAATAAGGGTTAAGGTTAAGGTCAACTTTATCATCCCACAAGGGGAAATGCATACAAGTACCTTGGATTTGTATTTGAAAGTTGAAACCTCATTTTTATTTACTCAGAAAAGGAAGTAAACACATTTCTCACGGCTGAATGAAGGGATTAACCCAGCAGGATGCTCATCTATTCCCTCAGTGAAACCCAGACATGTGGAGTGAAGGCAGAGCAGATGCAGGCTAGTTTATTCTTTTACTTGTTAAATATCTGGAGCAACTCCCGCTCTTAAAATGTATACACTGTCCACTGGCATCACAAAGCTCTCTTCCTGGATACAACAACATCAAACAGTGTAGTGAATCGCTGTTCTTCACGCCAATTTTACATTGTGTCCCAGCCTAAAAGGGCTTCGCAAACAGCGCTGTTGTTTATATGTGCAGTTTGAATATGATGACAGCAAACAGCAATCTTCCAAAATGTTCTTTTCCTGATGTCTTTTAGGATTAGTTTTATATTGTACAACACAGGAGTCCCTTGTGTAATAAATCACACATAAGCCATTGTACCTCTTTCATTCCCAGGCTTCAATTCACCTGACCATCTGCTTTTCCTGTTCTTAATTTCAGCAACAGCCAGTAGAGGTCTCCAACATCACATTTTTGTCCTGAAATTGGATCGAGAAACTTGTTTTAAGGACAAACCAAGATTTCAAACACCTTTGAAGATCTGTGGGGTTTAGTCAGGTCATGATCTGAGTTTGAGTACCTTTGTCAGCTAAGCCTTGTACTTATTTCTAATCAATTCTGTATTTCTTTTCACTTTTTACAATACTGAGTCAGGAGCAAACTCAGTGCATGTGTCTTTGGCTGTGTAAAAAAAAGAGCAATGTAGACCTACAGTATCTGCAAGGATACCATCAAATTATGGACCAGAGTTTAGATGTCATAACATACACTAACTCATTTTTAGACACTAAAAAAAACTATTGATAACGTGATTATTGTAGGATATCAGTGTCTGTCACCATTCATTCATACAAGAAATGTAAAAATAACTATTTTAAAGAACATTAATGAATAATCAGTTAACACACTGCATGAATGTCCTGTTCTAGTACCTGTATTTCCTGTTGGCTCAACTCTAATATGTTTGTTAATTACAGTAAAAGATTAGTGTTACAAATTCTGGACTGTATTATTGGGAGGGGGGGGGGGTTGAGTTCTCATTAAAAATCATTGGTTGTGAGGCAAATTATAATCCAGTAATAGAGTTGGTTAATTTGTTAATAGATGGTCCGTGTTACCAGTTACCATGATAGGGCGTATCAATATACTTAAAATGAATGTTCTTCCAAAATTTCTTTATCTCTTTGATTCAATTTCTCTTGGTCCTCCTATTCATTTTTTTTCAAAAATGAAATGCATGTTTTGTAATTTCATTTGGAACAACAGACGGGCTAGACTTCGCTTATCTTTGCTTTATCTCCCCTATGATGGAGGAGGCTTGAAACTTCCAAACCTCCAATGGTACTATTGGCTGCCCAACTTACTACTGCCTCTGGTTGGTTCTCCCAATAAACGCCACGTTCCGGGATGAGTTTGGAAAGAAAAATCCATTCATAATTCATATTTATATTCAGCTAAATTGAAAGAATTAAAGGCATTAACACACAATCCCTTTTTTTAAAACCTTGATTATGGTATGGTTTGAAGTTCATAAACATATTGGTGAGATATCTGTGGTATCTCAATTTACACCAATCAACATTCTCATGTCGTTTGAAGATTTGAGACGAAAGTATGACCAAAACATCTTTTTAAATACCTGCAGATAAGAAGCTATATATTTAAGATACAGAAATCTTTATCTCTAACTACTCTTACCTGTATTGATGAAATAGCAACAAAGCAACACCCTAAGAGGGGAATGATATCAAGTTTTTATGCAATAATCGTGGGGGGATCAAAGGTCTCCTCAGAGAGTAAAAGATTGGCATGATGAAGGTGAAGATTTAAACTCTGCAATCTCAACTGAGGACTGGCAGAAGATTTGCTTCAAATCTCAAACACAAACAATAAATACCCATTTTAAATTACTTCAGTATACAGTAAGTGGATAATGAGAACTTATGTAACACCAACTCAGTTAAACAAATTCAGCCCCAATAATCCCGATACATGCTACAAATATGGTAGAAAGGGTACATTATACCATTGCCTATGGGACTGTCCACAAATTCAGGCTTTGGAGTGAAGTGATGGATATGATTTTACATGTCACAGGTATAAGGCTATTATTAGGCGCCAAACTTTGCATCTTTGGCATTTTTCCCCTGAATCATAATCTCAGTAAGGCAAACAAATCTATGATTACTTTCTGCATCTTACAAGCTAAATATATCATATCTAAATCTTGGAACTCCACTAACAAACCAAGTGCTAATGTCTGGCTTACATAACTGTCAGACTGTCTTGCACGGGAAAAACTCATTTATACGGCATGCTCTCCGTATATGTCAACCATCGACAAATGAGTACAGCTATGTATCAAGTGTATGTCTGCTTGTCTTTGCTTAGTTTTATTTGAAGTGCTTCTCTCTTCAGGCCAGCTCTGGGAAAGGTTAACTTTTGGACCAGAGGTGATTTTTAAGGGTCTTTTATGTTGATCTACTGTGCCAACTATTGCATTTTACAGCCCTGTAATGTTTGTTTATTTTATTGAAGATGAGCCTTACTGTGTCAGTTCTGATTTGCACCTGTATTATTTGTTGTAGTGTGATTATCTTCTAAAAATTAATAAACACATTTGTTGAAAAAAAACAACATTGTTTTTTTCATTGGCATACGTGTATTTTACAGGGGGGATAGGACGGTTACTATTTCCTTTACATAAACTTACATAATAATTAAAGACATTTGCACCATAAATTGATGCAGAAAAGGCGCAAATTGTTGCAGAAAAATTTACCAGAAAGGAAGTGTTTAATATGTTCAAGAGATTAATTTTGCTTAAAATTGAAATCTCAACCCCCCTCAATGTTGAACCCAAAGTTACGCCCTTGGTTTTAGGCCTACTGTAGTTTTGTTTTGTAAGACAGTACAGGTGAATAAGGCAAATGTTTAAACTAATAATCACCCTGAAAATATTTGAACTAATATACAGTATATTACCATGAAACTTTCCCAATTGATTACTTGCCTTAATAAGACAGTTATGTTCGGATTAGAGGTTTTCTGAAATTGTATGTTTAAATCTGCAAATGAGACATTATCTTATTAAATATTTGCAAATTTCCATACATTTCCAGAACAGAAATCTGAACATTGAATAAAACACCAAAATGTGTATTTTTCTTTCCAGTGGTCTGAAGAAGACATGTTATGGAAGTGAAATAGCCCAACATCTTTTGCCTGCTTTGTATGGTCTTTATTATTTGGGATTCAGACAATTTATGAATATAAACTCACAATATAAGCAAATTTACTGTAGATTGTCCAACACTCAGATTCTTAATGTCCTTATAATATACTGCAGCCCAGGAGACAACTGAGAAAGAATTGTTGTGGCAATAAGGCAAGAACACTTAAAAAGAAAACATTAATGTCTTTATGTACAGAATGGTATCACAAGGCCTTAAAGGGCTACAACACAGCTCATATGGACCAACATGCTATAAACATAAAAGAAATACTCAAAGAGTATTTGTCTGATCATGCAGACACATATCATAATCGCACAGTGTTGTCGTTAGGGCTTCCAGTGGAAGGTTTGTCATTATGCCCAGTAGATGGGGCCATTGGCCTACCTTACTGTCATCATGGAAGAGGGACACGGTCCTCACAACAATTTATATTTAATATATTTTACACTTAAGTTGTGTGATGTTCATAAAAGGGAGGGTGAAGAATGTAAAAGACATGCTCACATAAAAGAATTGAGCAGCAGCATGTGTTAGTTTGCCACATTCATTTTTAATAATTTACAAATCAATATCAAACACGAGAGAAACAAAGACAATAGACTGCATAGATTATTTGGAGTGTAACACTGATAATGGCAAATGTGTTAAATTACACTGAAAATACACAAAATATTTTTATTCCTGCATTACTCTCAGAAGAATGTGTTTGTGTCCATTGTACATAAAAGAAACAATAAAGATGGATATGTGTCGCAGTATGTGCTGCGTGTTGTCATTTATAAGACATCTGTACTGAACAATTCCTCTCACACTGTTTTTAAAAACTGAAAGCATGAGTCACAGGATATTGCAAAGATGTACTGTGGACTATTATTGTACAATTCAAGTGATCACGCTTTGGTCGCATTAATTCACCTCAGACATTCAAAACAACACGGCACGTTTTTGAAAAGCCTGTAGTACTCCTCTTGAATCTGGAACGACACATTCAAGAAGGTAGGATTTAAATCAAAACATATAATATAATATAACATATAATTAAATACAATTCTGAGGTATAAAATAAACATTGTTACAGAGTAAACTAACCAACAACTTTCAAAGTTCTAGCTTGAAAATTACATTTAGTAGATTTTAAGCTCTACCTTGGCAACCTTAAAATGCTGCTTCAGCAGCTTTAATGAATCAGTAATAATATTCCAAGAAATATACAGTGTATATATAATAAAATGCTCAGATGGGGGCCAGTACTATTATTTTTTTTACATTACATAACATTACACAGTACATTTTGATGCTAAAAAATTATGAAGAAGATTAGGGCCAAACACAGACCTAAGCTTTTTTTTCCTCAGAATTCTGACTTTAAACTGAGAATTATGACTATAAACTCAGAGCTTGAATACATTTTTCACATGTGGTCCTAATCCTCGCCCTTAAATAGTCATTTAAGAGTTTGAATGCAGGACCTTTACGTGTTATTCTTTTATTGTGGTATTGCTACTTTAACAAAAGTAAAAGATATCAATACTTGCACTAATAATAATATAATATTACATAAAATTCAAATTAACTTTTCTAAATACTAGATAGTAGATATAAGATAAGATAGTAGATTTCCTTTCAATTGTCCTGATCTGAACTGTTAACTGTCCAACAATAGTCACGTAATAAATGTTGAATGAATAAATAGAAAAATGTTAGAAAACCAAAAAGGAGTCTTGTTACCTTTCTGGACAGGACACAGAGGAAGATGAAGATGAACATCCCCTGGAAGGCGTTGGCGATGGTGAACAGATATGCAGTAAGGGTGGTCTCATTGAGGATGTGCAGCACTCCTAGGGTCCAGGTGGCTCCCAGCACAAACAGCAGAGCCAAGGCACCACGGGCACAGGACCTGAGGGTCATAACACATTAATAGTCTTGCTTTGCCAGACCTACTTCCACAGCGCTGTGGAGGAGGATTTGGCTGATCCACACAGCATTCCACGATGGCATTTCTTTAAATAAATCCCAATCGTTATGTGCGACACTAATAATAATAATAATAATAATAATAATAATAATAATAATACGTTTATTTTTTAAAAGTTTATTTGTTTAAAATGCGAAGGGACACAACCAGATTGCGGAGAGCTGTTGAGTATAGAGAGAACCCAAGTACTCACAGACCCAAGAACATTTTTAAACAAGGAAGTTGATATAATATCTACTGGGCTCGAGGAAGATTTCATACTGATAACCAGATCAGTGAGTTCTTGTAGCGAGATCAGAGCAAAACAGATTGGTGGCCAGATTGAGTGAACCGAATACAGAGTAGCAGAAGGGATGATGCCATTTCTGACATCACTAATTTTATTTGCAAAGAAATAGAGAAAGTCACTGCAATCCTTATCCGAAAACACTGGACCTTCAGGAGGAGCAGGATTGCAATATTGTTGATGGTTTCAAAAATGACTTTAAGGTTATGTTTACTGGAAGAAATAAAGTTAGAAAAGTAAGTTGTCCTCGCCTCCTTAACCATGTTGTTGTATTCAATCAATAGGTCTTTGCTTTACAGCCGGTGAACATGAAGCTTGGAGGATTTCCACCCTCGGAAACAGTGAATTAAGTCATTTAGCCATGGGGATGAGTTGACGGAGGAAACATGTTTCATTTTACTTGGAGCCACTTTATCCAAAACTGATGAGCAATATGTGTTGAATGAGTGGACCATACAATTAATATCAGCATAAGATGACAGCACTGCGCTTTGGTCAAAAGCTACAGGAAACTTCTCAGCTAAGAAGCAATTTGAAATGCAAGAACAGCTTACATGTTTATTGGGCAGTAAATCTAAATTAAAAGACATGTTAAACAAAATACAGTCAGGGTCAATAATGTGCAGTTCCTCAGAGCAAACAGTGTCAAGTACAATACCAAGTGTAAAAGCAAGGTCCAAAGTATGACCCCTGATGTGTGTGGCACCAGACACATGTTGGATAAAATTAAAAGACTCAGTGACTAACTGTTAAAATAGTCTGCCTAAGAGAATAGAGCAGAGATTGTGTAATTGCCAATGACGGTTAACACTGCTAACATTGTCCTGAGAAAAAGAGGTGGTAGTGAAAGAATAAGACTGCGGAGGGAGTGTGTGGTGTAAACAGTCAATCAGATGGGGTGGACTGTACGGCGTGCTAAGCGCTGGACAGAGCCACGGTGCTGCTGCAAAATAGCCTCAGGAAGGAGCTTGTTTTGGTGGAACATGTGTACGTTCAAAAGTTGTTTTAGTTGGGCAACAGAAAACTCAGATTGGACATATAGTCTAGCTAGCTGTCTGGATTTACGCTGCAGAGATCTGAGGAGCAGTTAACCATAGTCCTCAGAAATCCACCCGATGTTTAAAATTCTAAAACAAAGAAAATGGAAAGAAACGGACATCAGGGCGAAAACAGCATGATCCAGTGGAATTTCCGGCAGCACTGGAGCATTATATATTGACTAGTCGACAGCTAATTGTAATCTGAAACTACAAGAACACCACATAATACCATAATAATACACCATATAAGGAAATTACATCTAGATTTTCAATATTTTTGACCTTCTCGACCAGAATACAGATAATCCTACCTGATGTTTTCATAGTGGCTGATTTCAGGTCTTTTCACAGCAGTATGCCGGTACACTTTGTAGATGATGACTCCAAAAGCCAAGAGATTAACCTTTAGTGGAGGACGACCAAAACAAACACAACAGATAAACACATTCAAATGGATATTTATATTTGAAACAATCCCTATTTGATGATTCAAAGTAATACTGTAACAGTCATTTTTAGATCTTACCAGAATGATCAAACACGCCGGGCCAATGAAGCTCCATATAAAGTGGTTTTCTGTGCTCAGCCAGCACCTGTAATACAAACACTTTTATTGACTGAATGTGTGTTTTAAAATCTCTTTGTTGCAATAATCCTTCTTCCTGCAATTCTAATCTGCAGTCTAATCTAGACCAATCTTAATTATGACAATACAGTACAGACATACCTTTTTTTATATCTTACAAGCACAAAAACAATTGGTTAGAAAAATCTTCCGCAACAATGAGCACTTCTTTTGCATAGCCTCAATCTTTTAATTATATTTTACATTAGATTATATTCAAACTCTCCATGGTACCCAAAACCTTTCAGAATTTCTTTTACACTATTACCTTACTCTCGACAGGGCAGTCTTCTTCTTCCTTTATGTCCCCGCAGGCCAAATTTAATCTCTGTCCCACTGTATTATTAATTCATGTTATTTGTTTATCTTTCTTCCCTGGAAAATGCTGAATGGTTTTGAGAAAGAGGTATTTGTAAAAGCCCTTGTCTTCCCACCTCTTGTTCCACTTACACTTTATCGGTGCCATAATACTTGGAGCCGAGTGTTGCCGAGATAGTCACCACCACTGCTGGGCTTCCATAGCCGAAGATGTAAAAGTTACGGTGCAAGAAACCTTTGTTGTAGATTACGCCAACCACTATTAAGTACAGATGGATGCCCTCGATGCACATCCAGGCAAAGGCCGCGAGGAAGAAATAGTGCAGCAGCCCTGCAATAACGGAGCAGAAAAGCTGCCAAGAAACAGAAAGGGGGGGGTTATGATTTGTGAAAGTACAGTTATATACGTAAAAATGTTCATTTTTGCAGATGCAACTCTAATCGTTTAGCATTTTCATGTCAAAATAACCTTGATAAAATGAATAGAAATAATTCTATTGGTCAACAAAAAGCAGGTAAAAGTGTTAGAGAAATAAAAGTGTGTTAGAGAAATAAAACTGTACTAGCCCATGTACTTTTAGAACTCAAATGAGAAGGGGTTTTAATCAATTACACACAATGACACACAATGAAACACACACACACACACACACACACACACACACACACAGACAGACAGACCTTTGTTTCATCGGAGCTCACCTTATGTGTGTTCATGTTGATCCCCACTAGGAAGATGAACTCGGCCATGAAAAGGCTGCAGCACAGGTTCTTGTGGATGGTGGTTCTGGTGCTCTGGATCTCACTGAAGAACCAGAAGGTGAAAATGCACATGGACAGACAGATGAGAGAGATAATCATCCCCAGCTGGCTGATTCGGGTCAGGATGGTGTTGTGGGCCACCAGCTGAGAAGCAAATGGAAAGGGAGGCTGTTTCATTCACGGTTTCACGGTATGCTGAAGTTGGAATTTGTTGGGTTTTCTGCTTGGAATCATTTGACATGACATGGGTGGATATGGGCTGGGGTTACATTATGTACAGACATACTGGACAGCTCTGGTCCTACTGTACCAGATATCAGCCAGTTGTCAGCCAGTTCTGACCAAACAAATTAAAATGTTATTAAATGTTATTTTGCATCATTCAGTTTCTTTTAATAAATACACTCTTTGTTTTTGTTAATGCAGTGCTTCAAAAACAAAATCCCTAAAAAGATTAAAGAATTTGAGGGCACTGCTGAGTGCTGTAAAACAACGGGAGTTGTGGGTGGATATCTCCCACAGTTTCCTTGCCATTCAATATGTGTAGTGAGTCACATTGCCTTTAGGAGCTGTAAAACAGAGTTTCACTGTTTATAATTTGGACTTCTTGTGAAACAAATTTACATATATAAAGTCATATATATAAGGTTCAATATTAAGTATCTGTTGTATAAAAACTACCTGTAACTACTAACACCTGTTTGCTGTAGCTTTTAACCCTCGTTAACCTGGATTCTGATGTTTTAAAGTGTTGTTGTTTGTCTCCCTGTGATGTACTCTGGTTGTAGTAATCTTTACACTTGTTATTTATGAATTTGACATCAACCCTGTTCAGCACTTTGGTCAACTGTTGTTGTTTTGAAATGTGCTATAGAAATAAAATTGACATTGACATTGAATGTATTCACTGTGATCAACATTTTTTCTAAAAAGAATTTTAATAAATAATGTAAAAAAAGGAAATACCTTTGCACAGTTGTATTTTTAATGTATGATCACTCACGTTGGCTCGCCCAGAAGACATGAGGATGGCAAAGTGTGTGAGGTGATTGCAGGAGCAGGTGGTTGCGCTGTTGACGTGGACGGTCTTGCAGCCGCGCGTGGCCCAGTGGCCCTGCAGGCTGTCCGCCTCGTACTCCCAGAAGGCGCACTTGGTCACATCAGTTTTAGTGTCTATGGGCTTTAGAGGATAGAGAGGAACAAAGATGCTTTTAACTCTTCATGGGGCTGTTTTTATTAGTTTTTATACTGCGCCGCTTTGTGATACCACAACAGGGGATTAAAAAAAAAAGTGTGTAGGTCTCATCAAAATAGCACTTAAAATGAATTACTATGCATACAAAGTTTGAGTGCATCAGAAATGATATTTAAAAATGTTATTTTAAATGGCTTGTCCATTTTTGCTGTGTTTTGCATTGGCTTTTTTTTCTTATTGTATGGCAACTTGTATTACTCATTATTAGAAAAATAAAATAGCAAATAATTATCATGCATGACTTTGGATCAATATGAATGACACGGGCATAAAGTGCAGTCATGTGTGTTGCACCACACAATGCAGCTCACTGTAGGTGTTTTTGTGGGAAAGTAATCTCATTGAGATGAACATATGTACAGCAGTACAAATTATCATTAAAGTTCATGTGACCATTTTGAAAGCACATATTTTACTTTATTTATTATATGCAATCTTACTAGAATGAAAACGATATCATAAACAAATAAATTAAAAAAGGTTTAGTTTTATTCTCTGATTCTTTATTTGGTTACATGCAGTTAGATTTGTATGCAGCCCAGTTGGTGTAACATTTAAAGATATGTTTTGTGTAAGAATTAGTTATTTATCCACATAAATCATAAATTATTTCCTTTCAAATGAATGCGAGCAGAGCAAGTCTCAAGAATACTGAACAGGTGCAAGCAAGAAAAAAAATAACCTGTGTGTCACAGGAAAATATACCACTTCTCAGGCAGAAAGTGTGTGCATGAAAATGGAGCCCAAATTATTGATTGTGGCTCTTTAAAGGCAATTTACACAGGATTTTCACTCCTCAACATAAATCATCATCTTCTTTGTTAGGCTTTAGCCTCAAGGGTCCAACAAAAATAATGATTTCACTTTCTCATACATTTTAATTATCTTAAAAGAAAATACCAGTACATTAACTTTTAGGGTTATTTCCCTCATTACTCCGCTTTCCTCCATCATCTATTCACCTTTCCTCTTTCATTTCCCTTAACTGAGAGGTCATTGCAAGAAATACATGGAGCAAAATCTTTCATAAAAACCTTACACAAAGCACTAACTACTCCTCCCATGTGAGTTTGTTTGAATTTGACTTTAATGGAAACTCTGGCACTTATCAAGTTATTGCAAGAGTCAGTGTGGGAATAAGGAAGCTGTTCTTCACAGCAATGATGACTCCAGCCTGACAGGGATATACAGTATATGATGGGATATTGATATTGTTTCAAACCAAACGATCATGTTGGAAGCCACTCTAATGTTGATAAATGAAACATATATGAAACAGGAAAGGTAGTAGTGAGTTTAAGGTCATAGATAAGTAAAAGAAAACCTTCATCTAGATTGCGCTCAGATTTATCAAACGATAAAACATCATCAAAAAGGTTTCTCCTTTCGCCTCATGAAATGCTGCCATTAAGGGATTGAATCCACCAGCTATTTTATAACTGAGTATAACACTGCCACTCTGAAACAGCATTCATTTTAAAGGTTTACATTAATAGTGCGGAAGTGGAAAAACAGCCTCAGCACTCTGTATAGTCTTTACCTCGATATGTCTCAGAGTGAAGGTGACATGGTCAAGTTGGTAAACGTCAGCAGGTTTGACGGCTGCAGCTATGACTTGGGAATTGACAGTTATTTCCCCAGTTTCTGCATACCGCGAGTAGTCGGTGACACCAGGGTCGCTGCTCGGCTTCAGGATGTCACCGAGGCTGTCATATTGCACAAACACCACTGACACACTACCTGATAGACACAAAAAAGTTGGACAGGGGGGATTCAGACTTACTATATTTTTAACCAAACTTTGCCAGTCGATTTAAAGTGTCTCATAGATCATATAGCGCACATAGCTTTTTATGTTAATGTTAAAAGTCAGTGTGCAGATCTGACTAACTGTGTAGAGTTCAATGTGTATAACTAATTTACCACACTGACAGTAACTTGAATATCCAATAAAATCATTTAACAGTTTAAATTGTCTTTAATGACTCTATTTCTGCATGTGTTAAAACAGGAATGAATTTTGGATTTGGTTTAAATAAACAGGAGTTCATAAAGATTTTTTTGCATCCATCATTTGCAACGGTTGCAATAAGGACAAGGTAGCATTGCAGATTTTGGGATGGATCAGATATTTATTGCTCAGATTTTATTGGAGCGAATTCTAATATATGTTCCCGAAGGCATCAGCAAATAAACTTTTCAAAAATATATGATATGAAAAGAAAATCTGAATACTTAGTTTTTCTTCGGCATACAACATATGTGGCATTTGGCGACACATGGCAAAACAGTACTCCCTATACACCCAAGCACGCAGATGGGCACAGATTTGACCGTCCGTTAAACATGTAAACTAGGCTACTGTACCATTTCTGTCCTCCTCTGGTCTCAGTTTTGGAGTTAGATGTATATGATTTCCTCCCATGGAAGCAGACAGTTTGGCTGTTGTGTGTCGAGCATTAAAGGTGAAGAGTTTCAATTCTGTGGTTTAGGAGTGAAAAAAAAAGATTCAGATGCCAAGGAATTAAAGTATGAAAATGACAATTATCCAAAACCTCACTTTTCTGCACACAGGTGGCAGGACAATTTAATGTAATTCGAGTGTCTGTAAGAGCACTCTGTGTTAATAATTATCTTACCCATTTCTGTGGCTTTGATTTGGAGCTCACTTGGAGTTTTGTAGTTGTTAGCCAGACTCAGAGCACTTTCTTCAACAGTATGTAGCAGCTTGGTGATGGTATGTTCCCGGCGTCCTTCTTTCATTCGGCTCCAAGCCACCAGTTCATCCTTCTCCACCAAGTTGTTTACTGCTTTCACTAAACACTGTAAGAAGGCAGATCTATCAGTGTGTCGTGTGTGATAGTATAGCGTGTAACCTAAAATGTGCCTGTACTGCAGTGTTTTTAAGGTATGGTTAGAGAATTGTTTTTCATCTTCTTTAGGTATGTGTTTGACGTTTCAATAATTACTGAATATGATGTGGCTATTGTTTTTGTGCACATAGTAACCAAAATAACCTTGCACAGATGTTTCTCTTCTATTGAATCATATGGCTCTTTAAAAAGCTGTATACACAGTGCAAGGTAGGAAAGATTAGTGGGGAATTCATGTGTCCCATAATGTTCAACTTTTGAGGAAAACAAGTGATTTTCCCCCCTTAACCAGTTCGAAGCAAAACTGCAGTTCAAACAGAACTCAACATGTTGATGGAGAAACAAGAATGGTAAACAAAGATTACTGTAAGAGTTGAGTTGATGATGGATGGTTTGACAGTGTAATCCTTTTCTTGGGCAGCCAGTTTTGATGCAGATTGAGTCAAGGCCTCAACGTATGCGATCACTTCCACTGAGGTGAGTTCGCCGGACGTCTGCTCGACAATTTCCTTCAGTAGACTCTGGGGCTCCGTGAGGTTGCTCATCTAGGATGGGGTATTTGAGTAAGAGTATTTAATGATATCACATTCCTGCAACACATTACATCCAGTCCTTCAGGGCTACCACTGATAGGCTACTTCCACAACTTTCATTTTTTTAAATTTCTTTTTAGATTTAGCTGGTACGAAGCTCACTCACAAACTTTAGCAAGTTGGAGACTCCACAAGGAAGAGCTGGTTGGTCATTCTAAGAACAGACTTTGCCAGCTATAGGTTATAGGAGCAGGTTAGACATAAGTCAATATCACCTCTAACATATAATGAAAGTAAAAGATAATGGCATGTTAACACCTGCAGTTTTTCATTTTTTACAACTGCTGTTTTTTACAACTGAGTGTATATTTAAATATAATTTCCACACACTACTGTAACTGGAAATCACTCTCTTAGACATACATCTAAATTTGTATCTATTTTATATTTTTATGACTTTAATAATTGTTTCCCTTTCAAAATATCTATGAAGTGAGCTTAACAGTCAGTTTAAGACTAGCAAGCCTATGTTCAGTCTGTAATGGTGAACACTGCTGCTCTTATTGTCTTCCAGAACTGCAGGTTTGAAACAGCTGGTGCTACAAAGTGGCAATTGTTTAATAGTGGCTGGTGTTGTGTGTGTCATTGGAACTGTACAATATAGTCTCAGCCTTTTTCATGTCATGTTCATTTCATTTCTTTTCAACAGAGGGCAGTGTCATTCTATCTATGCTTACCTTATTTGTCTGAAACCCTGAGGAGGTGTACTTACATATTCAAGTGTTCTGTTGACAATCTGTGTGATGCAGCCGATGTTGTCATGGCAGTATTTTTGGGGATGCTCTGAAAAACAACAATTACCTAACGTATTTCCTTGATTGCTTTCCATCATTTCAACACAATAAAGCATGTTACAGTAACGTCTGAATTGCATAAAACCTGCACAGACATAACATCTCATGGCTTTCTTTGTGATTAGCATAGCTTAAAACATCAGCTAACTTCAGATTGCACCGTTAACTTCATGTATTGCATAATAGATTCTCCAAAAATGTTTAAAATTTGTTCTGTGTAGTGGCATGTGTGAAAGAGAAAGTAGAGATGAAGAAAGATGTATGTCACTGGATGAAAGTACAAATGCGAGAGAGAGTGAGCTTCCTCATACCGACCTTTACATCCTCCACCTTCTCTCTGGATGAAAGTGCTGAGTGCCTGAAGTTGGGATGTAATCACGCTGACAGGTGCAATAGAAAGATCCATTCGTATTATGGCAGTGTGAGTTTTGGCCACAGATCTGTGCTGACTTGCATTCATCAATGTCTGAAAGGTGCAAATGAAGAGGTCTGCTCTAATTAAACATGAAAACAATATGATTAAAGTCACACTTTCAACATAACATTATGTAAACTACTAATAAAGACATTAACAGACATACACGTTAATGAGACTGTGCTCCCCCAAAGAAATTACCCCATAGGTTGTGTGTTCAGGCAACTATTACTGCCGATATTTGCATTTATTGTGAGGTAACATCCTCTAGTGGCCGTAGTAATAATGACGTGAGCAATGCAAAAAGTTATGCTCTGTGAGGTGATATTAAGACCAAGAAAGTTTGTTAAGGTTAGGGGGGAAGGATGTGAATTTGTCAAAACAACCTTCACCCAGGAGACCGGTGTTTGTGTCTTGATTGAAAATAAGAGTAAACGGCAAGTCATTTTAAGGTCAAGTGTGTACAGAAGTGAAGTAACAAATGTACTAATTTTAAACCAAATCATGATATTCTTCTAAACCTAACCAATAGTTAGTTTCGTTAGGTTTAGTCTCGCTTTGCAAGACTGGCTACTCCACATAGCATTTGGGGATGGGAGGAAAATGTGCTCTGGTTTAATGGCATTTCTTTAAACCAATCAGAATCGTCATTGGTGGTGCTAAACTCTACACAGAGCCACTGCAAAATAGTTGTGCGAGAGAAAACTCAGATTGAACAGATAGTCTAGTTAGCTGTCTCCATTAACAATGCAGAGATCTGAGGAGCAGTCAACAATAGTCATGCAGCACCGGAGCGTTAAGGATACGTTAAGGATATAGACTAAGTTAGGCTTAACAATGTGTTTAAAATTGCAACCATAGCGTTTCGGTGTGAGGACAAAACACGCTCCTGTGGGTCGTATTTTATGTCACCACTAGGGGCGCTAATTTATGAGACTTATGAGAGTAGTATCAGAGTGTAGGAACAAACAACCTATTGTTTGTTTGAAGGACTTGTTGGTATTTATGTCTACACTATTTCCTCCTCAAAATGAGTGAAAATGAAGCTGGAAGGGAAGTTAATAATTTATCTTAATACAAATAAAGAATGTGGCGTAATTAGTCATACTCATTACATTACACTGTATAATTGATTTTGGAAGAGAAACTGCAATTTGTGCATGCATTTGAATATTTATGAATTCTAACTTTTAAAAGCAGCTACATGCTTCCTGTAGTGTTTCAAACTAAGGAAGACTTATGCTACAACATTGAATAATGGTGTTGTTCTTTTATTGCAAATGGAGCAAAACATCTCGGGTGGTTACTCAAAATATCAGATGGAAAGAAAGTCAAAGGCCAAAGGGCAAAAATCTCCTCCAACACTTTTATCCTCCTTAGTACATTGAAAGAGAACACACACACACACACACACACTGTCTTGATGCACTCACAGCTGTGTGGTAGGTGCTTTTACACATTTACATGATATCTTGCCTACAGTACTTGTATGTGAGGTCCTCTGTCAGTACGTGACAAAAACAAACTTCTGTGCATTTCTAGTGCTGAATGAGTGAATCAGACATTACCGATGCATTCAGTCCCATCATTAGGCTGGAACTTGGCCAGTCCTGTCGATGTGTATCCAGAGAGACATGTACAGTAGTAGCTACCCGCTGTGTTGGTGCAGCTCCCCCTGTCCCCGCAGATATTAGTCACATTCTGGCACTCATTGTCATCTGTGGTGAAAAGAGCAGGATAGAAAAATAAACTTGGGTAGTTGCTAGAGGAAATACAATTACATAAAACTCAAATAGGATTTAAAAAGACAACACATCTTTGCAGATGGAACTGGGTGTTTTCTGTTGTGATTTGCCCAGACAGTGTAAAAAACAACTGGTCAGCATGTCAAGACTACTTGCTGTAGGTGTACTCCTCATTTTTATTACAAATACAAATTCTTGAAAAAGTATTTAGAGCTACAGAAAATGACTAATTGAGGAAGCTTGTTTTTAACCTTTTGGACAAAGGATATAGTTTTAAATCCTTAGACACAACATTCAAGTGTTTTATCATTGATTTATGGCTGCTCTTCGATTTATTGTACTGTAATAGTTTCCTTTTTACTTTTGTTCCGTCTACCATTTTATCATTCCTTCTTCTGCTACATTTCCCATCAGGCCTTTCAATATACTCCAGAGAAATGCCTGGATGTGCTAGCAATCAGCGGTTCAGTGGGTTTCTGTTGGAGATATTTGAAGTGCATTGTAGTTGAGTAATGACAAAGCATCCGTTCAAGTTTAGCAAAAGTGAATCTTTCCTAAGTTGAACAGCTGCAAGTCTTGTCGCTGAATAGCATTTTGGTTTGCAGTTGGTGATGAAAATAGAAGTCTCTGATCTGCCTCTTTAACAATGTACTTCTTCTTTGACTGCTGAACAATGTGCAAAATGGCTTTACTATCATACAGCCCTGGCAAAAACTGATGTTAATCTTTTATGTTTAACTTGCAGTACGTTATCTCTGCTTGAGTAAAAAGGATGACACCACAAAACACAAAAATTAGCATGACAGGCTTGGGATATGGTGGCAACATTTCTTAACAAGAAAACAACAGAATCCAGAGTGAGTACTATGATCCATATAGCCATCAATATACAAGAGAAGAGTTGGAAGGATTATTTCTTGAGTTAAAATGTACATTTCCTATATTAATCCATGTATTCATATTCATCACTATAGCAGTATATTTCCCGATTTTCAATTTAGTTTTTTCTTTTTTTGCTTTGAATGTTTACACAAATATTTACTTGATCTGTCCTCTACAGTGAGATTACAAGTTATGAACACTTCAGTTTTATCTTGACCCTGGGTCCGGGTGTTGATCTTAACTTGGTGAAGCTCAGTTTTGGTCTTGTCTTAGGCTCCACTACATTAGTCTGTATTAAAGCATTGGCTGGCTCTAACTTCTATGCCATTTGTATTGTTCCCATGGATCATTGCATGCAGTCATTTGCCTTTGCTTGACTTTGAGAAGCTAAAATTAAAATATAATGATCTATGTTGCCTTTGTTGCCTCCTAAAGGACCAGATACAGAGCTATTAGCTGCAGATGCTACTGTGGCCCACGCATTATAGGAAGTGCTGTTCCAGCTTTATTCTCAAACACCCCTTCCGTCCCTGGTTTCTCAGTTTATTGGAAATGACCTGGTGAGACTTTCCACTGTTGTTTTCACTTGTTTATGATGAATGCTTTGCTCTTCCTCTCCTCTGTACCTTTTGCACAAAAGCTGTCCGGGAAGGGAAATCCTCTGCTCTGATGAGAGAGGTGACTATATTCAAAGGGGAAATATCTCCATAACACACCCTTGAGCTGCCATTGTAACACACACATTGCACCCTACATGTTTTATGATTCACTTTGATGTCTTTGTATTATCTTTAATTACACAGTAATTAAAAGTAATTAAAAGTGATTTAATTAAAAAAATATTAAACAGTGAATGGATCCTTTCAACAATTCTATGAATTCATATTTTTGCATTCTTTCAAATTTTTGATAGCAGTTCAGTATTTACATACACAAAGTTATAGTAAAGTAAAGTTATGAACTAATTCATGGCACAAAGAGTGACAGTTTACTAATAATCACTGTAGTTCATGGATGTTTGCATTGAACTATACCTCACACAAACCAAACAGAATTCATTTGTTTGTATTTGCTGCTACATACGGACTCCATTAACCTTCAAATTCATTCTGCCTTTTTGTTTTAAAATCATTTGCCACAGTGTTGGCACACTTACATGATTTTGGCCTTTGAAATGTGTAAGCTGTTCTGTGATTGTGATCAGGTTTGGTCAGGAAACAAAATGGGTTCCAGGAATTCCAAACAGCCCAGAGAACATAACAGGACAATAACAATGCTGACTGAGAGGCAGTGCTAGCCATTAAAAATGTTACTAAAAAAGCTGCATGGAGGAGATATATTTTCACATTGCAGTGTTTTCTCTGTAATTAACTCTCAATGAAGTGAGCTAGCCAACTAACTGGTGGGGATACAAACATGTTTTGCCCACCAGTTCCAAACCAACACAGCTGGAGGGTATGGTGGACAAGAACACATAAAGTTGTTAAAATTATTAACACAGCTCTTACTTAAACTTGCCCACATGGTGTCTTTGTCTTCCTTTTCATTCAGAGGGGCTAGGCTGGGGCCACATGTGATTATAGGGGTACCAAAATATATTAAGCACAAGTGTTGCTGTAAATACCACCAACCCTCCATAGGTTTGGTTCTACAAAGGACTAACAATACATATAGAACAATAAACACAAGAATACTCAATCAGTACAGGCTTAATATTAAGGCGGCACAGACCACCCTTGCACCCCACCTATAGAATTAAATTAAAAAAGCAAAAGTTTCCTTGCATGTAAAAGTCACAAAGTTAGTTAATTCCCTTCCAAGTCTGAAGGCTAAGAAAAGCAACATGCTGGCTTTACTATTGTTGAAAATAATGTGTGATTTTTGGGGGCTAACCATCTAAATTTTTTTGAGATAATAAGAGATAGAGCAATATTGTATAGAGCATGCTGATAGTGTTTTTTATGGGTTTATCTGAAAATTAAATGGGTTTCTGTCATGACATCTTAAGAAGCTTTGACACATCTAGTGCCTAATATATTTTAATTGCTTCCATCCTAGTTAATTTTGAACTGCACAGTCAACCACCATGCTCTAAAAACGTTAAATGAGGCCACATGTGTACAAATGTAGGCAAAGGCTTCCTAAAATAGTCATGGCTTCCATGACAGCTACACACAAGGTTGTACTCTTGCATCATTGTAAATACTCAGTAACATATGGGTGGTTCTGTGTGTTTATATTCACCATTGCAAAATGTTGTTCCATCTCCAGTATATCCGTGGTTGCAGAAACAGGCATTCTTTGATCCGTTTAGCGCCTTGCATGTTGCAAATTGGTGACAGGAATCACAAATGTCAGAGAGGCTGCATGGGTCCATCAGACTGGAGAGCCATGCTGCTTAGACACAAGAGTGGGTAAGTTTAACATATACCATGAAAGTAATAGTCCAAATCATTTTGAGATGCAACTGTTGCTTCTTTTCCAGTAAAAATCAATTTTTTTTTTTTTTATTAAATCTCTGGCTCTCCAGTTAACCTGCTACTCACACTAAGATCCACTGATACACTGAACTGATCCATTGAAACATATACATACATACAAATTTAGAACACAGCAACACAAATAATCTGTTGTAAATGGAAAAAATCTGAAAATCAATAATAATTTAAAACTGATTTGCAAATCTTATATCAAGCTCAATGGCTGCTCCATTACATAGCCCAAACCCATGATAGCTACATAGCTACATCTACTACTGTCTCGACACATGCCATGCTAAAGGATAGATAAACTCACATACCTGTCAAAAGTACAAGTTTCATTGGTGACTTAAGCAAAGACTCCATACTTGCGCTTGGTGTTGATTCTACTTTTAGCGCAGACTGAGGTGGGCTGGCTGGTGACGCAGTCCATTTCCTTGCATCAGTTTTCCTGTTTCCCTAAACCTGGCCCTTCCTGTCTTGATCTTTAATCTGCTTTGAAAAACATGCAGCCTGGTCCCTTCACCAAACCACTCCAACACAAAGCACCCAATACACTTTCTCATTTTATTCCAATTTACACGTTAACGTGTAAGCCGTTTCAGCAGCATTCAGTACATTTTTTGTTGCGTTGTTGACAGTGTGACCTATGTCACCATTTTGTAAGCCTCCATGCTATTGTTCTCACTTGAACACGTACAGTAGGCTGTGTAAACACAGGCCAAAACAACACTGACTAACATCACGAAAGGACGACCCCCTCCCTTCCGCAAAGGACTGTACACATATTCACACACACATTCCAGTGTTGTGTGTCTTCCAGTGACCATCTCAGTGTGTCTTCAGATAGAGGCCAAATGTTAGTTAATATACTGAATAATGTAATGCAGATTATTTAGCATAGTGTTTTATGTATTTAGGGTCACTCACTGCTGTTTTTAATATTAACTAAATGCTTGCCTTATTGGGTCATATACAGGATCTATGACACACACAAAAAGAGTTAACCTTTTCTTCTGATCTATTGAAGATAAAATGTGCCATTTATGAAGTTGTTGAAACATTGCTGTTTGCTATTGTTCACATTTCTATGTACAGTGCATTGAAAAGACAGTGGATTTCTGTCAGCGTGGCTAAGGTAACAGTGGTTTTGTAAAAACAAATTGTTATTATAATAAGCATTTTATGGCCCTTTGTTCTGCAGTTAAGTATGCCTATAAAGATAAGCAATAAAACAACACATTTTACTTTTGTTTCTTTGGCATCTGTCATGGACTAATGACCCCATTCTCTTGTGCGGGGAACGAGCAGGGCCGGGTGTTATTTAGTTTGTGCTGGTGGGTTACTGACCCACAAAGCACAAACCCCAAAACAAACTTGTGTAGGTCACCTAATGACAATGTCAGTTTTGATTGAAACCTCAAAGCTATCCAGTTCAGGTGCAGATATTTATAATTTTGCTAATCCACCACGCCCATGAATGTTAATACTTAGTACAGTTTTTTTAAGTAGAATTTAACTGGCAGTTAGGAAACAGGTGAATTCAAGTGTGAAACGAGGACAATACTTAAAAAGGAGAAGTAGCCATTCAGGTGTAACTAAGGTCTTAACAAATCACCTTTTTCTTTTTGGCAGACAAACACATTCATTGATGAATAGTTTCATTTGGAAGATAAGTTCTTTGTTGAATGTAGTTCAATCTATCGAGGCGGTTTGAATTGCTTAGGCAAGGCGTTCAGTTTATGGCAGAGAAAGGCAGCTGCTTTGAATGACACCATTAGAATTGCGCAGCATTACTGTCCTGGGAAAATGCTTGGTGAAAACCACATCTGAATGTCTCTCTCTGACACTCTCCTAATGCTAAGGAAGGAAGTGGTGTTGTCTAGAACAAACCTGGACTGATTGCACCCTTCCTCCTCCGCTTTTTTGCCTTAGGAAGTCTCTCATTTAGTGAGAAATTTGAAAACCTCACAGGAGCTTGCTTGCTCCACAATGACATTGTAAAAAAACACCTAAGAAAAAAGATCTCTTCAACTGTGTGGAGGCAGTCTTGTGTAAATGTTTCCTCTTTTCCTTTCCTCTCACATGGATATGGAAATTTTGACTGCAGTAGCTATGTGTGTGTGTGTGTGTGGGGGGAGAGAGAGCAAACGAAGAGTGTTGTTTATTTATGCTATTCAGGCGATATTGAGATTTGCAATGCAGAGTACAGTGGAGAATGTATCTTGACACTTCTCAAACATATCTGTTTCTGATGTTGGCCTTATGTTCAGCCATGATGGGAGGATTGAACGCTGGGGGCACAGATGGCAGCAACTGTCTCATAAACTTGGAGCTCTTGAATATTTCAGTACACAAGGTTGAAGAGACAAAGTGCGCTCTGCTTGGGTTCAGAGATGCCAGCTGCTGTGTGAGTGGAGAACACACAACATTTACATTACACTTAAGTATAGCTCTGCTTTAACAAAAAGTCTGCACTTCATTCAGAGGAAAATATCCATCCTAAAACTGAAATAACACCTGTCGGGCATTACAAGAGTAAAAGGCAACTTAAGTTTTGGTTGAAAATTAGATTTTGTCATTTTTGTATGCCGTTTGGTCAGGGAAAGATAAGAGGATCAAGAATATCCTCTTATAATGTCATCAAATCATCACAATTTCAGGAGTCTTTTACAAGCTATTTCGCTGACCAGTAAAAAAGAAACCTCAGAGGCATTTTTGACAGCTTATGTGTTTTGAATTGTACTTCTGGAGACCAAAAATTCTCTCTAACATAGGCTACATATAAGCGGATTATATGTAACAGGACAATAGATAATCAACCTACTGTATTATAAATCATATACGTGACACACTGCTAACAATAGTTGACCAAACTGAATATGAATACTAAATGTGTTTAGCAAAGCTTTTTTCTTATGTGATTTACTACAAAACTAACATAGCTAACAGATGCCCAGTTAAGGTTTTCACTTAAGACAAGAGATATTTGTTAATAAAAATAACACACACAATAAATAACAAGATGAAAGCATCAGTGGGCTTTTAAACATCAGAAATGGACCAGTTCCCAAGCGAACAACTCATGCTAGAAGGTGGTAAATTTAAAATACTCTTAATCCTTGTGTTGTCCTTGAGTCAAATTTGACCCATTTTCAAGTTTTTTTTAAATCAGAATTTTAACTTTCAACCCAACTGCCCACAAATAACATGGATGTACTGTATGTATGTTCATTGTAGGGAACCAATACAATGTTCTTCGCAGGTAAAATAGATGATTGCTTTCATAGGCTGTTTTATTAAATTTATAGCATTTAAAAAAAATATCAATGGATTCAAAACAGCATCCTGACTGAACTTTGACATAAAGTTGTTTAGTGGATCAGTCCATGATCCACTAAACATCCTCTGAACTCAACTATTAGAAAAATAGACAGACTGCTTAACGTTATGCAAACCGTTTAACATTAAAGTTACTCATTCAAAGTGGCCTTTTGGTGAATAACTTGTGGTAAAGAACGTTATGCCGTACTTGTTATTGTTCATAAGCATTACTCTTACTTACTAAGCATGTCACATGCCAGCAACAGAATGGACGAGAGAAACGTATAACATTACATGCCTTTAATTTGGATTAGTCAGATGCAGGCTTTCCACACAAAAAAACTAGAAAAGTGTGTCATTAGTATGACAAACAAATGTCGGGCTCGGGCCGGTTTTCGTCACGGCTCTATCGGACGTGGGCCGGTCTTGGACAGAAAGATTCATCCTGAGTAAGAACCCCAGGGGATCAACATACATACAGTGAAGAAAATACGTATTTGAACACCCTGCTATTTTGCAAGTTCTCCCACTTAGAAATCATGGAGGGGTCTGAAATTGTCATCGTTGGTGCATGCCCACTGTGACAGACATAATCTAAAAAAAATATCCAGAAATCACAATGTATGATTTTTTAACTATTTATGTGTATGATACAGCTGTAAATAAGTATTTGAACACCTGAGAAAATCAATGTTAATATTTGGTACAGTAGCCTTTGTTTGCAATTACAGAGGTCAAACGTTTCCTGTAGTTTTTCACCAGGTTTGCACACACTGCAGAAGGGATTTTGGCCCACTCCTCCACACAGATCTTCTCTAGATCAGTCAGGTTTCTGGGCCGTCGCTGAGAAACACGAAGTTTGAGCTCCCTCCAAAGATTCTCTATTGGGTTTAGGTCTGGAGACTGGCTAGGCCACGCCAGAACCTTGATATGCTTCTTACAGAGCCACTCCTTGGTTATCCTGGCTGTGTGCTTCGGGTCATTGTCATGTTGGAAGACCCAGCCTCGACCCATCTTCAATGCTCTAACTGAGGGAAGGAGGTTGTTCCCCAAAACCTCGCAATACATGGCCCCAGTCATCCTCTCCTTAAAACAGTGCAGTCGCCCTGTCCCATGTGCAGAAAAACACCCCCAAAGCATGATGCTACCACCCCCCCCATGCTTCACAGTAGAGATGGTGTTCTTGGGATGGTACTCATCATTCTTTTTCCTCCAAACACGGTTAGAGGAATTATGACCAAAAAGTTCTGTTTTGGTCTCATCTGACCACATGACTTTCTCCCATGACTCCTCTGGATCATCCAAATGGTCATTGGCAAACTTAAGACGGGCCTTGACATGTGCTGTTTTTAAAAAAAAATATATCCTAGGCTATTTATATCAGTTAATTTTCATTACATGTGTTGCAGCTGTATTCACACTTTTTTGTTAAGTACATAATTCCACACTTCCACCGTCTACAGCCAGAAACTAAGCTGCATGGTGCAGGGAACAACTCTGACTGGCACATAATCAGACAGTGGTTTAGAGAGCGGTAAGATTGGCTTTGCAAAAAACGGAGCGTTCTATGAACGGAATGACGCATTTAAAATATTGCTCGATTAAGCAAATTTGATCGTGGGAAGCCAAAATTGTGATCGTGATTAAAATTCAATTGGTGACACCATGATCGATTGGCAAATGTCTTGAGCCAGCGGCTCAATAGAAATGACAAATGATACAGGACTCAAGGGGCAACCTTGGCAGGAGGATCTCGAAACTGGAAATAAAGAGGAGGTGGTGCGTCCGGTTAAGACTCGGGCTGAGGGATTAGAATACAAAGCTTTATTTATCTTAACAATGAAAGTTTTACCAAAACCTGGCACATACCTGTGCCAGGCTGTCACATTCAATATGATGACAGCTTGTAGAAAACTGGCAAAGGATACTACTCAAGTGAACAGTACTTGAGTTTTGTGTTCATTGCACTATTGGAAACATAAAATATACATAACTCAGATGAAATCGCTGTGCAGTTGTATATATGAAATGGTCTTTGTTTTGTGTCAATTCTGCATCTGGACGTGAATTTGAAAGGGAGCAATTTCTCCAAAGATCGGGTGCAATTTACAAATGAATTTCCTTCACGCTCGACTGCTTCATAAAGGAATTTGTCCTGACTCAGATTGAACACAGTTGAACAATCCTATCCATATTCCAACTTCTTTACAAGACAATGTTTTTCATTTTCTCAAACAGAAGTCTTAAGATTTCAATGTTCTTAGATGCAACAAGTGTTACTGATTGGGCCTTTTTTCTGCCACCAACCTCTTGTTAGGTTACTGACTGGAACAAAATGACACTGGAAAGAACTTGTGCTCTTTCAAGGATAAAGAAGACCCTTAAGGTGACAAAGCTTTAGACTGTCATGTCACATCTCACAACTGCACAAAATACGATGATCCATATTGCTTTCACATTAAGTTTTTCAACTGTATTCAGATAATTGCTGAATAGTCATGGAAACGGATCAATATATCAAAATCAATTATGGCAAATGCATTTCCACTTTCCACCCAGTAGATCACATCTGAACAATCTGAAAAATCTGCTTTAACATTCTCTTTTCTTTGCAGAACTTATTTTTTTCATTGTTAATTAATTAGATTGATAGATAGATAGAAAGCCCATGGTATTATCTTAAAAATCGTTTGTTTTGTCCGAGCAGCTGGAACCTAAGAATGTTTAGCAATTTTACGATTTTATGACTTAAACAAAAAATCAATTACCTACATTTTTGCCCATACATTTTTGATTCACTAATCATTTTGGCTCTATTGAAGATGTTGTTTTGTTATTTTTATGTTTTATTTATGTTAATTTTAAGCAGGTGTACATATATTGACCCTCAAAGTTCATATCCCATAAGAAACATAGTTTTATATTTACATTAATATGAGATTCTTATTGTTGGTTTTTATTGTGGTCATTGTTCTTCAAGACGGTATCAGTGATCATATGTGTGTGCATTCTGTACATGAAAGGATACATATGACCTCATACACCTGTCTTTTATACATACTAAATTACTACATGTTATGTTGTTAAAAACTGCATTGATACATTCTGGCATGATGTGTTCTAACCTTTGGTGTGATTGATTTATGTAAAGCTAAAGGTGAAGCCATTAGTTTCTTGTATAAGATCCCTCTGTGAGGCCGATTCTGAATTTAAAAAATTTCAAGGAGCTCTAATAATTTAATTTAGAGTGCCCTTTCATAGGTTAGGTCACCTGCAGTGCGCCCCGCAAATTGAATAAAGAACAGTAATAGAAAACAGGATGTCAGGTGGGCTCCCTGCTTATAAAATCATTAACAACAGTGTGTCTTTTCTCATAAAGGAGCCCATTTATTCTGAGGAGGAAATGTTATGAAAGTGTAGGGAGCAACTCAATTTATTTTTCATTAGAAATTAACTCAGGAGAATCACTGAGAGGGTTAATAGTTGTACGTGTACATCAGCAGTGTGAACTAATAGGTTGGGGAAAAGCCTGTTCAGAAAGCTGCTGTGCATTTTTAAAAATAATGCATTCACTCAGTGTGCCCTGTAAGAAAGGTGGAGTCACCGTTTGTTGTATTAATAATGCTGTAATAGTTAGAGCATATAAAATACTTTATAATGTGTTTATTTTTTACATAGCAATATAATTGTATTCCGATTCTAAAGGTATTGCAACATAACTGAGTTTTTCTTGTAAAATCTGTCCATATATTCATCTTCATATATGAAGAGGGAGAATAAATGACAGACACAGACTGCACCCCCTACACTGGTCCCATGCTGATAGCTTTGTTTGGGTCATATCAGAATAATGCAGCAGCTAGTCCTAATCCTCTACTTCCTCAATAGACTTCCACAGAGCTCCTGGTGTTCCCAGCATGACTCAGGCCATGTACCGCAGGAGGTAGAAAACCCTGCCTAATCACCTTAGTGCTTTTACAAATATCTATATTTCCTCACTGAGGAGATCTGAAGATTACTGCTGCAGCCCATGTGTCTGTGAACAATTAGTTATTATTGTACCCACATGGTGGGTTTTCATAGGCCCAGCAATCTATTTTATGGTTCATGCGGCTTTTCTGCCACATATCTTGATAATGTAGGAGTTATGTGTTGCAGCAGCAGCTGTAAGTTAAATACTTTTTAAATTAAATATTAAAACAAAGTGCTTTGGAATTTTTCATTGTCAATAGAGCTGGTTTGGGAATAGTATAACAAAGTTATCCCTTTTTACAAAGCTGTTGTGAGCTCTCAAACTATTTTGGACCCCCACGCAAGACATTTGAAAGTAGACTACTTGTTGTCTGGCAAAGCTGCATTATTTCTGCCACAAATTGCCAGTGTTGGCAGGGCTCAACAGTATTGGTTGCCCTTGGAAACCAGACTGACTCAGTGGGAATCATTTTGTGTCCTCTGGTTGCCCCCCTTTGGCAACCACCTGTTCAAAATTTGTATTTTAAAAAAAATATAAAAACACAACACAATGCTTCAGCTGTTGTGCGACCGCGTTCCACACCTGCGTTTTCCATGAAAACATACAGGCAATGCAATTTTCTGTTCACGTTAATGGTGCATGTTACAATCCGGAGCTAATATGGCACCAGTGGTGCCATACCACCAGGTATCTACCGGACGGAATAGCAACATGGATTTTGGTGCCTCATTATGGTGATACTTGATGTTCTGAAAAAGACGTTAGAGGCAACAGAAAGCCCTGGTTGGGTAAATCTCAAAATGATAGCCCAGCAAATACTATCTTTTTGTCTCCGACAATGATATTGATATTGGGAGAGTTTAACAAATTTGATAATGATGAATGTTATTTATGAATAAACATTTTGGACAAAGATTCCCTAAATTTGTATGTGACATTTTACATTAGAAAAATAAAGTTGTCAGTGCTCTCTGGTGGACAAACTATAATGGAGACACAAAAGAAGCTCAAATATAACTTTTGCATTTCTGTTCTGCAATTTCTTTAATTAATTTACCGGCTAACTCTGTAATTAGCTAATATACTTTACATATATATTTATTTATTTATATATTTACAATATTATTGCAATTTTTAACATATTGCAGTTTTCTGAGATATATTGCAATTTATTACCCTTTTCCAATTTCAAATTATGTCCCTAAAAGGAAACTTTGTCTAAGTTTAATTTAAAAAGCACAGAAATACATTTCTCTCTCACTTCAATTTTATTGCTGCAAAATGGAATTGTCAAGCAGACAAAATGACCAACACATATATAGTAATAATTGATACTTGGCGTCTGTGTATTAATACAGTATTGCCACGGAAAATAAAAAAAAACATCTGTTTGGGGACTTTGGTTAAAGCAGGCATGTTGAAATTTACATGGGCTTTTGTTTCTGTCTGAAAGGAAACTTGTCTTTGCTTTGACCTTTCAGAGGAGTGCCTTGTATGCCCTCTTGCTACTTTTTTTCTTCTTCCATTTTTCAGCTGTGTCAGGGTATCTGACTGTCCAGGAACAGTCACCCAATCTGCCCTGCTGACACAGAAGAGGGCTGTTACAGGCTTCTGTGATTTCTTGGGGGGAATCACAATCTGAAGTGTCCACTACGGCCACAGAAGAGCCGCTGGCAGCTGTCATTAATGTGATTTCTTTTCTGCTGACAGAAAAAAAATCCCCCCTTAACCACAGCTTTCATTCAAGTATAATAGTAAGGGTCTTGTTTTCCAAAGGTTAGACTGTTCTCCATCCCTCTCGTTGATACCATTTTCAAGAAATAAATACATTTTGAAAAAAAAGAAAAAATGCATCAAAATAATGATTTAACATCAAATTGGAACTAGAGGAAAGCAATTAGTCAATTTATATATTAGTTAATTGACAGAAAGGTCATCGTAAACAATTTTGATTTGTTTATATTCCAGCTTTTCAAATATTTGCTGGTTTTAGTCTTATGTTATTGTAAACTGAATACTTATGGTAAATTTGACATTTGTCACTGTTTTCTGACATTTTGAAGACCAACCGATTTAAACAACTAATCAATACAAATAATTAGCATAATCTATAATCAAATACTAATTTGTTCCAGACCTAGTTAAAATAGAAATGTAGTCTCATATGTTTTACTTTTCAGTAGCATCGTAAAGCTTTTGTCCATCTTGATCTCTCCCTTTGTTCACGTTTTCCTCCCCAGTACATTTCTGTGAGCGTGATGCTTGTTGACACATATTTGGACAGAGCAGAGCCTCTTCTATCAGTGCAAGGTGTCCAAATTCTTGTGAAGTTATCACTTCCAACAGATCAAAGACAGTTGGCACATTATTTATGCAGTGTTGAAAGATGAGGTATTCAGTTGAAGTCGGGCTGCAAAGCATACCTACCCCATTATTCTGAAGTAATGACTTCTTCTTGATTGAGTGCTCCAAGGTGCTGCTTTGTGTCCTTTTTGCTTTGTTCTGTGTAAAAGGCCACAGTATGAGACATGAGACCTTGAGAAAATGAATCCATGACCAGTGTTGTGTTCCCCAAGAAAATCTACAATTCGTTATTTTCACAGAATAACGTTCAATTTCAAGCATCTTTTCAGACCAAAACACTTTTCAACGAAAATAATCTTCGAAGTTATCACCTAATTCTTCCTACCAAATTGTTTAGGATGAGTGATGTAGCCAATATGTCAAACTGTGTTGATTTTCACAGCCAAAATGAATGTTGGCACAAATACACATGCCTAACTTCAAGGTTATGTCCTACAGACTGTGATGATTCTTAAAAATAAACCATTGGGTTATGGAGACAACACAGTGGTGAGCCCGAGGCTTCTATTTTACTCCTCTTTACTCTATGGCAGGGATCTTCAACAGGGGGTCCCGGACCCCTAGAGTCCATGCAAAGGGGCCTCCAAATTATTGTTAATTTTAGTTTTTTCAATGAATCCAACATATTATCAGCAAATATTAATCTCCACATGATAGGCTTACTGGCCTATGTAAGGTCACTAAGGTAGCCATCCACAGATACAGTTAATCCTGAGGATTTACTGTGCCACATGTATGTTTTCACAAGGCTCAATTGTTTCCCAACAATTATTAGGCTATTTTAAATGCTTAGTATTCCATGCAAAAAAGGGATATATAAAGGCTTTAGGATGCCCACATGTTATGGTAGGCTCAGTCTAATATGCAACTTCATTTTATACGATATACAGTGGGTACGGAAAGTATTCAGACCCCTTTAAATTTTTCACTCTTTGTTTCATTGCAGCCTTTTTCCAAAAATCAAAAAGTTCATTTTATTTCTCAGTAATGTACACTCAGCAACCCATCTTGACAGAAAAAAACAGAAATTTAGAAATTTTTGCATATTTATTAAAAAACAAAAACTGAAATATCACATGGTCATAAGTATTCAGACCCTTTGTTCAGTATTTAGTAGAAGCACCCTTTTGATCTAATACAGCCATGAGTCGTTTTGGGAAAGATGCAACAAGTTTCTCACATCTGGATTTGGGTATCCTCTGCCATTCCTCCTTGCAGATCCTCTCCAGTTCTGTCAGGTTGGATGGTAAACGTTGGTGGACAGTCATTTTCAGGTCTCTCCAGAGATGCTCAATTGGGTTTAAGTCAGGGCTCTGGCTGGGCCATTCAAGAACAGCCACAGAGTTGTTGTGAAGCCACTCCTTCGTTATTTTAGCGGTGTGCTTAGGGTCATTGTCTTGTTGGAAGGTAAACCTTCCGCCCAGTCTGAGGTCCAGAGCACTCTGGAAAAGGTTTTCGTCCAGGATATCCCTGTAGTTGGCCGCATTCATCTTTCCCTCGATTGCAACCAGTCGTCCTGTCCCTGCAGCTGAAAAACACCCCCACAGCATGATGCTGCCACCACCATGCTTCACTGTTGAGACTGTATTGGACAGGTGATGAGCAGTGCCTGGTTTTCTCCACACATACCGCTTAGAATTAAGGCCAAAAAGTTCTATCTTGGTCTCATCAGACCAGAGGATTTTATTTATCACCATCTTGGAGTCCTTCAGGTGTTTTTTAGCAAACTCCATGCGGGCTTTCATGTGTCTTGCACTGAGGAGAGGCTTCCTTCGGGCCACTCTGCCATAAAGCCCCGACTGGTGGATTGCTGCAGTGATGGTTGACTTACTACAACTTTCTCCCATCTCCCGACTGCATCTCTGGAGCTTAGCCACAGTGACCATTGGGTTCTTCTTTGCCTCTCTCACCAAGGCTCTTCTCCCCGATAGCTCAGTTTGGCCGGGACGGCCAGCTCTAGGAAGGGTTCTGGTCGTCCCAAACGTCTTCCATTTGAGGATTATGGAGGCCACTGTGCTCTTAGGAACCTTAAGTGCAGCAGAAATTTTTTGTAACCTTGACCAGATCTGTGCCTTGCCACAATTCTGTCTCTGAGCTCTTCAGGCAGTTCCTTTGACCTCATGATTGTCATTTGCTCTGACATGCACTGTGAGCTGTAAGGTCTTATATAGACAGGTGTGTGGCTTTCCTAATCAAGTCCAATCAGTATAATCAAACACAGCTGGACTCCAATGAAGGTGTAGAACCATCTCAAGGATGATCAGAAGAAATAGACAGCACCTGAGTTACATATGAGGGTCACGGCAAAGGGTCTGAATACATATGACCATGTGATATTTCAGTTTTTGTTTTTTAATAAATATGCAAAAATTTCTAAATTTCTGTTTTTTTCTGTCAAGATGGGTTGCTGAGTGTACATTACTGAGAAATAAAATGAACTTTTTTGATTTTTGGAAAAAGGCTGCAATGAAACAAAGAGTGAAAAATTTAAAGGGGTCTGAATACTTTCCGTACCCACTGTATGTAGTATGGGGTCCCTGATCCATCTCTCTTTTTTTTTTAATGTTGAAGACTCCTGCTCTAAAGCAACAACCTTGGTTTTGTACATTTCAACAGTTTTTAATATAAGGTGGGATGTATCTCGTGCCTGCATTTATTGATTATCCTCACTGTTTATTGTTTTATTCAGATTTTAATTGTACACTGCAGGAAATAAAAGCATACAGTAAGTGGCCTTGCTTACTGTTTTGTTTATCTCAGCAGTTTGAACTGATGATGAACCATCTTTAAAGGTTCTTTGCCACTTTAAACAAATGTTTCTAATGACCAGTAGAAGCAGATTTAAGTAACTTGTTTACTAAGAACTATTTTCACTCAAAGGTCATCCAGAAAAAGTGGGGAGGAGAATGTAGACCTAGTCACTTTTTGAAGGACTAAGTGTTCTGCTCTGAAATAGACCATTGGGAGACTCAAATGACTCAAAAGGCTATATCAGCGAGCACTTGTGGTTGACGTTATTTATTTATTAATTTGAGTCCTGTCTACTGACACATCTGAGTGGTCTAATTGCTGCGAATTGACACCGGTTACTGTCCATAATGGGAACTTGGGAGTCTTTCCTAACCGCGGTTCATTCAGCTGCCCCTCGCTGCAGCTTAACTGCCCTTAAAATGTCTGATTGCAACACGGGAGCTGTGGGGCGAGACAGGATTATCAGTCTTTGTTGTGTGACTGTGTCTATTATCCTGACCTCTATTCACAGTGGGCCCTAAGGAGTGTCGCTTCCAGCCACACAGCAAACTACCCCATCCCCGACAAACAACAAGTGAACCAGAGATCTCCCCCTGTCCCAATGCACTAGACACTTACAGCTCCAACACTGGACAAAGCACTCCACTGCAGGTAAGGCTATCAAATCCCTATTGATTTATTAAAGATAAATTGGAGGCACTTCCTTTCAATGTTATTGCAGCAGATGTGATTGATTGTTTGTGTTGACTGGTGATATTGTCACCAAGCTGGGGGACCACTGTTAGTTTAGGTAGTTCATTACTAGTGAAGAGCTGCTGAAATAGTCTTTAATAGGGAGATAAAATGCAGCCAGTATGGTGGGCTGTCCTGTGTTGTTAAACCTGACAGTTGTGAACTGTGTAAGCTCTGTAGCTTGTGTGTATGCTTGTGTGCATGCATGTGATTGTGATAGAGGGATGGACACTGTGACATAACAATATATTTTACCAAAAGGTTTAGCATATGTTATAGATTTAGTATTCTCCTATTTTTTGAATTTGTTATTTTATAGTTTGGGGTATTTCTCTTATAGTGTGTAAATAAGGCTAATTAAGACCGTTGTGGCTTTTAAAAACTGATATTTCAAAATTGAACTTTTTTTGTATAATGACATATTTCTATTATTCTAGTAATTCATTTAACATAATTACAATTTTAAAACAAAAAGAACATAAAATTAGGGAATCTATTTAGTCACAAAATAATTTTCAAAGTAAACCTGTATTTGTGTTATAGAATAGTAGAATGCATTATGCAAGTAATAACTGATAATAAATTGTTGAATTGTTATTATAATCTATTTTTAATAAGTTCTGGTGACCAACATTTGATTTGACATCTGAGGATAGGGTTTAATATTGATAGAACAAAATAATAATGTTGATAGCATAGCTCCGTTGGAGGGAATATGTATCAATGACAAACCTGAATCAGGAAATTAAACTTGTCATCTCTTTATAGTTTCATAAAATTCTCTTTATCATTTCATAAAATAAGTATTATACTGTATGTTACCACCTTTTGTAGTAATATTTCATTTAGTTATTTTCCTGGATGAAAATTTGGTTGCTATGCAGGAAAAGTCCAACGGTTTTTCTCTTTGGGCCACTGACATACGGTAAGAATAGTAATGAACAAAGCCAGAGGACACAAATAAGGATCCTTGTTCCATAAATATATTATCCATTAAAGCTCAACTGATTAATTCATCATATTTATTTTCATGTCGGATGTCATTTAGCCTATATATAAACTGTTATCATAAAGATGTCAATGTGGTTTTGAGGGAAACTGTGGTACATTTTCAGTATAAAATTTTGACCTAAAACCAAAATACGCACAAGATTAATGAAGGATGAGAAAGACATTGTATTGTTTATAGTTCATTTGATTTTAGTATTCACATAGTCAATTTGAAATGTCTATTTATGTCATGGCAGGTTAAAAAGAGGAAATGGCATTGAAGTTAACATCATCATTCATTAAGCCTTGTATAAAACCAAACATGGTAGTGCTTTAGTTTCCCTGAGCCAATTCTTTTAGAAATACAGTGTGAGCAAGTGTTTCTCCATCTGCTTTGAGATGTTTCAACCACAGCAATTGTGAACCAAGTGTGAATTCAATTTATTTCTGTGTGCCCTGATTCAACGGAAATTGCTTAATGGTTTGAAACTCACTCCTGACAGCACCATTAGAGACTTGTACAGCGATAATTTCCAGTGAGGGCCATTAGTGATGTTTTGTACTTTATACAATGCTTTTTGCTTCTGAAGAGTATTGAAATGGGGTCATCCTACAAATGTGCTCTATATTGGACAAAAGTGGGAAAGATATAAACCACTTTAAAACGGAATACTGATTACGGAAACCACCAATTTTAGATATGCAAAGGAAATACTATACATTTTAAGATAATAGACCAGTTAAAGGCATCTAGAGGGCATGTTTCTAATATTAGATACTTTTTATACAGTTGTTGAGAACAAAATGGCAATGATTTGGCATTGGGTGGTTGCAGAAAAAACTCTTTAAACTTACTTGATAGATTGTTTATTGCTGACGTTATCTCAAACTTGTCCAACTGTCAAACAGCTAGTTTGTAAACTCAAACTATGGAGCCTCACTTATACTCCCACAGCCCACTACATCAGATGGGGATGATTGCAGTCTTGAAATCAATAAAACCACAAACCTTCCTGATAATATTCCCTCTTGGGGTGCGGTGGCAGTTACATTGGGGCACTTTTTATCCGTTCAATGGAGTCTATACTGGAGACATTTATGGGTTCAGTTTGTGAAAATGTTTTGATGCTTAAATCTGCATGTTTACCAAAACAAAGAAAGAAGCATTTTATGATATGGAAACAATCAATCAATGATTTATGATCATTGACAACTCAATACACATTAACAGGGAGTCAGCAGGTTTTGATGTGTTTTCTTTTTGTTCTTTAGTGTTGAGAGAAAACACTCAGGAACACTTGTACTGATGACACGTTTGTTCTTTTGATGTATAAGATCATGCCCCCCCTGAGAAACATCCAAAGATCTGTAAATGGACCGATTTGACAATATAAAAGTCTTGAAAGCCATCCGATCAATCATAGCTTTCCACTGCATTATTCCCCAAAGAATAAAAAGACAATATCAGATAATTATATAGTCGGTTCTTCGCTGGGATTTATCCTTGTGGGGCGGGAAACGTATCCTTCTCTGAAGTCACCAAGTGGTAAGAAGGATTTGGTTGACAGAGCACAGCGGGCCCAACGATGTCACTGCTTTTGAGGTCACTGGTGGATAGCAAAGTTATCTAAAGCCCGTTGATTTTCACCCCCACAATTCCAGAGTGAGTGTCACAGATTAGTGGTGCATCCATCCTCCGTGACCTCTAGGAACTATAGAGATGCTGCGCTGCCATTTTGAGACACGTCAAACAATGCAAGGGCAAGACTGTCATTTCAATGCCTTGCCACGCCACTGGATGGCCCTTTTGTTAAATGCTTTAGAATGGTGGCCTTGCATGTGATTTCAGCCAGTATGCATTTTCATGGGCACCTTCCCCCATCCCCTGGGCCACCAATTTTGTTCTGCAGAGGCATGTACTGTAATGGTATCATTTGAAGTTAAGAAAGTGACATATTCACATATTTGTCATTGTTACAATCTAATGTAAAAACGTATACAAACCAGCCACTTAATTGACTTACTTACTGTATCTGAAACTGTTTTTACCCTAACCTAAATGTCAATTCTAATCATATATCGCATTGCATAGCTATTGTGAAAAAACATGATCGGTTATTTGATAAAGGTAGTCTGATAATTTATAATGGAATGATTAATTGACGGACCTTTGTGCATGGTTATAAACAGTTAGCAGATATTCAGACATACCATTCCAGCTAGGGCTGCACAATTAATCGAATTTTAATCACGATCACGATTTTGACTTCCCACGATCAAATTTGCGTGATCGAGCGATTATTTTTTTTTAAATGCGTCATTTCATAGAACGCTGAGTTTTTTTTGCAAAGCCAATCTACCGCTCCGTAAACCACTGTCTAATCATGAGCCAGTCAGTAGTTCCCTGCACCGCCCAGCTTAGTTTCTAGATAGAGACAATCACAGAGGACAGAGTAACGGGAGGAAAATTCAACAGATGCAATCGGTAATACGTCGGTCTCAAGGTTTGCCAGTCTACCAGTAAACGCAACATTTTGTCCCGTCTGTGTTATTTTTCAGACAACAGCAGTGACCAGTGCTATTCAATGCTAGTTAGCGTCTGTTAGCGGTTAGCTCCTCTAGGACGCACCGGTGCTAATGTCCTCGCATCGGCTGCATTGTTGTTATATGGATATGTTTAATTTTCCGTTACATGACTCATTTCTTCTGTAAAGCCGTGCCTGTATTACATATTGTTAAATATGAGGGGCAAGCCTGTATTCGTACCAGTGTTTCCGCGGGTAACTGCTATCGCGGCCGCCACGGCAAAGAACACAGAAGAAGTTATTGAATGCAACTAACTTCAGTTGGTAGAGTAACAGGGTGTGAGACGGAGCCTGCTGGACCTGGGCCAGAGATGTGACCCATGGCCAGATTATCATAGGTCATTAAAGTGCCGCGCAGTGACGATACAGACATTTCGTACACACAAAGTGTGTGTGGGGGCTGGACCCGTTCATAATGATCAGCCGTCTCTCTGTGAGTACTCCATCACACTCTACCTCTCTCCCTAGCTCTTTTAATCAGTTATTGTTGAAAACAAGTGAAGGAGCTTTCTCAGAGATTCATTTAAAAAAAAATCCTACGCTATTTATTTCAGATAGCTTTTTTCATGTACATGTGTTGCAGTTGTATGTCTATACAACTTCAACATAAGAACATAAGAAGAAGGTAGCATAATATGGATGTGAAAGCAGTTATAAATAGCCTATACAATACAATTTGTTTTGGTTAAAATAAACAAATAATTGTGAGAATAATCGTGATCAAAATATTGATCAAAATAATCGTGATTATCATTTTGGCCATAATCGTGCAGCCCTAATTCCAGCATCTCTTTCATACTGACTGACATGCCGGTGGTGGAAATGGACAAAGCTAATAGAAGTAGTGTCAAAATGTCAAACGGACCATCTCTGAGAAAATCAACACACTGTCTGAATTGGATCTCTCTGAGGCCTCAGTATTCCCTGACCCAAACCACAGAACTCAATACAACCAGAAAACTAGCATAAAATCTTAGTCAGATATCTGACATTTCTGAGGCTGTCAGGCCTTCTCCTGGTTCAGACATTGTGGGATGTATAAATCGTTCCCCTAAGGAAGGGGAGTTACTTAAATCCAAAGATTCCATCCACCGTGATAGAAGAGAAGACGTCTAGGCCTCACCAAGAGGCATGTTTTACAATATCTTATGAAAAGATCTGCTGAGATGTATTAAGTGGGTATGGGCATTTTTAAAACATTATCTTAGAGTAACACACGTCTGTGCTGAATATTGACAGTGATAGCAAAACCATCGAAATTGACACACTTTCAGTGATAAATATGAAATTACTAACACAAAAGTAGAGTAAGTCACCCATTTTCTAAATGCCATTGCTCCAGTGACATCATGTAGTTTACTTTGAGAGATTGACTGTAAAAATGCACCATTAACATATTCAGATAGATCTCATGTCAGTATATTGTTTGTCTATATTGTCTGTCATATGTAGTATAAATAATGTGCATTGTAATTTGCATTACTTATGCTTTGACCAGTACATATAAGGCCCAAAGTCAAACTCATAAACCCATCCTAGTAAGGATATGCACAGCCTACTGAAGGGGCAAGTGCTTCAATAAAAAAACAGGAAATCCCCTTCCCTCCATCATTTTTGGGGGTTTTCTGCATTTTAAACCAGGGCTTGACATTAAGGCTTGTCCACTTGTCCTGGACAAGTGGATTTTTTGTAGGACAAGTGGAAGAGAAATTTACTTGCCCCACTGGACAAAGGTAAAACTCAAACAAAATAAAATTACATGTTACTTAACGTTATGTGCCACTCATTACGTGTTAATTAAGTTACCGATTTGAAACAAATATAAAAAATGTCCCCACAATTCGGGTCAGTGGATGGATAACGTGAGACCCAGCGGCAGCAGCAGCGGGTCAGCGGATTGCTAATGTTAGACCCAGCCCGCTGTTCAGCTCATTCTCTGTAAGCAATGCAGAATAAAAGCACGGCGGAACCTGCAAGCCAACCAGACGGTGTTAGTTGGCTAATGTTAGCTTGCTAATTCTGCCCTAACGTTACCCATTGCCACATCGTTCACAGAAAACAAGCCCAATACATATGCCACTCATGGTGATAGCAATGTTCTTTGTGTGGATGAAGCATGAAGTCACTGTGACTCATTTAGCAGCTGGCTCTCTGCCTTGTAACGTTACTACTAGTCCACTGCTCGTTTGTCCGTCAGTTATTGTTAAACCTCAGCTCCGCGATTTGCTGGATTAAATATCAGCTAGTAATCAATTGTTAAGTAGCTACACCTTTTAAACAATATCTTGGTAAATCAACCTCTCCCTGGTAGAAATTATGGTCTGGAGATCCTTTTTTCTTATTGAAGGGGAAATCTATTCTTGGGACACATTTGTTTCAACTAAATTGTATTAATGTTAATAATGTTTGGAACGATTTGTTTAAATTTTTCATTAGCAAGACACAATTTGTTTTTGTAAAATAAGAAATCTTTACCCCGACAGGTGACTTTTGTGCATGGACAAGTCAAATGTAAATGTAGTGCCTCAAAAGTTAATGTCAAGCCCTGTTTTAAATAACAGTGTACATTTTTACTGAGTTATTCTCTGCATGCATCTGATAAGCTGTTCTTTCTCATTATCTAAATCTAGATCTGTATAATGAAATGTAGGACTCCAAAATGTCTCTATCTATTTTGGCAAAGAAAATGAAAGGAAAAAGTATTACCTCAGATCAACTCATGCATTATACAATATGTTTACATTATGTTTCAAAGAATAATTGGCAACTCATGACATTGAATGCCAAATAATTCAATTTCATAGGTGAACTTGAGGCTATAAGGTGTTATCCTAAACAAGATGTTGAGTTTTAGACATTTCTACACTACATGCAGTGTTCTTACAGCTTGCTGTGTGGAGGGCAGAAATAATAATTTGGCAGGACAAATTAAAGGCAGCAAAAATGTCAGAATTCATGGCCCTTCTGGTTATCAATTACTATTAATTGATAGACAAACTGCAATTATACCAGGGTTAGGGATGGGCGATATATTGATATTGTGATTTAAGATAGGGATGCACTGAATTGTTGAGTTGAGTCTCGAATCCCCAGTGATCAAGTCCAAGTCCGAGTCACTGAAGAAGATTCTGGGTCTGCATTGTGAACACGTAGTAGTAAAATATGTTCTGAATAGAGCCTTTTCTGAAATACTTGCAGTATATATATATATATATATATATATATATATAGTGTCATTCCTGGCTAACAGCATGTCATTCTGAGTAACAATGACACAGTCAAGTAATTTAATCCAGATTCCCATGTAATCTAATAATAATAATCTAATAAAGACAAAAAGTGCTTGAATTGGCATTTTTTTTACACTTTCATTTATTTAAAAAATTTGAAATCCTTATTCGTCTTTGAGAGCACACATCCTGCACACAGCACACATCCTGCCCCTTCATGAAAAGGTTACAGACTAAATAAATATGTATATATTGTTTTTTTTTTATGATGTATTACTAAGGTTGGTGTTGTTGTTGTTGTTTTTTTATGCAGGTGCTTAAACAATACTTCTAAAACAGTGCTGGTACCTAAACACTTTCTGAAAAGATACTTGGAAAAAAGATGCTAAGGCCATATGGTACATTTATTTGAAATGTAAAGTTAAAACAATAACCTGTTTCACCAGTAAATTGCTGTCTAGATTTGTAGTGTATTTTAAAATAACTTTGAATGCACCACAAGGCTGTGTTTTTTGGACAACGGCAGTGGGCATAGTGCAGCTGCATTGTCTATAGCAGCAGACTTGTGACGTCCCAGTGTTGAAATCCTTTTCAGTGAAATACAGTCACCGTTTACACCGTTTAACTGTCAGCAGTTTAACCGTGTGCAACTACTAGCTAACAGTAGGCTAACGTTACCTGCTTCCAAGTGTAAGTTAATGTTAACTAGCGTCACATGCAGCGATGCTTCCGTTTCCATTGGTGTACGTTTCGGAGCACCCGAGAGCAGCGCAGAAATTTCAGTGGCACCGAAACCCGCATTGCTATTCAGTCCAGTAGATACCGGTCATTTAGGCAGTAGTCAGAAACCTTATCCAACTTCTGAGTCCTGTATGAACTTACCAGACTGTTCTAGCTGTTCTATTATTTGCCTTTAACCACTTAGTCAATATACAGTGGGTACGGAAAGTATTCAGACCCCTTTAAATTTTTCACTCTTTGTTTCATTGCAGCCTTTTTCCAAAAATCAAAAAAGTTCATTTTATTTCTCAGTAATGTACACTCAGCAACCCATCTTGACAGAAAAAAACAGAAATTTAGAAATTTTTGCATATTTATTAAAAAACAAAAACTGAAATATCACATGGTCATATGTATTCAGACCCTTTGCCGTGACCCTCATATGTAACTCAGGTGCTGTCTATTTCTTCTGATCATCCTTGAGATGGTTCTACACCTTCATTGGAGTCCAGCTGTGTTTGATTATACTGATTGGACTTGATTAGGAAAGCCACACACCTGTCTATATAAGACCTTACAGCTCACAGTGCATGTCAGAGCAAATGACAATCATGAGGTCAAAGGAACTGCCTGAAGAGCTCAGAGACAGAATTGTGGCAAGGCACAGATCTGGTCAAGGTTACAAAAAAATTTCTGCTGCACTTAAGGTTCCTAAGAGCACAGTGGCCTCCATAATCCTCAAATGGAAGACGTTTGGGACGACCAGAACCCTTCCTAGAGCTGGCCGTCCGGCCAAACTGAGCTATCGGGGAGAAGAGCCTTGGTGAGAGAGGCAAAGAAGAACCCAATGGTCACTGTGGCTAAGCTCCAGAGATGCAGTCGGGAGATGGGAGAAAGTTGTAGTAAGTCAACCATCACTGCAGCAATCCACCAGTCGGGGCTTTATGGCAGAGTGGCCCGAAGGAAGCCTCTCCTCAGTGCAAGACACATGAAAGCCCGCATGGAGTTTGCTAAAAACACCTGAAGGACTCCAAGATGGTGATAAATAAAATCCTCTGGTCTGATGAGACCAAGATAGAACTTTTGGCCTTAATTCTAAGCGGTATGTGTGGAGAAAACCAGGCACTGCTCATCACCTGTCCAATACAGTCTCAACAGTGAAGCATGGTGGTGGCAGCATCATGCTGTGGGGGTGTTTTTCAGCTGCAGGGACAGGACGACTGGTTGCAATCGAGGGAAAGATGAATGCGGCCAAGTACAGGGATATCCTGGACGAAAACCTTTTCCAGAGTGCTCTGGACCTCAGACTGGGCGGAAGGTTTACCTTCCAACAAGACAATGACCCTAAGCACACCGCTAAAATAACGAAGGAGTGGCTTCACAACAACTCTGTGGCTGTTCTTGAATGGCCCAGCCAGAGCCCTGACTTAAACCCAATTGAGCATCTCTGGAGAGACCTGAAAATGACTGTCCACCAACGTTTACCATCCAACCTGACAGAACTGGAGAGGATCTGCAAGGAGGAATGGCAGAGGATACCCAAATCCAGATGTGAGAAACTTGTTGCATCTTTCCCAAAACGACTCATGGCTGTATTAGATCAAAAGGGTGCTTCTACTAAATACTGAACAAAGGGTCTGAATACTTATGACCATGTGATATTTCAGTTTTTGTTTTTTAATAAATATGCAAAAATTTCTAAATTTCTGTTTTTTTCTGTCAAGATGGGTTGCTGAGTGTACATTACTGAGAAATAAAATGAACTTTTTTGATTTTTGGAAAAAGGCTGCAATGAAACAAAGAGTGAAAAATTTAAAGGGGTCTGAATACTTTCCGTACCCACTGTATATCCACATTACTGAAAAATATTTATCACAAATCTAATTGTGAAGTAATTTTTTTAAACCACCAATTTAAAGCCCACAATATTGTCACAATAACAGCATTGAGAGATGAAGTCTTTTTTTACTTGACAAATCTATCCCATGTATTTAATGTAAGGTTTGTATTGATTACAATGGTTGGAAAAGAAGCCAACTTATCTATTCTTGCTGATTTATATGTATTGTAAAATGCCATTTAAGTTAAATCAGTATGCCACTCAATGCTGCTGCACTTTATTATCTGCATCTTTGCTGCAGGATGTGGAAGAAAGGACAGGCTTGAGAGCATTTTTTACCTATAGTTACTACTTAGGGTAAAGTAAAATAGGAGTTGCTTTTCATTATGCCCATGCTCTTAACAGGCAAAAAGCTTACTGTGTGATGGGTCATGTTTATTGTGAAAGTCTCAGCAGGTCCATACAGCCAGACTGAACTGGTGTAATAACCATATAATTTGAGTTGTCAGCCCCTTTCCACGTTGCAACATAGAGAAGGAGCTGTCCATCAATTGCTGCAGCTTGCTTTTTAAATGGCCTTTTTCAAGTGATAGGCGTACTAGCTGCTCGGGCACTTACGTTCCACTTTCATGCTTGGCGCTTTCATTACATTACAATTTTTAGAGCACTTTGTGGGCTGTTTAAGTAGTGTTTAATAGGAAACTATTCGTATTACTCTTAACTGAGTGGAACAGATGGTCAGGACCTGACTCATACTACCAATAATATGGCTTTGCCTCAATGTTGGCTGTAACAATATGCCTGGCAGTCAGGAGTTAATGATGAGTATTGGAAGGAATGACATTATCTGCTTAGTGTTCATCTCCATAATGTACTACCTACGCCCAAGGCAGAATTGGTGTTTGTACCTTGATAGGAGCCAAGCTGTGTGTTCCACTGAGATAGCAAACCACAAAAGTAGCCATGACCAAAATGCTGATAATGGAATCAGTGACATTTGATGTGTTAGTTTAATTCCCCCAATTTAAGATTATCTCACTTTATTTATCAATTCATTTTGTGGATTTACTCCACCTTGGCTAAGAGGGGCTTGGATTTATGGTTCCAGGAGGACTTCTGGTTGATTGATATGTTGTCATATAAAACAAGTCCTGATTCAATGTTTATAACTATTCTGCCCTCAAGGAAAGGACATTTGAGATGTTGGCCTCTTTTTAATTCATGAGGAACTTTAAATCATAAAGAAACTATTTTAAGACCCCATTTTCAAGTCCCAAAGTTCTCATGACCAACTCCCTATCAGAGTGTTTATGTGATTTCTTAAATTAGATTATTTGACAGCGACAATGCTTATTGATAAACAGAAAAGGGAAAGAAAATTGTAAATGAACCAGAGTTAGCCTAAAAGGCTTATTTGTATTAATTATTCTTGGCCAGTTATTAAAAAGGCACCCTAAAATGGAATAAAATTACCTCTTATAAAAGAAATCTGCACTAATTGTACAGTACACATCCACCAATTGATGAAGCATTGAGGGGCTCAAATAAACGTTTCAAGGCTTTTTTAATGTTTTCAATAAAAGAATATTTACTGTAAAAAAAAAAAAAGTCTCTTAGGAATCTCTCTACGTGCAAGTCAAATGACCCGTTGACCTTCAAGGTTGAGATGCTCAGCACTAAACCAAGGAATGCTAACTGAGACTAACATGTAGCAACATTGTGACCAGTTGGCTGGTTTCTAGTTGCTATCACCTGGTTAAGAGATGGAATTAAAATATCCTATTATTATTGATGATTTTGCAGCATTTACCAGCTAGCATGAAGACATTTTTTACATTTGTCCCAAAAGCCAGACATAAACCAGCCATACTGTCACTTTTAATAACATAATTTATCAATGTAAAATAACTCCTCTACATTACAACCAAATCCTTCACTAATGAGATGAGCAGCACCATCACGGAAATAAAAGATGCAGACTATGAAAAATCAAAGAATAAGCTGAATTCAAGAGCCCAGACATCATAGGCAGCTACAGTATATGTTGCATGGTCATATTTAAGCTTCATGAGATTACTATGCAAGAACAGTGAGCTTTCTGCCTTGATTCGACTTCAGAGCAGACTGTTTTCAGATGCCTCTCCAAGTTCTACCACATGCCATGATTAATTCAGTAGTAATGTATGTTAATGTATGTTAATCTGTGTCACCGATATGCTAATGAATACCTAACTCCCACCGTCCAACTTGTCTGTGGTGGTAACACACTCGTTGAAGGAGGTGCCTCGTTGAAATTCTGAGGAAGGTTTGTGTGTACAAATTGTATTTATACAGTAGGCCTGTGTTGCTTTGTGAGTTGTTTGTGGCAAACATGAGGCTTGCCTTGAATATTGTCTAGCATTTCTACAAAATTATAAAATGGAACCACATTAAGCCTATGGTAAATGTCAGTTTTCTTTTTTAATAGTATGCTGCTGTTGATGGAATGGAGATGTAAAAATACACATTAAGCAAAAGAAGGCTAACTAGTTTAAACATATTATTTAAAATCTGAGCTGCTCTATTCAGAGTTTTTCTTTTTATGCATAACACCCCAAGCTTTATGATCTCTGTATTAACAGTAGATGGCACCAAGTCATCGGGATATAAAAAAGGTAAGATTAAACTCGGCTATTATTTAGAATCCAGTTCCACCATGAATAATTACAGGCTCATGGGGGAAAAGAGAAATAAAATATATCTGGCCACCCAAATGGGTGGGTTGGAATCATTTTCCTATATGTTTGTATTTTAAACTTCCATATTCGGAAATACATACATGCAATACGACTGCAGTTCATAGCTCATTTGAAAAAAATACAACTCTCTGTAATCAGATTAGTCTGATACAGTTTGGGAGTAACCATACTGACATTGTTTTTAAGCAGGTGATGTTTATTGGAGCTGAAAGTTTATTGTTTGTGTCGTTACATTTGTTGAGTGAGAGATGCTCACTAGAAGGGTTGCAGTGCAACTACACCAAAATACAATCACTGTAAAATATGTTGCTAGAATAAATGTCAGGGACAGAGTATATGCTTGTGTTTTCTGCTGTACTTTAAGAGGCCTGAATGTCTTGATAGTATTTGGTACACTTTTCAGCTGTGATACATGTTGTAAAAAACATGACACATATCTTGAGTGCATTTAATATTTGTTGTCTCTTGCCTTTTTGAAGTTCATGGTCAAGTTAACTTGTCACAATGAGGAAACCTGTATCCATGTAAAAATTACTTTGAAATGAATAATTGTCAGGCCATCACGCGAGTGAATATTTTATGATTCTATTCAACTCTATTTGTCTTGGTTTGTGACAATCAAGCCATTGGAAAAACAGTTATCAATTATTAACATATTCTCAACAGGCTCATCAAAATTCATCAGAATGGTCAAATGACAAAACACTAATACAGGAAAAAAAGCTGTTGAACATTTTTGTTTTCATAATTACTTTTGAAGATGCAAAAACATAATGAAGACACGATACAAGCTGTTTGAAAATGAAATTGTTGGATCCGGGGCACAATGAGCGAGGAAGAAATTATACAAGAGAAAAAGAAGTAATGACGTTTAAGATTGGTCTCATGTCTTGTTAACATTTTAGCATATACAGTACGTTATATAATCATAATTTTCCTGATTTTTAAATTTATTGGTTACATCTGTCATGCATCATGTTTTATGTTTTTTGTTCTTAACCTTTTTAAATTTATATTAGTTCTTAACTTTTATTTTCTCGTAGTAATATATCATGTATTTAAATCTTTATTTTTTTTTTTACATTTTTGAAAAAGCAAATAATTATACTGCATATAGTGTAGATTATTGGTACACAAGTACATTTCCAGGATAATTGCCTTACATCCTGCCCGTGGCTCATGTGTCGGATGTCCCTCACCTTCCATTCTGTGTTTGCTGCAGCAAACTTCAAGTCACACACTGAAAATGGCAAAAGTTTTGAAGAAAATTTGGATATTGTAACAATGCAGGCCTGCTTGTTTTTTTTCGGAGAATAATTAAAGATTTACAAAGAATATGTTTACGGCATTTACTATCTAACTGTGATGTTTTGGGACCAATCTGAGAGATTTGCTATGGATGAAGTACACGCAGAAGTACACTGGTAACAGCAAACTACGTTTATCCATGTATCAACCTAATTTGAATGTCTCATGTAACTATATTGTGTGAACAGTTAACTTCATTTAAAATTGTACGTGCCATTTTCTTTTGCGGGCTGCAAATGTTCCCCCAGAACAAGTTCCTTCCCAATGATGCTGCGTCCGGAACTTAGTGCCTCACAAGACAGTTGTGATTGGTTTAACGCAATGCAAACAACCCAGAGCATTTCTTTCTTCTATCCCAGAATGTGTGTGTGGTAGAGTCCGACCTTACCCTGCAGCGCTTTGGAGATACTGTAGGTCTTGCAATGCGACACTATACTGCATATAACATGGTGGAGTAGTTGGATATTTCTTGGGCAGCATCAAATATGAGCTTAATTGACAAAGCTGGTTAAATGACACTTAGATTTAACTTTATTTTCTGTATGAAGATTTACACACTTTTTTGCAACTGTGTGTTATGCAATCTTTCTTTTTTTGTTCTACTTCTCTTCAACTTTGTTTTTGCAAACTGTTAATGATCAGGAAAACAGTTTACATTCATACTTATAAACACACTTTGGCCATTTGCTTAGTCAATGTTGTAAAAGATAATGACATGTTGAAAATAAATGAGCCTACTCATAATCATGCCTAATCTGCCATTGCAGCCCTTCTTGTGACAGACATTAATCATGTCTGCAGCTAGTGGGCTATTTTATTTGCTATGCCTCAGGATAGGTAAGTAAGTGTAGACACTTCAACAAGATTTGAGTTGCTCTGACTATAATACAATGACCACTAATTGCAAATTATGAATTTCTCTGATGGGCAGAAGCACAGTGGGTTCATCCCATTATTGTTTATTCCTCAGTAGGTTGAGCTTTGTGCTAATGATTCCATTTTATTCACTCTACATACACTAAGGAGTTTATCTACTGTATATACAGTATATACACTGTGCCAGATATAGTCATTGCACATAGGTCAACAATGCAAAAAAAAGCTTTAAAAAGGAGTGTTTTCAACTGTACCATTTCATAGTCTTAATTGAATTTAAACGATTGTTTGCTTAGAGGGCCATAAAGTCCCTCAACAAAATGTCTCTAGAATCGAGCCTTAACATCAAATGAAGTCTTTAAAACAGTCAAGGAAACATAACAACAAATCTCTGAACAGCTCAACTGTAAAAAGTAATTGTTATTGTTTGTGGAAAACTCTTCCATAAAGCCATTCAGCTTTGAATAAAGACAAGATTTAAGCAAATACATGGAGTGTAATTTTACAGCTTATATGTGTTCCTGCAATTCCCAAATGGTCACCCTCCGGATACACTTAAAATTGCACCTCACCACGGCCATTAATGACTCTAATAGTTTTGGCGTTGTGAAAATACTGCTCAGCAACCAGCACTGATAATACTATCCAAGCTTTTGAACATGCAACACAGGCAATTACTGCATATCCATGCCTTAATACATAGTTTTTACAGAAGCAAGCACTTCTGCTGCCAGACACTATCATTACTAATGACTCCTAAACCTGTCATCAATTTCTATCAGACCATCTGCTTGCTGCCTGTTACGCATTACAGGTTCATGTAAAAGTCATTAACTCTATTTAGAGATGCATGAGTCAATAACATCAATATGGGTGGAAGACATGTCTCACTCAGTCCCATGAAGTCAGCGTTGATCTCCCTGAATTAGAACTTTTGTTAAAAATAATTTGTCCATGGGAAATCATGCTGTTAACACCTGAAGACAACGTTGAGGTACTATGAGTATATGTGCCGTAAATATGATGGACATTAATAAATCTTCCTGTATAAAACAATAATTCTTCTACCTGCTAACGTGTCAAATTGACTTTGTTGCTACATTTTGTAGTTACATAAGGACATTTGCAGTTCTAATGTTCTGGGGCAAGTGATTTCTTTGCAAGCACATAAGCTTCAGCTCATTTATTAAAATAGGACACCCCTGCCTGCTGCTCTGCTCTGAAGTGTTATTGTACAGTACAAGAAGCGTGACGTGACAAGAATAGCAATTTGTTGAAGGAGGCATTTTGCTCTGTGATTGACAGTATCTTCTTATTAGGTATATTGCCTATTTTTTGTGTATGCTGTTTTTATGACATGTACCAAGTCTTTTAAGGTAAACTCCTTTGGGTCAGGTTTGGTCTTCTATTGTTGTTGTGTTAATAAAGGAGCTACTCACTAATATGAATGAAGTGAAGAACAAAACATCGTTTTGTGAACCACTGTACAACACATGTCCATTGACATAGAAAACTTGGATTTAAAGTGCTCATATTATGCTCATTTTCAGGATAATTATTTTATTTAGAGGTTATATCACAATAGGTTTGCATGGTTTAATTTTCAAAAAACACCATATTTACGGTTCAAACCACAACGCGGTAAAACCCTTATTTGTGTCTGTTTTAGTTATTATTATTATTATTGTTATTATTATTATTGTTAATATTATTATTTGTTGTTGTTGTCTGCTATGCCGGCATAAATTCCTGTGAGCTGGAATGAGCTAGTAACATGACTGGAAATGGTGTGCATGTGCTTCTTTAGAAATATGAACCCAATCTCTACATGGTGGCACTGTAATTAAGCCTTCAAAATGCAAACTTTGAAAGGCCACGCCCCCCACACAGGTGCAGCTTAATGTGTTCTACAAAAAAGCCTCAAGGATCATTAAGGTCTGCCTAGAAAATCTTTCAGCCATTTTGAAATTTTTGAAAAACACATTTTTGAGATCTCTTACAACATAGCTCCGATTACCACCAAATTTTCAGTGAATCATCAATGGATCAAGCGTATTACAAGATGTATAAAACATGTCCATATCTCAATTCATTTTCAAGTTATTGACCAAAACTTTTAAAGGAACGTGGCTCTGGACATAATTGAACATTAATCAGCAGCTGTAAGGCCAATTATCACAGGGTATGTTCAGATAAGTGCCCCAGGTATACCGTACCCAGACATCACATATTCATTGTCCAATCATCACAAATCTCTCAGTATATGTCCTCATAAGTCCCTGAACAACGCCCTGAAAGATTCATTTAAATTGAACACCAGGGGGCGCTATAAATGCAAACAAACTGCAGGTGATATAGCGCAAATCAGGCTTTAAATGACTAAATGTTTGTCCAGTCAACACAAAACTTCCAGGACATGTCTACATAATGACCTCACACATACACTTGAAGTCTCATTCAAATTGACCACTTGGGGGCGCTTTGAATGCACAATGACTGGACATGGAATGATGCAAATCAAGAGCTTGAAATTGCAGCTTGTGGCTTTATTAGCAATTGTTTTTGTATTGGTCTTCTGCTTTTCTCAAATTGCCGTGAGCTGGACTGAGCTACATATCACTTTGAATTGAAATTAAATGTTTTCAACAAATCAGTTGTAGCTTGTTACGGCTATTATGGGCACCCTCATGTGTATGTCTGTATGTTATTGATTGGGCTTGAATTGAGATGCAAAGCAGGCTGTGCCATCTTGTGCTGGGGATTGGATGGTGGGGGGAGGTCCCATCCAGTTTCTGGAGGAGGACGCTGATTGGTGCGGCATGCCCACTGACCGACCAATTGAGGAGAGCCATTGAAGTCTGCCACCAGTTTAAAAAGCCTGATTGATTGCAACTGAGTGCAGCTGCCAGACCAGAATTGTTTATTGTACAAGAGTGTGAGGAAGTGGGCCAGGATAAGACTCCCAACAAACTGATATCTTTGTTATTAAATTGTTAGTGACATTAGGTGCAGTGGTGCTGTGATTATGTGTTTTGTATTTTGAACCAGTACTTTAGTTAGAGAGGATTTTTGTTTATGCCTTTGTTCTCAGTCATGTAGTAATAGTCTTCCTTTCAAGGATTTCCTTTGGTTGTATTAAGTTTTTATTTTCCACATCTCCCATTAGCCCATTTTTTTCCATAATACACTCTGTTCTGCTTACCTGCTTTTTTAAAAACAATATTCTTTCACCTTACCAAATCCATCTGGTTTTATGTTTATGTCCCATTATCCCTAGCTGTGGGACATGACACACGGCATTTTAAACAGTTCCAATCGTTACAAAGCTAACGACGTTGGACCGCGAGCATTATACGTGTGTTACAAAGTAAGTTTGTCTTGGAAGTAAAGGCTGGACTTCAATAGAGCTGTTAGGAGCAGTTTGTGATCAGTGTTTTCTGTTGGAGATGGTAAGTCCCTTTGGGGTGGACTTTTTCACTTTATAAACATATAACGTGCACAAATAAAACATAATATAACACAATAAAGAAAAGGTAAAAAGCCAAAAGCATAATATGAGCATTTTAAATCTTAAGCATTTCCCTGTAGAATTAAATGCCCATTATTAACTTAGCATCATTTACAGTGAAACGTTGAGGATTTATCAGTAATTTAACACTAAGCATTTTAGACAATGTGATGTGTGGGTGTGGTTTCATAAGATTTGATAGACAGTGGCATAAGCAAATAACCCCAACACCTGTAAAATTTGTATTCATATTTTGTTAAATCCTGATTGGTGCATGGAAGTATGTGACACACTTATTTCCAAGTCATCCTCGCCCACTTTAGAAAAGCACAGAAAAAAAGAAATCAGAAATCTCATTATTTGAAAAAAAACTTTGGCAGATAATAGTTTGTTCTTGTGCATCAGTCATAGTAAGAAGAATCTGAGTAAAAATGTGTTTTCAGGGCATTTAAAGGTTGGAATGAGTAGGCACAGGGATTCAGTTCAGTCCTGGAGCTCTGAAACATCTGCCTTGCTTTAAGTATGCTAAAAGCTGGATCAACTGATAAGGTTTTGAGGTATGTATATACATTTTCAGTGCTTCTTTGTGAAGAACATTTGAGGATTTACAGTACATGTAAAGCCTTTCTAACAACCCATGGGACTATCTCAATCAATTTAGTTTCACCTGACCTATTTATTGCATTCAAATGGATGGGGAATAAAGCTAATTTAAATACTGGAGAGTTGATGTTTGTTTCACCCTTGGCTATTGAGTGGGCCTTAAATTATACATCCTCGGTAGCGGTGGCTCTTTGTTGCTAAGGAAATATCTTCACCGTCAGTTATAGTAGGGTCAGAAGGCTCCCCTTGCAACATCTAAGTTCCAGTCTAATAAGTATTCTATAGTTTAAACCTGTTTTAACACATTCTTTTGATGTTTGAAAATGTGTGCACATCAATAACATCTATGCAGTAACATTTTCTGCAGAAATATTGGCCATAACATTTTATGAAATATTGGCCATAACCAAAATAATTCAAAATCAGGTGCAGTGATTAACAGGGTGCCTTTTGTATTTGAAAGCTGTGCCCTAAGTGTGGTGATTAGTTTTTAGATTACTTTGTTATTGAGGGTAAAATAATCCCTATTGAATTTGTCTGAACTTGTCTGAAGGTGGCTAATATTTATTTCATATGGCATTTATAACACAGTGAGATACAGGATCTCATATTATCCATCCATCCACCATTGATTTCTTTTTTTATGTAATTGCTTAAGGGTAATGAATGAAAAAGAACAGAATTCAATTGTAGTTATATTTTTCCGGTTTTCATTATTTTCTGTTCTCAAGAGGAGTCGTTTTTGTATCAAGTTTGCTTTCTATAATTTGATTGAATCCCTGCCATCATCTTAACTATTATATTCCAAACACCTCTGTTCTTTTATACTTCTTCATTCATGACATTCCAATTATCTTTGCATCAATCATTAACATCTATTAACATTTTATGTGTTTTTTATGGATTATCGTATGCTGCAGTTCCGTTCTTAATGCTGGCATTTTTTCTGACAGAATAAAAGTTTTACTCATATTTGATTCTGTATGTCTCTGTTAGGCAACATATAAATTGACTTATACACTGCGTTCCAAATTATTATGCAAAATGGAATTCAGTGTCATAAACATTAAATATTTAGTTTTTGAATCAAACTCATGGATCGTATTGTGTCTCTGGGCTTTTTGGTGAACCCAACTTAAAGAAAACTTGTTAAGGGCGTTCCACATTATTAAGCAGGCCACAGGTTTCAAAAAGCATCAAATAGTGCAATGCCTTGGACAAGATATGAAAACATTCGATATTTCACGAAAACATAATCATCATACTGTAAAGAGATTTGTGGCTGATTCAGAGCACAGTCGGGTTTGTGCAGATAAAGGCATAATGAGGAAGGTTACTGCCAGATAAATTCATTGGCTTAAGAGAGCAGCTGCTAAACTGCCATTACAAAGCAGCAAACAGGTATTTGAAGCTGCTGGTGCCTCTGGAGTCCTGCGAACCTCAAGGTGTAGGATCCTCCAGAGGCTCGCAGTTGTGCATAAACCTACTATTTGGCCACCCCTAACCAATGCTCAACAAGCAGAAAGGGTCCAGAAATACATGAAGACTAAATTTCAAACAGCCTTGTTTACTGATGAGCGCCGTGCAACCCTGATTGGTCAATGATGGATGGAGTAGTGGATAGCCACCATGTCCCAATAAGGATGCGAAGTCAGCAAGGAGGTGGTAGAGTCATGTTTTGGGCCGGAATCATGGGGAGAGAACTGGTAGGCCCCTTTAGGGTTCCTGAAGGTGTGGAAATGACCTCTGTAAAGTATATAGAGTGTCGGACTGACCACTTTCTTCCATGGTACAAAAAGAAGAACGGTGCCTCAAAGAAGGGGTCCTATGTTAACATGTAACTTGCTTTGTTAAGATGTGTTTGATTGAAATAGCTTTGATTTCAGTACATGTGACCCTAATGCTGCAAGTTCAACAAATGACCATTTTCAGTTCTTTACAACCTATAAAACAGTGTTTTGTAAAATCTGTTGTGCATAATAATTTGGAACGGTGCATTTTGAGTTTTTTTTTTAATATAAAATACTGTTTTCATTGGGTAGTTTGTTCAATGAAATTCATCTTATACCTTGACGGTTGATGACTGAAATTATACTGTTGTTCACATCACTATTTAGAAAAATCAGTGTCAAATATAATTTGGAATGCAGTGTATACACAATCACAATATATACAAACCTCTTAATTGTGATGATAGCACTTGATGAAAGCACTGTCTTGTGTTTTATATAGTGCTGTCAAACAATTAAAATATTCAATTGTGATTAATCGCTTTAATGTCATAGATAACTCGCAATTAATCGCACCTTTTTATCTATTCTAAATGTCCCTTGATTTCTTTTTGGCCCATTATTTTTTTTCTCATTTTAATATTCTATTTAACATGGAAAAGTGGATCGGCTTGCTTTGTGCAAATGTTTTTTTATTGAAAACATTGGCATTCAGCCTACTGTAGTGTTCAGTTTCTTGGAGCAGTCATTCACACTTGGAGCAAATGATATCTCACACAATGTAACAGTCCTTCAATACAAGGGTGAAAAAAATACTTTGACGAGGGGGCGGAGAATTTGCGTCAGCTGTGTGCTTGGCCATCAAGTGGTATTTCAGACTGGACATGCTGGGATGATAGCTCAGTTCAAAACAACATAACACACAGATCACTTTGGTCTTATCAATGGAACCATTTGGCAACTTTTAAACTTTCCATTCAGAATCTTATTTTGGCGTCTTGCGCTTCGCCATCCCCTCAAAACGTAACGTTACTACTCTTTGCCCGGCTCTCAAGCCCAAACAAGTATGTGGGCTTGCCTGTTGTTTTGTTTGTGGTCAAGCTACATTCATATCCATACAGTGTGGTGGTGTAGGTTTTCTAATGTTACTAGTTGTTGCAACAGCATGTGAAAAAAAACTACAAAGTCTGCTTGACCAAAAAGAACGTTAATCTTGCAATAAAAGAATTGACGCCGTTAAAAAGGGTTTGTGTTAAAGCTGTTAATAACGCGTTTAACTGATTAGTTTTATGATACGCAGCTTTAATTGAAATATAGGATATTTTTACAAGTTGGAAGATATAAAGTATTTTTTTTTTATTAGTATTTTTTAAGCTTGCAGAGTTGGAATGTGAGTTGTGTGGCACTTTGTATGTTCTGATTTAGGATACATGCAGTAATAAATATATAGGCATTGCCAAATAGGTCATATGATACACAGAATACCACATTGTTTAGATAACAAGTACTGTATCTGTATTTCTTCACTTTTTCTTCCGATTACTTACCTGACAATATCGCTGTTATTAATTAATTCTAAGCAGGGTAAAACTTTTACACAGTTAGCGCTGCAAATAACTATTTACATTATTAAATAATTTGTTGGTTATTTTCTTGTTGAACTGTTGTCAATAAAATATCAAATGGGAAACAAATTGCTTTGTCTAACCAACTGTTCAAAACCCAAAGATATTTAATTCACAAATATATATAAAACGAGAAAAGCAGAATATCCTCAAATTGGGTATGCGGGAAGCAGATAAGGCTCGTCATTTCTGCTTGAAACATGCCTTAATTGATCAATTACCAATGTATTTGCCAATGTATTTTGTATTGGTTGACTAATGGATTAATTAACTAATTATCGCAGCTCTTAAGTATTTAACTGGTGCAATTCCTTTGTTAATATGTATATGCATTTGTGACACTTTGCCAAATATTCTTCACCATCTCATGGTTTAATAATTACAGATTGACTAGTTTTATTTCTCTTCTATGCACTCTAGGATTTACCAGACACATTGATGCTATTGTATGACAAAGAAATGTTTGTCCTTATTCTTTCTGAAGCTGTCACTCTATGGGTTACTTTCCAGAGAAACCCCATGGTAAGATGCATTACAGCTAGGAAGGGGATCAGTTCTGAATCACTTGCTCATGGTGGCTTTTAAAGGCCTCCAACCTCCGCAAAAACAGGAACCTGAAACTCTACACCATATCCATTAAGTGCATAACTTGCAGTGGACAACACCTCCACTGAATGAACTTGATAGGATTATGTTTGGTCAGCAGAGGATCAGTGTTAGACTTGGGTCTAATTTCCAGCATTGTGTAGTTTTGGAATTTTTTATTTAAAAACCTTACAAACTCCGAGGTTAAAGGTAAATTAGCCAACATTGTGCTGTTATGGCTCAAACCCCTAAAGGCCAGGTCACAGTTTGAAAAATGTGAACTTTAAAACTTGGAACGTTATATAACACAAGATATTAAAATGATGAAAAAGGAAAAATATCTTCTTGGCTTTTTTGGCATGATACCACTGGTGGAATACTCAATCAGTAAAGTACTTTCCCTATGTATAATTTGGAAGGGTACTTACAGTGGCTTGGATAAGTTTACACACCCATGCTAAAGTTGATTGAAAAGAGCAATACAAAAACATCTTTTGGAAATTGATCCTAATGCCTTAATTTAAAAAAAGAGGAAAATCCAACCTTTTAAGGACACCAATTTTCTATGTGAATGAACTTTATCAGGATGCGTAGTATCCTGGATCCATGAAATAACTGGCCTTTAAAAATAAAAACCTGCCTGCTTCTATGGAAATTTAACATAGGGGTGTCTATACCCATGGCCCCTGTATTTTAAGAAAGAACATTTATTTATTTACAATACATTATTCATTGACAAAGAAAATTGGTGTCCTTAAAAGGTTGGATTTTCCTAAATTTGTTTTATTAAGGCATTAAGATCAATTTCCAAAACATGTTTTTTTTTTATTCCTCTTTTTTATCAACATTAACATGGGTGTTTAAACTTATGTAAGCCACTGTAAGTATTTTCATTTTATGCTTCTTCCAATCCATTACATTGGAGAGGGAAATATTATACTTTGTGCACCACATTTATTTGAGGACTTCAGCTTTTAGTTACTTAGTTACCTAGTTTACCCGATTGACAGCCACCCTTTTTTGGCTTAAAATTACAGCAACAACCACTAAAAGCACCGCAACCTTGCAGCCCTCCAAAGGAGAAAATACTTCCTTTAGCATTGTCGTCAGAGAAGATGTTAACTTAGCATGTTTCCTTAATATCTGCTGACCTGTTGGGGTAATTCTTTGATATAATACAGTAAATATATTACATATTGGACATTTAACTTAAGGAATGTATCAGAATACTTCTTCCACCACTTTATGATACCAGAGTTTATTTTAAGTGCAAAAAATTAGCGTCTCTTTACTTTGTGTAAGTGAATAAATCTCACTTTTATCTCTCTTGCTCACTCATGTTATTAGTCATTTAATTGATCACTTGCCGCCTTTCATTTTCTCCTGTACATACTTTCACACACACATAGTACCTGTACCATTCCTCACTGGCTAACTGGCAAACTGTAGCTTTTTACAGATACAAATACATTTAATAGTGTTGAAATTAAGTTAAAAGAAATGAGAATGAAAGGTCCTTGGGAAAACAATGCACTGTATTTTACTCATGTAATGAAAGAAACCCCAGCTCAGTGCCAGTCAAAGAGATTGATTTCCTTGTTCACAGGGGGGTCAGCTTTTGTATCAAAGACGCTGAGATGTGATTTTGATTATGACAGCTTCAGTGCCACCCTACTGAGATGATGTTTTTGGCTGCTGTCTGCTTTGAAATTGCTTAAATAACAAAATGAACTGATATACAGTCAGACATTGAAAAGAGTATATAAAGGAATCCACCTTTTAAAATTGTAACTACAGTCAAAGGACCAGTGTGTAGAATTTAGAGCCAGCGCCGTGTTTGTAGAGTAGCCCAAAACAGACAAGCCAAACACTGCTCTAGTTTAGGGCTTGGTTTACGTTACCTGAAGGCCACCGTGGCTTCTACTACATGCTTGCAAAGGTAGGTGTAAGCGGAGGGGTATTAAGTCGGTTGCGATCTGCAACATTACCGCTAGATGCCAATAAATTCTATACACTGGTCCTTTAATAGGTGTTTGTATGGTGTGTAGAGTTTACAAATGTTGTCATGTCACTCTAGAGCAATTGTAGTGCTTATGGGAATAATGAAAGGGCAGTGATATTCTTAGAATTCGCTTGTAATGCAACCGAGACGTCTCAAAGCTATTGTGAAGACATCCAATTAAAATCAGAAAATATGGCCCTTGAGCTGGAGGTTACTGCTTCCAATGGTGTTCTACAAACAATATATTAATGGACAAATGTCTGTTGATGGAAATAATTGTCATTTACACTGTTCAATTCAATGGCTTTGTGTCTGTGACTCCAAATATTGGCATTCCTAATTACAAACTGTTCTTTTTGCTCTAGTTTGGTTTTGGTTGTACAGTTTGATGTGGTAGCAACATTATACTTTGATTAAGAGCCAGTTTCCAATTAGAGCTGGGAATCTTTCAGTTTTGTGGTCCAATGAGATGAGTTGATAAAGCTTTTTTATACTGTAGAGTAGTATAACTGTGGCCAGTGAGGATACATCAATCCAAAACTACATGTGTATTTCAGTGCTGTCTATGATTAACTTCCTTCTCAAGATCTATGGCGTCAGTTGTGAGTATGTGTGTATAATTAATCAACCCAAATTAAATTCATGGTGATGTAGTCATTATGAGATTGTTATGAGATTGACCATTTTTTAAAAAGTGAGGTCACTGTGAATTAGTCGAGCTGTCACACATACCTCATAATAGTTATAGTTAAATACAACGGGTGCTTTAACAGTAAACTTTTTGGTCTACGAATGCTTTACACCTTGTGTGAATTAGTTCAGCTTTGCCTCCATGTCTGTAATTACTGCCCCCATCTGAATGGGCTTAGCAGGCTAGTGTGAAGGAGTCCCAGTGGGGCCCAGCGTGGGTCTTTTCAGCTTTGTATATTCCAGCTGTGCCATTTCAAAAAAATGTATTACCGCCTTGCAACTCTGGTAAATGTCATGCCATTCTCTCTCTCCTGTGTGGGAGGAATTACAGCCATGGTGGTGGTCAAAGAACTCCAGCCCTGAAACCAACAGGAGGCCGGACATTTTGAGAAATGGGAATAGATGAGCAAACAATACATTTTGTTCCTTTTTCCTCTTCTTTACTTACTTTGAAAATGGAAGAGCATTGCATGAAATGCAATAAATGTTACAGACTTTGCTCAATTTATTAACCGAAGACAGGCAGTAATAATAGGTTTGTCCCTAACTTTAACACTTTGGTTAAGGTTAGGGACAGATGGTGGTTTTAATTAAAAACATGTCCTGTCTTGGGATCATGTCAGCATTGACTTTTACTTAACTATATCCAAGTGCTTAACATAAACAAGTTGTCATGTTTTAGTTTCTACAAACAAATATTGTATTGTTGTGCTCTGATACGAATAGGGATTACTAATGAAATACGTTGTCACTAAAAGTCTTGCAGATATCTTTTTATGAACATTTTGCTACTTTGCAAGTATATTCATTAAACATGTTTTTCAATGGTGCAGATTAATTGCAGCAGCATTAATTTCCTCCCTAAAACACACCGTAGTGGTCAGAATTTTAGACAATCCTGAATATAAGATGATGCTCCTTTTCCCAATACTTCTTTTTGGAAAAATACTTTTTGAAGATAAAAAACAGTTCCAGATTATTGTTGTTGGGAAAGACTCCCTGTGATACTATTAGTCCAATCAGAAGATAATCCTCATTCCTGAACCCTTTTCTCTTGTAAAAAGGGAAAATAAAATACTTTGCCAGAACATAAACCTCACATTTGTGTAGTCAGTCAGTCAAATACTCACACTCTACTGTCAGACACTTGAAAGTGGTCCGAATAGTTTTCTGTCAGTTAGCATTTTTCTGTTTGTTTTTTAGCTCCTCCTCATCTGTGAAACCTGCAAAATTCTTGGCAGTTCAACAGATGATTCGGCCCCTTGTCTGTGTCTGCAGTAAAGGGTGAAAATTTTTCGGGACTCCCGCAGGTCACATGATTTCCATACGGTAGTCAATCTCACTGTTGGTAATGTGATAGGGACGGATAGAGCATTGAAATCAACGGTAACGGGAAGGAGTCGGAAGATTTGCGAGGCATTTTGTTTTAGAAAGAAATACATTTATTTAATGAATGTGAAACTACACAGTGTAATTATTGCATCATAGAGACAAGGGGAAGTTAAGGCTATAATAGGCTTATGTGTGTAGTTAGCTGCAAAATACAGTAACAGATTGCTATCTTTGGTTCGTCTGAGTCTGAGTTGTTGCTACGCCACCTAGGGAAACTAAGTGGTGTGATATCCGACTGTTTAAAAGTGTGTAGCTTAATACTAGTTAGGTAGTAGTTGGATGAGTCCTTTCATGACTTGGATGGAATGAGTCATGGAAATAGATGTGCAAAAAACAACAATGCAGGATACTATTTTAAAAATCAAAGACATAGGAGATAACGGATAGACGGTAATAATCCAGTCTCTCTTCAGACTCAAATTCATTGATAAAAATAAAAAATGCAACAGGGAGGCAACAGAGTCTGATAACTTGCTCAGACAACATAAGGAATGAAACAGGTGCGGGATGGGATCCGGTAGTCTTTCTCTCGAGATCTTGCATGACAGGATTTTGTTTTGTTGTTTGTTTGTTTTTTTTTTGGGGGGGGGGGGTCACGTGATCGGGATATCCCGGAATATTTTTGTGGGCTTTGGATGGGATAGGAGCGACAAATTATTCCTGTGTTACCCTCTAGTCTACACTAAAGACGCCAGAAGGTGATTTCCACAGGAATCTATTTCCTCCAACACACGTTGCACAAGCTTTAAGAAACTCTTATGGGTTACACCTTGCTAACTAAACACTCTCAGTGCTGAATAACTCTACATTATGAACTGACTTTAAAAAATACTTACTAGTCTAGCAATATTAAGGCTACAAACAACAATGCACTTGTATTCTCTCAAATATTAACGTTGTGAATATGTAATGTCTAAATGTTGTGCAAATGACTTCATGTTGCATATTATGTTGGTTTTTAAAGATGATCTCTCTATTGCATCTCATTTGATTACCACTGAACATTGCATTGGGAGCTTGAGTTTTGCTCATTATGAAAGATGCCCCACCAACGAGGTATTTAGAGTGGCTTAGCTCTGTGGATGATGTATGTGTTTATGTCATGCCACACTGAGCTTGAGGAATGACTTAAAAACTAGAATGAATGAGCCGTTGTGGTTTATATAAAGACAAAAATATGCCAGATTGTCGTAGGTAATTGCAGTTTTTTGGCGGCTTGGTAATCTCCAAGCACATAAAATACACATGTTGCAAAACTTAAATGGCATAAAGCAATACACGCATATAGTCTTTTTTCCTTAAACATCATTAAAATTAAACTCAAAGTGTATTTAAAATGTGAAGTTATAGATGTGTTCCAGTTCGGAAAATAAATCTGAAAGTTGTGAATGAAAATGAATCATCTTTCTATGCCAAGGCAATTAGGCAAGCAAGGAGGTATCACATGTGCCAAAGGAGTGTGCATTTTTACTCAAAAGTGAGCATTCATCATATACACAGCTTGGTTTCCTTATCAGCTTAAAAAGTCCCTTAAGCGATTCTTCTTTAAAGACATTAATCATGGATGCTTATTACACATGACCTGCTGATACTAGGTTTTTCCATTTATCTTAGGAAGGAAGACTCCCCCTTGTGCATGGTCAAATACTTGCACCTGATCCCTCTGAACCTCAACCACCCCCCTCCTATTCTTCTGTTCCCCCAAATCAAGAGGAATACTTGTATACATAATTGGAATACACTGTAGGTCTAGGGAAAACATGTTTTTTTCTTTGGTCATTTATTTCTACACATATACATACAGTCCACATAATACTTAAGACAACATGTTAACAACAGAAAATGCAACATTTAACAAATAACACCACTGAAAAACAAAACAAAAAGAAACACAAGTTTTTAATATTAAGTACTTGCACAAATAGTTAACTACACCAACATTTTATGCTTCTCTGTTGCTTCTTGCTGTCAAATATCAAGTTAATATTGAGTAATGTAATTCAGGTTTAAGATACATATACAGGAATAGTTCAGCTAACTGTGGAAGTTACTGTATTTACAAATGAATAAAGGTACTTTTTGATTTGTTGAACGATGAAATTAGTCCATTTCAATGCAATTCTGTGTCAATGGGAGCAATTTGCAGCTCCCTTCAATAGAAGTAACCTCTTATCCAGGGTGAGAAATTAGCACCCACCACCGCCCAATGGCGGATACTTTTTCAAAGTGGCGACTTGGTGACTTTGCCTTGTATACCAGCTACAGTGGCGGGTAGAATGGTTTTCAGCGCTAGTCCGTGACATCGGTTTAAAAAATGTGGCAACATATCCTCGATATTAGGAGGCCTGCCGCAGAGTCAGCAGTAGCAACTGTTGAGGGTGAAGTGAAAAAGAAGAGGTACTTTTTCGAACAAGCAACCCATTGTGATGAAGAGAAAACAAGGGAATGGTTAGCCTACTAGGGTTGGGCGTTATCCCCTAAATTGGCAGTTGATCAGACATACATTTAAATGTCCTCTGTAAATAGAAAGTATTACATGCTGCCGGTGGTAGTACTTTCACTCAACTACGGTGCCGTAAAGTTTAGACTCAGTCAGATCGCCGTAATCTGTGAACGTTTCCCTTTAACAAAGCGACAGTAATAACCTAATATACCGTCATTACTGAGATTTAACTACATTCTCGGTTGTATTTGCACTGAATAACGCATTAAATAAACAGAAACATAACTCTTGCAGCGCACATGAACAGATGGACAATATCAGCTCACACATAAAATAGTACCCTTGTGAATTAGCCTCCTGTTGCTAACGTACATTCATAAATCCTACCTAACATTGTCATCAGACTTACTTATTGATGCACGCACACAGTAGTATCCACAAAGTTAGTCCGATGAGGGGATAAAGGAGAGTGTTAGCATTCCACAGAGGCGCATAGTCAGTAATGGGCCAGGGCAGCACTGGCCCGCCCACTTTACTAAGTTTGATCAAAATATGTTTTGAAAATATTCAAATGTATGTACTGTCTTATCCCATAATGAGGGATTGAGATGTAAAAGTTGTCCTTGTACAGTAAAATATCTAACGCGTCTATCATGTACTTAAAAAACCTAAAGTATATAATGTAGTTGAGGCAGACCTCCTGAATTTGTTTTACTCAATTTGTTTTACAATACAAAGGTTATTTACTCATAAAACGATGGATTGGAAAGCTTTTAAGTACACCAGAAGTTTATTTAAATAACACTTGCCTGCTGGCTACTGCTCTCTGTTGCTACTGCGACCGGGTAGTAAGACGAGTGCTTTGGGACGTCTACAAATTACAACACCAAAAAGCAATAAAATAAACATATTTATTAATTTAATGATTGAATAAGGCATTGTCTCCAAACTTATCTCAATTATAACTTGTCTCCTGCTAATTGTACTACAGGACTTACTTTTAACCCTTGTATATTCCTCCCGGGTCAAAAACTGACAAACCTTACTACGACTAGTTTTACACTATTTTTTGGAATTCATGGTCAATAACCCTCATTTATATAGAATTATAACTAATATTTGAGTTAAAAAGCAGAAATTATGAATTATTTTGACTAATAGTTAAGATCAGCGGAACCTACAGATGAGTTTCGTCAGGAATGAAAGTGATCAATTGTATTTGAGTGTTATAAGGAATCTAATCCATTTTTTTTGGTAATTTGGTTAAAAAGAAACTCGTATTTCAGATGACCTTTTCAGACATTTTTAACAGGAGAGTTAAATAATAAGTTAAAATAAAAAATATTTTTGTTGTATCTCTTTTCGGTGTTTTAATTTGTAGATGGTCCCTAAGCACTTGTCTTACTGCCATTTGAGATATGGTTCGAAGTCATGGTGCAAAGGACCCTAGGGTGAAACTACTCCAAACTGCCACAGAGTTAAATCAATGGCTATGACACAACAGAATTTACTATTTACTGCAATGGTATTTTACTTGATTGCATTATTTCATAAGATGTTCATGTTTCTCAGCCTTACAATTCCATTGTCTTGTGTGATTAATGGGATATTAAAAGTAATTTTATTGCCTTATGGCATTTGAAATTATACTGATGAAAAGACACTGCTGTAGATTCTCATCATTTTTCTAGACTGCTAGCTTGAAAGCACCTCCCAAACTTGAGGACACGCAGCTACCAAGCAATGAGTGTGTCTGTTTCAGAGGCTTGTATACAGGGAAGGTGAAACAAAGGTTATGGAAGCTCTTCAATATTTTACAGGGGAAACTCTCCCTTGCCATAATTAGACAGATTACCTGTTAGCCATGCTCCCGTGTGCAGAAATGTTTTTTAACTGCTCTATCCTCCAGGCAAATGGAATGAAAAGTCAAAAAGAATTACACGCTGTCTGAGCAACAGTGAATGTGCTATTAATGGCCACAGCCATGCAAAGAAAAAAAAAAAGACAGTAACTTTCTCATGCCGAGTAGTCATTAATTCTTAACTGGTTTGGAGTACAAAAGGTTTGGTTAAAAATTGAAGGGCCTGTTGGCTGACAGTGGCAGTGTCAGATGTTGAGACCGTGCAATCACTACTACGCAGTCTGTTTGTGTGCTGTAGCTCCACATTGGGTTCACAAACAGTGTTTACCATTTACATCTACAATACAGTACAATACAGTGTAATACCAGAAAATAACAAATGCTATTGAAACTTCAAAAACAAACAGGTTCCCCTGTGTAAAGTTACAGCAGGACTGTCAGCTGTCAACTATCTGTCAACTAAAACATAACTTACCAAAACCATAAAGTGTTCTTTTCAGTCAGAGAGCATATGATATGCTTCTTTTCTTTACTTTTATTACCAATCACACTTCACACTTGTATGCATGCATTCTTTTTTTATTTTATTTTTGTCTTTTTTTTATTGTATCCACTTGTATGGTAAAACATTGGGTCATGGAGTTCACTGCATTTCATAACTCTGTGCTGAAGCACTGCCTTTTGAAATAGAAGAATCACCTAAGGGACACTTTAAGCTGATCGGAAAATAAACTGTGATATGAACAATGCCACCTTTTGAGAATAAATACCAGGGGTGGGAATCTCTGGGCACCTCACGATTCGATTCCGATTCAGATGCCAACGATTTGATTCTAAACGGATTATCGATGCATCTAAATGCAACAATTTTTTTATGTACATTGCCATGCTTGATTTGAAAAAATATACATATAAATCTGAGTTTGTTAGATTTTAACATATGCAGTATTTGACACACAAGTTTTATATTTATTTATTATTTTTGTCTACTGAGATTTTTATTTTGTAGTCATTCCATGCTTAAGCCTTAAACATGCTTATGAAAGTCACCTTCTCTCAGTAATCTTCCGTGTCAGAGACTCAGTCATGTTTAAAGGTGGAGAATTGGCTTCTTAGAACATGAAACATGAGGTGGTCAGATGTAATGTGATAAAGTAGATGAACAGCCTATATGTGTTTTGCCTAATTATTTCATGTACAGTATGTCTTATATATATACACAACTTTTTTTTCTCCTTTTGACCATTTTTGTGTGTTTTGTTGTCCATTATCCCATCCTTTTTCAGTCATTCTGTTTTCTGATTTGTACATGTCTGGAGACTTTAATTAAAAATCAACAAATCAAATCAATCAATCAAAACAAAACAAAAATATATATATATATATATATATATATTTTTGTTATAGTTGATTACACTGTGTATTATAATGTGTATATACAATATATATTGTTATAGTTGATTAAACTGTGTATTATAATGTGTATTAACTTATCAGAATCAAGAATTGAATTGTTCTAGAGAGAATTGTGATGCATCTAAGAATCAATTCCTCCCCTCCCCCCACCCCCCCACCCCTAATCAATACTTACTCTGAATCTTTTGGCACATGGGAGACCTTCCTGCTTCCCCCCTGTTTTATGTTATTTAAATCAGTTGAATGATTCATTGATATGATGTACAAAATATACATTGACTAAAATTATAAACACTTTTGTGTTTGCCAACATTTTTCATGAGCTGAACTCAAAGATCTAAGAGTGGCTTTTTATCGGGGCCAGCCTAAGGCACACCTGTGCAAGAATCATGCTGTCTAATCAACATCTTGATGTCCTACACCTGTGAGGTGGATGGATTATCTCGGCAAAGGAGAAGTGCTCACTAACACAGATGTAGACAGATTAGTGAACATTATTTGAGAGAAATAGGCCTTTTGTGTACATAGAAAAGTCATAGATCTTTGCAAAATGGGGACAAAAACAAAAGTATTATGTTTATAATTTTGTTTAGTATAGATTGTGATGACCAATTTATGTTTTGCACAGCTTCTTAAACATGCTGATAAATAAACAGCAATGCTTATTTCTTTGGAAGTTTGTGTAAACCGTTTACTTCTCTTTTGTTTGCACCAATTCTCTGTTGTCTGTTCCTTGTCCTGTAAATCCAATCTTACTCTAGCCAACAGCAACAGATGTTTACTACTCAAAATGACATGACTGTGCTCTTTTTTATCTTCACTGACTGTGTACCGTCACAGGGTACTGTGCGTGGTAAAAATTGTCTGACAGCCTGGTTTTATTTTTCTTTGTTTAAAAGTGTAGCCCTGTGTCACAACCATTGTCTTTAAAAAGGGACCTCTTGCGACACACATGTTTCTATGAATATATGCATAGTGCTAAATTGCATATATTTATATTACTGAATTCAATTTCCCATAGCATACTGTGAGCATACCTTCATGTCCAAGTTAAGTTATTGTTACATGGTAACGCTGTCTCTGATATTTGAGAGCTGTGAGAGATGAGTTGTAAAATCACAACCCTCAGATTCATGAGATATACATTTACAAACAATGAATGCCCAGTCCATCTTTTAAACTTAATCAATGTAAGGGAGTTACATCCTCCATGTTCTTTGTGAATGCTCTCCCTTTATATTCTCCATTAAAACTTGAAAACAAAATGCTTACAAGTGAGATGTGATGATGTACATTAAGGTATCTTCGTTTCAAAAGGAGGGTTCATTTTCAGAGCTCATTGAAAACATTCAGTGGAATTAGATAGGCCTTGTTTATTCATTTATTTTTTCATTAAGTCAATTTTTTGGCAACTTCTGTTTGTAACCAGTAAGAATTTGTATCATAATTGACAGCTATTATATTAAAAGTGAACCTTCTTTTATTTTATTTTTTTTTTATAAAACTTAGTGAGAATTTCAGTTCCATCTGTCTATTCTTATAATCAAATTTCTTTGGGTGGTAGGAAATAAAGTCATTATGAGCTTTACTTTTCTTAAAATGTTTCATAAACGCCATTTATTAGACTGCATTGTATGAAGTGAATAAGTATTTATCTCATACAGTGCTGGAGTAATTAATCCCTTGCTACTTTTTCAATATAATCACTTATGCTATATTTAAACCAAGTACAGTCTGTATAATGTTTCCCTTGTTGAAAGCAAGACCATCTGTGTTGTCATATTTTTTTTTATTTTTGCTGATAACACCAGTGCTTGAGTTGCCCTATGTTAATCTTTTCACAAAATCCTCTTGTTCCCAGAAGTGAATACTCACTGCCCCTCACATTAGGTCAGATTTGATCCTGTCTATTATACAGATTGTTGTGTTCCAGATTAATCTGTGTCCATCGTGTTCAAGTTCATGAAACTGTGGCAGCATTTTGTGGCATAGTGGTGGGAGCATCATGCTGTGGTTGATGCTGCTGATGGATTCTTCTCTGCAGCAAGCCCTGAAAGGGTTGTGCAAGTAAAGGGTAACATGAATGCAACAAAATACAGACAAACCCTGGAGGAAAAGTGGCTACAGTCTGCAGGAAAAGTGCAAATTGAGAGACATTTTTTTGCTAAAAATACAACAAACGTGAGTAATGGCTTAAAAACACCAATGTTAATTTCATAAGGTGGACAAGTCAGAGTTCAGACCTTCTTTCTATCACAAATGATTGAGGCAGGACTCAAAAAAGCCCCTTTATATCTTCTGTGATTCAAACTTACAAAAACAATACAATGTGTACATTTTTAGGTATGGTGAACACTATCATAGTATTTGGTCTTGTGTACATGTGCCCTTTGTTAAACATAATTGAGTTCTAATCTTTAATGCTTGCTGCAGTAACGGGCAAATTAACCCTTGCCAATTAGGCTTAGTAAAGAACAAGGCTCAGATAGTTAAATAACCAAACAGGGATTTCTGTCATCTTATATTCATCACACACTGACACCAAGCACCTGCATCGGGTGCTTGATTGCATTTTATGGATGTAAAATCTTAATGGCTGGAGGGCGTTTAAAAATAATAGTTTGAGTGAAATCCTGATGCAATATTTCATCTAGCAAAGGCCAGATAAGGCCAAATGAAAAGCGAATGCATCACTGTACACTGTGCTGCTGGAATGTCAGCTGCGCGCTTCCACACTTAGTCAATCAGTATGCAAAGCAACGGACAGAGGCTCGAGAATCACAAGTCTTATGGGACTCCACCACAAAAGGGTTAAGGACACATGTAACTAAACCATTCCTTTCTCAGAGCAAGGAGAAAAGGGGACTTGCGTAAAGAGATGTCAGATACAAATGAAGGAAAATATGCAATGTCACTGCCAGGCTATCAGGAGACTCTTTCTTTTTAATCAAAGGCCCCCATCATAATGTCCACAAGCCTTCATTTGCAGTGGTCTTTGCAGATAGTTGCAAAACTACTGGCATACAGAAAGCTCTCGCTTTCTCCCAGCTGCGATTCTCTGTAGATCATCTTTGATTGACCCAATTAGGTGAGTCCACTGGGTGATGCTTGCTGCTTATTAGTGTTTCACATTGACTTAATCATTGGATGCAGTACGTGAATGAGGTACAGAGCAACCTGGCAGAGGGCTGACACAGGCCTCCTTTCAAGTGCAAATGAAACCAAATGATGGTAACCTCTGGTAACTCCAACAGCTGCTTTGAGTGCTTATCAAAACCAGTCTTAATGCAATATAATAGCTCACTGGTTGGGAGAAATATTTAAGAAACCTTATAAAGTACAGTGGGGCTATTGCTTGACGGTAATTATATAAATTTGCACGCGAGCAAGCAAGCCAATCAAATGTTCTCCCCATTGACAGTTTTAAGTGTGTGTCAGCTAACATTTTTGCACATTATTTAAAATTTGCAGCATTGGTGACATTCTTTCAAGTTATAATGAAGCAATATTTTATGAGATGAGCTGCAGAGAAGTGGGATGTGAAAGGAATGAGCAGCAGAGCATTGTGCTACAGATGCAGGTGAACTCCCTTGTGTGACGGATAGAGGGGAAAAGGTAATTTGTGAAGAGACCTACCTGCCAAGATGATGAAGAGTTCTCTTTTGTTGATTTTCCCAAGTGTCTCCCAGTCATGAGTCATAAGAGAGCAGAGCTTACAGTGACACCTTGACTGGCATTCAGGGAGAGGTAGTCCATTCTTAAAGCTTTGTGTGTGTGTTTAAATAAAGGAATATGATTGTTTTGATAGGAATTTTCTGTCATTTGCAGAAGCAATTCCTCTTCTCTGTGTGACATTGTTGCCTTTGGGCTTACTGTATGACAGTATTTGTAAATAGATAAAACTTTCCTTAAGGAATGCGATAGGCATGCAGGAACCCAGACAATAATTTCATATTTGGAAACAAAGAATCAAGGTGGATGTGCTGCTTGCTGTTTGAAACGTGAAGAGTGATTGATGTCTGGAACATTAACTCAGAGGTTCAGAATTTTATTACCATACACTCTGAAGAATAAAGTTGTGCTTTTGAAAATGAAATACCATCATTTAGATTTCACTGTCCTAGGACGACAATAATTATTTCATTTATAAACTTTAAAACTTTGACCATTTGAACTTTTCCATTGTAGTTTCAGTTGGTATTCACTGTTAGAATCAGAAAAAACCTTATTGCCAAGTACATTTTTTTTTACACATACAAGCAATTTGTTTGGTGCTTTTTGGTGAGGGAGCTGATGTTCAGCTCCTACTTGAGATCCTGGGAGATGATAGTTCCCAGGAAGTGGGAAGACCCCACAGTGTCAATTGTGGAGTAACAGAGGGTGATGGGGACAATGGGGCTGAGTTCTTCCTAAAGTCCACAACCATCTCTTTAGAGCATTGATTTCTAGGTTGTTTTGATTGCACTAGGTCACCAGGTGGTCAGCCTCCCACCTGTAGGCGGACTCGTCACCAGAGATGAATCCGATGAGGGAGGTGTTGTCGGGGAACTTCAGAATCTTGACGGACTGGTGACTGGAGGTGCCGCTTTTAGGGTACAGGAAGTAGAGCAGAGGAGAAAGAACGCAGCCCTGGGGGGAGCCGGTGCTGATGGTCTGTGAGTTGGAGACGTGTTTCCCCAGCTTCACATGCTGCTTCCTGTCAGACAGGAAGTCAGTGTTTGGGGCATTGTCTTAAATTCTAATGTATTTGCCCCCTGCATTTTTCTTTTTCTTGTAGTAGTTTGTGGGTTGTAGTTTATTTGAACATGTAAAACATTAAAATAAAAAATATGTATACCTACATTCATGCATACATATACAGTATATAATTAAAATGACAGATAAATAAGGTCATGTATTTCTCAGCACAATCTTCCAAAAAATGATTGAAAGTTATTCAAACAAAACATTCCCATGTTCAAAAAAGAGTAGGAAGAAGTTCATAAACAACTTATCAACTTATCTAATTTTATCCTTTAATAAATACAAAATATTATGCTTATTTACTCATCATAGACACAGATGCATACATACATACCTACCCACATTTACACTGTTTCTGTTTTCTTTCTAAACCCTCTATCTATTGCAGATTAAATAATAACACATCCATACTAGACTTAGTATATAGATATATTAGTATATAGATATATTAGTATATAGATGTCAATTGAATAAGGTGTTTACTGAGCTGATGCATCATTGCCCATGTGTTTTTTTTCAATTGTGTGTTTGTGTGTTACACGCAGAAAAGACCTTTGATGGTTTTATTTCCAAAGCTATACTGTACCAATGAGCCTGGAGAAGTTAAGTTCTATATATTCAATGGCCACTCAGGTTGCAGTAGCAGCTCACTGCAGTCCTTCTCAGTGATGTTGCAGTGTATAAATCTGATATAATCTCTCATATTCTTTAATGTGCCATTAGATATTATCGATTGAAAGTCGACTGTGTTGGTAGCAAGTTTGATGTGCACATGACACTGCGCCCATCATAACATTTCTCAGCCAGTAGATCAGGTTTTTACTGGGCCTGGGGAAAAACAAATCCAAATTGTTAATTCATTAATCAAATACACTGTATTGATTCATCCAAACAACAAACCAAAAGCCTATTTTGCATCTACAAAGATGAGTTCAGTCAATTTACTGGCAGTTGGATTTGCACTCTAATAATTCATAGCTATTATATAGTAATGCTTATTTTATTTACATTGAATGGCCAGAGTGAAGCAGTGTCATTGACTTGACACAGTGATCTGCTGCCTTCACTCACTCTTTGTAAATGTCCAATGCCAGTGATCATGAATCAATATTGTGTATTAAAGACGAGCAATTATTATTAGTATTATATGGTTTTTAAAATTATATGGTTTTGGTGTATATGTTATTGTTCTTAAATTATACAACATAGCTTATTTACTACAATGAAGAGGAGAAGACATGCTGACCAAACAAATATCAGATGATAAAAGTACAATTTATTTTATTTCAACATCAGGCTCTTTGTGTTCACATTGTAGTAACGTGAATATTCCCCAGCCATGTTTACTGGGCTACGTTAAGCGTTAATTTAGAAATTATTGTAAAATTTCCTACAGCCTTTGAACACAGCACTGTGGAAGCTTACTTTGCTGTTAGCTAAGGTTAGCTACTAATTCTTAGCGCACCCCACGGTCCCTTTGCCTCACACCCAGCCAGGAGGCGCAATGACAGCATGAAATTACAAAGAACTGACTGTGTGACTTTGAATGGGCCAGCAACTACCCAATCAACTTGCCAGATATACTGTTTTACTGGCCCCAGGCTATCGGGCCATTGCTTTTGTCAAACCCTGCATAATGACAGTTTTATAATTATTTAAAGTGTGATAATGTAGGTATGAGCTAATTATTCAAGTCACTGCAAGGTATCTTATATTCAGACTTTTTTTTGCTTTGAATTTCAACCTTCTTGGATATGCTTGCATATCTATCCGAGCTGCTGTATGTTGCATTATGTTATATCAAAAGCAGCAATATTTGCTGTTTGATTCAGAATTCAATCCTGCTCTTACTTAATGAGGGGGGAGAATTATTTTTCCGTCAGTGAAATGACAAGTTCAGTGGCATCCGTGTTGCATATATGGTGATAGTTGTTTATGAGGATATAAGATATAAGTACTCTTTATATTTCAAACAGAGAGAGATGTAGACAGGTGTTGTTTTAACAAACGGCATGCACCTAAGCACATCCCTTAAGTAAGAAGCAGTCAGGATAAGGATCTCCGTATGTCATGAAAAGATGGAGGCCGGCCCAGAGGAACTTACACAGGTAGACTCTGTAAAATCATTAATTGTACTCTCTATGCATGTGTTATGTGCTGTCTAACTTCATGATGGCGCGGCCTCCTCTATTGTTCCGATAATAATAATAATAATAATAATAATAATAATAATTTAATTTGTTGTAAGAGCTTCATGACACACATCTTTTGAGCAAAGCTTTAACAACACTTAATGGCTTTGATGTACGTTTTTGTCTTATACTATATCTATTTCTTAAATGGCCAAAAGGGATCCATCATTCTGTTTAGCGATGAATGTCAGGCCAAGGTAAACAAATTGAAAACTGCCAGCAGATCTTGAAAACAAAGAAATAGAAACATAAAACAACATATAATTTTCTGTTAAACGCCTGCCTTTATGTAGTGAATAGAACTACAACATTATTTTCTTTATAGCTAAAATTATGTAACAGTGATGGCCATGAATGTATTGTTAGACTATTATAGAGGAAATACAGTACCAGTTGTGGGTTATGAGGACAACAGTACACTAGTAAGAAGCTGTGTTGCAATAGACACTTCCAAAGTGTGTTTTCAATATATATTTTTTAATACTGAAATATCACCACCAGTGCTGAAAAAATCAACATTTGCTCTATTTGGTACCCATAATGCGGTCTGTCAGAGGAGTGACGCCCTCTCACAGTTGTCAAAAGTGCTCTGTCTCGTGTCTCCCCTCGGACTGCATTAGTGTCAGCGTGCGCTCTGCTCTCCTCATTGTGTGTAATCATTGCTTTGTCTCTGGTGCCCTGACACACACCTCACTGCATGCAACTTCCGCAGTCCCACCGGTCCCCCCACTACCAAATCTCTTGCCGTCCCCTGCGCCACTGAACTGCACTCGCCTCACACTTAAAGGGATTGCTGTCACGTTGAAAAGGCCAGGCTCGCTATGCCTGACAACATGCGTATTTGTACAACGCAATGCAAATGTTTCCCCACTGATATTGTTTTGTCACTTAATGGTGACCCCCACTAGTGCACCATTAAGAGCTAGGCATTCCACAGTCTCACAGAAACAAGGTATTTCTGTAAACTTGTCCCCATAGGACATTTTCAATACTTGTCCTTCTTGTTATCTATGTGCTATTGTATGCTGCACAAACCCATTTTCTGCTTTAATCGTCCCCCGCTGCATGATGTTGCTGGGAACCCATGGGGGGTGGTGACAAGAGCCCTTCCCCACTTTCTTGCTGAAAAGTTTCTCCTTTTGTCTACAGTCTTATTTCTCTGTTAAGATGGCACCTGGGAATAATCCCGGGGGGTTTTGACATAAATGGAATTCAAATCAACTGGATTAAATGCTATAATCATCCCAGGAGAAATAACTATTACAACGTTGCTTATGTTTTGATCATGTCCCTCATTTTATTCACTTTTTTTTACAATCAGCTCGGAATAAAGGAACTTATTTTGGACTACAGCTGTAAATGGAATCAGAGCTCAGATATTAGCGTGCTGCCCTACAAAGGGAAATCAAATCTTCTAATTTAAAAAACAGCTTTTAATTGGAAGTTGGACAACTTTTTTATAACCCCAAATTTGCAAACTTAATGTAATTGTTGTGACCTAAATAAAACTCATATTGCATTTGAAACAAATTATGTTGAATATATACAGTAATAAATCATGTGTTCTACTTTCCAATGCGGTGTGTAACATACGAGCCATATGGTACCATATTCTTTTCCTGCCACATAAGGGATTGGCCTGTCTCCATGGCGCACATAGTTTTACCCTGTTACCTGTCACCACCTCAGCTTTGAGAGACTTTGTGTCAGCAATCACTGTCACGAGTCACATGGTTATGAATAAATTCTAGTGGTAACACTTTGAGCCTTTCACTTCTCTTGGTGGTGTGCAGACAAAGCTGTCACGGAGCCCTTTCTAGTTTCATTTTTTGGAAACAATCATTGGCTGAGATTTTTAAGGATCTTTTAACATTTTTTTACATCATTATTGTAATTTAGCTTACCGACTGTTGACAGCCACGGAAAAAATATCTTGGTATTGTAAACCATTATCAATAAAAACACTCAAAGTTGGAGAGGGTTGACTTGCCCTTGTAAGTTAATAACTGTTATTACAATGTCTAAAGAAATGCATTTTCACAATGTAGGGATTTCAAATAGTTAACCACACTTTTTTGTGCACTGATATCAAGTTGTGTGTGCGGTGCATGGGTAAGCAAGGCTTTCTTGTCAAAGTGGGAATCGTTCACTAAAGGTCAGAAAGACTAATTGAATGTATTCCACTTTTCTATACGAGTGTTCTACTACAGTGAGAGGCCTTGTCTCCATTTTATGCAAAAATTGAAAATGTGTCAAGAAAAAAATAGTATGCTGTCTGTTGAAACCTGCTGCTTTCAAGGACATGCCATACATAACACATAAATACCTTGGGGGATATGTTTTTCCCTCGTAATAGTACATCTTTTACAGTATATAAAATGAAGTGAATCCTGTTTCGACCCCTTTTTAATTAATTGTGAAGAGTATGATACTTGCATACTTATGTGGATGCACTTTCTAAATAGGTAGAGGAAAGCAGAGGAGCCATATGGTGTTGTCTGACATGAAAAAAATTAGGCCACCAATGCTGTCTCTTCATTGTCATCAACCTGGCCACCTGCTTTGCTTCTGCAGCAGGTAAACTAGTGTAGACCCCCTCCCACCGCCATCTCCGCAGTCCAACTTGTTATATCTTTATAAAACAAGCTTTAACAGAAAACCAAATTCAGTGGCAAGTCATATTTTTATACAAATTAGCTTGAGAGGCCAGTGGAGGTTGTCTGGCTTTACTCCAGCGAGTTCAGTAGTTTCTTCTAATATTCAAAGTAAACAGATATGTTTGTTTGTGGCTTGACCGTGATGATACAGATGGTTAGATTGGCCCCCGCCATATCCTCTTAGGTTGTGTCCTTGACGTAGGGATGCTAGGTGGTAGTGCCAAAGCCCACACACTGAGTAGCCTTACTTTTAAAACGTCGTCCAACAAGCTTTTTTATCCCACCATAGTGAACAGGACTTTTTTTTTTCTTTTCTTTGTGCTTTCCTCTGAGACAGACTTACATGCACACATTTGACCAGACCCTTCAAGACTTTCTCACTCTCGGGTAACCTTGCTACTCTTTGTTTGCAATGTAATCATTTACTTAAATTTTAGTGGGTTGTGTTATTCTGGTAAGGAAACATATGGTGGGACTAAAGCTCAGACAATCAGTCAGCAGACAGTTACTTAGGTCGCATTACAAGCTGTTGGGTTCCACTCAGAATAGACACATTTAAAGCAGACCTCAATGCCGAGAGAACAACCTCTGGGGACAGACTACACACTCTTCCTGAGGCACTTAAATTTTTTTTGGTGTCTGAATTAATTTTTCATCATTGTGCTCTAGACTCAGCGAGGCTCCATGGTTTCACTGATCTACAGTGAAGCGAACTGTCATATCCATTTGGCAACCACTCACAGGCTACACCCAGCTGCTATGTTTGTGGCTTTGGTACGGTGATACAGATAGTTATTTAGATTGTCCTCTGCCGTATCAGCTTAGTCTGTGTCCTTGACTTTTGGATGCTGGGAAAAAGTGCCAAAGCCCACACAACAACAGGCAGCCTTAGTTTTAATACTCCTTCCAACTAAATCTTAACTATTTGCTGCCAATACTAAATCCCATTACATTTGACTGGAAACGATTTTTGCTTTGAATGATTACCTAAAAAACTGTAAAAGGGTAATATTCACCAATTACTGCACATTATCAATACTGTTAACAATTGAATTAACCGATATTCATTTCATCTACTCCATGTGAGGTATGGTGAATGCCTGAATATACATAATCTTTCAGATTTCCTTCATGTTTTCCTTTATCGTCTTTAAATTGCAGAACATGACCAAGGCAAAATACAGCACACCGTTGTGTCTTGTGAAAACTGTGTAATGTATTATTTCTGTGATCTGACACAAAGCTCTAAAGAGGCTTGCCAAAAACATTTGGTCCAGACAAAGGATGGGAATTGGCACATGCCATTGGGTAGAAAGAGTTAAAAGGTGCCCTCAGTTGATTTAGCCCTATCAACTGTCAACAAGTCTTCTAGGCCTTTGCTTGAACCTTGAATGTGCTGGATTCCGGCCTCTTTCTGTTCTTTTTGCAGGGATGTTTTTACTCACTGTGGCCCCACGTAGCCTAAGGAAGGATTAAAGATTGATGAGAGCTCTCAGAATCAGTTTATTGCTCCAGAGATCTTCGCATGTGTTATGAGTGGGAAGATTGTGTTGGTGTTTTGCCTCCTAGAAGTTCATGAGGCTGCTGCGGCACTGAAGTGGTTGACAATCAAGTTTAGATTGTTTTTTTCTTTTCTTTTTGCACAGAATATGGCCTTTGGATTGCCAGAGAGCTGTGAGTAGCAACAGTACAGTATAGTCTGATGAGAAATGTGATGAAATGCTAGTGCTATCAGGAAGAGAAGCTTTCATATTTCCACAGACTCATGCATTTTGCCTGACTTCAAAGTTAATAAGGGCTACCCTCACACAGCATTGCAGATAATACCTGGACCATCTTGAATGAATTCCCACTTTTGCCCCTTTGCTGCACTACATCTGTCTAAAAAGAACGTGAACTGTATCAGTTTAGCTTCAGTGAAGAATATAATGCTTTTCAATCCGGCTGGATTGTGAGGTACTTATGTTAGACTTAGTGCTGTTTATGAAGTGGTCTTTGAGTAAAAAAGCTAGTTTATCCATCCACATACATATTCATGCACATTTTAAATTTGCACCTCAGTGAAAACCTAAAGTAAATTAAAAATTAAAAAAGTCAAAATATTGCAAAAAAGCTTGGTGTATTAATAAAGCAAAATGAAAAAGTCCTTTAATGCTACCACTCCATAGAAGAGATGAAAAATTGCAGATGAAAACATTAAGGTTTGACTGCAGCCTTTTAACTTGTTGCGCCTTCTTTTTCTGCAATAATTTAATGCCGCCCGACAGGAGAATTAGTGCGCCTAATATTTGCATGACAGTCGTAGATAGAAAATGTGCACTTAATTTTGATGGATGCTGAATTTGGTTCATAACAGATGAAGTACTCAGTGATAAAACTGATATTTCAGTTTGCCAATAGTGCAAATTACTATGGACATTCCTCTCAGATTATATATATTTTTTATTATATACCTGTTTCCTGCTTTGCCGAAAATGAAAATAATTTCAGTTTGTTGCGACTTTGTTAAAGGAGGATTCCGGTCGATTCCAACACTTAGCTCTGTTATTTGTAAATTTGGAGTGCTGTCAGTAGAGGGAAAAACTAAAACAATTGGTGCTGCCTACACCGTGTTATCCCTCTGCTAAAGTTAGCACCCAACAAGCTTAAACAGGGCAAGTTTTAAACATATTTTTAGCCTCTATTCAAAATGTCATTACAAGTGCCTGTCCATGTGCAGTGATTCCTTCCAAGTGAGCACAGTTAATCTGACTGCTGTAGATGTGACAGAAATGCATGAAGGTTGTGCTAAATCAGCTGTGGTTACTTCTGGTGTTGATACTGAAAGGAGTGCTTCGGGACCGTCTACAAACTACAACACCCAAAAGAAATACAAACATATTTTCAAAAATAAGCATATGCTTATTTTTTTAAAGTAAGTGCTGTAGTACAACTAGCAGGAGACAAGTTATAATTGAGGTAAGTTTGGAGACACTACCTTATTTAACCATTAAATTGATAGCCTACATATTTTTGTTTCATCTCTTTTCGGGGTTGTAGTTTGTAGACGTCCCAAAGCTCTGCCGTCTCAACACTAGAACTAAACAGAGGTGAATTAGCACAACTTTCATGCATTTCTTTCACATCTACAGCAGTCAGATTCACTGTGTTCACTTGGAATGAATCACTTCACGGTAGGCACGGTAGGCACTTTTAATGACATTTTGAACATGTTTAGAGGCTAAAAACACGTTTAAAACTTGCCCGGTTTAAGCCTGTTGGGTGCTAACGCTAGCAGGAGGATAACACGGTGTAGACAGCCCCGATTGTTTTCGTTTTCTCTCTTCTGACAGCACTCCAAATCTACAACCAACAGAGCTACGTGTTGGAATTGACTGGAATTCTCCTTCAAACGTCATTCTTGATCTTGGAAATAGGGTAGGACTCAATGTTCATTGTCTTCTGAATCTCTTTCTTTCTCGCAAGTGCATGCTGTCCAGAAGCACAGGGAATTGTTACTTTTTGTATGTTCTTTCTGTTTTTGTTTAGTTTTTTTGTTTGTTAGCTTGTTGTTGTATTGATAAGTATATTTGCATTTTTATCATTATTAAAAAAAAACAACTTCTGTCATTCTTTTGTTTTGTAGTGATTGTGTTATATGTTGGCTTTTAAAACGTGATGATACATCTCAAGGGGTTTAACGTAATAAGCAAATTTGAGCAACTTTTTTAACGCGACTCCCCTCACCCCCTCTCACTGTATTAATCGGCACATGGCGTTAGCTCAGTATGAAACTTTTTATTTTTATTTTAGTACAGACGTTTCACTGACAATTTTGTTGTCTGTGGTCTAATTGCTTTTTCTAGTGTTTCCACCTTGCCACATATTAAAGATGAACACAAAATATTCTGTAACTTCAATTTAAATATGTCTGCAAAAAGTCATATCTGTCAAGCTTTAATGGATGTATTTGAAGCAGACCTGAAGCCATAATAAAAATCTCTGTGGGGACAAATAAGAGACTGTATTACAACACATTAATTTTTTGGTGAGTTTAATTTTTCATCCCTGTGCTATAGACTCAGCATGGCTCCGTAGTTTCACTGATGAACAATGGAGCAAACTGTCATCTCTATTTGACTACTCACAATCTACACCCAGCTGCATCTTACGGCACGGGATATAAGGGGGATGGGGGGCCTGCTAACAACACAGGGCTTTATTACCTGGGAAATTAATGATCTGAGAGACTAAGATGTAATGGCTGAACCATCTGCAAGAAATCATCGAAGACAGGATCCACTTTCTATCCAGTTTCCTATCTTTATCTGTCTATTCAGCCATAATGCTCTAGGAACATAAATCAGTGCGCTAATTCATACTGTTAAGGTGAAGACACCACAGTTAGCAAACACAACCTTTTGATTGATTACCTGCAGTTATTAAGTAGGTTAAGATAAGTTATGCTTTGAGATTTGTTTTGAGGCTGATATTTGCTTCCTGTAATTTATAAATGTGATTACTGACTGAAATTAGAAATATACTGTATGTTCCAAACATACATAGATGTTTTGTTGATTTTGTTTCTGCTTTTCCCACTTTTTGTAGTAATACTCTAACCTTTTTAAAATCTGCAGTATAATGTTGTGAGCTACTGGGAGAAGACTGGAGCTCAATAAAGTTGTTGTTGATGGCATTGCTAGAGCAGGCCTGGGTTTCTATGTGGTGGTAGAATGGTAGAGCTGGGCCATTGGTGATTGGCTGAGGAAAGAGCCAATAGGATCGCTGTGCTTTATGTGTGGAGTGTACGCACATCAATAGTGAGTGAAGAAGCACCCCCATCTGCACAGTTGCAGGATTTACCCTCCTGGCTCCATCTTTAGCCCTGTTGGGTCTCGCTAGTCCACAGTTTATACAGATTATAAACTACAGTACTGAACCACAATGCCACAAGGCCTCAGCAGTGTTCTACTTTAATAGCAGATTTTCTCCATAAACCCTGAGGATCCTGTAGCTGGATTTTGTTCACTGCTGCTGTATGTTTATGATCTGTTCTATAAAGTAGGCATTGGGAGCTCAGAATTAGAAGAACGGACCTGATGAAAATCAGGCATTTGCACCATGACTGGGAAAAAAGCTTTGGCCTTTCACAGTAAAATTTAAAATGCAAATGATCACACTATGGGAATGGAGCCTAACACCAAACTTTCTCCAACTCAATTAATTTCCACAAGAGTCCATGCTGTATTTGCAGAATTTGACAACAATTAACAATTTAGCCATAAGAAGGCAATTTTTTCCAATATTAAATAATGATATTCATTTTATAAATTCAATTATTACCTAACTATTCAAACATGGTTATAGATGATTTGCTAACTTGCGAGCAGAGAAAATGAAATGATTTGGTCAGATTTGAACAAAACCTTCTCACAGTAGTGATAAATGTTTCATTTTTTTTCACCAGCAATATCTTATTTTTTTATGGTTAGACATCTCAGAATTTCACATGATAAAAATATCTTCAGCTTCCTAAAATCACTTCAACAACCCACAAATTTCTCCCTAGCTGCTTATCATATCCTCCAGACCTTCCACACCTCTTTTAGTGAGACCATGTTGGAGCTGCTGTTGGTCAAGTCTTGTGAACACATCCTCAACTCGACATCCTTGTCCTTTTAATTGAGTTGTTAGCCAGACTGCCATTCAGCCTTATGTACTGTACATGTCCCCTTAGTTGACAGAATGCAGAACCAGGTGGTTCCTCATACGAAAAGTTCTGACCTTTCTTTTGTGGAGCAATCAAATGTGGCTGTCTTGGTCCTTGGCTCTGAATAATTAATTCCTCCCCTCAGTAGGAGTGTTTGCTAAACAGTGGGGTCCTCTGCAGTTCACTTTTTCTGCACCACTGCCACTGCACCCGAGGGGAGAGACGAGTGTACGCTTTAGTCAGACGTAAGATGTGCCTTTCAGGGAAAAGAGAGACAGTCAGGAGGTATTTTCTTTTTCTCTGAGGAGGAAAGACAACGGCATACAAATAATCATATAGTGAGCAAACTGCATAATTATTTGCTCCTCTATTAAGAACATTGGGGATATTTGTTGTCAGTTAGTTCATAATGGGACTTTGTGTTTCCCTTTCAAAGATTTAGCTCCTTGTCATAGCAGTGTGTGTGTGTGCGCTGGTGTGATACATTTCTTTGTAATGTCAGCTTCCTTGCTAACGTACCATGACAAGAGGTTATTTTGACTTTAGAGTCCTAATGCTGCTGCTGTCCTGCCTCCGCAAACCAATCCCCTGCGAGGGGGGCCTAATGCAACGCCCCCTACTGCATTTGCCTCGTAACAGCGTCATCGCCACCCTCACACTTTTTCATCATCCATAGAAGAAGAATATATTGTAGGGAGGTGCTCATGAACCATCCTCCACTGGCAGTGTGTGACAGCCACTTTGATCTCAATGTGAGAGGCTGAAGCTCCGGGAGAAATTATCAATAAGATTGGAAAAGAGAAGAGGTGGGAATGGTGCATAGTGGTGCGGTTTGCTCTGTGTGTGTGTGTGTGTTTGTGTGTGTGTGTTGGGGGTGTGAAAACTGGCCCAGCCAATTAGAACATGCTATTTATTATTTAGTGCCCACGGCTTATGAACAAATTGAAATGGACGAAAATAAATGTGACAACATATATATAGTAATTATTTGCTCATCAGTGCTTTTAAATTATAAACATACAATAGAAGTTGCTTTTGTGGTTATTAAGTTATTTCCAAAACATGTTCCCTGCAAAAATCTAGCTAAGTGTACTGTATGCAAGGGGGCAGTACAGGACTTCATTAGAGGAGACAGAAACCGCCAACTGCTCAACTTCCATTGAAGCTTCATTTAAGCTAAACCCTGTGATGAAGCATTATCGGTGATTCAGCTCCACATTAGTTCTGCATAAAAGCCAGTGGATTCTGTCACAGAATAAATAATAACCTAACCTACTTTTCACTGAAAAATATCAGATGATCAAATGTACTTCAACTGAACAACAGTGCATTTGTGGCGTAGTTGTCATCACAGAATGGTGAAATGATGATGCAACCCTTGTTTATTTATTCGTATTCATAAAAGCACACCAGTTTTTTGGCTCTGACGAGCCCATTTCTACGAATTAAAATATATGTTTGACAATGTATTTCAGGCATTGCTGACACACTGCTGTTTCTCTTATGAATGAGGTAGGTATGCACATATTGAGCCACCCTGTTAGAACTTATATAGAAATTATATTTATATACATCTGCATGTACAATTTGTAAGTATTGCTTAAACTAAAAATTAATATATCAAGCCAGTTTAAACCCATGTCTCCTGCAATAGTAGCAAAGACTTCAAATCGATTTTGATTGACCTACTCACAAAACTATATATCCATATCTGAAACAATAGAACAACTACTTTAAAAGAAACCTCTAAGAACTGTGAAGAAAAAAAGAAAACTTAAATATAAAGCATTATACTGCCTTTCATTAAAAAAAAAAGAAAAGAAAAACACTACTTGGCACATCTGCATATGAAAAATTGCAGTGCAATAAAGACATATTAGCCCACAGAAAGGTTATTACGGGTGTAGGGAGGGGGTTATTTTTTCCTAGGGAGATGTCTGATGGTGCTGTCCTTAGAGTTGCTTTTAGACCTGATCTCATCTGTTTGGCATGAAGGGGGGGAGCTGTGGCTCCTCCTGTATGACCAAGGTTACAGCTCCGAGGTTCACTGTGTGTCTCACACATTTTCTCACACTTTTCTGGCTGCGCTGTGCCACATTGATTTAAATGTATCTGTTGAGGGGAAAATAATCAATGCAAATTCTCTGGCAGTGCAGCCAACAAATAAGACATGTCTGATTCATCAAGCGGACATTGCTATAAAGACCACTCTTACTCCTTTGTCCCATTTCTCTCTCTCTCTCTCTCTCTCTCTCTCTCTCTTTCTCTCTCTCTCTCTCTCTCTCTCTCTTTCACTCTCCCTCACCTCTGGGCCACTTCACCCTTATTTTACTCCGTTCACCTTTTTCCGTCTAAAGCCTCTTATCCTGAATTAGTGGAAGGAGCTTCATACATCTATGGAATTGCAGCATATATATATTTAATCAAGGTAGGTGCAACTATACGTATCAGACATTTTAAGTAGCTATTGTTTTTTTGTTCTTGTTTGTTAACATTTTTGGCAACATGAAATGGTGGGTGGAAAAAATACAGCCCTTCTGTAAATTGTTTCTCATCTATTTTTAATATAGACTTCAATATATAAAGAATTAAAAAAAAGATTGAATATCAATATATGTTTTTATATTTCATTGTTCAGAAAGTTAATTTGAAACATGCCCCTGGTTCTTAAACACATTACAATGAAAGCAAGTCAACATGTTAAACAGGAAGGAAGTCTCACCTGACACCTAACCTTAACATTTTGTTTTGCTCCAGCTTGAACTTGGTCAAACGGTCTGGCTTCCAACAAGGGCAGAGTGTAGCCTGTGTATGTAAATTCACTACATGTGTGAGAGAAATAAAGGCAGGAGCTATTTGGAAATTCCTGTGTGATGAAAGGGAAAGAATATCCCCCAAAAAATGATTAATGTGGTGTTCAGGTACACAGAAGATTGAGTGATCCTGTCATCACACCATATGGTACCAATTTATTCTGGCAAGCATAAGGCAAACTCAGTGGAGGAGCTCTCACGACTATGCCTCCGCCTCTCTCCAAAAAGGGGAAAAAATATACATATATAATACATTGTTATTATGTATAGAGTGAGAACATTAACAAAAACAGATACCCAGACAGATTTTTGAAATTGTTCAGTTAAGTGCTGATTGTTATCTCTTCAGTGTTGTTTTTAATTTTAAAGTGTAATTTATTGTGGAGGTGCAGGCTCAGAGAAAGGCCATAAGTAATTGCTCTGGACAAACTTTTAAAATCCACTCCCATTATTATCGTTATTATTATTGGCATGTTCCCACATTCTTTTTCCTTTTTTCATGCATGGAAAATTACATTAGCCACTGTGATGCAGGTTACTACTGCAAATATGGTATAGTACTGCACTCGCAAGTATTGTGAGCGGTATCTTGCCTTTTACTGCTCCTCCTCCTCATTACATTTTGGTGAAGCCAATAGAGATGAAAGTTGAGAGAAAAAAATCTGCCTATTTTTATATTGATGAAGTTATTGCATGATCTGGATCAGCAATTGTAGGATAGTGGAAACCTTTTCAACAATATAGCTTACTATTTGACAGCAACTCCAGAGGTTTTATTCAGCGTATACTTCCACTTTTCTAAAATATAGCCAGGTAGGAGACAGAAATGTAGTTTGGATCTAACACGCCTGTCAAATCAGTGCTGTAATTTGACATGTTTTGTCCATCAACTTCCACTTAAATAGGGAATTTCCCCCAAAATAGAAATTCTAAAATTCTTAAGGCTAGTAACTCACTGACCTAGAAGTACTAAAAAATATTTTAATTACATTAATTCTAATTCAGCAATATAAATATTAATTGAACAATTAACCTTGTTGCCAAAATGATTAGAATGATGCAACAAAGTATCCATATTTTAATATTTTAATTTGTATTTTTTAACTCTTTCACTAGGCAGCCTTTGCAGTGCTCGACACTTTGTGACATTTCTGAGATGCACCTAGTGCAGCTTCTTTGAATCACATTACTTCAATATCTCCTTCTAATGCTGCTCAAACATGACTTTATCTCTCTAATTGTCTATCTCGACTCACAAGCAGAAATTAATGTTTTTTTGAAAATGCAGATGCCATTGGTAGGAGGGGGAAACAGGTTAGGTTACTGGTCTGCTGCCACTTTTTTTCACTACCTTGTTATTTGTCGCCTCACTCCTACAGGGCATGCTGACAGGAACTGATAAACGTCTTTATGGGCTGAACTGAATTGGCTCCTATTATCCAAGGTGTGGAGCGTCTCAATGGCGGAAATAAAAGACTTTATCCACTGCCCATCTGCCCACCCATCAGTCTCTGCCCATTTTTTAGGAATCCATGAAGCTGTGTCCCATTTGTGCTTGTAATAGTTGTATATAGCTAAGTCTGGAAAAAAAAGAAACATTTTTTTTCTTCCAAATGCCTCATTTGAATACAGGTCCAATAGCCACAGCTTTTGGCATTAAAGATTAATTGCAGTCATAAAAATATTTTAATATATGGTTGTAACTGCAGTTGCATTTAATGGGTGTATATTTGGGCGAAACTGTAACATTGAACAGAGAAAATGGGTTTGCTTATAGAGGAACGGAGCCAGAGATTGTTTGACTTGTAATCAAGGATGTAAAACCAAGGAGATCTTTTTAAAAGTCACTTTTGTGGCTTTTGGCTGTCCAAAAAGCTCCCTGTGATTCCACTAGCATCACATCATTGTAGCAGTGTTTGTTGAAAGGATCATGCTATTGTAGCTCTGTTTTATTCTAATGGCGGAAAAGTAGATATTAAAAAGTATGTAACCCCAGAGTGTTCAAATAGCGGCCAATTTATTTGAGGTGTTTCTGTTTGACTCTGTGCTACTTACAGTCTTTATGAAAAGTGTGGTCCTGTACCCATAAATCAGTGAATTCACAGTCAGTGTTTTTAAAGAAATAATCATTTTTCTGGTTCATTTATTGGTTTTAGGCTCAGTCAAAGCATATTCTTCTCTTTACTGGGCTTTATTTTCAAATTGTGGGCTTTTTCTTCATACTTCAAATGAAAATTGGCATTATTTCTTACATATTGTAGAATTATTCACAGTTGACTTTTAAGTTTCACCAGTTCATCAGAACACACTAGAATAGTTTGAGCAGAACATAGTGTACAGCTTTGTGCTCATTGAAATGCAAAGAGGTTCTTTTCTTAATTACAGGGCCACCTGAAAATAAAATATTTGCCATGGTGACTAAGGGTTGCAGACATTTTATAAGTGTCATTTGTGAAGCTATATTAAAAACTCAAATATGTGAGTCATCTTGAAATGATATAACGATCAAAAGGGCTGTAGATGTGTCATTGTTATGAAATAGATGAACATGGTATTAAATTAAGCTGTCTGTCTGTACTCTAAGACATTATTTGAAATCCAAAGGAAAATTTGTACACGGCCGAAAAGTCAATTGCTAAATGAATTTTGAGCTCACTGTTAGCCCTATTTAAGTGTAAGAAAATAATTATACCACATATGCCAAATCATTTTTTGGGGTTAAAACTGGCTTTAGATGCATTGCGCTGACAGTATCTCATCTTCCGTAGCTTATCTTAAGCAGACTGGTGCTTTAAGGAGCCATACGGCCAACTGTTTTTCTCTTCAAAACAATCACGCTTTATTCAGTTGTGCTGAGATTAATTAGCCCTATTTTTTTGTTTTGCTAATGCATGGCTGCTTTAGCTTTCAGGGGTCACATTTTAGTAATTAGCAAAAAGGTGACTGTCTATAACATGTCAAAGCAGTCGTTCTTAAAAAGGAGCAGTGCCTTGTAAAATGGCACAGTGTCAAAGTTCATGCTTGATACGATATGAGGCTTCCTTTAAAAATGTTTACTTGTTGAATGTGACTTTGAACAAATGAGGGTAAAAAGAAATGTGTGGTAAAATGTCAGACAGTTCAAGGTGGTTGGAACCTGTTACGCTCACTTGATATTAGTGTCAACTGACTTGTTTAAGAAATATAGATGACAAAGATCCAAATCCTAGAAGGGAGATGGTTCGGCTCTGCGACAGGGAATCTCTCCCCCAAGCCAAGTGTATAATGACTCTGTTTGCATGGGGAATGGAACAAATAGAGCCAAAGATGGATGTCTAGTTTACTGTAACGCTATCTGTGGAGTTTTGGACTGCTTTAAGCAAGTTATCAAAGCCATCTGTTTGGGCCTACGGGCCGAGGCTGATTAATATAGTCATGGAATGAGAATGACACAAAGTCACAGGCACAGACTACAATATTTCTTCAACTAATTGAAGGATTTAAAGCCTTATTTCAACCATCCTGATGTTGATCCTTAACCAAAGTATCATCAGAAATGTACAAGGAAGGCATGGCTTCAGGTCATACTGTCATGTCTCATAACAGCAGACAAAGTTGAAAAAATCTGTTATGGGTTCTTTAGGAGTCATTTGTAAGTGTCATTCGAGTATAATGTGTACTTTACGGGATGGTATTTTAGAGATGTGCAAACTGGCAAGAGAAATATGAAAAGATCTATAAAGAGGCAAATGACACACAACTTTGAGTTGATTGGTAAAAGGGAAAAAGATAAGGAAAAGCGCTCTGGGCCAAGATTGCAGAAGGGATTTTGTATGGTTTTTTTGGAGAAGTAGCTCAGCACAAAGGGCTATAGTAAGAATTGAAGGCGTCATGTCAAATTTAAGTTGCCACAAAGTTACAGTTAGTTAGCAATCAGTGAATTACTACATCAGTTATACTGAGCAATTTTAAAACAGCTTTAATCTTATTAGCATTTAGATGGGCATGCTAAATGGGGTATTGCACAGGACATAATATAAAAGCAACACCCAATTCATTGACTTGGTGCTAACCACTCACACATACATCAATAAAAACAATCACAAGTAGTCCTACACTGCCCATCCTTGCCATTTGAATTATTTCAATTCAATTTAACTGCAGTGTCCCACCCTCTCAAGCACCACAACAACATTCGAAGTGCTCAGTGACTTTCTATTTTCGACTAATAATCCAGAAAACAGATTTCCCTTTCAGACCAGTAAGCTAAGCGTCATTGATAGTTAAAGGAAGACATTAGCATGAGACGGTGGTTAATGACATTGTTTAATGGTGTGTTCACTTTGTTAATATGGCTGACAAAACAGACACATTATGCTCGCAACTTTGAGTTGTTGTGAGTTCAATATGAAGAGTCACTTTCAAGGATAAGTTAACAAATTTTCGAATCATTTTTCAAACGACTTCTTGCCTGGAGGCTAGTCTACAGGGCAGGTGAATGGGGAGTGATGGTTAGGTCAACAAGCTTAACATACAGGGCAAGTTGTTGAGGGGGCTATTTCATAGATTTGCAGAAAATAAAATATCCACCAAAGGATAAATTGTAGGACTAGCAACTGATATTTTGATCGATGGCTAACCTGAGACCTGAATATAGAAGGTTTAGATATAATGAACAATAAACCTTTCCCCCAAAATTAAGGTGCCACAATAAAAAAAGACGTTATTTATCCCACTGTTTAAGGGTTGAAGGACTAGGTGTTTCCGTCCTAGAGTACTAAATTTAATAGAAAACATATCAGGGTGTATGTTTGTGTCTCCAATAGACCTGTATGACAGTGACATACACACAGAGAGCTCTGATCCTATAGTAAACCTCCAAGATAGCTCAAGTAATTAGTATAATCACCGTAGGATGCTTTCACTCCTCATAGTTAATTATAATAAATTCCCTCTCCATGATCTGCCGTGTGCACAGATCAAATGTTCCAACTGCAATTGAAAGATAGAAGCATCTGTCACAAGTCTTAGTCTTCAGAAACTCTAAACCCTATGTAGTCATCGAGAGCTGCATCTCTAGTCTGCCTCTGCTAAAATAGGGCTATCATTTTATAGCCCTAGTCTACTTATATTTCTCTTATTGTGGGACCTCAGACTTAAATGCACTTATTGCTTTAAAATAATTTTCATAGCATTCAGTCCCCCTTAAAAAGCATGATGCACTCAACCTTGAATATGTATCAATAATTCAAATACATCATCCTCTCATGATGTAGCTGTCTGAAATTTGGGGTATAGTGTCTGAGGGATAATATTGCACTCTGTCACATCTGACTAGCTGTCACCTGCTACAGCATGGCTACATCCGGCTAATAACTGCAGAGTCAAAGCAAGCACAATTTTATCATTTGCAGTTTAGTAAATGCTCCCCTTAGCAGGAAGTGTGACTTTTAAGATCCCCAGTGTTAAGAAAACAAATAGTTGGACCCTGCATATATGGCTGGACTTGAGTATAACATTAATTCAAAGGATGCACCGATCATGTTTGTTTTGGCCCTATTCCCAATCAGAGTCTTTTATTATTGACCATGTGACACATTAAAATTTGTAAAGCAATTTAGTTTATGTTGGAGGCATCTTTGTGGTCCTGTTGTTACAGGACCTTTGGCCAGGATTTTTTGACAGTCTTCCATCAACCCCAACATCAACAAAATACTGAAGTTCAGAAATGTTTCTGAAATTAAATAAAAAAACTCAATGTGGCTCTGCTCACATGGTTTGATGATGCATGCTGTCATATCATTAACTGAAATTGCTGGCTGTTGTTTATTTGTTCTGTGCGCTCTGTAGTTTACTCACTCACTGCTCTATGTGGTTCCAGTGTTTTCAGGGTGTGCGACAGAGAGAGCAAACAAAGTATCGTAAACAGATCGGAACTGATCCTGCATTTTGGCTCAGGACATATTTTTCAGTCCTCAAATCTTCTGATTTAAGATTTTTGCTTTCATGGCACATTTTTTTGATTGGCAGTATCATGTCCAACCTGTTTTCTCCAACAGTTCAAATACATACACCTCAAATGGTTTGAACACTAAATTATCCATAGGTTTGAATGTAAATGTTTTTGTCTGTCTATATATGTTTGCCCTGAGTATAGTTGATAGTTGACTTCCCCCTCCCATCCATTGTATATTGGGATTACTAAGCACACCATATTTATGAAAAATGAATGTCTTTTTATGATGATTCTGATGATTGCGCATATAAACTTCAACAATTGAAGAGTTGAAGGCAATGTAACCACCATCTTGACCTTCATACTCTTACATTTCACTATTGCATTGTCAAACCAACACTTGCTACAATAGCTAAATCTCCTTCACCTAAATCCTTCAAAAGGAAATGTATTTATGTCTTTTTTGCACATTAAGCATTTTATATACTGTGTGTATATACAGTATATTTGCTCTATGCTGGTTTCACAAATTTCTTGACACTGGTCTGTTGCAAAATTCACACATCACACATCACTATTCTGTGACCTACATTGTATAATCGCACCACAGTAAGCCTGCAGTGACTTAAGTGAAACACTTAAGTAAGCTCTTGAATTTTTTATTGTGTGTGATGCAAGTTTGGTGCTGTTCTGTATCTGTAAAAGGCTATCAATACAATTTATTACCCAGAGTATGCCGTATATTAAATGATTCACCAATTAAATGGCGAGGTCTGAAATCTATTAGCTGTTTTCACTAAAAAGTCAAGTCAAAGCAATGGATTTGACTTGACTTTTCGAATTAGATTCATTCATCATTATGGTTGAACATGAATACAAATTTTCTTGATCAATTTGGCTCCCTCCCAGTAACTTCTGGTACAAGATAACCAAACATGGATAATTAGTAGATATGAGAAATCATTACGCACTTTTAATCATGTTGGAAGTTTGTTTTGTTCATTGTTGTTCCAGTATCAGCACACTTGAAATTGAAGAAAACTATTTCACTGGTGTAATGTAATCAGAGATGTCTATCTCAGAGAAGTTTTGGCTCAATTAGTCCTCCTGAACACTCAAGGCAGAGTGCCGTGCTAATTCTGTCCTCTACTCAGCACCTGCAGTGCAGTCAATAGGCTCTCGCAGCAAACTTTGTTATAGGAAAACATTTATAAGGCATATTTTGACATTGGTTATTCACAAGAGATACAATTTTGAGGAACAGATATTGTCCTCATTTTATTAAGGGTAATTCATGAAAAACAGGAATGTCCACAGGACAATAAACACATTAAGAAGATTACATCAAACGTAAACAATCAATGTGGTCTGAATTTAAGAACACGGCCATACTCATCTTTGTCTATTTGACAATCTTGTTTAGTCTCCTTTCAACAAACAGTCCTGAAAATGAACAGTCACGGAGAGATAATACCGTTTAGTTTCAGTGGAAACGTGCTTTGCCTCCCTTGGGCTGAAAGATATTTGGATGGTCGAGTGAAAAATTGCCCTGAATTCTGACCAATGAATCGTTTTACACATGCTTTAATGCATTTCATAAATAATCTGCCTGAGAAGGTAATTAGTACAGGTGTTTACACATATTTCTGCCATCAGGGTGCACAGTGGGATCACAGTTGGCTGAGTGAGTTTTAGGTTATTAAATCAGGCCCAAGGTAACAGAAAGAAGGATGAGCTACAGTTGGGCAGGTATGAGCAACAACATGAATCGCTATTCATCATCCAAACAAAAAATACATATTCAGGAAATTATGCAGGTTCAAGTTATTTCCCATTCGAGGATCATAGTCTGTGTTTGCATAATCAGGCCTGTATGCAGAAATAGTTTTCATATTCAAGAGAGGTCAATAGCAGAGCGACATCTCCTTGGGGTTTTTACAAAGAAGGGTGGGAGCTAAAAACGTAAGTATTAAGCTGCTTAACTTCACAGGCCCAAATAGGAAAGCAAATCATTTTCATAATTTTCTTAGCAATAATGCAATAAACAATGCAGTGCAGAAAGCGCACATGAATAGGAACTCTAATCATATTGTTTGCCGCTGTCTTAGAAAACTGTTTTGTAGCTTGTAAGCCACATAGAAAATCCTTTTCAATATGAGGGATGTCTCTGGGTGTAGGGAAATACTCCATTCAACACCACAGAGACCTGTCCATCAGTTTCCTTAGAATGACTGTGACCTGCTGTCTTCCAGATGTATATGCTCACTGCAATTGCTGTTAAAACATTAATGTTTTTCTGTGCAGCATAAACTCTGCAGGTGATGACAGGCCTTTCCCTGAGGTAAATCTGGTTGCCCCACTGCCCTTACCTCTCTCACCCGGACACAGGACAGCCATCATATTATTGTTCTTGACAAGCAAACAGATGCCGCTTTTGACAATGAATATTTACTGGTGTTACTTCTAAAGGTGACAAATTGACAGTAATGATTTGTCAGTTTATTAAATATTAAAAATAGAGGTACTTTTTTATCAGGTGCTGTTTTAAACTTTTGTTAGGACAAAAGCACCACTTTTAAGATTTACTGTATTATCGTTTTTTGGTCAAATGGCCTTTGGATTGGGAGTGCTAGGGGCACTATTACGGTAGCATCAATATCACTATTTATAAAACACAAATAAGGCTTGACACAACATGAAACTTTGCTCGAAGTATAACCTGGGGCTCTACACATTAACACAAGCATTGAGAACATTGTTTGTGTACACAGAGTTGATTAAAAAGAAAGGTTTTAACAACTCACTGTAGACTTATTGGCCAGGATTTGCTATGGACAAAATACATAAGGCGATACACTGGTAAGAGCAAATTACATTTAACTATATATCCAGCTAATTTATATAGCTCAGTTAACAGTTTACTTCATTTAATACTGTGTGTGGCGTTTTCTTTTGTGGGGTGCAAAAGGTCCACATAAACAAGTTCCTTCCTGAGACCATTTTGCAGAGCCACCGTTGCTGTATGATGCTTAGCACCTCCAATGACGATTGTGATTGGTTTAAAGAAATGCAAACAACCCCTGACCGTTTTTTCTCCTATCCATCAGTGTATGTTGCCAGACCTTCCACTGCAGTGTTGCGGAAAAAGGTCTGGCAATGCATAACTAAAGCTGGCTTAACTCTTGCCGCAACACAAGATCAAAACATTGGCCAATAACATACAAGCAAATGTACATTGCTGATGGCATGTAGCATAAACAATACATTTCTATTGTTGCACTCCAGGATTGTGGCGTAAATAATTGCCACTGTGATAACTTCCCAGAGCTGCTGTAGAATCCTGTCTCATAAAACATTGCAGGGTTTTGGTGTCTAAGAAGCCTTCCAATTCACAGATCTGTTACTCTTACTGGACTTCCTTTGATTGTATTTCATTATCTCACCGGTATCTGAAGCAATGCCCCCACCAACGATGCCCCTTGTTTTAAATACAGATTTGCGGTATGAACGCACACTGAGAGTTGAAGCGAGATGCTCCTGCGTTTTATTTGTGGCTCAATTGGTGTCCATAATAAATGTTCTCCCTTTGAGTGTTGCATGGGAACTGTTTCCTTTCAAATTGCAAAGAGTCAGGTGAAGTTGAGACTGTAAATTGCCCATAAGTGTCTCTATTAGTCTCTCCATGTAATGGCTACTCATCTAGTATGCCTTAATATGCCCGAATTATAAAAAACAATAAACATGATAGCTTTTAGTTTGAGAATGGTAATGTTAATTGGCAGCAAAAAAGCTTTGTTTGCAAGTTGAACACACATTGGAACAGCTGGTGCTAATGGACTAAAAAGGTGGGGCTAATTAAAGATAATTAAGTGTGCCGTTGCAGTAACTATAGTCTATTACCTGGTGATGTTATGAACCTTTCCAGTAACATTACAAATGCAGTTATTTCAGATCAATCACAGTGACAATATGGCGTTTGGAGTCCTGACAATAGCAGGAGATTTCATTAGCACCTTTGTGAAAGAGAAAACACTGCACTGAGTAGTTATTGGCCAACTACATAACACCCTCAAACTAGTGTTCAGTGAGTGAGATACTTATTAAAAGTGGTGTCCTTAATTACTTTTATTAATAAAACAGATCCATCTGTATGGCACGTTAACTGTGGTTGGAGAGGCTGTTTGCATGCTGCCATAAAGAAATGTACTTTGGCTTCTCAGGTGGTACAAGCTGACAATGCCAATAAGTCTTTTCAAAACATGCGCAGAATGTGCTGGAGGAGATGTGTTTCACACCACGGCTCTATTTTCATATATCAAAATTAAAAGCAATGCAGCACCAATGGTTTTCACACTTGGCTTGCTGACACATATTTAAAGTTTTCCTTTGGCTGATTTAAATACATGTAAAAGGCAGGCTTTGAAAGAGCCTGCCACAAAAAGTATGCCCTCTTTTATATACTGTGATTTCAATCAATAACCATCACACGAGAACCTTTTAAATAGTTGCTACCGTGATTGGTGTATATAAATATTAATCTTGAAAGTGATGCAAAAGGATACAAATGCCTGGGATGTTGTCAACCCTTACATAAGAAGGGTTGACTTGATATGGTCAAAAGGTTGTTATTGTTACTAACAAGGTGCATTATTTGGCTTGTGCATGGTTAGTTTGTAACTTTGTACAATGTTCATATCTGTTTTAATCCCAACCTGTCTCCTTTGCCACAGCAATTTGCTCTGAAGGAAAGATAATGCTGGACAGGTACAATTTTCTAGTTTCATAATAAGAAAGTGTTGTAGATGACCAGATTAACGTAGATTAATGCAAATATTGATACTGAAATTGCTTTTGTTGCATAAACCTAACCACAGACGAGACTCAGGATGCTAACACCAGTTTAAAAGCATCAAAGTCCAGCACTTTGTAAACAATGGGAAGAGAACTAAAGAGAAAGAGTTGGCAGTCACACAGTGATTATTCAACAATTAACCGATCATCCTCAACGTAAAATGGAGAGGCATCGCTCAGAGCGATAAGACTTGTTAACTCAGCAGTATATCAGTAATTAATAAGTGTAACAGGGAGACGGCAACTGTAAAGCCAAGTGATGACACTTACATCATAGTTTTCTTTCCATTACCCAATACTTGGAGGTATCAATAATGGTAAAGACACTTAGTTGTCAGTAATACTTATACAACCATCCAGTGTTATTTAGAGAACTGTTGACTTGGTTGGCATGCTTGACTAGGGCAAACCTTTAATATTACCAATAAATAGCTGCTATTATACAAACTTGTTGCCACATGGTTGCACTTTACATACAAATGAATCAGTTGGTATTTTTTGGTCATTACTAAATATTTAATGAAATTTAAAATATTTGGTTAATGTAAGAGATAGAGGATGGTTCTGGTTAAATATTATAAAATGAATAGATTTGAAAATAAAAAATGCTGACTTGAAGCACAATACAAGATGTTTCCTTTTTACATTTTCAGCCAAAACCACCACCTTTCCTCAACCTTACCCAAAGTGTTTTTAAAGCCTTAACCTTACCACATGCTATATATCCAAAAGACAGGGTTGCAGAGCTAATAAGTTCCACATTGTAGTTGTACTTTGGCTAGTTTCCAATTTTCTCTCTAACAAGTACAATTGCTGTGGTGGTGAGGTTATAAACTTTGATATATGGGCTAATCACAGAACACTGAAATATTGCTTCTACCAGTTTCTGGCATCTGGGAGAATAAGCCACTAAGGCACAGCTGGTTGATGTATTGAAAATCAACAAAACAAATTTTACTTTGAAGATTCAAAAATGCTTCCAAACTCCCAACATGTAATATTAGGACACTTAAAGTTGACTATATTTGCATAAACCTATATTTTCTTTATATATATAATGCTATACTACTATAGCATACTTACTACATACAATGTAATTGTATGTAGTAAGTATTATGTATGTATGTAATTTAGCTGTGTCGTTTTGTGTGTGTGTGTGTGTGTGTGTGTGTGTGTGTGTGTGTGTGTGTGTGTGTGTGTGTGTGTGTGTGTGTGTGTGTGTGTGTGTGTGTGCGTGCGTGCGTGTGTGCGTGCGTGCGTGTGCGTGTGTGCGCAGATTCAGGAAAGTGAAGGTACCGTATTTATGTGCTGGTCAAAGCAATTATGGCATCATATTTGGTTGATAATGCCCAATAGAACGTTGTTTTTCTTTTTTGGGGATATCATTTCTTTCAACTAGATGGCTCACATTCTGACAAGTGGTGAAGACAAGTGCTAAAAATGACAATTTTGTTGTATATTTTATTTTTAAATCGTCACAGTATGTAGTATGTAATTATGTTCAAACATCTTAACATGTGCTAAGAAGCTGTTAAAAACACTAACTGCTCATTCATGAAGCTGTTGTGATAGCCCTGCCATGAAGCTGGGGATGATGGGCTTGAGTATGTGAACCCTTCACAAAGAAAAGTTTCCACTGTCTCTGGATATACAGTGAGTGCAAGCGGCAGGACAGACAACAGCCATGAGTTTTTATGCAGCACTACCTTGCTTAACCTTAAGCTGTAGGTTTACCCTTGAAAGATGACACAAGTCTAAGAACTAGAAACACCCAGAAAGTACTTGCCTCTACCAATGCACAACTCTCAATGTGTTATTGTAAAAACAGAAAATGTTTAGAAATTTAAAATGTATTTGGCCCAGATCTGTATTATACGGAAGACGATAAGGGCCACATGTGAAAAATTTATTTGAGTTCTGAGTTTAAAGTCAGAATTCTCAGGAAAAAAAAGTCAGAATTCTGATGTAATTATCAGAATTCTGAGATGAAAGTTAGAATTTTGACTTTTTTCTCATGTGGCCCAAATCCCCTTCCATAGTATAAAAATACACCTGATTGGCTGATTGCAAGTAGGATTTCTGGAGACTTCTTATATCCTCTCTGGGGAAAGCACAAGGATGAGTTGTGCCAAATTTCAAAGAAGTCAGACTGAAAATCATTGGGTTTGACCTGTTTGTCTGTTTTATTATGTATACAAAGCACCACATTAGCAAAATAACATCACATTTTGCTCTTCAAAACACAGGAGTTAAAAGCAAAAAATGTTTTAATAAACTTCATAAATGGCCACATTGTTTATCCAAATACTTACAAAAACCAAGCACTTATTCTTTGGATCACGAATAAACTCTCCTTCAGATTTGATTTAAATATGCAAATATACTTTGAAATACCATGAGTACCATACAACAGACAAACAAAAAATAACCTCTTTGGCTAATGTGCTTTTGATGGTTAGATATAGTGAAATTCATGTATATTGTCTATGTCTATTGTCTTTAATGTCTTCTATGTTGAAGCTCAACTGAATCCTAAAGGTCATCCCCTTCCCGCTCAGTGAACAATAGTCTCCTGTTTGTCTCACCCTGTATCACCAGCTGGTACAGTAGGTAGGGTTGAAGGATTACATTAACCCCTATTAACTAAATGGCACATATATGATTTTTCATAACAATGCTATTCTCAAGTCATCCCGTGCGCGTAAAAAACACGATTTGGAAAAAATATCTAGATGATTATTTTTGACTGATTTTGCAATTGCAATATGATTTATGATATTGGTAGGAATTATCAGTTTTTTAATCAATTTTGTTTTTTACTGTTTTCTTTGAAAATCTGTACCAGCAATGCAATTTTGTTTGTAGAATACAATTTGTAGGACATGTCTGCAGCACCACACAATTACATTTAGAATAGAATTTTGACACATACCTTGCCTTTTAACAAATATTGCGCCTTCTGTGATTTGGATAGTGCGAGTCCATATAGCAATTTGATCAAATTAAAATGAATTGTTCAACCCTATTGTTGAGAGAAAAATTTAATTTGATTTTGATGGCTTTGGTAAAGCCTAATTAATTAATGCTTTGTCATTTCTCAAAAGACAGAAATAAACATTCAAACAAAGTCATATTATCCACAAAGTGCATGCTGATTGTGTGCAATAATGTGTACTGCTATTGTGAAACATCGGAAATAACAAATCTGCACCAAAAATCTAAACCAGGTAGGCTGAATAATTGACATCTGATGAATACCTCAATAATCAAAGTCTGCTTTAATGCTGCTTGTTTCATGTGAATCCATTCACTCCATCAGATTGCTGCCGGTGGAATGTGGCTTTGCGTTACACCAGGACTTTAATTAGAATAGACTGTTTTGAAGTCAGAATGGTCATTATCTGCCTTACAGAATGAGGCCATTTGAGTGCAGAGGAAATATACACAGTCTCTGTTCTTAAAGCTTAAGTAGATATGGATCAAATAGTCGCACAGATAGATAATTGTGATTCCATGTCTCGCACGACATTGTTGCTAAGCCTGTCTCCAACTTTTCATATTACTGTGAAATTACTTGATTTACAGCTGCTTCAGAGGGACGCTCATGGACAAGTGAGTAGAATGTGGTTGCAGATGCTAAAATTTGTGCAACACCATAACACCAATGATATAGTATTTCAAATGTAGCCGACAAATGACTGACTACTGCTTTTACTGTAATAAATGCAACCCAACATGTACCTGAAAATTAGCACTCATGATAGTATACATTTGTAAATTGTCATTGCTGCTTTTTGTTCATCAAAGTTGAGAAAGCTGAGATCATCTTTGAACTGAGATGAAAAAAGACAAATAGAGAAAAGCTTTTTCAACTCACTCTTTATAGCTTGGACAATGCTTAAGGCTCGGTGTCTTCAGCTGTGCTCTCTTTAATTACAACAGGAACAATGGGTCAGTTGTCTCAATACAGTTCTGAGGGTTACATCTTTACAACATGGAGAAGCATGGAGAAAGCAGCTGTCAACAAGGATTCCTCTCACTGCCTCTCTTTTTTTCTCTCTTTCCTTTTTATCTGCTCAGCTTCGATGTTGCTAAGCACCGGGGCAAGCAGCCATGTTTGAGAATATATTTGAGTGAGGAAAGCCATGCACATATTTATTCCATTCCTCACTGCTGGATGAAACCACTTACCATTTAGAATATAGGATGAGTTACATCTGTGCAAGTATGCCACGGTGGGCAGTCCCCAAACACCATGATGTTTCTGAGTATGGTAGACATGTCCTACCAGATTGTTGCTGTAGAATTGCATTTACCAGAGATATTAATATTTGTAATAAACAAGAAAGGACATCTCTTGCATTATGTCTCATCTGGTATTCACATTCACAGGATAGAAGAAAGCTGGAAATGAGATGTTTCTTGCTGTTTGCTGTGCTAATGCTGACCTTAAATGACGCTGGGGTTTAATTGAGATTTGAAGGATTAAAATGTGGCATGTCATTAGACAGTGAGGCACTGCTCAGACGCTTAAGACCATGTAAGGTATTTTCTGGACAAAAGAAAATTCAAATGTAGTTTTATATTCTTTTATTTTTTTGAAAGTGTACTCCATGTAACAATCATTACACAAGGTATAGTGGGCAATGTAAGGTAAATCTAGCTCAAACCAAATGCAGAAGTAATCTGTTTATAGAAAGTGACAAAGCACAAATAAAAGCACGTTATAACAGCTACGGTTGCTGCTAAAAGCATTTCTTCCTTTATGTTGGCCACAGTTTGATAATAATACTGGGTTTTCCATAGAATACCAAGCTGTGCAGTGAATACACAGCTCGCTGGGTAGTCAAACAGTCGTACTTATGAGATGCATAAAATTGCTTGAAATAAGGTATAAGCTGGTTTACACCCAGATGGTTGCATGCTATGTTACACAGAGTCAAATTGAACAGAACAAAGTAGTGTTTAACTGTCTCCCCTGCGGTGCTGAAATAATGACCCTTCTTTGTGTGTGTGTTGTGATCTTTCTCTTTTGCTGCCTCTCAGTTTTTTCTTTCCCTCTTTCTCTAACTCTGACATTTAAAAAAAACAAACATTTTTAGCCAATTGAATAATGTATTGCAGCAGAAAAACTGCTCTAGTGAAACAAGGCCATGAATAATTAAAAACAGTGTTATTAATGATCTTTCAGACCTTATGTTAATGAATAATTTCAAGTCTAATTTGTCAGCTCATCTTTTGTTGTATGTTCCATCAATTTTCTATGCACATTACAGGGCTTTCGTAATAACCTCAATTGTGACAATGCAAGAAAGGTGACCAAGTTTAACTCTTGTTTTGGCAAACTTTTAGAAGTGTCTGCATTCATTTTGTTGTTTTTTATTGTGTGTTTTAAATGTGGATGTCTATTGGAAAAAAATTGTTTCGTTAATGTTAGCCTTTGTAGTTTGAACTGTGGTAAACGTACACTGTAAACTCCAGGCTGGTTCAACTTCAGTCATACAATGACAACATCACTTTCTGCTGATTGATTGGGATTTAATCTCCCTTCAATAAGTCCCTCCCACAACACATACATCATCAACCACTTTGTTTATCTCCCATGAATATTATTTTCTACTCGTAAGCTATACTACCAGTTACAAGCAGCTGGTCTGGTGGAAACTGAGAAAGTTGCAGCAACTGTGGAAGCAGTTTCTTGCACAAACATGTCTTTGAAAACTATTTAAAATATTTAGTCAATAAACACCACATCGCAACAATCATATTATCCATTTCCAGTGAGTCTATGAGTACTAGTTGTCTTATCAGCATGACAAGATACTGCGACTGAGACTGAAGATTCCAAAGACCCATTAGTGTCCTCTTTTTCATTTTGACACTGACTTCTGGATATCTGCCATCACATAATATTATATTACTGCATCAACACCCTCTTTTTATCTTTATTACTGGCCCCTAATCTCTTGTGACAGCTAATCATGTTACAAGTTCTTTGGGTCGCTTTAGTTCTTACAGCTTTTAGCATTGTCTTCCTTTTTGTTACGCCATCATATTCATAACGTTGATCATTGAACAGTCAATTATACAGTTGCAACTTGTGTCTTAATAAGATAACTCACCCGTTCTCCCTCAGTGTTGTTTAGCCGTGCTGTGATTAATGTCTGCATGGTTTGGTCAAAGTGTCGATATCTTCAACAGCTGGGCCCATCTGTCATCTTTCTCCTATGACACCCCTGAACGTAACTCAGGTCCTATCAGGGAGGCCATCCATCAAAGTGGTAAACAGAGACGTCTCACATTAGCAGCCCTGAACACTTCTCATCGTATACCATAACAGACAAGCAATCATCTGGTATTATGTCGCGCCACAGGCTAATGTGAAATATTAACAGAAATATACAGCAGACCAGCTGCCGATTGAATGGGGCATCTGTGCTTAGCGTAATGGGTGGGTAACAACTTAATATTGTGGAGACAGTAGATTGTAAATTTGCTCTACAGATATGTTCCTAAGCTGTTACAGTGGATCAGAGACCACGTCAATACAGAACAAATAGTTGTTGGAAAATTTTTGTCTTTACCCTCTTTTCTTACCAGGCTTTGTGTGTCAAAATCAAAGGCACACAGTCCATTTACTCTGAATAGCCTATTCCTGCATATTGATTTGTGTTGTATACTTTGTGTTGTAAAGACTGAGAAGCAAAGTAGAGAAGAGCATTTCACTGAACTGCTTCATAAGAGACTCATAAAATAGAGTGATATTTTCAACCACCTTGGAAAGTAGAATCTAATGATTCAGATGCATTTATTACATTTGCCTGTCATGCTGTTTCCTGTAGGGGGCAGTAGAATCAGGGAAAGCTAGGGTGTTTCTTCATCTGTGCGATTGGTGACTGATTCAACACCATTGCTGCTCAGATAAATGCGACAGGGTTAAAGCCATGTGCCAGCTTACAAGGGATCAACCTCATCGTTCTTTCTCCAGCAGCACCTCATCTTTCCTCGATTTCTCTGCCTTTCTTGCAGTCCTATGCAGCGTTGGCTCCTGGCAGGGATTATGCTGACACTGTAGTGGGAGGAATATATGCACGTTAAAAATCAAGTTATGGAGCTTTTGTCAGTGCCATTGTCAAGTGATGGAGATAAATGTGTGTGAAATATATGTTTTCAATGTCAAATTCGGAAGCTCAGCCTAACACTCACTCAGCCCTTTTTTAAAACCTTGGGCCACATTTCTATTTCTATATCTTTCTCACAGATTCCAGCAAGGCTACTTCTTTAAATTCACAACTGAAACATAGTTAATAGTCTCAGTAGCAATGGGAGTTCTTACAGATAAAGTTGTTAAAGTTAGAGACAAAAATGTGGTGATAACGTAGATAAAACATCAGTCTCTCTTGGCTATTGTGGCTTACCATTGTGGTCCATTATTTGGATTTAACCAACAGCAAGCCACCTGGTGTTTGAAAAAGAAAAACTCTATTAGATAAAATAGGCCAAATTAAGCACAGGTCCCCTGAAATTGAAGCAAGATAGTGTTTGAGTCTTTGGGTCTTTGAAACCCAAGCATGATCTGGCACACATGTAGGAGGAGAATGGCTAATTGCATCAGCACCTCTGTATAAAAACTCACTCAGTTATGAAGACATAATGGGAAACAGGATACTTCCACACAACTTTTTTATTTCCTTGTTAGAGGATTTTTTTTTTCTTCCATCTGCTGTGGTCAAAGTAGAGATACATATAACAAGTATTAAATAATGAAGCCAAGGAGGCCAACAAATAAGGCAGTTAAATGGAAATAGTTTCATTTCCTTTGGTGTAAACAAATACCCCATGTAGTCCCTGGACCAGAACTGTGGGTAATCGGCTGCTGTAACTTAACAGAACACTTTGCTCTGAGCTAAACATAATACTTCCTGCACTTAACTAGATCCATTTTTCAACCCTCAAAAGAGTTTTGACATACAAATACATTATTGCATAAATGTCCAACAAAGTTAAACCTGTGCAAAACATCATCAACATATCAGTGTTTATTTTTGAAAAGCAGAAAAAATAAAAGTGACTTCAGAGTATTGACAGTATTTGGTAAAGAAGCTTTCTACTGACTTGCCTTAAGTTCTTCTTCATTTGTTCTTTAGTGGACTGAAAATAATTAGAAATTTGAAAAGGACCATCATGTACTTGGATTCTATTTCAATTGGATTTTCAATTGTGACATACACATATCAGTCAATAGGCCATTTCCCATCTGTATGGATTCTTTTCTCAATGCTTTGGCTTTGCTTGTCATACATTGCAACACTTAGATAATTAATCACTGCTTGCAGCTACAGGTCCCCACAGAATTGTATCGATTTACAGAAACATGATGTGAAGTTATGAGTGATAAGCGATGTGATTTAAGGACATAGTCAGAGAATTTTTTTCTCAAGGACAAACCTCCGTAGAATGTGAGATTAGGCACCTGAGACCTTGATCTTGCGTGCCAGTGTTTTCTTTTTTTCTGTCCTAGTTCCTAAGTTCATCCTTTTGTAATTAACACCTCACATCTCTGAGATTGGTTATAGTAGACTGAAGAAGAGGATGAAGTCTGCACAACGGTAATAGCACGAATGCTTCTTTTCACCCCATAACAGAAAGACACAGGAGGTCTTTTCACATCTGCAGGTGGTGTGAATACTATTGCCACACCTTCTGGGGCAGCATGCCTGTATCCAAAGCCAAGATACTCCTATGATACCTCGTACAGTGAGGTTGTTTGTCCAACTTTGCATAAACACTTTGCCCATTTGTTCCACTCAAGTTGTAATGGTGCTTGACTAGCTTCTAGTGCCAGCACGTTTCAGTCTATATCTCAGCAGTAAAGCAGGAGACAGGTTGGTCTGAGGTCCTGCTGCGAGGCATTGGTAGATAAAACACACTGCAGGTAAAAACATGCATGGCCACTTACCATTAGATCACTCCCCATGCTGTCCCTGAGATGGCGCTCTTAATTAGAAGGTACTTGGATCTTGCTGTCTAAACTCAGGTTTTACTGCCCACATTACCACTTTATATAATACAGTTTCTCGCAAACTACGGTAAAACATTACAGGGGCGTGCAGTATATTATGAATACGTGCTGTAATTGACACTATTTTGGAGTTGCTTTATGGCTTCATGTTGAACTTCTCCTTCTTCCAAAGCACTGTCTGCGTTGTCTTTGGCAATTAGCTTGTTACTCACCTGCACTTCCTCCCTAGACAATGGCCTGTTCTGCTCATGCAGATGATGAGGTGCAATATCAAAGCCAAATGAGATAGCTGCCAATTAGGGAGGACTTCCAGGTGCATTTCAATGCAAACTCTCACCAGTAACTGCACCCTGTAGTGTCTCCATTCAAAGGCACTTTATAACGGGCAGACTTCAACAGAAACTTATTAAAGTATTTCAATTACCCAAATAAATTACTTCTTTTCAATACTTGGCACAGGGAGGGTCGGGAGGTTTGATCTTTGTAATAACGTCTTACTAAATGTTGTAAGCAGGATGATACATTGACTTGCCACTGGTACAGTTTGTGTAACCTTTTTTCCCCCCTTTAATGCTGAAAGTTAACTGGAAAAAATCGAAAAATCCATTTGCCTGTGTTCTGGATGGAATCCAGTTCAAATGCTTGGAAACGGTGTGAGACCACACAGTTATTTGGAGATCCCCCACACTCCCCGGGGGATACAATAGACTTATATATTGTCTCTACAAGTGCAGGAACACAAAAGCCTCAGACAAATTCAGTCACTTTTCACCAAATGTACAGGTCCCTCCCCACATTATTTAAATAAGTATAGATTTGGAATGATGGCCCTATATTATGTCAGGCTATTGTTGATAAGGGTAAGCTTCCTTTTAAGTGTCAGATGCAAGATGAATTGGACTTAATTTTATGTTAAAATAAAGAGAGAAAAAAGATCTCACTATATTCATATGCAAGCCATTTTAAGCATTGAACCAGGAACTTCCCTTTTTAAACACCTTTTACCAAAAACTTATTAGGTCATGACAGAAAAATGGCATTCCTGTGGGTGGATTTCCTGAATCTGCAAATGCACAGTGGTGCACCAAAGTGGCCTTTGAATCAAAATGTCTATTTATTCAAATTAAATCACGTCAGGGCAGATGGAAAGAGCAGTCAGAATAAGCTTGCTGCTGGAAATCTTGAAGCTCTACCTCTGTGATTGCTCAGGCCACCGTGGAATAAAGATTAGAAGAAAATCACTAATCACAGCGGATGTCATTAGCATACTACCAATAACGGCATGCAAAAAAAAAAAAAAAGGAATTGCCTTATAATGCTGGTTAAAGTATGAATCAGTGCCATTTATGGATGCACACAGCTGCTTCACAAACAGATATATTCACTTCCAAACATGGGTAAAGGAAGTCTCTAATAATGATGTTTTTTTCAATGTTTTTGTCTGAGTCACTCGCTGAAGCTCTTGATGCTAATATCACATTCCCCCCTCTCTTTTGATCAGCTTTTGCAGCTGGGCTGCCCTGCCTCACTTGGATGCATCAACAAAGCTTGAAGTGGCCACTCTAATCTGGTTAAGTATTGCCTGGTTGGGGAGAAATTAGCTGAATTCTTTTAACTTTTCAAACAAACATAATACAGTCAAACTTACTGGCTGAGAATCAATTACATGAACTGAAAATAGGTTCAGGGGGGGATATCATTTCATTTCTGGAAATCATTTGGTACATCTATTCAATGGTTTACGCCTGTAGTGTCACGTCGAAGCCATATTTCAGTCCAGTGAGATGAATGAAGCAGAGTATCTGTTGAAACACTGCCGGAATACGTTTAACAAATCTTTTTCACCCTGTTGTGATATTGCCATTATCAGCATTACTTCAAAAATAGTTATTCCCTGCCTAAATCCATAAGATATTGTTAGGAATAATGGGATCATTTTAGGGTAATTGCGTAGTTTTTCCACTATAATTGGTTCGATTGGTGCTAAACTATTGTCCTAGTTGTTAATTAAATAAAATAGTTTTGTTCTCTTCAGTTCATTCAATATAGTTCATATATATTGTTTTTGTGTTAAGGTTGGAAAATATATGTTCTCTAAAATACAAATTGCTTTGAGGCCACTAATACAAACAATACAATGGATGTCTGTTTTTTAGTAATCTGAAAGAACGGGTGTGTATATATGTATGTATATATATATGTATATATATATATATATATATATATATATATATATATATATATATATATATATATATATATATATATATATATATATATATATATTTAAATTATATGTTAGTTGACAAATATATGGTCAATGTCTTAAACCTTTGATACAGCCGTGCAACCCATGAAGCTATTATCATTGAATTCTCATAAATAAATCACCTTTTAACTCAAAATGAATGAATGTTTTGTATCTAAAGCTGAGAATATCCATCTATGTACCTGTCAAACAATAGTTTGGGTCAATTAAGTGAGTAGTAAAATAAATATTTAACTTGATACTGTTTTTGCTATCAACATTTCTTTTCAAGAGATAAGATAAAATAAAAGACTTCTTTTATTATCAACTTTCCTAGCAGATGGTTTTGAGGGGGGAAAAAGAATATGATCACAATACCAACATTTTTGTTGTATTGAACATTTTCTCCCATTGGATCTTTTGGGCAGATTGTCTCCATTTTTCAATGTGTCTAAACCCTTTGTTTGAGTGAGATCTGTTAAATCTGTCTTGCTGCTAATAAACTGCCATTATTCCCTCCAACAAGGCTGCGCTCATTAATAATGCTTCTGTCAGATGCTCATTCTCTTCCGTGAAAATAGAAAATATCATTAATTACAGTTTCTGTCACCCTCTGACAGCTTAAGCAATTGTTCCAGTCCCTGAGTTCTGTTTCATTGTGTTCATACCTAGTGACCACCTATTCTTTACTGTCTCAATGGGGATGTCTAGCATGTGAGAGCCACAAAGGCCCTGGGAGATCTCAACACACATTGCATAGCTTCTGTCCCAGCAACACATTAGTCATCCAGGGAGCGATTGAGTTTGGTGGTAAACTCAAAATGTAGATCTATCTCACTCTCTCAAGCAGAGATTAAGGAAGAGTATCAGTCAAGATTGAGTCGGTTTGCTTTTCATTGTGGATTTGTTGCATTTTTGCTACTCAGAGAAATATCCTCCTATGAGAAACACAGGGGGATTTTCTAATTCAATTCATCAACAGGGGGAATGAAAAAAAGACTAAACTTAAGATTGCAACTGCTGAATGCAGAGTGCCGTTTGCATGCATACATGTATTGCGTCTGAAATGCTTACAAATGAAAAATGGGCAATATGAATAAAATAACACAGTTGCAGTACAAGAGCCTAACTCTCCAATCATATCCACGCAGTGTTAACAGAGAGAGTTGCTTGGATTGTTTAGTTTTACATTATGCAAACTACAGAGAAGCTCACAATCACACACACCTAGTGTTCCCCAGAGTGTTGCCATGTCAGACAAATATGTGACTGGCTTTGTTGAGTTGCTTTTATTCATGCAAATGAACATAATACCGCAGCTACCATCAGACTTGGCGAGTAACGTAATAAATGAATGGCTAATGTAGTTAGCATATACAAAAAAGTAGCTGTATTCTGTAAAATTTACAGAAAGAAAAGGCATAATCAGATTATGTATACATTTAATAAAAAAAATGTTGTTATGAAATCTATAGCCAATGGTTGATTTGTGCCAATACTTAAAATAATAATATAATTGAAAATATATTAAGACAACAAAGTCTTTAATTGACTCCCACATTATGATCGGCGGGGGATTACAGCTTCACTCCCTCTTTTCTTACTTTTTTACAATAAAAACCCTTCGCTAAGAGGCAACTCAACAAAAAAGGCTAATAGGCTAAAATGCACATGCGCAGTGTGCACACATAACACCACAAGTCTCACTCAACACTACTCTGTTATCAAGTGAAACCAATGTGGCCTGTCTTGTGCACTTTCATTGTAGGTCTATATGCTGCTTGAATTTGCATTATGAAAGCATATTTAATGCTAAAAATCTTGGATTCCCCATTTTCTTTTCTAAGGCTACATTGTTCTGTTGTCTTACAGAATACAAAAGTGTGTATCAGGTTTAAGTAAAGTAACCTTATTGATTTTTCTTTTCTCTTTTCCCCCCTCATATTTGGTATTGAGGTAATCCATAAGTAACGGAAAGCATTCAATTTAAGTTACATTGTGACACTTGGACTAGGTTACTGACTAAATGTTTTAATGGGTAATTACTAATTGTATTGGAATACGTTTTTAAGCTAACCTTCCAAACCCTGGCAACCATGAACCAGAAATGTTTGAGTCTATTAAATTTTACCTATTGGCCATCACGTTGTTGTGTAGCACCGAAAAAAGATGTATCAGCCGCCATGCAGAGCTCATTTGTTTGTTTATGTATGTTTTTTTATATATATTAGCTACAGGGGTATAATGTAATGAGTTTGGAAATACATGTCTATGTGCCAGTAAGCGTATCTACATGAGATTACTTTGGACAGTAAAGTCAAACTTTGCATTCACATTCTACATAATGAATTAAATCTTCTAATATTGAATTAAAATAAACAAGCGTTAAAATAAATTGTGAATCAAATATACTTCTCCCTGTTGGTCATGTTAGTGTATGAGTGGGCAAGCCAATACAAATTAAATTATATTATACATTACATGATTAATAATAATTCTGACTTTCTGCAAAATTTTAAAGTTAAAATATGTATCAATAAATATTAAAACGTTTTTGAAAGCTAACACCTCATTAAAATATACAGATACACATAAAAACGTACAGATAATATAATGATAAGATAATGGCGTCATACATATTGATTTATTTCATCTAATACTCTCTGTGTAGATATATAGCTTTGAACATGTGCAACACATGAGTTATGTTTAATACAGTACGTTTATGTATGTACAACATATGTTCTGCAGAGGTGAATGTGTGTTAGATTACATTGTATATGAAAACATCAAGGCAGTGTGAAGAAATTGAATGACGTGATAATAAACAACACTGGGGGGGCTTAAATCAAAATCAATCAATCAAAGAACAAATAAGCCATTCTTCAAAGGCTTTTCATGGAAAGAGCTAAATGTGGAAGGCCAAACATTTAATTTTATATTCTGTGGCTGTGATACACTGTATTAATGGATAAGCTGTCGGGACTCCATACTGTTTCTGAAGTTATTGCTGAAATATTCTTACACATATTGTGTCAAACACAGGATTATATGACACAATAACGCAGGCTTTGGTTAAAGTTTTCCATGATGGATAAGCTTTGAAGGATACAATACCAGACCCCATACATGGATGTAATTAAACAAGGGCAAGTGATAGCAATAATGTATCATCCAATAGAGCTGAGGTCCCGGCCTCTTACGAACCAATGATACCAGAGACAAATGACTTGCAGCAGTCGCCAGCGTTGCTTTTAACTTTGCATGGTGCAGACAGAGAGAGAGTGTGTCTCCCTATCAGTGGTGGCCCAGTCAAGACAAATGGACAGCCATAATCCCCCCACCAGTGGGGAATGTGGTTTATTAGAATACGATACAGTGGATGTGAAATATTTTTCTTGCAGCGCGATTCCGTTTCCAGCTCGTTCCTCACCACACACAAGTCATACTTGACAGTTTCCACTTTTTGGGAGCAGCTTAGCCATCTTGGAGCGACTTCCTTTCAAAGTTAGATAAGTTGTCTGTCAAGGAGGAGAGTCTATAATATATTAGTACTGCCTGTTGGTCCTCTAGAGAAACGAAGTGTGCAGATATAAGTAGGGCACAACATTCTGTGTAATTAAGTTGGACAAAATGTACAGCGGGTTTAACTAAAGCGAAATATGCATTCCTAAGTGTCCTAAATTTAGAGACTCATTCTCGTATCTATTGGCAAACACTGTTTATATTCAGTTACAGGATGCTCTGTTTGGGCCATGCATGCAGGAACTGCTGACACGGAAGGATTTAGCTATTATTGCGTATCATTACATGAATAAAATATGTGTATGATTACATGCAAAAGTTTGTTCAACGATTCTCCAATTTAGGTTTGTTGGGTTTGAGGGGGGAAGGTGGCAAGGGGCAGGTTTTGTCAATACCTTGAGAAGGAATAGGTCTATGACCTGTGCTAATAATAAATAGAGAAATTACAAAAAAGTAGTTTTGTAATTGCAAGTTTTTGTATTGCATGGATGCAAATCTTTTCTCCAAGCTTTTAACCAAGCTTGCTACATTCTCTATGCATTTGTGCAAGAAATATAAAAGAAAAAATAATTCTTGATATGCTTGATATACCTACACATGACAACCACAGTGACTTCCATTCACTTCCTCATTGTGTCCCCATCCTCCTTTAGCCTACAACCTCTTTATTGTCATTCACATCACCCTGCTCTTGCAGCTCAAAAATATGTTTGCTTTTATCTCATACACTCTGGTCATTTCCTTGAACACAGTGAAGACCTGCGGTGCTAAGAAAATCATTTATGGCTTTCCATGTCCTGTTCAGTCCTCCAGGGGTCCTTCAGTGTCAGGGGAATGTAGATGAGGCCACATCAGACCTCTTTTTGCCATTTTTGTTATGGTGCAGATGGTTTCTTGCACACCGAGACCCCCAACAGGACCTTTTATCCTTGTTCTAAAAATGGCCATCTAGCAGTTGATCATAGGTGGTTTAGGAAAAAGTAAGCCCTTATTTCAGCTCATACTTTTTCAGTAGTTACAGATGCCCATTAGAAACATTTCACATTAAAATATTTTTGCTTAGATTGAAAAACATTATTCTGCCTTTTAATACCTTTGTGTCACTGAATCTGGTTTTAGTTGAAAGTTTTGTTCGAGGAATTCACACACAAAAGATTAATGTTGTAATTACTTGAGCATAATTACCAGGGAAATAGTTAATCAGCATAAATTAACAAACCAAATAGTTTGAAACATGTACTTAAGGAATAAACATACTATCAATTACAATGAAAAACAAGAATCCAGGGTGCTCAAAAATTGCTTAAAAAGTCTTTATGTTACATTTTTCTTGAAAGAGGAAAGTTGAAAACCTCAAATCAACAAGCGGTTTGTATTACACTTTTCATGAATAGTCAGTCCAATAACACTCCTACTACCTACATACCTACCTCCTCCATATTTTTTTTCTTGGTATTGAATGCCTTTTTGGATAGCTTTTACTAAGCCCTTGTGTCCTACAAGCACATTTATAGCATTTATACGTACATGGCTTCCACACATCTGATACTCATTATTATTAAAGACCATGTTACGTGCCTATAGCAATGTGATGAAAAGCTTGCTGACACTTTATGCACAAAATATTAACTGCTATTTAACTTTTAATGGCTAATAACTTTGTAGTGACTTCTGGTGAAAGAAGGTACGTCTCGAAAAGGATATGAAAGCAGTTTTCTATTTAGGCTAATTCTTTAAACTTTAGAAACTTTGGTATGCAATATTCAAATCAATGCCTGTGAAACATGACTTACACCGTCATGGGACATTAAAACTCTCTATTGAAACTCGTCCATTTCTAAATCCACTCATTCCTAGTTCAGTGTCACGCGAGGCTGAAGCCTCTCGCAGCACTCACTGGTTGAACGGCAGAGAAACACCTGCCAGTCTGTCACATGGTTAACACACACAGACAGACAGGTTCACATTCACACCTACAGGCAATTTAGAGTCTCCAGTCAACCTGAGCTGCACGTCTTTGGATTGTGGGAGGAAACTGGAGCACCCAGAGGAAATACACAACAACACAGGGACAAATGAGATGCTTTTTGCTATAAAGTGATAGTGTCAGTGAGCCGCCACCAAGCCCCCCACTGAAATCCAGACTAATGCAAATCTTTCATATCAGCTGCTCGAAAAGGCGTAGTGACGCACCACGTCTATTCAGTGAAGATGCGAATGATGGGATACAATAATACCCACTCGAGAAAAAGAGAGCTTTTTTCTCAAACATTACTGCTCGGGTTGTTAGGTTGAGACAAACCGTAAAATGTCTTGTGTGTGATGAAATAATCCCAAAAGTTCCTTACTTTTTTTTGTTGCTACTTTCAATTTCATCTCACAGTCTTTGTCAGCAAATGGAGTTGGCTTAGGTGTTGTTTTGTTAGCATTTAAAAATATTCCTCAAGGAAGCCTCACCTATGTATTTATTTATATTTTTATGACATTCAAGTAGTGACTATTTGACCATTTAAAAAACCCAACTACTGTTCTTTGAGTGCTCGTTTATTAAAAAATACAATACAATACAAATGCACTTTGCTTTACTTCTGACATTGTTTGACTGTTTACTTTAGTTTTTTTTACTGTAAATAAAAAACATGCTTATTTTGATTTTATAAGGTGTATTAAGTAAGAAGTCAACTACAAGAAACTGATTTAATATTTTCTTCGTTTTGCCAAATGCCTGATGCTATAATCCAATTTATTACAATATGGTTGGACTACCACTGAATTTATCCTAAAGTAGGTCTTTGAATCCTTCCTTTGCAGATTATAGAATTATCTGGAAAAAAATCTGTGAAAAAGGATTAAGGGTAATATTTGTAGCACATTTACAACAAGCCTTAACAAACTGTACATAAAACAGTAATAGCAAGAGGATTCGGCTGAGAAAAGAATCATCCCTTAACACTAATGGAGAAAAAGTTGTTATCAGGAACATTAAGAGTTTAAAAAAATACTCTTTATTAAACTATATCCACCTAATATATCCACCTACGGATCATCAGAAGTTACAAGGCAAGGTTCCAGAGGAGAAGAGCCTGATAGTTGAAGACTCTGGCTCCCATTTGACTTTTGGAGATTCAAGGAACCACAAGTAACTCTGCATTCTGGGAGTCCAGTGTTCTATTTGGGCAATTGGATACTATGAGCTCTTTAAGATATGGTGGTGGCTGACCATTAAGAGCTTTGTAGGTCATGAGAAAGATGGATTATCCTGACCTTAGGTCAATCATCAACTATCATCAGCCTTGTTTTCTTTTTGAACAACTCCCAAGTCCTGACTCCCCAAAATATCCTATTTAAAGATTGATTGGAACTTTTGTCATGTTCATAGCAGATTTTTACTGCTCCCCTCTTGATCAAACATGACAACCAAGTGGAGAATATCAGCATTATCTCTCCAGCTACTCTGTAGTCTACTATTTTTGAATATTAAAGGTGCAAAAGTGTTTGGTCAAGAATATCCAGTTAAGCACTAAAATGTGGCTGAGTATGAGATTGGATTTCATTCCGCATAGATTTCCTCTCAGGTAATGTAGCATGGTCCAGCCCTACTTGAGAGCACAGTTAACAAAACTTGGTTTGTGCTTATGTGCTTAGACAAGGTCCTGTTTGTGGTGCCTCCTAAAGGAGGCTCAGCGCTGTGGATTATAAGCAAGGCCAACGTTTAGCTGCCACCACAGAAAACATGACTCGTAAGCTCTAAAGAGCCGCATATGTCTGCATCATAAGTCAATGTGTGATATGACAACATGACCTTTGGATTCAGACCCATTTTGCCTCAAATGTTTACATAAAAGCAAAGAAGTGCTTTGTATTTGCAGAGACTGGAGGTTTAGAAAACATGCTCCACAAACAAGCCATTTTTAATAAATCTTGTCCTCAGTGCTGGCTGTAACAAGCAGTGACTTCAAGAACTGTCACTGTTAGAAAGCTGCAGTACACTTTTTCGATATGTTTGTTTTTACCTACAGTACATTATTACATCATAACACTTGTTATAATGTAACAATGTTACCTACTGTATATATATATAGTTTTTCTCTCAGAATAATGCTGGATTGAAATTATGGCCCTGCATGCAGTGAGAAAATCATTGTGATCCAAATTATGTTTATTCATTTCAAATGTTGGAAATTTATTTTAAATTTTATTTGCCACTTTTAAACACAACCCTGTACAGTTACCCATTTACACATCCAGCAGACACGGAGCGTTGGTATTAATTTAGAGTCATGTTTCAGTTCACCTGGTGAATCTTAGTTAAATAGTTACTCTTCTTTAAGCTCTGTTTTCGTCTTCACCAATTTTGTTAAAGTAGTAAATAGTAAATATCTGGCAGCTAAATGCTCCACTATGTTCACCAGCTAGGCGCTAACTTTGTTTATCTGCAATTTAGTGCTGGGAAAGTAGCATACAGTGGATTTTTGAGAGCATTTATGATTCTGTATGAGCTTTCTTAGACACCGCCAAAGGTAACATCTAAGAAAGCTGCGCAAAGCGTAGCTTGACATTACGTTTTCACACAATTTGGAAATGCGCAATTGAAAATCTTTTAGATAACACAAAGCTAAGCTTTCTGTACTCCAAAACAGACTCCTCTATCCCCACTCGTCTTCCACTTAATAAACATTCGTAGTTCCACACCACTGTCCTCTGGCAAGTCCTCTTGCAGGAAGACAGAAAACCAGACTTCATCATCTTCCCATAATCTAATCCAACACTTATATTAACAATCTGAGCCTGTTTTGGCAAAGCACTTTTAGTGGATGGACATTGACAGTCGCTATTGCCCCATAAGATTACATTGCAGCCCGGTTTACAGATGCCGGTTCCAGCGTTCTCACTCAAGGGTGGACCAATTTCATAGACTTTTGTTAACATCAGTCACTTAGACACAAATGCATGCGAAAATACTGTTGAAAAATACTGAAATTCTACTTTAACTCCTGTGAAGGATATTTTAATAATCCAGTGCTTTTAACATTAATCCTTTTGAACAATCTCCATTCATTCTCCCTCCATCACAGGACTCGTATATCACAAATGAGTTCAACAAATGAAAAGAGAAATCTTTAATTAAGCTACAATAAATGAATAAGTTGCACATTTGTCATACTTTTCTCTTCTCCGTGATTTGATGTCCACCAAGCCCCATGTGCTTTTTCAAATAAATGGCCCAAACAAAAACAACAGACATCAACTATTCTAATTAGAATTACAATCTCTGTGGAGCAAGTATAAAATTGCTTTCACCTCCTCTGTGTTGACTGGCAGGCCAGGTCAATACTGTAATTCCATTGTGAACATATTTGGTTGCAAATCAACTTAGAAACTGTGGAAATTAACTGTTGAGTACAAAGATAGTCTAAAACGAATGATGATTAAGGTGAAGCCAACAAATAAGCCTGAAAAAAGGTTACAGTCTAATTTTATTCCACATAAAAATATATTTAATGCTTGTTACTGCCATCACTGTTTTACCTACAATATGCGTATCATGTAACACAAAGAACAGTATATTACATTATTTAATAGCAGTCAGTCCAATCTTCCAGATGGGGTCTGTGTATCTCCCTTGTTTTGACATTTGACCTAAAGACTACACAAATTAAAGCCTTGTATATCACTCATTAGCACCATTAATCAAACGTGTAAAAAGGTTTAAATATACAACACTGCTGACATGTGAAACTAGCTGTTGACATAGCTCAGATACATTAGACCCTTAAACAAACCATTCCTTGGGAAATCATCTGTTAACGTCATGCTTTTGGCAGAAATGTGCTTGTGTTTTTAGTGTCAGAGGGTGCTCTGCTGTTAAATCAATTGGTGACCATCGTTATTCTTAACTATGCTATAAGGGAAAGCTATTTCTTCTTGCCAGATGCGTATATATTTCTCATAAACCACAGCTCATTTTTTAAATTCTAATTTTTCATCCTGAATAGAGTTTTGTAGTAAATGATTTCACATTTACCACCTCATTTTCTGATTTGTTTGCATCCATTTAAGATTGATATTGCCATAAAACCATAAAACAGTAGTTAACTTTCCCATTCCTTTTCAGATTTCAGAAGTTCATGCAATGGTTTTCAGAAGTTTATGCATTGGAATGCACAGCAACACTAAGACAATAACAGTTCGGCCAGCAAAAGCTGCCTCCCACTGACAAACATTTCAACAAGTAGTAGAATGGCAAACAACTCTGCAAGGAGCCCATCCTGCTATATCACTGGCTTGTCAGTCAGAGTCATCGCAGTTTATGTGTAACGTTTATCTTACTGAAGAAACTGATAAGTAAATAAGTCTCAGGGGAACAAGTTCTCTGATAAAGTAGGAGGACTGGTAATGGTTTTGAATCCTTATTGGATAGTTTGTTTTTGGCCAGGAAGTGGCCCCCGTCCTGGAGAAATTTGACCTGGGCATGGGGGTCAGCAGCTTGTCACAATTATCCTAGAGGTCCTTAAACTTCCAGATTGGGAAGAGAGAGAAAACGGAGTTGGTGTCTTGCAGAGCTCTGGTCAATCAGGAATGTCACAGAAAGGAAGAATCCACTTGGCAAAACCTTTATCAGGCCATCAGCACCACTGCATGACATGGGAAGACAGCCAGACATTCTTCTCACAGGAGATCAGTTTCTTGGCTCTGCCTGTGTTTAAGTAGGTCCTCTGCCACTTTACTGTCACTGATAGTAACCCATTTGGCAGCCAGACATGACTCGGCTGCCTGGAGGAGGTCTGAGGTGGAGGCAATAAGCAAACCCAGTCACTTTAAACTTCTCTGAAGTCATTCTAGAAATGTTCTGAGAGCACTCCATTGATGTAGAGCTATGCATTTTAACAGAGGGATCAGAAGGTATGGTCAGCCAGAAACCTGAACACCTGTAGGGCTTCATTGTGTTAGCTGAAGGACACTGTGTGACAGGGTGCCATTGCTTCTGCCAGTCGCTGTCATTGCCAAGTTAAATAGGTGTAAACAAAGAACAAATTCATGATAAAGCTCGGCTTACTGTGAGTATTTCTACCTCAAAACTAGCACCTCACTATTTTTAGAATTCCTTAAACTAAGCTACTACAATCTAAAGTATAGCAAATATGGGATGAATTTAACACTTGAATGTAAATATTCTTAGTATCTTAAGGAAATATGAGTGGGTTGGTTTCTCTTGTGTCAAACTTACACAAGGGAAACCAACCCACTTTGAGATTTCTGCCATCACAATGCGCCTGAGAGCATCATGATAGCATAGTATCTTTTTCTTTATCCCTACTGGATTTTTGCATCTTTTGTCAAATCTATATTATTTTGCCTACTGAGTACACATATTTCACAGATATATATTCGCTAGGCTGTGGCTAGGCTGTGGCTCTAGTGGTAGAGTGGTGGTTCGATCCCTGTCTAAATGTCGAAGTCCTTGTGCCAGTGGTGTTTAAATGTGCATGAATGTTTGATGAGAAGGTGGCACCTTGTATGGCCCTATGTCTGTGTGTGAAGTGTACTGTGTACTGTTAAAAGCGCTTATGTAGTTAAGACTAGAAAAGCCCTATAGAAATACAGTCTACAGTGAGGAAAATAAGTATTTGAACACCCTGCTATTTTGCAAGTTCTCCCACTTAGATATCATGGAGGGGTCTGAAATTGTCATTGTAGGTGCATGTCCACTGTGAGAGATATAATATAAAAAACAAATCCAGAAATCACAATGTATGATTTTTTAAACTATTTATTTGTGTGATACAGCTGCAAATAAGTATTTGAACACCTGTCTATCAGCTACAATTCTGACCCTCAAAGACCCGTTAGTCTGCCTTCAAAATGTCCACCTCCACTCCATTTATTATCCTAAATTAGATTCACCTGTTTGAGGTTGTTAGCTGCATAAAGACACCTGTCCACCCCATACAATCAGTAAGAATCCAACCACTAACATGGCCAAGACCAAAGAGCTGTCCAAAGACACTAGAGACAAAATTGTACACCTCCACAAGGCTGGAAAGGGCTACGGGGAAATTGCCAAGCAGCTTGGTGAAAAAAGGTCCACTGTTGGAGCAATCATTAGAAAATGGAAGAAGCTAAACATGACTGTCAATCTCCCTCGGACTGGGGCTTCATGCAAGATCTCACCTCGTGGGGTCTCAATGATCCTAAGAAAGGTGAGAAATTAGCCCAGAACTACATGGGAGGAGCTGGTCAATGACCTGAAAAGAGCTGGGACCACCGTTTCCAAGGTTACTGTTGGTAATACACTAAGACGTCATGGTTTGAAATCATGCATGGCACGGAAGGTTCCCCTGCTTAAACCAGCACATGTCAAGGCCCGTCTTAAGTTTGCCAATGACCATTTGGATGATCCAGAGGAGTCATGGGAGAAAGTCATGTGGTCAGATGAGATCAAAATAGAACTTTTTGGTCATAATTCCACTAACCGTGTTGGGAGGAAGAAGAATGATGAGTACCATCCCAAGAACACCATCCCTACTGTGAAGCATGGGGGTGGTGGCATCATGTTTTGGGGTTGTTGTTCTGCACATGAGACAGGGTGACTGCACTGTAGTAAGGAGAGGATGATTGGGGCCATGTATTGCGAGATTTTGGGGAACAACCTCCTTCCCTCAGTTAGAGCATTGAAGATGGGTCGAGGCTGGGTCTTCCAACATGACAATGACCCGAAGCACACAGCCAGGATAACCAAGGAGTGGCTCTATAAGAAGCATATCAAGGTTCTGGCGTGGCCTAGCCAGTCTCCAGACCTAAACCTATAGAGAATCTTTGGAGGGAGCTCAACCTCTGTGTTTCTCAGCGACAGCCCATAAACCTGACTGATCTAGAGAAAATCTGTGTGGAGGAGTGGGCCAAAATCCCTTCTGCAGTGTGTCAAACCTGGTGAAAAACTACAGGAAACGTTTGACCTCTGGAATTGCAAACAAAGGCTATTGTACCAAATATTAACATTGATTTTCTCAGGTGTTCAAATACTTATTTGCAACTGTATCATACAAATAAATAGTATCATCAATAAAATCATACATTGTGATTTCTAGATTTTTTTTTTTAGATTATGTCTCTCACAGTGGACATGCACCTACGATGACAATTTCAGACCCCCTCATGATTTCTAAGTGGGAGAACTTGCAAAATAGCAGGGTGTTCAAATACTTATTTTCCTTACTGTATATACATAAACAGTAGCATGCGAAACAATACTTTTTATTGCATTTGATACCCTGATTTTAAGGATCTACCTATTTCTTTCTACAGTAATTGATTAATCATTAGTCCTATAGAAATACACATCTTAACCAAGTGAAAAGCTGGAACCAGAGAATGTTTATGTGCTTAAAAAATGTATATGAACAATTAATCAAATGATCAGAATAGTTGATGTTCAACTAATCAATTAATTGAGTAATTGTTCATGCTCAAATTTCAAGACACACTTTCCAGGGGTGAATAAATGTGTAGAACACTTTTCAAACACAAATCGGTTTCTTGAAATAAGAATGTAAGTGAGATTACCTCTGCCAAAATACTGACATTTTTTTCTACCGGGATATTTGCCAATTTGTAGCGAATAAGCCAAAATGTGATCAATAGTCATTCACTAAAAAATAAAGTATTTCTGCAAGCTTTCTGTTAGATGAAGTGGGTCACACATAAAGCACATAATTCACTCTCTGACAAGGCCATGAGTATGCATGGCACAGCACTTAGTCATTGTTAATCAATTTAAAGTTCTCCACCATCCACATGTGAAACAATGATAATGGTTTAATCGTGGGTAAAAAAGTAAAAAATGATGTGGTATCTATCTGAATTTTCTTTTTTAGGTCATGTCAGATTGTACCGTGCAGCATCTGTTCAATGCACGCTGGGAAAGGCTACAATCCAGGCAGGTAAGGCAGATATTGACTTTTTACTTATTGCTTTATTTGAATGAATGACTGTGTGTGTGTGTGTGTGTGTGTGTGTGTGTGAAAGAGAGAGAGAGAGAGAGAGAGAGAAAGAGAGAGAGAGCTTCAAACCTGCAAAAGAGAGAGCGCTTCAATCCTGCAAAGTACATTTCATTTTGATTACCACCTATTTGCAACCAATGACCAATTCTCAATAGAGTTTTGTCATTGTTCATGGGAGTGGCAGTATTTTCTTTTTTTTAGGATGCAGTTGAGGCATTTAGAAAATCAGCACTATGTTTGCATAACAATTTGTGGCCAGCCGTTGCTTATATGCACTTGTGTGAGTAAGTGAGCTGTTTGCTACTGTGATTGGTCTGGGTCAGTTTAGACTGAGGATGGGAGTCTTACTGGTCCAGACCACAATGAAGTTTAGAAAGCTGTCTCAAAGACAAATATACCAGTCTGACAATCACAGCATACAAATGAGTGAATACCAATTAGGAGGGGAGATTCAGTGTACCTTTTCCACCCTGCTCTACCTCAGTGTCTCTCCTGGCTCCACTTAGCTACCGTATTGTTTTTCCTCTGCCACTCTGCTGCAGCTCCAGTGCCATCCTGCATCCTGCCTCTTTTCACTTCTGAAGTAATCAGCCAGAGCGGTGGGAGGGAGTCAGTGCTGGAGGGTTAGCCTTGGACCTTTGAGCCACATCACCTTCTCCATGTCCATGGCTTTATAAATGGCCCTGCCACTGGTCTTTTAAAAACAATGGAACAAATCAAAAGTGAGCCAAAGTGCCACGTTACAAGCTGTAAAATGAATATGTCTCTGAGCACCAAATGTTGTAATTGGCTCGAATAGTAAGTCATTTGTGTAATTTTTCCTTCGAGGTTTTTTTTTATTGTAAGTAAAAATAAACTAAAATGCATTATTGTGCAGTTTTCCCAAGAAAGATAACCTGAGTGTTTAAAACAGCAGATGTAAAAGCTTCAGTAATGCGATATATGTAGGTAGAAATTACTAATATGTCATGTAATTTCCTGATAGACCGTCAGGTGATTGTGGGTGAAATCTCGGAAGCCATCGACTGACAACGATTTAGCCTTTAGGGGTCATTAACAGACAATATTTTGGGGGTTCCAGTGTGGCCAGCAGATATCAGGCCAAGACTTCCTCTTCTGTGCACCAGTCATTGTTAACAGTCTGATTACCAACCACATCTAGGTTACGACGACATTTTGGGTAATCTCTTTAAACATATGTCTGCATATGAATGTAGATAAATGTAAAAAAAAGCTAAAAGCTAAAAGCTTTTTTGCTCTTGTTTACTTGCATGCAACCAATGACTGCCCAAATGTTATTGGACAATACTACTTGGACTTCAAACAGAAACCAAAACGCTTCTGATACCAAAATGTTGTCCCAATGTCTACAGATTCTCTTTTCATATGCAGATATCTGTTAAAAGAGATTATTTTGGGTGTTAAATCATTCTCCATATATTTTGAAGTGTTGTGATTAATGATCCATTCAAAAATATGAAAATTTTTAATCAGCATTTTTATGTTCAAAGAATGTTTTAGGTAGTGCTTTAACGAAACTATTAAAAAATAATGAATCTTTCCACTATTTGAAAGATATCCTTATTCAGATTCAAAATTAATTGAATTGATTGTCTTTTATGAAGATAAATAATACAATAATATGAATAGGTATAAACAAAAATATACTGACTAAAATTATAAACGCAACACTTTTGTTTTTGCCCCCATTTTTTATGAGCTGGACTCAAAGATCTAAGACTTTTTCTATGTACACAAAAGGCCTATTTCTCTCAAATATTGTTCACTAATCTGTTTAAATGTTAGTGATCACTTCTCCTTTGCTGAGAATCCATCCACCTCACAGGTGTGGCATATCAAGATGCTAATTAGACAACATGATTATTGCACAGGTGTGCCTTAGGCTGGGGGGTGGGGGTTGCGAAAACCAGTCCGTACCTGGTGTGGCCACCATTTGCCCATTTGTACAACATGTGAATGTTGGTCCATGATCGTGGATGATTGTCACAACAATGGGCCTCAGATCTCATCACGGTATCTCTGTGTATTCAAAATGACATCAATAAAATGCACCTGTGTTTGTTGTCCATAACATACGCCTGCCCACCATAACCCTACAGCCACCATGGCCCACTCGATCCACAACGTTGACATCAGCAAGTCGCTCATACACGCTGTCTGCCATCTGCCCTGCACAGTGAAAACCAGGATTCATCCGTGAAGAGAGCACCTCTCCAAAGATGTCATTGAATGTGAGCATTTGCCCACTCAAGTCTGTAACGACAACGAACTACAGTCAGGTCGAGACCCCGATGAGGATTGCGAGCATGCAGTTTGTGCAGAAATTCTCTGGTTATGCAAACAGATTGTTGCAGCAGCTGTCCAGGTGGCTGGTCTCAGATGATCTTGGAGGTGATGATGCTGGATGTGGAAGTCCTAGGCTGGTGTGGCTACACGTGGTCTGCGGCTGTAAGGCGGGTTGGATGGACTGCCAAATTCTCCTTTGGAGGCGGCTTATGGTAGAGAATGAACATTCAACTAAACTTGTGTACATAGAAAAAGTCTTAGAACTTTGAGTTCAACTCATGAAAAATGGGGGCAAAAACAAAATTGTTGCTTTTATAATTTTGGCCAGTATTAAAATGATTGCTGCACTAATTTGCTCGGTGGCAGATATATTCAATATTGTGTGAAAATGACATTGTTATGGTCGAGCAGTCTCAGGATTTAGTTACCAAGCTAATCATTTTAAAAGTAAAATAATATTAAAGACAAAATCAGTATTTTGTCATAATTTAAATATATTTGAGCAGTAAAATGAAACAGGAAGGAGGGGAATGTTTACCTATTTCAACTTTAATTGAGGACAGAATCCATTAATTCATGTCCCCACAGAACCAAGGTACTATAATGTTATGCTACCTTCATGACAAGTTTAGATCCGTGGCCTCCAGATCTTAAACCAATATATAGCTTATTAATAGAATTTATGTTCCATATACCGTCTTCTCAGAGAAGGGCTGCCTAATTATCCCACAAGCTGAATGATATTGGTGTGCTTTATTAATGTTCCATGGTATTGCCAGGGACAACCAATAAATTTGGCACTGGGGATTCCACAAAATGAAATGGAAATATTTCAGTATTTTAATGAAGCACTATCAATGCACAGCACATATAGGCCTACCCTTATTTAAATATATGCATGATCCTTCAAAGACGTATTATTAAAAGGATAAGTAAGTGATGGTAGCTGACTTGCCTTTTACAACTGAAGAGCTGCTTTGAACCACCTTGGGTCTTTCCTCATAAGAAAAACAACAGCATAGCATACAGATAAGATTCACAGCATCCTTTTTATTATTATGATATTGTTTGCTAGGTGGACTTAATGAGCACCTCGGGGGGCTGGCATGACTTCTTTTTTAGGGCGTCTAATCCTGTTGGAACTAATGGGAAAGGTTTACATTATGGACATGGGCATTTACAGCAGTGGGTCAGGACATCAAAGTACCAGCCTTTGTTTCTCTCACCTTTCATTGCAACATAATGGAAAATCAAACATCATTATCAGCACATCGAGCCATAAAAGACAAATGTGTGTGTTACTGCTCACACTCTGTTTTCCTCAGTGTTTTATGTGCTCCCTTAGGAGATGTTAAAGCAGGTTGCAGATCAACCATAAATCCTGAACTTAGTCAGGGGGGGTGTTATCGCAAAGGCAGGTTGCTGTCTGGCTGAAGATTGACCATGGCTCAAGGCTGGATATAGAAACCTATATGACAGGCCCCACTGAGGACTGAATGGACAGCAGAGTCTGATGAACTGCCTGCCTCCTTCTTAATCACAAAGCACTCGCACCAAGTGAGACACCAACAAAGGCGAGTGTGGCAGCGCTAGGCAAGTCCAAGGTTCTTAATATACCTTTTAGTGACACACTCAACACTTTTTTGTGGTATATCAACGTAGCAGTCATTTTAACAACTGGCGAAATCCAAAAATGTCAAAATAAATCTATATTTCTTCTTGTCAAAAAGTCCCATAAAAGCGCATAGGCCTCTATTGATGTCTAAAAACTATTTTCAAAAACAAAACATAATGAGCTACACTGTAGCACCTGGGTTCCTTGTGATGAACATGGGATCTGTACTGTCTTTTGAGTCATTTCCACAAACAGTACACCGTCACGCTGCTGTAAATACTCACTGAAAGCACCAAATCCACAGCTGAAAATAGTTCCCAAGAAATGCATGTTTTAATTATACGGTTTGCTATAAACTACAGTGACCAGCTGGTTTAGGAAATACTTTCTTTTTTGTTGATAAAAAGTATATTCACTTACGTCTTCAATAGAAAAGAGTGAGCTCACGGATGGTTATTGAAAGACGTGCTAACAAGTTTTTGGCTTTGGTCTTTTCACGAGATTTGTTGACATTAAGAATATAGACTTACAATGTGAACAAAATTTCTGAAAAAAACTACGGTTACACTTTACTTGAAGTTTTCCACATAACAGTGACATGACACTGTCATGAACGTGTCATAAAACATTATAAACGGTTATGACATTATGCTTTTTTGTAAATGTGGTTCGGTTTTGTCATGACAAGTTATGGTTATTTATGTTATGGTTAGGGTTAGGTTTGGGTTAGGGTTCATGTGTCATGACTGTGTCGTGACAGTGTCATGCGAGTGTCATGTGTTCATGACAGTGTCATGTCACTCTTATGTAGAAAACTTTTGTGTAAAATTTATTATTTCCTCCACCAAAGTCACAGTGTTTTCAAAACAGCCCCTCTGTACTTAATATGAAAATCATGAGTCCCAATTGCAAAATGTAAATCCTAAAAGTCAGAATAAAGGCTTGTGTCACTGGAAAAGGTGACCCTAAATACATCCTTTGCTGTCTGCACATTGATGAGTGGAAGGAAGCAAAATTGTCCTTCAGAGCCTGTTATTATTTGAGCAAGCTATTGCAATGCACGATGCACAGTGAGCCTGGAGCATAGGTTGCATTTTGCTGTACACTCCACTGCAAAATGAGACTAGTCAAGCCCTAATGTAACCAGCAAAAGCTGGATAAAATCTATAGAAACTCAATTATGAATCAATTTGAGTTTGTGTCAGACAGTCTGGTGCCAACAGAGTGGATTTTTTATTAACTTATGGTCTAGGAAGAATGAAACACTTTTCATTTGTGTACTTCAGTATGTTGCTTCATGATTCAGAGGAAGGGTGTTCACACTTTGTCTTAGAGGGACTTATCTCTCATGGTGGACCGGGGTTGCGAGGCACGGCGTTTTGTGTCCTAAGTGTGAAATTTGTTTTTTAGTTTGTTACTTCACTGCTCAAGAATGTCAAACATGTAAAGAGATAGATAATCCCTTTTGCAAAGCAGAAGGTAGCTCAACACTTGATTGAGTAATTAAAATGAAATCCCTCCCACATTGATTCGTATTAACATATTGCTGTAGTACATTTGAGTTCAGATTTTTTTTTACCCTGCACCCCACTGTCCTGCTCTAGCGTATCAAACTAGGTCACAAGCTTGAATATTCATGATCCTCTATGACAACTCCCCACTATTCCATGTCAAGACCTATGTTAATGCTGAGATTTGCACATTTGAGCCTGCTTGAAACTCTTTAACTTCACTACCTCAGATTTGGAGTACTCTGAGAGCCTGTTTGACAACCTAAAGAAAAGAGAAAATACTGTGCAGCAGACTAATATACCTTATATACATCCAGAGTTTGGTGTACATTTAAGCAAATTGTTATTTTTTGCTTTACTGGCCATATGGCTGCCATTTTTGGGTCACTTAGGATACAGCTGTGATAGCTTGAGATGTTATTGATTTGAACAAGATAGCCATGTGGCCAATGGGATTTCCCAGAGAATGCTATTGTGTTGCACATTGATAGATTGTGCTCTAGTTCTCATGCGTCACTGGAGAAATGACAGTTGCGACTTGAATATTCTGACATTGTAACGGTCAGTTTGACCCATTGCTCATCAGCATTACAATCCATCTGTCAATCATTGTCCGTCACGTCGTTACCGTCAGCCAGTTGCCGTCTCTATTATAATGTTGTGTGTGTGCGAACATGCAGGGACAAAGCATCTGCGTGTGCACACACAAACACTCACGGGTCCCATTGGTTCCATTAAAAGTTGCCCTACAGTAGTTTGTCCTTTTTTGCCCCTAACTCATACACCTGACACTTGCCAGGAATACCTGGTCTGTCCCTTAAGGTCAATAAAGTACTAATGAATTGCCCAACAGAAATGACAGCATTTCCCCCTGACATTTACACCCAGTGTGTGATGACCTCTCATTAGTAATAAAGTGGGTTGTATAGGATCTAGTAGTTATCAATTCTTGAGTGAGAAACGGAAGCTGTGTATACTTCATCTTGGGAAATAAAACAACCCTCTTGGTAATCATTTACTATTTTGCTGCCAAGAGCAGCATCATTAATTGGAAATGGTGTGGAATGCTTGGCATGGTCCTTTTCTAACAAGTTGACTGAGAACTGAGGCTTTCACAGCCAAACTGTGGGTGCATTCAGCACAGAACCAGTAGTAATGGGATTGTGCAACGTTTGATGAAAAAGGAAACATGTTTAGAGGAAAGATAGTTAGGAAAACCATAATTCTATGTACAGTACCTATCGGTCTTGAAATAAACTGTCCTGTTTTTCTTTCACATCTCCTTGCTGCATTCCCCCCCGTCATTCAAAATTACAACACTCTGTTGATGTATCTTGAAAATGATTATCCTCTGAGATTGGGCTTCTGTAGCTGAACACACCCAGGGGAGCCTCATCACACCCCCGCTGTATTAGACAAGAACAAAAGGAGTGGAGAGGAAAGGAGAGGAGAAAGGCAAGAATTCCACTGAGCTACAACAAAGAACACAGTCAAATCTTCACCACACTCACACCGTCTACGGCAGCCGCTCAACCTGCTTGCCATGAAGATAGCTCAATCCTCGTCTCACCCTGCGAGAGAGAGGAGGCATATTGATCATAGCCTGCTTACAGCTGTCATTAATTCAGGCAACTCTGAGCTTAATGAGAAGTTTTCTGCCTCTGAGTTCCTTTGTTACTCAGTGGCATTAGATACCTCCTCACCCCCCGCCCACCCCAACCCCCATCCTACTTAGTGACATAGACATAGATGATGCCCCTCTCCACCACCCCTGCCAAATCCAACATTCAAAGATTTATCTCTTAAATGAGAACCTGTGGTAAACAGGCTAATCTGTTTGGCAGCACTCACGGTCATGGCTGAATAAAACATTTGACAACGCTAAGCTCCTGAATCTTCCTATCTCTCTCTGGCAAAAGGCCTCTCTTTGCCTCCCTTCAGGGCTCCTTTATTGTTAATCCTACCGATCGCATTCTTCTAGCTTTTTGCCTGTTCTGCAGGGGTGTGGCTGGACTTTTGTCTTGTCTGACAGAGAGTTCATTATGTGATTGGCGAGGAGCTAATGCAATAACGCTCATCACGTGCCGCTGCCGGGGCCAAGTCCAGCCATTCAAGCAGCACTCTGTTCTTCTTCCTCTCCTCTCTCCCCCTGTCTTGTGGAGGCAGCCTGCCACCTCTCCCGTGGTGACAGGTTTCCTCTGAGGTATTTAACCACTTGTCTTGCAAACCCTCTTTTAATTGAAATCACCCATTGGCTGATAAGCTTCTAAAGCCTTATCAGGGAGGAGATATAGTGGTTAGGGTCTTTCATGCTGGAAGGTTTTGCGGTTGCTCTTCTTTTGTCTCTCTCCCTTTTCAGTTCTCACCTTTGGGCTACCTCTCTTTTTTGTTTTTCCAAATGAACAATCTTTTATTTCTGTTTATTTTCTATCTGTTGCTCACTTTGTTTCCTGCTTTTTGCTTCTTCACCTTTTCCAGGTTTGAAAGGTGACCATTCAAGCATCCTGTCTTTGGTGCTGTTTTTGCTTGCTTTGTGACGTAATACACTACATGATCCAGTAAACACTTTGGTTCTTATCTGACGTACTGTATACAGACATATGAACCACAATGACACGCCTCCCCTGTTGTGGGCTGTGAGTCACCAGTTATCCTTGTGTGTTTCGAAATGCTTTGCAGCAGTCTCATCAGTCACCACAGAAACTGTTAATTTATCATTCTACTGGTTCAGGCACATTACACACTAATGCAGAAGTACCATAATTAGGTCAGTGACAATCTGTTAATTAAATTATTTCACAGTCAAAACTTTACAACTTCCCTCCCACACACACACTCCTAGTGAGACAGCATAATAAGCAGCAGATACTGTTTTTTTTCTCTGAGTGACAGGGGGAATGTAGTGATGACATCATTTCTATTAAACAACTCATCGTATTTTTTTCTTTTTCAGACGGCTTCTGCCTGGCTGAAGCCATCTCTAAACAATGATCTCCTTGGATTGGGTACCGTGGAGCATGCATACTTCTTTTGTATAGCAAATAGAAAGAAGAATGATGTTATCAAGTCAAAGACTGCTACAGTCCGTTGGCTTGCCAATATAAAAATGCACAATAGCTCGGTTCAGTATCCTCTCATTTCTAGTTGCAGCATAGCGCACTGCACTCTTGAATGGGCTCCAACTCAGCAGGCTAAATTCAATATGAAAATCGGATCGGCATAAAGCAAGGTAAAAAACCACAAACATATCCTTAATTTTACAAAGATGTCATGAATACATGGACGCCAGGACAGGCTCATGATTACACAGCTCAAATGGCTTCTTGTATGTTTAACAAAACACATTGCAGCTATCTGGAAAGGAAATTTATTGTTTGTTTGATATTCAAAGGCATTTCTTTTGAGTCAGTAAATAAACTTCAGCCTCGGCCCTGTTGAATACAATTTGAAGGCTATGCCCTGCCGGATCTAATTTGATGAGCACTTACTATGCTGAAACCCACATCACTCTTCAGGCATGACACAAATGAGTAATTCAGTGGTCATTTATTAGGAAGAGGCTGTTTTTATCATAACTCTTGGTATGAACAAATCAATGTGACACCAGTGTTACATCTGAATAATTCATCAGTGGTTATTAGACCCTTTAATTTACATGTACTAATTGGAAGTACTGCTGCACACGGGCCTGTATGATAACAGTAATGCTTAAACTGTCAAGTGCATATAAAGACCAATAGGGCCCTCATCCTTTGTGCTTAACTATTTGATTGCTGAAAAGATGTGTCCAAGTAGAGGATGTTTGATTAGCAAGTAACACGTGGCTAATAACGTGCCACAAATGAGTTTTTTTTCAGAACATTACAAACAGAGAGTACACAGAGTCAATTCAGCTTGAGTTACGTCAATATACTGTGTATATATATAAGAATTGCACAATGTAGATGTAGAGATATAAGTACCTCCAGTTTTTACACATTATGGGGCGGCCTGGTCTTTTAGATATTACATTATATAAAACTAATTTGCAACAGCATATATTTTTTGACAGAAACAAATGATTACATCTTCTATCAGCACAAGGAGGAAAACGTAAATAACCTATTTAAACTGTTATTACTGAATGTATTAGCAAAATGTTCACTGACAATGTATTTCAGTTTTTTCCCTATAGTAGCCACTCATAGCAATTAAAGCATTATTAAATGTTTTTTATGGTTATGTAGAACCATGAACTTTATTAACATTTAACAAAGATATAGTATATCCTAGCCTTAACCAAAGTGTGTTTGTTTTTCCTCAAAACATAATTAGTTAACAGTATATAAAAATTTTTCTAAGAGAAGTTGCTGTGGTTACATGGAGAATATGTATTTAACCTGAATGAAATCACTTGATTTGAGAATAATACTAAACAGTGTACATGGATGCTAAATAAAGTGATCTGATGTGCATTCACATCCCCCAACACATTTCATCAGAATGTAACCTTTTTGACTTGTGCAAAGAGGTTCCACCCAATGACTTGACTCGTCTAATCTAGCGTTGTGTTAGATTTGAGCGTTGAGTGTTTATCTGATGAGCAGGTGACACCTTGTATGACAGCCTCGGCCACAGTGTATGAATGTGTCTGAATGGTTCCTGTACTATGTAAAAGTGCTTTGAGTAGTCGTTAAGACTATAAAAGTGCTATATAAAATACAACACATTTTGAAAAGCCAATAAATCATAGATTTACCACATTGTTTCCTTTCCACATTGTGTAGCAGTATTAGTTTTAGGCTACTTTTATAAATTGTAGCAAGTGTATAACTTAATGAAAGTCCAGTTTAACTCACATCTGTGAAAAGGTTGGGTCATGAATCAATAACTAAGGATCATAAAATTAAATATCCTAATTAGGTTTTATGACTAATTAGGGTTTTCTCTGGGTTGGCGAGGAAGAGATCACTAAAGCAAATTAGGAGGAGGAGCTTGTTACTAACAAGCCCCAAGCTGCTCGCTACCTGCTGGTTAAAGTAAAGGGGCTAGCTAGCAACAAGTTCAGCTCAGGATTAGTTTTGCTTATCGGACCGATGTCGATGACCAACATCAGCCTGAACCGATATGATTGCCAATATATTGTGCATCCCTTAGGAATTTATCAACAGGAGCCATTTTTCTGCAGAACTGCTTTTACTTTTAATACTTTAAGTACATTTTGCTGATAATAACACAGTACTTTTACTTAAGTAAGATATTGACTGCCATTGTAATGAAGTATTTCACTTTGTTGATTCTTACTGTTCTTCTACCACTGAACACATTGCACCACATATTTAAAAATGTGATTCTGTATTTTCTACCTGACTTGCATACAGCAAAGTTGAAGCCTCAGTGGAAAGTATTTTTGGGTGTGACCAACAAGCTAAATGAAAGCCTTGGGGCATTCATATTCAGATTTATGTTCCACAACTTAGGAGTTTAGAAGGGTAAAATGAGAAGATTAAAGAGGCTAGTAAATACAGGGAAATAGAGGGAGCAGTGTGCAGCAGATGGAGGGGAGTGTGGAAAAGGGCCAGTGCTCCGGACGGGCGTGACCTGAAAAACACCATGTGGAGGTAGAAGGGCCCGCTGGAGCCACCTGAGCCTGGGCTCTGTCTGAAACAGGAGTGCTTCGTTGACAAGCCATCTCTCAGAGACTCCGACAGGGCTTTCAGCAGACCCCCTGTCTACCCTCACCAACCCCCGGTCACACACGCTCAAACCCTACACCACAATGTATGTCAGCACTGTCATTAGAGTAATTGCTGATTATGTGCACAATTGTCTCACCCAACTCTGCCAGACGTCCATCAATCCACAACTAGGTTTTCTTACAGGATGTTTACTTCTTATTTCTTTAACAAACTGAGTCATGGAGAAATTTCTCTTTTTATGGACTTCATTTGTTTTATTCTGACTCAGTTTTAGTCTAATATTTACACTCTTTTGTCTCTTACAGACCGAACAGTCGAGTGAGATATGACTGGCCAGACGTCACAGGCACAAGATGAAAACTCACGGCAAATGCTTTCGTTTTTAGGTGTGCTGATGGATAAGTGGACAATGTGTCACAGACAAGTAGCTGTGAAAAATTGCCCTTGTTATGCTTGTAGACATTGAAGGTATCAGTGGAATTCAAAGTGGAGAAAGTGCTTGTAGGCTTTTTTGACAGTCTGTCCCCCTTAGTGGAGGTAACATTTATATACATTAAGTGTGCTGTTTTTTTGTTTGTTTTTTACATGCACTATCATAGTATGAACTGTCAGAGAATAAACAACTGTCCAATCATAAATCAATCTCCTTTTTACACCCCTAATATCAAATTGGCCAAACTACAATTTTATTTATATATCTTCATTTTCTTCCTGAATCCATTTATAATGTTTAAACCAGAGCTTTGTCGAGGCTTAGTGTTGAATGATTTGGATTAAAATCATAAGAGCTCCTGTTCATCCAAACTACAGTTTTACATGTACATTTACAGCTGATGCTTATGAATTGAGGCTTAGAGTTAAGAAGCAAGTAGAAATGCTGTGTCTTTCTAAAGGAAACTTTGAAAGAGCAAAGTTTTGGGATTGCATATGTGACCTTGCTATTACAGGACAATCTCTTTTGATGAAGTCCTCTCATATGGGGAAAAGGTGTGCTTGTGGAATTAAAGCTGCAGCTGCTTACACTCCCAAAACCAAAACATCTTTTTTAAGGCTTGCGCAGTCACACTGATGAATATTTTAATTTGTGTTTGAAGACTAAAATCAGCTCTCCTTGTTAAAAATGCATGATTTCATAACAGCTCCATCATAATAATATTAACCGATTCAAACAAAGGCCCACCTTTGCAATTACACCAATCAGGAGTGATCAAAGGGAAGGCATGCTGATGCTGACCCTCTGTATTCAAGTGACGTCTCCATTTCCTTATCATGTTACATTTTAGGTGATCACACTGAGTTGCCTTCAAATGTGTTATTTACGGCTGTTTGTGAACATTACTTGAGTAGAAAATTGCTCCTGCCTCATACCTTTGTGCTCATCTGTGTGGCAAGGGCATAAACTGGTGGATGTGGTAAGGGTGGACAGATAGATATGGCGGTTTAGGTGAGTGGCCCTCCATCAGTACCAGGTGATGAGTTTATGCGTCCTCACTCTCCAAAGACCCCAAGGCCATGACCTGCCATCTATCCCCTTACACTCTCATTCATTTCACTTTCATAAGCACCAGTAATGACTTCGCTCCAGTGAAAGGGAGAGAGAGGAGGCTGAGACACTTGTTGGGGAGAAGTGGAATCTTCTTCCTGCAATGGCAATTGGTTGTGCTCTTAGAAAATGCTGCATGGGGATATATAGCTATTACTGAGGTCACGCAGGACAGGAACAACAATCATTTTCACCTTCTCATGTATACACGCTGCTTTATGCAGCTGGCACTCAAACAGATTGACACATGCCTAAACATACACATGCATGCACATAGACTGATAGCATACACAGTCACACACACTCACACAGTGGCTGATGGGCTGGCGGCTCTGTGCATTGTAATATGCTTGGGAGCCTGTACAGGGATTAGCAGCTCATTTCTGTGGCTGCACAGTTGGCCTCAACAGTCTCCCAGAGGAGGGAGACAGCTGGGGGGGGTTGTTTGGAGAGCGGTTAGCAATGTGCGTGTGTGTGTGGGGGGGGGGGGGGAATTTGAGATGGTCCAATACCAACTTAACCAATACACACCACTGCACTTAACTGAAACGGGACCAAGCAGCTGACTCCCACCTCTCGGGAGATGTCTTATCATATTGCTCCTCACTTTAAACAAACTACAAGTTTGTGAGGATTTAGAAAGGCTTCGGCACCGGCGTGTGATGAAGCATGAACTCATGTGTAAGAGAGGATTTGTGATGATTAAAAAAAAAAGATCCAAGTTAATTTTAAAGTTGGTTCCAACTAATTCAAAAAGATAAACACAAACATTGGTTTCATTTTACAACCAAGGCGCACAAGGCCCCAACTTTGTTGTGATAATTACATGTGAAACCATTAACTTTAATTACATTTTGCCCAGACAAACTGCTCTGGTGATGGTATCCAGGTGGACCTTGTTATGAAAATGCGAGAAAGGTCTTTAGTGACGAGGGGTCATGTGAAGATGTGCAGTTGTGATCTCACACAAACCTCGTCTGGAAAGAAACAGGGTGTATCTTCAGATAACTAAATGCAAATAAATATTTAAGTGGAAGTTAGCTCACCTTTCAGCTGGAGACTAGGTTTCTTGACTTGTGGTTTCTGTAGTGGCGAGGTGTGAATTCTTGGATTTGATGACCTGCACATGAGCCTCTTTGGCTCTTCCTGCACCCATTCTCTTTGTTTATGTAGCTTCTTTTTGCAATATTTGCATTCCGTGTCTGTTTTTGAAGTCATGCATTGGATAATACTGCTACAAAATACTTTCCTGATTTGAGGAAAATTTTAAACTGTCAAAATGTTTGTAGCATTCATGGGCCAGGTTGTCATTGTTCCCATTAGTGTAAATGCTGATCTTAGCAACTTTGTTGTTACAGGTTAAGATTTCATGCCTACTGGTGGGCCGGCTTCCGTAATCCTAAAACATCAACTGTCAGCTCCAAACTAAACACTGCCGACTCCAGGACGGAAAGGAAAAAGGAAACAGAGAACAAATCCAGATTTCAGCGCTCCAAGACAACCTCTCGCAGAGTAATACACTATGGCATGAGTCAGGGACTCACCCCTCTGGTTATTTCCCAGGCGCTGTGAGAGTTTTTACAAAAGTGAACAAAAAAAGATAGAGATCACACCAACTGATGTCACTGTCTGTAATTTTGCAGACAAAAGAACCTTTTACTGTGTTTTATTCATTCTATTATGGAGAGCACCATGAACTGTTGTGGCATTTACATGAGAAATGGGACTGGTGGTGAGCCTGGGCTCCATCTCACAGTAAGTTGTCTCTCTAATCCAATCTAGTGCAATGATGTTGGCATTGCAGTACTAAGGCTGCAGCAGCAGGGGACTGCTTTGTGAAGAGAGGAAGGGTGTTATAATTTTGAGAACCCAAACCATGGAGAGGTCACTGGCTTTGCTTTTCTGGCTTCCTCTTACTGTGTCGACATGAGGTGTGGGATCGAGTGGGATTTCAAATTCAAAAGCACTTTTAGCTTAGACTCACTTGAGATATCCAGATGAGAAATAAGACTAACAACTAAAAATATCAAATAGGAAAATTTTTCCATAGTTGTGTACTTTGTCCAACAAAAAAGAAACAATTTCATGCGATGGACAAGTGGACGCCTATTCAAAAAAGATTTTCCTGTTTCTAATGTCTCTTAAACTAGTGCTAGGCGGTATGACCAAACATTTGTATCACAGTCATTTTTAGGATTCAGGCGGCTTTAAAGTGTATCACTATATCCTTTTTGTTTTTTGCATGACTGGCCATTATCACAGGTTAATAGTGGCTTATTCTACTGTCAGAAGAAAATAGAATATAAAAGCATGGCGTTCAGCGGTATAATTTTGTAAATGTACAATTATTAGTGTTACAAATTGTTTGTGTCACACATTGTTGTTTGCCGTGGTGTTTTAAGAAAGTTAGTTCTAGGTTATTAATTGTGTGTTTAAAGTAATAACCAGTAGTAAGAAATGTATGCAGTTAATAGGGAAACATCTTGCTACGCACTTCGCTGTGAACAATATTATAGATTTTGCTGCCTATTGAAGAGTTACAGCAATTGTTTCAGCTATGCACCGGTATGGTGGTATATGAAAAGTTCATATTATACAGACAACTGGTATATGCCCAGTACTACTTCAAACTTGAACACAACAATTTATAAATATTTACTAAGTCCTTAAAGACAAAGTTAAGATACACACACACACACACACTACAGCACATCTTCTGCTGAGGTTTTGGTGTTTGGGTGTGTAGAGGTTTGAGAAGAGTCCCAGCCTTATTGTTCCTAACACAACAGCTGTGACTTAATGAGCCCATTCCAGAGTGCTCACCCTTTGCCCAAGTCTGAGCTGCTTCCACTGCTGCCTCCTCATTGACCACATGACCATTGTCACCATGTATTCACTGGGTCTTAATGGTAAGACACACAAGAATGCAGCAGTGGCTGAGCCTTTGCCACCTCAGAGCGATGGTGGGAAAACTCCTGAACTCAATTCCAACGGCTTATGTTTACCATGACAAACCAGTGACCTATGGGTTCACTCTAGTAATTTGGGGAGAACCTCCCACACACACACAAACAAACGCAGACATACTCACCCATCTTTCTCTCTGCAGCTTAATCTGCCTCACTGTGTTTCTGTCTATGTATCCTAACAAGGACACCTGACAACATTCTGCTTTTTTGTTACCTTCATTTTGACAGCTTAAAGTGTCTGAAATGTAAAATTCAACATTCAAAAATAACAAGGATGACATTCTTGGCTCTTTTTCTGTCAATGACATTATATCCTTACCTGAAAAAACACACTGGATTGTAATTATAACCAGGTCCTTTGTGATCTTAGTGATTGGCAGTTTGTGTAAAGCTGAAAAGGTGCAAGATGTGATATATAAACCTGCAGCCTGGCAAGGGAAGTTAGGATGTTGCCATAGCGATTGCGATGAAGTAGCCATAATATCAAAACTCCATCAGCAGACTATTCTTGTGGAACCATGCAAGTAGGCTATATTCATTTTACTTCCACACTGAGGTGACTTGACCGGGACTGCTTAAAACAAGTTTTTTATGAATTAATCATTCATACATGTGATGATAATCTTGGCTCATAGCATAGTTTCAAAAAGAGTCTTACGTGATAAACCCCATAAACCCTTCTTACTGTCTTTTATTTCACATTCACTTAGTTATGCTTATGTTGTAAGGCTAATTATGTTGAGTGTTTGGTGCCCGTCAGTCAGCAAATGCATATAAAGTGGTGTGCTTCTTTATTAAGGACTGTACAAACAAGACTGAATTAAGAGCCGTGAGCAAAGATGGTGCTGAAGAGCCGGGAGTTACACGCCCTTAACCTCAGGAATAACACAGCATGGAGCTGTCATTCCAGTCAGGTATCATTATCACGGCAGGTCTGAGTTCTTAGTGAAGGCTGACAGCTTTATGATTTGATTCACTTGTGCTGTGAAGTAATTAAAAAGGAGGGTAGCATTGGAAACTCAAATGTGTGTCTTGAATTTGTTCTGTCACACCTCCCTAACAGCATGCTTAAAGTAACAAGCCACTGTTTGTTGAAATAGGGCTTATCACGGTCTCTCCTAGCTGTAGATAAGTGGGGCAACGCATTTGTTGTGTCAGTGCATGCATTGTTTTAGTCCGGGTGCAACACCGGCAGCGTCGCTGCTAGTTAGCTTAGCGTAGTGAATGGAATCCTATGTTGCCGGTTAGCAACAACCTAACAACTTCTTTTGGCCCACGTATTCACAACGAGTACAAATAGCAATGCATATTAAGACTAGACGATTTCCTAAGCAGATATTGATTTGGGAGTATATTGGGTGGAAGCCAATATCTGCCCAGGAAATTGTATAGTCTTAATATTCATTGCTATTTGTACTTGCTGTGAACACAATAAGTAATTAGGTTGTTTTTTTTGTTGACTCACTTTTATTCACAACGTGCTAACCGGCAACATAGGATTCCATTCACTACGCTAAGCTAACTAGCGGCACTAGTGTTGCACCAAACTAAAACAATGCATGCACTGAGACAAAAAAATGCGTTGCCCAACCTATCTTCAGCTAGGGGACACCGTGATAAGCCTTATGCCCTATTTCCTATTTCAATAGTGGCACGTTTCTTTAAACAATATCATAATGACCTTTTTCAAGACCTTTTTTATTAACCTCTTCTATCACCACTATTATTTGAGCTCATGCTGGGAATTGAATTCCAGACATGTGTCCTCCATACACAACTGTGAATCCAAACTGCCAAAAGTCAGTGTGTTTGACCCTGGACATGACCCTCATTGTGAAAAACCTTGTTGAAAACCAGACGGTAAAAATTCATGATAACCTTTCCGACCCCCACCCCACAAGGTTGTGCTAGTGAGGTTCTTCTCCTCCTTCTCCTCCGCTCGTTTCCTGGACATGCCATGCAAAGGGAATGACATGATATTAAAGCACTTCCTCATCAAGTTTGAAAGGCGTACATTCTGTTTTTGCCTCCAAGCAGTCAATTATTTGACAAGTACACATAATGAACAATGCAAGACTAGTCAGAATTTAATCAAAAGGCAGAGACGGGCTCAGTGCAGATGGGAAATGATTAACACAGTTAATCAAACATCCCAGCGTTAGGTTAAACATGGCAAGCCTATCCCATCATCTGAAAAAAGGATGGGATCCATTGCACATTTCCATTTTTCCATTTCCTGTTGCCTCTGGAACATGCATTGCATTTGTTATGTTGACCCCTATATATTCTGCTTCTTTCATAAAGGTATTTTATGTTAGTCCTGGCATCTCTGTCTAATTTCCTCTCTTTGGTGAAGCCTAATGCAGAAGAATTTTAGGAGATAGCTTTCAAGAGATTGTCAAATACTCTGTAATCCAAGTGGTATTTATGTAAAGGTTATTTTGTTGGGTCACCCACACAGAGTTTATAAGACTCTGTAGAGAAAATCCAATGCATCAAGCAGGTCAAAGCATAATAGTTAAGAAATTTCACAGACTCTAAGACATTTATCGTTAATCCATAGTTTTTCTTTTGAATGTGATTAATAGAAACGTATAACAAAAGGGTTTGTCTTATGAGCCTTGAACTTATCTTTATTATATATCTCATCACTTTTTCACGCTGGCTGTGGTTTGACTGCAGGTTTGAATGCCATACATACACTCAAGTACACATTAGAGCAACTTGTACTTTAATTGTGTGTTTCCATTTCATGCTACTTTATACATTTACTCCACTGTTTTAGTTACCAATTAGAATACTTTACAAATTTTACGCACAACATATGATCCTAAAGAAGAAGACATACACTTAATGTATCACCAAGGGAAAGTTACATTTTTACACTCTGTTGTTACATTACAGACAGGCAAACGTGCACTATACATGCACTAAGTGGAGAGATGTCAGAGTGAGGGGGGCTGGCCATTTAAGGGGTAGGGGGTTCAGTGCCTTGCTCAAGGGCACATAAGCAGTGCCCGGGCGGTGAACTGGCACCTCTCCAGCTACCAGTCCACACTTTGTCCGTGGTCCGTATGGGGACTTGAACTGCCAACCTCCTAGAAATACTGTTTTGTATAATAGTATATTAAATAGTCTTTTTGGATAACATCCAACACCTCAATCAACTCCAACAATAAATACCATTTACATGTTAGTGGATCAGTAAGAATCCAATGATAATACAACACAGGAGTTCTTTTACTTTTGATACTTTAATATTTTGCTACTAATAATTGTGTACTTTATCTTCTCCATGCAGGGCCCTTACATGTAATGAAGTGTGTTTTATTGCAGTATTGCCACTATTTCATAAGTAAAGCATGTGATAATACTTCCTCCACCACTGCACACAGGAATATTTATTCTGTACTAACGAATATGTGTCTGACAAACTCCTGCGGTAGATCTGTGTGCAATCTATTTGTAATATTAAAGGTTGATTAAAATAAACAAATCAATAGAGTAGAGTTTTGATTTTGATTGATTTTGTTCTCTGCGGTGTTGAACTTCTCTCAGGTGTGCAGTAAAGGAACATTGTACATTTACAAAATATAGTTCTTAATTTTGCAAACTCGTGGAACGACAACTATTGTTCCTTTCCCACTTTACCATGCAACAGTAATTAGCTGTGATTACAAAGTATCTCTTGAGAAATTGGGACAGAACAATTTAGTTCATTGTCCTCAGAAATTGGAGTTGCCCTTCCTTTCCTTGTCTTTTCCCCTTATTGGATTCATCTGTACTTCAATGTGCCAGAAACTACACACCACTAATCAAGCAAACTATTTGATTGGCTTAAAAAGATTTCATTCAGACTAATTTGGCTTAATAAATAGTTTTTTTAAATGATTTGGACGAGTGCAATTCCAGACCTATTAAAGGATGTGTATTAAAGAATGTGCTGTTGGCATTGTCTGTATTTAAATATGACCTTGCACATTTGCAAAAGCTGTTGCTTCCTGAGGCATTTGACTGGAAACACACCTTTACAATAAAAAAAGTAATCAGCCCTCAGGAACAAGTTGTTTAGTCATATGTGCAAGTTTTGACAAATTGAAAGACCTTCAAAGATTGTTGTTGACTTGGTAATAAGCATCTGCGGCAATAGCCAGCATAAATTTGACCATTTTTTTATGCCTTGGTGAGCAGCCTCTGTATATAGAACAGTAATGTTTTATGGAAATAAGTTATATGTATTTAAAACTTATAATTGTCTTCCTTTATACCGGCACAAAGAAGTTACTTTTAAATTAGTGGAATTAATCGGAATGCAAAATTGAAGGGAGGAATGTCTGTCCACAATGATGAATGCTTAAGTAAGATTTTGCTTCAATTAAAATTTCAGGCAATTATTGTAAAAGATTATTGACCTCTAAAGGGACTGGTGGGGTCATATATTTCGCTCTGTCTTTGCAGTATAGTATTCATCTTCATTAGAGAGAACAATTGAAGGCGTTTTCCTCTCGTACTAGAGGGTATTAACGCAGACAGATTATCCTCTGCACACTTCACTAAAGTTGATTTCTATTATTGTCTGTCCAGGTGAAGGCAGATTTTGAAGTATTGTCTTCTTCACACTGACCTGATCCGCCTCTTCATCAGTGTTTGGAGGCTTCCTTGTCCTTTCAGCAAGCTTAGGAAGGTCATTTTTGTTTTGATTGCTGTATAGTTGTTGTTTTGTTCAGTCAGAAAGTCATTGGAATTTAGACTGGGAACTTTGTTAGTGGTAAAATCCATTTATCTGCATGCATTCAAATGATGTCTTGGTTTAATAACTAGAGAGTTAATGTTGGGTTCTATTCAAAATATGTGACAGTTAATAATACTTTGAAGCCTTATTTTCACTTTTATTTTAACTGAAGAAGTCCCGCACCGAAACGTGAAATAAAGTATTTGCAAGGCGTAATGGACAGTGTGCAGGACTTCTTTAACAAATATTGCTGGTAACCTTTGCCTTTTCCGACGCACCTGCCTGAGAAGAGGTGTGCAAAAGCACTTTTGAATCGATTTTAATTGAAGAACCAGATATATATTTGTTTCTTTTAATGCATCAGATTGATTCATTATTGCAAATGGCATAACCCTTTCCTCAGCGCTGTGGGGATATTATGGGAATAAGACAACTTTACTGTGTGGAAGACAATTGAAAAATAACAATGATGCAAAACGAATTGTTTGCTTATCATTTCAGAGTTCCTTGAAAAATTTAGAAGTCTAAAAAATATCACAGATGTTCTCTGTTGCCGAACAACTCTGTTTTCGAATTATAATATATCAACTTGATGAATTACAATTGTGATAACATTGTGCTTGACAGAAAATCTGTTAGATTCAAATGTGTTGCAATCATGAATAAATGGAAATTTCTTTCAACCCAGTCCTTTCGAAGTATACTGAACATTCACTTGGTTTACAGTGAAAATGCCACATCTTTTGTTTAAAAAAATATGTCCACATTTACACAACACAGAGCACAATGCAGCAAAGTGAAGCAAATTGGAACTGTTGGCCTCTGCTGAACCTTATTACTTCTGACCATATATCATTTTTTTATAGGTCACAAGTGAGGCACATCTGTTTCCACTTGGCTAAGTTTCCATACAAAATATTTGAATAGAGATTATTCACCTATAGTTGCTCTCCTTTGCTCATTTCAACCAACATGTGTCTCATGCATCAAACCTCAGAAAGAGCAAAAGTCTGTTTGTACCAGAAATTGTATATCTGAAAATGGTTTGATTATAGAACACCCTTTAGAAGATTCTTTAATGTTTATTCCGTGACACCGTTTTCTTAGAGGATTTGTTTATGCAGCATGGTCTTTTAACACTCAACTTATTTGACAGTTGTGCAAACCAGAGCCCAACATGCCCACACTGGACCTTGCTTTTTTCCAATTTGATCTCAAAGCCCCTCATGTGTTTGACTTCTTTTTAATTGCTTCCTGTCTGCTGGGTCAATTATAAAAGTCTTGGGGCCTTCAGGGGGGGACTAACTATATACATTTTTGGACAGACGGAGTGATTAAATAACTGAAATTTGAGCAGAATGATGAGAACACTCATTGGGACTTGATTTGATAGTATTTTACTTGGTGTGCCAGCTCACAGCATACACATGTTGATTTACGTTTAGACTGAAGTTGACTACTTGGGCTGCCTATCTTAAGTCTGTTCAATGAGAGAAAAAAGGGAGACAAACAAAGACAATCTTACTCTATTATCCCTTATTGATTATAGGTCAGATGTATGCTGGAGAAAATACCCCAATGATATTGAATTTAACTCAAAAATGAGCCTTGAGAAAAAAGCTCAAAAGATTAACCAATAGTCAGGCAGCAAATTAAAAACACATAAAACAGGTTTTCATTAACATATGGTAATCCATTCATTTTTAATTAACCCCAAAAGCAAAGTAATGTCAGTGTCAACCTGTACTCTGTCTAGTTTCACATACTTGTGAAAATAATGAGGGTTGATAATAATAGATAGTTCCAATACAGCTCAGATAAAATTCTCTTAGAATATTATTCAACAGGAAATCTGAAATACAACTGCCAACATATTCATGTCAAGGTATTAAATGTCTCCATTAATAAAGCCTATTGAATGTAGTATTCAGATGGCAAAATCTATATTCACAAGAAAGACAAAGAATCAAATTAGAGTAGAGAGCTTTAAATTCTGTAGTGTTCATTGCTGGCCACAGGTTGAAATTGAACACCCTCATACACAACTTACAGAAAAAATGTTGGTAGTATTCAAACGTCCAAAAAATAACATTATGCACAATGATACTTCTTTTTCTTTAATAAGCCCAGTTGCTTCCATCAATAAGCTCAGTGCCCAGTTCAACCATTGCAGGAACAGGGCCGCACCTCGAGGTGCTGCTGAAGTGAGGTAAAAACTCCATGCTGCATGGTTGCCCATGGCTACATAAATATTAACCAAGTCTCCACTGTGTATAGAGCCCTTCTTTGATTATGACTCTACTCCGAGAGTTTGATATCCAAGGAGACCACTACAGCCAGCTTGACTAAATTGATGAGAGAATACGGAGGGAGTCGGTGTAGTTGTGATGTTGCGGAGTTTCACTTGGTTTGGAACAGATCAAGCTGCTGGACTTCATGAAAAAAGAAGCAGGGAAAGAAACATTAGTTTGCATTTCACATACTTGAAGCTTCACTTTGAACTTTTGCTCTGGTGGCTGGGAAAGATGTGACAAGAAAATAGGAAAAGTGGATTCTCTGCGATTTGCACAGTACAGTTGAGTAAACCGTAAGCTTAAATGACATGAATTACAATTCACATTTTGATTATTTCTGTCACGTCGATAACATAAGAACAGGACACAAGCAAACTCTGTTGGTATATGGCTAGGTCAAAGCCCAGTCAAATGTAATAGAACTTAAAAATAAAGTTCAAAAACACTTAATGAACAAATGACTGAGTGATCAAGTTTGACGTGGCTTTGTTAATTGTGCTCTGAAGCATATAACCCTGGCCAAATCTTTGTCCGTCATCAAGCGAAAGGATGATTTGTTGGAAGTCAGCAGCAGTCCTGTGACTGGTCATGTGTGCCTGAAATGTCAATCATGTGCAAATATTTTGGGATGGAACCAATAAGTATTGTTAGGCGAACAATTGAAGGTTAAGAGGCAGACTCAGAGCCACATGGGAAATGGGAAGATATGTTTGCTCTCACCATGGATGACTGAGATCTGTCCAAAGCATCTGCCATTCTTATAAACTGATATGAAAACAGAAAAACACTGCGGTAACATATTTACTATCCTGAAAACACACATTTGAAATTGTAAAAATATAGATATATAGAGTATATCTTCACTTTAAATGCTGCCATAATTTCTGTCCTTGTTTTTCACCTTCTGAATGTTTTTTGGGCTGCGCGCAAAGGAGCCATTATTTGTCATGCACCATTTGGTAAGTGATAACGTGCAATAATGTACCACCTTTGCAAGATATGATATCATAGTTTATCATAAACATTTGCACATAAATAATTTATGTGCCACTGCTGTGACTCGTCAAAGAAATGAGTGCACAAGCTGGGGACACACACACAAGGTGGCCTTTAATTAGCAAAATAATTTTAATCACTGAACTGATATCAGTGCCTTCACCTGTTTGTATGAATGTGCCTGTGAATTTTACAGTTTAATGTTTTTTGCTTTTGTTCATTCAGAAGAACGGCAATACAAGTGTAATGCCCTCTGTTGACAATCTGAGGAAGCAGATTGAAATGAATTCATGCAAAATGGCAGTTTAAGCTGTTCAACGCTGCAGCCATAGAAACACCACATGTGTTTTTAGTCTCGGCTTATAAATAAACATTTTTCCAGATATGGATGCCTGCCACTGGGTGACCTTTTATTACATCTGTTTTCTCTTTTTTGTCCCTTGCAAAATCTGTATTATTATGTAAAATTATGCTTATGAAAACATAAGTCTGCCCCTCTGCTGCGTTCACCTTCACCTGGCAAGCATGACTCAACTTCACATTTCCACATCGTGGGTAAAAGACAGTTTTTATTGAAGCCAGGTGTGTACCCACGTCCCGCCTAATAATGTTTCTGGACATAATTACACAACTAGGTCCTAACATGCTCCAAGTCTTTACCAAATACAGGAAGTTACCTGCATGGTTTGTTTATTTCTAAATATTCTTTTTTGGGGGCATTTTTAGGCCTTTATTTTTACAGGACAGATGAAGAAATGAAAGGGGAGACAGAGGGGGGAAGGACATGCGGCAAAGAGCCGTAGATCGGAGTCAAACCTGCGGCCACTGCTTCGAGGAGTAAACCACTATACTGTGTATGTGCGCCTGTTCTACCAACTGAGCTAACCTGGCCAAAGATATTCTGATTTTAAAGCTAGAGGTCCGAATCAATATATGATGAAAAAAGGAGCTGTGTTAAAAATGAGATTTCTAACGGGGAGAAAAATATTTCAGTTTTTATGAGGGTTTTATAAAATTTTAAACCATATATTGCAAATGGGAATGTACCGTCAAAATCTTACAGAGTGTACGCACCGTGAGTAGGAATTGTAGACCACCAACATAAAATGCGGCTTACATTAATAAGTTAAAGGGTCAAATCCACAGCAGCCTGACAAAAAAAACCTTGACTGGCGAATGGTGTGATGGAAAAACACACACACATACACACAATTGAGGAGAAATTCTCGGTTTGAAAAACATACACTTGGCTCTACACACCAGCAGCAGCACCAGCAGCAGCTTGACTACTGCTGCCCGGGTCAGTGTTTTACCCAGTGGGGCCAGTTTGAGTGAGGAGAGGGGGAGAAGAGAAAAAAAAAGTCTGTGTGTACGTCCATGTTCCTTTTGATGCTTGATAGTATTACAGTAGAATAAGTCTTCTGTCATTGGTTGAATAGGCTGGACTGCCTACTGTGACAGCGTGGGCCTCGCATGCCCAAAAGGAAGGCATCTCTAAGCAGAAATGGGTTAAAATGAAGGCAGATATATTAATAACCTTTCTCTCTGTATGACATAGCTGAATCTTCTCTTAGTTAAAAAATATATAAAAATAATAGCTGAGCTGATTTCTGTCGGGCATGATAATAACTTGATTTGATTAGTCTCCTGCACAGGACTCGACTCCGAGTCAGCGCGGATGTGGAATCCATGTCAGGTTTTCGTGGAGCCCTCCACTCAGACAGCTCTTGCAGACGGCAGCCTGCTCTCCACTGCACTGGCGCTGTTTACTGGAAGCTCGCTCCGCGCTGCTTCCACCAAGTGTCTCAACACTGTGAGCGGTGTCCTTTCCAGAGGCGAGCCGCTGAAACTTGCCCAATCTTCACAGGCTCATTCAAAGGAGCCAGGAGCGCAGCACACGCTGTAAAAGTAGCCTAGCGGAGATCGGTCTTCTCCCCTTCAACGGACACTGAAAGCCACCCCACTTTGTCCCTCTCAGTCCCTCTGTCTCTTTTTCCTTCGGGTCCCCGAGTTCCGCTCCGCTTCTCTTCTGCTTGTTTGTTGTCGCTGCATCGAGGAGTGAAAGGCGCCCAGAGAGCCGAGAGTAGACGAGGTGTTGATGAGTCAGGACAGCGCAGAGCAACACCTTGCTTGCCATGGAAGTGTGTGTCCGGTGCAGGGGAATGTACGGGCTGAGAGGGGGACCTGCCGCCTGATAGCTGTCCCAGATAAGGGGAGCATGAAGCAGACCTGCAGACTCAGCTTCGCTGCAGAGGAGTTCTCATCAGACTGCCTTTCCACAATCTGACATTTTTACAATTCCCATCCATCGCCTATACTGACTTCATTTCAGCCAGTTTGTCGTTTCCCTGCTTTTTTTTTTTAAACAAAGGTAAGAGTAGTTTTCTTTATTTCTTTTGCAACTTATTGGTCTCATCACCACTTTTATAAATCAAACACTAAGAAGTAGCCTAGGCTATAAGTTGTAAAGTGTGAGAACTTTTCTTCGTTGCTCGGTCACTTTAGAAACTTGCATTTGCTTTCGACACTTGTTTTAAATAATACCAAGACAATGCTCAAGTCTCGCGGTGTGTTTCACCTACTTTTTAAAAGTAGGAAAGGTCATAGTTTATTCGGAGAAGAATAATTTGGTTTGATCAATGGTAGGCTTTAAAGCGCGACACCTGTTTTTGTAGTACAATTCAAAAGAACCGAGAGGTAGCCTACCGTGGTTAATTAAAAAATGTTTAATCAAAACATAACCAGATGTGGATTGATTTGTTCGGTTGCCGAGTTTGGCTGAATGGAAACTATTAAAAAGTGGGGGAGCAGCGCATTTATGCGATCCAGAACATGTAAAGCCCCATTTAATTGGAATGTATGGCTCCAGAGTTTAGTTTGTTGGTGGTGCTGGTCACCGAGGCTGTTTTTTGTAATCCATTGATGGTCTTGTTGGTTTGAATAGGGATTTATGCTGGAAGCTGTGACCTGAAAAGCAATGTGTGATTCTTGAGAGCATTCACAAGCTAATCCATTATAATTGGGGATAGGCTATTTGTCAAAAGAACGAGAAGAAAGAAGAAAACCAGTCAAGGCTTGCCTACCAATGTAATAATTAGGCAAAAAGAGAGTTTGTAATGCAACGGGGCTACACGCATAGGACAAATCAGTTAACGGGAGAACTAGAAATGAAATGAAAACATACAAAAAGGGGGGATATTTGGCTGCTTAGCCTTAATTCAAACCCAGTTGGCGCATGGTGGCAGTGAAATTAGATCATTTACTGCGCATTTATTATTTAGGCCTACCGATTCCGAACGCGTCGTGTCAACCATGTGTTAAAGAGGAGGCAGCAGGAGCGCACATGCGGTGCGGTGTTCCCGAGCGAAGCACCACGGCCAGCCGTGATGCATGGCACCCCGGAGCACAACGGTAATCTTCAGTGATCGATCAGAGGATTGGGATAAATTTAGCCCGAGTCTTCACACCCTCCCTTATCTTATTTTTCTTTTTTTGGTTGTGTCTGATTTTAAGAGAGTGGGAGCTACGAATTCCTGTCTGGATTTACAGTCCATGAATGTGTCTCACTGGTCTCTAGTATCTCTGTAGAACACATTCATCATCGCTGTTCATCAGAGGAATATACAGTTACTGTAGAACGTGACATTTGTTGATTTTTTATTTTTTTATTTATTTAAATCAAATATACATTCAAATTTAGTCCAGATTGAATGGGCACAATCTTAGAAGATAGAAAACAAAAGATTAGTGTGTGGAGTATAAAGTGGCATTATCTCCCTAGCCATACATAAAAATAAAATGACATTCAGCTAAATACAACGGTGGCCTATCTGTGAGTAAGTGTTGAGTTTACAGGAATGGTTTAGAAACAAGCTAATATATGCTTTCATCTTTCTTCAGGAGCTACATTTCTTATTCAATCCTCTTCAGGGGGATAAGGAACTCTATTTCCATGTGTTTTTGCATAAAAAAAAGTTTGCATTAATGCAAGTGCAAATTCCAGCTGTTTGGAAGGATACATTAGCATATCAAAGTGGTCAGAGGAGCCCTTACACAATGGAAGGAGTTGTATTTTCTGCCACTGGTTTTGGCTGAGCCTGAAAGGCTTGAAAATTAGTGTGTGAGCTGGTAAAACCGAAAGGACTTGTGTATCTTCCCTTTTATTGTAAGTAGGTCCGTATGACATCTTGTGTATAACATAATCTCACTTGTATTTGTTGGTGTGTGCTGTGTGGTATAACATAATCTCACTTGTATTTGTAGGTGTGAGAGAATACGTCAAAGCTTTCACACAACAGGATAATTATACAGTGACTCAATATCGTAAATAGTGCAATGTTCGGGAAAAAATGCATTCTTAAACATATTGGAAAGCAAAACAGTTTTGAATTCTTAATTAATACAGTAGGACATTTTTTAGTTTGTCAGCGCCTGTAAAACAGATGCTCATTGGAAATAATACAACTTGTGAATGCGGATTTGAAAAGGAAACTATCTTCTCGGATGTCTCAGTATTTGATATCTTCAGCTGGAGCATACCATTATGAGCATTTTACGGTTGAGTCTAGAGAGAGTACCTTTTTCAGTCTTTAGCCTAGTTTCAGTGGAAGTGTGTCCAGTTTCAAAGAACTGCAGCTGTTTTTGATCTACCAAAGCACCAGATTGCCCCTCTTTCGCTTCTGCCTTCACCTCTCCTCGCAGATCAATACAGCCCAGCACACTTCTATATGAGTTTGGGGGAGACAGTGCTATATATCACTCTATTCGCAACTCTTTATGTGGCACTCTCGCAGCACATGAGACTCCTAAGGCTCAGTGAGTGTGATTGGGTGAGTAGGTTTTGAACGCATCAAAATTTGTGACATTACGGACTGTTGCTACAATTTCTGCTGCCATATTTTTCCCCCAACCAGAACTGCAGCTGAGTTTTTTTTTTTCGTGCTTTGTACGGATATCTGACTGGTGCATTAAACTAATCATAACGCTGCTTTCATAGTTAAATTATAACAACAAGTCCGGCACTTCCACCCTGGCTTTATTAAGGTAATTTGTTATTGATTTAATTCAATAAGTGTGCACACACACTGACTTTGTTTCTGTGTCACACTCTCTCACAAGCATAGAAATCTGCCTCTTGTCTTTGTCTGAGCAGCGATGGCAAGTCCATATGACTGATTTAAAGGTTGCACTAGGGCTGAATGGATTGTTTGTGCTAGCGTTACACTATAGGGATGTGGTGCCTTGACTCACGGTGAACACCACCCTAGCTACTCCATAGCAAAATCAAGCAAATGATATAGGGTTGTGAATACATCAGATGTAGAGGATTGCAGGGAGCTAAATTATTTAAATGTACATCCAATTGCTTATTTGGTGTGTAAATTGTGGGGTTGTGTTTTCAGATGCAATCTTTGCTGTTGCTAAACCACCTACATGGAGCCACACTGTGCGGATAACTGCTCGCCATTAAAGGGAAGAAACAAGGCTGTAAAAGAAAACTATGGCAAATTTGATATAACGTTCAGGCCTTTGGTGGGCCAAGAAACCTCCCCTTTCATGACTGATTTTATTTTACGATTGGCAATCAGTAAAACGCTGTGCGCCAGTGTGTTCCCCTCCCTGCCATTTTGTGAAACATTTGTTTCCACTTGCCAAAGGCCTATGGTGCAGCGGGGGATTTGGTGCCCCCGAAATGGCAGGTGAAACTTTCTGCTTGCCTAAATAATTTCCTAGCAGAACATTACATTGCAAGGACATAGGCAGTTGAACATAAGGGTCAATTCAAGAAACAACATGGATATTTGCCGATGGCTCTCACATAGCTTTCTGTGCACTGGTGAAGTGGCAGCCTCCCTGAGCATATCTGGCATCTTGTTTTTGTGCTTCACTTATTGTGCGCTTCTTTGAAAGATATTGAGAAGAAAAGGAAGTGCAAATTGCAAAACTGGGTTGTAAAAACTGTCCTCTGGTCAAAAAACGATTGGGTGCAGCATATTGGCCTGGTGTCTGATTGTAGCTTGTGTATTTTGTAATCATGTTGAAATATTGGATAAGATATGGTGTGTGCTATTAGCAGTCTGTGTTTAGGTCATTCCCAATACAACAAGTGTTGTGAAAAATGCAAAAATATGGGGTTTTACATATTATTTTCCAGATTAAAATTAGAGCACTCACATCGCTTATAATTAGTTTTTATCGCTTAGATAATAAAGAAATTACAAAACATTTGTAATGATTGAAAGTTGTTTTTTTTAATATAATTTTTGTATAATTATATTTTATACACAATAGGTGTTTTTTTTTTGCTCTCATTTAATTTTTTACATTTATTATTTTTATAATTAAGACAAACAAAATGCACACACACACACATACACACACACACACACACACACACACACAGACACACACACACACGCATATATGTTTAGGTATACGCAATGACCCTGTCTCATTCTTTGTGCTATGTGAACAGAACTTATCTGTGCATAGCTGCCACACAATTTGGGAAAATATTCAATTTCTGTGTGACAGAAGAGAACCTGGGGGAGGCAAGGCTCTGAGCAAACAGCAGTTATTGCGGCTCTGCCATAGCAGCCGAGAGCAAGGCCTGGCTGGGAGAGAAGGGGATCTGCGGACGTCTGCCAGGGGAAGGAGTAATGTCTCGGCTGGATTATAGGAGAGCGAAGCACTTCCACACTTAAAAGCCCCTTTTTTCAACAAGACAGGGCTGTTATTTAGGGAGGTGTGGGTAAACACACCAAAGCAATATATTTCCTCTATACGGGCTGCTGTTGTCCTTGACAATTGTGACTCAATGCAAGTGAGATAAGTTTTACTCCTTGTGCTTTTTTTTTGTCTTCTTTTTTTTCCAAATTTTTTTTTCCATTTTGAGCTGTGGGCAATCTTCAGTAAATTCAAACTGACATTGTTCCAGGGAAGTGCAACACTGGTAAGCAGTGTTCTACATTAGAGTATAATCTTTATTTCTAATAATTCATGTTTTAGTTATCTTTACCGGTCCTATGCTTCAGATGTAGCTGTGGCTGTCTATTAAATGATTTATATATCTATTGTGTTGCGTTACTATTTAGCAATTAAGTGGACTATGACACTCTACCAGAATACTGAATGCATAAGAAGGAAGTAGCAACGACTAACTAAATCTATTAAAACACAAAAAACATCAGTAGTATGTCTTCCAATAGGTAACATTGAAATGGGTTCGCTAGTTCTTCTTATGTGTATGCATATTGATATACTGAGTGCGCTTTAATTCAGAACGCTACAGAGGATGCCCACCTATATTGAAGACTGGATATTGAAATGCCGATTTCGAAGCAACATTTTGAATGATCAAATACACAAAACAGTAAATTCAAACTGTAAGAAAAAAAAAGAGAACTGCAAGTAAATGTAGTGTGTACTTTGCAGTTGATATCCTGCCAGATTCATATTACATCTAACATTTGCTCACTTTTTTTTAAGTGTATGCATCGCCACTTATTTATTCCTATATGCTTATTTAGTTATTTGGTTAGTTTGGAAGTCTGAGGCTTTGATAAATGATATTTTACTGTACAGTGTTTAGTTGTGGGAGTGTGGAAGCTTTGTTCTTGTAATGTAGTTGCCAAGTCAGATGGAGTTGAGCGTCTGGTCTGGGAGTTTCAGAGGAATATCACAGGCATGGTAAGTTGCTAAAAACTAAGCTAATCAACAAAATAATTGTCTGTTCAATTGCTACCATGCCAGAGACATCAAACACAGCTGAGGTTGAAAAAACAATCAAATTATCTCCTAATGATTGCTCACGCTGACAGATGAGCGCTTGTGAGTTGGTTTTGTTTGTAGGCGACATATGTGAGGAAAAATTAACTTTGTGGTCGCCTGCTCATAAATTTTCTGCACATTTTTGTAATCTGCATACATATCCGTCATCACCTGTAATGAAAACAATTTTATCTTATTATGTGGTTTTTGGCATTGGTACAGAGAGAACTGTATTAGTCTATTAATTTCCTGCAGTGAATGATGAATCCTGCTGCTTTTATCCTCGCAGTACCCTCCATGTGTGGTCCACAAAAAATGTTTCTATTTCCTCTACAGACTAAAGTTTGGCCCCTATGTCTCTCTCTCTCTCTCTCTCTCTCTCTCTCTCTCTCTCTCTCTCTCTATCCCTCCCTCCCGCCCTCCCTCTCTCTTTCTGTCTTTCTCTCTCTGCGTAGATAATGTCTCTGCAAATGATTTAACCGCCCTCGTTGAGGCTCCTTCCAGTAATTGAACAAGCAGAGACTGGGTGCTTTACAGGAAAACAATGGTCATATTATCTCATATCGCCACTACTCTGAGATTCAACAAAACACTTCCTTGGATTGGACTTTGCGTACTACTTTGAGGGTCTGAATTGAAGAAAGGAATCAGGTTTGCTTTCTCTCCCTATACACACAAAAAATACAAATGGATGCCATTCATTCTCTGTAAGCACAATGTATTGAAAGTGTTGCATGATTGGAATGCATGTCTTGCAAGATGCACCTGGGGGTAAAGTGCAGCCCTGGGTGGTACTTGGTTGACTTAAGAAGCATGCGCGTCAGAGAGGCTTGGTAATAATTAACCAAATTTCTTTTGACAAACAGTGGCAATGCTTGTAGCAATAATTAGTACAAAAATGTGTGCTAATTATATATTGGATTATATAGATTGGAATTATTAGATCCTTTTAAATAAACACATTATGGAGAGTTTACACTTAATATTATTATGCTTTAGACAGACAAATCCTTATACACGAAAATATGGCTCAAACCCTCATATATTTCAGCATGATTGCTCCAGGTTGGAATTTGTTTAGTTTTTTGGCAGAGCAAGGGAAGCTTTGATTGTGTTGCTGTGGAGCAGAATTGACCTGGTGTGTCAGAATGAGGTTTTTCTACGCCTTGTTTCATACAGAGCACTCTTAGAGTGAAATGGCCTTAGGAGGAGTTGTTCTTGACAGAGATGCATTGTTTCAAGCAGCCAATAAACCACTGCACTGAGTGGCTACATCTGTGAACCTCATCTTGACTACAGTGTGGGGCTAGCAACAACACGGCAACTGTCACAGCTGCACCTGCTGCTGTCTCAGTACAGAGCCTCCCTCTCTGTTGCCCATAGAACCGCATCACTCTTCTCTCTGTGACAAGCCAGAGGCAATGGTCTCCGCTTGGGTCAACTGGAGAGAAGCTTCTTGGGAAAACATTTTAAAACGGGACGGAATGTCAGTCCCGAAAAGAGATGTTAAAATAAGATTTCTGCCCCAAGGGCCAGGATTTGGTTCAGTTGGAGCTTTGGGTATAAAAAGAAACATAGTGGGGGATTAAGTGCGCTGGCTCAGTAAAAAACCTGACCACCACTTGAGTGTTCATTCTCCAGCGCATGTGTCCTGCTACAGTAACCGTCTGGGGTTAGATATGACAACAAGTTGTCCTTCTCTAATATTGTAAATGATGAATACAGATTAATGGAGCGGACTCTTCTGTACACACACGGCTCTGCTCGTGTATTGAGGCCATTCAGAAGATGATCTGATCAGCTAAGAAGAGATTCAGTAGCATTAAAGGCTTTTAAATCTCATATGGACTCATATTTGCTATGCTGCTGTTAGAAGTCACAGAGCTAGTATTGGAATTACTAAACCTCCATTTTTGCACACACTTTATTTTGTTCAGCAAATACCTGAAAGAGACAACAAGAAATATCTTGCAGGAAAAAGGACTATTGAAATATCAAGCTATCTCAGAAAACAATTATTAGAGGAGAACAATGCCGAGAGCATTTTTAGCCAGCCAAAGTGATGCAACATGTCCACTTTCCTGCCAAATTGAACTTCAAAGTGTAAAACGCAATGCAGGGACACGAGGAGTGGGACTGACGAGAATGCAGATAGTGTGGGATTAACATAGGGGAAGATTGAGCAACAGTGACATCTCTTTACAGCTTTGCTTGTACAGCTGTGCCAGGCCTGGCATACACTGCTCTTGGATCCAACTCCTCCTCTACTGCCGAGGGTTAGGTAATGAACATCTTAAATACTGCAGATAAGTTGAGCGTGCGTGTGTGTTTTAATGGAGACATTAAATTATTCATGTTTTATAATGCTTAATATTGACACCTCAGTGTGTCTGTATGATTTGATATTATTGGCATTTACACAGGAAAAATATCATATACCGGCTGCCCTATTAATTCATTATGCCTCTTTCTAAATGAGGTGTGAGGTGGCTCTTCTGGTGTGAATTCTGCCATAAATCACACATATCCTGACTGCTTTATCCATTAGACAGACCTGTTTGTCTAATTCAGCTACTCAGTCCCTCGCAAACTGGTTTTAGTAATTAAAACTGATACGTTACCTAGATATAGAGAAAGAAAGAAAATATGGAATTTGACACAAAATGACAATGCAGTTGAGTACAAGCGTCATTATAGATTCCACTAAATCATGGCTAAAATCATTATGGCTGTTATTTCAAGTCTTGAATTGCTGACCACCTTTTATTTATATAAACTTTGCTTTATCTGAAAAAGTCAAAAATCACCAAATATTTAGAGACATGGTTTTCCTTGGACAGCTTCCTTAGATGTTTTTTTAGCTCATCGCTGTTTATCAAACTATTTCTAATAATGATTTTAGGTTTGTAATCGCTGTGTTACGCTGTGACCCATCTATTTAGCAATAGACAAAGTTCCTGGATTTACTCGGACTGCAAGAGTGTAATTGTAATTTGTTTAAAAAAAAGTCCGGTTTTACGGACTGTTTAATGTAGCTGACTACAACTACATAAAAACAGTCTATAAAACCCCAAATAGCCTTCTGATGAAACTTCCTAATTTGGAGATAGATGACACTGATTGGCCGAAATGGTCAAAGAAATCACATAATATATATATTTATACCCCCCCCTCATGGTTCACCCAGTGATAAACAGAGAGAAAGCTCTGAGCAAGCTGCACAAATTCTCAAGTACTGCATCTATGCCTGGTAACACGTCTCATTTTTAGCTTCAGCCTCAGTAGCTGAACCAATGTGATGAGTGCTATTCTGTAGTAGTTGATGGAAATAAAAAAAGCAGTGTAAAGAGGACAGTCAAATGGGGGACAGAAACGGTTGCAAAAAGTGGAGCCAGTGGCATTTGCATCATTCATCAGCCCGAGCTGATTACTAGTGAGTCTTGAGTGAGCTGACAGGATGCGGCTCCTGCAGTCATCAACGTCACAAATAGGTCCAGCAGGCCCAGGGGTAGGCGTGGAGCTGCAGCTCCAAGAGGCCGAGACATGCTTCAAGGATGGAAAAGTTTACCATGTCTGCCCGAAAACATAGATCTAGTCATTTTGTAAGGATATTTAACTTGGATTTAAAAGTTTTATCGATGATGAACCCCGGGAACCAATGCTCTGTAAATGGTGGTGTTGAAATGGAGCTACCAGAAAGTGAAGCTTTGTCTAACAATCAGCGAGAGGTGGTGAATGTTGCAGACACCGCAACGCCTACTCACTTTACTGCAAGGACCAAAAAGGAGCTTTTATTGTCTCACCTGAAAGGGCTCGTAGCTTCCTGTGCCTAATGGAAGCAGTGTAGCAAAGAGAGCAGTGTGCTGACATCACTCGAGGACCGTATTCTGGAAGTCGCTGCAACAAGACTCTCTCAGCTGAATACTTGGTATTTAAACTTTAACAGAAGTTAAGCATTTTTGTGCCAGGACAGACATGTGTAATGAAGCTTTCGTAACACATACAACTGGAGCGTGCAGTGATAGCCCCAAACAAAAGTGCTAATTGACACTGAAGATATTTTTGGTATATAAAACATTGAAGAATGACGGAGATGGAAAATATTCACGGGACAGGGCTGAATAATTATTAGGCAGACAAGAATATCTCCTTTGAAGTTACAGTAAATCACTGCTTTCAGCCTGTGGTTGTTATTCACTTTCTTTTTTTGTTAAGTTACAATTTAGTACAATTTGTGGAATGCAAATCAAGCCTTTTATTTTAAGTGAATCATTAATGTATGCATTTGTTTGAGAGTATAGTACACACACGCACACACACACACACACACACACAATTGTACACACACAAGTATAAAATTTATGTTTATAATGAAGGATAAACCCAGTGTTAGACACTTTACAAGCTGGCGTTTTTCTGTGTTTTGCAATAATATATATTTTTTAAATGAGATGGCAGCGATAGCAAAAGATTCAAATCTAAGGCTGCATTCACACCAAATTAGACATTGTGGCGATTAGCGCACAGCGTAGGGTTGTGCGGTGGTGTGGGAGTGTCACCTAATTGGCCCATTTGTGTCTCTGTTGTGTTCCCCACTCCATTGTGTTTTATCTGGTTGTCGGTAGGTGACAGCGTTTCTCCAAAAGTTGATACTGTTTCAAGTTTTTGCCGCAGGGACGTTGGTTTTTTTTCCGGCATCGCCGGTCGGTTTTATGCTGTTTCACACTCTGATCACGACAGTTTATACAGGACAATAATTGTTGATTATGTTGTGCAGTATATGCAGAAAGAGGTCAAGGAAAGGCAAAACATATTCTATTATAACATATCTACCAGCCATTTGTGTCAAATAAAATATAATCTTTTATCTACACTCTCTGAATGGTGCATAAAGTTAGGGAAACCACCTCACAGAGACGCTTGTTGTTCTGAGGAGAATCTTCCTCCCCAGCAAGAGCCCTTGTCAAAGTATTACCTTCTCTCCCGACATGGGACTTTGTTATCACACTCACTTCATATTCATAGTGAATCTTATTCTCCTGTCATTATTTTGTGTAACATAGCTGTAGCAATTACACTTCAGTGGATTACCTATGCAGAGATACAGAGATTATAATCTCTGCTCCATACTACCTCCAGCGCGGCGGTTCAAAGGTGCGACCCGTGCTGCAGTCCGCTATCGTTTGGCAGAGCACGAAATTGGTCAACCTTTCAGAGTTTGTTTGGGAATTTGAATCCCTTTGGTATTCAAAACAGGAGAGCCTTATGACAGGGAGATAATTTCCTAGTGAATGTTTTATCGCAGTCCGCTTGACAGTCTCCTGTATCTGTCTGCACTTTCTCTCCTTGTGTTTTTAGTTTCCCTGACTTTAGTCCAGCAATTCAGAGAGAGGGAAAAAAAGAACAAAAAAGAAAACCCTGTTTGTTTCCCCCCCTCATCCTGTTTTGTTATCACAAAAGAGTAAACACATATTAAACATACACAAGGTGTAGAAACAGTGATTGCTGTATCTGCTGTCCTACTGTGGGTTGGCAGGGGACGATAACATAAGCCACATCCCATTTACACACTGTATATTTTTTAATCATGTCCAGCCTGAAATGTCTATTCTTAAAAAATAGATATTTTTGCCTATAATTAACAAACCATTATATTTTTTAACCTACTATTTTAATCATCTTTCTCCTGTGGTATGCCGTAGCACTGACATTTCCCAATTTGGGATCAATAAAGTCTGTCTAATCTAATCTAATATGCTTAGATTTGAAAAAAGGCCAAATACAGCAGCTTTCACCCTTATCTATAGAATACACGCGTTTGCTTGATAACATCTCTGACATCCAAATTGAAGATGAAACTTATTTAGAAATCTACCTCTTTCTCTTTGTCTCAGTCCCAAAGAGGCTAATCTATTGTACAGCAAGCAGGCAGGAGTGAGATCCTGTAGCACCTTAGTTATTATAAGAGGGGTTTGGAATGAGCCAATCTGAGCTTGTTTGCATCACAATCCCCCACACAGTGATGATGTTATGCTAATGAACTCTGTCGAGAAGGCTCAGCCCTAAAACTGTCCTCTCTCTTTCACAGCTGAAAGTGGGGAGAGTGCAGGGACACTGAAACTACACAAGGGAATCTAATGATGCATCTTAACAATTCAAAGCAACTTAAATGACTCTGTTTTCTCATGTTGCTGTGTATAAAAGTGGTATTAGATGCTTGCCTCTTTTTTATTTTTAAAGTACGTTTCATGTTATTGTGCAGCCGAGCGTGTAAAGCATTCATTTCTGAGCAGCAGCTAAATGCCTTTTAGACATTTACTCTGTCTAAAAAAAACCAATGCCAATATAGCATCATCAGGTTGAACAAGGACTATTACCTGTCAGGGCCATACTGAGTGAAGATTTAGGGCTGACAAGTGATTGCATTCAAGAAAAGACTACACCCACTTCTTTTGTCTGCGCTTCCTGATGAGACACAGTGCTTTACCTTGTTTTAGGTTGACATACGCTGCTTCCCCTGTCTGACAAAAGGCATTCATGCCATCTTTTAGATTGAAAATAGATACGGCAGCACTGGGATAGAAATATGCTAGGATGAAGTAGGTTACAGTAGATCCACTTCACTGTGGAAGTATTCCACAGTATTGTGTAGTATTGCTTCTGCTGTACGGGTTAGGTCCTTGTGCTTTTTTCTATTTTGGTGAGGACTGAGATTATGTGGTGTCCCTTATTTTGGCTGTGTTTGTCCTTCCTCTGAGCCACAGAAAGGTTAAAAGCCTCAATTAGACACTGAGCCAAGGTCTGCCACATAATGCACACTGCCTCTAATCTGAAAGAATTAGCACCCTTCAAAAATCAAAATATCCAGCACTTTAGAAAACGCAATGACTGCTTTCCAAACTTGCGCATTTTAAGCACACTCGAGTGATTTAAAGATGGAGCCTCTTTCTTGATGCTTTCTTAAACAAATGTGTACCGAGAGAAAAATATATTACGAGTGCTCAAGTGCAGTGATGTGAATCCAGGTAAAAGCTAGTAGTTAGCCATTGTTAAATATACCAGTCACGAAGGAGGAGATATAGCTCAAGCATGGCAAACAAAGTAGAGAAAGATCTTTTAGACAATTGAGACGTGGATTGTGCCAAATAGGCTATGACTCAATATCAGGATTGTGCATTCTTTGTAAGCCAGGGATTTACTTAATGACACATCTTTAACTCAAGGTGGAGTTAAAACATGTTTGGTCGCAGAGATAAATTGCTCACTTTCTTTTTTGTTTCTCATTTCTACAACCAGTAAAGACATGAGTAAATGGCTTGTTTTTCTTCTTGCTCTGCTCCCATTTAATTTCCCTCACAAGTTGTCTTCTCTGTTACCTTCTTCATGTTATGTGTTGCTGCCCACTACCTTAAAAATTAATCATCCTGTTTAATAACGCCTCACGATCACAGTGCATTATTAATGGTGAGGTCCTTAATAGAAGGATGGAGCAGGGTTGTAACCATTCAGCTGCTCACTTTGAAGGAAGGGGGATAAGGAGGCTCACAAAAGCTGCTTAGTGGTGCGTATCCGAGTAAATACAGCACATTATTATTGTAGACCAAAACCAGGGCCTGTGCATAAAAAAGGGTTCTGCCCTTTTTCTGCAAACAAACGTTTTGTTTTTAGATGACTGACATAAGCTGCCGCACTAAATAACAGCATTTAATGAATGTGACCTAAATGAGCAAATCTATGACCTCAAGTGTTTATTTGTTCACCAGTTTCAAGTATGCAACAACATGAATGACTCAGACACCTTTTACCGGACACATTGTGTTTTGCTGTGAACGTACAGTTGTTCATTGTCCCCACTGCTTGACTTTGCCAGGCCACATTGTATTATTTTTTGAATGAACACAACAATGATCTTGACTGAAACTGAGAAGATGATTTTAGGAGTCTGTGTGGGCCAACTGCTGTGCTCATTTTGTATAATCCCTGATTTGTTTTGACTAATTTAGCCATGGCAAACTGGATCACACAACAAATGTTTCCTTTCTGGTGTGTAAATGTGCTCTCCCCAACCAACAACCCTGCAACGTATTTTTGTGCAGATACTAATTGGATTGAGTTTCTGGACAGGGGAGTATACACACTACATATTGCATGCGCTCAGTGTATTGCAAGGTGAACCGTGCCGTGTCAAGGACTTATTGGACTTGATTGGCAGGTACTATCACCAGGAGATGCCCATATAATGGCAGGGCTCCCATTCCTGACCTTCCTATTTATCTAGCTGTATTAATGTCAGCCTATTAATTCCTAAGCGGAGGAACATTTGGCAAAGACACCGTTTAACGGCCCAGGCTGAATCATTCTTATCTCAATAGACAGGAGAAAGGAATAGTTTTGTGCTATCAGCAAGTGAAAATGACATTTTGAAATTTCATTTGAGATAATCCACTTCACTTCCCAGTAAAACATCAAAATTACAACAAAAAATGTATGGAACCTGTATTAAAACTTTGTTTCCCGGGGCAAATCATCTGGCTATAATCCATGTGGACAGACAGGTGTCGGTATCTTTCAGAGTTAATAGGATTTTTGTGCATTGGTAAAGTGATTATGAAGCTATGGATTTAATATACATCCAGACAGGGGGCAATGTAGCACTGAGTGCCTAGGGATATAGTTGAATTAATATGTAAGACTTTCAAAAAAATGTATTGACATTTTAAAATTAGTGAATACTCACTGATAAACATGGAGTTCTCACATTTAAAACTCTTTCTCACATTTAAAATATATATATATATATATATATATATATATAACAATGCTTCCATCTTTGTCTCCATAACTCTATTGATGAGTATGAGTATTCCAGCTTCATGATTACGTTATTTAGTAGCCATACTTCCTGACCAGTGGGGAGTACTCTAATCGATTAATTGAGTGGCTCATAAAAATGATTAATGGTGCAAACACTAAGAGCAATGAGCATGACAAGCGCCACACTTACTGTATGTCACACGCTCCGGTTCCCTTGCGTGCTACTGTATTTTCTGTGGAATTGTGGCTTGCATAAGATCTAGCTAATGATTAATGTAATCCACATTATGATGTACGGATTCAAAAACAATTTGTTTATGTACTCTCAGATGATGAAATGGGTTGGGTAATACATGGAAATTATCAGAAACTGTTAGCCTGCAATACAGTGTAACTACAAGGGATGTTCGCCCTAATCTTTGGCAATATTATGTTTAAACTATCTGAGGTATTATTTTTTGCAGATGATGTTCTAATAAAATGTTATGTAACAGCTTTAACAGAGAAACCATCCAACCAGAAAAACCCCTCATGCAATGCTGTTTGCCTCTTCTCCCCCCCCCTTCAACTAGCTGAGCCATCCTGTTGCGCAGCATGCACGTTTGACCTGGTATTTCTCTGATTGAGCTCGCTTCAGGGTCTGCATTTGAGGCACCAGCAGTCACACAGTTTAGTTGGGTGTCATTCAGCTCCTCTAGCCCTGTGCTGCTCTCAATCATTCCCTCAGCAGAGGGGTCTCCCTGCCCCACATCTGACTCAGTGGGGCTCCATGCTCATCTGACCACCAGCCCAATCTCTCCCCTCTGGAGTGCAAATTTTCTGATTTACGCTTGCAAATTGTACATCTTCAGCAGTGTCAAAGCAGGAACACAATTTCTTTTGGGAATATATTTCTTCCACAGCTGAGGCTGTGTGTTCTGTGACTGAGCCCTGTGTCACCAGGTTTTTCAGTTTCCCCCTTCAAAGTGGCTAAAAGAAACCGAGATAAGAGGAGTCTTATAGTATGTATGAATTCATGTATGAGGATGCTGTTGGGAAAACCCAATAGGAACCAAATGGGTTCACTCCATTCAACATGTGGTGGTCTGTTGGTTCTGATTTACATTTTAGTGAATTCCCGGCCCCATATTTCCCTTCCTTTACATCTCTGTGATGTTCTGTGACAATTAACATCCCAACTCTTTCTTGAGGTTTGTTGAAAGCTCAGGGGCTAATTCAAGGGTCAAGCAAGACTTGCAAGCTGTCAATCTTTCATTGTAACTGGATGCCCCCTCCCCCACTCAGGTTCTTTATTCCCCCCCCCCTCCATTCCCCCAGACCTCGTTTTATAGAATGGCCCAACTCTTCTTCTATTCTCCAGTGGCCTTCTTACAGCTAGAGAGGGACAACCAGGAGCTTTGTCTAAGGAGCCCAGCATTCTTTGACATCTGCCTCTTGTTTTCAGACCCCTGCTGCATTCAAATTTCAAACTGTCCTTTTCAATCAGCCCCCCTCCCCTTTGTTCTAATAACCCCCTTCCTCCCAGCTCTTAAGCCTTTTTTTCCTTTTCTTAAGATGGCCAACTGGGATCCTGCAATTCACAATTTTGTCACTCAGTTGTCGATTATAAAGCATTCTGTTGTATTGTGAATATATCAAACGCACATATGTTTAAAGCCTCTGGGCCCACACCCCTGTGGCTTCCCATTTCTCAGAGTACTTAAACACATGTCTGCAATGACTTCATATTTAGTCAAAACAGTACGATGCCTGTTGACATTTAAGCAATCTGTGCTTAACAATCACAGAAAATTGCCTGTGTCTGGTTCATTAGAAGCAGCCATGTTGATCATGATGCTTTTCATCATCCATCCACCCCCACCGTATAAACTCCAAAGCCCAGCACAACAACACTTTGTAGCAGATGCTAAAACCTGTTCTGAGATCACACCCAACTTGAGGGCTATTTAAGAAAACATTCAAGGTATGATCGCCGTCGGTTTCTGTTTCAAGGCGGCGAGAGAAAAGAAACCCCCAGCTGAGAGGGGAGACCTCAGCACATTTAATGAGAACAGCAGTCTCCCTCTACTCTGCGCCTTTGGTGTCTCAGCATGTTAAATACTCACAGCATGATACAAAATATATTAAAGTATAGGACTGTTATCATAGATTTACAGAACACCCATCCACATGTACTAGGATCTACATTCTGCTTTTTTTCATGGCAGGGGATCTCGACTGCCTTGGAGGCAAAACCGCCTTTGTCTCCACATTCTAACACAGGAGGTTTGTTGAGCATGCTGCCTCTTTTTTTTCACTAAGCAATGATGACAGGGAAGCAAGAATAATCATATTGATTCAACACTGTTATCTCAGGCTCTGAGACTTAAAAGTGTGTTTACACATATGTAAGCAAAAGCACCTGCATTCACTAAAGAGACACAGATATTCTGAAATGCACTTGCTTAACCTGTTCCAGATGTAATTAATGTTGTACTCAGGTGTATGGTATTACATTTACAAAACTTACTAAAATACGACCCTGTGTTAATAGTTTTGGGGTAAATGTGGTTTGACAGAAGACCTTTAAGTGTTTAACAGGTTTTGGGTCCAGCACTTAATCCACTGCATTATTCTGAATTGGGACAATCAATGTGTGCATGTGCACTCCAATCATTAGATTGCAACCAAAGTAAGGCAACACACCAATTATTGCAACTACCATGTAAAGACCATAATCGGGTTATCTTACTTACATCAAGGTCGTAAGCCGAGTAGGACTTGGCAGGTGTATCCCATAGTGTCTGTGTTTTTATTTTGTGCACGCACCACAGAGGTCACGGAGTGAACCAGATGCAAAGTGGGACTATATTTGATAAATAAGTGACAAGGCTAGGGATGGTGGGAAAATAAAACTAATATTTTTGAGTGACATTGAAACTAATTTAATGCTGCAACTCACACCTCAAGTGATGGTGCCTGTGGGAATCTGCTTTGTAGAAACAATTATCACCAAAGATGTTTCTTCATTTTTCTGCTATATTACTATTATAGTGGGGGTTGAACCACACAAACACCATTGTCAAACTGTTACTTTAAACAGATTTTTAGTTTTTATAGTACATTATTTTGTGCATGACAATATAATGATTGAATGGGATCATCATCATCATCGTGTGTGTGTGTGTGTGTGTGATAAAAGTATTGTCTGTCTCACTAAGAGGACAAAACTGTAAGAGCTAAGAATGAAGCCTCTATGCTTACTATACAGCTTTATTGTGGAGACAATCTGCTTAAAGCCTTGTAACACTGTATGGACCTTGCATTTAGGCTGATTATTTGTAGCCCGAATAAAGTTAATTGGTGCCACATATACTGATGAGCTGAAAGACAAGGGTTAGGGTTTTATTGGAATCCAATATGTTTGGTCACCATGATCAATTTTTGTTTGTCGAGTCTCATGACTGCATATTATTCCATTGAAACTACTGTGGCTGTGTGTAGTCTGCTCCTGTTAACCTCTTTAAATGGCTCTAAAATTAGAGGTCTCAGGTGAGGTGTAATGTCATACTAGATGAGCTGATTATGGCTGGCTTAATTATAACTTTGTTGGCTAATGTGCGCGCTCCGCATGTTTTCTCTGGGATGAATTATTACGCTGTCTGAGAACTCAGACATAACAGATCAAAGACTCTTCAGGCTGTGGATACTCTCCAGAGTGGAGAAGCCAGCTAAAGCTGATTTGTGCACCTCTGACTGTATACGACAAACAGAATTTCTCACCGTCTTTTCTCTTGTTAGCTGCTGGTATGATGGATAACACTCTGTTCCTTGAATCTTAACAAACAATTGCAGGATGTCTATGCAGAAGAAAATGGCATGTTGTTTTTGAATGTCTTAAAAAAAGAAAAGAACAAACGTTTTCTAATGGGCTCCTATGTGCCTTGTTGCCAGAGTGATGCCCTGTCCCATGGTGAATGTGCTAATGGTTCATGGGAGTGAAAGGACTGAGTTTAGCCCAACAGTGTAAACACACAGACAAAAGGGAGCCGTTAGTAGTGTGAAACGCATGCCTGGGCGCACAGGTAGGCATTAGGTTTCACCCTACACAGCCCCAGCACTGTATCCATGACAGGGAGGAGGCCATTTGCTTTTGTAGCGAAAAAAGAGCAAAAACAAACAATCAAACAGCCTAGTACTAGAGGGACAGGTACAGATGAGGTGGGGAGACAGGAATTTGTTGAGATGTAAGGGAGAGGGAGGAGTGAGGAGGGAAGGGGTGAGGGAGATAAGGCTGTTTGTGGTCAGTCACAGCTGAGAGAAATGACCATTTGCTTGGTAGTGTTTCTTTATTTGTTTGGCTAGGGCGCGGCGAATTAGAAGTCACATCAGTGAAATAGAAGTACTGTTACATTTGAACCTCTGCTGAACTAGAAGTGAAATGCTAGTGGGAGGACATTCTACTTAAAAAAAACACTATAATATAACTAATACAAATGTGGACGTTCTTAAATTACTAAACGACTGAAACAACATCCCTATATGACCAAACAAGACATAATTTACATCCACTTCTATTATAAAATAGTTTTTTTCCATTTATTACTCAGACACCAACCAAGCTAATGCAAACTAATGTGACCTTAGCAGGATGAAAAGCTTTTTGGCTAATGTTCACCAAGCTATTACCATGGATATTTTTTGTATTTACTGTCAGTGAATTCATAATTTCCGCCATGTAGTTGCAGAGTTTTAATGCAGTGTCAATTTACAGTGGGCCAGTTCCTGATACAACTCTTCTGTCAATTCTTTTTTTTTTATGTTGGGCGGATTCAAATTTTCAACAGGATGGGCCTTATCTGATTGTTGACAGCACTGGTCCCAGCTCTCCCTGCCAGTGAAATGGTTAGCATTAAGTACCCATTAAGGGATTTCTCTTCTCAAAATTATTATTGTTAGCATTACTATTGACATTTTGGGGTTATTTTAGTTGGTTTTGTAGCATTTCACAGCTTAAAGTGTGTCACATTTCTGCTGTGGAATGTGAATGCAACATCAAGTGTCTTGTGGCAAGAGTGTGACAGGGTGAAGTTTCATGTGAAATCACACAGGGACAGAGCTCACCACGTGGAATACATTTCATCCCTGAACTGACCATCTCTCTTTGTGTGCTCAACAGGTGAGAGGATCAATGATGAGCATCTGTGAGACCAGTTGGCTTGGACCTTTTTAATCAGAACCTTTTTAGTCACAACACAAACCTGCCACAAACAATCAACACTGGGCGCCATGGCTTGCTCCCTGCGGAAACTTCACACCTTCTGCTGGTTTCTCATCACACTAGCCCAAGTGCACTCCACAGAGGGTAAGTACAAATGAAACAGTTGTCTTTGTTTTCTCTAAAAACTGATTTATGCTCATGTCAGTATTTTAATAGCATATTTTGAATAAGTACTGTCTCAATGACAGCCAGAGCCAGGAAATACTTTTCACTATTGTCTGATTCAGGAATGAAGCATGAGCAGTGACGTTGTGACTTAAGCCACAGCTACTCCTCTGAGCTCAGGCAGTGATTGTGAAAGAAATGCAGCTCTGAGAACAGTGGGCACAGGCGGATGGGGGATAATCTTGAGTGGTTTCATTAGTTGGTAAATTGTGATTTGTCTGAGATTTTCTGCTTGAGAGCGTCTGTTGTTCCCAGTGGCATCAGAGCTGGATCCATTTGTAAATTCCCCGCTAAAATGTTCTGTCACATGGCAGACACACACAGATTTCACACCTCAAACAATATAAAGCTTGAATGTGTTTTAATCATAGTGCATTTAGCTTTGATTAAATCACTCTCAGCTGTCTCGTAATTACAAGAATTTATCCATCCAAACCGTATCTCATAAACTGTATCCTGTATCCTCTTCTTGTTTCCCCTCTGCCCTCACCTTCCTCCCATTTCCCATCCCAACCGCACAGATCAGACCACAAACAGTTCATTACAAACAATATCCCCAAGTAAACATGCTTCATTAAACTGCGTCTACCCCTAATATCTTTTTAATGCATTTTTATAATTGAATTAAATGGGTTAGTGGAATGCTGTAAATAGTCTTAAGTTAGGTTCATTTTCCACTTGTTTTTATGTGTTTGAAGAAAGCAATACCCACAGCTAAGAATGAAACTGTAGCTATAGGGCTGCATGACCTCCTTCTATACAATACATGTCCCATCCTCCACATTTTACTCCATCAGTTCCACAAGTATACGTGACTGTGATCTGTATGCAGACTCTTTTCTTGCCCGTTTTTGTAACAGAGTTAAACTGGGAATGTGGAGTTTGAAAAAAAGGGTATTTATCAGCAAGCAGAGTCTAACAAAAGATATTAATGAGTTGCATTACGGAAGGGGTAGGGGCCTGTGATGGAGGAGATGATCCATACTAGGGACTGAAAGACACAATATCTTGGCCGCTACTGCATCAATTTTACCTTCTTCTTTTTTCAAACAGTGTCAAGCTTCTCAAACTTATGAATGTGAAATATGTGGAAACAAAATGCTGATTTTACCACACAACATTCATGTATTGACTGATTTTTAACACACATTTTAAGGTAGGGGAGGGAAGTGCCACACATCTCCTTGTTTTATTTTGATCAGTAACCTTTCCTCTGACCTTACCTCCTTTTGTCCTACTGGTGTCCTCTGAGGATGTCACCATAGCAACCCACCAGAAATGAGATGGTGTAATTTAGGAAGTAATAATGTTTTTTTGCTAAAAACTGTGATTCCCCGTTTGCAACACATTGTCTCACATATCTTCCAAAATAATTTAATCAAGTCTGGTAGGGTTGAAGGGATTTGTCTGTATCAACGACAGAATAACAATTCACACCTAGCTCAGCCCCACGTTTTCTTCAAAGGCTTTGCCAAAGAGTGTTAGAATTACAGTGCAGCAGAATTGAACAGAGCAAGGATTCTGTGTCAAGAGGTAGAAACAGCAAAGTTTGCAACATGCAAGACAGTGTGGCAAGTATATATTGGTAGAAAATACCTATATGTCTGTTACATTTTCTGGTATTGCTGCACCCCACCTTACTGTGATCAACTTAATTGTTTTGAAATAGCCAAAGTTAAGTAGGTCATGGAGACTTTAAGTAACAACCATTCAACAACAGTTGTGTGGTCTCCAGATGTTATCATTCAATTACTATGGTGCCTGTGGTGGTTGTGTCTGTGAGATTATGGATACATAAAGAGTTAGCCATGATGTAAATGCTGCGTTTCACTGGCAGAACTTGTTTGAACAAGTCTGACACAGAGAATTTCTGTTCCCTCTGTACACCCTGAAACCACACTATTGTTTCTCCTAAAAGCTTGAAATGTTTGAAGTACTTGAGATTTCTCAAGGGCAACAGAGAAGGGCACCTTTAAAAGTCGTCTTTTCATATCATGTGAAAAGAAAAGAGAAGAGACTTAAAGCCTTCATCTCAAAGTGAATGGAGTGAAATAGACAATCAAGGTGTTCTGAAATGTAATTATTGGAAGTAAAAGCCCAGGGCTTATTGTGAGACAGGACCTACACGAACAGGATCCATCACCTCCCAGTGCGGTGCCACCACCTATTTGCTCTGGTTAGCCTCTTTTTATAACCCTGAAAGCATATTTTTTTATTATTTTAAACATTTCTGAAAATCGCCATTCCTTCTTTTCTTTTTTACACACTTTTCCTGCCCTCGTGTCACACTTAACTGTATTAGGGTAGGCTGTTAGGGGACATGGGAAGCAGATTAGTATTTTACAGGTAAATCCAATCACATAAACATTTGTAGTTTGTGCATGTTCTCTTAAAAAGAAAAACATCAAAATACTATCTGTCAATGTGTGAAGCTGCGGACAGTAGGCCTGTTCTTTTTGAAGTACTAATTTGTTGCAGAGTTGCATCCATGGAAAATATTAGTACCCCACTGTGGCGCCACACTCCAGTTCCCTGACCACTTAATTTGGTAATTAAGATACTTTGAAAAGGCTGGCCCATAGCTAATTTGTTAAAAGAAACAAATAATTTCTTAGGTGATTACTATATGAAACACTTATTTGCCTATTAAGCTTGGTTTTTACAGCTTCCAATTTATTTCATATTGGAGACAGCACTAAAACAGTTAAGGCTAAAGGGGCAAATCTATCCTTTTGTCTCGTGTGTCTTTTGTAAACAACTTCTATTGGTTTTCTCTTTCCACCTCGCGCTTGATGTCATCCTGGTTGTTTGCGGCAGACTGTGGATTCTGGCTTCCCATGGAGCCAGGCAGGCGTGGGGTCTGTGTACAAAGGCCCACCATGCTGTCATGTCTCTTTCATCGCCAGCCAGGCTTGGCCAATAAGGAGATAAGGAGACAATGACTGGGAGAGCAAGCAGTGGCAAGGTGTAACCACAGCCCCTGGGTCTCCTCCCTACTGAGCACTTCAAATCCTCATTAGGATTTTCAGCAAAGGAAGGAGGGATTTTCTGGATTAGGGCTTTGTCACTGGTGGCTCCAGGTTGGTGTTTGTCATGCAAGAGCATAAGGGAACTCTTGACATCTTGCCACCCTCCTCCCTCCACCCAAACACAGACCCTTCCTTCACCTGGCTACTGAGGCATTTAAAAGATGTTCCACTAACCCAGAATGAATGAAGCTCATAATTATTAACTCACTGTCCTTGACAAAGGTTTTTAACGCCATCCTAGTGGCCTATGTTAGGTGTCTGTGGGTTTGGGCTGCTGAATCAGCATTCTTTTTATTAGTTATTAATGCAGAGATAACCTTGAGAAGCATCATTAGTTTGTTGTGTGCTGTCGCCATCCATAACTCATGCTGGGATCTCGGCCGTGACACTGATGCAGCAGTTCAGACAGGAGACACGGTGCCTTGTTTAAACTCCACGAGCTCTCCTCCATGTTTTAGTCATAGCAGGGACACTGTATATAGTATTTGATGAGGCTACTTATCCCTTAATGTCTAACCTCTTTTTAAGGTTCCTGAGCGGTATATATTTTTTTCTCTTGCAAGGATATGGCTATTTGTTTAATTAAGTCTTGCAGACTTCTAATACAAAACAACAGGACTGTGATGCTCGACATGGTGCTCAACCTCTAACATGGTCCTTAATTGGGTTTCAGACATGTCTGGGAGAGTAGTTCAGCGTGACAGAGCCTCAGACTTAGTGTGAAACCTACCTTCTCCCATCATTCTCGGTGCTGATCTTTGTGGATAATGGGCATTCACATGGATGTCACGAGGCCCTTGCTGGGTGGGATCTCAGGCACCCTAGATTAGTCATCTACCCACATGTCTCTGTCTGCCTTGTATTTTACCGTCATGCTCTGTCTCACTTTGTTGCTCAGGTAAAAACATGTGGGCCCCTAACAAGTATATCCCAAACAATCTACAAAATATGTTCTGATAACCCATTGAGTCTCTTCTCTGAATCACAAATATGGGAAAACTTATCAATCTCCAGTTCAGTGGTCTATAACAAAAGACGTTATTTTCATGGAACATTGATTGTGTTGTTCTTTGTTGGTTGTCTCTGGTCGGGCTATGGCAGATGCAACTAGCAGTATGTGGGCATCTTTGTATAAGAGGCTTCAATTTGTCAGAGACATGCCTCCAGTTTTAAAGTTGTAGTTTGCTCCTATGTTCTATATTTGTTCTTCATTGTGGAATGAAAAAGTGTCTTTAACTTGCTGCAGGATAAGATTTGAAAGGTTCTGATATATGTAGCTCAATGTGGATTGAGATTCTAACCGTATGAAAATAGCAATACAAATAGCACAGGCTCTTTAGTTGTGTAATATTTTTATGTTGCTAGAGCCTGTGTAGTGGACATCAAGGACTACAGACAGACCTCACGCAAGGATTGCTGATGAAGTCTAGAAGGGGCAGACAAGGAGAATGTTTTTGATTATCCAGCCTAGATGGTATTTCAAACAGGAACCAGCATGCACACCTCGCGCCAGACGAATGAGGCAGCTCAGCTGGTCAAAGGGCAAATGTAGCTTGGTTTCCTGTTTGCTACTGTAATACTGTGGAATTTTAAGGTGATTAGACTGCAGCGTTCAGGTCACAAGGAGTGCAGTATTGCAATATTTACTAGTTGCCTAAATAGGCCTCAGCCTTTTCTGTGAATTAAACTAGAGACTGATGAGACTGTTATGAATGAACTGTTACTGTACATGCTGTGCCATAGTGTGAATGACATGTTTTTAGCATCTGATTTGAGCAACAGGAGCAACCAAGGGATGAATACATTTAAGTAGTCTTATGAGAACAGCTATTTATAAAAACCATTGAATCATGCATGTAAGTTTTCCATCCCATATCAGATGAAATACCTTATGTAAACAACAATCTGCAGGTGTTCAAGGGGTATGTAATCACGTTTTCATTGTAAGGATGCTGTTGAATGGCATGTTCACTGAAGCACAGGAATGCGTGGTTATGGTTCAGATGTCATGCAATGAAAACTGATTGCAGAACTAGTAATGATAGATTCTGTTAAGAGAACATCATTTATCCAAAGTCTTAAGATTTCACAGATTTTACAGTTCACGCCCGAGAGTCAAATGCAAGCTACCCCTGCTTGCCCTTAGCAGAATCCTCTTTGTCCTCTTGCTTTCAGTCCTGATTTAGAGCAACTATAAATCCTGAAGAGGCTCCTGTAAACGAGGGGTGGTGAAACTACGCCCATAAATAAAAAGGATTTAGAACCAGGGCCTTTTGAAGGAACTCAGAGTGCCCATTTATGAAGCTTGTTAACTTAAAGAGTTTAACTGGTACATTCAGTATTTTCCTCTTTTGTTCAAACTTCTTATAGCCTTTTCTTTGTAGTGAAGATTGTCCAAAACCTGCTTGACCAAAGCCTGGTTACTAATATATGCTGTGAGTCAATAATAAAGTTGTTTTGGCTCATTAGGTCATTAGAGTGAAGAAGTCATTAAGTGCGGGTTTACTTGGCTATTAGACATAACACACGTCATGTCAGCTCCTCTGTGCTCTGGTAGATCACTACGACTTGACCGCGTGTGGCTCGGCTTTTGACCTTCTGAGTCATAATGACCCCTGAGTGTGTCCATATGTCAAGGTTGTGGGCCTCTGCTCTTAAGCCCCCCCCTCTCTCTCAAGTGAATGATGGGCTGAAGAAAATAGTCACTAAAGACAGATTTCCCACGTGGAGAGGTTACAAATCAAACATTAAATGACATAAGTCATTTTTAATCAACCCCAGCGTTTACAATACTGACTCAGCCCAGCTGGACCATTGCCTCTCTTAATAGTTGCTCTTGTACCCTAATTTCCACCACACACATACACATAAACCAAAAAGTCCCCAAATTGTTTTTAAATAGCCAACAAGCAATAATTAAGGCTGAGATGCATGAGAGACATCTGATAAATCCTTAAACGAGAACTTCAAAGTGCCCCTGCTGTGATATGTAAGGGCTGGAAACAGATGGAGGAGTGAAGCAGGCTTAGTCTGTGGACTTGATTCAAAGGAGGTTAATCCAAATCTGAAAGTTTTTTGTAAAAAAATGTTGGGGGGGGGGGGCTTCTTTTGAATGTAATAACAATCAGTTCACTGAAGGGAAAAAAACACAGTATGAGATGGAAGGTCATCGAAATAATATTCAGCTCTAGATTATAATAAATAGGAGCCAATAAATCCTTGATGAATTGAAACAAGAGTAAAATTTAATTTTTGCGTTGCCAACTTTCTCTTATGAGATTGAATCCTTGAACTGCAGGAAATCTTAAGATAATAGTCCCTTGATTAAAAAAAAAACTTTTATCAAAATAAATAAATCAATATTACTGTTTGCTTTGTGTTGCATTTGTCAGAGAAGTACCCTGTAGGTGTGCAGAATATGTGCATAACCTTGAGTGCTGAAGAGACAAAAGCCTTGGAGGCCAGTGTGACTATAATAGCATTCTGCCACATAACAATCCACCTAACCAAGAAGACGGCAAGTCTGCAGTCTAGTCTGAATAAGAGCTGCATAAAGAATTCAGTTGGAGCAGCAGTCGTGTCATCAGGGCATGACTACCCGGTTGGTCAGGGAATTTAAATGCCAGGTGGGGGTCAGTTGAAGCACTAGCTGCATAATGTGGCACAAATGCATACACATGAGAGTTGAGTCTCGGGAAGAGGAACCACTGCTGTGGTCTGCTTGAGGAAGTGCACTTTGGGAATGCAAACCAAGCAGATGGACCCTTCTCATTTGTGTGTGTACTGCCACTGGTGACCCATTGGGAAATGCTTCCTTATTGAATCAAGTAGCATCAAACGCTTCATTGGAACAGAGAAGGAAGTCTATCAAATTTATCTGAGTCCATCTTTTTTTCATTGTTTGTAATGGAAGCTATGAACATAATATGGACCAAAGGAAGAGCTGACGAGAACATAGCAAATCCAATCTTAGATGTCTTTGGCAACCAAAAAATATGACTCACATCTTTGTCATGTTTAAACTCTGGATCATTTGATATCTTCTGAAAAAATGTCACTGATAAGGCTGAGTAATGAGGTCCAAAGAGCTCACTGCGGCTAAAAGGCGCCATGACTCTTAGCAGGGATTGCACTATATCAATTCTCTTTGGTAATGACTCATAGGATCAGTCCACTACTAATTAAACAAAACACATTTAAAGAGCAGCCAGCCCACTTTCAATTTGCACAATTTAAACTGTAGGGTTATATAATTTCTTAATTTAGTGTGGGTTTGAAAGATGCTCACTTTGTGAATTTTTGGAAAGGAACCAAATTTACCTTAACACTTATAATAAAATGAGCACAAAGCCTTGACCTATCATTGAAAATGTGAAAGTATATTGTAATTTACAACTCAAATCTACCAGTGACCATTTGTTACAAACAGAATTTACTGTTTGATGGTGATTTCAGCCATTTCATTACCAGAATATGTCCTTTCTTTTTTGTGTGACCTAAAAAAAGCACTCCCCCATTCTCTCTCTCACATACACAAATATACAAATACACACACACACACACACACACACACACACACACACACACACACACACACACGCCGCCTAGCCCCAGGGCTATCAGATATTAGACAGTGAGATGACATTGTGTGCTTGTGCGAGTGCAGTCAGCCGACATGTGCAGATGATATGAAGTCAATAATGCATTATGAAAAAAAAGTGGATTTATGACCTTGATGAGCCCCATAGAGCTTAATTAGGCCTTAAGGTTGATTTACATACAAGTGTACATGGAATTTGATGAGGCTGTGTTTTCCTGCTGGTGCAGTGCATTTTCATTTTGTCTAGTGGCACCACTTGATGCCTTGTATTTGTTCAAGTTTTTCGGGATTAGTAAGAAAAAACAAAAGACTTTTCTGGTGTCCATGTTTTTTAATTTTTTTCTGAACAACTAAGTTAAAGGATCATATTTCTTTTCTGTACAGTGATGGCCTTTCATGTGCAGTCTTATATGTCTACAAGTGCTGGTTGAGGATGAGGAAAAGAGTGAAGGTTAAAAAAAAGTCTCTAACATGGTAAAAAAAAGGCTTTAAGAAGCTCTCTTTTATACCAAAAGGCTGGAATAAAATCTCCTTTTTTATGGCGTCTATTCAGAGAGAAATGACAAGATCTTTTTCAGTCATGTACCTATATCAAAGATGCTCCTGATAGCCCCCCTGCTGTTGCTATGGAAGTAGCGGAGATGTAAATGAACTGGAGTGAATTGGATGGTGGAGAATACAAATGAGGTTGGAATGCTCGTTCCCCTGCTGCTCTTTGCCTCTTCTCCCAATATCTCTCTCTCTGTTCCTGTCTCCCTCTCTCTGTGCAAGTTGGTTTCGAAGACCTAACACAACTATTATTCTATATTTTGACACAATATAATGATATGGGATCTTCATATATTATATCAATATATTCATATCAATTTTTCTTTAATATTTTTTAAAGCAAGACCTCTATGACTTTGTGCAACATCCTTTTTTCAGTCAGGCACTGTGCATTTTGCCAATGGATGGATGAAATAAGAACAGAAAAATCAATAGTTTTTCCCTACAGAATAACTTTTCCCCAAACAGAATAACTCACTGATCATCTAAATACAAGCTAAGATGTCATGTCAGTGTAATCAGCACCACATAAGTCATAGTTTCAACATCAGTTGTCAAAGAGTTTAATAATCTACAGATGTTATGGGCTGAATTACAGAGGAGAAACAAACCTCTTAAGTGAGTGTTGTATGCTGTTAACCATGGCCAAAACATTACATCAGCTTTCAACACACAAAGTGGAAAAAAATGGAAACCCAGTCTTCAGTTAAAGTTAAGAAATTCAAAAGAATAATATCTGTCAAACCAGTACTGTAATACTTTTTCAGAATGGCCACACAAGTCAGCAGTCTACCTCGTACCCTGCTGTTTTGCAGGATATATGCAATATTTTCTTTCTTCTCCTCCTCTGTGTGGACCCAACTTCTTAAGAATACATGCTGTTGTAAAGGATATCTCTGGATTATAGAATCAGCACTGTGGGAAGAGTCTTGACTTAAAGGTTTCTTTTCCTTTACATACTTCCTTTGCTTGTACCATAGCGAGGGGGGGGCCATAGCGAGTCCTCCGCACAACCTGGAGGACTCAAGCTGCTTTTCCTGTGGCTCCAAGCTAATGCCATAGGCCACACTTTTCTTTCACCCTAAATCACCCCAGCAAGCGACCTTGTCGGCTCAGGAGTGCATAATAATGGCGGGCCAAACAGAGATGCTAGCTCATTTACAAGCAGCTGTTTAGCTCTCGTCAGAACAAAGGAAAATCAAAGGGCTGCGTTAATGGTAGTCGACAAGCATCGGCAGCGTCCCCGTTACATTTCAGCTCTCGACAGAAAAATTATCTGGTTTCACATCAAAATAATCTGGAGACCTCTTTTGTGCTCTGGCCACAATGATGGCAGCATAAGAGACTGAATAGGCCTTTTGATCAGCCTCTGCTTTGCCCCTGGACTAACTCTGGAAGATGTGTAACTCAAGTTACAAAGTCATTTTAATATGAAAACCATTTACTGAAGGCAGGACAGTCCTGATGAAAAGCAGAATAGTTTTAATGCTACATAACCATCCCTAGGCATCAGTGAAGCACTTTTATTTAATTGAGAAAGACTCAAGTTTGTTTTCCTCATTAAACATACCGCTGTTTCAAAAGCTGCATTAAGCTGTGTATACTCTACATGTTCTTTATGTCTGTAGTATGTATGTTTCTTTGTGGTTTGATCATGGTAATGGCTAGTTTCATAGGACTACATGGGAGAAGTTCCCTACCTACATGGCTCATGAAGATCCTAATTACTCCTCGTTTGTGTGAAATACGAAGACATTTTGTTCATTACCTCTGCTTCAGTGGCACTCATCTCCTACCAGATGGTCACTTTCCAATTGATTTGGCTCATCTGTGGAAAAAAATTAATTAAAACATTACAGCACCAAAGAGACGGCGTATAATGGGTCCACTTTACATATGGGAGTTTCTTTCAGTTCTTCAGCTGCAGATTCTGTATGGGCCTAATGTAACTGCAAAGGTTATATTACATATGGTAGTAAATGCCAGTCTGGGAAGCCTTGAATAGAGGTTCCTCATTGGTGTAATAAAGTGTTAAAGTAAAGCTAAATAAAGTACCTATGGAAATAGAGGTCCTATGCACCAATCAATGTCAATTACGAGCATGTGATAACAGCATGTACAATAAACGTGTCAAAAGATGGAGTAATAATGTGCTCTAAAGAAACCAAACAGCTGCTTTCTAGTGGACAAAACTAAAATTGGCTCTAATTCTAATTTCATTGTGTAGGTTGTAAAATATGCAGTGTTTTTCTTTCAATGTAATTTTAGTCTGTGGGTGGAAAGAAAGAAAATGGGCCTGACTGCTTTGGTTTTTTGCAATGGCACTGCTCATTGCTTAGCTCAATGCTTGCTACATAGCCGATGAAGAGGGATTTAAAAGCTTTTCTGGTGGTGGTGGTGAAAGTGAGTGGGGTGGGTGACCAGAATGCCTGATTAGTGTCAGCATGGCCCTGACCAAGGATCTGACCAGTAATGTCTCCAGTGCACCATGTTGCCAATGTCACAAGATTGAGTTTTCCTCATGATATTTTATTGACCATGTCTTGATCTTTTGATCCGTGGCGTTTAATTTAATGCAGAGAATGTAAAACTCCTTATTTTCTGGGTGTTTGATTGATATGCATCTGTCTTTGGATGTACCATCACAGAGTGAAGGTACATCAAAGCTAGTAAAATAACGTCATATTTTGAGGTGTCTGAAGTATGTACTACCTGCAATGAGGACGGTGCTGAGTTTCCCTTTGAGTCCGTGTGTATGTGTGACACCTCCTCAAACAAACACAAGTAAAAAATCCTCTCAGTTGCAGGCATGGGGGTTCTGTTTTTGCACCCATGCACCAGTGGTGTGCTCTATGTGTGGTGTAATTTTGTTTGCTCAGCAGGCTTTTCTCAATGGTAGAAAGCTCAGAAGTAAAAAGGCTCCCTGAAACACGATATAGCAACAAGTGCTCCAATAAACTGTTGAGATCTTTCTCGGTGGGATTTTAGAACACTTATCAGGAAAAGTGCAAAGGAAAAGGATCATCCAGCACATGTTTATATTCTCGACATGGTTTATTGTTACCATATGGAATGAAAATAATTTTCATATAATGCATTCCCTAAATAATTATGCTAATGACCCCATGAGCGTGATACTGATTACTTTTCTGGCTCATCTGAATAATGAATTTATGTAGTTAACTGAGACAGTAAGCATTGAATTTTGTCTATGTTAGATTCACTGTGATCACATTATTCTGTTGTAATTGCAATGCATTACCGTGCCAGAACTGATCGATGGTGTTTTGGTGGCTTCATAATATCTTATTGGCAACTGAGAAAGAGGATTTATTTGAAGTAGTCATATAAACCCTCCATTATACATTATAAAAGATCTCATACAAAAAGCAGATTTTGATTTGTCAGTATAGCAGTATAAATCATTTCTTTAGTCTGTTTTGACCAATGGATACATCTGTACATGAATGTTGCAGATGAAACAGAATTTGTTGGGTATCACAAAATATTTTCTGATCAATCTGCAAAATTAAATTGAATACTTGTACAAAACATTAGAGAAAACATTGAAACATTGCTGACTGAATTGTAGACATTGAAATATGGACTTGCATCTATTGTTTGCTGGACTATTGTGAGTCCCTGTATAGATTTGTCTGTCACTCATCTCTCCATGTACCAAAAATACCATCCAACACCAGGGTAAAAAGTAGTCCAGCCTCGGGCCTAATCAATGGTGGAGAGAGGTTTTTTGGAGGTTGTTTACGAGCATGCTTTTGGTCCATGATGCACAAGCTCAGCTGGCGAATAAATTGAGCTAAGAGGATGGCAATTTTGTTTGATTTCCAGATATTTGAACACAAAAATGTACGGTATTACACAGTCTGTCATCAGCATGGTCCAGAAGTAGCTAGTCCATTTCAGCAGGAGTCTTACAGTATTCTTGAGCATACATTTATCTCCTCATTGCTCCAGTCTCTGTTTTCCTACTTAAACAGAGAGACTGCATCAGTTCTAAATCATAAAACCAGAAACTGAGATTGCAAATGCTCTGCAGAGTTTCTGGTGTCCATGGGGTGTTGGCTGTGGATTGAGAGATTAAACTGGGAGGTCTCGCACATGGCCAAAGAACAAGTTCACTTCCAGCCACAAAAAAGACCAGTGCAAGAAAATGTATCCCACCTAGCCATATGTAATGGCTACCCAATTGATCATGTGAGGTCTATTTTTCCTCTATAGTAAGTCAAGCATGGATCTGTTGATTTAATAGAAAGAAATGTACTTTTTTTTAAGAGTTGAAAATACTTGTATATGAACAATATATGCAATGGATGTGTCTCCATTATAAATCTGCCATTTTCACGTCATGTTTTGAGAATAGAAATTGTGTAATGTGGCATGGACTGATGTTTTACATAGATTCTTATAGCTACTACACATTGTATGACTTTTGATGGAGCTATGCTGAAGTGCACTGATATGAACTCAAGATTGGCTGTCAAGTGCTGTTCCTAATATGCCATGTTTTCATTCCCCCCCCCCTCCCCACAACTTGGGCTTTTTCTCTCAAGCCAGCATCACTGATAAATTGTTTATCACCTTAAGCGTTTCTTTTTGACTCCAGCGAGAAAAGGGGCTGCAAAAAGGAAATATGGCTAAAACCTATCATAATTGAAAGCCTTTCCTTTTTCATGCTTATTGGTCACATGAGAAAGTTTGCTGTCAAAAAGAGCAAGTAGAGGAAAAAAGATCCATCCCTGATGAGTGTATGCTCCCAAACAACTGAAGTCTTATTATAGAAGTTAGATAGGGAAGCTGCTCTCCTCCATACAGATGTATCCTTAGTTTACTGTGAGCTCCTTAGAAGTTGAACTTTCACCTGATTGGTCCACAAACGGAGGATCAGACAATACAAACTGGCATTTATCTTTCTTTGTAAAATACCACAGAAGTATTTGCTGGCGAGTGACACAATACAGAATGCGTATTTCTTGCCATTATAGTGTAGCATCTAATCAGACAAAGATAATTATATTGGTAGTTTATTGATGAAGCATCCAATAAGATAACATCAACTTGGCCTTTCCAGGCCAATTTTGCAAAGCTGATGTCAGTGGCTTTAAGTAAACTATTGCCACACAAAGAACATCTCAGGATGACTCATGAAAAGAAAAAGTGCTTTGTAATTATAAACAACTCTGCTTATGGATTGGTCCGACTTGTCCAGTTGCCAAACAAATTAGCGCATAAAAAGTAGGAATGACACTCTTTTTTTTCTTCTTTTTCCTGTGACTGAACTAAACCTCATTAGGGAAATAGAGTCTTTGGAAACACTAACAACAGCCATCAACCAAGTTGCAGGTAGCAACACCATTATTGAAGAGGTTCAAAGAGGTAATAGAGTGAGCACTGCACGCAAGAAAGCAGTGGTTATTATTCAGTTCAGCCAGTAGTTTAGTCAAAGTCCACAGAGAGGCAGCTGGCGATTTTTTTAAGCATGCCCTTCAATTGTCAGTACTGCAAAGTGGATTACATTACACTCATATTACACAGATGCTTGTTGTACTTTTTCATTTTGGATAGAAAAATTTGTCACCACAAGGTGCTATTAATATACTGTTACTATCCTGAAATAATACACAGGACAGCAGTATGACAAAGAAAAAACAAAAAAGCATTACAAAATGAGTATCAGTGTGCTTACTGTACATAGACAGTCATGAGGGGTTACCATGCTCCTGACATTTTAGCTGACAAACTAGACTTTTATGACAATTATCGATTTTCTGCAAGACCGGTTAGGCATGGGGATGACATACTAACACCATTAGCCCACTGGTGCGGTGGAGATTTGAAATGTTCACTCAATATACTGATCTATGTCAGGATAGCAGTCCAATTCTCAGTTCACTATCCACATATCAGCATGATTCATCTTGCTAAACAGTTACAGACTTTTCAATAAAAAGGAATGCACATGAATTCACTCTGATAGCCCGTGTTTTCTGCCTTCATACCGTCTTCCTCTGTGTCAGCTCAACTAGACATCTCCCTTTGATTTGAACTGAAATAGCTCTTTCTTTTTCTCTTCTCCCTCAGGGTTTAGTCGAGCCGCCCTGCCATTTGGCTTAGTACGGAGAGAGCTGTCTTGTGAGGGTTACCCCATCGATCTGCGGTGTCCAGGAAGTGATGTCATAATGATTGAAAGTGCCAACTATGGCCGAACAGATGACAAGATCTGCGACGCTGACCCTTTCCAGATGGAGAACATCAACTGCTATCTTCCAGACGCCTACAAGATCATGTCACAAAGGTAAAACTGCAGACATCTCGGTGCACCAAAACACATGATTACAAAATGAAGTAGCTGCCAAAGTTACATGACTATTAGCAAATAATTGACAGGGCTCAATAGTAGCAGTTGCCTAGTTGCCCTGAGCAACCAGATAAATACCTCTGTCAACCATTAAATTTTTTTTGGCTGCCCCTGTCGGTATCTTTTTTTCTTGTGCTTAAAAAAATCCTCTGCAGCCCTTGTCTTTGGACTAAAACCTTCCACCAAGGAGAATAACACGACTGCCGTCGGATTGATTTACTCCATCGAATGTAGCAAAAGTGAATCTGCGTGGAGCAAAATAAAGAAAAAAGCCTAAAAGTAACCTGTTCGCATCAATAACTTAAATGTCATTAATCTAAGCACCTACTAAGACAGCCAAACCTGAACAAAAGAAAATTAGTAACTTCACCAGAACTTTGGAGGAAAGCTGGGCTGGTAAATAGAAAAAAGCAGATTAAGAAAACTAAAGTAATTAGGGTCAGAGAGCAAAGCAAAAAACTCACTATGGACACCAAATTTATATTACAAAATTTGAGAATAACAAATTAACCTTTCAGTGGCATTCACAAAAACAAAGAGCTATTTTCAGTCTTTCCTGATTGGACATGACTGACAAACTGCAGATCTGATCCGGCTTGCAGGAGGTAATTATTCTATCTATTGTAATTTAATCTGTTGAATACATTACCTTGCAAATGTGCATTCTAGATTAAGTATGCTAACATTAGACTATCACTGTTAGCTTTGCTTTGCCTTATTAGAAAAGCTGAGCCACTTACTCTAAGCAAAATACATTTTGTGTGTGTGTGTGTGTGTGTGTGTGTGTGTGTGTGTGTGTGTGTGTGTGTGTGTGTGTGTGTGTGTGTGTGTGTGTTACAAAGGGGGAAAAAACAAGTGTGTGTAAAATATGTGTGTCTAAAATATTTTTGGTATCATAAATCATTATAATACAGCAACCATACTCTCAAATTTGGGCACCAAAAACTAATGGCTGGGTGTCAACTGCACGTACCTTCTGGCTTCTGATAAACAATGTTGACTTATTGTGATCATGTGGAAAGAATAGGTGGCAGTCTGCTATAGCTTTTATAGATTAGTAGATACAACTCAAAGGAATACATTTTAGGCATTGTCTTGTTTAATGCAGAAAATTTACAAAAAACAAGTTTTATTAAACTTCAAATATTTGGATTCCAGATGCAGTGTCATACTTACATCTTGCCATTCAGTGCAAAATGCGTTTCCATCAAAGCGTTTCCCTGAGTACATTGACTCAAATACTGTAGATACGTTTAAATTAAAGTGCTTTTAACCTTACCTTACTGCAATAATTCAGTATTCAAGTATTTTACTTTTTCCTACTAATAATTTAAAAGCTATAGTTCTTTTTTGTATTTAGATTTTACTTACAAATCATTTTATGAAATACATTGCACTGTTATTAAACGACCCTGCAGGGTATAATATAATAATAATAAACTTGCTCCAGCTCGACCGACTACAACATTAGTTGTTGTACTGCTTATATGTTAATATATTAATTATAATATGTAATATGATGTAATATTTTTTTTTAAATTGGCACATTATTACTTTTAAATTTGATGATGATGTTGATAACACTTCTGTACTTTGACTTAAGTAAAATGTTGATTGCAGTACTTGATTGAGTACTTTTATCCTTCTGTATTGCTGCTTCTACTTAAGTAAAAATCTGAATACTTTTTCCGCTACTGGCATTTTGTTAACTTTAAGATACTTAACCTTTGGTAAATCCTGTTGGTCAGATAAGGGGAAGGCCTGATTTACAGATTGATCACTGCCATAGACCACAGAGATGTTCCACATTTTAAAACCACTGTCTCTGTAGCTATCATCCATGTGCAAAGACGGATGATTTATTGCGGAAAACAAACCCACGGAGGTGCATGGCACACATGCAACTCAGTTGGGTTCTACTGGTAACACCGTATACATGAGACCAGGGGATGCCATGTGAGCTGGTGCAATGTACAGGATGGAATGACATATGAATGCCACAGAGAGAGAAATTGGATGGTATGAGACCGTCAGCAACTCTGGCAAGCCGCCTTGGGAAATAAAAAAAAATAATGAAATAAAACAGTAGAGCCCTTATATTCAGGGGGTTTATTGTCAAGCCCTGTTTGATGAAGTCAGATAGCTGACTCACATTGTCTGTCTTGAAAGGCTGCAGCCTGCCTGCTCCCCGCTTGTGGCCCTGTGTATTACGCTGCCCTCAGCCTCGCTCGTACAAAACAGTCCACTGAAACACAAGTACTGACCCAGCAGGAGCCACCTCACAACAATCCAAAACAGTCTCGTAGAAACGCACTCCACCAGCGTCTGTAGAGGGCTCTGGTTCATTCCTCATATACATATCCTGAGAGTGCCAGAGGCCGTAGTTCAGATGTTATTTTAAATGTGTTTTTAGCATTTCAGTAACTGCAGTAACTGCTGAGCTATTGTACTCAGAGTAAAGAGAGAAATATGTGTGTTCCAAGAAAACGTCTTGCGATACAAAAGTCAGACATGTGGGTTAAAAAATCAAACAAAAAAGAACCTCACAAGAGTTCACATTTGATAGCGCGGAGAGAAATCCAAAAGACATCTACTGATAAAAAAAAAACAACGTGATTGGCAGATATTTACATATTGCATACATAGATAATTGTAACATATAGATATGTTATGTGGTCTATATATCATAAAAGCAGTGTTTGTGTAATCAGTGCAGAAATTTTAAACGGCCCACTATCATGGAAATAGATTCTAGGACAGCTTGACAAATGTCCAAGATTGCATATGGTACTAATTAGTGATTTTTTTTTTTTCATCATCTCTTGTCCATTTATTTACAGAAATAGACTAAATAGGAAGCAAATGTAATGCCTCTACTGCCAAAAATAATTATCCTCAAACGAGAAATGTGGTAAACTTTTTTTGTGCTTGTTTGGAATGTAATGTTTGTCTCAAGGTCTGAGCTCTTCACTTCTCCACAATTCAAGACTCAGGGTCTGCTGCTGAGGCTAACCCAGTTGAAAATTTCCATACGTGAGGCAACCCACTGCACACATTATGTAAGGAGAAAAAAAGTATTTCCTCCTGTACAGTCCACTAAGAAAAGGATTGAAGAGATACAATTATGTGTTGCCCTAATTAGCCTGTCTTACTAATTTAAGTGTGTGGGGAAAAATCACATTAGCACTTGGGTGGAAAACTGTGCTCACTTTTTAAACATCCGAAATTGACGTGATCCTGAAGTGTGGAGAATTGGATTGAGGCTTCACTGAGTTTGATAGATCCTGTTGGCACTCCAAGTTGTTTATATATCTGGCTGGCATATTATATTCATGAGCACAATGATTTTATAAAAATAGCCTTAGGATGGTTGTGGCTCAATTAGAACATTCAGCTGCAAGCAATTAGTTGACTTAAGTGGGTGATAATCTGTACAGGAATTTTTCATCTGGACACCTCCCCAGCAGATGTGAAACTGCATGGCAGTACAGTTTGAGATAATTAATGAATTGATAATAATATCCAGTAAGGTGAATTTTTTTTTTTTTTATGTTCTTCAGGAATTTATTTCCTAATAATTACATTTTGTCATCTGCGCTGATTATAATGACGATTGCTACCAAAACACATTCTTACAACAGGTGACATTTTCTAGATTAAAACTGTAATTTAAACTGCATTTGAATAATACTGTGTAATACATTTAGTTGTACATGTGTCACACACAGGGAAGCTGTTGTGTCTGTTTAAAAACTATACCAGCACAATTCTTTCCACTGACAAATTAAATTGGACCCAGACCAGACAGTGACTTAAATGTAGCACTTTATTCTAAATAGACTAAAAGTTAAAACACAGTTCATCCATTAAAAACACAAGTAATAAAAGTAAAAAAACTGAGTATTGAGAAGCAATCTCCTTGCCGCTAGTTCCCAGTGTCCATGACAGTCTGTAGTTATGTTGATCTCAAAGAAGCGGCCGATTCTGCCCAGGGAAACCTAGGTTCTTCCTTTCCTGCGCCTGTCGGCGTCGCATTGCCCACACGGCCGACACTGAGGGAAAACAAAGGCAGCTCTCAGTCAAGTAACATGCAAGGGGCTCCAGTCTTGTCAAAGTGGTAGGCTATGATATACCCACAACAGTTCATGCAATAACATTTGAAACACATGCATCAAACAGGATAAAAACATGCATACACTAAAAACCCTTAATACATGCAATTAGTCCAATAAAAACATCACAGCAATTCACATGCATTCATGTTAGTGGTATAAAAATATATGTTGGCATCCACATGCACTAGTAACCATCTGGTGCTTGCTATTGATTTAATTCTGACCACCAGTCCTTATCACAGTAGCTTGAGGAGTAGTAAAGATGACAGTGACACATCTTGACCAATCATTGTCACAAAAGAACATATTAAGATATGCAGTATGAATAAGTGACTTACATCTATTGATTTGTCCTTGACTAATGAGCTTCATTGTAAGTATTCGATAACAAGGTCATCGATTGCTGTAACATAACATGGCTGCGCCCTGCCGTGCATGTGGATCATGGGTTTTGTAAAGAGCACATCATTGACAAGAAAGATCAAAGCAGATAGCTCTATGACAGACGATGCAAAATTCATTAGTGGTGGGATTAGAGGACAGCTAGTAAGTTAATAACTATCATTTCAAATGATCATCACCCTTTGGTAGTTTAAAGGTTTTTATTTTGTAATGATCAGCTTGAATGTGGCAGATTTTTTAAAACATTAAGTTAATAGAGTTGTTAACATGTGATTTATAATGTTAAAATGACCCAGCAATATTAGCATGGAATTGTCAATAAATGTGAGGCAGTTCTGGAGAGTAAATGATGCTGCTCACACTATTTATATCAGTGACAGGACTGCTTGCAAGGCTCTCTGAGGAGCTCCATTGCTGCCGCCTGACAGCACACTGCCTTGGTCTTCCTCTACAGAGTTAGTGTTTATTTAAAGCGCAGCAGATTAAGATTTCATAAAGATCCAGATTCAGCTTGGGGTGTACATGAGTTCATAAGCCACGAAACTGCTCTCTACTCAAGCCTATGTTGGTGATGATGTGCCAGATTTAAAAGTGTATCAACTGTCATCAGTGGCTGTCATTAGCCAAACAGCTGCTTATAGCAGCAAATACAAATGCCAAAAATAATTGCTATGAAATAATATTAATAAAACACTTTTTCACTTATTAAAATGTGGGGAAATGGATTTTGTTAGGCTTACCGATAAGTAAATGACAATAGAGTTGGGCATCATGACAGTATATATTGTGAACAGTCATACCATATTTGCCATAGCATCGTAGCTATCATTTAAACAATTCTGGATGTACTAGACCACTGTGGGCAAAGGCAATGTGCAGGACTGCTTTATGTTCATATTATATTTTTGCATCAATGTGATAATTTAGATTGTCAGATATTTAATTGACTGGATTTGCCCAAAACAGACACTTCTGTGTGGTTATTTGTATGCATAAAGTCATTTAAGTTTCGTTGTAATACAAAACATGTATCATGACATTTTTTTAACCATATGTTCCACCCATATATTTACCTATATCAGATGCAATTTCTTTCACCAATGTTTGAAGTTATACCCTTTTAAAACCTTGAATCTCAGATGAATCAAACATCTAAAATCATTATTTAAAGTTCTTCGATCCTGCCTGTCTTATAAACAGGTCCCATACAGTATTCATCTAAAGTATTCACCCCCCTTTGGAGTTTTCATATTTGATTGTGTTCTAATTAGATTTGATTTGGCTTTTATTTTTTTTTATTTTTTACGTCTGATCAACAGAAAATGATTCTTTTATGTCAAAGTGAAAACAGATCTCTACAAATGTATCTGAATTAATTACAAATATAAAACGTAAAATATGTGTTTGCATAAGTTTTCACTCCTAAGGGATGCACCTTTAGCAGCAATTACAGTCTTGATGTCAGCTTTAGTCAATTCTTCTTTGCTAAACTGCCCAAGCTCTGTCCGGTTGCACAGGGATCATTAGTATCCAGCCTTTTTTAGGTTCTTGATCTGGAATCTGACTTGTCCACTCCAGGACAATAAAACTTTTTTTTTTACCCTTGTAGCTGTATGCGTGGGTGTGGTAGCATTGCATTCTGCCGTCTTCTAAAGGTCACATTTAGACCTGCAAAATGTCACAATAGTATTTCCATTGACTTTAGTGCATGGCAATGTACCTTTTGTTGCTTTAAAAATCAATAGGTGAGACGGACGGATGTGAGTCAGACAGACTTCCTCCTGAGTCTGTAAGAGCCTGGAATCCCCCCGTTGAGCACCATTGGTAGCTTCAGTAAATATAGCATAAACACAAGCATATGACAGTAATTACAAGTTTCTGTGATGTCTTATCCGGATATTGGGTCAGACCTGAAGTTGAAAGCAGGAGGCTAATGGTTAATTTATAACAACCGATTTCCTGAAACACTATTGGGCCACCCCTTAAGGAAATTGTCTAAATATACTGATATTGGAGGTGATTATACATCCAGCATTTGTGTGTTTTTGTGTGTCCTGTTTGCAATAGATTATTTATTTCGCTGTCATTTTGTGGCCCTGGAAATGATTTAATTTTTCAATGGCCTGTCTGCTATCAACAGGCTTGCCTCTTGAGAAAGATGTCTGCTTTGATAATTGTGCCATGAACCTCATCAGCATTTCAGATGAAATGGAGCTAGACGGGTCACTTTGAGTTTAAGAGACACTAATTTGATTGAAATTCAAACTGGGAGCATCAGGAAGTAGATTGTGCCTTTTCTGTAATGTGCTCCCCTCACTCATGTCGCTTTTCTCCTCCAGTTACACGTCGATTGTTTCTCTGCTGCTATTTTTTTATATTCTGAATTAGAAATGGCTGCTTAGGCTTCCTGAACGTTATGGAGGGTTGAGGGAAAGCAAATTGAGCAATGGGGCCAAAACAATTTAAGGATTCAGAAATTAAGGAGTCTAAACTGGCCGTGCCACATGAGCAGTGCATGACGTGTCACATCATGAGAGATCCCCATTACTGTCTGTACTAGTTCAATTTAAAAGTAGTCCTTTCAAAGGTATAAAGACAAGACCTACACTATTCTCAGTGATTTTTTTTTGTAAAGTACCAACCTTTGTCTTGGTAGACCAAGCCTATTGCCTATTAAAGGAAATTTAGTTTTGTTTAAAAAATCAATAGATTCATGTTTATATTGGCCAATTCTTACCAAGATATAGCATTTTCCAGAAATATAATACATATATGAGATATAAAAACTGGTGATGCTGTTTTTCAATTCAGATTCCTCAAACATATCTTGTACTTGACATATCTGCTGATAACAATATATTTGTGAAAAGCTAATACCCACCAGTGTGACTGCTTCACTAAATAATGTACATTTGTTCATTTTTGTTGAATGTAGGGGGTGCATATAGAGTAATTGTAAATTAAATATATTTCAAGTTTAAATGTACACAGGCTTGTCTGTCCAAGCATAGCTGATCTGTACTCTGCAGCATTTAAAAAATAACATTAACTTTGTATTTGTTCTTGGACATGCATTAGTAAAAATGTTATGGTTTAGGCAGGCTTTAAACTTTAGTAACGGCTTTTATTAAATTTGTTAGTGGAAATAGAGTTTGTTGAATTCTACTAAAGTCAATTTATTATTCATTTAGCACATTATCTTCATGTCCAATTATTCCTCTGGCATGCTTTATGATGACAGTGGAAGAGGTTAAATTGCATTGTGGATTCATGGTATCAGGAGTGCTATCACTTACACCTTGTTGGCATCTTATCGCACCCCTTCCCCCTGTCAGCAGGGAGTGCTCATTTTTAAAGGAGATTTGCATCAAATCTAAGAAGCATTTTCTGTGACACTCTAATTGTACTGATATCTGCCTTTCCCAAAAGGTCAGAGATGTGATGGGATTACATTTGGGATACTTCAGCGTGATTAACTGGCTTGTAGAGAAAATGGAGCCAATCAGAGCATAAAGTAGCTCCATCCTGCCCTTATTTAACATTTAAAAAAAATAGACTATTTTTGAAACTGAAAAATCTGACTGTTGTTTGTTTTTTAAATAAATGAATCTTAAAGCAATTGTCGGATACATATATCTTTAGGATTTTAGCCAATTTGGAATTTGAAACTCTAGTAAAATAGTGTAGAGTTCTGGAAACCATAGCTGTTTTTGTTGCTTTTTAAACTGGACAACCCTTTAACATTTCATACCACAGATGAGTTAAACATAGTTGTAAAAATAACTAAATATTTTATTGATTTTAGCCAATACAGAAACATTCCCACACAACTGTGTAATGTCGCTCCTAAAAAAATCAACTTGCCTCATTACTTTATATGGATCCCCTGTCCAACTGGCTAATTATTCTTTCTATTGCATTACAAGATAAAATAAATTAGCACTCTTTCCACTTTTTCTTCAGTAAAATTCTGTTAAGCAGTCAAGGTATTTATAGAGATAGAATGTTTCACTCTGGAGGAAAGTGGAGAAAAGCTTCTTTTGACTTAATATTCATTATGTACATGATTAATTACTATATAGCCTCAGACTATGAAAAGATAGTCAGAGATATCATATTTTACATGTATTTAATTAGTGTGCACTTTGAGACCTGTGCTCTGGCAGGCCCAAATACTGAACTTTCTATGGGAGGAATTTCAATTACATGCTCTCTCTCAAATTGAGGGTTAGGACTATGCATGGAAGAAGTCATTGGGGCTTTTTCAATTGGTCTCAGGAGATGCCTAAGGTTTCACAGATGAGAAGAAATCAGTCACACAATCCCATAGATCAGGGCGCTCCTGCTCCACTGCTCCAAAATTAGGGCAATATATCAGAGAGAGCTATCAACACTTATGTCAACATTGTTTCAAAAGAAATATGAGGTGTTTTTTTCCCCAGTGCTTATGTCCTGTTGTTAAATACATTTGCCTGAGATACGATGGCAGGTCTATGTCTCATTAGTGTCATGAATTTTATTTTTGATATCATTCTGTTTCATATGCCTAATATAAACCAGGCAGTCATTTCCTGGTCTCATTGGAATCTGTTAGATAAAGCACTGTAATATATATTGCTCCTGCATGATATGCTTATGCATGAGCAAGGGGACAGAATCATCAAAGTGACCATATTATATATATATGGAAAGTGTTGCAGATCATAAAATATTACCCACAAAAACAAGCAGAGTATTATGGGCCCAGCATGAGGTGCATGTTTTAATTCCAAAAACAAAGTAATTCATTTAAATAAAAACAAATACAATATGCGGAGATTTATTTATTTTTAAATATGGATATTTATACTTTTTCCCAACTGTATTTTTAGACTTGGTATACTCATATTTATCACTGTACATGCTCTGCACACCCATATAAGCTTTTCGACTTTTCCACTGTGTTTTTAATTGTTTCTGTGCTGTATTTTTTTTTTAACTGTGAACATTGCACGTAATTTCGTACTACAGTGTACTGTGGTATGACAATAAAGAAATCTTGAATCTTGGATCTTTTCAATATGCTGTTATAATCACACATGAAATGCTCCTTGAGACCTCCACTAAACATAGATGTACACACACAGATATAGACCCATATATTTGTCATTATGGCACTGTTATATAAAACACTGCTCCAACATTGGCAAAAGTAAAAAAAAAAAAATCCCTTTTATTTATTTTGGTGGGGTGAAAAAGGGTTCTCTATCAAGTGTATTTGGAAAAAAAAAGTGTGTCTGAGCTACTTTAATTGGCATACATGCTAAGGAGAAATAGAACAAGAGGAAGAGGGAAATCTGTGTGCTTGAAAAAAAGAAATAAAGTAATGGCTAATGCCATACTCTGCCGTTAATGTGATTTATTGTTTTTTTTAAATTCAAAACAGGAACCGTTTGTTTAAGTTGTTGAATAATGTTTTTGTGCTGTAAGCTATAAAATCCTGCAGCTACTTGGTATGCAGCTAAAATGTGTTTTTTTTCCAATCTGAAACCTAAACAATTCCCCCACCTGCATCTTTTCAATGCTATACATCCAGACAGTAAGCAACTCTCCCACTGCGCTACCTAATATTATATTAATAACATTTGGACACAGAGCGGTGATTACATCAGCGGCCCAAAACAAAGCTAAAGCACAATACAATGCAACCAGTAATACATTTTCCAATGATCTAACTTAAATAGGTGCACTGGTCTGTGATAAGAAGAAAGAAAATATTATCTCTGGTCCTTGCTAAATCAGCAGAACAGAGTTATTGATCTGGCCCCTCACGTTGCCAATAGAATTTTAAGTCCCCTCGGGTGGCAAAGATGGCTTGCTGGCGGTATAGATGTCATTATCATGATTTCAGTACAGCAAAAGGGCGGTCACCTGCAATTCCCCGGGCTTCAGAGCACACCACAGGCTCAATTAGAATGTCTGCTCTCCAAATGTAAAAGGCAGTGACTGAAATAACCTTTTGACACTGCTTTGCATGGCTGGTGAAATGGTGAAAAACAAAATGTATACTGTATATGCGATAGCTAATAATTAGATCCTCCATTTCTCATAATTACATTTAGGGCATCTTGGTTCTTAATGTATAAAAAATAATGCGTCGCACATTTTGCTATGCACAGAACTCATTCTAATCATTTAAAAATGTTTGTGGAAAGATGCATTAATCAGTATTTTGGTATTTCTGTTCTTTCGGTTCAAGAATTGGAGGCTGCAGTAGAAATCATTAATGAGACCTTTGATGGCATTTTGGGTGCAAATTCAAGAGCCTCATCTAGCCACTCAGCATGTAGACCCATTCAGAGAAGGAGCACGCTCAAATCAATAAGTCGGGACATTTGAGTAAAACCGAGATTGTTTATCCTGTCCAAAAGCGCCCCACCAAACAGATGTAGTCTGGTGTGAATAAGTCTTCTCTTATACAATGATATCTGTTGCATTGATTCCTGCTGTTCATGTACATTTCAATTTAATTTCATGTTTTATTTTATTCACAGATTTCCAATTGCAAGAGAGTAGTTACATTTACAACACACACACACACACACACACACACACACACACACACACACACACACACACACACACACACACACACACTATCAGTGATTAAAGAACTGTGTAACTGCAAGATTCATTCAGAATACCAGGAATGTAATACACTTCTGGCCAATCATTGACTAGACAGGTAACATATGACAAAGTCTTTTGTGGAATCTTTCATTGGCCTTAACACATTCAAACACATAATACAAGCTCTTAAAAAAGACACACAGAATAGCACTGCGCACAAAGGACCTCTTTTGCATCATACACATAGCGGAGAAGACCTAATAGGCAAGCACTGACTGAAAAGTATATAAAAGCAATAGAGTTGGTCATTGAATAGCATTGCTATGTGGTAACGGCAGTATTTCTTTGTTGGGGAATTTTGAATATTTCCCATCCTGAGAAGAAGAATAAGTCAAGAATAGATGTTTTTGCATTTCTGTGCTCCACTATCACACTCCACTGTGTTTTAACATGTTACGCATTTAATTTTTGTGACTATTTTCTTTGTTTAAAAAAGACTAGCACAGATGTATTTAGGCACATTATTCATTGTTGCTGATTTAGTTTCCATCTCTTTGTTTCCCTCTTGTCAGATGCAACAATCGGACCCAGTGCATTGTGATCACAGGTTCTGATGTCTTCCCTGACCCCTGTCCAGGGACCTACAAGTACCTGGAGGTCCAGTATGAGTGTGTGCCCTACAGTAAGTATGACCCTTCAGCCAGGAATTGAAAACTCCCCCTCCCCCTAACACTCCCATACTTTTCTATCCCTTCTCTCTTTTCTGTTTCATACCATATCCTGTCTCATTTCTTCTTCTTGCCTTGTTTGGACAGTCTCTTTGTCTGCAACACCTTCCAGCACCATTTTCCTCAGTCTCTTCTTCTATTTGTGTCACACCATGAACTTTTCATGAAATAGGGCCTGTAAAACCCTATGGTCTTCTTTCTGTACTGCCTTTATTATTGATGGGCTCACCGTGTTTCCATCCATTCAAAGAGTCTGGTTATGAGGTAGCAAAATAGAGGGAGGCTAGAGGAAGTCATGCTGACTCTCCATAATGGGAAGCGAGTGTTTCATTACTCAAGTCTATCAGACGCAAAACACAGCTCCCCTTGATGGCTTAATATACATCCATACAACAGGTGTTGAAATATGTTAACAGCTGCTTCATTATGTAACAGAACAGAATGGCTTCACTCATAAGTGAACAAGGTAATATTTCATCTAAAGAGATAGTGTTAACATTTTGTCTGTTCCTTGGATGCTAAAATATTCATTGCTCCCAAACAATCTTTAGATTGCCCTTTGAATAAAAATTCCCCATTTGTCCTTTAAGCCATATTCATTTGCAATTTGTGAAGGAAATTCCGCCACATAACCTTTACTAACTGATTAATGACAAAGATTTAGATGAATTGCCAGAATCACTAATCAGGTGGAACTGCAATAATTAGAGTGGGAGTGATGGCAAGTTTTTGGCAGCTCTTGTACATTCAAGTTAGTATTTTGTACAATGATGTTTTTAGATGTTTCACTTTTGAATCAACTCAAAATGGAAGTTTAGACAAAAATATATAAAATGCATCTTTATTCTCCAGTACTTTTTATTTTCAACATATTTCTTCTACATTGCTCATTGCCAGTATACCTGTCCAAGCTGTTTCCCTCAGTGTTGAATCCGAATGCATTAGTGAACATCATTAGATGGTGAAACTCGTTACAACGTAAAGGTCAACCTCTCCGAGGCTTTGAGGACCTGTAATTAAAAATGAAATAAGCAATAATGAGTATTTAAGTCCATCTTATTGAGCAAGGCCAAATCCTACAGATTTACCCCTAAACTGCTTGTATTGTTCAATGTTTTTACTCAACTCATAGTCAAGTGACGTATTGATCCCATGTCTTGCTGTGTTACCTCAAACCACAATAGTAGGATTAGCCACAATGTGCACTCATGTCCACCCACTGTTATGATTGTCTTTTGCCTGCTTCTTGCAACAAGGAAAGACTGGATTGATGTGGTAAAAAAAAAAATTTCTACCCAAGGACTCTCCGTTCTGGCAAAGTCTATCTAACAGAAATTCCAAACAGGTCCTTTACTCTAAGCAGTTTCAAACATGCATCTCTGTAGCCCCATCTTTTTGCTTCTCAAGGTCCATGCCCAACAAGAATAGGACCACGAACACAGAATGTATCCTATCGCAACTGCCCTGGTAAGTGCTTAGTGTTCTCCCAGTCTGACCCAGCCCACACAAGCCCAGCCCAGCCTTTCCCATTCAAGTCCTGTTGTAAAATGTGATAGATTGTGATTCATAGGCAAATTTTGTGTTGTTTTTTCCCCTCTTACCAGTCCTTTGTCTCCTCTTCAACAAAATAGAATCCATATACCATATAGATCATTTGTAGTCATAGAAAGGCAATCATAGGGGGAAATTACTTTTCAGATGGGATAGTAAAGACTTTACCACAGTTTTCAGATAGAATAGATCAAACTGTATGCCAAATACCAAGATTTGTGATTAAAAACCATTGCAGTAGTTCAGGAGCTTAGGATCCCCTGGATTTGCTGGGATACAAGACTTGAGAAGTTGTTTTGCAAGACAACGTATAAAATCCCCATTAAGCTGATCAGCGACGGGACCGCAGACAGTGTCCTCGTGTTGACTAGTAACTGCTGTCCCTCAAAGTCTGTCTGTGCCGTGGAAATTTAACCAGCAGTTTATTAACATAATATAATACACAGTTGTTTTCTGTCTCAATCATTGACTGAATGTAATGTGGTAATTAATTTGTTCTGTTGTCTAAGCCTTTGCATAATCACACAAGCAATTTTGGATTTTTCACTTCTGTGCAAGTGGCCTTTGCAACAAGTTGCCCACATGTCCACCATTTTTATTATTTTGGCTTCATAATTTGGTTCTTGTCACAAAGTGCCCTCATTAGCAACTTTTCTTCATGTTCCAGCCAAGGATGTCAATTTTGCCGTCACCTGGCACTGAGTCTCCCTATAAATTGGCACTAGTAATTGCTTGAATCAGGCAACATAAAAGCATACATTTCATCAAGACTGTTCTGTGCAAATTATTTTGAAAAAAAGCTGTAGAAAAAAGAAAGAAAAAATTCTACCCTTGCAAAACTGTAGAGTTGCAGTGGGCACAAGCAGTCCTCAATTGTAATATTTTCATATTTTCATCACACGCTAATGCCAGTAAACCCTCTGCTCCACATGCCGCTGATGACCAGATTATGAAAATTGAAGTTAAGCTGTAACAGCAGGATTTTTGGGTCCCCTTTGGTGCTTTTGTTTTTGTGTTCAGTTTCCCCCCTCATTTATTCAGTGTAGCTTACATTGTGCTTTGATTGAAATTAATCACTGGAGCCACTCTCTCACTCTGCCCTTGACAGCAAACATCCATTCATATCAAGATGGAACACCTGATTATTAATAATCACGACGATTTGATCATAGAAAGCAGGAATACTCTAGAAAGCCCGTAAAGTCTAGTGGAGACAGTTTAGGGTGTTTGGGGTTAGTGTGGGTTGGCATGTGTCTCATATTTGCTGGTTTTAATGTTGCTATATAAAAAGTGACTGACTCTCTTCCTTTCCCCTGTGCAATCTGCAGGAAACCTCCTCGGCTATCTGACTCACTCTCTTCATCCACTGACTGATTTCTGATCACACTGATTGCTATTTCTATTTTTTACATTTCTACTAACGTCATCAGGTCCTCCGTCATGTGTTCTTCTTTTCTTTTCAGGTTTCCTTCACGGCATCTCTCTCTCTCTCTTTCTCTCTCTCTCTCTCTCTCTTACCCTCTGTCCTCTTCTTACCTACTCTGTTTTATGTGGCTGAGGCGGTTTCTGAGAACTTAACTGTTGTTAATTTGTTTGCTTCCTACCCGCTGCAACACAATAGAATTTCTTCTGCAGAATGGCATGCACTCATTGATGGATTTTTCTGATTCTCTAGTTTCCACTGTTTTTTTTGCCACTGACGCCTGGATCAGGCTCAACAACTATAGCATATTCAAACTGTAATATGAACCTGCACTAATTGGAGCTGGATGGTTGCAGGAATCAAGGGGAACATAGTTTATGATTGCTATACATTATCCCAAAGTGCAAACTGGCCCAAAATGAGTTCATTTAGTCTTTCAACATTGATCCTTGGGCCCTCTGTGTTTGAGCCTTTGTATTGTGAAGCCATCTGAGACTGAAATCTGAGAAAGACAAAAACCAATTGAAGTGTAGATCAAGGGCAAAAAGAACTGACACATGCAGTCTGTACTTGGGAGATTAACCTCTCCATTAGTAAACAGTTGCTATGTTGTTGAAAGAATACATTTGAAATTATATATCATATTTAAAACGAATCAGCCTGAATCAGTTAAACTTAATAGAAGTTAAAGTTTCATAACAATGAAATCAAATGAACTACATTTCTCTGTTAAATATAAACTGTAGCTTCAGTACCATATAATAAGCAGCAGTTGAGCACTTTGCTGAGTTTCCTGGACACATAGTTAGAGAAAGTCTCTTTGAATGACTGTATTTATCTTTTCTTCGGTGCCCTTCTTTGTCCCCTCACATTTGGCCAAATACCTGCCGATTGAACAGCAAGCGGTTTATCTGTCCCAGTTGGTATGCATGACTTGAACAGTCTTGTAGTCTGACCTAGGCTTTAGACTGAGAAACGTATTTTCTAAAGAATTCATGTAAATTTCTTATCAATATTTCAGTCTTGTTGTTGCAGTTTAAACAACGCCAGTGATTTTAATGCAATGCAAGTCTCATGATATGTTTCATAAATCAGCCATTGGACTGGATAATGCTTCTTAGCTCAGGTGCCTTATTTGAATGTGCACATATTGGCAAATTTATTGCAGACTTTTATCGGAAAGCACAAAATAACAAATGAAGTACAGCGTTTTGTAGAATTAATACATGTTTCAACAGTGAGTGCACATAAGCTATCAATGTATTGACTTACACTGATTACCAGCTTTCTTGATGAGGCTGTAGTATGTTTGTTTTCTGTGTACATATGGCTTAATAATTGTAAAAGTGGTAAAGTAAGATTAAAGTGTCATGCAGATGTTTGTTATTGAGGTATAAGTCAGGTGTAACATTGTCCAGAATGGTAAAATTCTGGACAATGTTACACCTTGCAATCTTAATTGTATTCAAATCTACATGCATTTTAAAGTTATAGCAAAGGGTTATCTTCTGCTCTGTATTTAACTTTCTTGAAAAAATAAGACACTTTTAGTTTTTCGTGGAATTGGGTTTGGTTTAAAGTGGTGGGTGGATTAAAACAGACCACAGCAACAAAAAACACAGTCATGTTAAGTGAAGTTATAATTGCCATAAATCAATAAATAGATGCCATTAATGACACTTTTCTGTATAGTATCCACAGGATGGTTTTGATTCTCAGAAAATGTTCTTATTACCTTTTATTACCTTATTTTTACAGAGTTTCCTCTGGGTCTTTAAAAGTCTTAAAAAGTCTAAAATTTCAAAATCTAAATTGTAGGCCTTAAAAAGTCTTAAATTTGCTGAAGTATTGTGTTCTAGGTCTTTTTAATTTCCGTGATGTTGTAGTTCTTACTTTCGCTTGTTCAAATATAATTCCGCTGTATTATGACTACAAATGAGACCAACATGCAAGTTTTATTGCAGCCAATCAGCTTTTGTGTTTTTGGCGCAAGTGTCTTTTGGATTGTACCACAGACATAAAATGTATTCTCCCGCTATGGGGAAGTGCAAGTTTAACCATACTAGGCTTGAAAAACTGAATTTAGGGCTCAATTGATGTTACGATAAAGGCCTTGAATTTGATTCATAATGGTCTAAAATTCTTAGTCTCAAAAAGTCTTATAATTGACTTGGTGAAACCTGCAGAAACTCTGTTTTATAACTAAAGGGAGATCTCAATATGTCATTTATTTTCAATGTGAATCTCCAAATTTCCTACTTATGTGGCCAAAGTTTTTTTTTTGTTATAATGTTATGCCATTTGCAATAGCACATACTCACAGGCAGTTGGCAGTCTGTCAAAGATAAAATCCATCCACCACTATGCCATATACCAATTGTGACGATTGGTAATTTTTGATGTTCTAATCCAACCCCTTTTCTAAGATGGGACCTTGACGGCTACATGTCACTTTACTCACAACTTTCCTGTTTTCTCTGAATAGGTCTACCCATCTTTGTCAATGTCTCATAATGTGTTTCTGCATATGTAATCATAGCGATGACAGTTAATTCATATTAATCTCTTTTTTTCCCCTTGCACCCCTTTCATTCTCTCTTCCAACGCTTAAAATAGAAGTGGAGCAAAAAGGTAAATAACAGACACGATCCAAACCCTAGCTCCTTGTTTTGTGGCATCTGGTTGTAAACTACCTATTTTTCCATGGTGGCCCCTTCAAACTTATCGCAGACGTTATCTTCAGGAATCCCCCACACCCTAACTATAATGTTAACGGCCATTGTAGTGCAACAAGGAGAGTGAGGCTGGCCATTAAAAAAAAATACTGCACACAAGCAGCCAAAATAGGTAAATGGGGGCATATTGGCTGCAGTCAATAGGGGCTTCCTCTCCTCAGTCTTCCTGGGTGCTTTTGCTACTCAGCAGAATCTCATATTGCCTGGCTTCCGAAACCTTTTCCATAGCATGCCATGGTAACCATGTTTCTTGGCCCTGTTTTAAAGCTATTGCTTACTACTGTTCCTTTTATCTCTGAGCCCTCCCCCCTCCCCTCTCTCACTCCTCTTGCCATTATTCTCACCTGACCACTTGCTGCTCTTTTCTCTGTTGATTGTAATGCCCCGTATGCCTCAGAGCACCAACCAAAACACCTCAAGAGACCCTTACTAAAAAAGTTTTTAAAATTTTAATGGTTGTGACATTTGCACCACTTCGTAATGACAAGCCTCTCAGGAATATACCGTAGAATAGGTGGTGTATGTGAGATACGTCTAAATACTAAAATTGTGCACACTGTGCTGACTCCTGCTCTCTCATAACCTCTCCCGTCTGTTGCCAAGTGACTTTAGTTGGCTGCATTTTTTTTTGTTTACAGGACCAATTGTTTCATTAAGTTTTGTTTCTGTTCTATTTTCCCTCATTTGTGTTCTACTCCCAACAGTAAATGTCTGTGTGGCCAAGCTTCTTTTTGTTTCAGACAACTTTATCTATTTAAACATTATGCTTAATAACTTTCCTATTTCTTTTTTTCTTTCTATGCACAAAACCAAAATCCTTATACTGCTTGTGAATATTGGCTATAGTTGTTAGTTGTGTTTTGGCCACTCTTTAATGTGTGTCTGTCTCCACTCCTTGTGGACATCCTGTAAAACAAAATGAAGACATTAGAGAGTCTATGGATAGAACATATAGTTTTTATGGTTTTATTTTTCACATGTTAACTGTGTCTGTTTCTTATTCTACTTTTCTCCCATTACTAGTTTTTCTTTGTCCTGGGACTCTGAAAGCTGTTGGTGATCCTTCCTTTCTATTTGAAGCGGAGCAACAAGCTGGTGCCTGGTGCAAAGACCCTCTGCAAGCTGGTGACAAAATCTACTTCATGCCTTGGACTCCTTATAGGACAGACACTCTCATTGAGTATTCCTCCCTGGATGACTTCCAAAATGCCCGGCAAACCATCACCTACAAGCTGCCCCACCGGGTGGATGGGACTGGATTTGTGGTCTACGACGGGGCCGTGTTTTTCAACAAGGAGCGTACCAGGAACATTGTGAAGTTTGACCTACGGACTCGAATCAAAAGTGGTGAGGCGATCATCAATAATGCCAACTACCATGACACGTCGCCATACAAGTGGGGTGGTAAAACAGACATTGACCTGGCAGTAGACGAGAATGGGCTGTGGGTCATCTACGCCACCGAGCAAAACAACGGCATGATCGTAATCAGCCAGTTAAACCCCTACACGCTACGATTTGAAGCTACCTGGGACACCACCTATGATAAGCGCTCAGCCTCCAATGCCTTCATGGTTTGTGGAGTACTCTATGTGGTCCGTTCCACCTATGAAGACAATGAAAGCGAGGTCAGCAAGAGCCTGATCGATTACATTTACAATACCAAACAGAACCGTGGGGAATACGTTGATATCCACTTTCCCAACCAGTACCAGTACATTGCAGCTGTGGAATACAATCCGCGAGATAACCAGCTCTATGTATGGAATAATTTTTACATCCTGAGATACAACCTGGAGTTTGGCCCACCTGATCCAGCACATGGTAAGACCCCCCCCCCCCCGTGCCATGCACACAGGAGGATGTCTGTTTCAGAGATGTTCGTATACATACACACACACACTTTGATATTCCTTTGGTATTCCCAATCCATGTATCAAGTGTCACAGTTGACTGATTTTTAATTTAGAATCTAATATGTGCTAGATATGTTACAGGAGCTTTGGAGTGTAGGAAGGCTTCTCGGGGGGGTGGGGGGTTCTGTGGTAAACAACACCTCAAAGCCAGTTACCTTATCATAAGGGATCAGTATCTAGGGGATTTGGGGAGGTTTACCATCCGGGCGTTCCCTGAGTCCCTAGTGCTAAGGCTCTAGGGACCTCTGCTAGCATAACCCTTTTTTTTTAGAGAGAGTATGACAGGGAGAGAGATATACTTTCGCCCCTGGAAACATACATGCCCGGACAGGTGCAAAGTCTTGCCTGGGGCAAGGTTAGATCATTCCCCAAGTGATGCTGAAACTCCAAATCTCCATTGGCCTTTAAAAAAAGTACTTCCCACCCTGCCTACAGAGGGTGAGGATTCAAGGTTCTGTCTAAGAAAGAAAGAGATGGTAGACACTAGGGAGAAGGATCAATCACCCAGGGTCACATCAGTAGCGTATGTTTTTAATTTAGCTGTCAAGAGCTGAGGGGAAGCTAGCCTAGGCATGCATTAGTCCTTACCCTGAGAATATAATAACAGTAATTATCCTAATCCCCTGCACACCCAGAGTCCTAAGTCCACGTAATGCTCAACGCAGTCAGTGATGAGCCACCGAGGTCAAGCAACTTTTCCACAGATTATCCAAGAGCTCAATATTTATTAATGTCTTTGCTCGTCCACTTTTGTATTGATAGGACATGACGTGAGACTGCTAAATTGGGTTCAGCCAGTGGAACAGCACCAATCTAGCCTGACCAAGGCAAACCTCACTGTAACAAAGAAAGTAGTCCAGGTTGGAAAGCAAAATGAATATGCAGAGGGGGGGATTGAGTAGAATACTGCAACAATCATGCGGAATAAGATAAAATAATGTTTTATTTTTTTATTTTTCCAACTCTGAATAACATGTTTGAAGTTTCTCCACTGCTAATAAGACAGATACCATTTTTAAATTAAATATTTGCATATCACAAGTACATTCAGAGCAATTGAGGCATATGCTACAGCCCAAAGGTGCTTCCTAATTTTAGTCATGCCCAAAACATTATGGTGCACGGAGAGAATTCAAATGAACTGATTCTAAGCAGTAACTTGCATTTACAGACAGCTGCTATAAAAGTGGCCATGATATCACCCCTTCCAGAGGTGTCAAGTAACAAAGTATAAATACTTTGTTACCTTACTTAAGTAGATATTTTGGGTATCTATACTTTACTGGAGTAAGTATTTTACAGCAAGCTTTTTACTACTACTCCTTACATTTTCACACAATTATCTGTACTTTCTACTCCTTATATTTAAAAAAAATCTTGTTACTCCTATTTCAGATTGGCTTTTTTTTCATTCCGGCTTGTCATCGTTCAAAAAAAAAAAAAATCTGTCCAGATAAATCATGCCATCTGGATAGAGTGAATTTGATTGTGGTTGGATGAGAAGTATAAACACATGCCATTCTGACACTGTTTTGGTTTGTACTCAGTCCATCGTACCTGCACATGACCCAAATCACGTCACACTCCAGCAAGGAAATAGCAGACGTATGTAGCATAGTACAAAGATGTATGTGGCAGAGACTCAAGAGAACTCTAGCAAAATGTCCCAACCAAGCACCAGCGAGGAGGTTGGTAGCCAGGTAGACCAGCCAACCCTTCTACATCCCTGGCCGTACCTGGAAGAATGTTTTGAATGGTTGGATGCAAAAACAACTCCTTTCAAACGCGCTGCAAGCTCTGTGTAAAACTTGTTGCCTAATTTGAAAAAAAGCATATTGATATAATTTTTTTTCCTTACATTACTTTTACTTTTATACTTCAAGTAGTTTTGAAACCAGTACTTTTACACTTTCACTTGAGTAAAAAGCTAACCCTAACCCTACAGAAGTCTTTTTAAACCCTAGTATACAGTACATACTTCTGCCTCAGTAATGAAAATGAATACTTTTGCCACAGCTGACCCCTTCTACTATCTGATAAAAACAAATTGGAGCATGTCTTTACATGTCATCATATGTTTATATACAGTGAATTGATTTTTAAGCAGTCGAGCAACAGCCTCCACAACAGCCTTTATTTTCAGCTTCACTGTTATGGATTCTTGGAATAAACTGTGTATAGACATGCTGTATGCTCAATTGATTTATTCATTTGCTGAATAGATACTGATTACTGATAGAGAAATCAGAGGCTTCAACAGGATCCACCCTGAAATAAGACTACATTCCGTTTTTTTGTGTGTGTGGCGTGCGTGCGATGTTTAGAAACATACACGCTCCTCTGGGCTTCCTTATTCACGCATCTTTATTTTACCGCCAACAAGGACTCCGTTCTTTCTTCTTGACAAATGAGCCATAAGCTTGGCCCTGCTGCAGTGCTGACTAATGTATGTTGAGTTCCAGTTGATGAGTGCAAGGCAGAATGGTCCAGGATGATCATCAAGATGTCAATAAACTTGTCCTCCCACATGGCTGATGTTGACACATAAATGATGGCACTTTTTTCTGGCTGTCACTAGATGCCCTCTCTGTGATATCTTGATGCTTGTTTCAATGCCTCACTGGGCACTGAAACAAGCCATCAGAATGCTTTTGTACTGTTAAAAGTTGAAGGTACGTGTTTTGAGCAGCACTTGGCGAAAGAAAATCATTTCAGCTTTGCTCAAATAATTGCAAGTATGAAAGCATAGCACATGCTGAAGGCATCGTTTGTAGAACAGAGCATCGCAAATTATTAATGTAGATGCTGGAGCTGTTTTATAAGTTTGACTGTTTTTTAGTTTAACCACAGTTTAGAAGAGAGAGAATTCTCAAGAGAGAATTTGAATGTGACTGTCCACTGTCCCGCCCTGTCCCCCCCCCCCCCCCCCCAACCCCCCATATTTCTCAAGTGTGCAAACAACTCTGTCACATGACGAATGAATGGCAATCACATCAAAGTGATGTTGGGGCCCTGTGTGGCAGACAGTTGGGTTCCTGTCAAGTCCAATAACGTTGCTCGTGTCGAGGCAAGATCATCTCTTGTAGGATTATGGGGGAGTGGATGGGGTCGCATCCAACATGCGGCTCCAATGAAAGTGGACATTAAATGGGTCAGTAAGTCCCACTTTTGGCTTTGACCAGCAGCGCCATAATCCACTCATTTAACCATGACTCAATGGCTGTTCTCTTTTTTGCATATATGAGCTCATAAAAAGACATATTCCTTTGTTGCATCTTGTAAGTGAGATGATTAAATTGATTTAAATGAGGTATTCCGAGAGAAAACTCATTTTACACCAATTTCTATGGACCATTTATTTATGCCAAGCTTTTGTATTTGGCCTCAAACCACTGAGTAAGCATATCAAAATCTTTTTCTTACCAGAAGTAAGCACAAACAGATTCTTTTCATTGCCACAATGGGACAGGGGTGATCCTCGGAAACCTTTTATTTATCCCCTGTCGCAAAATTAAATTCTGAATCACTTCCATATAAAAGCCCCCGGCGCTGCAGTTAACGCCCATACAAAATCTAGACCTCCTTTTTAATTGTTGAAATGTCAATACATTTGCATACAATTTCAATCTTTGCTGCACCCTCAAATTATAAATTTGCAAGTGGGGATCGTAAGGAAGAGAATGACCCAATTTGTTTGAAATTATAAGGTAGGGCTCACTGACGCGACATGCCAATTAGCTTACAAAACTCTGCATGTGGTCAAAACAATGCCCTATAGTTTGTGTGTTATGAAAGTGCTTTGCAATGCAAAAATGCTCAGCTGTTACAGATGCTCATGAGTCATATGCATTAGCAGTCACCCCAGAGAGCCTACCTCTTATAGTCTGATGAATATACAGCTCCCTAATAAGCACCACTATGATTCATTCTTGTCTTCTGCAGTGCTTACATAGAGGTCAACTTGTGCATGGCAGCATTTAGAGAGAAAGCAGGAAACCTAGAAAGAGGAGGAGAGGTAGGATATTTTAAACTTCAACATCAAGCTTTCACAGCCATCTTAGGTGCTGTGGTAAAGCAGCAGAGACTCTGTCATCCTATATGCTCACCAGTGGTGTAGTAGTAGGGATCAAGATGTGTTAAAAACGGCCAATTTGTCAGCTGTCCAAGTGGACACAGAGGTGTGAAAGCAGACTGTATTGATGTGGAAAATCACCCTTTTTGTTTTGTTTTTCTGTCCTCCTGTCATATTCTTGTTTTTTCCCTGTCTGCCTCCAATCTTATTGTCTCTCTCTTTCATTATCTCTCTATTGCGTTCAGTCTTGCTGCTTGCTTATCTGTGTTGCCCGCTCTCTCTCTCTCTCTCTCTCTCTCTCTCTCTCTCTCTCTCTCTCTCTCTCTCTCTCTCTCTCTCTCTCTCTCTTTTGTCTTTTACTCTTCCTTTGCCTGTAGACTTTTTGTAGTTGTCCTCCTCCATTGTCATCCATGAACTCTGTGCCTTACATCTGGATATTTGCATTTGTGTGCATTCCAGTCTGCACATACAGTACATGCGTCTGTTTGGCTTCTCTCCTAAAGTCGAGCTAAATCATGCCCAACGAGAGCAGTGCACACTTAATGACAGGATTTGAGTAAATCCTTAGCTGTGCCTTCTGGGAAACTGTACAGTAAACAAGAGGAAGACAGCCATCAAGATCAGGGATTACCCAGTTTTGTCATTCGGAAATAGGTGTTCACTGGGGAAACAGTTTATAAACGTGTTAAGATTTAAGTGACATTATTCCATTTAAACATTTTGCATGAAGCATATTTTAGTTGTGATTGAACACATTTATAATTGATCCAGATACTACTACTAAACTACATATTTGAGTGAAAGTTGATGTAACTTATCTCTGGTTCTTTCTCACATTCATTCCTGTTGACTTCTGTTGGCCGTTGTTGGGATCGCACTGGTGTTGACTGATAATATACAATATACAATATACAATCCTGGCCAGTCAGGACCAGGCCAAATCAAACACCTCACTGAACACAACAATCTGCAGAAAACAGCCCAGAATGTGTGCAGAACCCCCCCTAAAGTGACATGTAGCCCTAAATATGTGTATTAGTAGCACTGATGTGTTAATTCAACAAGACCTTTATGTGCTTAAATCGCAGATTGATGTCCATTTTACTATTAATGTTTAGAACTGTGTAAGCTGGGAGAATTTCTGGGATGTTAGGGCACTTTTGGGGAGTGTATCTTTAGCGAAAGGCTTCCTTCTTTACTGCCGCACTACTGAATATCTGTATATGCCAGTTTCCATTCTTTATTCCTTCCATATTACCACCATTTTATGAAACACTGTGACATTATTTCATCGTGACCCACTGGTCTCATTATTGGTTACGATATGAGGGTGAATTTAACTGGGGGGAAATCCCACGACAGGGATTTACAGTCATGTCCACAACGTCTCTGCTATTACATTGTAGGATTATACCTAACCACCCAGTGTCTGGTGGCAGTACAGGCAATACAGCACATGAGTTCAGGAGGTCACCTGTTTTTCTTCTGAAATATGATCACGATCGCTGCTGCTCCTTGTTAGACACGAGGACCAGTTGTTGCCAGAGAAGGAGGAACATTTAACCTCATTTAAACACACCTCAAGATAATGTTTTCTCATATTCCCAAGCTGCTTTTCCCTGCTTCTACTGGAATGACTTACCCGCTGATGTGAAAACTACTGCACATAACACGGCCAAATGATCTTTGCTGACAGCATGGAAGTATGTGGGCATCAGCAAACCCAGGGTTATGATTTAAAATGTCACAAAGAGTTGTTTTACATAAAAGAGAAGCGGGTGGGGGGGTGATTATGGTTACACTGAGCCCTATAGCCAAGGGGACCCACAGTCTCTTGTTTGATTACAGTCTGACTGTGAAACAAGGCGTATTAAAAGAATTATTACTCAGACATCACAATGGTCCCCCATCACTCCCTGACACACGCCTTTGAGGAGATTTATTTCACACAGGCCTGATTATTGTGTCTGTGTGTTTCTCTGATCTGTGTATATGTGGGTATGCATGCTTTTCGCGTGACACAACTGTGTGTGTGTACGTGTGTGTGTACGTGTGTACGAAAATCTCTGAAACAGACATCCTCCTGTGCGCATGGCATTAAATATCAGTCTGCTTGGCACACTTAGAGTTAATGGTTGAAATTTGAGGCACGTACAGTAGAGAGAAAGCTGCAATGAGGAAAAAAAGCAGGCTGTAGTCTAGCAGCTGCTGTGTCTGTTCTCTATACTTTGGTGTCATTCTGTGTGTGAGGGTGTATATGAATGGGTACATATGTTTATAACCGTGTCTGTGTATGTGTGTGTGTGTGTGTGTGTGTGTGTGTGTGTGTGTGTGTGTGTCTGTGCAATCTGCCTGAATGCCTTTGTCCATATGAGCCAATGCGTTTGTATTGTGGGAAAGAGAAATATTGGAGACAGCAGTAAATAACGTAATCCAGCTATTACATTTCGTTCCCTAAGACATGGACGTATACTGTACACATCCTCACAAAGACATGACTCATGGGAAATTATAAAATTTTTCACTCAGCTTTCTTCACATTTACTACTGATACACAACCAATCATACGCCATCTTCCCCTCCACAGCTACAAATGCAGCGCAGAGTGAAAGAAGTGTAATCCAATTTCCTTTGTGTATTATTGTTATTATTGGTAGATATCAAAATGCATCACACACGTATAATAAATAATCACACTATTTCATACTCAAGAACAGCTCCATTTCCATATGAACTCAGAAGCAAGGCTGCATCCAGAGAGGAATGAGTAGAATGAGATATTTCAGCAGCAGCATTAGCACAGGAAATAATTCACACTTAGTTTTTTCACAGTTCAACACCTTCTTTCAATTATTCTACACTTTGTGCCAACCAAATTATAAGCTGATGGGTTATTCATTTATTTTCCATCCACTAGATTCTCTTGGACCCCTGAGTGTGGCCCCCTTCTGATGGCAGAAACAGACTGAATTGTTTGAGGTTTGACTGACTTGTTAACTTTTGCAATTTCTCTTCCATTAGGAGGTGATTACTACCCAGGAGCCACATTTCACAGTGTATAAAAGACAAAATTTGTTTTACCAGCAAGGAGTAGGTCTACTAAATGGGAACAAAGAGGTGAATCTCCTAAGCAGCCTCATTTCACATCGTTATGAGATTAGTGTGCGATCTAATAATTCTTTTAACTTTTTGTGTGGCAAATTATCTGAAACACATGCTAAATGTTTGTTCCTTTACCTTTTTTCCCCAACCCCCGCAAGATAAACAGCACCTGCTAATGTCTATGAAACATTACCCTGATGAACAACCATGCGTTGCCTACTGAAAGTGAAGCCATTAAGCATAATAAAAAAGACACACACGCTGTCGGTTTTCATTTGTCACGACGGCGTGACTATGGAGGTCTGGTAAAGTCTCATGTGTGTGTGTGTGTGTGTGTGTGTGTTCCTGAGTGCTTACGTGTATGCATTTGCTCTAACAACACTTGGCATGCCGAGCTCCCCTTGCCGTTTCCTCTTCTGGATTCCTGTCTCATTGTCTATCATCAATCCCAGACCTATAACCCCAGCGGTGATAACAGAGCCACTGAGATACATTCAAGAGCAACAATGTGTGGGCGACAAATCACACAAAGAGGTTATGAATAAGTCTGCCCCGACTATCGGCGGTACCTTGGAGAATATCACTCCACACGTTCACACTTTGTGACAGCTAATTGAAGGTTCCCCTTGGGCTGAGCGCAGCAGAGACATAATAATCAGGGATCCTGTCCGGGTTTTACTATATTACCCTAGTGTGGGAGTTGCTTCTCATATTCAAAGGAATATTGCACAGGGAAGGTATTCAGTGGTGTCAGGTGCGTGTTGCTAGCTTGGCTCCACCTTCCTATGTACTTCCACTTCATTTTCACTTCTCTTCAGTACTACTTCTGGGTTTGCGGTATATTCTTGGGTTTTCTCCAGTTAAATCTTAACCAATCCAATCACTGAACAGAGGAAGTGGCTGAGAACAATGAGGTTGTGCGCTAGTTTGAGTTGCAGCTCCATAATGGTGGCGGAGAAATATGCGAGTGAAGCCATTCAGTCCATTGTGGCAACCCTGACGAATTTCCAGAAGTTAAAGCCTGCGCAAGAGAAATCTTTGCTGAGTTTTGTTGGTGGCCATGATGTTGTGGCTCTCCTCCCCATAGGGTTCGGGAAATGTTAGATTTTGCAGCCCCATCGGTTAGTGGTAAAGGAATTAGCTAAGACGAATTCTAGTGACGCTAAGCCAACATCACGTATGGCAGATCCAGAGTGGCTCTGGGCAGAGCCAATAGTTTTAAACTTCAACAGAGTACCCACCTTCAAGAAAGTTAGCACTTGTCAATGAAGAGTGGCCAGACTCTGTACAAATGAAATGTACGAGAGTGTGGTAGGACCAGACTAGGGTATTGCAACAGTGCAAAACAAAAATATTTGGTCTATGCTATAAACACAAAAGGTTTGGAAAAGGCTGCTGCAGCACTACCAACATATCAATACCCATCCCTCACAGTGGCTGCTTAAAAACGTATCCACTTAGACATCTCTGTGAAGAAGTGACTGCCTGAGAGGAGTGTCCATTTTAATACCTATGGGTTAATTCCTCCCAGCTTTCATTGGATCAAATTAAATCAAGCTATGGCATAAAGGTAATAAGCTTATTGTGTCTCTGGCAGGATTACGAGCTGACACGCTATGTACACAGGAGCAGCAGTGGTCAGAGAGGCTGCATTGTTTATGCACGGATTTCCCTGGGAATATAGCCTACATTCACATTACTCTCTTTTTCACGCAGGAAAGAGGATTAATTTGTGTGCATCAAAGACATGAAATGAAACCTCCCAACAGGATTATTTTAGCCCTTTTACTTGTGTCATTTTCATAATATTTCTTGTTAATGAAGCTATTTAATATATTGCTGTATTCTATGACGGTGCTCGCTGAGATTTTTTTTTTAGCAATGCCAGCACAGCTTTTCTGTATTGTGCAGCTCAGCAAATCCAGCCCACACCACTTTCCCAAAGCCAAACCTATCCAGTTCGCTATGGAGCAATCACTCTCCAATGGTACGCTTTAGGAAAGCCAAACACATTAGTTCTATATTAACCACATTAATTATCCCCACACTTTCACTGCTGATAGCAGGTAGCTATAACATAACAAAATAAATAAAGAAAACTTCAAAGAGATTTAATTTTAAATGTTGTAACTAGAGCATGGAGCTCAACATCCCAGAGAGCAATGACTTAAGTAAAGGGTGTAGTCAAGATACAGTTGTTAGTTGACATGCTAAAGGAATGTGCTTGGATTACAGCAGATGCCTCTTTGATTTATTGGCTGTAGTTGCGAGCCTTTTATCTTAAATCATGCTGTCGAGCAGCGATTCATTTTATTTCTGTCTGCATTCTAAACTCCCCATCCACGGAGACTGGAATCAGACTTTATAATCTTTCATACTTTGGAAGTAAGAAACGTATAAATGGCCCTCAAGCTTTTCTTTTCTTTGTTTTCAAATCTTCTGGAAGTTTGACAAGCAACCCAGACCCAGATGTTTAAAAAGACACAATGATAATTATTTACACACTATGTCAACACATATTCATTACATTTAGACCAAGCTGCAACATTACATGCTGAAGTGTCTAAACTTAACTGAAAACATTTTTTTTCATGGTGGCTATTACTCTTGTCTCAGTGAGTCATATAAAAACAAGGGCTATAGCAATAAAAGGGTATTGATGCAGAATAGAGACAGTCATTTCTCCAGCTAAATGCTAGTGCTGAAAGGACACTAAGCACAGGTTGTCTCTCAACCACTGTGACAGGACGTGTAGCCGTGAATTTCACTGTTGTGTAAAAGGATACAGGTAGGGAAGGAGGGAGAAGAGAAGAGGAGGCTGAGGTGAAGCTAGCCAGCCAGATCTGCCTTTAGCTCAGTGTCAAAACAGCCAGTTGTGTGTGTGTGTGTGTGTGTGTGTGTGTGTGTGTGTGTGTGTGTGTGTGTGTGTGTGTGTGTGTGTGTGTGTGTGTGTGTGTGTGTGTGTGTGTGTGTGTGTGTGTGTGTGTGTGTGTGTGTGTGTGTGTGTGTGTGTGTAGTTCTAAAGCCCCCAACAGCAGGGAGCACAGAGTCATCTCCTCTGGTCAATAGAACCTAATTCGCCACAGGTAGCAGCCAGCCTCAAAGGTGATTTCCCTTCAACTGTACTGAAGCCTCTCATCTACACCATGGGGCCTATGGTGATAGTAGGGGTGGTGTGTGTTTGCCTCCATTATCCAATGGAGGCCATAGTTATGGAGGTGTTGCTGACATCTCTCCCTCAATCCACTGGAAGACAGAAACTTTCTTTTACTTCTCCAGCTTAGCCCAATTGTTTCTGAATCTTCCTGTCATCGTCTTCTATTTGGGCCTCTATTTTCTGCCATCATCATCCCCCCTCTCTCTCTATTTCCCCTGTCCTGCCTCTGACTCCCTACTCTCTTTCATTCTCTGTTGCTCTGTCTCGGATGTCTCTCAGTACCAGTTTACTACTGAGTACGACTCAGCTCAAGCAGTGTAACAGCACCTCTTCACATTCTCTGCATGCTCTACAGGCAGCCTAATGGAGGAAATCAAAGTACTCAAATGCAATTAGATTAGGTATGCACATAGCATTCCAATCAGAGCTCCTTTAAAATTCAACCAACAAGTACTTTCTTCAGTGGGGGTTTATGTTTTCTTTTTGTACTTGTAGATCTGGGGCAGATTTATATCAAATAGTTAGTGTTTATCAACATGTCAACGATTCGACGTTTATGTCAGACTTTTAAGAAATGTAATTACCGTGCTACCTACACTTCTCGGGTGTATCACATGAACAATGTCTTCATAGTTTTTCCTTAGTGGCTCATGTTAAATGTAAGGAGTGCACTATTTTCTGCTTTCCCGGGACTGAAACATATTGTTTTTGCCCGAGGCGTTGCATGAGTTACTGCACACCTGCTTTATCAGAGTATGAGTTGTAGCAAGAAACAACTGCAAAATGAATGCTCAGGCACCATGGCTATATATACAGGTTTTGTGTTACTCTAGTGAAATTTAATCAGCCATGCCACAAAGTCTCAAAGGCAAGAATGATTGCCGGGCAGGAGGATGTTACTATAATTATTGTCTTGTTCACTGCAGACTGAGTGCCTTGGATAAGCCTTAGTCAACGGGAATGCAACACGCTTGTTGCACAAAGCACTTAGCGGCAATTCACACAACAGGACACTTGGATGTATAAGCATGACATTATTGAACAATTTATTTTGGGATTGTTAGTTACAGGGGACACCGTTACGTTTTAGCGGTACATGAGGGCATCTGCCCACCAGAAGGTCCAGGTTTGAACACCTGACAAAGTATTCTTAGCAAAATACAAAATACTATAGTCGACATTATGCTCCCTAGGGATGCAACACTAATTAGCTGACCTCACACTGCAACCGCAGGTCAAACTACCATTTGGTTTGTATTTCTATATTTGAATCCACAGCACTGAATCATGTTTTTATAAAGACTGATAACAAATATGTGCACTAGTGAGAATCACACTCTATAAATCATGGTGGTGATAATGGTTTCCTCACTGGGCTGCACACCATCACATATCAGCGGTCCACCTAAACATAATGCTTCTGTACCCTCTGTCTCTTCACAGCTCCACCACTGTCAGAAGTCACCACGTACCCTCAGCCTCAGAAAACGACAACCACCACCACAACAACCACCACGGTGCACTGGGGTGTGGCCAACACTACCACCACAACAGGGATCAAGGAGGGCAGCAGGGGAACACCCAAGCCGCCTCCTGTGATTCCACAGACTACTTCCCCTCCGCCTCTTGAGTCCTTCCCTTTACTCGAGCGCTTCTGCGCGGCCACAGAGAACAGAGACATAACGTGGCCTCAGACCCAGAGGGGCATGCATGTGGAGCGCCCTTGTCCCAAGGGAACACGAGGTAAACAGGACTCCACTCACCTCAGGGCCATGTGCTTTCAATATGACCTAAAGCATTCTAAGAGAACATCTCAGACCATGTTAGACATGTCTGATAATAATCTCTAAAGAGCATCAGTTGAAGTAGGTGTTCAGAGAATCAGTGAAGGCAGTTGATAATGGCGTTTTAGCTGTCATTCCAGTTTGAAGCATGATTATAATGGCTGGGTTGCAGAGGATCCGGCTCAGCTGTTTCACCTACAGCTTGCATCGAGACGTGCATCCCTCATTTGATTGTGTGTGAAATTGTGTTAGCACTCAGAGTTCATCAGGCGCAGGGATAATTAGGACAGGGAAAAAAAAATGTTGCCACTTTGTATCACAAACAGGAGCCAGCTGTTGGAAATATTTTCAAAAATAATTTGCAAAATTGGCTACTTTATATGTTTGGAGTTTACCGTATCCGACTGCTTTAGTTTAATTTGTTCTTTGACAGCATAACAAAAACTGAACATCCTTCATGGCTGATTTGTCTGTGTGCACACACAAGCAGACATTCTCTGGCTTTATATTTGTATGAATTTGCATGTTTGTAAATGTCTTGTTTGTGTGTGGTTTCCTTATTGTACCTGGGCCCTTGTCCTTTGTTGCCCTGAAGAGGGAAAATACATTTGATTTGACTTGATTAATCTTGACTATTCTGTTCTTGTTTTCCCTGTCAGGCACAGCCTCTTATTTATGTGTCCTATCCACTGGGGCCTGGCACCCGAAGGGCCCTGATCTCAGCAACTGTACCTCCCACTGGGTCAACCAAGTAGCCCAAAAGGTTTGTATGAGCTCTGCCTCACTGTTTTCCTTCTAAATGGAATGTGTTTTTTTAAAAACATAGAGGAGGTAAACAAAATAATGGAAACATCCTTGTTACAAAAGTGGCTACAAAGCTGGGTGAAATTAGCTGGTAAGCTGCATTTGTCAGCTATTAAAGAGGTCTGGAAATGAGAACTTTGATATGTGTTTTCTTAAAAAAAATTTAAAAAATATGCAAAGTTGAAAAATAGCGGGTGCATCAGTCAAAAAATAATAATGTAAGGGGAAATTATAATGGACAAATCAGCACAAATAAGGTACAGCATAAAGCACAGACAGAGATAGGACAGGTGTAAGCTGTGTATATTAGTCAAAGCAAGCATTTGTTACTGTGTGACAAAAAACTGCCACCATGGCAACTTCTCCCACGTGAAGAAAACCTTTTCATAACTGGCATTTCAAGGACTCATTAAAGTGTGATTAGATGTCAAAAAACGGGCTGTAAAGAAACCCTCCAAGTCTGTCTTCTTGCATTCTTGTGAACATTATTCACTCTCTTTCCCCCTGCAGATCCGCAGCGGTGAAAATGCAGCTAACTTGGCCAATGAGTTAGCCAAGCACACCAAAGGCCCCATCTTTGCAGGGGATGTCAGCTCCTCGGTGCGCCTGATGGAGCAGCTGGTGGACATCCTTGATGCTCAGCTGCAGGAGCTCAGACCCAGCGAGAAGGATTCTGCAGGACGGAGCTTCAATAAGGTAACCAAAAAATCCTGTGACACGCACTATATATTTAACATACATACTGGAAGAAGTTTTTCACCATTTCTCTCTTGTCGCATCACTTTTCACTGACATGTTAATAATGACAAATGCAGAAGGGATTTTAGTGTTTCCCAAAATAATGCAGGGATATGTACAGTAGTTGTGATTTATTTGTCACGCGCAGTCTGCCTTTCATTCTCTGTCTTTTGAAGTGCAGGAAAGCTGGCATGTACCAGAGATCTGTATTCATGTCAGTGTTTGTACATTTATGGTATTGGCCAAGTGTGCTACTTCTATGATGTGTCAGGAGGCTTTGGCAGGTTCAGGGAAAATACAGCATGTCATAAATGTGAGCTGAAAAATTATTACACATTTAGCAGGTCAATGGCACGAGATAGGGAATGGATGGATCAGTCTTTCAGTAGTTACTTTGTGTATAGACCACTCAGTCAGGGCCTTGTTTCTACAAAGCCTTTGGTTGCTTAGCTCATGAACTTGTGCAAATTACGTGTCTCTATTTTTTATCTGTTCTTTTTCTTTTCTAATAAAAAAGCTTCAAAAACGAGAAAGGACATGCAGGGCATACATGAAGGTACTGGAGCAATGGCTCTGTCCACTCTGCTTGCTGCCGTCCCCTCCTCTATCCCTGTGCTACAACTGTATATGCCCCAGCCCAAGTTCAGCAGCATGTAACCTCTGCACTGTCATGTACTCCCTCCTCCCTGTGCTTTCTGCTTTTTGAGTAATTGCCTTACACACAGACACAATCGTACCCAAAGTGCTTTCTAAAGTCAAAGAGAAGTCATCTCCAATTACCAAGGTGGCTTCTTTACATGGATGTGTCTCTGTGTTTTGTTTCCCCCCCTTTATGCAGTGATAGCAATGGTGTATTTTGTTTTTCATCCTGTTTTTCCCTGTTGTATGTTTTCTAAGTGTTTACTCAAGATTGCACGTCTGGATGCATAACACAACACAAACAAAGAATCCTGCTCTTACATCCCTCTCATTATTCATTTGCTAAAAGGATTTTCTGCTTTTTGACATTTTTTGCTTTTTATACAAGCGCTGCATTCAACATATAAAACTCTACTGAATATTGGATCAAACACAGTTCGCTTGTGATTAATTTAAATCTTTTTCAAGGACCATCACCCAACCTTTCATCGCATGTAAAGTAAAAACTGTAGCTCTTGTTTCACAAGGACACAGATTTTAGGTCATAGAAGTCACTTGTTTCATAAATTAAAAGAGCAAATCTTCAGCTCTATCTGGTTAATAGGGTTAGCCAGGTCAAACCATTTCTTTCCTTTTCTTTGAATGCTATCAGGTTGGGGGTCATACATCAAAGTATTTTGGCCACATATATCCCTTAACCATTAGGGGGATCAGTGTCCTCCACCTGCCACCAAAGTCACCCCCCGCAATCCAAATCTCTCCTTCGGGAGGGAATTAAAATCGATTGAGCTAATTAGCCAGTCAACGGCCGTGCGCTCATAACAAGAAAGGAAGAAAAGAGAGAAAAAAAATACATGTTTGTAGTGACTCCACCTCCCCAAAAATGCATCATTTGTTTTTTAATGTCACAACATGTAGATGTTGAAGGAAGCAACCGTGTTAGAGGTTTTGTCTCAATGTAAATCACAACATTTAGTCGACTAATGACAGCATAAGAGGATTTGGGACAGAGCCCGTTGAGTCAGCAGTATCTGAGATCTGCCACACTTGACGCAACATCACTATAACTGCCCCCCAACCTTCCCACCATGTCGCCAGCATTGATCACCTGATTAGACACATTGATTTGATTATTTCCTGAAGAAAACTTGGCGTCGTCTGCATCCCACGCCCCATTTATCTGCTGTCTGTCCTGAGCTGTTCAAGTGGCAGAAACTGAAGCTGCAAAATATATAAGGACAATACTAAGTGCTTTTTGCAGGGTGACTGCATGACTTATGGTACAGTAAAATATTTTCAATAGAGGACAAGCTGACTGCAGGTCAAAAGTTAAAGAAAAATAAAGTTTTTACACGCGGAATGCTTTGCAATTAGACTTTTAGTTGAGGACAGGTTTGTTACTTGGACTTTAATCAGGCCAACTCTTAATATCCTGCTATCGGACAGACCTGATAGGCTCAATACAATCGCCCTGTGTGAAGTGTCTGCTCTGATGCAGCGTCCTTGACAAAGAAACTGAATCCGCCAATTCTCCAAGTGATGCTCCAGTTCTTCTCACCCTTTGCAGTTTATCCTTCATGATACAATTGCAAAATCAATGTCTTTCTTATTCTGTAAATTTCTGTAATTAATCGATCTTGTCATATATGCAACCATAAATAATTCCCACCCATCATTTTATTTTTAATCCTCACAGATGTGATGCTTCAGCACAAAATTTCATGCATTTTAGTGTCTGCATGTCACTGCTAATGCTTGCAAACAAATTCTTTTTTTATTGAGTTACTCAAGTACCTTGTGTGTGTGTGTGTGTGTGTGTGTGTGTGTGTGTGTGTGTGTGTGTGTGTGTGTGTGTGCTTCAACACAGGCCATTGTGGACACAGTAGATAACCTTCTGCGACCAGAGGCCTTGAAGTCCTGGCAAGACATGAACAGCACGGAGCAAACACACGCAGCCACCATGTTGCTGGATACTTTGGAGGAAGGGGCCTTTGTCCTCGCCGACAACCTCATGGAACCTGCCATTGTCAAAGTTCCCGCAGACAACATAAGTAAGTAAAACAAGAGTTTGTGGTGAGCAAATGACAAGAGTTCTCAATTGACGTGAGCTCAGTTAATTTGATTACTCTCAATTCATTGTGAGAGTAACTCTGCGATAGAAAAACAGGGCCGCCACATAAAAAAGGACTTTGTTTTCATAATAAGCGTTTAAACCTTGGGGGAAAAGAAAAACAACGCATATTAGGTTTAACGAGTCGCTTACTGACAAAGTGATGAATATCAGACAATTAAATAGACTGGATTCTCTGATTGCGCACGCTTAGTTTATAAATGTATGCGTCTAGACCTTGTAACTCTATACATTAATGTGAACATTAGCCTGCTGTGGAGTCAGAAAAAGTACATTGTTTATTCACAGCCTCATTCTCTCATTTTCTTCTGCTCTTAGACCATATAAGGAAAGCTTCTCCTCAGTTGTTCTGTTTCCTCTGCAGTGTTGCTTTATTCATATTAGTAAGAGTCTCACAGGGATTAAATGATTCCTTTGTAACTGATGTTTTTTTTATTGTGCAGTCCATTGTCACAAAGAGTAGTGTTTGAGTTATTGATATGTCGTTTGGTCTGTGCCACCAGTTTGTGTAGAAATGTCAGGAAGGAAGCTTTGGGATCAATATTGCCCACTGTATGGTTTGTAGGGCTTTGTGTTTCAGTTAAACAGTATGCAATGACCAATGTCTCATTCTCTTGTACTTTCTCTTTTCACTTTGAACCAATCCTCTGCCTTTCTACACCGGGCAGTCCTGGATGTGTATGTACTCAGCACCGATGGCCAGGTGCAGGATTTTAAATTTCCACAATCCAACGAAGGCAGTATCTCAATCCAGCTGTCGGCCAACACTGTCAAGCTCAACAGTCGGAATGGTAAGCTCTCTTAAACCTAGCAGGAGAAATGAGAGACACTTTAGAGAGATAGTTCTGCTTACTTAAAGAGAAATTAAGTGCTTATTCAATGTGTGTGTGTGTGTGTTTGTGTGTGTGTGTGTGTGTGTGTGTGTGTGTGTGTGTGTGTGTGTGTGTGCCTTTGGCTCCCATTTTTGTTTCTGTGAAAAGGTGAAGTGTCAGTACTAGTGTAGGAGCACAACAAAGGACTTAATCTAAAAACTCTGAACTCTGAATAATGAGAAGCTTTTCAAGGCTCTCTGTCTCTATCTCTCACTCATCTTTCACTCGCCCTTGCAGATCTTTTGTTGAACATTTTAAATGGAATTACATTGGAATGAATTGGAGTGTTTAAATATTTTTAGCCCTCTTTTTGTCACCACAGTTTTTTTCTTCGTACATTGTCATAATTGTTTCTGGAAGCTTGATTTTATTTCTCTCATCCTCTGATGTGTGTCTATGTCTATACAGGAGTTGCTAAGCTGGTTTTTGTGCTCTACAAAAATCTGGGCCAATTCCTCAGCGCAGAAAACGCCACCATCAAGATGGCCAGTGAGGCTTACGGCCGCAATGTGTCGGTGGCTGTCAACTCTGACATCATCGCCGCCTCAATCAACAAAGAGTCCAGTCGTGTATTCATTAATGACCCGGTGATTTTTACCCTGAAGCACATTAATGTGAGTCTCCCTGCTGGAGTAAATGGACAGGTAATATTAAAACACACCAGGAGGGAACATCCAGAGTAGACAGAGATCTGCGATTTGAATTGTAAATGTCTGGCTAGGTCAGTCTGCAGTTTATTTAAGTCATTGAACATCAAATTAAAGGAGTCTTTAGAACCAAAGTGAATTCTTAATGAAAACTAATTCTTTAATCAACATTGGGATATAAATGATACCCATTTTCTTTTATAGTGGGGGAAATTAACTCCTAGATTAGCCGTACAATCTAGGATGAAATTACTGGAGCACCAATTATCTTTCGTCTTTTAAAGTTGTCACTAGAGTTCCCAGAGGGCCATGCGGGACTCCATTCTTTATCAGAGAAATTGTGCAATTCCAAAGACGTGCTGTCAAACAATTATGCTTCTTTGTCATTAAGGCCTCAAATACCCAACTATGCTTCGGTTGATTTGGCAAGCATGTGCCAAATGAGATACAACATATGAATTGCTTCATAAGAGCTGTAAAGTGAAAAATCATCCTCCATAACCATGCGGAAAAAATACTTTGTATGAGTAGGGGGTAAATGGCCTTTGTGTTCTACATGTACTTCAATTTCAAGCAGTCAATTATTTGGACACTTAACCCATATCTCTTGTTATCTGCAGATGGAGCACTACTTCAACTCCAATTGCTCCTTCTGGAATTACTCTGAAAGGAGTATGATGGGGTACTGGTCCACCCAAGGCTGCAAACTCCTGGACTCCAATAAAACACACACCACCTGCTCCTGCAGCCATCTCACCAACTTTGCCATCCTTATGGCGCATCGTGAAATCCCTGTATGTCACGTCCATTTTTAAACTCACCTGTAGTATTTAAGACTTTTTTTCCTATTTAATAAGCAAACCCAAAGCCCCAAACATCCTTGTTTCTATGTTTACATAGCAATCTTACAAGATTACAATAATTACAGTGAGGTTCAGAGAGAAGACATGTGTATACTGTTGTTGCAGTGTATTGCAGTCACTCTACGGCTTTCTTCATTCATGGCTTAATTTTCTGTAATACACACACATTGCATTTTCCACCTCAGCAAACTAGAGCCATTTCCTAAAAACTACAAAACCCTCACAAACCCTTCCCTTACAAAAAGGTCCTACAGGAATCCTGCAGACAAGTGTGTACGCTTAAACTTGTAAAATGTAAAGACTGAAAGTAACATTTTCTAGCTTTGTGGTTCTCAACACTTTTGGCTTGCGATTGCCTAAAATATAGGAAAGTCTACTAGTGGCCCTCCATTACAAGTAATGACCTCAGTATAAACATGAGTTGGGACCAGTTCTCAGATTGATTTTTAGGGCCTGAGGAGGTGAACATATCCAGTACTTTACAAGAAAAAAACATAGAAATAAGTCAGAATAAAATACACATCATTTAATTTAATAATTTTGTGACCACCTCAGATATATCTTAGTTTCCCTTTTTGGTATTAGGAACCTGTTTTGTACACATAAAGTAGAAGGCTTTTCCTCTCTCGTCAGTCTCAGTGGTAGAAGGTTCAGAGGACAGGGAGATTGCAGGTAGATAAGCAATTTTGCAATTTTAAGGTAACATAAATTAGGCAATGTTTTTGGCCAATATTACTTTCCCCAGTTGTTCTTAATCAATATAATGTATACATAAAGTATACATAAAGCTTTTCATTAGCTATTTTAGACATACAATGTTTCAAACTTTCCCTGCAGAGGAGAAAGAAAAACAGGTTTGCTTCTCTCTTTTCACAAACTAATTCCATGTTAATCTTTTAATTCTTCCAGATTTCCGATTTGCCTGACCTGATTCTGACCATCATCACTCGAGTTGGGATCGTGGTGTCCCTTGTCTGCCTCGCCATCAGCATCTTCACCTTCTGCTTCTTCCGGGGCCTGCAGAGCGATCGCAACACCATCCACAAGAACTTGTGCATCAATCTCTTCATCGCAGAGTTAATATTCCTAATTGGTATCGATATGACGGAACTCGGGGTAAGCTGGAACGACTGCATCCCATTGATTTGGTTTTGATTCATTCTCTCTCACTTCATCTCCTTTCAACTCCAAAACAAAAGACCCTTTCTGAGTAAAATGGATGACACGTTAAGCATTGTTTGTTTCTAGCCTTCTCTGCTTGTCCCCAACATGACATGAGTGGGACGGCCCCATTAATATAGATTACTAAGGGACCATGTCTTCTGCTTGACAGGTCTTTTTTCCTCTTTCACTTAAAGCCACCGTTGCCATAGCTCAGCCTGCATCCACAACATCTTTATCTTTTTTCCACCTACATTTTCTCTAGAACCACAAATCGTTTTCCTGCGTACTGCTGAACTGCATGATTAGATCTACTAACTCTAACCTTACAATACAAATGGTATTTAAATCTCTGCCGTGCTGATAGAAAGTGAAACCTGCTCATAGTCAGAGCCCATGTGGTGCATGAATATTCATTGCTTTTTTCAATCAATTTCCTTGAATGGGTGAGGCAGCAGTGGTGTCTTTTCAGTGGGTTTTTAAGAAAAGATAGGGTATATGATACACAATTTTCAAAAACGAAAGTGCTATAAAGATTCCTCTTGTCATGATTAATTATTTTGTACTACAAGTTAATCTAAAAAATCTGCCCATTTAATGGAAACTGTGATTGCACTGTTTATTTTTTATTTTTTTTCCTGAATACTTATTCTTTGATTGTTTAAATCGGTTATTGTTCTCACTCAGATTGGATGTGCCATCATTGCGGGGATCCTCCACTTTTTCTTCCTGGCTTCCTTCTCCTGGATGTGTCTCGAGGGGGTCCAGCTGTACCTCATGCTCGTGGAGGTTTTTGAGAGCGAATACTCACGTAAAAAGTACTACTACGTGTCAGGTTACCTCTTCCCAGCCATTGTGGTCGGTGTCTCCGCAGCTGTCGACTACGGGAGCTACGGGAAAGGGAAAGCGTAAGTGCAGCTTTCTGAACAAATCCTTGGAAATGCAGAGCGGACACGCTGGATGCTACGCTGTGTGGGCTTACCTGCTGTGACTGTATGTGGCAGCTTTTGAAAATAAATCTACTCATCATTTCTGCCAGGGCTGTATGTGCATCCCTGGAGACTACACCAAAACATTTGAGCTCCTTTTGCTAGGGATGGGCAGCTGTTAAATTTTTTATGTCATTTGAAAGTGGCTGACAGACGGACTCAACACTGTGGTTTCAGGGGGGCCGCAGCTACATTAATGCCTTTCTGCTTAAAGACCCTCCTGTGACCTCTTGTTTGTAAATGCTTTCTTAAAGAGACGAGCACTGTGCCAAAAAAGCCTTTTACGTAGATTAATGGCCACAACTCAGCTATCAAGAGGGGCTACTTGGGGTCTTCCGTCTGTTTTAATGTTCAACCTCTGAAAGGAGCATTTGAAAGCGCTCCAAGTGAAATATTGGCAAGAACTTACACACTCAATCTCAACTTTTAAATGTGTTTGTTTTCATTATATTTGGCATTTTTAACTGTATTTTTGCTTGTTTTAACTGTAAGGTGTACCTGAGAGCTATGAAAGGGGCCCATAAATAAAGTGTATTATGATTATTATTCAATGCCATCAGCCCATGTAACCAAAAATGAAGACATTAGGGAAAATTAATATTGTTTTAGTAGTGTGTGCTGCTCTAAGCTCAAGTGTGTTTCTTTGTTATAGGTGCTGGCTAAGTGTGGACAATCATTTCATATGGAGTTTTATAGGACCCGTCACCTTTATCATTATGGTAAGCTGTTTTATATTTCTTTGAATACTGCAACAAGTAAGGAAAGCACTGAGAAGGTAAGATGAAACAGATGAAGGAGAGAGATAAAGGAAGTGAGAGGGTTGAACTGAAGGAAAAGTCAGCAGGATTTTTGCTCCTCTGTCTCGTTGGCAATGACAGGTTAATTTTGCGCCAAAGACAGATGTCGAGGCATCCGACAATCCTCTCTGCCTCATACTACCTGACAAAGATCAGGATTTGTTAGTGTACTTTAACCTCATGTTCACACAATTCCCATGAAGTCTCACATTACAGGCATCACTAATGGCCTTCCAGTTACACTTTTTTATGATAAAGGAACACAAAAGAAGATAGCCAGTCAGATAGCACTATTTTTACAGCTCCATTTTTCCTCCTCTGCATCAGCCTCCTTGTGTGTTTGTCTGCTTTCAGTAAATAGCAGATGACAGTGTTGGGGAGAACAAGAAAAGCAAAGGCACCTATCTGTTTGGTCAAGGACCATCAGGGGTGAAGGACATATAGCATCATAATGGCATATGTCCCACATTGAGCCATGCAATTATTTACTGGTCATGACATTATTATCTCCGCTCCATCAGAGAGGCTCACAAGAATGAGACCTTAGGGAGTCTCCCCTCCCTGCACAAAAAAGAAATAGCAGGTGGTATGCCTAAGATATATCCTCTCAGATACCACACCATGTATTGCTCTGCCCTCATGCACACCAAGGGATGTGGGAGCTCTGCAAACTTGTCTTCCTTCTGTGCAGGGGGACGGGTGGTATTTGTTCAGCGTGGTCATTATCCAGCATAATGGTTGGTACTGTATCTACAGATGCAGTGACCTCTGTTGAACATCAACCTGACATATACTGGAGAGAGGGGGCATCCATGTCAAATTCCAGCCAGTCTCTGCACACCATTGGCAGCAGCTTTCAAAGTAAAGATATACTGTGGTACAGCTCTGTGTCTGTGTGGTAACAGAATAGATAAAAGACCAATCTGCTCACTGGACTGCAGTTCAGTTTTCTGAAAAAGATGTAGCATTTTAAAATGGAGAAAGAAGAGCACAGAGTTCTGTGTTGGATTGAAATGTCTTTGAGCTAGTGGTAAAATGCCTTTTTTTGTTTCCATTGATTTATTTTTGCTCTCAGCACCCGCTTTGAATGTGTGAGCTTATAATTGAGGGAAAGCAAACATTGTATTTAAACAAACATACATTTCTCCCTGTCTCAGCAAATGCTCTGTCAGCCACACAGGAATATGTTTCCTTCCCCCTAAATTGGGCCCTCATTGTTTTCCAATCGTGTGTAGCTTCCATAATGATTTGCATGAAAAATGCATCTGCAGTGGAAATGATGATCAGGATCCCGGTGGTGATGACCGGAGAGATATAATCATGACCCTTTGAGGAGCTAATGTATTGTAGCGGAGCTAATGTGTGACAGGAATGAGGTTTTTGCAGCACTGGCTCAGGCATCGCACACTGCTCCTCTGATTTTGTGCAACAATTGACTCAAAAAGACAAAGTACTGAGGAAAGGGGCATCTCAGGGGAGTATGCAGGAGCAAGGTGTGTCTCCACCATCCGTGACCCTGGTTTCTCTACAAATTGGCTTTGTCCTTGTCAATGAGGGAGAGAGAGAGGAGGAGAAAAGGCACACAAGCAAGGGAAAAGGAGAGAAAACAGTGTTGCTTTGGCTCATGTCTGGATCCCCACCCACCACCCAAGTCATGTTTGTGCCAAATAACATTGGTTTTGACCTCGGGTGGTCATGCTTTTTTTTCTCATCCTTTTGTTTCCTGTCGCTTTCTTCTTGCTTTTCCTGTTTTTATTTCTTCTCCTAGCTGAAACAGGCCCTAAATACTGACTGAAAACAAAAGCTGGTGGAAGGCATTTAGATCCTTGTTCTTTGGCAGAGGTTGCCCTGTCTCTGGGTACAAGGGGTATTAACTCCATGAAAGGGGAACATGGAAGTAATGAGTGGTGGGGGGAGCCATTAGTATGCTTGAGATAGCTTCAACACAAGGCCTCTTGGATCATGACACGTCGGGAGCAGTTCTTATCATCTGGACAGCTCCATCTGCACCTTTAATATTTTATCCACAGCAGTTCATTTAGAGTTCAGTGTGTACACACACAGTCCACTTCAGTTAAAAAAAAAAAGGAAAAAGCTTTCTCCTCAGTCCCAGTGTGGCGAGGTGCTTCTGCATGGCTTGCAGTGATGATTCAGAGACAGAGTGAAGGATAGAAGCAAGACAGCCTCACTTTAGCAAGCAGGATCCCCCAGGAAAGGCTGCAAAAGCATGTTGGTGGGGGTGGGAACATGTGCCGTGCTGCTAGGTTACTTTAAAGTACTGTGTCCCTTGCCTCTGTCTCATTGGATCCATGTCACCACTCCAGGCTGTGTGAAAGGGTTTTTCAAAAGTTATGTCCCTCCTCCCCTCCCCCACTGTCTGACTCATGCAGGCGGCTGATAGAAATAATAGCTGATAGCTGCGAAACAAAACATAGTTTCAGTGCCGTCTGTGATATAAAAGAAGGTTGACGATTCAGGATTTTTTTTCTCTCTCTCATTCATCCCTCTCCTTTTACTGCCTGGGTTATTGTGAGCGGCTCCGTGAGTTGATTGCATGTGGAGGTGTGATGTATTGATCACAGGCCCCCTTTTGATAGCAGCGTGCACCAAAACACAGACAATTTCTGTTCAACAGTGAATGGCCGTGGTCTGAGTCCAGCTCACAAAGGTCATTTATTTATTTCATGCCCTCATACTGGCATGGCATCTGCATTTTTATCTCTATTTCTAAATATAACAAGATAACAGGCTCACCTGGAGAAGAAAAGCTTTGCTTATTGCAAATGTATTCATTTGTATGTCGTTTTTGTGTTACTCACATGCCCCTGATGGTGTAGCTGCTGTGTTTTGTTGTGTTTCTGATCCTTTGATATGCACTATTGGAGATAGACATTAAAATTTCAATATTTTTTATTTTTTTTTTATATATTTCTTGACATTATTTATACATGCCTGGCTTGCAGTACAAACACAGTCTGGTTCCCCTGCTTTGAGTGCATGTTCATGCTGTGTCAGAGACTAGTCTGCCTAAGAATAAATGTTTTTGAAGTAAATTATTTGGAGTGGCTCCTTGCTGGCCCATCCAGCCTTTGTGTCTCTAAATCACAGTATTGATTTTTAAGATACCGAATAAATGCGCTCAGAAACACAGCACATAGCATCCTTGTCTCAACCTGATATGTGCCACTGGCTCTCTTAAGATTTAATACATTAAAAAAAGCAAGCAAACGCCATCTCCTTCTCCTCTCCTCTACTCCACTTTTCCTCTCTCTCTCCCTCTCTTTTCATCTGTCCACATGCAAGTATCGAACAAAATATACCATGTTCCCTCAAGCCTTTTGTAGCTGGTTACACCTTATAATATTTCACTATGTGCATAAAATGATATGCAGTTGTTTTGTACAACAAAAGGGTCTCTTATTTCCCCTGCTACTTTTCTTTCCTTCTGACTTTGCCAGACTTCTGCTGTGTGGCTGTTTCTTTCTTTTCTCTCTCTTTTTTTTTTTTTTTTACTGTGATGGATTTTAATGCGTTTCCATGCTCTTATTGATATAGAATGACACTAAATTTGGCGCCAGTCGGCTCGTCTGAGCCCGGCTGGAACGATAGATGTTTATTGGATTAGTCTGTGGACATGCAGAGATTTGAAGGCTCTCCTCTTTTAATACTTACAGACAAATTAACAGTTTTTTTCTCGTCTGCTATATCTTGCATCATACATCTTCATGTATTAACACTGCCATTATGTTTTGACAGCTCAATCTCATCTTCCTGGTCATCACGATGTACAAAATGGTGAAGCACACTACCACCCTGAAACCAGACTCTAGCCGACTGGAGAATATCAAGTAAGTAAAGGGTCATGTTCTGAACCCCCACATTCTGCTGCTTATCAGCAATTTAACACTGGTGCTATGCTACCTTCAGGAAAACTAAGGCTCTTTTACTCTTGAGGTAATGCTATTGTTTTTGAATATAATAATGTTTCATGGGAAAATGCATCACCTCCCCCACATCCAAGCCTAATTTCAGTACTGGACTAGCAAGGGACATTAGAAAACATGTTTTTATTTTTTAAGTTTGAAATTATCCAGATCATATGTAACTTTTATCAGAGAGATTCATTATTTTGACTTTGTAATGTAAATGTTACACAGTTCAATGAGACTTTTTGGCACGATTTAGCTTTCATGACAACACAGACTTTGTGAGTCGTCTTTTCGTCCTTTGTTGTTGGGATCCAAGCCACTAGCCACAGAATTGCACTGGCATAGCACCCACACACACGCACACACACATCACTCTACGGCTGCAGCCTAACTGACGTTAGCTCTGCAAGTGTGGGGTACAGTGGAACAGCTACCATGTGTGTATTTGCCGCTCAAACATGTCAAACCTTTTTTTTTTTTAAATCTCAGAATCTAATCCCATGAAAGAAAAAAAATTCCTTCCCTACAAAACCACACACCATCTCCTTCAAGATCCTTCTTTCTTTGTCGCTTCAACATTTATGACGTGTTTTGCTTTGGGAAGGAAAATAACGTTTTTCTGAAGCACTTGTTTTGGCTTGTTTTTTTTTTGCACTTCTGTGAAAACAATATTGCAGGCTGAATGTCAGTGCCTTGTATGGTTTTAGTTGCACACAGTAGCACAGGCCCATGCCAGTTTGCACCATCATATATTTTAAGTTCCACCGCTGTGTGCAGGAGCAGTGTTTGTTATTTTTGATTGTCCTTATAGAATGTGTGCAACAATACAGCACTGTGGTAAAACACCAAACAGTCAGAAAAGGGGCTTATTTAGACTTCTGGGTTTATTTGAGATAGAAAACTCCCTTATCAAGGGAACCACAACAAAACACATTTACTGAACATGGCTCCACTCTGCATGGTCTGCATTTGTATTTGGATGTTTAGAAATAATTTGTCTTGACTTATTTATACTGCAGAAATATGTTGTGTACTGATAGCTGTTTCCTTGTGGTCTTTTTCTTTGTTGTTATGTGCCAACATTTGGTCTGAAAGTCAGTTTAGCACCAGTGTCCCTGCATGTTGCATGTGAAGGCAAAGTTAACGCACACCCTTCTCCTTTCTCTTCTCCTATTATTCTCTTCCTCTCTCTGTTCTGCGATCCGCACCAGTAATTATCGCGTTTGTGATGGCTACTATAATACAGATTTGCCTGGGTAAGCTTTTACTATATATATACCTCAGATAATTTCACCCACACAACACCACGCATGCAATAGCGGAAATGCAAATCCAACCACAGAAACGGTGCTCTGACCAAATGCTTTACACAGGCTGTTGTAATTGAATCATCAACAGCAAAACATACAACTCTCAGTTCTTGTTAGACATTACCTCTCGGGATTTCTCTTTGGATCAAAGTTGAAGATATCTTACTCAAATGACGACTAACCCACGCTGTGATGCGCTCTGATCTAATTGTGTTTCTCTCTTCCTGCTTATCATGCTCTCTAGCTATGAAGATAATAAACGGTTTATCAAGTAAGGACATATTGCCCAGAAGTCTCCTATTCAGCTTGTAGTTGATCCCCCCCTCTCTCTACTTTCTCTCTCTCTCTCCCCTCATTTATTATTTCTTTTCTGTCTTTTTCTTTTTCCACTGGTTCATCCTCTCCTAAACTGCAGCTTCAAAGCTACTCATCCACTGCACTTGTGGCTGTTCACTTTCGAGTCCACCATCTCTCGATGTTGTTGTTGTTGTTGCTGTTGTTTTTGACCCCTGAACTGTGTCCACTGCTCGTGTGGAGGCTCCATAGGACCTTCACACACGAGGCGGGGAATCTCCTTTTTTCCTTGAATCTTTTCCACATCTGGCTAGTTCTCCAGCTCTGATAACACACTCACTAGATAACTATTCAGTACACAATAGTTTTAAACAAGCTGTGCTTCTGAATATGATGTTTTGTATGTTCTAACACATAAACGTTATTAACAGAAAACCAGACCAAGCTTCATTTCTTGTCTGTTTGACAGCAGGGACTGCATTCAAGTTTGGGCTGGGAGTGTGTGTGTGTGTGTGTGTGTGTGGATGGATGGAGGGGTGGGGACAGTGAGGAAAGGGGTTGTGAGGATAGCATAGGTGTCGTTTGTCATTTTATTGTTTTTCTCTCACCTGTTTTACAGCATTTTTCCTAGTTTTTCATCGTTCTAGTAATTGCAAATCCCACTCATCATCCTAGCAGATCACTGAACACCTCTAATGCTGGATTTGTCCACTTGTGTTTCTTTTGTTTTGTTGCTGTCCTTCAGATCCTGGGTCATAGGCGCCTTTGCTTTGCTGTGTCTGCTGGGTCTCACGTGGTCCTTTGGTCTCTTCTTCATCAATGAGGCCTCGATTGTCATGGCATACCTGTTCACCATATTCAACACCTTCCAAGGAATGTTTATCTTCATCTTCCACTGTCTTCTCCAGAAGAAAGTAAGTTTCCTGTCCACCGCAGTCCTGAAAGACAAGTGATTTTTCTTTTCAAGGTGAAACGCTCCTGAATTTGAACAGACCTTTGCAGCGGAATGTAGAATTCACAGAGCACCGCATGCTGATATGAAAATACAAACACTGCTGGCTTTGAGATCTTGGCTAAGTCATATGTAAAGTCAACAATATACTGTAGGTAAACACTCAGCTGTTTGCTCATGCAGGTCCGCAAAGAGTACAGCAAGTGCTTCCGCCACACGTACTGCTGCGGAGGGCTGCCAACCGAGAGCTCACACGGTTCTGCAAAGACTTCGACTACACGGACCAGCGCACGCTACTCCTCTGGTACACAGGTAGACCAACAGCTTCATACAGTCAAAGACTCACGGTGTGTCACAACACAGAAGAACACTTCTACACACACACTCTCACCATACAGCTCATTTACATTGTTATGAACCCCAACAGCTAAAGTGCTCATGAGAAAGTACCAAAGAAAAATGCATATCATGCATTTTAGCTTCAGAGCTAGTTCAAGTGACACAACCATTAGGCCACATTTTACGCAGAATCTACTGTACTGCATGAGTACCTTTCTTCTGTTCTGCCCCCTTTTAGCACTTGCTTTTATCTTTTTTTCTCACTAACGTCATGTGCATGGGAAATAGTACTGCACTCTTTAAAGAGCATTGCAAGCACATTTTACTGTGGGTAATGCCAAAATTGTAAACAATAAAATAAAGCAGAGATATCTGCTCTATCCCTTTTCTTATTTAAGGCCAATAGTCCTTATTAAACAATACCTCCAGTTGTACTGTGCTCATTGAGAAACATTCCTACCCCCAGCCTTATTCAAGATGCTCTTAACTGGAACTGAAGTCGTTCAAAAGTTGACTTATATTAAGTAGTTTTTAAGGACACACACATAGAAAGTGTGCATTAGTGCTACCCTTGCCTCACTGCATACGAGTATGCATTTGAGGAGTGGTGTGTACATAGAAAATAAATGAAAGTTAATCTGAAAGGTGAGCGGACTTGTTTAAAGTCCTAATGACTGTCCCTTGTTGACCTGACAGAGTCGTATAAGGAGAATGTGGAATGACACCGTAAGAAAGCAATCTGAGTCCTCCTTTATCTCAGGTGACATCAACAGCACCTCCACCCTTAACCAAGGTCAGTTCACACCTCATTTCTCTCCACATGCACACCTTTGCACACATTTCATCATCCAGCTAAAAATATCTACCTCAAGTTCCAATGATCTCACACCGCCGTAGAGGATTCTAATTAGAATAAATGCCCTAGCTTGAAAAGACCAAGAAGTACGGTTTAAAAAAAAAGATGTGGGCCTTTAGTCTAGTCTTCCTGTTCTGCCAATGTAGGATTACAGAAATCCGTCCTCAAATACTCCATGCGCTGACATTCTGGCTGCCAACGTCAGTCTTAAATGGGGCAAGGCTAGAAGAGCGTTTTTTTATTTAAGTGCTGGCTGCCCAAAGTTCCCAGGCTCAGGGGAAGCAGAGACAAAACTAAAAACGGGGAGGGTGAAAAAAAAAGTTTTATTTCAGGAAAATCTTATCACGCAAAGAGAGGCCATTTGTTGCCTGGCAAGTAAGGTGACCTCTGTTACTTTACAGGGGGATTTATGAGGGAGGGAGGAAAAAAACTGTCATTTATTATTTAGCTTGAGCACAAATATGATGATGAGAAGATGATGTTCAACTCTGACTGACCTGGAGTGCTTAGTGTGTTGTTAGGCTTTCTGCTGCCTCTGAAATGGCTTTCCAAGCATGCGAGGGAACAGAGGGTTTACACCGAGGTGGTTTAGCTTTACTCCCTCCTCTGCCCTCTTCTGACTCCTGTCACTGCCGCTCTTTGCCTTTCCTTTCTTTTTTGCTAACACTCCATACAAGTTAAAACATTACACCGACAGGTTTGAATCAAATTTTGATTTGCAGATACAACTGCTGTAACAATATAGAAGTACTTTAGGACTTGTTTCTTTCTACAGTACCCTTTCCTGGAGATGTTAATGTAAAGGTTGGGTATTGATCACTCCGGGGTGTAGTAGCCTAGTTACCCTGGAGAGTCAGTGCACTAAAAGAGGGCTCTGTCTCCTGGAAGCACTTCCCTGTCATTAAAAACATCCCTGGAGACCTCCCAACATGACAGATGTCATTTAACACAGGTGATAAATGGCAGTGAAAACACCTCAGATCATTTAAACACACCTCAAGCTGAGGGAAAAACTGAACGTAATGTTAGGCTTGGAAGAAAATGGCCAAGTTTGAGTCAAAATATAGATTTTGACATGAAAACTGGGAAGGATTTTGCTCTTTGTCTTAGGGGACATTTTATATCTGGACCTGGTTCAAACAGTAACATGTTTTACCAAGGTTTGTGCTATTTTTGAAAAATATTTTCTCAAAATAATAAGTAAATATTACTTATTATTGTATGCAGTAATGAGCACAATGGGTTGAAAATTGGTTTAAAAAATGAAGGTTATGAATGATCCACAACACATAAGAAATGAACTAGAAACTTGAAAAGAAAGTACCCAAAAGTTGTTAAATGTGAGGAAGAAAAAGTTGAATATCTTTTGGCACATGCAGAAGTAGATTCTTTCTTGCTTCTCCCCAGTTGCTTTTCAAACGTTAATCCACCTTCTAAACTTAAAAAAAACACCATAGTTTCAGATTTTGGCACACACCTTGGATGACACCACACGCCGCAAAAGACAAACTTGCTCAAAATTTCTTCATTTTTTTTGTCCTCCATGAAACTTTCAGTCACCGTCTGCGCCAAACTTAACTCCTCTTCTGTCTTGCCACTCCAGGAATGACCGGGAATTATCTACTAACAAATCCTCTCCTTCGACCGCAAGGCACTAACAACCCTTATAACACCTTACTGGCCGAGACAGTCGTATGTAACACTCCCACCGCTCCAGTGTTTAACTCGCCAGGTGTGCTCACTTAATACTTTCACCTGCATTCAGGCTTTTCTTCTCTCTTTGCCTCCTTTCTGTCTCTTCCTCCTTGTCTCTTTAGTTGAGTATACAACAGGCCAAATGAAAATCAGGATGTTCTGCAGTATCGCCTTTCCTTCTGAATCATTGTCTCCCAAAAATACTTGATACAGTGCATACTGTGTGCACACATGTTTTGTGGCTGGTCTCGACCCATCCTCTGTGTTCTCATATTTCACTTATCCAAACTCTGAAAGGGACATAATGATTAAGATGGGAAAGAGATACTACATGTTCTGCCTTGAGATAATGTAAACAGCGGTGTAGACCTAAAGCTGTAGTATAAACTGCATGCTTATTAAGATTTATGCTCCTGAATTTGTCAGGTGATTTGTTATTTTTTCTGTTTTATAGGGAGCTTTCCCCTAAAAACATGTTAAAGTGCAAGCAAACTCTATGTTGCTTAATGCAACTTTTGCATTACTTACTTTGCATTCTGTGTATAGATATATTTGGTCATATCTGATACCCATAAACACGTTTTAAAAATCACTATATCTCAATGGCACATGGCATTTAAGCATATATCACACTGTAATGACTGCTGCGATTATGTGTGCTATTCTGTTTTGAAACTGAAATGGCATCTTTTGTCATGTTTTGTGCTTTTCCCCTGTGCTTCCCTCTAGTGACCTACAGAGAGACAAGTATGGGAGTAAAACTTAACTTTGCCTATCAAATGTAAATTTTTTTCAGCATGCTTATTAAAAACAACCAAAACCCTGACACAATCACTTGGTTTACTTTAGGCCATTAACACACACTCAGTGAGCAAGTGGTTCACAAAATTATCCACCCAAATTCTACTCAAATCTGAAAAGAAATACAAGATTTCTCTAGTCAATTGAAGAAATCCTCCAAGATCTGACAGCTTTATTGCAAATGCCCATTACTCCGCTTCTCTCTCTTCTGCTTAATTTGTGATTTTAACCGATCAAAAAATGTGTTGCTTTTTTTCTGGCAGAAAGGAGCATTTTTTTAAGAGAAGTTTCTTTTTCTTTCTTTTTTTTTTCTGTCTTTTACTTTTTCCCCAAAATGTCTGTCCTCCTATGGCATTCGGCAGTCTCAGTGTCCAGTAGTATTCCCCTCACACCTTTCCAAACAAACACCTGTCTGGACATTAAATTACCTCCTAACAGGTGCAAACGCATGGATGTCATGGCAGCAGCTGTTAATTTTTTCTTATTCTCTTTTCACGTTGTTATCATTTTCTTTCCTTGCCAATAGGCTCTGTAAAACTACACTTTTAACATGCCTCCTACAATAACAATCACTCCCTTTGTATTTTTTTGACAAAGACAAATGCTTTAAAATATCCCATTGGTCGTCTAATTTAACATTTTCTATAGCTGTTGTTCTACGAGAAGGCATGTTAGCCATAGCAGAGCACATTTTTCCGTTATCTTCTTTCTCAATCATGGCATAGCTAATATTTATCCTTTTCTCTGCTGTTTTCCATGACCTCCATGCTTTGAGAAATTCCTAACATGACTGCGTCTGACCTCTGTAGCGGCTGTGTTATTCTTAAGCTGTTCTGCTAGTGGCCGGGGTCTCACTGGGAACTGTCACTGTGACGGATGCCAAGTGCTGGGCTGCGGGCAAGCTCTGACCTTTGCCAGCTTTGGGTACACAAGCTGCCAACTAATAGACAGAAAGTGTACCAACACAAGCTAAACAAATGAAAAAAACATCTACTAAGAAGTAGCTGTTGGCATGTAATTTATAAAAGTAAAAGCTATTTAATGCTTGTTTGTATTATTTGCTGAACCCTTGCTCTTGCTAAGTTGCAGTTAAGACTTTTACTTTACGTTTTGTTGTTCTTTTGAGTGATTCTTCTTCATGTTACAATAAATCATTTTACTTTCTTGTACATCAGCTGCTCTTAGACCAGATAGCCTGAGCAGACAGACATGATGTGAGTTGTCTAAAGTGAGTCTTTTCACCTGCTGTGTGTGGTGATGGTGGAGTGCTGCTTGTGGGCTCCCCTTGTAGTGAGAACAAAGATGGCTGTCCCATGTTGATACATGACTACTTCCCCTCTCTGTCTATGTCATATTTTCCCATCTCTGTCCTTTTCTTTCCCCAGTACATCCAATCTATTAATTGCTAGAAAACCTCTAAGTGTTGTAGCTTGCCCGTTTGTGGCTTCATACTTGTGGACATCTACTTGCCCGGTGTGTTGTGATGGTGATTACTGTTCCAGTTTGTTTGTTAATGTTGTTTGGGATCGTTTTCATTGCCTTTGCAATTGCATTTATTGTCACTTTTGTGGCAGACTAAAAACGCACAATGCTCTGCTTATTATAAAGCAATTTCTAAATGGTAAAGTCAAAATGTATTTGTAAGAAAGTAAAATGATTTCTCATTGCAAATAACGCATGCATATGTATGTATTGTATGTTGAGGATTGTGCCTAACTAACGGATTTCCGGCATGGCTTAATTTGACTTGAGTCTTCTCTGTGAAACTGCATCCTAAACAGCATTAAACCTTTGTTCCTTTATTTTATGGTTATTGGTGTTTACTAATGTAAAATCCCCTCACATGTCCCATCTCTTTCCAGGGCACTCACTGAACAATGTGGTGAGGGATACAAGTGCAATGGATACTCTACCGCTGAATGGTAACTTTAACAATAGCTACTCGCTCCGCAATGGGGACTTTAGCAACAGTGTGCAGGTCGTAGACTGCGGCCTCAGTCTGGACGATGCTGCCTTTGAGAAAATGATCATCTCCGAGCTAGTACACAACAACCTGCGTGCCTGTAACAAAAGCCACCATCAGCAACAGCAGCAGCAGCAGCAGCAGCACCACCACAGTTTACATCATCCTCCCCACCACCAGCAGCCCCCGCAGTACCACCATCACCACCACACGGAGCGGGCTCCGCCCAAGGTGACGGTAATAGCTGGCAGCAGCAGTGAAGACGACGCCATCGTAGCCGACGCTTCATCTTTGGTGCACGTGGGCGACACAGTGGGTCTTGAGCTGCACCATCAGCAGGAGCTGGAGGCGCCACTCATCCCCCAGCGGACTCACTCGCTTCTGTACGCACCACAGAAGAAGGTGAGGACCGATGGGGGAGTTGAAACCTTTGTCAGCCAGCTGACACCCACCAACCCCGACGATAGTCTGCAGTCCCCAAACAGAGACTCCTTGTACACTAGTATGCCTAATCTTAGGGACTCTCCATACCCCGAGAGCAGCCCTGACGTGGTGGAGGACCTGTCCCCCTGCAAGGGTAGCGAGAATGAGGACGTTTACTACAAGAGCATGCCTAACTTAGGGTCTGGCCACCAGCTCCAAGCCTATTACCAGATAGGTCGAGGGGGCAGTGATGGCTACATTATTCCTATAACTAAAGATGGCTGCATCCCTGAAGGCGATGTACGGGAAGGACAGATGCAGTTAGTGACTAGTCTTTAAATGTATTTAAATCATCCCCAAACCTCTTCCTGCTATTTTGCAGGAAGAGGTTAAATCAACGCTCCTCCTCCAGCTGCATTGCCATCTTCTTTTCCCCAGACATGCCACTCTTCCTTCCTTCCTTTCCTGTAGACAAACAGACTTGGTGCACAGCGAATGGCAGTGCAATGTTTTAATGATACTGTACATTAAATGCAGAGTCAAACTTCAATTTTAAAAGACAAGCCAACTATGTATTTAAATGTGCTGCTGCTGTTGAATAACTGAGAAAAATTTAAGGTACGAGAAAAAAACAAACATTACTGGCTACATCATATCAGCAATTTCCCAGTCAAAAGGTTGTACATACACTCCCCAACATGAAGCCTGGTTTTTCTTAATGTAAACAAAACAACATCCCTGGACCAGGAAGTGGACTCTCTTTGTAAAATATTCCTGATCAGACTGTTGGAAAAGGAGTATAAGGTCCTGGTTGCCCAGAGTTGCTCTCCGTCAACCATGAAATTTGGATTGTAAAACCACTAGCAATCAAGCCCCTGGCCTTATATTTTCTCAACTGTACATTGAACTGTCTTCAAGAAAATGGCTAAAATATATATTTTGTTGTATTGCTAGTGTAAAATAAAAAATAATGGGAGATCGTAAATATGAAGAAACCGTTTGATTGCAAAATGTAATGTTTGAGAGACTATTGTGTAGAAGTTGCACATATGTGATACAGTGTGTTTATGGTTCCAACATTTCATTCATGGTAGTATCATTGAACATAAAGGCTTATGAAAAGAAAGGAAGATTCAACAAATTACAAAGATGCATTATCACTTTTTTGTGAACAGTGTTTTTGAGTTCCATTGATATTTGATTTGATTTTGCCAAAGTGGCATTACCTTAGGATAATGGGAATGCAAAAACCCAGAAAGTGATTTATGCATTGCACATTTTTTCATGTAATTCTGAATGAAATAGGTCCTTTCGAGTGGTGGGCAAGCGCAGCTGAAATGAAACCGATTTTTGACAATAAAGTTTCTATCATAAATGTAGTTCTTCCGCTTGGGTTTGGACATTTTATTTATTAAAACCTTTCCAAAAAATAAATGGGAAATGTGTGAATATTTTCCAGCACTGCTATACATACTGTAGCTCATGTTTTTATGTAAACATGTTACCAAGGGGCTCATCACTTAAGACTGATGTAAAGTTCAACACTTGTATAACAAATAAATAAATGTGAGATTTTTTGTCAAATGCCAGTTGCTTTTTAATGGTTTGTTTTTGGTAATATTTGAGAAAACAGGTTTAATTGTTTTGCTATGGGCAAAATACACTTTTGACTCAGGTTATAAGTAAGTCCCGAGTACCTTGAAAGGTAAAATTGGTGAATCTGTTTTCTGGGGGATTTATTTGCTTTCTGTTCTGCTTTTTTCTTCAATCGCTGCAGAGTAGAGAGCAAACTCATTTCACCGTATGTGTTAGAGAAGTCAAATCTTTCCATGTGATTCAAAGATGAGATACTCAGGTAGGAAAATTGCATTGTAAATGTTCCTCTGTGTGGTTGTAACACTAATAAAGGATCGAAAATGACACTGGTTCACAGCATTGTCCACTTAGTATATTATTGAATGAGCACTATAGTCCTGGCACCATTAAAAAGCCCGGCACTACAGACATCTTGTAAGATGTTGGCTTTAATGCCGCGTGGGAGTGGAAATATGCCCATGGACTTAACAAGGGATCAATGTTACACTTGGCTGCGGTTGTAGCAATATATATCACATAATATGTCCGAGTGCAACACATATTTGCTCTAATTAATGTCTTCTGCTACTGCTGAAGCCCACAGTCAGCTCCTGTACAATTTATGCCTCAGGTTATGCTAATTTAAGAAGCATTTTAATATAACATCAGATGAGGCAGAGTGACACCTCTCAGCAGGGTAGCTGAAAATTGCACTTTTTACCATTTGGCATTGAAGGAAATGACTCAGAACTTAGCAAAAATGCACTTTATGTCAGAGCCAGTGCACATAATGCTGTGTGGGCTGTGTGTTGTTTTGACTTTTTCCACAATTATGTGACATTTTGTGCAATTATCTGAGGCTACATATTGTCAGAGTAGAATTATGTTCTTTTTCTTGTGATCTCTTGTACAGACCCCTTGAATGTTAGTTAGGAATCAAGTGTTGAAGTGATTGTTGACTGTTGAAATGGCAAACATAATAACGTGCATAACAATGAGAAAGAAATTTATTGCTTTATGTGTATATCTGAATATATGTCTTTTAAAAAAAATAATACATTTGAAATAATGACAAATATATAAAAAAAATGTTTGACAGAAATGCATTGTACTGTAAATAGGAACAATAATAATTAGAAAGAGCCAAATCATGTTAACAAATAACCTGAGAGGACTCATTTACAGAAAAGAAATAGCCTTTTTGTGTACATAATAAACGAAAACTTTCAAATTTTCACTGCAGTAAACACTAAAAGAATGTGTCGTTGTCGAAAGTTATTATAACTTCCGAATTCATTCTTTGTTCATTGTTTTAAAGAGTACAGATCACAAAAGTTAACTCTCACCAGCATTTTCTGTTCTACCTGAAATACAAAAGACAACTCCTCAGTGCAGGATTTCCCATTAACAGCAGAAACATTTCTACACCATGCATAGGTAGTCACTCTCCTCAAATATAGACAAACAAATAATTGCCAACCCTTTCCTCACCCCTCTCTCCAACTGCAGTTTGTTTATCCTAACACCGTGACCTTAGATGTGGATAAACCGGGCTGGTAAGCAGGTTTATTTTCATTATTAAGGGCCAGGAAATAGAAGCTTGGATTGGCTATTTGTCTGTGACAGGGAATGTGGACTCTGCACCCTCTAGCTTTGCGTGTGGCCTTCTCACCAGGCAAGAGCCTCTCTAATTCCCCGTCTTTTGCTCAGGGAGAGACTCGCCCTTTGTCAAACATTGATTCAGAAGTAGGCCAGGAGCCAAGGGGCTGAGAGCTCGGCTGCTCACACAGAGGAGCGAGTCGGCCCCTGGAAACTGAGGTAGGGAATACTGTCAGCAGAATGGGGGTGAAACGGCTAAAGACAGATGTGTTGTTGATTAAACTGAGGCATGAGACTAATGTGTGACCAAACACTGATATTTGTGAATGTCAAGTCAGAGGTAATTTTAATGATCTAAGGCGTTTCTGTCGGATATGATGCAATTGCATGAAAGAGATTTTCCTTTTGATGAAAGATTTCATATGTGGGTATATTGTCTCCCACATGTCTGTGTCCTCTCAGGGAGACAGAAAATAACAAGACTTTTTCCTACAAGCACTTGGGGTTTTGGTCACAGAGATTTAATAAACATTTGATTAACTAATCATCTGTTTAAGATCAACTGTGACAAGCTTCATCAACTTAAATAATAATTATGTGCATATCTTCACCACTTCCTGACTTTTTGAGTCAACATCCCCACATCAAATAACAAACATGAATATATATTTTGTAAGACTCCAGTACAGAAATAAACCAATATTTCATTCAAAATGTATTTGGCCATATGTTGCAGTCTATATTCAAGTATTTGTTGAAAGTTGAGAAGTTAAGAAGTACCATTTTAGACCTTTGAGGATTTCTGTGAGGTTATCAATAGTGGCTGCAATAGCAACTGCTGCAGTAACTCCTGTAAGCGGGAAACACAGTGCCAATTATAGATGCCATCAATGTGGATGAAAGCGATTGTGTACAAGCAAAGGAAAACCTCTCAAGCCACAAACAGTAACTGGCAGCGCAAAAGTAACTTCCCAAACTGTTGAAGTCAAAGGGAACCCTTTAACAACTCACTCTTTTCTTCCCACAGCCTCTTTTGTCCTGTCCCCAACTTCAAATGTGCAGATTTGCGGCCCATGGGCGACTTAGATCCGGTCTCGCCGAGGTGAAAAATCCAATTAACCTGCAGCTCCAGCTGCCTTCGTTATAATTCCCTCCCATAATTATGAAATTACCAGATGCAGGATTTCAAATGAAAAAAGGATAAGAGTGACTGGCTCAAAAAAAAAAGATGAAATAAACCGTTCACTGCCAGTATACAGAGTTCCAATTTATCTCAAGGGGGAACAGCTAATTCTGATGACTGGGTTTGAAGGTGAGACCTGCAGAAGCCCTTGTAATCAGAATACATCCTAACAAAAACATGAAGATGGTTGGCTCTTGAAATACCCATTGATAGACTCTTGCATGTTATGCATGTAGACGTTGGCAGTGACAGTTTATAAATACACCATACATGTGGCCGTGTGAGCACTTTGGGTCATATTTTTCAGAGTTTCTGTGTCTTACCTTTCCCGTAGTGCAGGCCCTTTCATCGCAATACTCCAATGGCTCAAACCCTGAGCTACTCTAGCACACAAAACAAACGTCATTGCATCCTTTTATATTAATTCAGATTCTGGTTTCCTGGAAAACACAAAAATAAATCATCCTGTAAGACCAATACATTGTCATCTTGTGACTAATTGAGGCATATGATGATTGAAGTGGCTGCAGTGTCTGATGAAACACATTTTAGAGACCTGCATAACTCACTGTTTATTTTTAGATCACATAATTAGTTACCAAGGATCTTTTAAACTTGCTCCTTCTGTCTAACACCTATTGACGGATTTGTCTGGAATATTTCTGATTAATGCATGCAGTACAGTTTGTACGTCAGAAACATCCAATAGCGTTTCATAAATAGTAAAACGCACCTTACCTTAGGTAATGGCATCAAATTGTTCCTCAGTAAATAGGCACATTGCATTCTTTGTCTTATCAGTAAATCTAACATCCGTCTGATAAACTCATTGGCACGTGCTGGAGGGAATCCTCAAGCAACAACTACAGGAACTCTTGCTGTGTACAAGCTTCTGCAGGCCAATATAGATAACTCCCACTGAGACTGCACCTATGCTGAGACTTGTGCAAACGAATCCATTATGCTGCTGTATTGCACAGCATCAACGTCTCCATTTTTCATTCAGAAAGAAAAGAAGGAACATGTAACAACTTAGTGGCTGCTCGCCTACACTATTTGTGTATAATAAGGTTAACAACTTCCATCTTTCCATTGAAAGCGATAGTGTTATTATAATAAGCAAATTCAGAGATACTCGAAAACTCACTTTAGCTCTCAATTTGAAGCTGGCCAGCAATCTTAGATATCTACATTTGAACAAAACCCAACAGACACAACAGAAATGTGGGACTCCTCACTTGTAGATATGAGTGTTTCAGCTTCAAAATAGATTGAATGTAAGAGTGACTGTCCAGCGATTTTTCCTATCAAAGAAACTTTGAGCAAAAGGCATGGCCTCTGCCTGTTCTCTCTATGAACTGAGCGCTTCCATAAGAACAGGTAACGCTTAGAATATTTATAAAATGATTAAATATATCTCCAAATCATAAATGGATGATGTAAACAAAGTAACTACACTGTAGAGTTTTGACTAGCAGCCGTTACCCACCATTTGGTTTATCCCAATGAAAAAAACGTACTTTGAAGGTCACTTGCTAAATTTAAAGCATCAGAGAAACACTATAGATTTCCCCTGCTCGTTGCCATGCATCTTGTCTTACGCTTTAGCCAGAATCAATATTATGTTACTACTAAACTAGTGTTTTAATACAGCATTCTTGTATAACATCTAATGAAAACATGAATTTGTGAATTGTAAATGTTGGTAAATCTACATGCAAATATATGCATTATATTTTCTATTTAACATAATGAAGGTGTCATGATGTATTGATTGCACTGTGGCCATGTCTAATCAAAACACCTTGCCTGGGAACCACAATCATTCGCAGAGGGACATAAATGAGATCCATAAAGCCAGTACTGTGTTTATAATTGATAAGTAGAGGGAAATCAGTTACCTTGAGTACAGGTGTCCATTGCAACTGAATATTGATTCTGAGTTTCCTTGCTTGTGGCAAAGGTACAAGGAGACTATGAAGACAAGATATAAAATAAATTATGAATGTCTCTGTTGGGCTGTTTCTCATTAAGATTCAGGAGAGCCTTTGCAGGCGGAACCTTGTCATGCTAATCCTGGCCAAGTGGTCCCACAGGATCCCGGCAACTGTGAACGAGCATACATCTCGTAGAACAATTTTTTGTCTGTGATCTTTGACATATTGCTTCCATTGACTTTGTGTTGTCATTGTCCAATTTGTGTAGTCAAATAATTAGTTAAGATGCCAAATCCACAGCTTGCTCCACTTCTTCTCTACTCAGTTAAAAGAGCACAGAAACGGAAAAGGAGTGTCCAACCAAATATATGTTCTTCTTAGAATTAGTATTCAACACGTGTTTAACGACATCTCCATCTGGTTATGAAATGTTTTGGGTTCAGGTATTTTATTAATAAATAATCATCTAGTTCACATGCTCAAATACCTCTACATAAAGCAATGAAACAGTGACAGATGAACGTATCTGAGCAAACTCAGAGAGGAATGCTGTATAATTTAATGTCTACTGAACTGCAGGTCACTTTCAATATAGCATGAGAAGTGTTGTGAGCTCTAATCTGATTTCATTTTATTAAAATAAGAATGCATTTCAAGGAATCAATTGCACTTTTTTTTATTCATATCAAGAGTTTATTTCACCCATGGCTAGCAGTACCACCACACAGCAACGCTCTGTTGCATGACTATTTGTAAATATAGATTTGATTTGATTTAAATAATCAATTTGGAAAAATATAGAAACAAGAAGCAGCTTCAAGTAAGGATTAAAAAAAACTGATCATATAGCTTCTGTGTTGTGAAATCAGTCCAAATGTCTTCTAAGTATGATAGTGAGTCCAATGTAGTTTGTATATTATATGCTAAATCATCTTGAAAATATGGCTGCTAAAGTAGTAAGATGGTGCTGCAGAAGAGAATGCAGTGCCATTGTTTCATTGTTAGAGGCAAGCACTCAAATCAATTGACAGTAAATTTCTTAGCTGATGAAATTACTGGCATGACCTTTAAAGCTTTCTCTTTAAACTTTTTGTCTGATGTCTTCCAAATGACAATAAGATGTCTTGCCAGTCATGTAAATTACATCTCATCTCAGATTCAATGGATCACATTGCAGATAGGAAGATGGGGGAAAGCATTATGTTGACTGAAAAAGGGAGGACAAGCAATTAATGATATCTGAGCTGGGGTTTCATATCTCCAACAATCAAAAATAGATTTGAATGATCAGATGGTCTAATGTCAGACATGCGTCCGCCTTCCCAGACATTTCTCTGTTAATACAGAAGTTTAAATTGCTTTGAGCTTATTTGTGATAATCATGGTATTGACACTCGGTACTATGAATGGTGCCCATTACATGTTCGAGCAGAAGCCCTGGAAATAGACTTTTAATTTGAATGTATTTCAATAATGTTGAGTGTAATGGATTATGGAAGCGCTGCCGCCTGATTGATTAGATTCCCCCTTTATGTACAGCACAAGTCGGGCCGCAACTGCAGATGTCTTTCCTGGGATAGCATTTTAATGACAGTCTGTGGCCTGACTGTGCAACTGGATGCATGAGCCTACGGTGCAGTGCAATCATTATGCTAAATGCTCATTGTGTTGTCTGTCTTGTGGGGACCTACGATATTTCCTCCTTGCACATACACTGTTGCATTAAAGCAGAGCCAGGGGGATCCCAACAGATGTTGAATAGTTGTTTTGTCTTGAGTACATTGGGGGCTTTTCAGCATGAAGGTGATATCAAGTTGGAGTCACATTACGACTCACTTTGATGTTATAGCTTACAGCTGTGGCTGGCAGATCAGTGGCATTAGATTTAGAGTAGATATTTGGAAAGATCATAGGGTGGCCATATTTTGTTTGTTTAAATGATGTTGTTGTTGTTGTTGCTGTTGTAGGTCATTAAAGGGGTTACTTTGGGTTGGGCAGGAACAAAGTGGGAAAAAATACTAACATACAGCTTTTTAGCCCAATAGGCACACAAGGATAAGCACCTAAATTCCAGAGGCCATAGAGGCCAAAAAACAGATTCTATCACTGCCTACACTGAAAAGTGACTGATGGGCCTAGACTGTTTGCTGGGTGATTATGAACTGTGCTTTCAATGGGGCCATTTAGTAGCACAACTGTCAATGCACCTTCACCATTTAGTTGGTAGAGTGGCTGATGTCATGTTGAGATTTTTCCTGGGATGGAAAAGCTCATTTGTATTCGCAGGGCAGCTCCAGTATCTGCAGGGTCTGTCTTTATGGGGCCAGTGTGCCGGCAGCATTGGAGGACAACCAGATGCAGAGAATCATAAGTTGAACCGAGGCCATAGCCAAGGTATCAACATGTGTCATCTGGATAGACGTGTCAATTTAAATGTGCCGCATTCAATGTGTTGTGCCTTGAGCTGCGCTCCCTGCATTAATTTCCTGTTGTGTGAGTTCAAAGTGTTTGTCACCCGATGTCATTCACATCGCCCGCTTTTATCTCTCTGCTCAGGGACCTTGCCGCAATTGCAGGAAATGTTGTTTTCCCTTAACAGTACACTGGGTCACTTGGTCGATGGCGGCAGAGGTCCGCTGGGGTCAGGGCAGCTGACAGGGCTACCCACTGTCGCGACTGCATGATAAAATGCTCAGAGGAATTGCAACTCTTACTCTTAATGTGCTTGGAGGAAGGAAAGATGTGAAGACAGATGAGTGAGGGAGGAGGTAAATAGTAAGTTAAGTTTAACTGAATTTCTTTTCTGCAGAATTTCTCACTCTGCTCTAATCAATACATAATGGCCATGTGAAAGGGAAGGCTGGTGGGCAAACTAGATTGCTGGACAAAACAAAGGTCCACTTGATTAAAACAGCACTGCAGAATAACCAGACCCTACATATTTGCTCAGAGGCATTAATCAACAGTGGATAGACTACTCTGAATAATAAGCAAGGTGATTATACAGCATTGAAATGCCGCTCTTGTCAGTGATGCTTGGCATAAGCTGGTTTACAAGCCACTTGTTGGTTGAAAGTGACATAACACCAAGTGTGAAACACAATAGTAAATCAGTGAGCAATCAGTGTATATCATTTACCTTGAGTTTTGCACCTTAGATGAAAACATGATTTGATTAATGGTTTAATTTAGCATCTGTGAGAAAACCTGATCTTGCTAAAAAATGAAAAAGAAAAAGGAATCTAAATGAAAACATTTTAGAATTTCATTCACTGTATGCTGAATTTTAACCTTTAACCTTATCAGCAAATATGTCCAAATTGCTGTGCCATTAACATTTTTTTCTCTAAATAAAGAAATTATATCTCATATCTAAAAACACACTTTTTTAGCTGAATGCTTTAACAGCAGCATTACTGAGCACCACAAACTACAATCATCATTGCTTGATTTATGAAATTTGTCATTTTCCAAAGTGCTAATTATATAAATGATTTTATGCCTGACATTGCTGATGTTATTCAGCCACTGAAAAACAGTCAGTATCATGAATGACCCAATGCAAGCTGATTCACAATGAAGGTAAACAGTAAATAAAAACACTCTCCGACAGCAGACTCTAAACAATTTAGTGTAAAGCACAACAGTTCAATAACCGCACAAACCTGCCAGCCTGAGAAAAGGCATTGACTCGTAATATCTCTACAATTGGCACTGATTTGTATTCTGACACTTTTCAGCGCTATTTGCTACTTGACAGTGGGCATGATAATGAACAGGTATATCATTTTAGCACATCCTGTAATTAACTTCATGAATATATATTGGTTTGTTAGTTTTTTGCCCCAGCATCTTAGATTGTCACCTTTGCATCTAATCAACACCCTCAGCAGCAACTCAGTGTTGTTATTAAGCCACAACCCAGTAAAAGAAACTGCTGACTTATCCTTTCATAGTAACACCTCAGTATGCCAAAATGACTTTTTATTACGAGTAAGCCATATCTCTTAAGATAAAGTTGATGGACTGAGACGGTGTCATTCTCAAAGTTCTTTGACGTCTCATACTGACTGACAATGATCGTTTAAAATCCTCCTCACGGGATTGCAACGCTCAAAGTAATGGAGATAAGCGCTAATTGGGGTCATGTACTCCATGCTTAATTCCCCAGCCTTTATAATATCATGTACATGGTATCATGAGTCTGCTCAGAGTCAACCTGGAGAATCTACTACATCATTTAGAAAAAGTTGACAGCAGTCAATTAATATTAGAACAGCCATGCAGTGTGCTAGCCACTTTAAAAAGTGAAAGTGTTAGCAGGGATTAGGAAATTAATCTTGTAACAGTGAAAAAGGGTGACATGGCACTCCTACTCACACTGCTCCCACTTATTCCTAAAACATTTTAACTGGTAATTAAAAGAAAAGTTATACATTTGTGGGTTTTGGTGTACTTGGCACATAACATTTCTGCTTGTTATCCTGTCTCTCTTCCTGTGATGTACAAATGTATGATGGATGTTTACTTCACACAAAAGGGACAAGAAGGGCAAAAGTTTTCATGTTTGTGAATCCAGCTCAGGAGTACGCACTCACTCACTGTTGTTTCAGAAAATATTTGTATTTATTATACATTTTAATTTGATAGTTGAGTGGGGAATTATCAACAGCTGCCACTGGAAATAAGTGCTGACCAATGGGACAGATATGCAACATCTTTCAGAAGATTAATGCAAATTTGTGTTTGTGTGTTTTTCTGATCTATTGTTGTGAGGACCAGTGAGATTTAGACCCACAAAGTAAGAATACTTTGTATTTGTACAGCTGCATAACACTATCTAACTTTATGTGAAAACTTAGGGAGAGATTTAAGGTTTTGAGTTGTTTTACTGTCTTTCTTGTGCAACTTTATTTTGTTTTTGTGTGTTTGTTGGGTCCTTGAATGTGGACAAAAGAAGGCCAACAGCCTATTTTTGGCTATGAATTACCTCTCTGTGGATTCTGATTCGGATGATGTTGATTTTAAGACACTTTTTAGACACAACTAAAGACAAACGTGGCCTTTGGTTTTAATATTCTATTATTTTATTGATTTTTATTTTTAAATTAATCTTCCAAGTTTTATTTTGTTTCTGTTTTGGTTTTGTGCACATGTTATGATTCTACACACTCCAATACAGTAGGTGGCGGGATACACCTTCAAAGTTGGTTTGCGGTACTTCAATAAACAATAAAAAAAAATTGAAATCATGTAAAGCTCAACTCTTCCTCAGATGTCTACCTGCAAGCCAGCACCTTGGAAGAGGTTTGTGTTCTCATTTAGTTCTTCATTAAACTCTAAATTTATTGTCAACTCTTTTGTTAGTTTAGTTTAGTTTTCATGTCATATTTTCCTATAGTGCTATCTGCTATGTATCCATTCTAGACCCTAAACCAAAATATAAACATTGACACACTGAAAACCTTCAGATTAGGCTACAAATCTAAACTTCCCCAGGTCCTTGGGGTCATTCAGTGTCCATCTCTTCCCTCTGCGTGTCCAAATCGTCCAGATTCCCCTTTGTGCCTTTCAATCACTGTCTTATCATGTTATCATAGACCTATGGCTATGTGGATAGTGCTGCAGCTCCAAGCAGGTTTTTCTTACACACATCATGACAACTCTCTTCACAAGGAATAGAAGCAGAATCTAAAATAAAATGGGCCATTTGTTTCATAAAATATTAAAAAACCTGTGGCTTTAATTTTAAAATGTGGTATTGAGAGGAGCCATTCATTTGTGTTGAAAGGTAAGTCTGGTGACATTATGTATTTTTCTCTTAACAAATTTCAAACTTTTTTGATCTTACTAAGAAGTATGTGATGAGCGTGATAAAGTAAAGCTTATTCTGTGCCTACTGATGAATATTAAAAACACATCAGTGAGCCACGACATTTTGACAAGTTCCTTCATTATAAACACAAGCACTCACTGTCGTTAATTGATTTATTAAATCCCACATAGATTGTCCTGCTGCCAAAAATACTCCCTAGAACAACAGATACGTGGCTGAAAATAGTCTCTTGCGCCACGCTGTTAAATATTCATGAAAAAGGACAAGTTTGTGTACGGGCAACAACAATTTTGATACACAACTAAACACGTTACACACTGGACCTTTAACATTAGGTAACATTAGCCACGTGTGAAACTATCACACGTGTCATGATGCATCTTTGCTACTTGTTGTTAGAAAATACAGCTTGCCCTGTTACACTGCCAGAAGTCAATCACAGCACAACCCGAAAGCAAAGATTATACTGTTTTTAAAAATCAAGAGAGAGTCATTGACGGTTGAAGGATGTGACTTTTTGGCTGCAAATGTCTGCAGATGCTGGATAGAGAATACAGCCAGTCCTCATAAGTATATTTATAAAACCATCATTGTGTGTATGTGAGCCTGTCACAGGACACAGATGAGCGGGGGAGAATCGGGTCACTGTGAACCCACAGAGAAAAGTGAGGAGAGGAAAGTGGGGAGGCTAATGTGGAAATGAAGTGTCATTGGGTTTCACCTTCATTAGCCAGAGTCACCACACATTCTCACCCGGACTTCGTGTAGTTAACCACCTCAGCTGCTGCCTTGCATAATGACTAAGTGCAGTAAATGGAGAGAGACACAGGGTGACACTCGCCTTGGGAGGGAGTGACTGTTAGAGAGTATCGTCCCTCATCAGTCATTTATTAGCCATTTTATCACTGCTGTCACAGGGAAAAAAAGACTACAGTAACTTTGGTTCTTAGTTTTTGTGTTTTGATTCAGACTCGAGGATTAAGGTCAAAGTGTCCTCGCTGCAGTAAAATATTTGTTCATATAATAAAGCAGAACTTTGATTTGGAATAGGATCCGAAATATAATGTGATCGTTGGCTCAGTGGTTAACACTGTGCCCTCACTAACAGCAAGGGTTTTAATATGTTCTGTGTGTACGTTCACACATTTCCACATTTGAAAGTGACTTTCCTTCTTGTCCACTCAGACTCCAAGGATGTGAACTCCTGGTGAAATGGATAACTAGCCAGTGGATATGACTTTGAATGTGTCTGTCTGTTGTAGGTGTTAGCCCTGGTCTGAGGTGTTTTCCTGTCTCTGGCTGAACGTGGATTGAGATAGACGCACAATAAATAAACCCTGATGAGGCATAAGCAGGTGGAGAAAATGTGTGAATGGAAAGATGGTTGTGTGCAGACCCGTCATGGTCACGCTTTTCTGCTTGACCTATCAAATGCTTGCAAGATTCTCAAATTCCTTCATCTTTCCTTGTTATCCTTTTACTACAACTGGTTCACTACTGCTGCTTTTCTAAGTTTGTGTTTGACTTTTTCTTAGATATAGGCCTATTTCTGCCTTTGGACAGTGGTCCTTGACAGGAAGGCTATAATAGGCAACATGTACCGTAGCATCATTATGTAGCTGGCTGGGCCCAAAATCCATGGTTAGATTTCAAAAGGCCCATGAATGAGAAATAGATCTATCACTTTCATAAGAAATTCAAACTACTGTTTTTAGTTTATTTAAATGTGAATGTCAGACATAAAACATAAACATTGTTAAATAGTACTTCACAGAGGGCTTTTTTTTGTTTTTGTTTTTACTTTTCCAAGTGTCCACTTGTCTACATCCTAGCGTACAGACTGTCAAGTATAACATAAGTGAAGTCTTCATGTTCTATTTCAGTCTCTGAGTCCATTAAGCGTGTTTACAGTTTAACAGTTCAATTTACAGTTTTTGTATGCCTAGTGTAACTTTGTTGTTTGCCCGTTTTTGGAGTGGTTTTCCCAAGTTATCATTCTATATTATACATATAAACATACTAATATTTTCGCAATCTCCTATTTTATATCTTGCCAAAATCCCTGCAGTACTGGACTGTACCAGAAGATCTCCAGTCAGTCTAAACTACTGTTTAAAAATGGCAAAAAGTGGTACATTCAGTGCCTTAGGGGTTAAGATGCATACGGTACAACTGCAACTTCCCTGATTAAATACTGGCCAGGGTCACTCCCCTCTTCCACTCTCCATGATTTCTCTCCTTATGTACACTGTCAGCTGTCCAATCAAATACCCCCCCTTAAAAAAAAAAAAAGATGGCAAGTTTTTTGTTGGGTAAGTATGTCGAAAGTGGAAGAAGATTGTCAGGCAACTGTGTGCCCTGTTGCCCTCAGCAAATAATGATGGTATTGTTTTTCTCTTTACTTACAGTATTTGTAAAATTGAGGAATTGTGCAAGCCATTCTGAATCGGGCACGAAAGCATTTCACTTTACCACAACAACAAACAGTGTACATTTTAGATGTATTTTAGATGACATTTTAGATGACACTCCAATAACACTCTCAAAGTGACAGCCCTAGAGAGGATCAACATTTCTTTCAAAACTCTTCTTACTAAAAATAGTCTTCCATCTGCTAGCAGCGTGTACAAAACTATTAAGCCAATGTGTCTTTCTTAGTTTATCTGGGAATATGCTGTTCATGAAAATTCCATCATTAGTAAAATGTGTCAAGTTATGACACCTGGATACTTGAGAAATAAGAAGCTGTCACATAATGCAGTGCATCTTATTGACTGACCACTATCAAAATGCTCAAGTCTTCTTCAGTCACTTTGAGTTGTACAGTGCATTACCGCAAGGCAAGGTAAGAAGAAAAAAAAAACAACACTTTACACGCTTTACAGACATGGAAACAATAACAATTAAAATCCAATAAGATAAACATAAAGATGGCATGACAAGCAAATATAACAATAAAACAGACATCAAGTCATTGAGATGACATTGAGATACTCGCAGACATGTTTAATGATGAGCGCCGGCTTTTCCTTTTTGTACATTTATTTATCCTTCTTTTATTGCAGAGCGTTTTATTGCTGCAGCTGTTGTTTTCTGTGTCATTTGTATTAAGGAATGAGGAAGCATCCTCTCCCATCATTGGAAAGACTGACACTGCCGTGATTTATAATCCCTGTGAATAATTTGCAAAACATTCAATCTCTCTCTCTGTACAAGATGCACTGATATAAACCTCCTCATTTAAGACGACCCATGGGATGTTTAGGACAGAATCTCTTTCAACACGGTTGCTGCAGGCTGGAGGCGCGGCCGGCTGCTCTGGATTCATTTGAGCATTGCCATTAGTTGTTAACTTTATTTAGAAAAAAAATCAAACATTCTGGTGGTAAAGTTATGTTTTCAGTAGTTATACAAGTTAAGGTTTTTGCTTGCTTCAGTGCTATGCATCGTGAAACTAATAGGACGTGTATTTCAAAATGACATGGAAATGTTTGCGTGAACAGATATGCAGACCTCGTCCTCAAGCTGTTGGGTATGTTTTTCTTTATTTGCATTGCCGCATAGATAAATCACTTGACACCTTTATAGTTCGTGTTATGGACTACAGAGAATTGCTTTTCCTGGAGAAATGCAGTACCTTTGTGTACATAATGGTGTGCTAGTCGATTTATCATCAGACAGTAATTCAAGTAATTAGGGCAGTTATAAATCTATTTTTTAAGGTAATTCAAGTAATTAGGGCAGTTATAAATCTATTTTTTAAGGGTTCTGTGCTTTTGAATAATGATTCAAATAGTGTTTTACACTAAGAACAACAGTATCTGCAAGGTGTAAATGCTATATGTTTTATTTAGCCCTTTAAATAAAAATTTCAGAAAAAAAATTCAAATTTACATAGCTCCTTTTATTTGTGTCTCTTTCTGTTCAAGCAAATGAGTAACTATTTAGTTTACTATACTGAAGAAAGCTACATCTGCTCAAGTGTTATATCTAATGTGGCCTTTTTCTCCTACCCTATATTTTGGAGGCAATTCGTAGATACAAGAGTACTGATGTCCTCTGAGGCGTGCCCCAGATGAAACAAAGCATACACCTCAATAGGTCTCCATGGAACTGGTGGCTATCTGACTGGCTCTTGAAGATTGACAAGTGAGCATTATTTTTCACAGGAAAGTGGCAGGCAGTCCCTTATGTGATATGGAGGCATGTGGAGAGCTGCTCTCTATCTTTCTCTCCATGTGTCTTCTTTTTTTTAACACCTCTGCTATTCAAGCAGGCCTCTGAGCATTTAAATGATCAGAATTCTGCAACATGGCTGTCTGCCCCTGCGCTGTCAAATTTGGACGGATATGTTTCAGCAAGTGAGAGAGGTAGTAATGGACGATACACATACACTACACAGATCCTGTACGCACACACACACATTTGCCCACAAGTCCAGCGTCACTTCTCCAGACAGACAAACGCCTCTTGGCAAAACCGACAGTTGAGCCAGGCAGAAAAGTGGAAAAATGTGCTCCTCAGTGGAGATGCAGTCAGTCATACAGCTGTCCAAAACCAGCAGCTATCTGTTTAGTCAGAGACTAGAGGGCAAAAGGCCAGAGTCTTTTTATTCGACTTTCACTCATTCCTCAACTAGGAAATCTAAAGTGAATTCATCATTCACTGTTTTAAAGGAAATACATAAAGTACTTAAATGACCCTCAATAGTTTTATTTAGCATCCCCCCCTTTGAGATTTCAGATCATATTTGAATGACTTATTGGTTGAACATAGACTGTAATAGCTATTTGTAATAGCAAATCAATCAACATTGATTTGTGTTGAAGTGGATCAAGAAAGATCTCTTAAGGGCACCTATAGCTCAGTTGCTAGAACGGGTGCCCCTATATAGAGGTTTTCTCCTTGATATAGGGGACGCAGGTTTGACTCCGACCTCTGGCTCTTTGCTGCATGTCATTCCCTCTCTCTCTCTCTCTCTCTCTCCCCTTTTATGTCTTCAGCTGTCCTGACCATTAAAGGCCAAAAAATACTTTAACAAAAGAAATAAAAAAGACAAATCCATTTAACCATGCTCTTTAACAACATATGTAGCTACCCTAAATTTGATGGTCAATTGTATCTATAAACACAAATTAAACACTACAGCCTTATGACACTAAACAACATAATTATGTACATGGATCTTTACTGGTAGCATTTGGATATTGCTGAGCGCAGATGTCACTGTCAACATAGACTGATTAAAGCTGATAAGAAAATAAATAAGCCACAGGCAGTCATTGTTATTGACAACACCATAGTGTGCCTCTAGTGAGCCAGAGCTTGCCAATTTTGAGGGAAAAAAAACACAATTTAGTCAGCGGGGCTAGATCTGTCTATGTGCCTGCCTGCTGGCACAAAGCGGAATATGGCTTCCTCTTATCGCTCTTATTGCTCATCATTTGAATAAAACATGTTTATGTTAGTATGCTAAATAGTGGCATGCTCAGGAACTCATTTTAAGTGGAGATGATCTGTCAAGATTTAGAATCAATAAGAGACTTGTGGAAAATGAACATTGACAGAGAGCTAGACCATGACAATGCATGGTTCATAGACACGTCATAGCTGCGGCAGCAGGTGTCCCCTTTCAACAATACCTATTTTAAGTGATGTGACTTAACAGGGAATACTGCAAGTTTCCCTTTATTTTAAAAGTGAACACCAGGCACAGTAAACAAATTTTGGCAGGCACATTTCTGTCACAAACAAGTGATTTAATTTACGGAGCCAATAAGATGTTTTTTCTCAAGTCAAGACAGAGGAACAGAGAGTGACACAGAGGAGCCGACAATGACTGCATCTGCCTGCCTGCTCCCATTTACATCAGTCTGAACAGAAATGCCTTGTGAATAGTAGATATGCTTACTGAGTGCTGGGCTGCTGCCAGCACTGATCGATCTGGAAATGTTATCTTTGGGTGATTTATCTGGAGGCAGCTATTTTTGTCTGTATTTTTTAAATGATTATTCTAATACCTTAATGAAATCTGGGACATCTTTCATATCTTGCCGAACTGAATTGAATTTTGGCAAATATAACACTGACCTGAGATAGCAGAGAGCATTTCCGTTCATTACTAAGTCTTTTTTTATATTTTATCTCATACATATTAATCATAACCAGTATAATATCTATATTTAGTGGATTTGTGCTGCAAATCTGATGGCAGGGAGCACTGCCACGCTTAAATGTGCTCCAAATGTGAGCCGGGTCTTGAGCTGACCCGGCCACCTGGACAGGATGCTACTAAATTGCCACAGAGTTATCTCTCCATACCTAGACATGAAGCTTTTGCTGGTCAGCAGAACATGTGTCTGTTAAGGCTAAGAGATGTCAGAACCTGCCTTTCATGCCCCTCGCAAACAGACTGTAAAGAATTGAAATATTGGTCACAACTAGTTTCATCTGCAGGGGAAATCCAATATCCCCAGGATATCTCTGGGAATCATCCGTTTCCCCGTGTGCATGGGATTCTGAAGAGACCTTAGAGTCCTGAAGCAGGATATGTAAGCATTATGATGGCTATGATACACAACATTGACATTCTAAAAACGGGCTGCTTTTTGGATTTCCACAGGGGTGAAATTGAACAAATCAAATATACTGTATCTTGACAGTGATCTAAATCCTTAGAGCCCTTTTCAAACTATTTGGATATGAGATGCATCACTAACATTTTGCAGAAGTGCCTCCACATGTCATGCTGTTGACTTTGACCCTGCTGTCTAAAGGGATAGATTGAGTTTTATTTAGTGGAAAAGTTCAATTTTGTAGGTGTACTTCATTTTCTTCTGAAGTTAAGGAAGTTAAAACACACCATGTTAATGGCTCTGTATTTGTTAGACTTAAATAAACAAGGAATACATTTTCTTGCATAAGCCTAAAGCAACCAAGTGTTAAGTTTCAGATCCATGGTAATGATAGTTGGCAGGGTTGAAGGCAGGGAACAGCTGTAGGTTCACTATGTGTGCCCAACTAGCAAGCAAAGTATGTGTGGGGAAAATATATGCATACACGAAGGATCCTTTGGTGGCTGGTGAAAACGTCCTTCACACAGTCTAATTCACAGATAGCCCACAAAGGAAGCAAGGTCTGACATGACTAATCTTCTAATTCTCTGACAAATAGATAATGTGTTGTACATAGAGGAAGAAGGAGAATAGAGTACAAAGACACTCCAATAACACTCTCAATAGATGAAGTAGTGTTGCATCGAGGAAAACTATAATTGTCTTTTTTTATATTCTGAAGTGAAAGGCTAAATTGCTTTTCAAGGCCACATTAGTCCGTCCAAGATGCAGCGAAACATACACCAAGAATGGTATTGTTCACACATAACTCCACGTGCAACTCTGAAACGGCTAAATTTGGAAAAAATAGCAAAGACCTCAATCTATAAAAACTGGTGTTTTTCTACATTTTTTATTCAAGAGTATCAACACTGCACATGTCCTTGTTAGAAGAAGATCAAAGACTTGATGATAATTAATATTGTGTTCAGGAGTATGCTTTACCTGGATGAAAGGCTTGATGATTAGGAATTATCCTTTTTTTCATGTGGAGGAGGGATAGAGGTACGTTCAAAACATGTTGCCTGGCTATGTTTACTGGTAGAAAAAAACACATGCTTTTGTGTTTGAAAGGAGCCACTTGGAAAAACAGTAGAACTGCATTTAAAATAGTTGTCATGAGTTAATTATGGCCAAAAAGTGCTTATTTTGCCGTTACTACAGTATCTGTAGTTACAGTTCCAATCATGTAGAAAATGATGTAAAAACCTCTGCGACAACAAAAGGTAATTTTGGTTACTCCATAAGCCAAACTACAGTAGCAGCTTGGCTCCAGGGATGCCAATCTCAGTTTGTTGATCTGTCCACCACTTTGTTCCAGACTGAAATAGCTCAACATCTATGGGTTGTATTGGCATTGAATTTAAACAGACATTCATTGTCCTGGCTGATCCGACTGACCCTGGTGATCTTTTGACTTTTCCTTGAGCCATGACGTTGGTATTCATTGTGCCAAGTGAAATGTCTCAACAATTATTGGATGGATTGGCAAGCAAAAGAGATGTTTATGTTCCCTTGAGGATAAGCTGTAACAATGTTACAACTGTTCAGGTCAAAATTTAATTTGTCCAATACTTTATTTTGTGCAATACTGACATTTTCAGCCCCAGTTGCACTTTGTGTTTAATGCTTATTATCAAATGTTAGCATGCTTACATGTTAAACTAATATGGTGAACACTATGCTAAACAGGCATAGTAGCAGTAATCCATATACAAATCCATACTAGAGTACATACTTATCTTCATAGTATATTGTTTGAAGTATACAACATTTTATACTAACAGGGAATGATATGTCTTACCAATAACATTGGATGTCAATCAAACTGCAGCTTTGGAATGTATGAAATTAAATTGATAGAACAAAATATTTTTCCCGAGATTCAATAAGATGCTAAATTAACCTATGGGTTAATCACATGTGTCAACCGTTCTCAGGGATATGTTTTCATGCTAATTTGAATGTGACCAGTTTTAGCGCAAACCCCTAATTATCTTATAACGCTAGTTGTTGGGGCATGCGAAAGTAAAAAGAAATTGCTATTTCTATACCACAATGCTCAAAATAGCACCACACTTCCACGGTACCATAATGAGGGTCCTTACATGTAAACCAAAGAATTGAGAACTTTGTAAGTGTCCAGACAGTTTGTTAATAAGATTGTATATAAAGACAGTACCGTTCGATGTACAGGCAGGCGCATCTTGGAAAAACAGTCAGGACCAGTCGGACGTCAAACGCTGCGCATGAGCTATGTTACTGGTTACTGGTTACACAACGTGTCGGTACCCATGTGTTATTAACCCCAATGTTCATTTTGCACCGGAATTGTCCTTTTAAGTGTTTCCAGCTGTGGGTTACTCTTTCATTTCCGTTGTGCATTACATTGTGGGAGAATAGTGTGCATCAACAGCACACCCAAAAGGTTACTGCATTTGACACTACATACTCAAAACCTGCTTAGAATCCGTATGTAGTGTGGACTTGTTAAACAGAAGAGGTCCCAGAATAGACCCTTTGGGAACTCCGCATGTCTGCACGGCATGTGTAATTACCTATAGACTCAAAGTGGTTCCTGTCCTTTTAAGAAGGATTCAAACCAGTTTAGTACTTTGCCAAAGAGTCCAACCCAGTTTTCCAATCGGCCTAGTAAAATACATATATACATACACACACACACACACTACTGTATGCACACTGTCAACAAGAACACATACAGAGAAAAAACAAAAGGTTTCACATGCTGTGCAGCAGGTGACTTTTCTACATGTCATTAGGCAATGTGGAAACATCTTTATAGAAAGAAATGCTGCAAGGAGGAACACATTTATCACCCTGGCTGTGCTATCTTCTGAATCATGCACTCATATGCTGAAAGACTATACCGCACAGAAGCAGCAGGGAGGAAAAAACATCTTCAATTTACAGCTGCGTGTCTCCCCTGCTGGGTCTGCATGTGCAGCATCAATCCATTAACTGTAGGGAAATATTACACAGTCAACACACAATGAAACAGATAAACAAACATGCTCAATATACATATCAGAGATTTCATGTAGATAATAGAGCTATGGCTCCTCAGCTTCTTTTTCTCTTTTCTTGTTCTCTGTTTCTTTCCCTCGCTCCATGTCTTTCTCGCCATGTGTGATATGTCAAAGTCTTATTTCCATGTCCTGCCGCCACTTATACTCAAGGCAAACACAGGGCGGTATGTGTTGATGATTGTCAGCAGTGGCCATTTATCATCTGTCAAGCTTCTGTCCTCTGAGGAGGTAAATACAGCCAGTGAATTATGGTTGTTTTAGTCTGCAGGCGGAATCCCACATGACAGCCAGCACAAGGCCGTGACAAAATCGTTTATGAGGAAATAGTTTATCACGGCCATGGTAAACATTGTCCATCACACATGAGAAGAGCAATGGATGTACAACTTTGACGGGGAGAAACTTGGATCCGAGCCATTTGGGAGCTGAAGTGGAGGCATTAATGATCTAATTCAATGTGATGGGGGGAAAAACAACATCATAATCATGTGTTTGTTGTGTCTCAGTTGTTCAATGTTGGATCCATCCATGTGTGTGAATATTGGTGTATCTGTCTTGAAAATAGGGATGGAGTACGATAGGGAATATAATTCATATCAAACTCAAAGTTGTGTTTTCCTTGTCAAAGGGAGGACTGTTTGTGCAGCTTCAGTATGCCTCGAGTTTCCACTTTACATGGATCGCAGATTTGACAGACTTTTATTGTCTTAGATTTTTTTGTTTTTCTATTCCAGTGAATTATCTAAAATTATTCTTGCAGTGGTGGAAGTAAAATCCTTGACTTACATCAAAGTACAAATGTTATAAGTAAAAGTCTATTCAAAATGTTAAGAAAAAGAAGTTCTAGCAGCAAAATACAATATAAAAAAGTATCATAAAAAAAGTATTCATTGTGCAGAATGACCCCTTCCAGAGTGTCACATTATTTTATGTACTGTATATGATTATATCATCATTAAAACATGGGATTTAATGTGTAAACATCATTTTATTGTACTTGCTGAAAGTTTAGATAATCTTAACACCTTTTTATTTTTTAAGAAGAATAGAAATACAACAAAACAACAAATAGAACAAATAGTTTTGTCACTAATGCATTTATACAAATGTTACACTGATGGAATTACATGACAGTTCATACAGTAACGTTTTAGTTATGGAAGGTCACAAACACAATCCATTGTATTGCAAGAATTTATTAACCCAATGTATTAAGTCATTCTCTCCATACTTTGAATATTAGTCACAATATCTATCCAGTCAGTTTTCATTGGAAATTTGGTCTGTATTCTTAACTACTTTATTCACTGTTGTGCAGTTAATTTGCATGGCTTTACCATGTTTGTCAGTGGATATTTAATAAATAGGTAGCATAAAACTGAAATACTCAAGTTAAAAACCCAACCCGTCATGTTTTATTGTATCTTTACCTTGTTGTTCAAAACTTGTGTGTTTCCTAGTGTGATTTACATAACACAAATATAACAAAAGTAGATTATATCATGTATAGAGAAGACATTATTTTCAGTTCCAGTTAAGGTTTGTGAAGCAGAGACCTGAACAACAATCCATTGTGTTTCCCAGTATAAGCCATATTCCTGGTGGTAAGTTTTTGAGCGGTTCAGCCAGATGGACAGCATATTGAAAAACAGGGGATTGTGGGGGCAGCGGGGACCAGTTACACACCTTGTCCAACCAAGTGGGCAAATCATTAATAGATTCGACCCCTCTTTTCTTGACTGTAAGGGAGAGTTCTGGCTGGTGTCGCATTTCTCTAAGAGCCCTCGGGCAATCCCAACACACAGCCTACAACATATGGAGAGATGTATGTGCCTGAAAGCAAAGAGATTTAAAATGACTGAATGATGTGAGGTGCAGTTAGAGATGGCCCGTCACACTTGTGGTTCAGGACAGGACATTTGGAATTTGCAATTGTTAAATTTGGTAATCTTCTAAAGCCACATTAACCAGTTCTAACTGGGGGATCCTGAGGCACTCCCAGGCCAGGTTGGAGATATAATCCCTACACCTAGTCCTGGGTCTTCCCCGAGGCCTCCTCCCAGCTGGACGTGCCTGGAACACCTCCTTAAGGAGGCACCCAGGAGACATCTTTACCAGATGCCCGAACCACCTCAACTGGCTCCTTTCAACGCAAAGCAGCAGCTCTACTCTGAGCTCCTCACGGGTGACTGTGCTTCTCACCCTATCTCTAAGGGAGACGCCAGCCACCCTTCTTAGGAAGCCAATTTCGGTCGCTTGTACCCTGGATCTTGTTCTTTTGGTCATGACCTCCTGTTAGGCACCAATTCAAAATATCTGGGCTTGTATCCAGGTGATAAAATAATGACTCTTTCCTGCAGTCCGTCCTTCATTCACGCAGTCATTTGGACCTCACAAGTCTAACATGTCTTGTAAAAGTGTAAAGTCGCTGTTTCTGTTTCGACATTCTCCCTAATAACGTGTTGAAAATTGATGCACACACTGTCAATGTCTTTAAAGGATATTTCAGATGACAGGATCATTAACAACAATGGAGGCTAATCAGGACGTGACCCGTGAATGTCCAGGTACTGGTGGCAGTGTCTGCTTTGGCCAATAGCAAATGGTGTGTTCAGGCATTTTTACCACTTTATATTCCATTTGGCAAATAGGAGCACTCATGCATCAAAAAGATCTTGTTTCAATTTCTATTGAGGTGTCTCCTCTGAGAACTGTGACTGTCTAAATTGAAAATTTAAAATAATTTCAACATCTATTACACTTGTGACAGAAGGAGGTTTTCACCTCCTTCTTCCCTGTGCACGTGAGTGTGCACTAGCACATCTGGGGTTCAGAGTACAGGGTACAGAGTGGTCTGGATACGGGTACAGAGTGTTCTGGATACGGGTGCAGAGTGGTCTGGATAGGGTACAGAGTGTTCTGGATACGGCTACAGAGTGTTCGTGATACGGGTACAGAGTGGTCTGGATACGGGTACAGAGTGGTCTGGATAGGGTACAGAGTGGTCTGGATACGGGTACAGAGTGTTCTGGATATGGGTACAGAGTGGTCTGGATAGGATACAGAGTGGTCTGGATACGGGTACAGAGTGGTCTGGATACGGGTACAGAGTGTTCTGGATACGGGTACAGAGTGGTCTGGATAGGGTACAGAGTGGTCTGGATATGGGTACAGAGTGCTCTGGATATGGGTACAGAGTGTTCTGGATATGGGTACAGAGTGGTCTGGATACGGGTACAGAGTGGTCTGGATACGGGTACAGAGTGGTCTGGATACCGGTACAGAGTGGGTTGGATACCGGTACAGAGTGGGCTGGATACGGGTACAGAGTGGTCTGGATAGGGTACAGAGTGGTATGGATACGGGTATAGAGTGTTCTGGATATGGGTACAGAGTGGTCTGGATATAAGGTACAGAGTGGTCTGGATACGGGTATAGAGTGTTCTGGATATGGGTACAGAGTGGTCTGGATATAAGGTACAGAGTGGGCTGGATACGGGTACAGAGTGGTCTGGATAGGGTACAGAGTGGTCTGGATACGGGTATAGAGTGTTCTGGATATGGGTACAGAGTGGTCTGGATAGGGTACAGAGTGGTCTGGATACGGGTATAGAGTGTTCTGGATATGGGTACAGATTATTCTGGATACTGGTATAAAGTGTCTGGATGTATGGGACTGTTCTGGACGCACAGAGCTAATTGGGATCGGCAAGTGTTTGACCAACCACGCTTTGTAAATATTGGTATTAACTGAGTATATATTGCATGTGGGTTTGTTTTTGTCCTTCTTTTCCTTTTGTTGTTGAAACATAAAGTAAAATAAAATTGTATAACTTTATAAATCCATTATACCTATAAATTATACTTAATTTTGGATAAACGGATCTGTGCACTTTTAGAGGTGTTAGGCCTATCCCAAGTGGCGTTTTCAAGTGGATATTTTAGATTCTCAGGTGTCATTTGCCGCTCGCATTGCCACACACTCAATTTAAGACATAACTGTTTTGTCACAATAATTATTTATGTGACTCCTGTTTTTGGCCACAATAAAACACTCTCTACACTAAATCTAATTAATAAGTCTGTAGTTAATGCCACAATGTTTAGCATTTATTTATTAATAACTATTGCAAAATTAGTGATGATAATTGACTCAATTAGAATTTGCTGTCATTAGTAAATATGAGGCCCAATCACTGACTTTATAAATGTAGTCATATAATCACCTTCAAATTTCAATAATTTTACTTTCTCTCTCTCCCCTCTCTCTCTCCCTCTCTCTCTCTCTCTCTCTCTCTCTCTCTCTCTCTCTTTCTCTTCGCTTAACACAGGAACACTAAGTAAATTAAATTAAATTTACTTTCTTGTTTGTTTCCTCTGCTGCAAGCAGTTCACTTAGAAAATGGCTAGCTAACTAGTTATTATCATTTATATGAGGTGTTTTAATTGTAAGGTCTGCTACCCTCAAGAGCACTGTCACAAGTTAGCTTATTGTTGAGCCTTGTTTCTTTGTGCATATGTGTCATGGTACATACTGTGTACACAATAAAGAGAACAAAGGGAAATAAAAACAAATGCTGTAGAAGTGTGGTGGACCGATGAAACCCATTAGTGTCATCACACCAACAGAGAAGAGAGAGAAGCATGTCTTAATAACTTGGAGTTTAATTTAAAGAACACATTTACACCCCAAAAAAACATAAAGAGCTTTGATGGAATCATTTGCATCAATATGGAGAATAATAAAAAGAGAAAATAAATGGAGAAAATAAAAGCAGTAAACTGTAAGTGTGCTTGACTGAGTTTGTATTCCAGGAATCTGAAAAGGCAAACAATTGTAACAAATTGGGAGGTCCGAGTAATGAAACTAATTGTGCTATTTCCTCTTTCTTTATTGCCTATTATTGGAATTGTGATGTTGTATACAGGTCATACTAAACTTGCACCTCCAATGAGCTCAAAGTTTAGTTTTTCTTGATTCAGCATTGCAGTGTTTCACTGTGCAGCCAGCCCTTCTTACACACCTTGAGCTGCAGCAATGTGTAACCACCTTTTTGTGCTTTTCACTGAGACTGTGCAATCATTTCTATATATCTGCTTTTTTAAATTCACCTGGAAGTAAAACTTTTTGTTATTCTTAAGACAATTGGAATGTGTAAACGTGTGATAATATCTGATTCTAAAAGTAAAGTTTTTTTGGACAAAGACTTCCTTTGTTAGCATCTTCTCTAGTGATGTCACGGCACAAAAGGAAAGAGAAGTTAAACAACTTGCCAACTCGGCTCAGTATGATTTCATATCGTAAAAGGTGCTGTTTGGTTTAAGTTCTTATGTTTGTCAACCACTAATCAGGACAGTTAGAACGGAATTCCTCCTGATTTAGAGTTTATTTTTGGACATTCATTTGATGATATAAAGTTGGAGTTATTGTGTTTAAAGCACCAAAACATGGTCAGAGTGACAGTGTGGATGCTCCTTGTGCAATCAAAGGTTTTTCATCAGACTCCTCTCTGTAAACATTGGCATCCTTAAGCAAACCACGCAGTGATTAAGAGGAGTCTGCCGTTTTCACAGAGACTTTTAACTTCTGCCAAAAGTTTCAAAATGATCAAGAGAGGCATGTTGTTTTCTTTTTTTCTCTATCTAGATAGACAGTCATCAGTCGATGACTGAAATTAGCCCATAACCCCCCGATGACCAACTCTTGACTTGCTTTGTAATCCTCGGTTAATTATCTTGTAGTCATAGAGTGAAAACTACACAGTCTCACTGATTTTGCAGCGTCTCTGTTTCCTAAATGTGTTCATGGCGTGGGACTGCAAGGGCCTTTGGTTTTATTCTATGAATCTATATTTTTTTTTATCTGAGTGGAGTAGTCTGTGTTGTGATTCTTGGCCGCAAACCCATCTTGATGTTATATCACAGAGTACAGGTGTTGTATCTAAAGCCCTGGTCTGACGGATGAAGACTGAGCTGAATGATGATTTAGAATTGTGTGCAGGTCAGATGACTACATGACCACGACCTGCACTTTGATTAAAATTTAACAAAATCCCTCACTCCTCCCTCAGAAACCAACAACTAATGTCACCTTTTGACCTGACGTTGTTGGCCTCACTTCTCCTGCAGACATTCAACAAGATTAATGTCGGGCTTCACTTTAATCTGCTTTGTGTAGATAAGAGTGGACTCAATTGAGCAGGAAGCCACAGATACAAAAAAAATAGTACGCTGGCTTTACAACATCTTAAAGTTATCTTTAATCTTTCTTTAAGAGTAAATAAGGACGTGAAAACTGGCTAATACAAATCTTTGTCTCAGAGATGTCCATTTAGTCTGAATCAGGAAAAAACATCTTGATTTTTACTGCACATCATTCTGTGAGCTTATTTGTGCCATGTTGACAAAACAGCTCATGATACATTGTAAATACACATTGCAGCAAATATATACCCTGTGAATGTGTGTCAAAAATAAATGTTGCTTTTTATCATTAAAGCTAGAAAAAGCTTCTTTTTTTTTCTTTTTTTATTGAACGGCAAGTTCTTGCTTCGAAGCACTGCAAGCAAAATGTGGTGAAATCAGATCAAAGGCTGCTTATACTTGAAAGTTTCATTGAGTAAGTATTTTTTTGTTGTTGTGAAAAACAGTGTTCTACTAAACCTTTACTGTATAACTAGGTAGATAATTTGGCTGCATCCTGTAAGAGTGAATGATCTCACTTGGAAGATTATTTGCAGTTGCCAAGAACACTGACATTTCTAAGTATGAAAACACAATACGTCATCTAAAATATGCAGGCATTTACAGGATAAGATAAATGACTTGTAGACTAATGGCCCCTAACCTGAAAAAATGAGTGTCTTCATCAGTCAAGGCCTTGTTGATGAAAGCTTAAGACCCTGCTAAGAACTTTGCTATTGCAGCACGAAGGCCATTTGTCTGGTGAGGCCGATCGAACCCCTCAGGACTGGGGCCCCTGCCAGCGCTGCTACAGGCAGGCCTCTGAACAAATGGGTGCAGAAAAGCCAGGCAGGATTTATGGTGGAGAATGTAGGGAGCCTGGTTGACTGTAAAGTAGAAAAAAGAGGACAGATTTTTATCCATTTAAGGAAGAGGTGCCGCTGCTGAAGTTGTGTTGTCAGCAGGAGGAGGGGAAGCCCTGGCAAGCTGCTGTTCCTGGCTGAAAAATGTTCACACAAAGTGATCAATAGATCTTTGATAAGGCTAACACGCCCTGGCATGTGGTTGTTCTTTCAAGTTGTGCATCGGACATGCATTCATGTCATCCAGGGCAGTGAGCTGACCCTGTTGTGAAGAGGACTGAGGCACTGTATCCCTTTATGGTAAAGCCTGAAACCCTTTAAAACAATGAAGACAATACATATTTAAAGACCCTGAACTTTTCTCAATTAGCTTCTCACTATGGCTGACAACACCGTGGCATTTACTGTCAAAGTTAGAAGTGTTTTAGTTTTCTGTATTTGGGGTTTTCTTTGTATAGATCTACTTAACATTTTAAATCTTGTTTATAGGGTCTATAAAAGACATCACTTACATGGTGCAGCATAAAATATGTAACAAAACAATACATGATAAACAACACAAATATATATTAAACTAGTTAAACAACCTGTATCTGTCAACATTTCTTCTTTAAGCTTCATCTTGGTGTATATCTACATCGGGATGAAAGAATAGTTTCCAATGCGAGTTCCAGCACCTGTTTCTGATCATTTGATTAAGTGAGTCAAATTATCCATAACCCATACACATCAGGACAAATTAGACTTCTGAGTGTGGAGAGTGTTAAAAGACCAGTTCTGTTATGAAACTACATTTTTTTCAATGTGACAGAAGTTAATCTGTGGTTCAGTTATACAGTATAAAGTATGTTTCTCACTGTAATTTGGATACAGTGTTTTTCCAACCTTCTCCAACAGAAATGTGTAAATGTTGTGTGAATGGAAGTACAGTCACTAGACATGAGTTCACTCCCATCACTGTACACAAATAGCACATGTTGTAGGGAACCATAAGCCTCTGCCCTGAACAGTTTCAGATGTATGGGTCCTTCTGGAGTATTTAAATGCAGCTGAGATGACTGATGACCGCGGCTGCCACAGAAGCCACACTGACATGTCCTTTTTGGTTAAAGCCAGCGTTGCAGGCCTTTTGTAAAAGCAAAGATTTGGTAAATAAGTGCAGTGAAGCAGTGAAGATAAATTGGTCCTATCACCCAAATTCATTTATCTCTTCAGCCAATGATTTATTTAATTCCTTATCTACAAAAAGGTGCATTATAACATTGTGAGCAGCCACTGTGCATTTTCACATTGATGATGCCCACCAACTTTGCCAAGAATATGACCTCAATTCAACTCATCTTCTGGACATAGACAGACAGTTCTCACGAACCATTCGTACTTTTAGCTACAAAAAAAGTAAGGTCCTGGAATTGGTATGTATTCCATGTATTTACAACTGTATGCTGTATCACATGTATCATGTGACTGGCTGGCGCTTGCCATCATTTTGTAGGATATCTTACAAATTGTTATGCATACGTTTTTGTTTGATATCAAAAACAAACACGTTTATGAGAATGCGTTGACATGGAAACTATTTTTATATTTAAGCACTATTAGTGGGAAAATCTCTGAAAACGATTTAGTGAGTAGTAGTCTATATCCACAACTTTCCAATTCCGGGATTGCTCCGTTGCAACTGGAAATTCCGCCGTATGTCCTTCTTTTCGGCCGGATGTCTGTCACTTTCCACCTTCTTTGTGTTGGAATATTAAACTCAGGTTGATTTATTAGGGCTATGGTTAACTGCTTCTCAGATCTCTGCAGGGTAAATCAAGACAGTCAGCTGTCCAATCTTTACAGTTTTTTGTTGCACAACTAAAACAACTTTTGAAGTTCTGTTATGGTTTCGGTTTGTATCTTGTTTCTTTATTCTGTTTTCTGTTATTTCTCTGTGTTTTCTCCCTGGTCTTGTGTTGATGTCCCTGTCTTGTGTTCCACTTGAGTGTCTGTATGTTCTGTTCCCTGTTTTATTTTGAAGTCTGGTCTCTGTCTAGTCTTGTCTAGTTTTACCTCCTGTCTGTCTGATTGGCCTTCCTTGTTACCTTGTATTTAACCTCTGTGTTCCCTTTGTCTCTTGTCAGATTGTCTTGTAAGTTTGTGTAGTGCTGTATGTGTTACTGACCGAGCTTTCCATGTTTGTTCCTGTTCCCTGTGTATCTCTGTGAGTTTTTCCCTGCCTTTGCACCCTGTTTTTTGTCTTTTTCCCTGGACCTTTTTTAGAATTTTGTATATTTGTATTTGGCCATTTAATTTTTGCTTCCTGTGTTTTCCTTGGACTTTGGAATTAATAAATCCTTACCTGCTCCCGCCTGCCTCCCTTATTCCGCTTCACCGTAACAAGTTCCTTCCCAAGACTATTTTGCAAGGCACCGGGACCCTGGGTGTTTCCCAATGTCAAGGAAGGAGCCTCCAAAGCCAGAATTTGGAGGATGCCACGTCATCAACGCCATCAACGTCCGCTGAAGGACCGTTTCCAATGTCGAGGATCCTGCGAATTCCTCCAAGGACTGAGTCCTTCATTCAGAAAATTTCCCATAGACAGAGAAGGATGCATATTTACGGAAGAGGATTAGGGCCACTGGTGAAAAATGTATGTGAGTTCTGACTTTTTTCTGAGAATTCTGACTTTATTCTCAGAATTCTGAGTTTTTTTAAAAAGACCAGCAGGGAGACAGAGGCCAAAGAGAGATGTTGAATACATTATTTGCTATAGTAAAGATCGGCATTCTAACAATAAATGCTTTAAATTAACTGGTTTGTCTGTGTCATTAAGTTCTTGGGCGTGTGTATATAATATAAACTGTTTTTTTCTGTTAAATTGTGACCTGGACCTGGATTTATTCAGATGCTATCTGTTGTAATAACTCATAAGGTTTTCATGTATCTTTACCATAACATAACCATAACATTTACTTCATAACATGAAGGGCGATCAGACATAGCTGCCGATAATGGTGTTGCTTCCAGACTGCAGACAAGGAGAAAGTTTTAGGTTAGTCATCCAACCTGTCCTGGTAAGATTACAGTTGTATCACAAGTATATTTAAGAATACAGTTAAAGTCCACTGTGTAGTTTTCTTCATCATGAATGTAACTGACAACTCTTGACCATTTAACACACTAACACCTACCTTTACTGTGTTAGCGGGTGTTTATCAATGGTGTTATGACTTTTCATATGTTGATTGACGCTTGTGTGTCTACAGTACTATTTAATCTTTCTCACTTGCAGTTTACTGCATGTCATACCTGCCTGTGGTAGCTCATTAGCTGGTAGCGTTTACCTTGTTGTAGTTGATGATTATATTTTGCATTTCTTGACGTGAAAAATAAGCTAATGTTACATGTATGCAGTAAACTACAAGCTAATTTTAACTGCTACTTTTCTTTTTAAAAACATGTATACCTTAAGAGTTATAAAACAGATGACATCTGAATATAATTATTGTTTGAAGTTTCCTCTGTCCAGGTCACAATTTGATGGAAAAATAGACATTGAAAAACAGTTTATATTATATATACACGCCCAAAAACCTAATGACACAGACAAACCAGTTAATTTAAGGCATTTATTGTTAGAATGGCAATCTTTAATAAGCAAATAATGTATTCAACATCTCTCTTTGGCCTCTGTCTCCCTGCTGGTCTTTGGCCTCCGTTAGTCCTGTTAAAAGACAGTTAACACAACAAAAAGATGTTTACGTTATGAATGCTACAACACAACGTTATTACATGGGAAAGTACTCATACATGTCAGCCTTCGTTGAACGTTGCAAGTGAAGTTAACACGGTGCAGTGTTACCTTCCGTCTACAGATACAACCAGTAATAAACACACCAACTTTCTAAATCTCTGCTAACGTTACGCGTATACAGTAACGGCATATAAAAAGAGATGAACATGCCACCGTACATTAAACTTTACAAAGCCAACCTAGCTAGCTATCCATCCATCCATCCATCTTCATCCGCTTATCCGGAATCGGGTCGCGGGGGCAGCAGCTCCAGTAAGGGACCCCAAACTTCCATTTCCCGAGCCACATCAACCAGCTCCGACTGGGGGATCCCGAGGCGTTCCCAGGCCAGGTTGGAGATATAATCTCTCCACCTAGTCCTGGGTCTTCCCCGAGGCCTCCTCCCAGCTGGACGTGCCTGGAACACCTCCCTAGGGAGGCGCCCAGGAGGCATCCTTACCAGATGCCCGAACCACCTCAACTGGCTCCTTTCGACGCGAAGGAGCAGCGGCTCTACTCCGAGCTCCTCTCGGATGACTGAGCTTCTCACCCTATCTCTAAGGGAGACGCCAGCCACCCTCCAGTGAGTGCTGAAGGTCACAGACCGATGATGCCATCAGGACCACATCATCTGCAAAAAGCAGCGACGAGATCCCGAGCCCACCGAACTGCAACCCCTCCCCACCCCGACTACGCCTCGATATCCTGTCCATAAATATTACAAACAGGATTGGTGACAAAGCGCAGCCCTGGCGGAGGCCAACCCTCACCTGGAACGAGTCCGACTTACTGCCGAGAACCCGGACACAGCTCTCGCTTTGGTCATACAGAGATTGGATGGCCCTGAGAAGAGACCCCCTCACCCCATACTCCCGCAGCACCTCCCACAATTTCTCCCGGGGGACCCGGTCATACGCCTTCTCCAGATCCACAAAACACATGTAGACTGGTTGGGCATACTCCCAGGCCCCCTCCAAGATCCTTGCGAGAGTGAAGATCTGATCCGTTGTTCCACGGCCAGGACGGAATCCGCATTGTTCCTCCTCAATCCGAGGTTCGACTATCTGCCGAACCCTCCTTTCCAGCACCTTGGAGTAGACTTTACCAGGGAGGCTGAGAAGTGTGATACCCCTGTAATTGGCACACACCCTCTGGTCCCCCTTTTTGAAGAGGGGAACCACCACCCCGGTCTGCCACTCCTTAGGCACCGGCCCCAGACTTCCACGCAATGTTGAAGAGGCGTGTCAACCAAGACATCCCCTCCACACCCAGAGCCTTCAGCATTTCTGGACGGATCTCATCAATCCCTGGGGCTTTGCCGCTGTGGAGTTGTTTGACTACCTCAGCGACTTCCACCAGGGAAATTGACGACAATCATCCCCCCCATCATCCTCCAGCTCTGCCTCTACCACAGAGGGCGTGTCAGCTGGATTTAGGAGTTCCTCAAAGTGCTCCTTCCACCGCTCTATTACCTCCCCAGTTGAGGTCAACAACGTCCCATCCTTACTGTAAACAGCTTGGATGGTTTCCTCCCCCTCCTGAGGTGGCGAACGGTTTTCCAGAAGCACCTTGGTGCCGACCGAAAGTCCTTCTCCATGTCTTCTCCGAACTTCTCCCACACCCGCTGCTTTGCCTCTGTCACGGCAGAGGCTGCAGCCCTTCGGGCCTGTCGGTACCCTGCAACTGCCTCCGGAGTCCTCCGGGATAACATATCCCGGAAAGACTCCTTCTTCAGTCGGACGGCTTCCCTGACCACCGGTGTCCACCAGGGTGTTCGTGGGTTACCGCCCCTTGAGGCACCTAAAACCCTAAGACCACAGCTCGCCGCCGCAGCTTTAGCAATGGAGACTTTGAACATTGTCCACTCAGGTTCAATGCCCCCAGCCTCCACAGGGATGCCCGAAAAGCTCCGCCGGAGGTGTGAGTTGAAAGTCCGTCGGACAGGGGCCTCCTCCAGACGTTCCCAGTTTACCCGCACTACCCGTTTGGGCTTACCAGGTCCTCCCCCATCCCCTGACCCAACTCACCCCAAGATGGTGATCAGTTGACAGCTCTGCCCCTCTCTTCACCCGAGTGTCCAAAACATACGGCCTCAGATCAGATGAAACGATTATAAAATCGATCATTGACCTTGCTCGTGCTCTGGTACCACGTACACTTATGAGCATCCCTATGTTCGAACATGGTGTTTGTTATGGACAATCCATGACTAGCACAGAAGTCCAACAACAGACAACCACTCTGGTTTAGATCAGGGAGGCCGTTCCTCCCAATCACGCCTCCAAGTATCTCCATCATTGCCCACGTGTGCATTGAAGTCCCCAGCAGAACTATGGAGTCCCCCTACTGGAGCCCCATACAGGACTCCATTCAAGGTCTCCAAGAAGGCCGAATACTCGAACTCTTGTTTGGTGCATATGCACAAACAACAGTCAGAGTTTTCCCCCATCATCACCCGCAGGCGTAGTGAGGCGACCCTCTCGCCCAACGGGTAAACTCCAACACAGCGGGGCGCCAGCCGGGGGCTTGTGAGTATCCCCTACACCCGCCCGGCGCCTCACACCATGGGCAACTCCGGAGTAGGACAGAGTCCAACCCCTATCCAGGAGTACGGTTCCAGAACCGAGACTGTGCGTAGAGGTAAGCCCCACCAGATCTAACTGGTAGCGCTCCACCTCCCGCACAAGTTCCGGCTCCTTCCCCCACAGAGAGGTGACATTCCACGTCCCCAGAGCCAGCCTCCGCCGCCCGGGTCTGGTCCGTCGAAGCCCTTGACCTTCGCTGCCACCCATATAACAGCGCACCCGAACCCTTTGGATCCTCCCACAGGTGGTGGGCCCATGGGCTGGAGGGAGAAGTGCCACGTTGCTTCTTCGGGCTGTGCCCGACTGGGCTCCGTGGCAAACCCGGCCACCAGACGCTCGCTCACGAGCCCACCGTCTGGGCCTGGCTCCAGACGGGGGCCCCGGGCTTCCTCCGGGCAGGGTCCCTCTATCCCTTCCTTGCTTTTCCATTAGAGTCTTTGAACCATTCTTTGTCTGGCCCCTCCCCTGAGACCTCTTTGCCATGGGAGACCCTACCAGGAGCACAAAGCTACAGACAACACAGCCCTCAGGTTCATAGGGACACACAAACCTCTCCACCACGATAAGGGGATGGTTCCAGGAGCCGAATGTTAAATGATAGGTTTAGTTAGCTAACGTTAGCTCGGGGTGTATCTACCGAATTATTATAGCAATGTGTACAAGCATTAAAGCGTTAAGCTTTACATTGATGTAAAACATTAACAATAACAAATGTACGGCACACAGTAAAGATACTTAGGTTACATTTGAATTATTATTTCACAGTCAGCGATGCCATTCAAACTCCCGCTTATATTCGCTATTTCTTTTTTTTAACGAGCCGGCAAAGGCCCGCGCATAGGATTGTGGGTGATTTGGGACCGCGAAAGATACACATGGGGCCGCGAAGGATACACATATGCATCCTTCTCTGTCTATGGGAAATTTTCTGAATGAAGGACTCCGTCCTTGGAGGAATTCAGAGGATCCTCGAAATTGGAACCGTCCTTTGACGGACGTCGATGACGTAGCGTACTCCTTCTGGCTTTGGAGGATCCTTTCTTGACATTAAGAGACGGCTGCTGATTCATCTTCTCCATCCCAACAGCATAATTAAACAGCACAGTTAACAGTTCCACCATTTCAACCATTTCACCCAGTGTTTTGAAAATGCGGCAAAAAAATTCAATGACACAAGCCCGCAATGACGTGCACTTGATAGCCTGTTCCATTGTACATGTTCTCCAAATGCTAAGGAGGACTCTGACCTGCTCCTGTAGGATCCTTCCTTGGAAGGACTAGTCTTACCAAGGAAGGATCCTTGACATTGGGAAAACGGGGCCTGTGTGGTGCTTAGTGCCACCCATGATTGTGATTGGTTTAAAGAAATTCCAATACACCAGAGCAAATTTCTCTTTGATCCCGGGATGCTGTTGCGAGACTAAGTCCCTCATAACCAATACTTGACAATAAACGCAATGTATAAATTCTAAATCTACTTAATGTGACTGCATTTTTTTTAAACAACCCTCCCTCGCAGGCATACAAATAAACATATCACTATTACATTTGCCCCACCTCATTTTATATAGTTACCAAAATCTTTCTTTCCAGTTAGGCCTGTTTGCAGCACTTGAACTGACAACCCCTCCCCACCCCCAGAAAGCCTCTGATTAGGTTTACCATATTTGAAATGGAGAAGTTGTTTCTGTCAGCCTCTCAAAGTTCAATATTGTGACTTATATCACTGAGACAGTTACTCAAATTCACTGTGATTCATGTCACAACATGTTTCCACTAAGTCTGGGTTATGTATTTTTTTTTCACATAGCTAGAGATTTAATTGGTTCTCATATTCCAACCTGCAACGACCCTTGCCAGCCAATCAATTTATTTTGTACCTAAAGGAAATGCTAGAAAAACTAAGAGGTGGTCAATGCTACTGAGAAAGAATTAACTTTAATAAGGACTTTTGCTGATTACTAAAACAGAGCAAACTGCTGATAGTCATAACAACTATAGTTTCAACTATAGATTGGTATAGTATCAGGTTATGTAAGCTTTCAAACAGGGTAACCCCTAAACTAAACTCATAAGCCATGCCTTGAAGGGGGAAGTGTGCCGATCAAAGTTTGTTTACACTAGTGAGCCCGACCAAAGCACGTGCAGGCCTCAGGGGGCATCCCCTACTTTTAGTGTGCGGTAGGGTTCTTCCAAAAGGGGCCTTTTTGTCCCTTGGCCCCCAATGGATGTGCATCGGGGTAAGGGACCCTCATTTTTCTGATTGAAATTAAACTAGTTCAGGTTGGGAGAGAGTCATGGTCAAGGTTAAAAGTCGGTAGGAAATGGTAAAAAAACAGGAAGAGAATATTTGTTTTCTGTGTAGAAGTATGATTTTTGACCTATTCATCCCTGACCTCCTCCCTCCGCTGACCGGGTACTGGACTTGGTGTGGATCTATAACAGCATCACACTATTTCATCCTTTGTTCCCAAAACAACTAATGCTGTTGTTTTGTGCAGGCCACTCGTTATCTGTGTGATATGTTTGGACATTTCATTTTTTTTAACATGAAGAAACAACAGAGGAATTTAACAAAATAACAATTTACAGAAATGTCAAAGTACAGATATAACAGGTGTAATGTGTGTAATGTGTCATGTGTGTAATGTGTCAGAATACTGTATAAGTTATAGCACTGCATCTCATAAATTCCCATGTAACTGATAATGAAGAGAAAAATATAGTTTAGACAATATCCTTACAAATCTGTTCATTATTACCTTTGTGACTGTAGAATAAGGAGGTGTAATCTACCAGAAACGTGTTCTTCGTACAATTTTAGGGGATTAAATTTACTTTAACAGAGGATTTTACTTTGCTTTATAGTTGGAGGATTAATGTCACACAATTCTTGTCATTACAGACAATTTTGTCTGACTGCATCAACTGGTTTATCTGGAATAATGTGGTCATCACACAGTTTCAGACAAACCTTTTTATCTAATTACTCTGCGTGAGATCTGCATTTCAGGCCGCCTTGGTGAACCAGCAGACACAGGTTTTAAAGGAAATCTTGACTGCTGCTTATGTGATCATTCCCAGAATATCTGAATAGACTCCAGTTTTACAGCTTCCAGGCTCAATTGGAAGTGCACTTAAACGAGATAATGGTCCGTGGTAGAATAAAGGCCAGGAAGTTCTTCAGGTTTTGTTTGGTCTAACAGAGCAGTGTCTGTTTGCAACATGGAAATGTAGGTTGGAGGAATATCTCTTACAGATGTTTACTTTATTGTTTGCATCTGTATGATGATGTGATATCAGCCATCTTGCGTACTTAAAGAGATGTTTGGGTGTTTCAGTCCACCACCTCTGAAGCAACATGAGCTCCCTAACTAACCTGGGATCAGATTCCACCTGGTAGATTCCATGTGTCTCCCCTGCTTTTCAAATCCCGGAACAGATAAGATAAAATACAAAACATATGCCTCAACTATTCAAAGTAGAACCCGACCGATATACCAGCAGGCCGATATTAGGCATTTCCCGATCTATCAGTATTGGCATTTATAATGGACGTTTAAAAAAAAAGACAAATAAATGATTCTAAAAACGGACGGTTGACCATGTTATGAGCATTGGCGTTGCATAGTGTCTCCACCAGAGGGCACTCTACAGCATCCCAGTTAGCAACACTTATTTTTTTTTAATTTGTTAATGTGTTGTTATTCAAAGGACTTTAAATTTTATATCTTAAGTTCGTATTTTTATACATTTTATTTATCAGAACTTTAATATATTTGGCTGTTCCTCTGTTCTGTTGTGACAATAGCCTAAAACAAATCATTATTATATTATTAAAGTGAGAACTCATAAATAACTCCAAATAACTAATGTTAGGGAAATCTATTTATGTTTTGTAACGCGTTTCGGCCAATATATCGGTATATCAGATTTTTAAATAACCAAATATTTGTATCGGTATCGGCCTTAAAAATCCTTTATCAATCGGGCTCTAATTCAAAGTGACAAAAATAATGTTAAATTTTAAACAAATCATTTTATTTTACATTTTTCTGGACCTTAGCACTCACATTTCACCAATGATGCCTTGGAAACGTCTCGGCTAATTGCAGCAAGTTGTGCTGGTAGGTGTACATAAAAAATTCAACGAATAAAATTATCACACAATTTTTTTTAATTTCAGGATTCCCATAACATAACTGTGCTTTTCTTTCCTCACCTGATTTGTTTTACACTCCCTCCTCATGTTTTGCCTCAAACCCCTGATCCAACATCCTGCTTCAACATGAAACATGCATTATTAATATTGAATATATATCCTCCAAATGCTGTTTTATTGTTTTATGACATGCCAACTAGAAGGCAATAAAAACATTTCTCAGCATCAGAATAAAAAAAAAAGCTTTATTGCCAAGTATGTTTTTTACACATAGATGGTTTTGGTGTTGTAGGTGCCTGTCACACATTCTCTAATATAACATCAAGTATTAGAATATAAACAATGTAAGTATAAATATATATACACAGTATGTCTTAAAAATTAAAAAATAAAGCTAGAAAGAGCAGTGCAGCAAAGTAAGTACAGTGGCTTGTAGAGCCAGTGGTGAGGTGTGGAAAGTGTCTCTGGGCCTTGTTGATAAGGCTAGTGGCGGATGGGGAAAAAACTGTTCTTGTGGTGTGAGGTTTTGGTCCTGATGGACCTCAGCCTCCTGCCAGAGAAGAGTGACTCAAAGAATTTGTAGCCAGGGCGGGAGGGATCAACCACAATCTTTCCAGCACTCTTCAGAGTCCTGGTGGTCTTGGAACGGCTGCAGATTGCAGCCAATCACCTTCTCTGCAGACCAAATGACACGCTGCAGTCTGCCCTTGTCCTTGGCAGTGATACCTGATGGTGATGGAGGATGTGAGGATGGACTCGATGATGGCTGTGTAGAACTGCACCATCATTGTCTTTGGCAGGTTGAATTTCTTCAGCTGCCGCAGGAAGTACATCCTGTGTTGTGCTTTCTTGATAATCCTGGGAGATGATGGTTTCCAGGAAGCGAAACAAGTCACACAGGATGATGGGGGCAAGTGGGAGTCCAATGAGGGAAATGTTGTCCACTAACTTCAGAAGCTTGACGGACTGGTGACTGGAGGTGCAGCTGTTAGTGTACAGGAAGTAGAGCAGAGGAGAAAGCATGCAGCCGTGGGGGGAGCTGATGCTGATGGTCTGTGAGTTGGAGACATGTTTCCCCAACTTCACATGCTGCTTCCTGTCTGACACAGAGGTCAGGGCGATAGGTTGGAAGTCGTTAAGTCCAGTGGTCCTTGACTTCTTGGGTACAGGGTTGATGGTAGAGGCCTTGAAGCAGGCTGGCACGTGGCATGTCTTCAATGAGGGGTTGGAAATGTCTGTGAATACTGGAGACAGCTGGTCAGCGCAGTGCTTCAAACTGGTTGGGGAGACAGCATTAGGTCCAGCAGCTTTCTGTGGGCTCTGTAATTCTGTATCAAAATGTCTAAAAACGAATAGACGTTTTCTATTTTGTTGAGTTGTGTACTTATCCCAAATGTTTCCAACAATGTTCAAACCCAGAGAAATCTGTCAATGCCGTTACCCCCTTTAGTTGCTCTAACTTCTAGATGATATGTCCGAGAGTAATTGTAAATACAGGTCACAGAATTATTCTCAGTAACAGCAATGCAGCAATTGTTGCCATACAGCTTTCTTTTTATGAATTGCATGCCATTTTACAACACAGTATTCAGTAGAGAACTTGTTGGATTTGTTTATATTTCAAAATGAATTGCTTTGTTTTTAAAATGAAATAAGGAGTCATTAAATATTATAAAAAGTTAGTAGTTTGCTTGATTTCATCTTAGTTTTTGCATTTATATTGCAATAATATATGCATATATTAACTATAATGGTGCTTACCAAGAGGTACACATGTTCTGTATTAAAATATATTTATCTTGGAAGAAACATTTCTCCATGAATCTCTATATATGAGACCTTTAAGCTAAGCAAAACAATAAAAGGTAACACTTTACTTGTAGGTATCTACATAACAGTGACATGATACTGTCATGACACAGTCATGACAAATGAACCCTAACCCTAACTTGTTATGAGAAAACCGAATGACACCTACTAAAAGAAATGTTATGCCATAAACGTTTATGACTTGTTTATAATGTTTATGATGTTCATGACAGTGTTATATCACTCTTACGTAGATACCTTCAAGTAAAGTGTAACTCAATAAAATGACTTGCAATTTGAAAACTCAAGTACAATCATCTATACCCAATGACTGCAAAGTACAACTACTCAGTTACTCTGCACCCACCTGTGCTTGTGACACTGTCACAGAGTCCAGCACTCTGCTTCAGGTAAACTTCATAAAAAATTCAAAACACTTTCCCAGGCAGTTGTAGCCTGAGGCTCTCAAGGTTTGTCTTTGTAACAATTTGATAATACTGGTCACACTGCATTCTGTGTCCTTGAGTTGCAACAAGGGCGAGAGATTTGTTTCTTAAGTCCTTACAGACGCAAGGCAGGAAAGAAGAAAAAGAAATCCTGGAAGCAGAAAATCACTGCGATTGATTTGAATGACAAGGTTGACAATTCTCAGAGTGCATTATTAAATACTACCTTTTGAAAGAAGTGAAAGACCAATGGGGCAACACATTTGATAGAGTAGATGGTATATGTAAGTAACAATAGGCATATATAATACAATCATCTGCCATCCAGGTGCAAGAGAAATGATTCATACCACTTAATAGAATGAAATGTTATTGGGTATATGAATTTCTAATACATACGCATAATGTTGAATAGTCTCTGCCATGTAGTCTACTTATTGTGTTTGTGTGCGCATAACAATTTCTCTGTTAACCCTTTCACTATTAGCTACTAGACCTGTTATCATGGTAACTGATGACTTGCGAAATCCACTAAGTAAGCTGCTTAGGGAGAAGCGTGTGTGCCTATGCTATCTGTAATCTATTTATCAATCAGAAATTGGATTAATCTTCAACAACAAAACAAAAACGGATAGTGGAGCTTGGTGAATATGACAAAACAATACTGCACATGAATCTTTGAAAGTTATTAAACTCTGGAAATAAAAGAACATTTGTCATGTATTGCTCTCCCACATAGTGTCACCCACCCTTTTCTTCTCTACTTGTAGCTCTTAGGTTAAAACTTAAAGTTTTCCTGGGCGCCTGGGTAGCTCACCTGGTACTGCGTACGCCCATATGTAGACCGTTACTCAGCTTAACACATTGGCCATGGGTTTGACTCCGATTGGCAGCCCTTTGCTACATGTCATTCCCCCTCTCTCACCCCTTTCAAGTCTTCAGCTATCCTATATAAATAAAGTCCTAAAAATGCCCCCACAAAAACAAAACCACACAATCAAAGTCATACATTAACAGACCTAGCAGTTGTCACAATGCGCATTGTGTGTGTTGTTACTTTTAACAGCAAACACATTCAAATTGAAACACAATGCTTTCTGAATTACATTTTCTCTAAACATAATGAGAAATGTTGTTAATTAGCATATTTGCCAAGTCGCAAAATGTTGATGCTGAACGGATCTGCAGTATATTCACAGTTGACAGTGTATTTAATTTGTTTTCCTGACAATATTTGCTCTTGCAGGAAATTGCTGCTTATACTGCAACACCAACAATAATGATTTAACCTTTTTAGGTTTAGGCCCTCACAGCACTTGGTTCAGTTCAAGGAAAGATACTGGTCTTAAAAGTCTGAATAGTCAACAGTGACTAGGATGAGACATGACATTTTTACTTTATTAACATTTCAATTAAATCTTTCCCTAACCCTAACTAAAGTGTTTTTGTTGGTCAACCAAACACACAGCGCACAATGTATGCACTCTGTCCACCCTGGCCTCCTCCCTACCACTCACATGGGTAAAATAAATGTAGAGTTTGCAACATTATGCAAGCAGCAATTACAGTCCTCACCCATCAGAATTAGAAAAACAAATAAGTAGTTTATAAATGTAGTTTCCAGGAGACGGGGTTGTGTTGTGCTAAATCCTAAAAAATGTAAATAATGTGGGCTCCTATTGTCATTGTTTTTACTGTTTATATGACAAGAAAACTACATTATTATCCCTAAATTGGTTGTTGGATATGTGATGTTTACGTATACCATAAATGTGCTGGCCTGCTTAAAATGCAGAATGTGTACCAGGAAATATTGTATTGCCCATACACTGTATTCCTTTCATTGTGTGGGTCAACAGCAACATCATGGTGGAAGCAAAGAGAGTGGCCCTACTATGTATCTCTCTACAGTAACCTTTCTAGAAATTAGGTCAAATTCATCTGAAGTCATGCGATTTACAGTTTGTGTTATCAGCTGTACTTTATCTAACAATATCTATCTGCCTAGAGTGCAGTGCCAAAAAATCAATGTGGCTGAGGGCAGTTGTGAGGGGTTGATCACCTTACGTCGACCGGAGCCTTGTTCTCAATCAATGAGTTTGATGTTGGTTCAGTTGCTGGGAACGATTGATTGGTGGGAGACTTAATTGGTCTCATTTGACACTGTAGCAGGTTAGATTCAGAGAGCTGGACTTGGGAACTGCAATGCAGGATGAGAAGTGGATCTTGTGTGCACCTGTGCCCTGGAGAAAAGAACACAATCTTCCACTTGAGTAAAGGAAGGACTTTACTTACTTGCCCTTGTAGCTTTGATCCATTATTGGTCTTTCTTTTTTGTAGGATTATTTTTCTGGGCATTTTTACGCCTTTATTATATAGGAGAACTGAGGATGTGAAAGCGGAAAGAGAGGGGAATGACATGTAGCAAAGGGCCACAGGTCGGAGTCAAACCTGTGGCCGCTGTAACAAAGGCTGAGCCTTTGTACAATGGGTGCACGCTCTACCAGGTGAGCTATCCAGGCTCCCCACTGTCTTTCATTTTTTAAGTAAAAACTTACTGCAAGCTGAATTTGTATCACTTCACCATACATAGCTTATACCTGGCATTATACTTGAGATGTTCTGTAAAGATTCAAAACAATGATAGTGATGCTTGGATATGCTATAGGATGAAGCTCTCTGATCCAAGTGTTCCTATCTAATAACAATGTAGCATGGGCACCCAGATTGCTCAGTTGGTGGAGCGGGTGCCCATATATAGAAATTTACTCCTCGATGCAGCGGGCTGGGGTTCGACTCCGACCTGTGGCACTTTGTCATGTCATTCCCCACTCTCTCTGCTCATTCATTTCTCCTGTTGTCCTATCAAAATAAAGGCTGAAAAAAACAATGTAGCATGCAGTTGTTGGAATGTCACAACTATACTACCGATGTGTAGAAACCCAAAATACAAGTATGAATCTAAAAATTAGCATACTAGGGGACCTTTAAACGTTCTTAATCACATTGTATACAAATATAGAATTTGCATTACAGCATTAGTTTAGATTATGAACGGTTTATGGTGTACAAAAGTTTTGATTTTGTCCTTTGTTTTAATCATTCTAAATGAAGACTCAGTGGTTTGATTAGCAAAGGTCAGGGAGTTAAATATCGGATTCGGAGAGGACAGAGTAATTATGATAGTGATTCATGGTGGACTAATGCAAATTTGAACCTTTTTTAGAAAATTGTCTCTGACTTCAAAAGAGCACATGATCTTGCCTTTTCCTGAGCTCAATTTGTCAAACAAAGCAAATAAGAGTGAAAAAGTCAAGGTGGATTACATATGAAAAAGTTGAGATGCAATTAACCTCTGATAGTGACATTGGTCTGACTTTTTGGAAATTGTAAGCATAACAGTTGTTAAAAGATGGGCCTTTTCAGACAGGCAACTCAACAAATTATGTCAAAAGAAAAGAGTAACAGGCGTAAATACATTGGAGATGAAAGCTAAATCAGTTCATAAATAATTTGTGAAATAATATGGGGATGGCAGACAAAGAATACGCTGTAAAACAAGTATGCAGTTCAATAACTGTGTCATGATGTCAACCATTTTGTGTTAAGTGTAGTTTCCTGGTTGTTGAGCAGATTTAGTTTTACCTTGAATTGGTCTTTGCAGGAGTTTCCGTGAAATGTCTCTAATTTTTGTGCTTTGAGTGCAAATTCTACAATGGCTTGGTAATTTTCTTTCTAATTCCCTCTGTCCTCAGGCAAAGAATGTTTGTACGTGCATAGCCCTCACTCTCACACTTCCTCTCTCTGGCTCAGTCTCTCTCTCTCTCCAAAAACTCTCTCTTTCCTCTCCCTCTCTCCGCACATATCCAGCTAATTAAACAAAGCACACTATTTGATTAAACGAGTAAATTGTGCTAGTCTGTGTTTGCGATAATTAGGATAACCTAGACTTTCCTTAAGAACATTAACTGTGATGGATGTTTCATCCCCAGCTTAGAATAGCTGTGCCTCGACGACACAAGAGGATAAGCGCTGCTTTTGTGACAAAAAGAGAGAGAACCAAGGAGGAATCTGTTTAATAATCTCGGACACAGATGGCCCAGTGATGCCATTTGGTGGAGATCAGGATTCTAAACAATGTATGTGCACAATATGTATGTGCTTTGGGTTGGTATGGCCTTCTTCAGGACTTAACATTGTGATAATGGGATAGTCTTAACCTCCTTTGCAATTGCAAGTGAGTGATTGTATTTACACATTGTGAGAATGATAAACAGTGTTGGAAGAGGAATTCATATTTTAATAATTTCACTTATGTAGAGCTATAAGCAACAAAAAAATGTATAAATGCATTAAACAAAAATAATCCCTCTCACTTATCACTTATGACCCACTAGTGTGTGGCTGTGTCTGTATCAGCAGAGACCCTGCCCTCTGCCTGTATGTTCCTATTTTGTTGTGTTCAGGACATTTCTGGGCATCAACCTACAAAAAAGAAGCAACCAAGTGCCAGATTGTAGGTATGCATCCATGAGGCAGTTATGAAAATGGCTAACACAGCACCAAAAAACGCAAATATAGCAAGGCAAAATGACACGCAGACAAAGCTGGTCCCAAAACAAGAGTGAATCTGGGGTTGGTTTTCACCCACTAGCACCGTAACCCTCATTGAACCGGGAAGGAGGGGCCAACTAGAGCATGAAATAGAAACACTCAAGTGCATGTATCTGCAACGTACACAAATAGGCCTAATTTAGGCCTAATAAAAAATATTTTAATGTACTTTTTACACTGCCCATAAATTCACATTCATGTTCTCCAAACCTGTATATTGGTTAATTTTCACAGAGGGTGATAATGTTGACCGATAGTAGAAGTGGCTCTGTTGTCCCAAAGACCCTGAACATGATAAGCGTCTGGAGGGTGAATAAATGGATAGATGAAAGGTTAATTATTTGTACAATATTTTCCAACAACTTTCTTTACTTTCTCTTCAGAAACTTCACAAGTTCAAAACTAATTCCATTCTCCTAGCATTTTCTCCCATTTATCAGTGGGGTGGAAAATCAAAGGACCTTTACCAGTGGACATCATTATTAAAAACACCCAATTCTGTTCAGATACACTTAAAAAAACACATTAAAAAAGGAGTGTGAGGTAATAACTGAAGTAGAGAGAATATTTTCTAGCAGGCAACTCCATCATTTTTAAAGTAAAGCCGTTTCTAACCCCTTGAGTTTTGTTGATGTTGGCATCACTTCCTTTGACAGATCCTACTGCTGTATCTGTAGAAAAAAATAATAACTCCAATAAATAGCTTCAAACATATATTTTTATACCAAATATGTAGAAAATATTAATCATTTTACACAGAGATTTGATGAAGGTGATTAAATACAGAAATGAGCATAGCAAAGTACTGTAGCAAGCATGTACCACGCAATTTTCATAAACAAATAAGGAAAATGTCATAATTATAAAACAATGGTTTTGTTTTGTTTAGGAACACAAAAATAACATCAGGATAAAAGATGACTAAATATATATATATATATATATATATACACACATATATATATACATATTTATTTATATACATATACATATGTATTTATTTATATACCTGTGTGTATGTGTGTATATATATATATATATATATATATATATACAATTTTGCTATTAAGGGGATAAATAATTAAAGGACAGCACAAACCAAAACCTGATAGTAGACAGAGATAGTACAGAGAGTTGTAGCATCATTTTCTATGGATAAGAACAAAGAAACAGATCTCACATGTTTAAACTGTGCTGTTTGGAACCAGCTCACACAATTCATTTCATGTTTAATTTTTTGTAATGAGTGTATAACCAGGGTAGTCTATAGGCTATAACGACCTAGCCAGTCGACAGCAGCGTGGCTAAACATGAAGAAGAGCAACCACTGGCCTTTTTTTCTCCTCTTATTCTTTCTTGATCATCATCATCGCATATTGCATGAAACTGCAGTCTGCGAGAGTATGAGAAGTGGAGATAGAGGACAGAAAAGGAGGAGGAAGGAAGCTGTTGGGGGGTGGAGGTGGGGAGGGGACAGGCAAGACCTGATTAAAGACTGTCTTTGTTATGTAATTAGCTCCAAGAGAAGAAGGCCCCACTGCTGCAGGGATGGAGAGCAGCTGGCCTGAGGTTGTCTAATTGCCTGTTCGGAAACTTTCCAGGCCTCATCCTTTGGAGCTCACACCCGTAATGGCACAGATGTTTACTGTTGGGTACCGCAGCAAAGGCTACATGGTAACCACTGTCTATTTCTACGGGGTGATCCAGTGACACCTCTCTCTCTCTCTCTCTCTCTCTCTCTCTCTCTCCCTCCCTCCCCCGGGACCGTTGTTTATCCATGGTGTTTAAATGGGCTCAGCTGCTACAGCAAGGAAAAGTGGCTATTTATAGGGCTAACACTGACACGATTGTGTGTTCATCCTTGAATCAGTGTGTTCTCATTTGAAATTGATAAATTATTCATCTGATACTATTTCCCTATTTTGGAACTTGTGACTCAGTTTTTGATTTGAATTTTGACCTCAAGTGTTATTGACTCTTGATCATGTTTGAAGTTGCTCCGGTAGCCCGAGGGCTGTTATTAATGTTCTCAGCGGCTCTTTGCTATCGGGGAAAGTGTTCACTGTTTTGTTTAGCAGGGGACAAACCTGTGCACCTTCTATCTTTTATTGAGGGATATTAAACTACATTACCTGAGGGCTCCTAACTATATTCAACACCACATTTTTAGTTATTTTTCCCTGTAAATGAGAGATAGGCACCTGTGAATTTGTTGGTTTATACTATCTACCTACGTACCTAATCACAAGGCAGTGAATTTGGTCCTAAAAAGTATGTGAAGGAAGTGTTGTAACGTATAAAATGCATATTTCCAATGCATGTTTTGCATCTAATAACTCACTGCAAATTATGCTAGTTTAAACTAATATTTCAATTCAATTTCCATTTATTTATAGTATCAATTCACAACAAGAGTTATCTCAAGACACTTTACAGATAGAGTAGGTCTAGACCACACTCCAGAATTCACAAGGACCCAACAGTTTCCACAAGGATTGTGCAAGGTACAAGGTTAAATTATCTAATAATAATGATAGAAAAAATGGCAAACCATAAAACTAAACTCACCTGAACCATTCCAACTGTGTACAGTACAGTTTGTATGAACATATACTTACTTCAGGTTAACATGTGTGCATTCTGTGTTCATAGATATTTAATGACTTTATTCATTAACATTCAAGACACATTCTTCAGGTCCATAATGGGACAAATGAGCTCTAATTTATACGTTCAAAGGGGGGCACCAAAAAATAAAATTACCAAACGTTAGGATCCTTTTAATCTATTAGTGTGTGTGAGTGTGTGTGTGTGTGTGTGTGTGTGTGTGTGTGTGTGTGTGTTAGGGTTTTTCTTTGTGCATCTGTGTGTGTGAAAAGAGAAAGCAAAAGGCAGATTGGGGGAGCAGGGACATCCACATCTATCTTCTCTGTGTGTGATGGACCTTGCCACACTGTAAACCCCAATCCATCCGTGACACAAAATTTTAATGTTACGTCCACACAAACGTTCAGAATTGTCAAAACAACATAAAAACTTTATGTTCATTTGACACAAAAAGTCATCTCACGTGAGGTTGACATAATCTATTTATGTTAAGTTAACATTTTTAGAGTTTTGAGTTCATTCTACTGAAATGTATAACGTCAACATCACTTAATTAGTTCAAGGCCAATTAACAAAACATATACTGTGCACTTAGCATATATTTTGATAGTTAAGTAAACCTAAAAAATGGATGTTAAAATATGTACCCAATGTTTTTATGTTGATATGACAAGCAGTCACTTTCATGTTTAACTAAATGCAAATATTGTGTTCACTTAACACAACAAAAACACATAATTACAACATGAGTTCCAGAGTTATACTGAACACAAACATTTTGTTCTGTTTTAACATAAAAAGTCCACAATGTTTTGTGTTTTTACCAACGTATAATTTTTTAGTACACATTATTAAGTTTCAAATAGTCAAAAGCGACGTTAAATTTAAAGGTTGATAACAATTTCCATTTTTTTTTTTTCTAACTCAAAATGTTTGAATAGAAGTGATACATAAAATTTGTGTTATGTTTGATTTGATACATTAATATTTAGTGTTAAAATGGCATATATTGTTAAACTCAATGGGCGGTGTAGAATTTGCGCATTAGGTTTGAATTGTATAAGATGTTTGAACTTACAAATTGGTGTAAAAATATCTACTCAGTTGTTTAATGTTCATTTGACAAGCAGTTAGTTTCTCGTTCAACTAAATGTTTAAAAAGTGTTCAATTCACACACTAAAAACACATCATTACAACATGAGTTCCAGAGTTATGCTGAACACAACCATTTTGTTCTGTTTTATCGTAAAACTGCCACAATGTTTTGTGTTTTTACCAATGTATTATGTTTTAGTACACATAATTATGTTTTAACTAGTCAAAGACATTAAATTTAAAGATTGAGAACAACTTCCATTTCTTTGTTTGTCTCACTTAAAATATTTGAATAGAAGTGATACATACAACTCATGTTATGTTTTGTGATACATTAATATTTAGGTTTAAAATGGCATATATAGTTAAACTCAATGGACAGCATAGAGTTTGTGCATTAGGTTTACAGTTGTTGAATTTACCAATTGTAAAAATATCTACTCAGTTTTAAAATTTGTATTTGACAAGAATTTACTTTATTTTTCGACAAAATGAAAACATTTTGGTCACACAACAGAAACAATAATTACAACATGAGTTGCAGTTATGCTATGAATTTTGGATTATATTTTTAATTGTGGTCCTCTCAGACTTGTTCAGGAATCTTAGTGTCGGGTTACAGCAAGCCCAAGTACACTATGAGTAAGTGTTAAGAAAAATTAATTCAAACTTCTTTACCCCTTGTATTGCTAAAAACAACAAAGCAGTACATTTACAGAAAATTTATCCCAGGAATCACTTTCTGCTTATTACAACATCAAAATATTTTGCCCACGGGAAAAAGCATCAGTGCACAAATGACAGAGCTTAATGGTTTCTAGTATACACATTGTGTTTAACCATAAAAGAAAAGATACCCTACAAAAAGTAAAATATTTCTCAAAATGCATTTATTAAGTTTTTATGTATTTAAATAAAAATAGGCTTCAAAGTTTTACAGATAGCTGAACTATACTGGGTGTACAAAATACAGTCAGCATTTCTACCATACACACACAAACACACATTTATGAACACATTCAGGCATAAACTAACATCAGGCGCAAATGACAAAGGAAAAAAGACATACAGTAACTCTGGCTCAGGAAAACCTTACAGTTTCTTGCTTAAGGCCAATATTTTAGGTTTGAGCTTGTCTCCATCAATGTGCAAGAGTACTTGCTGAATAAAGAGAAAGGTCTTTAACATAGATTTGGGGTACCTAAGATGCAAAACATAGATAAGCCCAAAGAGGTAAATGAATGCATCAGACCATGAATGGAGGGGTGATGTTACGACTCTGCCTTCAAGGATTATGTTGACTTGACATGGCTGCAGGAAGACCATTTCCTCTTCATCATTAGGGACGATGGACAGTATGCAGACTGGACTGTTACTGTTGTCCAAAGTTCTTTGTTCCGCTTCCTAGAAAAAGAAAAGAATTGACATATTCATAACCAAATGTTAACAGAATAACTTTACTTACGGGATTATTTTCCAGACATATTTGTACATATTGGGCCCTATCTTGCACCCAGTGCAATTGACTTTGTACACCGTCTAGGGGTGGAACGGTACAAAGAAGTCACGGTTTGGTTCATACCTCGGTTCAGACATCACGGTTCGGTCCAATGGAGGGAAAAGCAAAACAAAAATGCAGAAGGCAATTTTTTGTTGTTGTGCATGCATGTGGTGGATATTAGGGCTTCATGATTATGGCCAAAATGATAATCAATTATTTTGATTAATATTGAGGTCACGATTAATTATCATGATTATTTGTTGAACTAAAACATATTTTATTGTCACGTAGGCTATTTATAACTGCTTTCACATCCATATTGTGCTACATTCTTCTTATGTTGAAGTTGTATGTTGTATAAACACAGCTGCAATACACATTAATGAAAATAAGCTATCTGAAAATAGCGTAGGACATATACCTTTACTTGTTTTCAAAAATAACTGATTAAAAGAACTAGGGAGAGAGAGGGAGATGGACGCTACTCACTGAGTGACGGCTGACTCATTATGAGTGGGTCCAGCACGAATGGAGGGTCAGTGGAGTTACACACGTATGTATGAAATGTCTGTATCACCACTGTGCTGCATTTTTATGAACTATGATATTCTGGCCATGGGTCACATCTCTCGCCCACGTCCAGGAGCCTCCGTCTCACGCTATTACTCAACGAACTCAAGTTAGTTGCATTCAATGCAATTCAATTGCATCAACTTCTTCTGTTTTTTGCCGTGTCCGCCGTAATAGCAGTTACAAGCGGAAACACTGGTACAAATACAGGTTTCCCTCTCATGCTTAACAATAAACAGCTGTGTTAATAACAATTAAAACTGTGGACAAATGTAGAAGTGTAGACCGGCGGCCGCTGTCTCTCTCCATGTTGCTGGGGATACGTGTGTGATTAAAAGGGGGCGGGGCTGCGCGGAGAAATCCAAACAAGCGAGGCTTTACAGAAGAAATGGGTCATGTAACGCAAAGTGAAACCATATCTATATAAACAACATTGCTTCGTTTGTGGAGAGGCAGCGGATGCGAGGACGTAAGGTGCACCGGGGTGACTTGGGAAAAATATTACTCGCACTCTAGAGCCCTGTTAGCTAAGAGACACTAACTAGCACCAAGTAGCACTGGTCACTGCTGGGACAAAATGTTACGTTTACTGGTAAACCTTGAGACCGACGTATAACCAACTGTTATTGTGTTGAATTCTCCTCCCGTTACTCTGTCCTCTGTGACTGTCTACATCTAGAAACTAAGCTGCACGGTGCAGGGAACAACTCTGAGTGGCATGTGATCAGACAGTGGTTTATGGAGCGGTAGATGGGCTTTGCAAAAACCCCGGAGCGTAATATGAAATCAAGGATTTAAAATATTGCTTGATCGTGATTAAAATTTGATTAATTGTGCAGCCCTAGTGAGTATGACGCATGCCTTTGGTGTGGGAGAGCTGAGTTTGATTTTGACTGCAATATATCAACTAATGTGTCCCTGAGCAAGACACTTAACCCCTAGTTGTAAGTCGCTTTAGATAAAAGCGTCAGCTAAATGACATGTAATGTCTCAGGCTAGGGCTGCATAAGGCTTCCCACGATCAAATTTGCATGATTGAGCGATATTTTAAATGTGTCCTTCCGTTCCTAGAATGCTCCGCTTTTTTTTTTTGCTAAGTCAATTTACTGCTCGTAAACCACTGTCTGATCATGTGCCAGCCAGAGTTGTTCCCTGCACCGTGCAGCTTAGTTTCTAGATGTAAACACTCACAGAGGAGTAACGTGAGAAAAATTCCACAACAGATAGCAGTTGGTCATACGTCGGTCACAAGGTTTACCAGTTTACTAGTAAACGCAAAATAATTCTGGTTGGGACAACACGAGTTATGGCCTTGGGAATTACTCACCATGCAGACTTTGAACACTTCAGAGTCATCCTCACCAAGGAGAACTGGGAGACAATGGAGTGCAGCTGTTCTTATCATGCTGACATCCCTTGCTTGCTGGAAGGGTAGAGAAGCAGACTTATGTAAACAGTGTGTAAACCACAAGCACTACCACTAACTAAATACAAGTTGCTACTCAATTTTTACAGTCAGATATCAGGGGTAAACACAAACTACATACCACTTTGGCATCATAGATCTTCACAATAGCTGACAACCGATGTCCAAATTTGCCATGCAGCTGCTCACGAGACAGATTCAACAACCGCTCTGAGTGTTTGTCGAGTCCATCGTAGAATGATCGCAGGAGGTTCTGGTTAGTGATACGTTGAAATTCAGCACAAATCTAAATGTCAAAAACATATATTAAAGTCACTTCCTTAAACTGCAATATTGTTTTCTTGTACTATGGCAACTGCACTTTACTTTACAATACCTGACGCCACTTTACTTCAGTCTACCTTTCTGCTCATTGGCTGTTGTTTGCCTGTTTTTCTTGTGTGTTTACTTGTTTGTTTGTTTTTGCTTTTATTGTAGAAAATGCTACTGTAACAAGGGAATTTCCCCGCTGTTGGATGAATAAAGTATTATCTAATCTATCTAATCTAATCTAAAGGCTTACTACACACAACTAAACAGTAAGAATAGACAAAAACTGAAAATGTAGATATTTATATATAAATATAAACAACATTTAAGAGCAGCCTTTTAGCAGAAGCCTCATGGACACTGATATGTAATCAACCTGGTACAATTAGAGGGAGAACTGCCTAACAGGTGTCACAGCACTTCACAGATAAAACAATCCATCCTGCAAGCAATACAGTTACCTGTGCATGTAGAAACAAGGCTGGCCATGTGCTCTCTATAGTGGTTATAGCAGGGCTGCTATTTATAATTTCGTGCCGTCTGAATGCAAAAGTCTTTCCCATGCAGCGGTTAATTGCAGCAAGATCTTTGTGTACTTTCTTCATCTCTAAGGCCATTCTGACTTTCAGCTCTTCAAGATCTTCTTCATTCTTCCCTTGAGGAAACTGTGCAGAACTGACTGCAACCATGCAAGGACGCTTACAAGATGGCTGGATGTCATTGACGTAGTTGCCAGTCTTCTCTGCAACCTCTGTGCATCCTCCCCTCTCTTGTACTTTTGTATTTGCCTACTTTGAATTTCAGACCAATCTTCCACCCCCCCCATCCTTTTGGTGTACTTCGATCAGCAATGCATGGGAACTGTTTGATCAAGGCCTCTGCAGCTTCCTCAAAGTCCCTCTCCGTTGGGCAGACATTTTTAGCATACAATGCACTTGCTACAACTTCAAGAATCTCTTGTCTTTGCTCTCTAATTAAAATTAGCTGGTTTCCATGCTTGAAATACTCTTCATTTCCTTTACTTAGAATTAGGTCCATATCATGAGAAAAGGTTGGCAAGCAAAAATGTTCATTTGATGATCCAGAAGGATTTGGGGTAGATACATGATGCATATCCTCTAATGGTTGAGAGTTAGAAATCGTTTGGTGTACGATTAATATCTTGATTGTGCCTTTATTTGAAAGATTATCAGTACAGGTCAGACTACACATTATGTCTGACTGGGGATCTTGAAACTGGAGCTCAATTTCGCCATCAATTCTGAAATGTTGCATCAGTAAAGATTTGAGGTGGCTGACAGAATATGGCCGCTCTGGAAGCACCATCCTTTCAATGGCACCATCCTCAAACACCACACGTAGTCTAAAGTTAGATGCCATTTCTAGGAGGAAAATAGAAGATTACATTATTTAGTAAAAGACCATGGAGATTGATAGTTCACATGAAATACAATTTAAAGAAATAATTTGCACTCTGTGGGCACTAATCATGCAAAATTATACCAGAAAATATTACTTTGCTAGCCAACAAGATCATCAAAAATTATTGTGCACCACATGTAGGGATGTAACGATTGCCGTTAACGGTAAATCTAGTATAATATAATAAACACTAACGCTTTTTGAAACCAGTTCTGCTTGCATAGGCCTAGGAGTGCTTTCTAAACATACTTTTAAAAATACAGTGATAATTCAGAAAACCATGATAATGTTGGTCACTATAACCGTGAGGTAAAAATGTCAAACATGACGTTCCTAACCACATGGCTTATTAAGGTCATCCCACAATAAAAAACGTAGTCCCCAAAATGTAAGAACTAATATTAAAGCATAATTATTAAACCAAACACAGCTGAACCATTTATCTCTATGCACTGTTTATTGATCCTTGCTAACTAAGTAATTTAACAGCTTTTACATTAGATAAACACTAAGCTAATTAAATTGCAGTAGGGGTTGTCTTAAACACGACGATATATGTTCTGTAAAATAAGATTTAATTTAGTTTTTATAGTTTTATAACGTTACCATGACGTTAAAGTGAAAAGCATGTTTGCTAACATTGAAATGGATAACGTTAGCTAGCTAGCTAAGTTAACTAAACAAGCTAAACTCATAGTCAAAAAAATATATAGCTATATGGGAGGTTAACTAGTTAATGTCAACATTTCAAAGATGCCGCTGGGCGGGTTAACGTAGCTAACGTTTTCGACACTGACCACCAGCGTTAACGTTACTAATGTTTTCCTTAATTTTTTTACAAGATATCCCATATTTTAGCAGGGTAATGTTAGCAATTTAGCTACGCTAACGTCACGTTAGCATATGTCAAGTAAAACTAACGTTAACATATAGCAACCTTGAGCGGAACATATCTTTGTTATTAAGTTGCGAAATAGCAAACGTCGACGCTAAACACTGCAAACTAATGACACCATCTCTATCTCCTCATAAGTTTGTATACATACCAGTATTAGTCTTTCACACAACGGAAATATGTTTCGCGTCTTGCAGTGTGCCTGCGCTTTTGCTGGCCAGGTTGATGTCTTCAAAGAACGTGCCGATGGCGCGTTTGGATCATCAGTGACGGTTTGGATGCGCTCCAAAACTCATTCGGCGCAGCCCCAGGGCGTGCTGGAACACAGTAACTTTAGGCCCTGAAGGCAAACTTCTCCCTGTGCACCACATACACAAATCTATTATCCATGCCACAAACAAAAGCAATCTTAGCTAAGACTGCAATTAAATACATTTACTATATATATATATATATATATATATATATATATATATATATATATATATATATATATATATATATATATATATATATATATATATATATATATATACCCATTCATCCATTTTATAACTTCAACAACAACTGAGACTACAACTGAGACGCATTGTCCTGTAGAAGCCACCAGGAGAAATGGATATCAAGCAAGAGGTCACACATGCCAATTAATGGCTATATGACAGGGCCTGATCAATAGTTACACCCAAAGATGCATTATGACAGCACTAAAATGATGTTGGACACATTGACTGTAGCCACCACTTTAATATATATATTGAATAGGACTGGTAATAATTCCACCTGGTCACTTTTTGTTTTGGTAGCCTATTCTAGACATGACCACTTGGAGTTAATCATGCATGAAAGCTGGCATGCTAGAAGTTATACAATGGATAAATGGGTTCAAATTCAATACTGATACACCTGAGCACAACCAGAACTTGTTCACGCTGCAAGTTCACACAAGCAGTCATACTCCTGAAGTAACACACATGCGAAAATGAACAATAACAAACCTGTAGCATACAGCACTCTGTTGTAAGGAAGTAAACATTGCAACACATGCATCCAGAATTTCAAGATGTTAAGAACAACAACACTCTGACAGCAAGGAGTTCGGTTGTGGCTGTAAACGGGCGGGTGGGTAAGAGAGGCCATGTTGCACAAAATCAGATATGTATTTAGGACCATTTGAAAGGGGCCCAAATCTTAGCTGAAAAGATCGGATTGTAGTTTGGATCAACAAAAGTACATTTGCGATGTAATGTCAGGCTTTGCACCTCACCATCCGCTCTGTGTTTATTTCAGTTGTTTCTGTGTGTGTGTTTCCAAGAAACAACAAACTTGGAGCTAGCAGCCACACACTGAAAATGTATAGTTTTGAATACATTTGGATTGTGCACAAGATAGGCCTGCTTGGTTCTTGCAGGGAATAATTGTCAAGCTTTAGAAAGAATATGTTTACTGTATCTACTCTCTAACTGACGTTTTGGGACCTAAATAATAAATAAAGGGAATAAATAAAGGTGTGAACAGCCAAAATCCAATAGACAGTTAAAATGATGGCCAGAAACAGTACATGTGCATATGAGGAGGTATTTTCTGTGAATTTGTTTTAATCAGTTATCAATTTTATTGAAAAGTAATGTGATTAGCATTAACAACAACTGCATAAAAACATAATCTAAATTAATCTACAAACCTCTGTGCAAGTAATTTATCAACACTTAATATGTACATGTTCATGTCATTTATTAGGCATACTTTGCAACATAATGTTAAGAAATATGGATTTGTTTGTAAGGAAATATGCAGATTCTTCTAAAGTTCAAGTTTCAGGAGCCCAAAATATGTAACCAAGGAGGTTGACGATTTGATTTGAGTTTGCCCCAGCGCCTCCTCTGATCAAAGCCTGCTTTGATCCTGCCGCTGCCAGCCAATCAAAGCCAATCAGCAGGACACGTGCGTTAACGTCCGTCGGTCATTCCGCGCCTTGCCAGAATCGAACGGTGTGGATTCTGCAGGAGAGCTTCGTGTGTCATTGAAACAGTAAGGTAATAATAATTGTTTTATATTGATTAGTCTTTATCGCTACAGTTACTTTCTTAGCCACAAACAATAACGTGCCGGTGTTGTAAGTTTCTAGCAAGCCAATCTTTGTTCCGTGTAGGGGTATTGTGAGGGCGCTCTGTTAATTAACTGCTTAACGTTAGCTAGCTAGTTGGTCTACCTGTTTGGTATGCCTCGGCTAAAAAGAGAACCTGAAGTCTGACTTTAATATACATTATGTGATTTGTTTTGAGTCATAGTCAGTGTATTTTAACAGACAATTTGGCATTATAAATAAAATATCTAATTTAAGGCATTTTTTTTCTTCCCTTCTCAGTTACGTTTAGCTTAACTTTCAAAGGGTATGCAGGCAACATTAATCCATGCACCAACAGAGCACGTTCTTCAAAAGATGTCGCCCCATTAAAAAAAAAAAGCAGGGCATGAGGTCATCCCACGTTTTCTATAAGACATAGTTAAACATAGTATGACCAATAAAATTAGACTTGTTGCTCAGAAAATGTCTTTGTAATAGTGATTTTATGTGTTTATGGCTAAACAGAATTGTAGGTTAAGAGAGGTGTAATGAAAGCTTTAGTAGTGTGTGAGTTAACGTCAAGTGGGTGTGTATGTAATAGGCCCTTTTCACCGAAGCCATTTTGTCATGTCAGGGCGAACGCCTGTAGCTTGCCGCTGCGATATGTCGCCAGCCACCATATGCACGTGTCTGTGGAGGCAGGTCTATCTACAATTAAAATCGCAAATTAAAAATTGAGGTTTTCAAAGCAATGTTATCTTGCCTAAATATTATTTGCGGCATTTAGCATAGCTAAATTATTTTAATGTGACTTTTAAAAATGTACTAGACTGGAATGTTAAACATGTTTATTGTATTATGTATGTTTATAAGTAGGGGCATTTCTAGGATTTAGGGACATCGGCGGCTTAGCCTCGACTTTTTGTATGAAGGTCTGGGTGCATTTTCCCACAAGTCTAACAAGCTCTGTTTTGATTTTTTTTTTTTTGTGTGCACGTTGCCATTTGGCTTAACTTTGAATGTACATGCCTTTGCCATTGAAAAAAATGTTAAATGTTTACTATGTTAATTCAATTGTAAATATAAGTAGTTAGTAATTAGTATTAAGTAAAATGTTTATATCAAACATTTATTGATTAGAGTTGGAAAAAAAAAACAATGTAGTGCACTTACTCATGTAGGCTTACCTAACTACAATTTTAAGATCCTTGTGCTTAAGTATTTCCATATCATGCTCGTTTATACTTCGACTACACACCAAATATAAGACGCATTGTACTTTTTATGCCACTGCATAGCTGACATGTCATGCAGGAGGGGTTATTTAGTGCATTTTCTTTCCTTTGCTCAGAAGACTGAACATGTTTTTTTCTGTCCTAGGAAAGCAAGTCCTTTACAGCTTCAAGTGAGGCCTAAGGCAACAAATGGTAAGTTAAACAGCAACAACGCATCTTGTGGTTACTTTAGTGTACAGTAGATAAATAGATTATGTAGAACGTAGCATGCAACAAAATGTAATTGAACACAATTTTTCAATCTCTTTGCAGATTGTTGCAAGGCTTCAAAATGACATGGAATTGTAAACTCTGTGATTTCCACTGTCAATCAAAAAAACAGTCTACTCCGTCATTATCATCTTGTACACAGTCAGCACAGCAGAATCAGCCCTCTGCCATGTTTATATGAAAGCTGTATGTGCACCTTTGCTTCTCAAAATGCACTGAAAATTCATCTGACCAGAATACACACCCAGCCCCAACCAAAGCCAGCAAATGATCCAAATATTGCCTTCCACTGTTCAAATTGTACTTTTACACAACCTTATGGGCCAGACATTGTATCACATTTAAGACAACATTTAAGGAAACATGAAATGGTACAGTGCCCATTTAAAGACTGTTCATTCCAGTCAAACGTCTGCTCAACATTTGATTCTCATAAATCAAGAAACCATAAATCATTTGGGATAAATGATTTCAAGGACACAGTTTTAAGACAAACACAATCCCATGATGAGGATATTTCGAATGATGTTTGTAGCAGCAATGATGAACCAAATGAAGAAAGTGAAAACATAGATTTTCTGAAGAAACAGCTTAAACACAACATGGCTTCTCTCCTCCTGAAAACACAAACTGTCCTTCATGTCTCAGAGACTGCTACTCAAGAAATGTTACAAGGCTTGGATCAATTGCGGTCACTCTCCAGTGCAGTACTTAAAGACACAGTGACTCAAATACTACAGAAACACAATTGTAATGTCAACAGTGAGGTTGTGGCGGAAATTGTTAATGCAGTTGTCACCAATGATGTGCTTAGTAGTTGCACTTCAAGAGATGGGCCTTTGTCAACAGCAAAACGAAGAAAATCTTACTATGAGCAAAATTTCCCTCTGGTAAAACCAATTGAGTATCGTGTTGCGGGTGCTAAATATTCAATTATGTATGTCCCTATCCTCAACATGTTGCAAGAGCTTCTCAAAAAAAGGGATGTATTGGAGCAGATTTTGCAGTTGTCTGTCCAAAAAGATGGCAAATACATGACCTATCGTGATGGTCTGTTTTGTAAAGGCAATATACTGCTGTCATCAGAGAATTTAAAATTTGCCATTCAACTCTATATTGATGATTTTGAGGTGGCCAATCCACTTGGCACATCAAGAAAGAAACACAAAATGTGCTCTGTTTATTGGGCACTCGCAAACATTCCATACAAACATCGTGTAGCTCTGCACACTACGCAGCTGGGTTTACTCTGCAATTCAAATGACCTGAAGACATGTGGCTACTTAAAAGGTGTTTGAGCCTCTTCTGCATGATTTGAGAGTCCTAGAAAGCGATGGTGTCTTTGTGGAGAGTGTTGGCGAAAATGTTCATGGGACATTACTGTGTGTTGTGGCAGACAATTTAGCTGCACATGGACTTGCAGGGTTTAAAGAGAACTTCAGTGGAACATACCCTTGCAGATTTTGTTATGCATCCAAGGAAGAAATTCAAAGATGTGAGGCAACATCATTTGAGTTAAGGACAAAGGGAAAGCCATGACCAGTTGTGTACTGACATTGAAACTGGCAATGTGATGGAGGATTATGGTGTAAAGGGCAATAATTGTTTTGCACAGCATCTACAGTACTTTCATACCACAAGAGGATTTCCTCCAGACATCCTCCATGACTTCTTAGAAGGTGTGGTACCAATGGAGTTAGCTCTGTGTTTACAAGAGCTAATACAAAAAAAAAACGTTTCTCCCTGGAACAGTTGAATGAAGCTATCTTGCGATTTCCTTTTGAGAATGCTGACAAAGTTGATCGGCCACAGGCTATTCCAAAAACTTTTCCAGAAGGAAAACCATTGGGGGCAATGGTCATGAAAATTTGGCACTGATACGACTTCTTCCCACCATTATTGGCAATGTGGTTCCTGCAGACGACAAAGCTTGGCAGATCTTAATGGATTTAAAAGAGTTGGTGGAATTAGTTTTATCCCCAGTTTTTACAGAAGATGTGTTACAGTACTTGTCAATGAAGATTTCTGACCATCGACAGTTATTCCAGGAGGTGTTTCCAAATGTCAGATTGCGCCCAAAACACCATTACATTGAGCACTATCCACAGATGATTCGCTGTTTTGGCCCTCTTGTGCATTTTTGGACCATTAGATTTGAGGGGAAACACAAAGTGTTTAAGAAAATAATACATGATGCTCAGAACTTCAAAAACATCCCTAAAACACTTGCTTACAAGCATCAGCAACTGATGGCCTATTATTTGTCATTACCCAATTTCTTCAAGCCCTCAGTGGAGACCTTTGCTGTGAATAATGTGTTTGTTAACACACTTACGCCAAAAGCCCAGAGTGCCATACATCAGATAACAAACAGTACCACAGTGTACCACACTTCAAAAATTGCCATAGACAGCATTTGCTATGCCAGTGGCATGTTTGTGTGTACAGGACTGAAAGGGGGGTTACCCCACTTCAAACAGATTGTGGATATACTTCTTGTCAATGACCAAGTTTTGTTTGACTGCCAGAATTACCAGTCCTGGTTCAGAGAACACCTTCGTGCATATGAGGTGACTGCACAAGATTCACATGACATAAAGAGGCCATCAGAACTCCATGATGTTAACCCACTAACTGCCTACATGAAAAATAGAAAACTTCTTGTCACCATCAAGCACTTCATTCTTCTGGACTAAATGCAAGTGGCACTAGGTGAACCTGAAGTTACAAAATGTAATTTAGTCCTTATTAGTTTGAAGAATGAGGAATGGAGACTGGTTTTCAACAGAACACTGTATGGGGGAAATTACAAAATAACCTCATTAACAAAGTCTAAATGTGCAACCCACACAGACTAAGAAAATGGATTGTAACCTCTGTACTCTTCTCAGTTGTAGGGCCATGGCAGAACCAGAGACATTTCGTTTACGTGTCATCCTACCAGAGGGTGGAATTGAAAGAGTCACATTTGAACGTCGTCCAGATTCTGTCCCTCAGCTGACCAGTTTGCTGCGCCAGAAACTGGACATCCCATTCGATTTTATAGTACAATTTGAGGATCCTGACTTTTAATAACCAGCTGGTGAATCTAAGCAAGATTGAGGAAATACCGAACATGGGTACAGCCAAATTGGTGAAGACATTGGAGCATGACATTGGCTCAACATCAAGCTGGGCTAGTGATAGTGGGGAAAGTTCAAGCAGCCAAACACCCCAAAGAACCTCTGCATGGCCACAAGTATTTCCTGTTCCGATGTTTTCACACGATATTGAGTTTCTGTTAAGTGAAGCAAATACTGCAAAACAGCATGGAAGGCGACTGACTTTAACAAAGAGCAAAAGAGCAAGATCCTTGATGGAATGGCTTGTGCCATCTACGACTACAAAGCTTACCCAAGTGGCAGTGAAATCTATAAGGCTGCTGAGGCTTTGGTGCTCAAACATCCATGTTTAGAGGAGAAGGGGTCAAAAATGGTTGGGATGGCTGGAAGGACAGCCTGTCAAACAAAATGAGCAATTACCGACGCAAGCTGTGCAAATCTGGGTGCCCAGAGGTCAAAGTTAACAGTGGCAGGAGGAGCAGAGCCAATCTAATGCAACTTCCCCACATGCTTCAATTAAGCGGCCACGACGTGGAGAAGTTAATTATCTACCACAGCTTCCTCAGGGGGAAACACTGGAGACTTTGGAAATGCTCAGAATTGCCATGTTAATCGAAATGGAGAACACTGATAAAGACAGCATAGATTTATCTATGGTAGACACCAACATGACCAAGACCTTTGCTGCAAGAAGGCTTCAAATTGTAAATTCAAGTCCGTCTGTAGCAGATGTTCAAGAAAAATGGCCAGCTCTTTTCCTGGAACATCAGGTAAATGAAGTTGATGTATTTAGAGCTATAGTTGATTTAATTTTAGTACTAATATTTTGTGTTGGTTATCATCTGAGGTGCATAGATTGAGATAAGTAGATTTGTTTTTGATGTAATGGGTGAGTGATTGAGGTCACTGTTTTTGTCAGGTTTGTGCAGAATATCAACGCATCAGCAACCAGCGGCTGAAAGATGACCTCTATGCTGGATTGGATCAACACAAGGATCGTTTGCTTGCTTTAGCCAGAGGGATGCAGGGAAAATCTGGTCAAAGTGCCCAGAAGATATGTTCCATTTTAAAGGCATACTCTGAGGTAAATAATGTTAAAGTCCTGAGCAGATCATAGGATTGGTACAGGGGCCAATCCAAGCATATTTACTGGATCAATACTAACTTAAATAACTGATAAAAATCCAATAATGTTTTATGGTACTCCTTTTTATTTAGTCCACTTCAGCTTGCTTGCTTTACAGTGCAAGCATTTTGCTTGTATATGTTACGTGAAAACATGGATTACTATTAATCACCAAATTTGTTATCTCCCTTCTTCCTTTTTAACAGCTTTTCATATTTAGCCACCACAGCTTTCTCTGCTTAAATGGCAAATGTTGCCAGTGGCAGGTCATAGCAGCAAGTTAATCACCTGCCAAAAGTAAACTTTTGTACATAGCCAAAGATCATTTGTGAGGGAAGAAGTTCCATGCACTAATACCTGTACAATTAGGAGTGGACTGAAGTGTTCTCTCTTGAGCAGATTACTTTATGTAAATTTTTAGGAGTCACATTTTCACAGTTAAACATTCATCTGCTATACTTAAATTGAGCTAATCATCTTTATAGTTTTGAATCAAGACCTTTTTTTTAGTTTTGGAATCTAGACACCGATGTAAAAGGTGTGTCAAATTGTGTAGACTACAGCTACATAATGTAGTAATGTGTCAGTTATATAACATTAGGGATGCTTTGATGCAATTGAAATTCTTGACCAAATCACAATATAATGAAAAAAAGAAATTAGTCATGTAATGTTACTATTTTGTCTTAAAGTAAAAATGAATTACAAAACTTTAAAATTCCAGTAGACATTATACCAAGCACAATATAACTAGGTACGCCTACACAAGTGCATTGAAAAGAATGCAAATAACAAATTAACACTGGTCCTAGAAGAAAAAGTGGCAGGAACTTTTACTACTATTAGTACAATTATTTATTCAGCTTTTTCACTTATTCTTGAACACTGCCAGTGCTTTTTTTGTGCTATTTTAGGCCGATTAATCTCAGTTGCCAAAATTTGGGTACATCCCTAATTTACATTTAGATATTAGTATTGAATCGGACAAGTTTATGTATTTGGGACATAGGAAAATCTGAAAAGTGATGTCTGCAACTAAGTGTTAATATACAGTATACAGTTGATATTTTGCACATTTGTTTCACATATCTTTGTCACTACAGGAAACACAAGATATCAATGTTGGCCGCATAGCAGTTCTCCGGTGTCTACCACTGCTGCTGCAAGAAGATGACACAGAGCTGTTCTACACATGCAAGGTGTGTTAATATACTTTACATTGGAAATAAACGGCTGTGTCAGCAACAGAGTAGAGACAAAGTTGTAATGGTATATTTTTGGGCATATTTTCCAGGAGGGTGCAGACCAAGACGCTACCATAAAGAGCCCTGTTGCCATTGTGTCCATCATTGCTGACAGTGAGGATGTAACCATGGTGCCATTCCGTCCTCGTGAAGTCAAGGTCATCCTCCAGGATCAGGTTGTCTTGCAGGGAACTGAGTGCTGGCCTGATTCTCTTGTGTATTTGTATGGCTTGCTGTACGTCCTACAAGCTGAGTACCCAAAAGGCTTGATGTATACTTTTGAGTTCATTCAGAAAGTCATAATGAACGTGGACGGAGAAAAATTAAGACCAAAAACACTGTCCTTAAAAAAACAAACTTTAAACTAGCTGAGGAGAAAATGTATTTGCACACATGTTAACCCTCATGTTGTCTTCTGGTCAAATTGGTCCGTTTTTCCTATATCAATATTTTTAAGTACCCAATTTTAATTACCCAAAATAACATGTTTGATTCCCCACAACACTCTTTGGGGTTATTTTGATGAGTAATTTTGCGGCGTCGTATTTAATTTTATAGTATTTGGAAAAAATTGAAGGTTTTAAAATAGTATTGAGTAAAAGTTGACATATTCCAGTCTGTGATTATCATCAACATCCATTCCTTTAATTTTAGTCTAAATAATTCCTATTTTCTGCTTTTCTAATTCAAACATTTGGTATAATTTCCTATAAATGAGGTTTATTGACCATAAATTCCCAAAATAACTGTAAAAGTAAAAGGTCATATGTTGGTGTTACGTTGTGTTGAAAATGTCAAAGTGACAAACTGTTGGAAAAAAAGGGTTAAAATGTAAGGAAAAGTTTATAAACACTGATAAAAAAGCATCAACAAAAGTGTTGATTTTCAATTTTGGCAGAAAGGCAACACAAGGGTTCAAGTTATGTTAAAGTTGAACTGTTAAACCCTTTACATCGTTTCCTGATTGTGACTTGGACAGTGGAGAGGTGCCCCACAGCAAAATTGCTTTACAATGTTATTGTGTCCTCTCTGTTTCAGTGATGTGCTGTATTTTACAGTATGCTAAAATAAAAAATACAGTTTACACCACTATGTTCAGATTTTTTGCTTACATAAACTTGTATTTTGTATTAGCAGTGAGAATGTTGATCTGACATGAAAGATTTTTAAGTACAAAAATTGTATGAATTTTGCTTAATTAGCAGGTACATTTAGCATGGAATATAGAAATTTTGCGCAATATTTGTCTGTTTTTAAACCTTATTTTATGCTTGAATGCACAGATTTAGAGAAGTGTTAAATTTAAAGGGTTAAACAACTTAAAATATATAGTTAAAATGTACAATTACAAATGTCACCATATTAAGTTTGTACATAAAATTAACAAGTTAGGGCACATCACCTTTTGTGTTTAATAAACCTAAATACACATTAGGTAACATGATCATTCTATGTTAATATAACATAGAATTATATGTTAAGAAAACTAACATTTTTGTTGCATGACTAAAAAAGTTATGTTAAATAGACATAAATTGCCTTTCAGATAAGATACATGTGACACAATTATTTAATGTCTAGTATATTCAAAACATTAATGTTATCCTACTGTACTAAATTAAAGGATTTGAGTGCAATCAGTTACCAAAAAATAGGTGTAAACAACCTAAAATATATAGTTGAAATGTACAATTACAAATATGTCACAATATTTTAAAATATTAGTGTTGTTTGCACACAAAATACTGTTTGGAAAATTAAAAATGTTATGTTAAGTCAACTGTAAGGCTTTAATACGCATTAGTTATTTGTACACAAAATAATTTTATTCTGTCACATAATTATGTTTGTTAAAAAAATGTAAATTTTGAGTAGAGTAAGCAAATAGTAATATAGTTGAGTAATTACACTAATTATGTTAATTTGACTTAAAATTTACAATGCAGAAGTGGTGTTTGTACATAAAATTAACAAGTAATGACACATTACTTTTTGTGTTTAATAAGCATATAAATACACATTAAGTAACCTGATTATTCTATGTTAATATAACATAGAATTATATGTTAAGAAAGCACGAATTATTATTGTTGCATGACTAAAAAAGTTATGTTAAAGTGACATAAATTTTCTTTCAGATAAGACTCATGTGACACATTTTTTTTATGTATAGTGTACTCTAAAATTTCATGTTACCATACTGTACTAAATTAAAAGTTTTGAGTGCAAGCCGTTTCCACAAATTTTTTAGGTTGAGTTAGTGAATTCGGATTTACAGTGCAGGCTGGAGCTGTGCAGGTGGGGTTTTTTTGAGAAAGGACTCAATGCAGAAATCATTTGCAGTACCTCGTCAAAAGTCTTCTACTCAATCTGAGTGGTGTCAGTGTTTATTTCAATATTTCGCTGGCTAGCGTTACCTTTACGCTAGAGAGCACGAACCCATACACACATACACACACACACACACACACACACACACACACCTGCTTCACAGAAACCAGCCAAACACCTGCATCTTCCTGTCTCCCCTGGTCTGCACACACTTCCCTGATGGCCAGTGCGCCTCCTCTTCTTCCCCCTTTTCTCATTTTCTCATTTCTATCTGACTCACAGCTTGTGGGACTCGGAACACATTTTGATGACCAATACCCACCTCCTACACACACACACACACACACACACACACACACACACACACACACACGCATGCACACCTCTCATTCTTTGTAGCTTTTGCTGATATTAAAAAGGGGACAGCAGCTGGGTCTATGCAGAATAATGAGGTCAAAGCCATTCTAATAAGTCTGGGGGATGAGCCCTCTGCGTGTAGGGAAAGAGGAATGAGAAATGAGGAAGAAAAGAATAAAAGGAGAGTTGTACTCTAGGACAAATAAAGCCATGGCTAGAAGCACCATGGCTGGCTGGCTGGTCTCTCTAGGTCGGCATTGGACACATCTTTGAAACTATACTGATTCATACGTAGCAAATGCAGAATTGGATAGGGTTGGAAAAAAATGATTTGCTTTTAAATTTTATTGAAATAAGATTGTAGGTTTAGTGCAGTGTGAAAGATGCCATTTCACCTACATGTGCCATGTCTTGACAAACAATTGATTTACACATTGTTTAAAGTAAATGGTGTATTCTACATAATCTCATCATTCATTTATATAAAATCAAAAGTAATTTTTCAATAAACTTTATAGACAGGGGACATAATGCTGCAGTAACCAGCAGTAAGATGTGTGTGTGTGTGTGTATATATATACACACACACACACACACACACACACACAGTGGGTACGGAAAGTATTCAGACCCCTTTACATTTTTCACTCTTTGTTTCATTGCAGACATTTTACAAAATCTAAAAAGTTCATTTTATTTCTCATTAATGTACATTCAGCACCCCATCTTGACAGAAAAAATAATTGGAATTCTGCTGTGTGTAATTAAACTGATTGGACTTGATTAGGAAAGGCACACACCTGTCTATAGAAGACCTTACAGCTTACAGTGCATGTCAGAGCAAATAAGAATCATGAGGTCGAAGGAACTGCCAAAGGAGCTCAGAGACAGAATTGTGGCAAGGCACAGATCTGGCCAAGATATGCAGCACTCAAGGTTCCTGAGAGCACAGTGGCCTCCTTAAATGGAAGAAGTTTGGGACAACCAGAACTCTTCCTAGACCTGACCGTCTAGCCAAACTGAGCAATCGTGGGAGACGAGCCATGGTGAGAAAGGTAAAGACGTACCCAAAGATCACTGTGGCGAAGCTCCAGAGATGCAGTAGATAGTTCCACAAAGTCAACTATCACTGCAGCCCTCCACCAGTCGGGGCTTTATGGCAGAGTGGCCCGACGGAATCCTCTCCTCAGTGCAATATGAAAGCCTGCATAGAGTTTGCCAAAAAAACACATGAAGGACTCCCAGACTATGAGTGAAAAAAAGATTCTCTGGTCTGAGACCAAGACTGAACCTTTTGCCGTTAATTTTAAGCAGTTTGTGTGGCGAAAACCAGGCACTGCTCATCACCTGCCCAATACAATCCCAACAGTGAAACATGGTAGTGGCTGCATCATGCTATGGTGGTGTTTTTCAGCTGCAGGGACAAGACGACTGGTTGCAATTGAAGGAAAGATGAATGCGGCCAATTACAGAGATAACCTGGAAGAAAACCTCATCCTGAGTGCTCAGGACCTCAGACTGGGCTGAAGGTTCACCTTCCAACAAGACAATGACCCTGTGCATACAGCTAAAATAACAAAGGAGTAGCTTCTGAATATCTCTGTGACCATTCTTGACTGGCCCAGTCAGAGCCCTGATCTAAACCAAATTGAGCATCTCTGGAGAGACCTGAAAATGGCTGTACCTATAGGCCAATCTGCCACCCAAAAGTTATACCCTCATAGGGTTGATTCCATCTGGATTGAGGGCATGATTTACCCTGTGCAATGTCTGTAAATGTTTTTGAATTCAGGAGGTAGGTAGAGGCTGTCAAATCCATCCCTGCCATGATAAATACCCATTTACTTTAGAATGTCAGCAGGATAGGGCAGGTATACACGTTGAGACACTCACAATGTCTCTCTAAAAGTGCTTTCTCAGACAGCCAGCGTGGTAAAACCCAGCCTCAGCCACACATGTCTTTGCTACACACTTGGCAATTGCCATAGAGCTTGACAGACTACCCTTGTCTTGGCAGGCGTGTCTGTAAATCAAAATACTGTGGTGACATCTGCAGAACTTTGCACTGTATACAGTGTCAATTATACAGCACATCCAAAGAACGTTGCTCTCTATGTGTTGAAACATCACAAATATGTGTAAATTAAGTAATATAAAAGATTTTACACGTGGCTACTTGGTTCTTGGTAGTACTTTTGAACACATAACATGGTACTTTGTGAAGGATATGAGATGTAAATTGGCTTGTGTGTGTGAGAAGGTGAGACAGACAGAGTGGGCATGGAAATTCAAATGGAAATGCTGACACTCAGTATAGAGACTCCTTGTGCTTTCTCTCATCAGAAAACAATTTGCTGGTGCACAGTCAATAGTAAGAAACACACTGACCTCTACTGCAAACAGAAGAAAGAAATTCTACCAAAAACAGAGCAAAATGCATTTCGTATTACCCATGCCAAGAGCTGGTGGTTTAATATTACAGTTGGTTCAAAATAATCAACAATCCAGAAAAGAATGAGATTAAGTTTTGACTCTACATGCTATTAAAAGTTTGATCAGTGACCCCAGTCATGATTGGTGAGAGAGAAAGTTATTAAAGTGTTAATTTAAAGCCTTTTGTGCTGACACAAACACCATTTTGTATTTACACCTGTTTGGGAATGCCATGGCTCCAGATGAACCCCCATGAGTTTAAGTTATGGAGTGGTGCAGCTGAGTTTCTGTTTATGCAGAGGAGGCAATGCAGTGCAGTTCTAGTTCTTCCTTTGGCAGGGATTTCGTGCAAACTGCAAAAAGCAATATTCCTGCCTAGGTGGCAGAACCTCCAAAATTACAAAAAGCCTCTGATGTTGTTGAGTTTTGCATCTTTTATCTTTTATTTTACTACATTTATTTTATCTAGTAGCCTATGAGTAAAAATGAATTTCAAAATGCAATTTGTAATGCAATTAAGGTAGTATCTGTTCAGAGTAATGTGTATTCTTATGAACAATGTCCACAACTGCTTGTGCGATGTATAAAGTCCTTTGCGTTGATTAAATACCTGAAGCTATTATGCTACAGCTGCAAGAATTAAATGTGTGTACCATCTGTAGTCTCTAATATGAGTAATGTGCTGCACTTAATTATGCGTGGGTCAAACACCGTGTATACCTTTGTCAATTAGTTCAATCCTCCGACACTGCATTGAGATCTAACATAGGTACACAGCCTTCTGTGCGTTCCTGCAAACAAGTATACTATTCTACACAGATTTTATAGTGAACTAATTTGGAGAATAGCAGAATGCCAAAATCTACATCACCTCTACATAATACTACAAGAAGTTCTTAGTTTTGCTGCCAATAAGTTTCAGCAAATGCCCCAAAACAACATACAGTGGGCCAGAGATGGCAACAGTACTCACTTCCCTTACTTAAGTAGAAGTACAGATACTTGTGTTAAAAACTACTCTGGTAAAAGTAGAAATTCTAATTTAACTTCTTTATTCAAGTAAAAGTAATATAGTACAGGCTTGGAAATTTATGTAGTAAGATAATCCTTCAACCAATCAAACCAACGATTCGGGTGATGTAGAAGCGACAGCGGCATCAACAGGGTTGCTGCGCTCGGCTGCGCTTTGGTGGCGTTTGGTGGCCGCCGCTATGTTGAATGTAAACAAGAAGCTGCTTGGTCGCTTCTCTATCGTCATTATGTTAAACCCACCAATAGCACGGCAGGTAAATAAGCCAGTTTGTGATTGGTTCCCGCAACATTGTGAACTGAAGCAGGAGAATTAAATGTGCAGGTTTCCAGACTGAGCTGCAGGGCGAAATCAAATCGCCAGCAGAGTGTGCAGGGTCTACCCGGTCTACAGTAAAGATGTCATGATTCCGAAAATTTATTGTAATTAGATTTTGTATTTATCTCTCAAAATCAAAAGGAGGATTCCTCCAGTATTTTGGTCTTTCTCCAACCCCTTCTAATTATGCTTCATGCTAAAGACACAGGGTAATGTTAGCTTACCAGTAGCCTGCAGCTGCTTCTGCTGCTGAAATGTACTCACACAAACAATTCTGAATGTATGCACTGTACTGAGAGGGAAATACCTATAGCTAAATTTGAGCCAAGTGCATTAGTATCATTATAACATGACTTACAAATTTCTGTATATTTAATTGAGTTTTTAACTAATTCTTAACAGATGGTCTGGCTTTTGTGTCCTATGATTTGCAGTTGTTGCCTGAAACTAAAATAAAAAAATAATAATAGAAAGACTGCTTTCATAACATTAATGAATATTATATTTTTTTATTATTTATTATATTGTTAAATCTGGCCCACAATATACTGGATGTAATAAAGAACCCATGTGTTGCTACTTATGACCAGCACACATATCTTCCTTTTGGTTCCACCAACATGAAATTCTCAATGTTCCCTAAGCATATGAAATAATTTAACTCAGGATGTAGGAACTTATCAAATGGAATATCAAACCACATATGCTTTGGATTGCTGAGGCTGTTTCCTGGTACCTATCTTTAGCTAGTGTCCCCTGTGGTCCTGTTTTTAATGGTGAATATGCCTACCAAATGTCTGCTGAGCCTCTTGAGAAGAGAGCAAAACATTCAGTAGACAAATAGACTGGGAGATGCACAAGCACGACACACAGCACTGCACAGTATAAAAATCAGTTTTGTGTTAGACACCTTTATGAGACAGCTGCTTTGAGCACCATTGAAGCACATATGGAAGAAAATACAATGCGTAGAGAAATGTTTTCTGAAAACTGTCTTTGTGGATAAATATTTTTTTGTATTTTATCTTGTTTACAGTCACTCTTCTTTATTGCGACCTATATACCTGTTTGATACCGCAGAACAAACAACCTACCATGCATATTTATACAAAACAATGGTTTAGTGATGTAGTCTATCAGGTCAAACGAGTTGAATCCCAGTCTAAATGAATAATCAGGGTAATGTTGTTTTTATAAATAAATAATTGACTGGTTTGATTCCTTCAAAAATTTAACATATAAAGGGACTTTATGGAAGAATGCATGTCATGTCCGTGTTTCTAAGTGTTTGTACAACTAGTTGAAAGAGTGACTTGCTGATTGAGGCTTTTAAATATGTACCTTTTTAACCTTGCTTTAGATTTACTTTTGAAAGTGTCATTTTTGCTCTACTGCCATTTCTAAATATATTATTCTTAGTCTTATTCATACGGCCTATTTTACTGTTAGTGTATGTGCTATTATAACATTTTCAACTGCTAAAGATTTTATTCAAATATTTTTTATCTCAGTGTAAAGCACCTTAATCTTTATTAGTTGTGTAGAAGGAACTATATAAGTAAGTTATTATTATTAATAATAATAATAATATATGTTATATTTGGATTCATTGATTGTTTCTCTATTAATCGATTCATTTTTATATATGCAAATTTTGACCCTAACCCTATCCTCACATTTTTGAAAGCATATGTTTTGGAATTTTGAACAATAATTGAAATGACTAAAGAGCCCATATTATGCTCATTTTCAGGTTCATAATTGTATTTTGAGGTTGTTACAGAATAGGTTTACATGGTTTCATTTTCAAAACACCATATTTTGTTGTACTGCAAATTGCTGATGATCCTGTTTTTACCCTGTGTTTTTAGGTGTCTATTTTAGCTACAGAGTGAGCTACACTCTGAACAGCTCACCCAGTGACTGAAGGCAGAGGACATTCAGAAACTGTATCTCACTCAAAACAGCAAGTTTTTTGTATGCATATGGAAGCACCAGAGACCTAGAATTCCTTTTTTTTTTTCATAATATGGGCACTTTAATTAATTATCAAAATATGTGCTAATTAATTTCCTGATGATACACTAATCAATTAATGGACTAATTGTTTTAGCTCTAAAACTAAATATTAACAAGTATTGGCACACACACATATAAAACACACACACGCACAGACACACACACAAATAAATACACACACACACACACAGCTCCAGATGGATCCACTGTGTGACAGACTTGACTCTCTTCATGAACATCAGCCTTTATGGAGGTGGAGGTCAAAAGTACACCACACGGCAGGATGCGAGACTAGAAACGGCACCAAACTTATGGGAAAGTGTAATGTCACATGGCAGCTCTGAATATACGGCCACTCTGTGTATGCTGCGCACGTGTAGGGTTTACCATGAATTTCAAAGATTCATGGGCCATTGGGCTGTTAGTCTGTCTCACTAAATGCCCTTTAGAATGCCACAGGTGTACATTTTGGTGTAAATCAAGTCAATATTTATAGCAGCTCTTTTAGGAAGAAATATGTTTTTTCACCTCAGAGGGAAAATCAGTTATCTTCTGGCCCAGCACAGGCGATCAGCCTGTTCTTCTTAAACTGCTACACAGTGAAGGAAGTGGAACAGAGATGTTCCACAGCTTCACGCAGTATTTAGCAGACATCCTAGAATAGTTGTTGCATAAGTCCTTTCACATTGCAATCAATCTGAATTGTATATTTAACCTTGCAGCACAAAAATGCAGTGGTCCAAAGAGTTCGGACAGAGGGGAGTGTAATATCCAGTGCTCATTTGTGACACATTTGGGTTTGATAATCACAAGTCTGTCGGCTCCAGGTCACCTGTTATGTCAATGGTGGATCCTAGTGTTAGCTCCCTGTCTAGTAGTACCTGAAATGAATACTATATGACTACTATTCCGATTGTAAATGGTTGTTAGTATGTGTGTTTGTCATGGTTCCTTATCTTCACCTGATGTGCGCCGGAGAGCAAAAAGCACATACACACATACAATTGTTCTTCCTTACACACTCACAAAAAAACACACACCCACACACATTCTGAGCCAATTTGGTTCACAAATTCTTTACTAAGTTTTAAGCTCTTTATTTCCCTGATTTGAGGAGGTTTTAAAATACAAAATCGATGCAATATAACTAAAAGGAAAGTTGGGCTAATTGTTTCACGCACACACACTTAGACTCCTACACAAAAATCCAAGAACACAATTTTCACATCTCCTGCTTTTCTGTTATCCATAGATAGACAGACCACCTTACTTACTTACTAATGGATTATATAATAACATGACACATAGCTCCCCCGCAATGACTATCTAGTAAGTAAAGCACTTTTATTTTTCTCATATGCCTATTTCTGCGATTGTTGGGGCTGCTAAAGATAGACTAACTTCTATCAAGCACATTATGATTTTTTTCGTATCTGCACGTTCTGGCCAACACAAAAGCCTGAGTCCTTGCATTGCACTTGATTAATTGGGAACTTTCTGAATTCCTTTTTAATCTATCCAAAATTGTGCTGAGCCGGAACCATGGGAAAGCTAATTTAATAGCAGCTGATATTGAAATTTATTTTGATACTAAAGATCATTTTTGTATAGAAACATCTCCAACACAGCACATGGCATGTGGGAGGATAAATACACACATTCACAAACACAGGAGTATGTTCAGAAGAACACACACACACACACACACACACACAAGTGCACAAGTGGGCAGAGAAAGTACACTATCTTTGTGGGGACCCATCATTGACATAATGCGTTCCCTAGCCCCTTACCCTAACCTTAACCATCACAACTAAATGCCTAACCTTAACCCTTACCCTCACCTTAACCATAACCTAATTCTAACCCTAATCCTACAACCAAGTCTTAACCGTTAAGCAGCCCTTTAAACTTGTGGGGTCCAGCATTTTAGCCCCACAAAGCTGTCCAGACCCACAAGTATACTGTATTAATATAGTTTTTGGACACCAAGAATATAGTAAAACAAGATCACACACACACACACTCACACACACACCAATCGCAAGGTTGGTGGTTCGATCCCTGGCCCTGCAGTCCCATGTTGAAGTGTCGTTGGGCAAGACACTGAACCCCAAATTGCCCCCAATGCTGCACCTTCGGATTGTAAATGTGTGTGAGTGTTTATCTGATGAGCAGGTGGCACCTTGAACAGCAGCCTCGGCCGCAGTGTATGAATGTGTTTGAATGGTGAATGGTTCCTATGTAAAAGCACTTTGAGTAGTTGTCAAGGCTAGAAAAGCGCTATTCAAGAACAGTCCATTTATATTTACATTACACACACACACCCCGACAGTGTGCAGTTTGTTGAGAAACCTGCTTGTTAGTTTTGTTAGCTTTTACTTCTCCAACATTCTGTCAAAACAGACAAAGAGATTTGCAAACTTCCACTGCAGTAAAAGTTTAATTCAAAATACTCTTCATACCTCTTAGGATATAAAGCAGCTACTAATTGCATTATTTTTACTTTCACCCTGTATTTCAGAGCAAACCCTCACATTATGTGTTTTTCTGCTGCCGCTGAATAAGATATTGATTTTCAAGAGGGCTGCTTTCATTACAGTAAGCCTGCAACATGACATCTAGACAACAGTCTATTTATTGAATCCCACAAGCTCTGTAAAAATCACATGCTCAACAGTCCTTGGCCATGGAGAGGATGATTGTCCTTTATTAGGAAACGCCTTGTGTTAAACACTTGGCTTGTGATGCATGTATCGCTATATTCAGGTAACTGCATACATCCTGGCTCCGCCTCTTCCGGTGCTGCAATTTCATTTACTTCAGTGACCCCGTAATACCTCTAAGATGTGTCAAGGTTCAGCGACAGTGACAGAGATGGACTGAGCTGGTAATCTGCCTCACCCATCTCCTCAGACACACTCACTATGTCACCAATACCCTAAAGCAGCAGCCGCCTCTTTTCCCCCTTTCCTTCATGACCACTGACAGGTGAAAGGACTGGATAAGTCTTATATCTCTTCAGATCAGTCACCACAAGAGTGCTCCTGTATCTGAGTCTGTCAAGGTCACTTTTAGCATTGTTTAATATGAACACTGACAGCGTTCCCTTAACAAAAAGCAAGGCTTCATCAAGGCCTTAACTGCATAGGTGTGGGATGTAAAAAGAATTGATGAAATATTCAATCTAGTGAAACCTCAGAGTGAATCATAGAAAATGAAAAGTAAAAAAACATTTGTGTAAAATTTTTTCTCATAGTTTAATTTAGTCTACTTTACTCTCAAAAATAGAAGAAGGGGGGAATCTGAATTATGATGATATTTGCATTAATAATAATAATAACAATAATAATAATAATATAATAATGTATCCTTTATTAGTCCCACATTAATTTACACTCTGTTGTTATTACACACATTACACACAGGCCTGAATTACACACACATGCTCAGTACCTGTACAGACTGAGCTACTGCCACCCCCAAAAAATAAATAAATAAATAAATTAGGACAAATGTACAAATGATTTAGATAAAAAAGAAACTGTCAAAAAAATAAAAAATGAAAGTAACCTGAAGAAACTTTGTTTATGATGGAATAAAGACATAGTTAGATTTCAAAAAACAAGGTCTCTTTGAACATAATGGTATCCATTAAGACACAGAGACAGCCGATGAAGGAAAAGGAATAACGGCTAAACACTGATTGGATTCACTACCTTTTCAGTCCATTAATGAAGCACTTTAATTTAGCTGCCGGGGAACTTTGTCTGCGACCTTCTCCGGTGACCTCGTCCAATATATTGAGCAGTGTTTGAGGATTGAGGGCGAGAACACCTCTTCAAGGGAAATTAATATTCACAGAGGATGCTGTCCAACACTGCACTAATCTGCATGAGATCTGACTTCCTTTCATTAATCAAAACGAGTATGCCCCGGTGCATCAATGTTGTTTACCTTCAGAGTTTGTTGTTTTCCCATCCTGTTGACTCGAGGCAAACAGCATAAATCACACAACAATACAAGACTTAACCAGCTGCCGCGTGGTGTTGTATAGATGTGAAATATTCTTTAGGTTTACGAGAAGATGCATGAGGGCTGGGGCTGTGATTAATACATGATTAATATATGCATATACCAATTTATTATTAATATATTAATAATACCAAAGAGAGTCATCTTAATCTTCATTATAGTTTCAACAGTGACTTGGCTGGTTAGGCCCCACTGTAACTACAGATATAGCATTATTGCCTTTATAAAAAGGTTATGAGTGCAGGTATTTGAAGTATGAGTATGAAATCTTTGCCCTGAGTCATATATGCATAACAACATTAGGAGAAATCAAAATCAATAGTGAAGTCCAGCTGTTATTTGTGTGAATTATCAACTTGGTTAGAATGACATTCACTTATTGTGCAAGGGCCATGCTTCACTTATTGCGGAGAATGCAGCCGACATGGTTGTTCAATTAAAAAATGCCAATGAAAGGAATAGTTAATGTGCTTACTATATAGGTACCTGTATAATGTATATGAAAGGATGTTTGTGTTGCATGAGAGGCTGTGCTGAGAGATGCTTATTTTCTGTATTTTGTGTTGTCTTTGTAAAGCGAGTCCTAAACAAATTTCCCTTTGGAGACAATACAGTTTATCTTATTTCATCTTATCTTATCTTACTAATAAGCTGCTTGACAATACCTGTTATACAAGTATTGTATTGAATAATTATATTTAAATAAGTGGATGCGTGCAGACATGCCCTCATACACCAAACATTGAAAATAAAGTAATTTAAATGGAATAAATGGAATAATTTCAGTTGTTTCCAGGGCAAACCATTTTGTTAGGATTATTTTGTACTTAAATTTCTTCAAGCTCAGTGACTATTCTTTGTTATTTCATGACACAAACAGCTATAAAATAATTCTGAACAAAAAAAAGGTAATCTAGTGTTTGCAAGGTTAATTATTTTAGGTACCCTTCAGAATTGTTTAGTTGTTTGAAGAAAAAGAAAGTCTTAAAACAATACCATTTTTATAAAGATGAAACACATTGTTCAAGCACAGCTGTCTTTTTACAGTTTGCTATGTGAAAACGCTAAAACATAGTTCTAATGCTTATCAAGACATTACCACACAGTGAGAAAATGTAACATTCCTGTTTTGAATAATGTCAGAAGTTGTTATGGTTTGGTTGTTTTGTCTTGTGTTATTGTGGTAGTCTGTTTTCCTGTCCTAATTTCTTTGCCTGGTTTTTCTCTTGTTTTTATTCCGCAATTTCCCCACTGTGGGACAAATAAAGGTTTGCTTATCTTATCTTATCTTATTATTTTATTTTTGGTCTTGTCTTGTAAATGTTCTGTTTTCTGTTTTATTGTGATAGTCTTGTTCTCTGTGCCGTCTTGTTTAGTTCTACTGCCTGCCTTAGTTTTCTCGCCCTTGTGATTGTCTTATGTCTGTCTTATGTCTTATGTCTTATTCACCTATTCCCCAGCCCTTGTGTCACCCACCGCTTATCTTACCCTCTGTATTTAGTCTTTGTGTTCCCCTTGTCCATTGTCAGATCATTGTAGTGTCACAGTGTATGTGTTGTCTCCAGTTAGTATTGTTGTTTGTTAGTCTTCCCGGTTTGTGCTAGTGTTCCTTTTCTTTCTATTTTACTTCTTCCTTATTTTTGTATTACCCATTTTTGCCTGCTTGTTTCCTGGACTCCTTTGGTTTTTGTGCATTTTTTAGTTTTTCATTAAATCATCGTAACTATCCTCAGTTTCCGTCTCTGCATTTTGGGTCCAACATTCACCAACCTTCCTCGACAGAAATATGCATTAGTGCTGTCTTTACCTGCAGATGACTGAATAAAATGATACAGTAATGAACAACAGAAAAGACCTGCTTCTCTCTTTAACAGTAGTCTTTAGCAGAGCCACACAGCTTACATGTCAGTGTTTGTTTCAGCTCTACAGGGTCAGATGCCGAAGTGCTAAACTGCACTTGAAGAAAAGCCTCTAAAAGCTTGATGGATTTGCATGTACTTTCTTTATAGGAACATGTATTTTTCCTTTATAGGCGCAGTACATTTAGGGTCAATGAAATCCATTCAAAACCCATTAGACCACACTGTTATTCTGATGATCAGACTGCTATGCTGATTTTCCTGAAGATACAAGGTTTCCACATGACAGTAGTTCATTTGTCACTCAGCACTCACTCAGAAAAAGCAGTTTTTCTTCACTGTCTGATGTAAACCAATTTGCACTTCACTTGCTTTTGCAAGCAAGGTCAAATACGCAAAATTGCCGGATTGAGAATGTAGAATCAAAGATGTAAGAGTATGTCAGCAGAAATGATTTAACCCTCTGCAATAAGCCCTCCCACACAGGGTCACACACTGATATATGTAATAAGAATAATACAAAAAAATTATTACTTAGAGTGAACTCAGAGTGGCACCTTTTACATTTTCTCTGAACTATTGAATTTTATAAAATGCTCTGACTTTCAGCTTCATGCTGAAAGTTGTTGCTTTAGAGTATGTTTTTGATTACCATTTTCAAAAGTACCACACTTGTGATGTTTCATGTAGTTTCCAAGTAAAAATTAAATAATATAAATAGGTTGAGACAATTTTTAATTAATTAATTTGACAAGGACAATAGGTGTTGTTATATAGGTCATATATAGGACTTTATAATTTGCAGACCATGTCCCAGGTTAGGTTTTTAAGAAATACAACAGTCTAAAACAGGCATAGAAACTAACAATAAAAAAGCAAACAACCACTACAAACCGTAATTGAAACTGATGAAATTAAATTGACATTAAGCACTTTTTGCACAAGTTCAGTTTGACAACAAGTTAAACTGCCAGTAATTAACGGCGGCTTGCGGTTGCATAGCCATGTGACATGTAAACTTTTATATAGGTTCCCAGGACTGGCTCCGTTTAATGTGAAAAGTGTGTCCCAGAGACATAGAAGCCACAGCACAACATAGTTGTCTTATTAATCCATTACATCACTCAACCCCTGTGGGAAGACCGCTTTTGAGGTTAATAATTTCAGAAATATGGGAAAAACAGACCCGGATGGAAGGATCATTGATACACAACACGAAGCGGAGAGAAACAGTCCTAGGTTTAGTTTCATCTTTAATAAACTAATAAATTAAGGGCCCACGTTTTATTACTTCAGAAATGGAATTAAAGTATAAATTCCTCCCTTTTACCTATTGATATGTTCTCTCATTAAGAAAGGGCTGAAATTGCACCTCCTGCTGCTTGGTGCTCTCTGAGCAATTGTTCTTTTACAGTGTTGTGCTTTCAAGGCAAGAGTGTAATCAAAATCCTGAGCATTGCAATTAGATACAATGGCTTTCCCTATCCCTGTGTGGGCATCTGCCGAACAGAGCGCAAAGGGAAAAGGCAGAGTGAATATATTGTGTCTGCACTGAAGGAGGGTGAGTAATCTGGTATGTATTTTGAGTGCACACTCCACAGACCACTGGCTGTGAATAGACTTTGTTTTGTGAACTGGCTTTAAAGTTCTCAAAGTAATTTGCAATAGTGCTTGAACATTAATATATTGCTGGATTTCTGGCCTTCAAAGAAAGAGAAGAGCACAACAAAAAAGTACTTTGATTGACACGTGAAGTCAATGAATATCAGATAAGAGACAAAACAATAACACCAGCTTCAATTTATAAGATTGTATCTATAGGCTTTGGAAAATATCTCACATGGTTTAAATCTAATGCCCACATTCACTGACAGACGCCCATTGTATTATCTTACAGTTTATTACATAATACTGTACATTATATAAGGCCTTGTGTGCATCCTTTGTATGCTGTGTGTTAATTGGATTTTTTCTTTATGTGGTGCAATACTGATGAATACAGAACGGCTTAGCAAAGTGATAGAAATGAAACAAAGAAAGATTTCACTGAAGTATATCAGGAAAGAAATCAAGTTCCAGTAGTTGTTTGGCTTTTTTCTGTCCTGACCTTTGACTGCTCCTTATTTCCTGTGGTTGAGGTCTGTTATGAGATGAGACATTTTAGGAAAGGGACACGTAGTTGGACTTGACTTTTCATTTTCACTTGTCTTACCAAGCGAGAGGGATAATCAAACACACATGTGTACAACATGGAATGGGGTGTTGGATTTCAACACAGTAGACCCCACTTAAAGGAGAATATTCAGCAGCAACAAAATATTTGAAACTGACATAATTAACCCAGGGAGCAGACGGGAAACCACAGCAGTTTATGAGCTAAACAACCTGGGATTTTGTCCGCCTCTGTTGGGTCATGATATGTTATGTTAGTAACGCAGACAATAGCTTGGCTTTTTTAATATTATTTTTTAAAAGTGTGGGGGAACATAGTTGTATTAGTTTAAAGAATAAAAGGCACTTTAAAATCACAATATATTAAACATTTATAAAGTTATGGTTAGGAGGTAATTAATCTGGGTCATTATTAATGTATTGATTTACAAATATTTAATTCAAAACAGGTTTATTCATTATTATGTATGTTAATGCAGCAAAATGTGTGTGTGTGTGTGAGTGTGTGTATGTGTGTGCATTTTTGTTTGTGTGTGTATGTGTGGTTTCTTTCAGTGCTTGTTCTTAACTTTTAGCATACACACAAAAAGAGTTTTAAAGACTTAATGGGCAGGCTACTGATGTCTGATGGATGAAGTCATGCAGAGAGAGACTAACCGAGTCTATGTTGTGTTACCAATTATTGTCAGAGGAGGACTGATGTAGTAAAGAATCGGTGCTATAAAGTTAGGAAGTCACTAATGAACCAATAATGAACATTCAAATTAAGAGAACTAGTGCACACAGGAGACTGACTTTACACAAATCCAGATCAAATTGTTCTGGCTGGCCTGGCTTATACCCTGGAAACAATTTGAAATCAATTCAGCAGTATTTAGGCTAATGCCTAAGCTTTCACTGTGATCTCTCTTTCCCTTAATTTTTTTTACAGCTTTATGTGATCCATTTATGCACCAAAAAGCTTGAGAAAATAAGCATCTCTTTGAGTGTAAGGAATTGGTCGTGTAGAAGAAATATTGTGTTGGTTTTAAAAATTCAGTTTCAACAATGGGAGATTGTGAACACAAATATTTTATTTTATTTTCACACTGGTATTTCTGCATCTGGAATTGGTGGTGGAAGCAAACACTACCTTGGCCAATGTTATCTTTGTCAGTTTATAACAGAGTAAAGTTTGTAGTTTTTTCGTCATATTGCAAAAACAGGTCCCAAATGCACAGTGAGACACACCATGGTAACAAAGACACAGAGCGTTGCCTTTTGTTTTCATTTTCTAGTCTTTTACAACAAGCATGCTTTCAGTCTATTTTTCTCCAATATTCAAGGCCCCAGCATATTATGTGTTAGATGCTAGGAGTGCATCTCATCTTGGAGAAAAATGCCTTTTTTGAATCCCACTTTAAAGATTTTTTTTTTTTTTATCTGCAGCTTTCTTGTTTCTCAGGCTGCCACACATTTCATTTTCAAGACATTTGATGCACAAATCAAGCATTTCCATCACTGTGAAGGTAAAATGTGGCACCTGTACAGTGTGAGGCTTTTCATGAGCGTGATCCATTGAATGTAGACACGAAATTGACTAGTTTGTTATAAACTTTTTTGTTAACTGTTGTAAAAATTAGTAAATGTGTTTCATTAACCAACAAAGGCATTCAACCCCACATTTTAAGATTCAATCTAAGTTAAGCACCTATTCCTATTTTTTTTAATCTTTCTATTTTTATTACTGCATAAATGATGCATTATTAGCAGGTGACATTTGGCCAAGTGGTTGTCTAATATGGAATCATATGCTTTATCAGATGATATTAGATTTTGCAGTCAGTCCTAATTTGCCATCTGCATCCCTGCACAAACACCATGTACAAGATTTCCAAGGTTTGTAATACAAGAGGGATGTGGAACCAATTCCACCTGACAGTGCCAGTTACTGTGAGCAGGGACACACTGAGGTGGTCAGATCAGGCCGATGTGAATCAGAAAGAATTAAGCTACGATGAGGTGAACCGTGATTGAGTGTTGATCTAAAGCAGCTGGGTGCCTTGGACTGAGTCCACACTAAACCATGAAAGACAGATTGTAGAACAGTCGCAGACACATATACCCACGCTGCAACAGGCCACACACACTGGATCACACAAATACACACCTCACTTGCAAGCCCACAAGTAATGAAACTATGAACACAGATCCAAATACACACACATATTCAATTATGTGCATTCATACATACACACATAATTACACACTCAAACAAAAGTATATGACACACTTGTACACATTCTGAAATGGACACATGTGTGTGTGTACCTGCATCGGTGCAAGTATAATCATTGAGATTATTTATTGTCAGGGGTCTGATGTTTCAGACAGAATTGGTTGCAGATGCCGTATTTCTTCCATGAATGCTATGCGTCACGTTGTTTGGCCTCCCACGGAAACGCCTTTTTCTATTCATGCTCTCAGTAACATTGCTTCTCTTAAGGATACAGAGCATAATAGGAGAACATCATGCTCCAAAATGTTTTCCACATCCTTGTTGCATCTTCATTCAGATGTGTGAATGGGGTCGGGGCCTTCTGTGCATTTCATCCTTGATGAACTCCCAATATCTAAAAGGCATCTTGACTCAAAAAAGCACATAGAGACAGCTTCTCAGCCCAACTGAAAAATGTAGAACAACAAGGAAAACACATGACAATTACAAACACTGACAAGGTTAATGGACAAGGAGTCTTCAGATCACTTGTCAGTGACAGTGGTATTTACGCACATACTCCAGCATTGTCATCAGCATTTTATATCCCCATGGTGATTGCTAACACTGATGCCAGTATTGAGATTTATGGGAGCCAGGAGTGTTTACTTCTCCTTTAGCTTATTGACACAATCAAATTATTATTAATGAATGATGCAGTTTTACACCGCTGGCCCCTCTGCAGAACAGAAAAGTCATTCTTTAGGCTTTTATGGGAACTGTAAATTCCTGTGACTTTCTACATCATAACTGGTTGGACAAACAGAAGATGGTAATTAGCGGTGCCTTTATTTCTACAGGGCAAAATAGTATTTTATAGAGTTTATTTATAGCGGTCTGATTAATGTCAAGGGTCTGACAAGGATCAGAGGTTATTGAGAGTTGTTAAAATATCATCTGATCAATTATCCTCTAAAAATAATACAGACAAATTGTTATTATTAAGTAATGGTAAACAAAAAAGAAAAGAAGGGGACTAAATCATTTAATACTTGCACATCTCAAAGGGTCACATTATATTGCAGCCAGACAATGTCCTTTGCCCATCGCTGGTTCATGAAAATGTTATATTAACAAATGAGAGCCATTTTTATGGTTCCATAATGAGCGTATGTTTCAGCAGAGTACTTCAAGCTGAGGAGGGGAAGTCAGCTGTCATCCTTTGTGGACTCTAACTATGGAGGTAAGCAATACAAATGGGCTCTCTCTTATAATGAGATGTTAGCCCAAGTATCACATAGAGCTTTTAATCGTCCGTAACATGCTCTGTGGGAAGATAAAGTGAGATAACAAGCTAAGTGTTGGAGTTCAAAGGAAGTCTTGCAGAGAGAATCACACTATGATGTCGGGTGTATATGTGTTGGCCCCTGCAGAATTAATCTGTAATGTTTATTATGTAAACAGGCACTGACTAAGCTCTTTAAAATAGCATGATGATGGATCACTTCACTAGGAAGTCTTTCTTTTAGAAATTACATTTTGAGTTCATGTTGCCATAAATATTCTTTTTTTGCAATGAAATACATTTTTTAATATGTGTATTCAGTTGTCACTCTTTCAACTCCACCAGCAATTTCCCCTGTGACTAAAAAAAGATATGCTCCTTCACTATCTCTATAGAAAAAAATCTGCTGTTTTCTCACTCAGAAACACGACACATGTACAAGTTTGCTTCACTTGAAAATAGGCTGCCTGTCTTGGAACAAAATATTGATATTCTTCGAGGTATTGTATCAAAGTTAGAAATGCCAGTATTGTGACAACATTTTGAGTACACCTTAAGGGGAGTTCCGCCTCCTACGCTGTTTCCGCCCCATGTATCGACAATAAATTAATGGACTTCTGTAGCACTCAGCACTCAGCCAGTGAGTGGCATCCCATTGATTTCAAGGTGTACTCTTGCCCATATATGGCTTTCTGAATAACCCTTTAAGGTGCAGGAAGAGTGCTCAGACAGTCCACCGCAAGGATGAAGCGCTGTCTGGATAAATATTTCAACACTTGGACTTTGCTTATTGATTGGGGCAGTAATTTCCACACATGCCACCCCGGGGAGACAGGCACTAATGATGCTGGTTCCACCATGTCCAGCCAAGGCTTTCCCACAAAGACATACTCCCAAGTCCCGGGCCTGTGAATTATGGGATAAAACATTAACAGCTTTAGAAAGTGTTGCGTTTTTCCCAGCCACGAACAAAGTCTGGTGTCTCTCATCAGTAGGCCCTGAAGAGGGTAATGGTATCCTTGGTTTGAAGCCAAACTGGAAGAAGATGTACGCAGAAACACTTTTTGATTTTGGAAATAATTTCTCCACACTTCCTGATGTGTAAAGATGGGATTTGTTAGATTCAAAAACTACAACAACTGTTAGAATTACGGTCATTTAAAGCATTAAAGACCTGTCTGCTATGGCCAACTTCAACCATACACCATCTCACATTGGGTAAATTCCTTCATTTCCTATTGTCTATGAGCCCCTGGCATTGCCAGTGCTGATGCATTTGCCCAGAGCGTTCCAATGGCATGTCAGTTTACTTGCCTCTGGCAGAGGAACCACTCTAAATCCCAGTTGTTTGTATGCATGTCTTCGCCTGTGCCCCTTTAAAAGGGAGCTGTATTGGATTTGTGTGTCCCCCAAGGGCTCCATAAAGAGTAAAATATCTCATGAAGACACTATCTGCATGCTGCGAGGATAGCGGTTTAATATATGATTGCTGTGTCTCACATCCTCTGGGGTGATGAGGTGATGAGAGCTAGTTTCCCACCTGTGGGGCGACAGTAACAATTTGTGCTAACGCTAAGGCAAGTCAGCCCAGCCTCAGCAGCAGGAGAGCAAAGAGGGGGAGCATTGCTCTTACTCAGACGTGCTAATTACCTCTCCGGTAAAGTGTACAGTGACTTCCCCCCTCTCCCCTTGGCCTGGCGCCTCACACCATCAACATAATGAGAACATAACTTTTTGTTCTGAATACCTAAATATCTCCTTAAGTGATCGATAATGTGCATCATCATAAATCATGTCTGGGATTGCCTGAAATTATTCCAGAAGTCAATACTGTGTGCCGCAGAAGACTTTTGAGAGCGACTAATGGTGAGATATAGCTGCCTTTGGGGAGATATGAGAGATATTCATGAATATGTATAACGCAAAGTTTCTCACCCCGGAGCAGGAGTGAGACCGGGGTTGGCACACAACAGGCACTTCTGGGCCCACTGTGTGGCATTGGGCCCAGCAGGAAGAGCAGTGTAACTGGTGTCTGGTGGTGAGCTTGGCCGTGAAAATGCACCATTAATTCTTAACGCAATTAAGCCGGCGTCGAGAAGAGAAGTTAAGAGAGCTCCTTATTTAGCAGACAGAGAAGTTTTTTTAAAAATGGCACTAATACTGTGATTACTCAGATTTAAGTTGAGTGAAATTATTCACAAAGGGGCAATATGGGAAGAAAGGGAACTATGTTAATGCTTAGCTGGCATTTCATAAAAGTTAGTTTACCCTTGTTTTGTTTTGTTTTGTTTTTATCTCACTTTGATAAGTTCCATATAGTGAAGGTTGACTACACAGGGAATTTTTTTGTTTTCGCTATTATCTCCAGCATCCTGTGTGAATGGGCAAGAGAGTTTTGTGTGGCTAATCAAGTAATAAATAGCCCCTACTCTGTGATGGTTTTTAAAGGCTTCTGGAGCACAGAGCTCCAGCTCTCCAGTGGCTCCACATGTGATCAGCTGCAATCATTACTATTCCTTGGAGTTGAACAGGGATTACCCCACAGCAACTCCTGGGCGGTGGGTTTGAATTATAAGAAAGACTCTAAACAGCAACAGCTTGCTGTAGATGTGATTACCCAAATGAGGGTAAATGTAAATGTAACTTTAAATGTAAATCTGTGTGTGTGTTTGTGTGTGTGTGTGTGTGTGTGTGTGTGTGTGTGTGTGTGTGTGTGTGTTTTCAAGGGTGACAAAAAATCAGTTAATCAGAATGATCTCAACCAAAATTAATATAGACCTTTCAGTAAATTTATTTTTAAAGATTTCCTATGATAATTATAATAGTTTTCCCACTTATTAATAATAATAGAAATTCACTTCATTTGTTGTTGTTTTTTAATCCTCGAAAATAATCATTTACATTGTGGTAGGAGAATGTGAAACACAGGTTTTAAGTAGACCTGCGAGAGTAAAGAGTGACCTTTAAATACTACTGCTATCATGCCATTTGTTACAATTATGAAACAGCACTCTTTCTGGCATACATGTTTTTTTATTACACATTTTAAATGTTCCCAGTGAATCTGGCTCACTGATTCCTCCACAAAACACAATGCAAAAATATCAGCATTTAACAACAGTGCCTCTCCTTACATAAAGCTTACATTAATGCTGTATAATCTTTTGGATCTTTATTGAATTTATTTTATTGTTTTCTGAGTAAAGTTTAGTTTAGGTTGTTTTATTCATTATCATATTCATATCCATTTCATATCTCTGCTGTTCAAATCTGAAAAATCCCCCAAATTGTCAGGACAAGACAGCAGGCTGAACAATCTCTGCTCCTTAGTATGCACATAGTATTGTGATGGACTTGGGAATACAGCTGTGGAGGCACCTGCAGGTTCATTTGCAAGCTAGCATTCAAAATCTCTAAGGAATCATTTCAAACTCCTGATTGGACACCTGTCAGCTCTTCCTATTCACCAGACATTATTAAATTGTAACTAATGATTGTTAAATTTCAGCCAATCACATGGATTGACAAGAGGATTCCATAAAGAGAGGAATTTGTGTCAGCGTTGCTGCGGAAAAGGTGAAAGCTCAGTAAATTAGTGTCTGTATGGATAATACATTTGATCCTGATTAGTGCATGCAAAATGTCAGCATATTTTTGAGAAATGCTGACAACAAGCAGTTGGCTCTAAGAGCATTGAAAAGTTTTTGTATGTGCAAGTATTTTGTGGGCATAGGAAAAAATATGTCTGTGTCAGAGAGAGACAAAGTGTGTGGGTGTGTATTGTACACAGCCTTTGTGAAAGCATGTTCTGTGAGTATGCACGTGTGTGTGTGTGTGTGTGTTTTCCTCCTGTCCCAGAGGGAGGGTGCTGAATAACAGGCCCTTTTTGACAGGCTGGGACGCTGAGAACTGTCAGCCCCCTTGCCAGGACCGGGATGAGTAGTGTGAGAGAGAGGGAGAGGAAGTGATATGGAGAGAGAGGAATAGGAAGAGAGAAAGAGGGAGAGAGAGCGAGACAGGGGATTGGGGGGCTCTATGTGTTTAGACTAATAGGAGGCCAACGTTCAGCTTCTCCTCCAGCAAGAACAGACAGTTGAAATCTCTGGGCAGTTAGCACAGCGCTGCCTCTCAAAGATTTCCTGTCAGATCATGTCTATAAGAGGGGAAGAGGTTCTCAATAGCAAAGGGAGGAAAAAAGGGATGAAGGAGAGAAAAAAAACAACACCTGAAAAAATGGTCTGCCTTCATGAGAATTGAGAAGCCTGAATGGAGTTTTAAAGTTTGGCTTGACAAGGCGCATGTGCAATCCCTCAATTTTTGACAAATTTAAATCAAAAAGGGCAGATAGAAGCTGAGGGTGCCTAAGCAAATAATAATAGAGCATTTTGATTGTTGGTGTTGGTGTGTTTAACTTTGTGGCCCCTGGCACAAGTTCAATTGCATGTAACTGAATGGAATAATTTCCACAGCTTTCACATGATCACACACAATCTGGTGGAAATTACAAATAGAATTACTGAAGGCAGAAACGTTGTCATCCAGATTTAAAGTGACAGCATAACAAACATATTTTTAAAAAGTAAGAAGTAAAATAAGTTGCCACTGTATGCATTTTCATTGCTTTAAAAAAGGCCAAGTGATTAACCTTCTTTTGTCAAAATATTTCCAGCTATTCAGTTCCACAAAATGGTGCATGTCAGTGTATAAAGTTTGAGTGGTAAATGCACATACACAGGTGGTTTGGGTTGTTTAAACTATTATCATAATGTTAGATTATCCGCTAGAGGGATTTCTTTATTATATAAAGTGACATACACAGCATGATTGCATGTTTGCATGCTAGTCATCTGGAAGATTTAACAATGCATTCTAAGAGAGATTTTACGGCGTCTAAAAATATCAACACAATGAGAGGGCGCTTTTAACTGATGCACACGGGGAGTAGCAATCGAGGCTGACTGTTTTGTAGGCCAATAAAGTGTCTACCCCCTGCTTATAACCAAGCTTCACATCTCCACACACAGTCTGTTTATTTGCACATATCGAAACAAATATTATCTTCAGTTAGTTTGTTTTTCCTACCACACTGGTCCCTGCAATAAAACATGTTTACAAAATGCTCTAATTTGGTTGCAAGAGATGCTGAACACTGACCCTAAGCCCATTATGATGCGCGTTTCTGATTTCTAAATATTTAATTGCATCCTGTTGTGTAAATGATGCAAGACACAAATATCAATTATAGCACACATTGTGTACAACTGTGTTGACGTTCTGTGGTAACTATCAGTTTTTATCTTTGGATAATTGAGGTATTATGAAGCCATGAAAGAGTTTCGAAAGCTACCACATTGCAGAATAACATTACTTAATGCAAGAGTAAAATGTCAACATTACCATACGTTGATAATTGGATGCTTTATCTCCAGTTTTTTTTATATATAATGAATGGTTTGTTCTCTTCTGTCCAGAAGCATGATATTAAATAGGGGCTATTGAATGCAAATATCAATAAAAAAATGTTTTTTTAGATGTCATAATTGTTAAAGGAGTGTGGCGGTAACATCAGTCTGATTTCGTTTTAAATAGATGCAGTCTGCTTCTGCAGGCTACACGGACAAATGCATTTCGTCTAATTAGCAATGCCTGCTACAGAACATGTGTCACTGGGTATGTGAATAGACAGGAAGACAACGTGTACACTGCATCAGATAGCTTAAACATACTGCTGGCAGGAGACGTGACTTGCAGATCACAAAATTCTTAAGATTAATTTGAGCCGAAGTTAATCTGATCTGGAGATTATAGTAAGCCAAAATAATGGCGTCTGCATCCTGACAGTGTCCTTCACTCCTGACCCATCAGATTTCTTCCTAAAGTATGAGTCATGTAGTTAGACCTCACTGAGCAACAGTATACTTCAGATTATGTAGACTTTGATTTAAAAGGTTTCATCTGACAAGCTGGCTTCTAATAACTTTTTAGAATAATAAAGGTTGACAGTAGAAACAGGATTTCTAATTGGAAATTTGAGCAGATATGAACACTATTAACACTAACAAAATTAAAAAAGGATTAATAAAATAAAAATGAAGTTTACGTTAGTTCTAACAAGTAAGTAAGTACTTACAAAAGTTGTAAGTAAGTAAGTTGTGTTAGTTTTGTGAAAACTGTGTGACTTAATGTCTGAAAAATACTCTTAATACAGATGGAAACTATAATTCCAGGTTCCTCATTATTCCAAGGGGAAGAACTCCTCTATCTGCAAAGTGTCAAAATAATGTGACTTATAATGACCAGTGACAATCATTTACTTCAATTCTTTCTCTTTACAACAATGCTGCATGATGACTGCAGCAGAAGAAGCCATGAAAGATAAACGTCCTTAACAACAATTAACACACTGACCCATAACATTGACAGCCTTCACAGCTTGGCACCAGCATGCTCTGTGGGTTGTCAAATCCTTAGCTTTCTGTTAGGATGTGTAGGAATGCGTTTCTGCTTATTGAATTGTTGAGGGGGGACCCTTGCCTGGGGGTTAATACAACAATTTACTCTGGACTGCCTGTGGATGTGTTGCCATGATTTGTTTGGTGAGCGTTGTCAGGCTGCAGGGTTTGGCGTGCTCTTGCCTCCCTGTTAAGTGGGAAGATGTAGTGGGTTAGAGGGGAGCTCCATCATTTGCCTACCACCATAACTCTGTTTAATAAGTCAATGGAAATGAAAGATGACTCAATGCATCATGAATTTGTTTCTACACATCACCCATACTCAGTTTTAATTTAAGTCAGTAAGTTTTTTTTCATGCATGGCCAAATCCAATTTCTGGAGCTTCCTAAATATCCAACGTCAAGTGCACTTAGTCCTAAATAAGCAGAGTAAAGTGCTGCCTCAGAGGAGTCATCTTTTTATCCTCCAAAAAAGTAATTTTGCTTTGTCATATATTCTATATGATTGTATACATTGTAATATCTATCAAAATGAACAATTACAATCCTAACAATGCCTATAAAAACTTTTGTATTTCAGCGTAAACAGAGTAAATTGACTATGGCTGTAATACAATTAAATATTTTTTGTAAATATACTGCATTATATTTTGCAAGACAAAATAAAAGCTGTCAGGCTCAGACTGTCATCTTATGGGAATACAGCGTATAGTTTGATTTACAGCGTGTTGTTGATACCATCACATTCATTCATGACACATTTTTGTTCCATTGCAACCTCCGTCTCTGCACCTCTGCCATTTCTTATGCCTCAAGTGTCAATGAAACTACGATGGCATGGACTATAATGAGGATTATATTTAGCTGTTTTCTGTGTACTACCTTGCCTAAAGTTTGAGTGCAAGCTACAATCTGTCAAAACAAAGAAAGTCCTATTTTTCAAATACGCTCTCTCAATACCAATTATTCTCTCCTGTAGGATTTTTGGTTTTGGCAGTGTCAGGGAGCTCATCAACATTCAGCCGTTTTTGGCCGGCCTATCCCCGTGCAATAATGACCAATCACAGGGCCAGGAGACTTCTATTGTGGATTGAGTTTTACTGAAAACAATATCAGCAGCTTACATTTAAAATAGACCATAATCAATGCAGCATTTCTTTATTTTGGAATTCAAAATAATGTCCGGATGTCCGACATCTACTGGAGTTGTATCAAGTGTCCTTATCCTCAGTGATGGCATCAGAAAAAGATCAGGTTGGAGCAACACAATATGCAGCTGATCTTAAGAAGCCATGAAGCAGCTTTTTGCCAAATAGAGGTGGAATCATCTTCTAGGTGGGTAGCTTCCCCTTCAATTTAAGCTTTCCCTTTCATCAGGATAACCACTGTTTCACCATTGTCCCCTTGAACAGAAGCTGAAAAAGACCTGGAAAAGGAATGTCTGCTGGCAGGTATGATTGTACTGCAACACAATGTTATCATCCGGACACAGTTTTGTCGAACATTTGGAGAAAATCATTTTGCTCGATCTCTGACTGTCTGCTGGGCTGTGAGGCAGCTGTTGGGAGACTCACCACCTGGTGAGCAGCTTTGAAGTACACTTTGAGGATTAAATTATTCATTTAGGATGGCGACATGTATCCAGCTTGCCTGAGACTGTGGAGAAGATTTTACCTCCTGCAGCTCAGCTTTACCGGATAGTCTTTCAGTGCACCCAGCTTCATGAAAATTCAGAGTTTTCACAAAAGTTCAAATTCTTTGTCAACAAGACTTATATAAGTAATACAATGGAACACAGACTCCCATAGTCAAAATGGAGATTATGATTATTAACATGATAAAGTAATATTGGACATGAAATGTTTTATGATCTGTGTCCTTTTCAGCATATTTGCGGGATGTCTCAGATTTGAAAATGATTGTCTCTACTAGAAGGCTTTGACTTTAAAAGAAATCCTGTTTCAATTAAAATTAAGCAGGATATCCAACTCTAAAACATATTTCTATCTATTAATATTTTGCAGCTACAGCACTTTGGAGATAAATCCTTGTGTATTCACAAAGGTTTTAGGCTACAAACAGAAAAAAGCAATTTAGATTTATTAAGAATAGGGGTGATTGATAGGAAATTAAAATAGGCCTGAACTGTGAATAGGAGACCCCGAAAAAATATAAATTATGCCATTGCTTAATATGTTTGCTTATTTGATGGTCTGCCTATCACTGAGTGTTCATTTCTTTGTCAGAAATACTTTGTATGCGTGGCCGAGTTGCCTCATTTGGTAGAGCAGGTGCACATATGTGGAGCGCACAGCGGCCACGGGTTCAACTCCGACCTGCGCCCCTTTGCTGCATGTCATTCCCCCTCTTTCTCCCCTTTCTTGTCTTCTGTTGTCCTATGGAAATAAAGGCCTAAAAATGCCCCAAAACAATCATCTTTAAAAAAAGAAAAGAAATACATTGTATGTCTGGTTTGCTTCTAACTGTACACTTTACACATTGCACAGTGTATGGGCATCCATGTTCCACTATCACAGTAAAGGAATAGCCTACTGTTGTCATTCAAAATAACTGTTTGTCCACAGTGCATCCCAGGGGACACAGCTTCAACTCAATCAGCAAATGACAATCAATTTTTTTTTACTCTGGCTATTTGTTTGATTTCACAAATCTGAAATATATTTTAATGTTATGTTCTATTCTATCAGCTGGAGGGATATCGGACAATACACAGCAACAAGCGCCCAAGCACAGACCTTTCAGGAAAAGTGGATGATGAGTAACACTGTTGCAGGTGTCATATAGCCATTAGGAACAGGGTGTTATTCAAGGGCTTAAAATATTGTATTTTATCTTATGACTTTTTTGTATGAGGGTATGCACAAAGTTCCAAAACTGAAAAGAAATATTAAAATTATATAAATTAATAATATAAAATATGAACTACTACTAAACATTAGAAGAACATTTGTGCTGTGAAATGCAAGTTTTCTAATACAATAATGAATGCTGCAAACACCTTATTAACTAATTATGACAGCATGGTGCATGCTCCTTTGATGAAGTAAATCAAATAAGGATAAACAGATGGCAAATAATTGAATGTAAATAAACCCTAATTGATTCTCACTGATGGAGCAGCTCCACGTCTAACCAGGAAGAAGAAAGAGTTGTTTGAGGAAGATATGCATAGTTTCACAATTCTGTCCTACACACTATGATGTCTCAGAAAATGAGCAGCCTTCCCTCATTCTGTCAAGATATACAATGTAACCTGTCAGCAAATTTGCCACGGTTGATGTGCAGTACAATTTACATCATGTTTTTTGTGAGGAATTCCTGTTTTGCACAGACAGTTTTCCTCTGTAATGTTAACTGGTAGACACTACCAGGAAGAATGCAATGAGCATGCAGTGAGATACTATGATTTTATCTTTTCTGACACAGGGGAGCAAATTATGAGAAGGCGCTCCAGGCTTGCATGCAACAGAGAAGTGAACCCTGTGGTTATGTAATAATTGTCTAGCCTGACTCAATACACCACACATTATGTGATAATATTACTTGACCAGCAGAACAAAGCATCTGCACCTTGTTGGCCGTGGCTGTTTCTGAAACTGGGTTTAGTGCCTGCTGACTGTTTTTTTCTTCATGGGATATAATAGGCTGTGTATGTTAACGTCTATTATGTAATTTTCCATTTGCCCAACATCTGATACTGCCTCCTGAAACAAAGACACAAGACTTCATTTGATTAATATTTGAAGCTAGACTGAGATGATGTCAACTTGTTCCTCCATTTAGCTTGTCACATTAATAATCATGCTGTGCATTGCAGATATAAGACTAAAACAGGCCCAGTGTTACATGATGCCTGACAATGTTCCTGCTTTTAAAATTACACTGAGACTGACCAATATTACTGCCATCATATTCACAATGTCCTAGTTCTCTTGTAGATGCTATACTCTCTCAGGTATATGTAGCTTGAGGGTACTTTCATGTGGCACAGATTTAATCCTGTGCCATATTTAGAGACACTTTAAACTGATTTGAGGGACGAAAAGAAATGATGGAGTCCCAATATCCCAAGATGAAGCACAGCTGCAGTCAGAGAAGTAGATAATCTGGTTGAGTAAGCCCGTATCTCTGTGACTCTTGACAGTCCCAGACAGGTCTCTACTTTTAGTAATTGAGGGAGTCATAGTTGACTGCCAACTTTTTTGATGATTGGAGATGAATGGGAGGATACTTGAGTCACAAAAGGAGTCATACAGAATCTCCTGGTTGATATTCATGAATTCAGAGACTATGTCCATCCTGCAATAACATTTAGAGTCTGAGATGGAGGCGTAAGGCACCATATGTTTCAAGATGCCTGTAAATCTTCCTGGTGAGGGGGGAATAATTCAACTTGTCACATCTGCTCACAGACCAGTCCAGAAGGATTTATCACTAATTCAAGTGGTTTCTAAACTGTTTGAATTACAACCATGAAGGCTGTACTTTCCTCCATAATCTTCTTATGTGTTGCCATCTGCACCACAGAAGACTTAATGTTTGACCCATGATTGTTGTTAATGGGAAGTGGGGGCCATTTAAGTTAACTTAGCGAGGGTCAGCAAGGATGGCTGAGGGTGGTGGTTATCCTGCAGATTGAGATAAGGAATTATTCCATGGAAAGTGGATTCTTTTGGTTTATTTGATACAGTACATAGATACACCAAAAGTAGCATATTTTTAAAAAAGTCAGTCAGTTATTTTCAGTACTTTCAGGTAAAATAATATCAACAGACAAACAACTATTAAAATTCAAGAGCAAGTGCAAGAATGCATGCAGCAGTATCTTATAACACTATGAAAGTGGAGTATACTTGTTGAGTGTTTTCCAGAAGGATTGAGAATTTAATAATATTAAAAGTTAAAAGTGTGCTTGTATTAATGCAATGTGCCCCCCCCTCCCCCCCCCACACACACTCTTTGTTCATTTTGTGTAGATGCTTTATTTCATTGTGCATTCAATTTATTTTTTTCTGGTTTGGTCTTAGTTCCTTGCTCAATGCTCATGCAGCAGCCTGGTTATTCTTTCCTTTTAACAGTCTTGAGGCCTCCAGTATAAACCAGGGGTGTCCAACTCAACTTCCCAAAGGGCCACACTGGAAAATGAGAATCACATCCAGTGCCAGACATGTAGAGTTTATTGCTTTTATGTCATTGAAAAAGTCAAATAACTTTGACAGTATTATTGCTTGCCTCATAGGCTTTTTACTTACTGTTTGGTCAACAAAAATGTTAAACCTTGTGCTTGTTTGGACATTTCATGTCAGCTTTGAGTGTAAAGCCAAAAAATAGGGGCAATATCAACATGGGATCTGATTTGTTGCACCAACCTGCAAAATGCTTTGGTTATATTTTTTCTTTGGTTTAATCAACTTTTTGGTGTTTTTTTTTAACAAAGCACTGTCACCTAAGTTAACCAGGACATGGTTTTGTTGTTGGTAGATTCCTAACTTTTACTGAGTCAATTAATTCTATAAAAGTACCACAGAGTTTGGTGAGACTTTAATTTCACTAGACACTCTGTTGAGTTGAAAATCCTTATTTACTCCATTTTCTGTGCAGTTATCCTTCGGCTGCTCTTATTCTATTTTGTAAGCTGGCACAGATTAGTTGACTTATTCATTACAGAGGGTGTCTGTTGTCGATTGCAGAGCTTATCCAGTGTGATTAATGTTGGGTTTGTGTTACTACCAAGGCAAACACAGACTGGTCTTTTAAAGGGTCTCCTCCACCAAGGGATGCATTGGAAAGATATACTTACAATATGTCACACACTGTGCGTTGTTTAGAGGAGTTCTGTTAATTTTTGTCTTGAACAGATATAGCTGCTGAGGTCCTAATTTCTTATTAGGCTATTGTTACTGCAGCTGCACCATCCCAAGATAAACTAAATAATTCCAGTTTCTTTTTTCAACTTTTAGTCATTACAAGAAATTGTCCAAACAAGTAGTTATGTTAAGATATCTATCTTTTGATAGCCCGTAAACATTAACTGTAATCACCTGTAGCAGCTCTCACAATGCATAAAGGATGAATTTTACATTGTCCGTCACTCCATATGCACATATAAACACTACAAATGGTTTTTGCCTCTGGTTGGTTCCTTTCTGCCAACACTGGTTTGATTTATTCATTGTTGATACAACATATTATGCAGGTGAGGTCTGCAGATTCTCTGGTATGTTTTAAATTTGTAGTAAAACTGAGATTTACCACTGTTAAAATCCTCTTTTCTGTGACATGGTGTGTGTGTGTGTGTGCTCGCTCGTGCCTACACGTGCAGTCTTGCTGAGGTGCATGCGTTCATGAATACGCACATATATATGCACATGAAGCCTCAACACTGTTACAGCTCAGTTTTAGAATTGGACATGGGCAATTCCCAGAGGCAAGGATCCGCTCTCCACCCAAACAATGAGGTGCAACTTTTGCTCTCTCGGTGAACGAGGGGAAGCAAGCCCGTTCAGGAGGTCAGCTCCGAGCTGTTGACATTGCTCCCTGGTTGCCTGCAGTTCTGGGCAGAGCCTCATTATCACAGGGTCTGCTTGGAAGAGAGTAGGCTTCGTTAGGAAGCAGCTGTCAGTGCTGAGGGGGCGAAGGCAAAGAGCAGAGAAAGTAGAGCCTCCTCTGTGGTCCATTCACAGTGGTGCTCAAGGGCCAGTTGGCTGCAGTATTATAGTCTGCCTTTTGTGTGTGTGCATGTTTGTGATTTTTGCCTGTGTGTGTTCGTGCATACCATTGCCATGTTAATCTTGCAACAAGTACTGCAGTAAAAACTGCAGTAAGTTACAAGTCTTTTGGTTAGTATTTTGTTTCTATCATGGACCCGCTGTACATTGGAATAAGCTGTTTTGGTTTTTATCTGGCATGCATATCACCTTTTTAAAAATATGTTCAAATGTTTGTAAAATTCATAATTTATATAATGCATATAAATACAAAAAGGACTTTAAGATATATTACGCATTACAGAAAAACATGCAGCACATGGGTTAGGTGCACTTTGATCTTAAAGGAAAAAGGATTAAGTCAGAAGAAACATACTCGTATGATTCCAGTGTGGGTTATGTCTGCAGTTACATTTGTGGCATAATTGCTTGACTTGAAACAGATCGGAAATCTGTGCGAGATTTCAAAACATCTCGCCCAATGACGAAAAAAAAGTTATTGAAAGATGCTCCAGAATGCAAGTGGAAAAGAATAACAATAAAGAACATATCTGAGGCAAGGGCCAAGGAAGAAAAATAATTACAAATGCAGAAAGACATTTTTTAAGCATTATGGGAAACCAGATGAAATGTATAGTGGAGGTCTGCAGCATGTGTCAGGTTTCATGTCTGTCACACTCGATCAGTGACCGGAGCTAATGAGATGCTACATGCAGCCTGGGACTCAAGCTGGAAAACTGCTGTTCTGGTGCACATATGAATCTGGGGAATTCCAAAAATCTAGCATGTGGTGAAAAACAGAGCAACCCTCTGTGGCACAGCGGTCATTAACTTCTGGGATTTACTGAGATACAATACCCTGTTGAGAAAAAGTTTCCATACTGATGAGAACAGTTCTTCCAACTTTACCAATTTTCTGCCCAGCGGAAGCAACGCGAGTCAGGAAAAGAAGCTGCCAATGCTTAAGAAATGTAATGGATATTAAATGATGACATACAGATGTAGTCAGAAAAGTATGTGTGCCACAGTGGAGTGGATTAAGGCACAGATCAGCAAGTTGTAGAAGATTGATATGATGTTGCTTGAGGAATGTTAAGGCAAGACATACCCACATTCTAGGTTTTAACAGTTTAAGTGGTTATGTCCCACATAAAAAAAAATAATCCATCAGCATGTGTAGAGAACAGAATTGAGATGCTTTGCTTGTATTTTATTCAGTTGTCTGTTTAGTCAGTTGTGCATTATACAAAACTTGCTCGTGCTTTTTTATTTAACATAATTTAAGAGCATTTCCCCTAGAGAGCTAAAAGTACCAAGAATAAATGCACTATTGTTTCGTTGCATGAGTGGTACCGCTGTGAATCAGATCCCTACCCCTAGCACAGTATGCAATGTACTCTGCCTCCTGATGTATGCAGAACCACACTGACATGAACAGTGTTCTACTTGAGTCTTGATTGACAACTGTCATGGGATATACTACTGATCTTCTTTCAGAGACTACATCACGGACAATTCATTTATCAATATTTCAAAACAGAAAACATTACACTTCATAATGTTTTGCTTTCATTGCACTATTGTATTACTGTACAAATTAGCCACAACAGTAATAGAAGTTACCTTATGTACCTTTTGCAACTTTGACTGAACATTTTGCGGAAGAAATATCTGGATATATATATTGTATATCAATATTCAGCCTAAATATATAGGGATATGACATCAACTGTCGCAATATACACATCGCGAAAGGCTGAAACATATTTTTTGTGTTGGTTAAAAGAAAAAATCTGTAGAAAACTGAACTAAACTTTTTAGTGGTGCCTTTTTCATATTCAATTCAATGTTCAATTTGTGCTATACAGTAAAGGAATGTTGGAAATGATTCTTTTGTTTTAAAACTAAACTGCGTAGTTTTTGTTGCCACCACGAAGCATTCTAAGTAATGACACACACTCATGTTGGGGTTCCTCCTCAAACTCTCCCCCGCGGCTTCATCGGGGCCTGCTTCCTCTGTTGTCCCCGTCTTAGCGGCTCTTGTAGTAAACCGTATTTCCTTTTTTATGTGAAGTGTTTTTGATACAAGTTAAGTTAATTCTTTGCTGGATTAGTCACACTTTGTTTAGAATGTAATTTTCAATACAACTAAAGGCTTCGTTTCAACAAGACAGGGTGAACTCCACAAACTAGAACTGGATTCAGCATACCCATTTTTAAGAAGATCTTGCACTTCCCCTTCATTATTTCTCGCTTAGTTTAGTTTGCCCGGGACGGATGTTTTATTCGGCGCTGATCGGTCAGCTTGATATCATGTTGTATTACAGTCGTGGACGGCACATCACTAAACACACATTTCCATTGTTTGACAAGGTTGATTACATCCTGTCTGTGTTCAGCAAGTAAATGTTTTACTTGGGACAGTAACTCTGCTATTGCCTCTGAGTTAGGGAGTCAAGTGCCTAACTGGACTGGATGACGCGGCCGCAAATCACAGTCGGATGGGTGCACAAGATCAGTTACGATCAGAGCGGCGCTCCGGGAGGCGGGTTGCGGCTCTGATGTGTCCACAGGACAGTTTTTATCACTTTATCTTGGTTGGTATAACTTTAGCATGTTAATAGCATTTCTTCTTCACTGAGGAGTATTGAGAATGTAGTCTGTGTCACTGAAGCGTTTACGGACGTCATATGGTACGGTAAATTTGGCTGAGAGCACCGAAGCAGGTGTTGGCAATAACTCCAAAACTAAATCACCAGAATGAAAACAGCGAGTTACAGCAGAACGGTCATAGCGACGCTTCATCACTTCTTGCAAACCAGACAGGGCCTGTTAAACGAGTGTATTAGCAATATGTAGCCGCTCACGGAAGTGGCTGACATAATCTAATACATTTATGGCCAGTGATGACATGAACTGATCATGTAACGTTTTGAACGGGCCACGGGGTCTATGCCCAAACATGAGCTGAGCAGGACTGAAGCCCAAGGACTCCTGGGGCCTGTTGCACGAAAGTAGAATAAAGATAAGTGAAAAAACGCAGCTTGACTTAGTATGATCCACTCATCGGGCCTTAATCGATTGCACGTTTGGTGAGCCAGGATGTACAGGTGAAGCTATGTCAAGCCAGGTGTAGATAGCTGGGATAAGTGCACGTTCACGGCTTTCTTAAATAGACCACGGTATCGATCACAGATGTAATGATGCAGAAATGGAGAAGACGCATGTGCCATATGTTTCACCCGATGAGCAGCAGCTTCTAATGGAAAGTAACAAGGAGGTGAAGAATATAATATGCAGAAATGGAAATATGGCTGTTATCAAACGGAGAGAAAAAGCCCAACAGACTATAGTGGACCAACTGAATGTGTAAGGATGTAAAAATATCTACTTAGCCGACTCCACATTTATTTATTTTTTTTACAAAGTTGTAGGCTACGCTGTTTTAATTGCTTTAAATAAGCTAGTTTCATGTTTCTGTTTTTATGTGATAAATGTGCTGATTTTACTGTAAAGTGTCTTTGACTAGCCTACCATGTAAAGCACAATATACATAAAATGTATTATTATTTAGCCTACTTTGCCTTAAAAGTGAGCAGAAGGAATTAATGTCCCTCTGGAAATGTACCCTAAGGACTATAGGCTTCATTTCAAACCCTTATTCACAATGCGTGAACATTTTTTACAACCATATGCACAAATCTCTATAAGCTATGTCTAATTGTAAATATCTTTGTACAATTAATGTTCATACAGAACAATCACAAAAGGACAAACTAGAAAAAGAAGTGACTTCTATTCATGTTGTGAGCAAATATGTAAAACAATATTCATGTTTTTTTTTTATTCTTCTGACGAGTGACCGCACCAAAATAAAAAGATGAAGAAGCATTGTGGTGTTCCTGGTGTGATGAATGTAAACTACACTATATGCAATAGGTATATAGGCCATGTTATTGGTCCAGGGATGTGAGACTTATTGAGAAGGTTATGAAACCAAAGTAGGCTATAATAAAAAACATTAGGCCTACATATTAAGGAGAAACACAAACTACCCTTTATTAGAGGACAAGCAACAAGAAAATGAAATCATGAATGTATTGGTCTCTGACCAGTCTGCTATTATTATCATCTGGGAATATTGCTGCATTGTCCCACTTAATCTTCACAGCGTCCTGTATAAACCTGAAGCTGCATAGACCACAGACACCGCCCTGCTCATCTCTACTTTTACAGAGAGAGTGGACACTGACGCGATGCACAGATCTGCCAGCAGGCAGAGGCCACCGGGCAGCGGTCGCACGCCGGGCAGCCTCAAAACACTACCGGGCCACCGGGAAAAGTCCTGACTCTCCCGATTGCCAATCCGTATCTGGGTGTCAGTGCAACCATTTCTAACCATCTAAACAACTGCAATAGGAGGGGTTTAAAAGAAACCCATGACAACGATAGTGACAAATAATGCATGTTAATAAAAATAAATTAGAACACATGCAGAAGACAACGGAATAACTTAAACACGTGTTGGATCAGAGTGGCAGCTGATTTAACACAAGAGACTCCAGGATTAATCTTAGCCTGGCTGTTAGCCTGCTCTGGACCAGGCTAGCCGCAAAGAATAAATCTACTTGGCGGGGTTTAATTCAACCTGGTTTCGTGCAACCAAGTCAAAGCTAATTTCATCCAGGATAACTTGAATATCCCGGCTTAATCCCTTATCCTGGTTTTGTGCAACAGGCCCCTGGATGGCTTTAAGCGCTGCAAACAAAACAAACAGAACCCCTTCAGTCAGTCCCATCCCAATCAGTTCTGTTTTCCAAACAGTACTTGCGAAGCATGGATTTGAGAGTCTGTTGCCATCGCTCCAGAGCCCCCGGAACTCAGAGGAAAACAGTGTGTTCAACATTTAGTGTACGGAGCACCTGTTTAAATAGCTTGGACTGGAAATTTGTACCCTGAACCGACTGGATTACACAAGGGAGGCTGAAATTAGAGAAGAATTTGGTGAGGGGTTCCAATCAGCATCTGCGAAATAAGACATTGTTATCTAGCATGAAAGCTACTTTCTCTATACTTGCTTTATCATTGTCACTTACCAACCTTCTGAAACAATGTTGCAACGTTGGATCCTCTCTGTGAATTCACCAGGCGCCTGCGCGTAATCTGAAGCAAAACTGAGCTGGGGGGCTCGACTGTCTCAGCCTCTTCAGGCAAAGATTGCACAGCGATCTTCTTCTCCGCCTCCTCACGCTAAGTCCCACCTGCAAACATCGGCATATGTATGCTGTCAGATAATGAAACAACTGCATTAATATCACTGTCATCCTGAAGCAAATGTGCACGCGTGAGTACACATGCAGGGAACACCGGAGTAGCAAAATTGTCTGTGGGGGATGCACCGCACCGAGGTGAATCCAGCAACTCTAACATAGGTGTCACCTCATCACCCGCAATGTCATTCCCCAGTAATAGTACGAGAGCCCTGAATTGGCAGAGCGGCACATACAGCGACAGGAAAAAAACCTGTAACTAAGTCAGACTGAATGTGAACCCTATGCACTGGACAAAGAATTTAGCCCATCTCAATGCCACGGAGCACCAAAAAGGCAACGATTCCAAAATTGAGTGCTGATCTACCGACATGCCGGTGAGTTTTGTAACGTGGTCTATTTTAATCAGGCCAATGCCCTTATGCTGGGAAAACCGTGAAGACTGTACAAGCAACAATAGCATGATCACCCAGATAACAATAGAAACATTTTTTCTCCTCTTTTTCCGCACCTGGCTTTTTGTTGACAGAGGGAGGCGACAGGGGATTGACTAGGTCTGTCAGGAAAAGGAGCAAAAGTAGTTATGTGAATGTGCACATACTCATCAGCTAATGTTGCTGCAGCAGTTAACGTTTTTACTTTCTGCTCATTTAAGTAGACCAGTGATTCCCAAAGTGGGGGTCGGGACCCACAGGGGGGTCGCGAGCCAGAGAGGGGGGGTCGCAAGTTGATTTCCAGAAAGCAAAAAAAAATTAAAACCGATTAGAAATAGCATATGTTAGCCATGATTTACAAGATAAAACTAGTGACTAGTGGCTCTCCAACATTAAACCAAGATTGGACTTGCTGGGCTCCAAACATATTGCACATCCATCTCATTAGGTGAGGTTATGAGTAAATTACTGCAGAATAATGTTATGGCTGTTGTGTTATTTTGTGTTGTCAATATGCTCGTGTTTGGATACTCCTATAGTGCGTGAGCGGTTGCGCACAATGTTTATATACGTTTATAGTGGGGGGGGTCGCAAGTCACTTGCACCGTTAATTTGGGGGTCGTGGGCTGAAAGTTTTGGGAACCCCTGAAGTAGACAACAATACGCTCTGGCAGACACTTTTTAAAATCCTCAACCAGAAGTAATTCTCTCAGAGAATTGAAGTTATCGGCTGAACAGGAAGCAGACCATTTATCAAACGACACACCCTTCTCTCTCTGTCAAACTCAGTATAAGTCTGATTCTGTGACTTTCTATGGCTCCTAAGTTTCTGCCGATATGCCTCAGGCACCAGTTCATAGATGCGCAGAATAGCAGACTTAACTGACTCATAGTTTAAGCTCTCTTCTAAAGAGAGCGCTGCCATGGCTTCCAGTGTTTTACCATGGACTTTAAACTGAAGCAACAGAGACCAATCCTCAGTCGGCCACTGTAGAGCGACTGCAATGCGCTTGAATACACTGAAGTACGAGTCAACCTAAGATTCACGGAACAATGGCACTAGAGCAGGGGTCTTCAACGTTTTCCAGGCCAAGGACCCCCAAACTGATGGCGAGATGGAGCGGGGACCCCCTAATTATATATATTGTATAAAATTGTGTTATATCAAACTGGTCCTATAGTGCCATGTGTAAATGTACCTTGTTATTGTGCATTCAATACTAAGATACTCAAATAATACACAGGTTCATATATTCATGTTTTTATTTTAAACATGTGCGAGGCACAGTGAGTAGGATGGCCATGCCACTGCCATTTATAAACAAAACATAAATGGGGGGAATATAAAAAAAAGTCTAATCAACCAAAACTTTCGCGACCCCCATGCAGTACCCCCTGTTGAAGACCCCTGCACTAGAGCAATGTGCTTGCTAACATCAAAAACCAGGGTAATTGGACTGGCGGAATTTTGGGTGGAGGAGGTTGTGAGTGACGTACCTGGTGCAGCAGCAGGCATGCTTTCTGCCCCCTGAGAGCTTTCAAACTCAAGCTTTCGTAGCTTTACAGCCGTGTCAACCGCTACTTTACGCGGGCCTCATCTCTGGAACGAGCAGTGCTTTCTGGGGATGATCGTAACGTGGCAGAGTGACTGGTGATTTTAACCCTCCACCTACCTTGCCGTCCACGCTGGAGACTGCATGTGGCTAGAGGGTATGCACACCCTCTGTCTCTGTTGAAACAGACACACAAAGCGTTTTTAATTCTGCTGTTACAGGCAATCTATCAACCCACTATACTCTGAGTTAGCAATAACTAACAGTTTAAGATCTCTTTTTAAGGTAGTTTTGGTTACTGGAATCTGGAGATTATGTCAACTCATCTTTTCGACACACATTAATTTGTTCAAGAGTGGGATTAGCTAGGAAAAGCGTTCAGAAGCCATGACACCTAATTACATTAAGACAGCTGCACCAGATTACTAATTATTGTTCACTTACCCTTTTCCAATAACTATCCTTTCACCAAGATTCAAAAGAATCCAGGACAAGCCCCCATTTATGTTACGTCCCGTAGCTAGGGGTTTTGGGACATAAACATAAAACTAGATGGATTTGGTATGTGAAAGAATATTTATTTAAAGAATCAGGTACAACAGAGTATGCTAACTCTAAATATTTCTACTAGTATAAGAAACAAAAGGATAAACAAAAATTCTCTCAACTTAATTACTTGATAAAACAAAACAATTCTCGCAGCACCGTGCCCCTAATGTCTCTATACAAAGTCAAACCTGTTGGTTGCATGAAGGATATCAGTTTTTATCGCTCAGCCCTGGCCCACTTCCTCACACTCTCATACAAACAATTGTGGATCGGCAGTTGTCGGGGGCTGCAATCAATCAATCAATGGCATGTCTAGATTGGCCCGTCAGCTGAGCATGCCGTACCAATTGGCTTCCCCTTCCAGGAACTGGGTGGGCACTGCCTGCATCTCAATTCAAGCACAATCAATTACATACACACATAAACATGAGGGTGCCGACGACAGCCGTAACACAGAGCTTTGCTCAGCTAAACTTAGTGGGAGCTGTCCTGACAACCAGAGATAATTAGTTGTTAGACCAGACATTTGAAGCAGTTGCTCACAGGAAAACAGGAAACTCTTGTAACAATTTAACTTTTTTCTTCTAAAAAGTAAAAAGATAAATAACTGTTGAATCTTTTAGTGTTTATTTTTTTGCACCAAATTATGGAGAGCACTATGGTTAAAAGTGTTGCTAAGTATCGGTATCAATAATGCCCTAACAATACTCATCCCAACTAGGCCTGCACAAGAAATTGTTATAAAATCGCAATCTCGATTCACTTCTGTCTGCGATTTAATTTTTATTGACTTTGAATTATTATTTATTTAAAAAAGAATTAATTATTTTTTGTATTACTTTGAGTCTCATTAAATTTTACAAGCCGACTGCATTACAAACGCTATGTTTTCTTCTGTGAGTTTTAAACAGACTGTATAAAATAGGTTTTAAAGCTCCCCCAAGTGCTGCAATGCTCTCCCTTCTCTTCATTGAGGCCTCTATGTTTACAGACTTGTAGGGATGCACATGTCCTATATGGTGCCAAAATACATCTGTTTGGTACTGCTTAAAAAAAAAAACGTGATGAATATTTTTCCCCAAATTGTGCTGGCCTAATCCCTACCCAGGGTCCCACCCAGTGATCAAAAACACAGTTCTGGCCTAATTACATTTATAATCAAGGTAACCCTCAGTAGATAACTGGCCCAGAAAGCATCATTGTTGGAGTTCTGAAAGACCAGTCAATTAGTCACTAAACTACTGCTGCCGATGAGGATCATTAATAGCAATTTCCAGGCATCCCAATGCTACGGATTTCAGTTGACAAACATTTCCCTTTGATTATTATGACCCCAATCTTGCAGCACCATTCCTAGGACTTCTCCTCATGAGTAGGTCTTGAAATGGCAATACAGTGATGGCTGGCCATCTACAGCTAAGAGAGAAATTACATTGTATTTCAGGAAATTAAGTGCACAAACAAGTCTAAGTTAGTAATTAAATGTAGTGTCTGCAAAAACTCTTTTTTTTCTTCTAACCTGTCTCTAGAATTCATCTCCTCCTACTGCATGTCAAAATGTGTTGCCAGCTTGAGCCAATTTTCCTTCCCTTTTCCATTCCTTAAAATGGCTCATTAGTTTCCCATGCACCCGTTGGTTAGCCTTATTGTTCAGCAAACCAATATTATATGATGAGAGGAAGAACACAGAAAGAGCTCTGGAGACTAATTAGAAGTCCTCAAACTTAAAAAATCTGTTCAAAGTGTTGTTGTTGCCAACACACAAAGGCAGTGACCCGGGGTCTCATTTAATGTTTCTAAGTATCTATTAATGTTCCTTGGGTTATGTTTAGAGCTAGGGGATGCACAGGAGCAGGAGCTGATGGATGAGAAACATTAGATGCCCAGCAGGCACTGAACAAAAATGCAGTCATATGTCTATTTTTTTTTCTTGTGTACTTCATTTCATTTCTTTTTGGTGGAATATGTTTCTGTTTAAATAATTTATTGTTCCCTTTCTTCTTGGTTTCTTTCAAAAATCAATCGGGGGCTGTCTTCTCAGAGATAAGCATACTGTGTTAATGTTAGATCTTTATCGTACCAGGAGAACCACCAGCACTGCTGCTGAGTCTGCTGATAATTGACATTTTCTCTAGATGAGGGTATTTATCATTGTATCGTTGTCCATGGGAGGCTCCGCAGCTGACCATACCCATACAATTTTCTGAGAAAGAAGCTGGGATTTTGGACTCTGTATCCAGTACTTCATGCAGTATTCATGTTTCCTCATGAGAGGAAAAAGTTTGTTTCTTAAGGGAGAAAGGAATATTTCCATTGCAAAGCAAAGCATTGAGCAGAATAATACAGGGTGAATGTGAGCTTTTGAAAAGGTGATATGCACAAAGTGACCTTTAAATCTCACTCCTTTTTGAATGACTTGGGAAGTGCCATTCAGTACACAGAGCAATGTGACCAATATCCTTCCTCTAGAGGACACTGGATATTGGAAGCATCCACTGCAGCTGACAGTGATAAAAGTATACATATAACACTGCCGGAGCAATGTCACTTTAACCATAAGAATTTGCATTTATTTTACATAATTGTTAGATTAGGGACTTGAATTACAATATTCTCTGCAGATTATTCTGTGCATCTCAAAAATAATGTGCCTTGTAACCAAAGGTTTGTTTGTATAGTTTAATACTTGCTTTCAGCACTGACTGAAAGCCATAGTTGGCTTTCATTTTAAGCACCCATAATAACCTTGATTTGAATATGATGAGAGCAAATTGTTAGGACATAGGCCTTCTTAGACAAATTGGCTTAATAATAGAGTCACCATTGTCATTATTGTACAGACCAAGCAGGGATGGCCCTCAGACAGGACAAAGTGCAGCATTTGAGAAAAGAAGCACTCTAATGTTGTTGCTAATCAAATTCAAGGCATATGCCAGCCCAGTCATTAATTTTACGGTTTAGCTGCTATTGTCAATGGCACATTATATTAACAAAACCAAATGAAAAGCTAAGGAGTAAGATGTGATATATTACTGACATAAGTCCTATCATAGAAATGCATTTTGAATGAGATCACTGTAACTGCATTTGACACACTTCATTTCATCCTCATCTGTCAAGTTTAGCGTCAGATGATGGTAGATGTGCAGGGCTTAATGGTGGGGACGTGGCAATTTATAAAGTTAGAACGCTGTCTGAGTCCAGGTCACTTCTGTCTTTTCAGGGTGGAACACCGAAGTGTTTCACTCCCTTTGTGGTCACTGCATTGGGAAAGTTAAACAAACTAAAATAGTGTCATTAAATTGAACTCACTTTGGATAGCGTATTATAATTTCATTCTCTCTCTCTCTGTCTCTCTCTCTCTGCAATCAAGATTAGAAGTGGGTGATGTGGATAAAATCTTTTACGTTGTATAATTTTGTCTGATAGATAATCTTTTGGAAAAAGTATTGGTAAACCGTGTATGGATAGAATTACTTGACATGTCTTATCCAACATATAAAATACCAGAAAATAAAGGTACTCATATTCAAGCAAAAGTCATATAAAAATCCAGTAATGTTGTAAAGGCAGTCTTGCTTATTGATTTCCAGAACTGCAAGAGATGACAGTTGCAATTCATACAATGGCCTCATAGTAACGTAGATTTGAAGGTATGGCAAAATATTTCAGGCATAAAAAAATTTATTTTACCTCATGGTTAGAGGTACCTAATTCACTACTTTTAAGGCACTGACCGAATTTACCGAAAGTATCTAAAGTAAACAATGATTGCCTGAGAACCTTCTTTTATTAGGTCAACTATAATGGAAAAAGTACATAAATAAACTACTTTAACGTAGATTTTCTTTAGGACTTTATAATCAGCTTGGTACATAAATTGCAGTACTTCCCGATACCGATACCAGCATTTTAGGGCGTATCGAAAGCAATACCAATACTGGTATCGGTATCGGAACATCTCTAGTAAAAACAGGCAGGAAAAACTCTGTTACATAGAGATGAGCTCATGTAGTAGGAGCAGAAAAATACATAAAAAGATTTGTGCTGTTTTTGTTTTATAAAATTGCTATAGAATCATAATTTAGGAACCGGTATCAGAGTCACGGAATTGGTATCAGTATTGAAATTTTTGATCGATCCCCAGCCCTACTCATGGTATATATATTGTCATATTGTGCAATAATAACATTTTTACAGGGATGCAATTATACATTACATGGCATATTTCACTCTAGGAACAAATTCCACTGCAAAAGATTTAGCCTTGATGATTGCTCTCATTTGTCAAAATGTATAAGAGATTTCTTGAAAAACATCTGTTACATTACAAATAAAGCTACTCAACAAATTGAGTATTTCTGATTTTTTTAATACTGCTTACCTACAATCAGAGCTAACAGTAAAACAAGCAAAGTTGAAAACTATTTTGGATTCTCCTCAAGCTAACAGATCCCAGAGATATGGCTCTTTACTTGGAATGCTGTGGTACGTGGAACTACTGTTACACTGCTATGGGTTCTCTGAACACAGTAATTTGATGTGATGAAAAAAGTCTGATTGAATAATCCATATCACCTTACCCTGCAGCTATGAACATCCTCATGACACTGCATGTGTTTTTCTCTCTGACATACAAAATCAGATTATGGGCCACTGATATAAAACTTAATTTGCACTGCACTCATTTAACCCTAAATACACAGCTCTGCAGTGAGTCAACAAAGCGAGTGAATTTGTTTGTATCTGTCTGCTATATCACTCATCAAGGCTTTGCAATTCATGGCAGCAGTAAAACTTTATTACATAGTATTAATGGATTATAATAAAAAGCTAGACCCAGCTATCTGCCTACATACGCTCAACATCTGGCCATCATTGGTCTAATTATTGCAAGTAATGAGATGCTAATTTCAACACTCATATTGCATGCATGAGCGGCCAGATTCATGTGAAATAGAACTGTATGACAAAACTAATAAATAAAACATCTTACTGGTGGTAAACATTAAGCAACTGAGGGAAAGAAAACAAAATGGGGAGGAACATGGGGCACGATGATTAACAGTGCTTTGACATAATCACGCCTGTGCCTGAAGGATGGTTTCTTTTGCCCCATTGTTAACTGGTTTATGAGGAGAGTGATGGGCCATTTCATTACCTCTGCAGTAATTAATGTACGAAATTAAGCAGCCTTTGATCAATTGTAGGAACCAATGTTGTGAGATATTTAAGTATTTAACTACTAAATCTGCTCAGAAGTACTGAAAATTCATGCTAAAAAGTTAGTGTGTCAGCATATTATCATAAGGTACATTAGAATGAGTACCCTTATCAGATTTTTATGCTGCCGTTGTCTGGCTACTGTGTCACACTTATAGGAAAAAGTTCAATTGTTAAGTATGAGATCTGCATCTTTGGAAATAAACTAGCTCAGTGCAATGTAAAAACTGGCTCTTGCATCTCCCAGTAAGGCCAGAGTTGCCCCAACCTGCGTAAAGCATAGATCTCTGGGGGCAATTCCTCACAGCAAATATAACAAGAAAACACGTATAGTAATGCTATAGCTTTGCTTGGTTCACCTACCTGTCGATAAGGCACTGGTAGCCACCCGTTATTTGTAATGGCTGCCAACTGTACCATGTCTATAATGACATTTGTATTATAGACATGGTATTTGTAAAGATTAATGTGATCAAGGACAAAGACCTTCTTAGACTAATCTTAGATGACTTAATGAACAACACCGTCCTGTTAACATCTGTAGTTGTCTTATTCGTAAAAGGTATAAAGTTTCATCCATCCATCCATCCTCATCCGCTTATCCGGTATCGGGTCGCAGGGGCAGCAGCTCCAGTAGGGGACCCCAAACTTCCCTTTCCCCCGAGCCACATCAACCAGCCCCGACTGGGGGGATCCCGAGGCGTTCCCAGGCCAGGTTGGAGATATAATCTCTCCACCTAGTACTGGGTCTTCCCCAAGGCCTCCTCCCAGCTGGACGTGCCTGGAACACCTCCCTAGGGAGGCACCCAGGAGGCATCCTTACCAGATGCCTGAACCACCTCAACTGGCTCCTTTCGACGCGAAGGAGCAGCGGCTCTACTCCGAGCTCCTCTCGGATGACTGAGCTTCTCACCCTATCTCTAAGGGAGACGCCAGCCACCCTCTTGAGGAAACCCATTGCGGCCGCCTATACCCTTGGTCTAAAGTTTGACATTTGTTTTCCAACACTTGCCAAGTCACATTTTTTTTAAACTATTAATTTATTGACTAATACCTGGAACAATCATTCCCATCCTACAGTGTTCTTATGCAGTGCAAACATTGTTCACTGCTCGAGTGAATAGGACAGATCTTATGGGAGATATTAATGAATGTCATATGCTCATTTTCATATTTGTGATATCATTATTACGCAATAATTTGCATAAAGCTTAGTGGTTGTGTTAGCAAGGTAGATAGAAAGAAATAGAAATCTTTAGCCAAATAATCACAAATTCAATACAGGAATTTATTTTACCTCATAATTATCTTTGAAGTAAAAAAAAAAAAAATCCTCAAAGGGAGGGAAAAAGATTAATATAAAATTCTCAAAGATGGTTGGCTTGCCCAGGGCTAGGCCAGTCTTTCTCCAGTCACGTCCCACTGTCTCTCCTACCTTCACCGGCCCAAGTTGCCAGATTTGTTGCTAGTCACTTTTGTGAGGAAAAAAAAAGTCACTAAGGGGTCTGAAAAGTTGCTAAATCTAGCGGCAACAGTTGGCAACATGGTGTTCATGGAGACAGACGCTGTGTGCACCGAGGGGATGAGGTGTGTGTGTGTGTTAGAGGATGGATACCCGACCCGAGCCTGACGGGACCCGACGGTACCCGACGGGTCGGGCCGGGTTCGGACAGATTTTTAGAAAGGATGCTCGGGTTCGGGTCGGGCTCGGTCACATCAGCGCGATAAGGCATTGAACATTTTGAATTTAAAACAGCTTAAAATAAATGTCAAATATTAGCCTAACATCCGTCTTCCTGTGTGCTGTGACAACGAAAGACGTGCGTATTAAGCTACATGTGGCAGCGCAACGATGGAAGATGTTAAAAAGAAGTTGGCCGCAGGACATTTTAAAACTATTGAAAACGAAGGAAAGTCAGCTGTGCATTGATGCGCTCATCTGTTGACATTTCCGAATGCCTTCCTACAATTGCTTAATAAAAGCGGGCTTTCCACACAAACAAACGTACATGTGTCATTAGTATGAGAATCAAATGCGATTTTAACTGTCGGGCTCGGGTCGGGCTCGGACATAAATATCTTAATGCCTGTCGGGCTCGGGTCAGGTTCGGTTACTGCTCTGTCGGACGCGGGCCGGGCTCGGACAGAAAAATCCGGCCCGATCCACACTCTAGTGTGTGTGTAGAGAGACGGAGGAGAGCAGGGAAAGGAAATGCACCTAAATGAATGTGTGTCTTAAATAGCTTTAAAAAAAAAAAAAAAAAAAACGAAACACAATGTGTGGCGGCCAGTGTTGATTGTGTGGTGCGTGGCCACAAATTAGTCTATGTGCCGCCACAAATTGGTCTGTGCGTTTTCTAAACGAAAGCAGAAAATGCAGAAAATGAATGCACCACGAGGTTTACCAGTTTTAAGTAAACGCAACATTTAGTCCCGTCTGTGTTGTTTTTCCGACAACAGCAGTGACCACCAGTGCAGCAGTGCTAGTTTGTCTTTTAGCTCATACCTTTAGTGGCAGGTGGTTGTACGTCCCGCTGTTCCTCTACGGTGAAATACAGTCACCTTTACTGTTTAGCTGTCAGCATTTTTACTGCTTAATCTAGTTAGTACTGTAGCTAATGGTAGGCTAAAGTTACCTGCTGCCAAGTGTAATGTGTTGTTAGTGTTTACTAGCTTGACATGCAGCGATGCTTCTGTTGCCTTTAATGTTTGTTTTGTAGCATCAGAGAACACTCAGCAGAGGTAGACACATTAACATTACAGCTGCAGGGTTTACCGTTGTACATTAGCCTAGCAGCTAGCAGAGTGTCCTTCTGTTTATAGCTTTATCTCAAAAAAACAGCACAGTTGAATTTCTTCCTGCATGCAAGTTTCGTAGCCTAAAACGGCAGCTTATGTTGGTAAAGAGAGCAAAAAGTTAGTAAACTGCCAAGTAGCCAATGTTTTTTTTGGGGGTGTTTTATGAAATCTTTATAAAGGATCGGGAGTGGTCGGCCACAAAACACACAAACACTGTATCTGCTAGAACAAATGTGTCTTTTTATTCCGCCACAGAATACAGCAGAGCAGCAAGCATATATTACATTCAACACGTGATGCTAATGAAACCTATCATCAGAGCTCTTACCGTGACACAGGATTGGAGAGCCGTCAGCCCGGGCAGAGCAGCATCAACGTAGCTGGGCGTCCGTACGCAACCAGCAGCAGACTCTACTCGGCCGAGGGACTTCCCCGTCTTTTATTCTCTAGCAAACAAAGGATAGTGTGCGAGCAAGGAGGCCCAGTCCCTGCTCTCAGCCTATCCCTTGGTGAGTCCGACGTCCTGCTTCGAAAGCATGTTTTCGAAACAGGAAAGCAAAACATGAGCTTGATATGTGACCAAAACAAGTTATACAACTGACCTACTTAGAAAGACTGATAAAACCATGATAAAAACAAGTTGTATAAGTGGCCTAATCAGGGTGTTTTAGAGTGTTGTCAAGGAGCATAACAAAACATTGTAACATTTTCTCATCAGGGGGTAATGCCATTAACTTTATCAGCAGTATTGACAACAGATAATGCCACAGTGTCTTGTGAAGCTCTAGCTGGTTATTTTATTGTTCACTTTAAACTCACTTTACATAAACTTTGTTGTCTCTTTTTTCTCTCTCTTTTCCTCACAGCGGCTACATACGCTCGCTGTCCTTGCGCGACCACACGGGCACTGACATCACTCACTTAAGGCACCCTGCCATTCTCGCACTAACTTGCGCTACTCTTGTAAGGGGTTTGCGGTATACCGCACTACTGCAGGAATTTCTTGCTTTTCAACCTTGGTAGAAAAAATCCTACTGTCCCAGCCCTAGGGAGCGCAGCTGGCTGCTGACAGACCCAGATCCAGCGGGAGGCTGAGAGATGTGCGCCTGACAGCAGTGGCTCTGCCGGCCTTAAACTTGCTATTTGGCCAGTTTTTGGGAAAGTCTGGTACAGTAAAAGTCTTCTTCTTTTTGGAAATTGGGTGAACACACCCTGTTCCCTTCGTTTGTATGAAAATAGGGTTTATGTTTGCAAAATGTGACATTCTTAACAAGTCACTATTTCACATGAGCAGCTATAAAGCATAAAAAAATCAAAGCAGTCTTTGACTCATGAATTATTTCCCTCAGTTACTGAAGTCTTTGGCACTTGGTCTCCAACTCTGTCGAGAGAAGGGATTTGAATTGATGTGACTAATGTAAAACAAGGCGAACTGTCAGATGTAAGCCAGTCACTGCTAGTGCACTTTTGCACCCTCCATTTCCAAGGCATAATGATGCATAGCCATCACACTTAAGCCCAGTCTAGTGCCTACATATGGAAAAGGTGTCAGTTGCAGTGAAGGAAATTATGCAGTCCACTAGTTCCCTGTCTAGCGTGGCATCTCGGTTGCGAGCCGCTTTCCCTGAAGAAGAGATGACATGTTTATGAGTTATTCCCCTGATGGGGCCTACACCTAGGAATACAGACTTGTCCTTTACCCCTCACTGGCCCGCTGAGGGAAATATATTGTGAATAAATGAATAAAAAGGTTAATGAAATGTTCTCTTCCCCAAACAGACTATTTAAGAACCTAGCTGGTTAATCGTTGTGCAGAAGGTATAATTTGACACTGAAGAACTGTGATCACCCCAGGATAATTAATATCATGGAATTAACCTTGATCAATTGAGCCCTTCTTGTTGTCAGATGGATGCAATATATTAGAAATTTTAGAAGCAGATGTGCAGTATAAATGTTAAGTATTTTGAAAGCTTCCAGACATGGAGTGTGAAAAGAACAGACCCCTAGAGCTGTAACCAACTATTCCACTTTATAAAGCTCCCTTTTTCAACATGATCCGGGTTCCTTCCTAAGTAGCTACCAGTTGAACACTATGTTCAGTGATGTGGAAGTAAAACTTAAGAACTCACAAAGTATATATTAGGCAGATGTAATCATGTGGAAATACAGAGCAATGAACGTGGGCTAACAATGCATTATCCATAAACTGACATAAAACATCTTAGAATGAATGCCTTTGTATATTCTACAGTCTCACATGAATAGCCATGGCTTTTGAAAATAAGAGGAAAATAACCTGTAATAATTTGTCCCTCCAGTCGTGTGGAGAGATACTGCTGTAGTATTCCTCTATTTGTCACTGTCAGCCTCCAGACTGAGGATATGAGAAGGCGGCAGAAAGAATGGGGGTGAGGATAGTGGTGGTGAGAGGAAAGGGAGTGTGAAGAAAACGCTGAAGTATGTGATTAAGAATAATGAGTAAAAAATTGCATAAAGCCTTCTCCCAAATCACATATCAACTCCACGCCTGGCATTATCCCTGAAGCATCTCATCAGTCCTGGACCAAGTCCCTATCGTTCTGTGATGCAAGTATGTGTGTGCGTGTGTGTGTGTGTGTGTGTGTGTATGTGTATACTATAGCAGTCCATTAGCAACTAACACATGAGCCAACATCTCTCTCTCTTTCTCTTCCTCTCTCACTGTAGCTATCTTTCTCTCAGTGGATCTTCATTGTCTTGGATAGTAAAAAGCAATGGCAGGAAAAAGACCTGTCAAGGTTCATATCAATACGGTGACCTTCCGTCCCTTGCTGCTGTTCCACCACTCCAGCAAACGCAGCTAGGCCTGCCCGTTATCTCCAAACTACTGTTTGGAGAGGCATCTCTATCAGAACAGTGGGAAAACATCCAATGCATATCAATTGGAAGACTTTGATTTTTATTTGTTCTGCATTTGCTCTGTCTTGCTATGGTACACAGACATGACAGCAGGGTCCACTGTATAAACTCTCAAACCACTTGATTCTTGTTGGACTTTGGGGGAGAAATTCAATCTGTAAATGTTAAACACACAAGTCATTTCTCATTTTGCCTCCCTCTTTCACCTTTGTTACACAATATATTAGATCTGACACTGAGGGTTGAAAAAGCTTTTTTGGAGGGAATAGTTTAACATATGTTAAGCAAGCTTTAGTCTGTTCATTTGGAGATCATTCAAAATGCAAAACACCCCATGAACCTGCTGTAACTTGATAGTAAATTGGCTTATCAAGTTCTGTTTGCCTACATATACATCTAGCAGACAAAAAGCAACATTGGCATCCCATTTTAATCTCTTTTTTTCTCACCACCTGTCCAATATTCACTCCTGAATTCAATTTCTGAGAAAAAATATCCTGTTTTTTTATATTTGGCCTTTTTTAACCAGTTACTCATTTAATTTGTATATCTGCTATTTAATGCAGAAAGGGTAGCATACAACTGGCTTTTTATTGTAGGTATAGCTAAGAGGATAAGTAAATTTGTTTATTGATATACAATTATTTTTAATTCTGAGTTTGGGACTGTTGGACAGATAAAACAGAAAGTTACGATATGTCACATAGGAAGCTTTTACTAGCTGTCCTTTCCCCCCTGACTGAAATACACGCTTTTATTGGCTTAGAATTACGGCAACAATTGCTAAACACACCGCAAACTCACAGTGCTGTCTTCCCAATTTACAGCCTCCTCTCTTGGCTTAAAATGACTCACCGCTGTCGGCTATGGGCCGCTGAACACGCTGCATGTTGTAAACAGCCGTGGCCCGCTTACCTGGTCCTCCGGTAATGTTAGAGGTTAACATGGCGGCATTAACCAGGACCAGTCAGGATCACTTTAATGGCTCTGTCTCGATTGTTTTTACGAGTATGCAACAACTCAGGCACTATAGCTACAGTATATAATTCAATGTGAGTATATGAATGTTGAAATTACATAACATGCCCGTCCCTTGTAGCTGTGATAAATTAGCCTGAAGCTAATGCTTACCTGTTCAGGAGGAAATTAGCCAACTCTGCGTCCTTTTGGGCTCTAAACTGTCTCCATCTTTCATATACATTTCCAATATTTACCTGGGTTTGTTACGTCTCTTGTCAAGCAACTTTTAGAAACATGACTTTTTTTTTTTTTTAGGTTGGGTAGAATCTATCTCTGTGGTCCCGTTTGTTTGCTGCTTTAATGGCTGTACAGCTGTAACACGCTGGCTTTACGTTTTTACAGGTATATGGCTTAGAATGAATGCCTTTGTATGCCTCTGGCTTTCAAATTGGGCAGTTAATAACAACACACAGGCAAAAAAACAAACAGAAATTCCCTCACGGAATGGAAATTACAAAAGGTGAAAATACTGGCATTAACATTGTTGTCAGAAATGATAGTATTTCAACTTTGCATGTTACCTTAAAATCTCATGGGGTCATTTTTGGATTTATTACAGTAAATGTATTACATATTGGACCTTTTAATCAAAAGATAATCAACAGATTAATTGCTGTATAACACATCAAAGGTACCTGTTAGGTCTAAACTCAGACACTTAGTTCTCACTCATTATCAATTGTAGATTTAAACCCAGAGGAACATCAAAAAGGATCAGGCTTGACACAGAGATGAAGTTTTAACCCGTCTGCAGAGGAGGAGAGTCGAGGAGGGGGGGGAAGTGAGCGGTGCTCACTTCGTCTCACACAACAGTTCTCAGCTCAACTCTGACTCTCGTCCTCTGACAGTTTCTTTTTATTACATTTCAAGGTTGCTAAACAATACAAGTATTATGGTCTGTTGTAGGCGTTATAAATCAGTACTTTTCCATGAGATAGAGTGAGATTAACAAGAACCAGTTTGAGCTGGCAGGAACAAATGTCAGGTTGGGGACATAGAGCATTCTGTTCCTGTTCATTGCACCCCCACACTTTTCCCAGCGCAGCCTCACAGTTACAGATATTACTCAAACACACAGTTAATATATCAAAACACACATATACTAAGTACAATGTCTTTTTAGCTTCTACAGTACCTTAATCACAACACATCATATCACTGTATGATGACACTAGGGTTGCACCATTTGGAGAAAAAGTCATATTGGGACTTACAATGCTGCGATTACAATATAATGGTATCATGTGTTTACTTGATAATTAAGGAAAATGCAGAAAATAAGCTACTACAATTTTGACATGTGTATTTTGTAACTTGAACATACAAAGGTAAGGTAAACGAGCATTAATTAACAAAAATGTGCAATACTTTTTTAAATAATTTAATATTTTAGGAAATTAAATAACAAAAATACATAAATTAATACATTTTGTATGTCCTTATTAACAATGACATTCAAGATGGGTGTAATATAATAACTAGTGATTAAGTAAAAAAAATATACTTTGTACAACCTCTTAAGTCTGTATGCTCTGAACCCCTCTACACGTATGATCACGGACCATACGTGACACACGCTACTACCTAAACTGACTGACAGGTCACTGGTTATCTTTTGTGGACGTTGTTATGAGGGGCACGCTTATAACATCCATGGGGTAGCGTAACTCAGAGTGCAAACACAGAACAAGTATTGAGGCTTTAGTGAGAGCAAGAACGGTAGGCGAGTAAGGTCAGTGTTTGAGCGGTAAAGACGCTGAGCGGTGTTGGACTTAGCTTAGGGGCTGTGTGAGGGAAAAACGAGAGGAGAAAAACGGCAAAGACGATGTAAAGTGATTTAACAGAGAACACCAAGCTTCGTAAGACACGGTGGCTTCATCTGTTGTTAATACGTTCGTTACGCAAGTAAAGGGTGTTACAAAGTGGACATGTGGAGTACATAAAGTGGCACACACACAGAACCCTTTTTTTGTTTACTCTAATCGCAAAATTTTTGCAGTTATGTAATTGATTTAGATTTATCGCACAGCCCTAGATGACACTAAATAATGTAAAATATAACAACCACCTCCACATGATCTAAGTGGTAATCTCATACAGTGAATCAAGATTTTTTTATAAATACAAAATTCAGTATAAGCAGTTAATCTTGCTACTAGCAGATACTCAGAAATGTGTTCTTCTTTCAAAAGCAATTTAAATTGTAACAGTTTGAATGGAATATGCTGCTTAGAAATAGAAATATAGCAAACTTGTGAGATATACGTTAAAGTCCCATTTTGAACGCTGAGATCTAAAAGTCCTCCACTGCGAGTCATGTGTAATATATGAAATGCAATCATTTTGAAGATGAGGAGACATACTGCATACTTTCATTTTAATGTGACTGACTGACAGACTTGCTGAATGAAGCCTAAGTGAGTTGTGTGCTTGAATGCAAATCTTTGTTTTACAGTATGTTCTGCCGTTGAATTTATAAATCTCCAGAGCATACCATTCTCATGACAAACAAACTTCTTACCACCCTGTTATTTCAATGAATATTATGTGATCAAAACTGAATATGAGTCCATACACCTACTACTGTCAGTGAACAATTACACCAGGTGGGGGATGAAAGGCATCTGATAATAGATGGGTCATATTAGGGCTAGACATTTGTCTACAGTTTTATTTTTTTATAAACACAGCTGTATATTGTTAAGTATGCGGGGCAAACCTGTATTTGTACAGCGGGTAATTTCTATTGCGGCCGCCACGGCAAAGAACACAGAAGAAGTTATTGAATACAACTAACTTCAGTTCGTAGAGTAATAGCATGAGACAGAGCTGCTGGACCTGGTCCAGAGATGTGACCCATGGCCAGAATATCATAGTTCATAAAAATGCAGCGCATTGACGATACACACATTTCGTACACACAACGTGTGTATCCGCCATTGGACCCGTGCTGGACCCGTTCATAATGATTAGCCGTCGCTCTGTGAGTACATCGCACTCCCTCTCTCTCCCTCTCTCTTGTAATCAGTTATTGTTGAAAACAAGTGAAGGAGCTTTCTCGGAGATGCATTTAAAAAAAAAAAAAGAAGAAGAATGTAACATAATATGGATGTGAAAGCAGTTATAAACAGCCTATGTGACAATAAAATTTGTTTTGGTTAAAATCAACAAATAATCGTGAGAATAATCGTGATCACAATATTGATCAAAATAATCGTGATTATCATTTTGGCCATAATTGTGCAGCCCTAGGTCATATTGACTCCCTCTAGATAAAGGAGCGAGCTATTTGCTCCCTGTGACACGGATGAAGAGCCTCATGGCACAAAAAAGGCCCTGATATTTTAATTAAACTGCTCTTGTCACACTGTCATACATACATACATACATACATACATACATACTGTACACACATACGTTTTTAAAAAGTGAGTGAAGGGATACAAGGAGGTTTTTAAAATGATGTGGGCAGTTGGTGGCAGATGAGTGCCAACATGTACTACGAATTAAAGTCATGTCTGAACATCATTATTGGGATACTGACACTTTGGGCAGAGGATAATACAAGGTCTGGGTTAAGGTAGGGTATGCCCTGTTGTGAACATTTTCCCACTGGTTAATAAACTTGTGACAACATCCCTGTTACAGATTACACAGGACATTTTACAATGAAATATAAATATTGATGCTCAATATTTGTAGTGGCCTCTCTGGTCGAGCTCTCACTGCGGAGCTGGGGTTCTGTAGCCCAGCTGCACTGCGTTTCTGCTTGAGTTTACAGATGGCCTCTTCAACACGCTATGATTCCATAAGCATTGTTTTTAAATCTGAAATATTGACAAATAGGCGCTTTGGTTTTCACACAAAATCCTTTGCCATCATATTGTCTGTAAACTAACTCTGTACTGCTGTACGGAGCAGACACTTTCAGTTTATAATTGTTGTCCACTGTCCAACTAAATATTGATAACACGTTAGTTTTTTACAAATTAGAATGTTTTTATTTGATCAGTGTGGGCACTGATAAGCAAAAATTAACTGAATGGGTATTATTTCTTATTTCTATGTGACAATATCATGTTTGTTATGTGCGGTGCATTCTTGACCACTACAGTATTTAGCACCGGAAACACTGACTTTTGTCTGGTTTTATATTGTTGCTTCATTGCAGAAATGTCCATTCTTTACCCTGTTATGACATTTTCTCGTTTTGTATCCATCCATCTCTCCTCTGCCAAACCAATCACCTTTTTGAGTGTGAGACGACAACATATCTGTCAACTTCATCCTCTGTTTCCCTTGCTGTCAGTGAACACTGCATCCCCTAAACAACTCTTTTAAAGGCCCTTCACCTTTTTCTTATATCACCTTCTATTTTTTACTTTTTCAGTGGGATTTTCACACCCTAAGAAATGACAAAAATGTTCTTGTTTGTATACTCTGCTGTAGGCCTGCACGATTAATTGTTATAAAATCGCGATCTCGAGTCACCTTGTTCACGATTTCATTTTTAAATAAATTCAATTAATGCCGAATGCGTCACAAACGCTACTACTTTCTTCCGTGAGTTTTAAACATAGACTGTATAAAATAGGTTTTAAAGCGCTCCCAAGCGCTGCAATGCTCTCCCTTCGCTTCATTTAAGCCTTTATGTTTACAGGCTTGTGGTGATGTGCAATGTGCTTTATGGTGCCAATGTGGATTAATATGTGGATTAATACTGGGATGGCTACACAACTGTATGAGTTGATTGACTTCAAAAAGTTCACCATTTTACTCTAGTTCAAAACTCCTGTTGATGTCTGTCTTCTTTAGTCTGTTGGCTGTTTAGGTTTTTCCTGGAACACGTCAAACACATTCTGCACTTACTTCTGCGTCTTGTGTTGAATGTTTACATATCTGTGCTCATCATCTTAAGTACATTGTTTGCACTGGTGTTATTGTTACTGTTACATTGTGAATACATATTTCTAAAATTGTATGATGTTTCTTATTACACAATACTTGTTTTCTGACCTTTCCGAAACCCATACGGCAAAAAAACTAAACTAATAAAAACTAAACTTAAACTAAGCATTTTCAAAATCTAAAAACTAAACTAAACTAGCAAACCCGCTTTAAAAATTAATTACAACTAAACTGAATTTGAAAACAAAAAGTCAAAACAAAATAAAAACTAATGAAAAACCATAAATAATAACCTTGGTTTGGTACTGCCAATTTGTTTTTTTTCTTTGTCATAGTCAAAAAAAATTGTGGCAGAGAATCATGATATCAATTCTAAGCAAAACAATAGTGATTCGAGTTTTTCCCCAAATCATGCAGGCCTACTCTGCTGGCCATTGTGGTTCTCTACCCTTGGCATACAACACTGTGCTACTAGCCAATGCCAAATAGTCTTCTAGCACTTTTTTTTTTTTGAGAAGTTTTTAGATTTTCGATTTACATAACAAAAAACAACACAATGATACAATGCATTACCAACTCGTTCCAACCCATCCACCAAGGCTCAAACCACAACAAAAGAGAAAAAAAACAAATAGGTACACAAAATATAGTTACAGTTCCTGTACCTCACTTCACACTGCTCAGAATAGGAATATTATGCAGCATTATACCACATATAACCTTATACCATATATCAATAGACCAGTTGACAGTACATCGATGGGCAAAGGAGAATTACATCATGGGAGGGATTCTATAAAGGGGGCCCAGGTTTCAGCGTATCTGTCACGTAAATTATTCCGATTATATCTCAACTTCTCTAATGGGATCACATAGACTACCTCTTTGACCCATCAAGCACTTGCTTTTTAATCAGTTCTCTTTCCTTACAGGTATGTGAAAATACTACTCAAGAAGAGAAAGAAAATGAATGGGCATGTACTTGCTTGTTTTCCAGTGGTTGGTCTGACAGAGCTGATGTGTTTTCTATTTTAATCAGTATAGCTGTCTACACAGGGCCTGTAACAGATGTCCACTAATTTCACTTGCACTAAACATGTGAAACTAGGGGTGGGAATCACAGGGTGCCTCACAATACAATACATGGCTCACGTTACCAATTGTGTCATGGTATTTGACAGCGCGCCCTCTAAGGTTTACTATGTCAAATTTACTAAATGTTCCTCGCACCCGGCTTAGGACCCGTGGTGTCCGAGCCTTTGAGTCGGTAGCACCGAGACTTTGGAACACTCTGCCCTATGTTCCTGTTGACTCTTTTAAAAATCTGTTGAAGACCTACTTTTTTAAACAGGCATTTGGTTGACCAGTATTTACTTTATTATATTTTAGTTTTTTATGATTACTTGCATTTGGCTCTGAGTGCTGCCTACACAGATGACCTGCAGTCAACACTGTGCCTGAATGCATCCTGTTTAGACACAGAGAGGACTGAAGCTGCTACCACACCACTGCTAATGGGCTGCTTTTGCTCTGTAGACATTGTGTTAGACATGACATGGACCTGCCCTCCTGGACCTGTGACATGACTTGAGACTTTCGCTAAAAGACAACAATGCTATGTTGGATATTTGTGGGTGGTTAGAGAATTATTTTAAAAAAGAAGACATTTTCCATCTAAAAAAGGGAAATATGACATATTCCTATAGTTATAGATTATTCACAGAATGCCTTTTAATTAATTCAGAATCGTATCTAATTTCACTCGCTTGTTGCACAGAATACATGTTGAACATAACTGTCAGGATCTATGGTGACAGTATAATGGTCTGTTAACAGTAAGCCCATGATCATAAACATTATTGATCCCCATGGAGAAACACAGACTTTGTAGCAGGAATTGTAATGAGACACAGAACAAGATTCCTACAAAACATTGCAAAATAGAAAAATAATGTATAGCTCATTCAATTCAATTCAACTCGATTTTATTTATATAACGCTAATTCACAAGTTATCTCATTGCGCTTTCCATAAACAGCAGGTCTAGACCGTACTCTGTGATGTTATTTACAGAAACCCAACAGTTCCCTCCAAGAGCAAGCACTAGGCGACAGAGGCTTAAACTTCCTTTAAGAGGCAGAAACCTCGAGCAGAACTATGGCTCAGGGTGGGCGGTCATCTGCCTCGCCCGGTTGGGGGTGAGAAAAAGAGACAGAGAGAGAGAGAGACACACACAGAGGCAGAGAGACACAGACAGACAGACAAACAGAGATTGACATTGAGAATTGTAGCAGAGAATGTCAAGCAGGAACATGGAGGCAGCAGGTCACTCCAACCACAGATCCAGAGACAGAAACACCTGCAGGAAGCGATAGGAGGAGAGAGGGGAGGGGCGAGAGGTGAGAGAGCACAAGACTCCGGGAAAGGGAAGAAGTTGAGTTAGTAACATGCATTAATGGAATGAGGTTGCATACAGATGGAGAGAAGGAGGAAGAGAGAGGTGCTCAGTGCATCATGGGAAGTCCCCCAGCAGTCTAGGCCTATAGCAGCGTAACTAATGGATGGTTCAGGACTTACCTGAGCCAGTCCTAACTATAAGGTTTATCAAAGAGGAAAGTCTTAAGCCTACTCTTAAATATGGAGACGTTGTCTGCCTCCTGAACCCAAACAGGAGAGGAGCCTGATAGCTGAACGCTCTGGCTCCCATTCTACTTTTAGAGACTCTAGGAACCACAAGTAACCCTCCATTCTGGGAGCGCAGTGCTCTGGTGGGGTAGTAAGGTACTATGAGCTTTTTAAGATGAGATGGTGCCTGACCATGAAGAGCTTTGTAGGTGAGAAGGATTTAAAATTCTATTCTGGATTTTACAGGACGCCAATGCAGAGAAGTTAAAACAGGAGAGATGTGATCTCTTTTCCTGGTTCCTGTTAGAACACGTGCTGCAGCATTCTGGATCAGCTGAAGAGTCTTTATGGACTTTTTTGAGCAGCCTGATAATAGAGAATTGCAGTAATCCAGCCTAGAAGTAACAAATGCATGGACTAGTTTTTCTGCATCATTTTTAGACATAGTCCTGATTTTTGCAATATTATGTAGGTGAAAAAAGGCGGTCCTTGAAATTTGCTTTATGTGTTTTAATTAAATTGAATAAACAATGACGGCAAAACAGCATCAGCCATCTATTTTAACTTAATATTTTCTGTCTAGCTCAAATAAAAACCCTGGTTCTTTGCATGTTGCTGTGTTTACCACCAAGCCTGTTTGTAACTGGTAGTCTACCAACAATGTGATTTTTACCTGTTATCACCCACATTGGCCTACTCTGGCAAACTCAATCCCTCGTTTTTCAAAATAAAATAATGATAATAAATTGCAGTGAAATTTGCAGGCCGCACATGTGCGGCTAGTAGGGGTGGGGAAAAAAATTATTGATTCCCTCTAGAACGATTCAGTGCTCGATTCTGATAAGTTAATTGATTATTTAAAAAAAGTTTTTTTTAAGTGTTTGTATTTTTATTTAAAAGTTACTGTCTCCAGACATGTACATACAAATCCGAAAATAGAGTGACTGAAAGTGGATGGAATAATGAACAACAACTTAGTTTAGGCGAGAGTGTAGAAAAAAACGAATGGCCAGAAATGGAAAAAATGGCCAAAAGGAGAAAAAATTTTAATTTGGTATATACACATGATCTAATAAGACATACATTAAATAATTAGGCAAAACACATATAGGCTGTTCATCTACTTTATCACATTACATCTGACCACCTCATGTTTCATGTTCTAAGAAGCCAATTCTCCACCTTTAAACATGACTGAGCCTCTGACATGGAAGATTACTGAGAGAAGGTGACTTTTGCAAGCATCTTTAAAAAAGTTGGAAAAAACATGGAATGACTACAAAATAAACATCCCAGTAGACAAAATATTGTATTAAAACTTGTGTGACAAATACTGTATATTTTGAAACGTATATTTCTAAAAATCACGCATTGAAATGTAAATTAAAAAAAAGATGCATCCATAATCGGTTTAGAATTGATTCGTTAGCCTCTCAATTTAGAATCAGAATTGTGAGGTACCAAGAGATTCCAACCACTAGTAAAAAAGTACTTGCACTGTCTCAAAAAATGGTTGCAAAATGCTTTCTGGAGCCCTGTGATGTCTACATTCTTGACTTAAAAATATGTTTCTAAGAAAAATGTCTCTACAAATACAATTTGGTATTGCTGGTATCTGTATTCATTGGTTCAATTTGATTTAAGATGTTTTTCTTTACACCATGACAACATTTTTGATTGCCATTATTTGTATTTTGTAATGTCCATTAGCACTGGGGTTTAAAAATGGGAATCAATACCATCGATTTCATAAAGAGTCTAGAATAGAACAGCAACTGTATGATAACCCATTTCATATGAGAATACGCTAGTTTAAAAATATTCAAGAATGTGTAATGTTTCATCTCACTTTTTCCTTTCACCTTGACAGCTGGTAACAGACATTTTCTAAGACTGTTAGGCTGAATATGTTTGCAGCCAGCTCAGAGACTGTTTTTAAAGTTGAGTTAATCCACCAATATCTGTCAAAAGGGAAAGTAATATATACTTGCTCGTCGTTTTCAAGCAGTTTATTCTCCGGTTCTTACTTACTACCAAAGATGAACTTTTACCAAAGATGAACAATTGCTCCTCTCAAAATGAAGCAATATTTAACTTTAGGAACAAAATTAACAACACAAAATGCTGTGAAAGGAGATTAACAGAAAGCTTTGAAAATAAAATCTGAATAACATAAAAGAAAATAAATTGCAAAAGAATTTAGATGTTTTTATAGTAGGCCTACTGGATGTGTAAGGTTTATTATGTAGCTTTGTAACTGTTTTCATTAATGGGGAGTACAGAGCTACATCACTGAATCATTAGCACCATACAAAACAGGACAGTGATTGGGGAAAAAACCCTGGGCCCCGTGTGGTTTTGCATACATTTCTGCTTCAACCATGCTCCTGAGTTGCAAATGTCATGCTTTTGTGTGTCTGTCGGTGTGTGTATATTTAAATATGTGTGTACATGAGGTAGCAAGGAATACATGTCAGCGTCTGAGACGCTGTGGGTCCCACCAAGTGTCAAGGCGCTCACTGTAGCTGGAATAATTGAGTGGAAGGATTTAATTTTTCCTGTAACATGGAGCAAGACAAGCTACTCAAACACCTTGTGGAGTTAAATGTCGCATGGACAAGTTTAGTTCACATTTTATCATTGGCCCCCAATGAACACACACACACACACACACACACACACACACACACACACACACACACACACACACAGTTTTAAAGCTTGCCTTTGTCGAAAAAGAGTTGATGCGCTAAATGAGATATGGAAATGCTTTTGCAGAATAAGTTCTGAGGTAGCAAACATTTAACTGACAATAATTTCCAAAAATAATAAATAACTTGCTCAATTGGACCAAGTTCCAAAGACCCCTCTCCATTCTAGACATAGCAACTTCATTTGTTTCCAGTTAGCATCCTCTACTTGGGCAGATTACAGCTATGCGTAACCTACAGTGCCAACGTCTGACGAAACTATGCTTTATCTTTGTATTCACTCCAAACCAGTTGATGGAAATACACCTAATTCACATTTCTTGTTTTGCCATAATTGCAAAAGTAGCTTAAAATTAGCTTGACAATTAAATGAGCACAGCTATAGTGACATTGTGACCCAACATGTAGGAGCAAGGAACAATAAGAAAGTTGACAGCAGGTATTGTCAGCCCCCCTGGGGAGAAACCACTGTGAGGTGTCCCACTAGCAGATGCTGCTGGTGAGGAAGATGGACTGTGAGGAGATATGAAAAATCTAACAACTCACAGGTGATGAATTTTTCTGCTATATCCTTTTTGTTTTGAACTTCAATTTTGGCCTTTATAACATAACATTTTGAAAAGGGCAAATGCAGTCTTTTAAGTAATTCAAGATTATTTTGGAAACTAATGTTTTTACATTATTTGTGAGATAGCAACTAACCTATTATTTATACTGTTATATTTTTGGGGTGTGTGTGTGTGGTAAGACACAAACAGTTTAATCATGCCTGCAAACCCTAATGCAGTATTTCAGAGCAGCAGCCCAGCACACTAAGGTCTGTCTGGGGAGCCTGGACTCCCAACTGCGTCTCACATGAGCAGTCCAGTAAAATTAGTTGATGATTGATCCCACTCTAGTGGGAGTGGAATGTTTTTCCTTTTCTTACCCCTAAATAGATATTGTATTAAAATAGAACAACCCCCATTGACTTTGTAATCCCGGTGCAACTGTATGCTGACGAGCAGGAAAAGTCAAGTGTTGTATTTGTCTGTGTGCCACGCTTATCTCCTCTGGTCCCCACAGGCCTGGCTTGTCAATGTCTGTAGCTTCAAGCTACGCTTAGCTGTCTCTGATATTAAAGAGCACTATCTCTGAGGTGGCCATTTGGGGAGACAGGTTTCTTTTCATTCCAACAAAGACACCCTGCAATATTATTGTGAGCATTTTTACCATGTCAAGCTGAATGCACCTTCACCAGAAAATAACATTTGTAGTCTGTATCTCTCTTGATATGGATTTAAATCTGCCCTTTATGTAGCTTTATTAAAAAATATCCTCAAAATAACAGTTGTTTAATATATTGCACTTGCAATATTTTACAGTCAAGTGAACTAAATTATCTCAATTTTGGCTGCAGTGATGTATTTGATTTGTTACACTTGGAAGTATTTTGGTTAATTTCTGATATCTTATTACTAATAATTTTATTCTTAATATTTAAACAGTTAAAATACATTGAAATGTACAACTAAAATCTTGGTCAAAACAATGAATAAACACATTCTTTAAATAATAATTCTGATTATATTTAGTGCCAGGTTGTAAAATATTTTAATGAAGGGTTCTAATCATTGTGAGGAAATGCAAGGTTGTTTCAGGCTTTTGAAATCCTGCATCAAAAATCAGCTGCTCTGCATGCAACCATTAAGCAGTAATTACAAAAGCATCTAGTTTTATCTCTACTTGTGAGTCCAGTGGTCTGTTATGTACTTATTAAAGTGAATTATCTCTGATAATCATTCTAATCGGGGTTCAGCTCATGTTAGCAGGCTTCCTGCTGGGTGCTAATGTCTAATTACAGTGAAGCACGTCTTGATGGGAAGGGTGCCCCGCAGCCAACCAGCTCCGTGTTCTGCTATGTATCTCTATCCCTGTCTAATCACACACTGGACTGTCTTGCCAATCACTGATGATAAGCAGTTGATCAAAGAAACCAGAAAGAACCTGATCAAAAAGACTGTGAGATGTGGGGAATGAGTACATTCCTGATATCATATTTTCCCCCTCAAGATGACCTTGATACCCTGAAGATGAGTCATCCATACACTTTTACGTGTGTGTGTGTGTGTGTGTGTGTGTGTGTGCCCGTCCGACCTATCATGTGTCTCCATGTGTGTCCATCTATGTACGTATGGGATAAAGGCCAAGCGTAGGTGTGTTAGGCTGGGACATGTGCGTGGGTGTACCCTCTTCACAGGCAAATAATACACTATGCAGTTATAATAATAAAAAAAATATAAGAGACATGCAGAGAATTTGTTAAATAGTCTGCTGACTGAAAATAAAATGCAACTCCAGAAAAAAAGAAACAATCTTATATGCATATTTCCTAAAGTAATGAGCATTGCTAAAAATGTATTACTTTTATATTTTAGGCAATCCTTCATTGCCAAGAAAGACAGTGTGCATATAGTCTGCATATTAAAGAAGACTACAAAAAGAAAAATATGAATCTTCATGTAAAAACTCCTTGCCCAAAACAGAGATTTGTATTTCACCTACTGTTGTCTTTCAAGAAAATAAATTGAGTGGAAATCCACTTCCAAGGTTGGTCATTACCAGTGGTAGGTAGAGTGATTTCATGGCAGCAGATTGGAAAATGGCCCTTTGTAACAACTCCATTTACATAGAGAAATGCTGATGGTTCACAATAACAAATGTGCCACAGTCGACAGAGAGCACTCTGCCGTAGTCTTTCACTGACACTTGATAGTAGTGCATGTACAATTATGCATAATGCACTAATGGCGGTTTCTCATAACTGTCAGAGAAGCTGTTGGTAAAGTGTTTCCTTTGCAGACAAGTTGATGCTAGGTCTACCACCGGCACGTTTTGATTTTGCTGACGCCAGTAACCTTGACAACAAAATAGCATTGTATCTGCTGAACGTCTGCCTTGGCCATCCTTGCAAAGTTATTGAAAAAAAAAGTTAAAAATTGCTTATTGAGAATGGAGAGTCACACATTTTTTGTGCTTATTTGACTGAAAAAGGATATCCCCATAGTAAGAAAATGAACACAGCTCAATATCTGGAAGTTATTGTTAATACAATTATAAAATATTGTTTTTATTTAGTGAAGATTAAAAATCCTTTTTTGACTTACTTAAAGGGTGATGTTTTTAAAACTGTGGGAAGCAAAGTAGACTACTGATGTTTATATGTATAGACTATAAAGTATTTATGGAGATATATATTTCATGCTGACTGGTCCATAAGGATTACAGCGGCCACTTTAATGGGGAGAAGCAACCATTACAACAACAAGCTGATGAAAAATTGATTATATTTTCTCGCTTAACTCTGTTAACTATGTCAGAAGGTAATTGGCAACATTTACAATTCAAATAATACTGAATTGTTCAAAAATCATGGCAGCAATAGAAACATGAGCTCTCCTGTAGGGATAACATACACAGTTTTCCTCTGCAATACAATTAAAACTTTATAAAGGCATTTAAAATGTGTCAGTAAATATGTCTAAGATCTTTAATGTACTGTAATTTCAAACCAAGTGGCAATGGATGTATTTAAAACATTGAATTTGTTCAGTGAGTCATCTACTTCAGGGCAAAAGGAACAAAAGCTCTTACAAAATTCCTCACAATAGTATTTAAAATTAGAGAATTGTGTATACTCACTGGAATAATCTTGGTATCATGTGTATATGTTTCATTCTAAAGGGGTAAAGTAGCAATTTAATGTGGATATTTGAGATTTAGATTTGTGTTTCTTAATCTTGTCTTTTTTTGTATTGTCACGTTATTAGTTTTATTCTTACAAACTCTGCATCCGTATATCTGCCCTGTGTTTAGGGTTGCACGATTCAGAAAGCGTCATGATTCAGTATCGATTTTCAATCAAAAACTATTCTCATTTAAAAGAACAATTCACAGTATGTACATGTATTTCTTTTCACATGTGATAGTATACACGCCATTACAAAATGAAGATGGATTTTTGGAATTCTATGAATTAATTTTAAATCGGTAGAGCTTGAATCGATTCATGAATGTGAATCGATTTTTTTTTTTTTTTTTTTTTGCACACCCCTATTTTTGTTGCTCAGATTGAAACTGTGACATCCATCCAGGGCTGGGCATCATTCAAAATCTTTCAATCTGCTGCCAATTTCAATACCTCGGTTTTGATACCGGTTCCTAATGATTATTTTTTTTCAATACCATATGTTTTAAAATCCATTGCAACATCAACAAATACATTAAACACAAAACTTCTATTTTCCACCTTAATTGGGAATCAAAACAGTTATCAAAATTTAAAGTTTTTGGTACCACTGCTCACTAACACTGGTTGTGCTTTTGGATAGGCGTGCGCCATTCAGATACTCAGGATTGGTATCAGTCCCAACTGGGCCAAAATTAACAAAAAAAAGAGAAACCTTTTTTCCACAACATGAACATATTATAGATAATAAAGAAATAAATGACATTGTGTACAGGCTACTATTGAACTTAAATGCAAAGGAATGTAAACAACAAAGATTTATTTAGTGCAAACTGCATAATGACACAAACCTTTAACAATAAACTTGGTGACTGTCCCGTTGTCAACATTGAACTACTGTAATGGAGAACTAACTTAAGTGCAAAGGAATATAATTGAATTGCATTGTTGCTGAAAGGTGCTGTACAAATAAATTTGCCTTGCCTTACAACATCAGCCTGTCAGTCAGCCATTAGGGCATAGAAACTACTGTCCCTGTTTGTCTCAGAGAAAGTGTAACGTCAAAAGCACCGTGACCGCTTCCGCATCGCCATTAATATCATATCGCTGTCTGCGTGAAGTTTTGAATAACTGTAACCACTTTATTGGCATTGCCGTGACTCACTGTGATGTCAAAAAAACTGCAGAACCGACGTGCTTTGCTCGTGTTTACTCTGACCGCACCTCTGTTCGCGTGCATGCATGTGTGTGTGAGCGCCACTCTCTGTCAATATGAGAGAGGCCAGAGAGGACAGATGAGTTGCGATTACACGCTCTCAGGTACTGAAAGTTAAATAATTTTTAGTCCGTACTGGGTCTGAAACTTTGGAGGCAACATTGATCTAATCTAAGACTAAAGTTGCATATCTCCTATAATAAAGCCAAAGGTTCATGTTACTCCTAACTTTTGAGTATAAAGTCCAGCTCTGATTGCAGCTTTGCCAATGTTGAAGTGTTTTAATCATTGCCACAGGAATTTACTTGCCACTTGTCTCATGAAGTCCGCTGTCAGACAAAGAGCACACTGATTGGCACTGCCATGAAATCACTGAATTAGAAAGGGTAGTCCCACACACTGTGGTTCTTCTAGAGAAAATGTTATTTATTTATTTATTTATTTATTTATTCTGGGCCTCCCCACGAGTCCATCTCCAAAATCACACAGCAAAACTCTTGGGGTATGATGAAAAGTTTTCACTCCACTGTTCACACTTTAAATGAATTTTGCTGAAGATTTATTCTTGCCAGCTAATCACTTGTTACTTGGATCGAATGAGTACAGTAAGTCACACTTGCTTGCACTGAACAGAAAAAGTTAAAAAGCCCATGACTGAATCATTGCCTGGCGTGAGGGGATTTGCTCCAAAGTGATTGTATTTCAGAGACTACCCTCCCTCCTCTCCCCAGATGTATAAGCACGTCATTGCTTTTTAATTTCAGATTAACTTTACTTTTTTCTGTCACTTACAAGACCAGCTTCAGTGTATGCTCCCTTTGTCTGCTGGCCGCCTTTTCCCCTTGCTCTCTCCCTAATATGTTTTGCTCGTTCAGTGCCATCAGTTACATGTCTGCCAAGCATCACACGTCGTCAACTTGCTCCCAATGACATTCCACTGTTCTGACCATTGATTGGCAGGTCAAGCAGCGAGCGCAAGCAGGAAATCAATAGCAGAGGACCTCTAGACAGTACAGGGGGAGTCTTCAAGGAACTGGCCCACTGGACACTGCCAATCACAAACCACAAAATGTAAGGCCAGCCAGCCATGAACAAAAGCTATCTCCAGGCAGAAACAGCAGCTCGGAACATAGATGGATTTATGTTGAGGTAGAAGTTTCTCCGATAGTCTAAGAGAAGGAAAAAAAGGACAGGCAAAAGTTTTCTGAAAATATATTTGCATTACTTATGCTCATTCATATGCTAAAACTCAAGTGAGATCTAGGACCTTTGGGATTTGGCATTACCAAATGTAGGCTCTTTATCTTAACATGCAGTTGCACCAGGTCTGACAGTCTAAGCATGACAGAGCAAGCTTATTAGCATCTAGTCAGGCATTTCCAACCAGTGGGAGACATAGAAGATACAAGCGGAGTATACACAGCTATATTCACCCTCTAGCCTCCTTAAAATATGGCCTGAGGGACCCTTGAGGCTTAGTGGAGTTGTGCTTTGTCCTCCTTTGTGATGCTTTTCCCATTTTTCTCACACACTTTTAGATGCTGTTGGCGCGTCACCAAAACAAACACTCAACTGACACCAGTGACAATAAATCCTGAGCAGATTCGAAAATAAAACCTGAAATGGGAAGAATGTATATTTAGCAGTGACACTCCGGTCTACCTCCTCGTCAGAAACAGTGTTGTAGCTTAGGTTGTTGGACAACCCAAAGGAATGTTTTTTCTTTTTTCCACAGACAGCACACACTTCTCTTGGAGACATGTCTTCATAACCGTGCACTATTTAAGCCAAGATCACTTTGTGCTTCTTTGTCTTGTCCTTCAGGTGCTGAGTGTTAGTTATGTTCCACTACCCTTGCAGTTTTATCCCACACCTATGCCTCACAATCAATGACCTTTGAACCTGGTCATTTATCTCACTGGTCAAAATATATTGAGATGATTCATTGGCCAGAGTGCTCAAGGGTGTGAACTTGATGAATCAATAAAACAAAGAACATCATATATACAGTTCCTGCAAACCTAAAGGCAAAATATTTATAACAGACTTTAATTTGTCAATTTTTGTAGATCAATGCAATTTTACATTTTTACACTTTTTTAAGTCACGATTTTGATTTAAGTTTCTGAAGTTTCCAGTGGTCTTAGTAGGAGATGCATAACTGACCAAAAGAAATCAGATTTTCACTAGGGATGTTAATAATTACCCATTTAAAGTTAACGATATTAATAATATTAATTGGTATTGTTATTAAAACAAAAATAAAAAAGTAATTGAATGTCTTTAATGTTACATTGTTAAAGCAAAATATGTTGTACAATCTAGTCCTTAACTGATAGTTAACTTGCTGGTACAAAACTTTTTAGCTCCTTCTCTGCTTAATTTGAAGCACTCTGCTGGACGGTTGGGCTGGGCGATATGGAGAAAATCAAATATCACGATATTTTTGACCAAATACATCTCATCAATACCTCAACAATATTGTGGTGTTGACTACTTTCACAAAATATTTACACAATGAGCTTTTTGATAAATAATCATCAGTAATGTAGATATAATGACTAACTGGGTAAAGGCAAATAATAAAACAGTTACAACAGTGTGGTAAGTTAAGAAAATGACACAACTTTACTGTAATGCAACCTTTAAATCAGGAAAAGACCCCACTTATGCCATATTACGATATCCCAAATCTAAGATGATATCTAGTCTCATATCACAATATCTGTATGATATTGATATATTGCCCGGCTCCACTGGACGGTCCTCACAGCGGAGAGCTACTGGGTATGACACTATATAGATGAGGACCTAAGTATGTCCAAGTGTCCTGGTTGGGGAAAATGGGTCTCTGTTGCCTGCTTGTTGGTTGAGATTGGTGGATGGCTTTAACGGTCAGAAGAAATCTAAATTAGCATTAGCAGCAAATTATAGCAAATTTATTTCCCAGTAAAGCATCAGACAATTAGATATGATTTCAATGCAAGCATGTAATAGTAGATCTGAGAAGTTTGTTTGTTGAGGTACACGCCTTCAGAATAAGAATAGAAATGCTATGACCTTGCTTCTGGCCCCTGGCAGTTGATGAAACCGTTAAACAGGTTTCAGCTACTGTCACCTTGTGTCCCCACCCTGCGCCTGCCTTTCACAGTGCAGCTGACAAAAAAAACTCCTATTCCATGGTAACCTCTGGAATTAAACATCAAAACTTCCCAGTGCAAAAGGAGAATGACAGCAGGCGATGGCGTGTTCTCCGAATGCCTGACTGAATTGTACCACATTACGCCAATGTACGAAACAACCTCACTGTCACAAACATGCGCCTATGTACTAACAATCACATACACATATCGTCACCCTTACCTCACCTCTTGTGTGCACAGAGCAATGTAACTGCTTTCAGTATAAATTCCACTGTTGCTGACAATGGCTTCTCCCCAGCCTCTGCCCCATCTTTTTACGATCTCTTTTGTCTACAGTACATTCCTAATGCTCTGAGCTCTTGCCTTCACACCACATTTCAAATGTGGATGTTTGTGAAATGGACCGGAATGAAATGGGAGAGAAAAAGAGCCAGTGTCTTATTTCCACCTCTCAACGTCTCCTCCTCTCTCACTATCTCCCTGTAGATTAATGATAAAATGTCCAGCATTTGAAATGGTGTCTTTCCTTTGCCTTAAATTATTGTCCAACACAGAGTGATAATAACAACCACTTGCCTGGGTCTGTCTGAGTTTTTTTTCCCCTCTCCACTGTTGCTCCAAATGCTTTCTCTTGGGGGGGATTGTTGGGTATTTTTAAAGTATAGAATGTGGTCTAGACCTACTCTATCTGTAAAGTGTCTTGAGAAGGGTGATCTTGCTACGATTTGATACTATAAATAAAATGGAATTTAGCTGAAATTTAATTAAATGGCCTAATCATATTTACTGATACAGACACATTTACAAACTGAAAATGGAACGGAATGTTTATTTTATCAGTAATTCTAATCAAACAAAAGGTCAAATCTATGTATATATGTAAATTAGTGTTGTCAAACAATTAAAATATTTAATCACGATTAATCTCATTAATGTCATAGTTAACTCGCAGTTAATCACAGATTTTTATCTATTCTAAATGTCTCTTGATTTCTTTTTGTCCCTTTTTTTCTTATTTTAATGATCTTAACATGGAAAAATGGATTGGCTTGCTTTGTGCAAATGTTTTTTTTAAATTGAAAACACCATTGGCATATAGCCGGCTGTAGTGTTCAATGTCACACGTAACATTCACACTTGGAGCAAATAATCTCTAACACAATGTAACACTGTCCATCAATAAAATGCTGAAAAAAATACTTTGACGAGGGGGCGGAGAATACGCATCAGCTGTGTGCTTGGCCATCAAGTGGTATTTCAGACGGGACGTGCTGCAATGATAGCTCAGTTCACAACGACAAAACACACAGATCACTTTGGTCTTATCAATGGAACCATTTGGCAACTTTTAAAAAGAATCTTCCAGAATCTTATTGGCATCCATTTTGGCGTCTGGCACTCGCCATCCACTCAAAATGTAACGTTACAACTCTTTGGCCAGCTCGCAAGCCCAAACAAGTGTGTGAGCGTGCCTGTTGTTTTGTTTCTGGTCAAGCTAAATCCAGTATGGTGTTGTAGTTTTTTTAACGTTACTAGATCTTGCAACAGCATGTATAAAAAAGGCCAAAAAGAACATTAATCCCACGATAAACAAATTGACACCGTTAAAATGGGTTTGTGTTGAGGCATTTAACTGACAGCACTAATGTAAATCTTTACATATCTAACCCTATAACATAGGGCTGCACAATTAATCAAATTTTAATCACGATCACGATTTTGACTTCCCACGATCAAATTTGCGTGATCGAGCAATTTTTTTTTTTTTTTAATTCGTCATTTCTTAGAACGCCCCGTGTTTTTTTGCATAGCGCATCTACCGCTCCGTAAACCACTGTCTGATCATGTGCCAGTCAGTTGTTCCCTGCATCGCCCAGCTTAGTTTCTAGATGTAGACAGTCACAGAGGACAGAGTAACGGGAGGAAAATTCAACAGATAGCAGTCATTTGTACGTCGGTCTCAAGGTTTACCAGTTTACAGGCCAGGGATTGAACCACCAACCTTCCGATTGGCAGGCAACCGCTCTACCACTGAGCCACAGCCGCCCCTGTCATAATAATCGCGATTATCATTTTGGCCATAATCGTGCAGCCCTACTATAACATATTCAGCCGAATAGAAATAGCACAAAACTGAAAATGTAATTTTACTGAGGGCCATGACATGGCATGCAACTGTACTGCATTTTTACCAGGGGTAACTACAGGCCTCTTTCTCCCTGTCATCTTCGGCCTCCTCCTGATCACTCTGCCTCTATCCCTCTTTCTGAATCTGCAGCCTCCTCTTCATCCCTCACAGTCAATTCTTCCTTTCCCTCTTCTCTTTCACTTATTTCTGCATCTCCTTCTGTGGTCTTGTCCTTCTCTAAACCACCTGGTCTCCCCAGTTTACTGCCTTCTTCTTCTTCTTCTTCATGTCCCTCTTCCTCGTGTGCACTACTTAGAATCTTCTTATCTGGGAATATCCCCACTTTTAGGCTTCATCTAATATACTATCCTGGCCTGCAAACCTCAAGATGTGAAAAGCTCTGGTCATCCTTGTATTACATTACACTGTAGGGCCCTGTAGCTAATAATAAAAAGCCTAACAAACATAAAATCAGAAGAGATTTATTACATGCCCACAACATTTATGTTTAGACTAGCCTTCTTAATCCCATTGTATTTGTTGTTTTCCCAGTTTGACCGTTACAGTTTTATGTCACCTGGTTTTGTTTGTGAAGCCTCATTAAAGTGATCATATGAGGCTTGAAAGTTACCAGTCTCAGCAAGCACTGTGTAGTGTGTTGTAACGTAACCCCACCGAAACGGCGACCCTCTGTAAACGTTATGAAGTCAAAGATGCCAGTTATTGTGTATTATATTGTTCTTGTCTTTACTAAAATCAATACTAATCAAAGGGCAGAATGCTCTTACAAATCATGAGGGAGCGATGTGACTTTTGGATAACGCAATAGGCGCACTGTTGTTGATGCTGACTCGCCTTGTAGCATACACTACATTTATTAAAAATGTAACTTTAAATTAAACGTGTGTTTAAATTTAACCTGGGGAAACTGACTTCACCTTCAGAGCCCCTGAGGGGGCAGCTCAGTCGCTCCAGTCTTTGCCGGGATGCAGGGCCACCACACCGCAGCAGACTCCGCTCTGCACATTTGATGCAGGGATGTAGCTAAGTATTTGAGGGGCAGGGGGCTAAGATTATTATCTACAATAATTATTATTCATTTTTATTTAAATGAATTGTTTGTTTCAATGTTTTAAAAAGCTAGTGGACATAGTGGCAGTTAGTTTTTACAAGCACGGTTTTTGAACAACAATGTAAAAAAATTAAATAAAAAAAACCTTGCCAAGGACTGACACAAAGTAGCCTGGCTTAGTTGTAGAATCTGTTGCGCATGCCAGTAAAGGGATTCAAGTAGAGAAGCTGCAAGCCTCAATTTCTTGCTCAATTCTTCTGGGTAACCTGAGTGTTGGTCAAACTTGATTTGGGCTGTGGCTTTATTATGCAGCATTACAATCTGAAGGAATTCTGTAATACTTTGGCTGTCTCTAAAAGGCAATGCACCTGGGCAGCGTAGGCAATCTGTCAAAACAGCTGCTTTTCTGATTTCTCGTAGCATCAAGACATGTGTCATAGCAAGTTGATGTGATCACTGTGTCAAGATACGCCACCCTATTTCCCCAGCATCAATGCTCCAAAATAATAGTAATTTTATCATGTTAGCTCCCTAGGTGCACACATCCTGGTTATAATGCAGCAACAATTTTTCTGTCTGCATGCCGTGTCGAGTGTGTGCTACAAGCATCTAATGACACAAGGGTACGTGACGCAGGTGGTGTGTATTGCCCTTATGAATTATCATACTGTGACATCACCAGTGGCTGCACACAACTCCTGCCTGTTACAGTTACACAACGGAAGGTACCATGGTGATTAGCTATCCATATAACTGGAAAATATTCCTCCCATAAAGCATAGGTCTTTGAGGATAGTTTATTAGTACGTAAAAATCACCTGTAGTTTACATTAGATACGTGTAGATTACAATGTTTAGGTGTGATGTAAGAGTGCAACCACAGCACAAAAAAGAACAATATGAATTTAAAAATAAAATTTGTGTTGCGGAACACAGTAGCAGAAGTCTATTTAGAAACATTAGCTAGGGCATCTAAGTTCATGAATTTAGCTTTGAAAGATAGCAATAACTGTCTAAAGGTGCCTGGTCGGGTGTAAGAGCATTTGACCCTCTCAGAACCATTTCATTCAACTTTTTAGTGAGCCCAAACTCTCAAACACAGATAACATATCATATTACAACAAATTATGAACTTTTTTAATTCCTCTGTTATAAAAAATGATCATGAGCTGTAGTGCGGTTGACTTTCTTTTTCTGTTTTTTCTTCTTCTACTACTCACTGCCATGTTAAACAATTAAGGCATTTGTCATGAATTCCAGGGGCAGGGTTTATTTGTTATGGATAGGAGTATCTGTCACACAGCTTGACCGTATAATCAAGCTTTTAAGATTACAAATACTTTTTTCTGTCCACATGTTTCTTGTATAAAAGATAATTGAATTGTTTCCACTGTTCAAAATGAATCAAAATAAGCAAATTAATAAAAGTAAGACATACTGTAGAAATTATCCTCTGAGAATGAATCATAACAATCTTTGTTGGTGTACCATCTCTGTTTGTAACAAATTTCACACATTGTAAAAACATTACACCAGACCAGATTTGCTTCATTTACATTAAATTGGGTTTTTTAATCCTGAGTGAAAGTGACCGCTATGTAATCAAAACCATCTCATGCACAGAAATGCTACAGTATGTTGTAAATGCAGCTTCTTTAAATTCTGCTTCATATTACATTACGTTGTGACTGAGTGCAGATGTAGAAAACTAGAAGAAAAAAGGGACTGTTGTAAACACTGTACATCCTCTTTTTAGTTATAAGGCAACATTTCAAACAAACAATGACATTGATTTTCTCATTTTTATAAGGCAAAGTTCATGCATAGAAGTGCAACATCTTCAAACATTCTGCAATGGTTGCTGATTATGAGTGCAGCAGAATCCAAATATAATGTACAACCACCACTGTTACCCAGTACACATTTTAATGCCACAAGAACTGGAAATCAGTGAGCACATAGTAAATCTCTGAACAATGTTGTAGATGCCAAACAATGTCTGTGTTCACGGCTCAGGGTCAGACAATCACCGGACAAAAAACAGTCATTCTTCTTCTCCTTTTAAAGAAGAGGAGGCAACATCATCAACTCCCAAACTCCATGCTGACAAGCCAGGGACTTCTCACAGAACCGGTGTGCTGACAGGACAATGTTTTGGTGCTCTGGCCTTGAGATTTCTCTCTTCTTTGTCTTCATATCAGCCTGGGAGCCACATGTCATGGGTCAAGCAGAAGAAAATACTTAACTGCTTGTTATTCCTCTTTGCTGGCACTGGAACATGATCTGGTGAGAGACAGATGAGCCTGTCTCCCTGAATGGAAAGGCAGACGGCTTATAAAGCGCTGCTGCCTTTGCCAGTACGTACGTGTGTGTGTGTGTGTGTGTGTGTGTGTGTGTGTTTATGGACGCTCTTTGCCTTGGGGAGACTGCTTGGAAATATTAAGTGACCAGTTTAAAGTTACAGCTCGGGGATAAACATTCCCAGGAGTCAGACAGAATAGTGAAGAACTACCATTTCTCATATTGTCCCCACCTGCCTGAAATGGTTTGATCACTTCATCACCACAACTAACTGTCAGTGAAACAGGGAAGTTTCACATATCTAAATCATGTAAATGGTAACCACAATCTCAGACCGACAATAACCTTGGTGAAACAATTCCTAAGGGATTAGTATGTTAACTATAAATACTCTTCACAACATAGTCATTGTTGTCATACAAATCTATGAAAGAATATTGATAAGATGGTGTGAAATGATTATGTGATTATAAATGTGTTAAGATGTTGCTCTTTTGTCTTTTGTTATAATACACTTGGTGATGTCTGTTCCTGAATGGTGCTATATAAATAAACATATTATTATATGTATTAACACCAATAGTCCACTGTTACAGAGCAACTTGTTACAAAGTGTTGACAAATAGTTTGTGCGTCTTAATTGGCCATGTTTATTAATAAGTAAGTCAAAAAGCATTGATTTTGACAGTGGAGGGTGAGCTTCTTGCTGTGCGATAGCTAAACCTCATGCTGTTTCCAGTGAACAAGACTCTTGCTGTGTAGCAGTGATTGCAACATATCCTTCTGATTACTGTCAGTGACTGTTATTAGGTGTTTTCTGATTGGGCTTGCATCGGCTGCAGGGTTCACTCTACAGGCTTCATGGGAATATGCAAAGTGCTTTAGCAAGCAAACCTCCATGTTAAATACAATGCCGCTGCTTTGCTTTTGCGGGCATAATTTGACACAGATGCTGGGTCTGTCACAAAGACGGAGGAAAACACATTAGCGATGGAAAAGCCAGCATGTCTCTTCATCCAAAGACAAAGCTGTTTGAAGATTGCGGTGTAACCACCAAAGGATGCCTTTTGATTTTTCTCAAAACCATTGCCTCGTTTTCCCCAGATCTGAAAATACCTTTGCTGTTTCTTTGAGTTTTGACTCACTAGACTGAAAGCATATGTTGCTGGACACTTTCTAATAATAATGTGGCTTTTTGGAGAATCATAATCATTATTTGCTTTGGAAGATGATGCTTTGGTGTTGATCCTCTTGTCATGCTCCAGGAGGTTCCCCTACCACAAAAAGTCACGTCTAAGAAAACAAAATCCAGTCTCCCTTTTCTTTTTTTCACATTTCTGAGCAATGAAATATAACCAAACACTCTTAACATTTGCAGATTTTATCTTTATATTGCAATTTATTACCTTTTTTATAACTTCAAATAATCTCACCTCATTTGTATTGCTGCAAAAATGGGATTGTCAAGCAGACAAACTGACCAACACATGCTTAATAATAGATCAATACTGTGTATGATCTATTATATGAGTATTGCCACGGAAAATATCGTGATACTATTCTGTATCGATTCCCCCCACTGTGTATTTGTGTTATTACATTGTCTGGGTCACATGGCGGTGGTATGACCAACAGATGTATCCTGGAATTCATTCACTTTGTGTGTTTCTCCAATTATTTAAAAAAAACAACTTGTACCATTAATCCCTCTAGTTGACCCCAGAACCAACAGTCACACATTAAAGAGCAATGGTATGTTGGATGCATGTTGTCATTTTAGTTCCTATGAAACAACCAGAGTTTCACCTGTATAACAGCATGAATACATGGGTAATGTGGAAGTGGCTCTGACAAATTCAAATGCACATCTCCACTATCATCTCATCTATCCAGTTTCTTTTCTCTTCCTAGACATAATGATGGTCATTCAATGAAAGCAATTTAGCCCATTAGGTTGACGTTTAGGAGGCCAACTAAACCATATGCATCTACTCTCCAGCCTTCATACGGAACCTAGAAGCAATTTGTTTGTTAATAATGTGGGCAGTGTTACTCTGTGTTGGAAACGGAGCATTTCTGACATTAATGCAAACAACAACAGGATGTATGGAGGGATTGTGCAAATACTCATTGAGCAGGAGGAAACATTTACGGAGATCTCCACAAAGTTAATTGGCCAGGTTAAATTCAACACTGTAAGCTCTGTAATCAGTATGGTACTTATTCTGTTGAATTATTGTTTTAAGTTACTATTAACTACAGCTGGGGTGTATACAGTTTCTCAAACACAGAGGTTCTTTGAAGCATCCATTCCTTGAGTCTAGTTTTAAAACTTTTGAAAAGCAGCACTCTGTTATAGCGTAGTTTTTCTCAACAATGGACTAGTAGGTGATTTACAATTTTTTGGGCTTGTGATCCCTTAAAGCAAAGTGTCTCTGTCGCATGGGCAATGCAGGCACAGAATAGCCAATAGGAACATCTCTCTCTCTCTCTCTCTCTCTCTCTCTCTCTCTCTCTCTGAAATGACCTTTGATTGGCCAAAGTCTCCCATCACAGTCTCCCATCACAGCAAAACAAGTGTAGTTTTTACCCAGACCACTTGCATTACAATATGATGAAAGAATGATCAATAATAATAATAATAATAATAATTAATAAAAAAAGTAATGATTGACTGGCAAATGAATGAGTGGCGCTTATAACCATTTAAACATCTTGTTTTCATTGTCCAACATCTAAAGTAATAATCATATACCATTAAAATGAAAGTTAAAAAAAACACTCTGAGTCTGACAACTTTATTTGGTGATTTGATTAAGAAAACAATGAAATTAACTGGCAACTCTGCTAAATAAACATCCAGCCATTGGTATGGCCCCAGTGATTTACTGTTTGTCATTAGCGTTATCGTCTCCTCTTTTAAGTTTACCTAAAAAGGTACTTTTTTTATATCAGTGAAAATCATCAAACTCTGTTTTGCCAACCACTGCCTGTGCCACAGTCAGAGAATGTTTTAATGACTTCATGCTAGCTTAATAAAAACTGATCCCAATTATTGTACTTTTGATTTGCAACCTCCTTTTACTCAAGGTCATTAAATTGAAGTGTTTTCTGCCATTTTATCCACTTAACAGAGTCATCTCTATTAAATGTGGAGTTGTGATAAACTAGAAATAAAGACATTTTCAACTTGTCTTAAGTGTCCAGATAATTGTGTTATTGTGGAACAATAATGGATTTGCATTTGAGGATGAAGATGAAGATCCTGTGGATTTCTGTTTGAGGTGCCTCTGCCTCGATTTACCCACAGAATCCAACATCAGACATTGCAAACCATTTAGCCTCAATGTCCGATTATGATCTGTGTGCTCTGTTCTCCATGTGAAGACTGTTTCTGTGCTATAGACACACTCGAGGCTTTCAGGTAAAGAGTCATTAATCACTAGCTCGCTTTTGACATTAACTTTTTTGTCAATGCCACTGTCTCCAGTTTGTCTGCAGACTGAAAGATTTGAGAGGCATTTTTTATTTGCACGCTTTTAACTCCGCCCAGCTGGGGTAATGGAGCTGGTTGTGTGCAAGCAATTAATGCAACCACAATGCCAAAAGTGGTGATTTGTCATACACTGGTGATACATAATCATTATATGGAATGTAACGCTCCTAAACTGCCCAGCCTTGGTTGATGTTGTGATTCTGTCTGTCCTTGGGTTTCTTATGGTCTTGCCCGGTATTCCCATTCCGACATTCACAAACACACACAGACACAAGCAAGATGTGCACAAGATGTAGCACTGTTTCCTGTAATATGGGTTCCTTTTTTCTTGTTTACTGTTATCTGTCTTCATCTGTGGTTGCTTTTATGTAAAGCAATATGGGGCTAAAATGACCCTCCACAAACATACTTAACCTCTTTGTGTCTTTGTCAAACAACTATTTTTTCCCCCTGTAACTGCATGGTATATAAAGCCTAATTAAAATGCAGCTATTGCATATTATTGTGTAGTTCCCGGCTGTTGTTTGTTTTGACTTCATAAGCAGCAGTGCTGCAAATTTATCGTACCTCTAATTTTAACTCCCTGGACTCCCTACCTTCTGTCTACTCTTGCCCTTAATATGAAGGCATTTCAATTGCAATGAAGCCCCTAGGCTGACAGCCATGAGATTAGTATGAATGTATTACTCCCTTGGGTGCCATAGGCTGTAATAAGTTCCCCATTAATCGTACCCGTTGGGGAAAATTTGTTTAGGTCTTAATTACATTAAAATTGTCTTGATTCTCAGAGATTTAAACTCAGAATTAGACTGCACATGTTGGGGTTTCTTTGCCTTTGGCCATTCTGCAAATGTGTTATTTGCTCCCTTCACCAATGTGATTTCTCATAGCCTCAATGATTGCGCTAATGTTTTCCTTTTCCTTAAAACATGCTTGTTTTCACTGGCATTTTAATTCATAGTTTCAAAGTTTTCCACAAAGTCCATGTAGCTACAAAACATATCTGAAATGGAGGCTTAAATATCATACTGCTTTCTGCTGGTGAACTTTCTGTTTACACTATTGGAGCTTTAAGCAGAATCATGGTTGTCTTTAAATCCTTTTCCTTGACTTGCAAAAACCCCTTTGAAGTCAGCTGCCAGCAACTTTGGCTGAAATGTGCAGCGGAGGGACTGGTGACCTCTAAAGGTTCTGCATGGTTGCTAATCCATATCAAATGGTATCCTGAATATTGTATATGGAAATACCTCCACTATCCAAGGGCCCTATTGTGGCTCATTACAAAGGCCTTTTATAGTTTTATTATGTTCTCATCCATGACACATAGCTGGGTGCAATGGGCTATATTGTGAAATATTATCATCTTGGTTGGAAATCGATTACTTTTCCTGGTGTAACAGTAACTTGATAACAATATGGTTAATCAGGTATGCTTACTTTTTTACAAACTTCTTTCATATATATAATACCTTTTACACACTCATACAAACATGTTTTATGTAGAGCCTAACCAATAAAGGATTTTTAAGACCAATATACAAATATTTGGTTATTTAAAAATACAATATTCCGACATATCGGCCAATGTATATTAAAAATAAATAAATCCAGATATTCTTAACCCTCCTGTTGTCCTTGGGTCAGATTTGACCCCGTTTAAAAATGTCTATATCAGAAATATTCTTTTTAACCAAATTACCACAAAAAAAGGATGGATTCCATCCAATGAATGGTCTTTGCAAGTACAATCACTTTTATTTAATTTTGGGTGTAAATTGAAATGGTTTCAAATAAACATCCTGACCAAACTCATCCACTCAACATACGTTCCTCTGATCTTAACTATTAGTCAAAATAATTCATAATTTCTGCTTTATTAGCTCAAATGTTAGGTATAATTCTATACAAATCAGGGTTATTGACCATGGATTCCAAAAAGTAGTGTAAAACTAGTGGTTGAAATAATTTTAAAAAATGTGTTGAAAATGCCAAATGTCAAAAAAAGGGTTCCGGGAGGACAGCACAAGGGTTAACAAAACAAACAGTTTTCCCTAACATTAGTTATTTATAGTTATTTATGAGTTCTCACTAAAATAATATAATTTGTTTTATTGTCACAATAGAACAGAGGAACAGTTCTAATAAAATGTTTAAAAATACAAACTTAAGATTTGAAACTTAAACTCCTTTGAACAAAAACACAACACAATACATAATAAGCATATGCTTATTTTTGTAAAATATGTTCGTATCTCTTTTGGGTGTTGTAGTTTGTAGACAGTCCCAAAGCACTCCTTTCAGTATCAACACAGGAATTAAACAGAGATGAATTAGCACAACTTTCATGCATATCTGTCACATCTACAGCAGTCAGATTCACTGTGTTCACTTGGAATTAATCACTTCACAGTAGGCACTTTTAATGACATTTTGAACATGTTTAGAGGCTAAAAACACGTTTAAAACTTGCCCTGTTTAAGCTTGTTGGGTGCTAACTCTAGCAGAGGGATAACACGGTGTAGGCAGCACCAATTGTTTTTTTTCTATCTACTGACAGCACTCCAAATCTACAACCAAGAGAGCTATGTGTTGGAATTGACCGGAATTCTCCTTTTTAAGTAAAAAAGCATTTAGACTAGGAGATACTAATATTTTAAATAAACTGTTTATAAAAGTTATTAATATGATTCAGCTATGACTTTCTGGTTACTTAATTGCATTTAGTCTGGCATTTGGAACCAATTCATGCATGTTTTGTGTTTAATTTAAAGTCCTCAGTTAAAACATTAAAATTACATTGATGACAGTTAAACACATCAATGACAATTAGATAAGTTGGGTACTGTCAAAGCTGCATGTGGAAAGTGGCATTTCTGGGGTTTTAAGTCTCTGGAAGTAATTGGAGCAACAGTGCCTCTAAAAAGGATGATGGTTCAGTGTTTTTTAATGATTTATAACATATTCAAATCACTGTCCTCCTAGAGAATGCCAAGTAATTGACTCATTACATAAAATATTCTTTGTTATGGGCTTTATTATTTTTTGCGTTTTTTGCATTTTTTCTAATGGTTGTGTGTGTAATTTACACACACACTCACAAGGTGTAGCCCAAGTTGGAGTCAATGTTTTATGATGTATTGGGACTAGTTATGATTAGACATCAAGAATGTTTTTTCTCAGAAAGAACTCAACTAAGTTGTTGAGTTAATCCTGCCAACTCCTACTGGGCCAGTTGTTTGTTAACAGGAGTGGCTTCCCTGAACACATGCAGGGATTGCCTCCATCTCACACGGGTCACATCTGCATTGTTTAATCAAAGCTTCACTGACACCAGCACACAAAATGTTAGTTTTGTCTAAGGTTTCACAAGCCCCCCTTTGACCTAGTATTGTAATTGGTTTTGAGGGATTGGATCATATGTGGACAGCTCTAAGTAAAGGTGCAAACGCACTCAGGATGCATTGAGAACACGTTGAGATCCAATCACTTAGACCACATTCGGAGGTGGTCTGGGCCACATATGGCCACATTCTTATAGCAGTGTGTACAGGTATGTGTCCTGGGCCACATTAAGGCCCACCTACTCAACTGTGAGCGGAACTATGTACTTATTCAAAGTATTTCTAATGTCATAGAAATACCACTGAGAGTGAATTGTGTGTTTCATACTGTCGGTGATGTATCTGTGTTTTTGTTCCGGTGCTGCCTGCTCTAATATCCCAGCTGTCTGGAGCTCTGTGCCCAGCTGTTGCCTGAAAAAGGCAGCCACCAGTATACAAAACTGTTATTTTTAGTTTCATAAAACTACTCTGAATTCAGAAATTTGTAGGATATTACTACAAACATGCCTGCTCTTACCTTGCAACTTCTCATTTTGTTATTTATTAGTCTTGCATTGCCAGACCTATTTCCACGGAGTATGCCAACGTGTGTTCAAGCAGCGGCTGTTTTTTTCCTATAAATTCTTCACAATAAAAGTCCCTGGTTATTTTATTATTTAAATATTTTCATTGTGAAGCAGCAAAATCTCAACATTTCCAGATTTTGCTGCTTCACAATGAAAATATTTAAATAATCTTCATCTGCAGTTCCTTAACATAACTCCTATAAGCGGATATGAAACGTAATAAAGCAGATACGTATAGTAACTAGTGCTGTCAGTTAAACATGTTATTAATGGCGTTAACTCAAACCCATTTTAACAGCGTCAAATTATTATAACGTTATACATTAACGTTCTTTTTTAGCTAGCAAACTTTGTATTTTTGTCACATGCTTTCGCAACAACTAGTAATGTTAGAAAAACTACAACATCAAACCGGATCTGGCTAGACCAGGAACAAAACAACAGGCACGCCGCACACTAGTTGTTTCATTATTTACCTGTAATCTCAGCTGAAATGACCAGCAGCTCATGGTGCTCTGTTCTTGGCTGAGAGTCACCTACAGTCTTCTCAGATAACTGAACCACCAGCTACCGCTGACCTGAAGGAGCACCATGCGGGGCACCAGAGGCAGTGTTGAGAAACTCTTTTGCGACTCAACACATCTACTAAATGCCACTGATACGATCGAGCTGTGATGGAGGTCTGTAGTTGCTTAAACAACTAGTCGCTTTGTAGCATGGAGCTCCTCTTCAACGTTTGTTTTTATCGCTAGTTACTACAAAGGAGCTTACTACAGGTATGCTAAGTTCAAGAGACCATGGGATGTTAATGTACGTTACTCAACAACAGGTGAAAATAGGTACAAGGTTACGCAATAACGTTAAAATAATTTGAACTTTTAGCGAGGAACAAGTGAATTACCTGTATTATCTCATGCATCCGTTTTGTTGTTGTTGAATATATATATATATATATATATATATATATATATATATATATATATATATATATATATATATATATATAGCCGTAACATTTAGAATAGATAGAAATGTGCAAATAATTGCGAATAAACTCACACACACCCAGCCTATATGCAAACAGAAAAGATTTTTTGGGTTTATTTGCACATAGAGCTGGAAAGTGAGATCCGTCACTCAAGATGCATTTGGAGACGTTGGGAGATTTGGAGACACGTACTTAGAGCTGCCCACTTGTGATCAGATCACTCAGAACAAATGTCAAGCCCACAGCGTATATATAACAAAAAATTAAATTGTCCTTTAATATAAAATGGGAATATAGTTTCATATTCAAGTTAAATAATAAAATGTATCTAGTGTTTGTTTTGGTTAATAAAGAACAGTGTTATATCTATACCATAGGGCTGCGACAATATATAACAAAAACAAAAGTAATTCTAGAGATAATATATCATGAGACATTTCTAAAAATTGTTGACTTTGGCACTAGCACACTGGTTCACCTGCTTATTGTTTATACGCACGTAGCAGGTTATATCTGTCCCCTTCCCACAGACGTTGACGTGCGCTCGATTATCTGTAGGACCCTCCCCCTCCAGACATTAACCACTTACAGTGGCCATTCCATTCCCTATCCTTCTCACACTCATTGGCCTGCCGCAGATTTCGGATGTATTGACGCGGTTTTTACAGTCCACTGGAAAGGAAGGTTACATATGTCACAATGTTGTCTTGTTTGAGGCTTAAAATATTTCCCTTTTGATTTTAAATAAAGCCAATAATAATACTTGCATTACCTGCAGCACATAATGTTTACATTTCCTTGCATGCAAGGAGTACTCAGACATTAAGATGCATAACGAGCAGTGTGTTGAGTTGTCACCAGTAACCTTTTCACAGCTTCATTCCCCCCACACAGACCACCTGTAGAGCGGTGGATGTTTTCTTGGCAATGCATTGTGCTTTATTAAAGATTCAGAGCGGAACTATCATGCCTTTTCTTTGGCTGTTTTGAGACTCCAGCACAGAGACACAAGATTTCAAGCTGACAACTATGTATTACAAGGTGCAACAGAAATAAAGGAGAAAAAAAAATAGAGGATTTTTTTTTTTTTTTTAAGTGACCAGTACAGGTCACATAAAAGTACAGTTATTTACACTGGCCGGCTATATGGTCTGCTCCCCTAGTCAGGAACCTGGGAATGGCAAATCGTTGGAGCAGTCTGACTCAATATGCCGATGATTTATCAGACCACTGGGACCATTTGGGCTTGTAAAACATGAGGTGAAGCCAAGACCATTAAGCTATGTAATCAGCCATGGTGAGACTGATACCACACTCCCTACTTCGATACATTTACAGTCCAAGGACCAAAGCACATACTTGTTGATTGTTCCTACTGCTCTTTGGTGTTTTTCCTTTGTTTTGTTTGTGTGAGCAACTATTTCCTCTTTTCAAAATGTGTATGCCCCATTTGTGAAAATTGAGCATGTGTGGGAAACTAAAAAGTTCTCCAAAGAGCACTTTTTTAATGCATTTCCTCTCATTGGATTTAATGGTGTTGTTGCAATCTACCAACAAAGCACAAGAGACTTTGTGTATCTAAGCAGCATTATGTTCGCCACATGATTGTTCCACATGCTGCTGCTGCTTAAAAAACATTATCTTCTCCAATAACAACAGCTAAATACACCTCCTAAATTACTCCTGCAAGCTTCCATCAGAGCTAAACACATGGCAATTGGTTCATAGGTTCAGACTTTTAGGTTATTATTCACATGGACTGGTTCAACAGTATAAGGGACTGTTCCACAAAGCATTTTCCAAGGATAGTGTTGACTTATTTTCCCTAATGGTGCCTCTCAGGGAGACTGTAAAAGACTGTATTTGTAAGCAGCTAAAGGGCAGACAGTTAACTGTAGCTATGAGTTTTTGAGGGTTCATTAAAGTAACATAATGGTTAAAGTTTTGTGGAGAGACGTCAGGGCAATGGTAATTTATCAAATAAGTTTTTATTTTGCTATGCAAGATTAATTTTTATATGGCATAGTATTTCCCTAAAGGCTTTTCTTTTCAGTAAGCGAGCTGAAGGTCATAGAGGTATTCATCTAGACCAGAAAAAAAGAAAAACCAAAAGCACATATATCTGGATATGACATACGAGACATGTCCTTCCTACTAACTTCTATACAACGGCTAGCTTTATTCTGTTCAAAGGGAACATATAGGTAAATGTAGGTCTTCAACAAAGTTTTACCATTTGATGCATCTCAAGGTTATGTTTCTACTTTATTGTCATTATACAATGCAGGCTTGCACAATAAAAGGCAGTATCCTTTAAGGAAGAAATAAAAAGGACACCTCAATATAACATATTCAGTACAACATATGCACAGTAGGGAGTAGTAGTAGTGATAGGCCAATTTAATCTGGCCCATCTTTGCGTTTTTACGTGTATCGGCATCGGCCAGTACGCGGCTGCTGCGTTAGGCGATAGTTTTTTCCCAGGATAAATTACAGACAGGCGTACACAGGCAGCTTTGTATTGCTGGAGACGCTGAAATTCACGTGCTGACCATGCACTGACCCTCCACCACTAGTACCACGGCAGTCTTAAATTACAAATCAAGCACTTTATTTCAATGGCTACTTTTCATGTTTATTGTTTTCTTAAATTATTTAAATGTGTTGACAAAGGACATTTAGTGATGACCTGATTATACAGTATATGTCTTGTAATATGTCAGCAAGCAATCCATCATCAAGGCCGTGTTGTAGATGTGGATGAAAGCCTTTTACCCTTGCACAGTTAACCATATGCAGTACACCCATCCATATGATAATAATTTGGGTGATATGAATGTAAGATGATTGCAGATCAAGAAATGGAAGAGCAGATTCTGACAACAAATCCAGTGTTGCAGGTTTTACATTTTTATGATGTAAATTGAGGAAGCAAAAGCAGTAATGGCTCCAAATATTGGCCCAAGAAAATTGGCAGCCCATATCTGTCACTGGCTAAGGCTGATTCTAAAAGAATAAATAAAATAAAAAATAACCAAAAAATATTGGTATTGGCACATTGACACTAAAAAGTCCATATCGGTCGATCCTATCTATGGCATAGCTGTTTTATTGAATTGCATTAGGTTACACAAGTGTGCCTAATAAAGTGGTCAATGAGTTTATTACTGTAGCTTTAAAGAAAGTTGTTTTTATAGCATTGTTGCAGCGGTAGTCAACTTGTGCATTGTGTACATTTATGGTTGCCTGCTCGCTGTTGTCTTGATCTCTGACATTGTTGGTGCATTGGTATGCTTCTATGTGCAGTACCACCATCAAGTGTCAACCATATTGTGTAAAACCAGCAGAAATTTGTATTGCTCCATCCACGTGTTCTTTAAAGTTAGCGTCAATACAGTGGATGCTGTGTAATTTTTGTGTACTACACTTGTCACAATGTAGGCACATTCTTTTTTGAAAGGAGATAAAGAAGATTGGTACAATTTAGTAGGGAGACTCTATGTGTTTATGGTTTGGAAGCACAACATAACTCTTCCCTTTGGTTTTTTGCTCTTTTTATATATTTAAAGGGTCGTGGATGTATGACTGACTTCACGGTTACAAATCGTCTTGATCTCTCATTGCCTCAATCCTCTCAGAAAGAGCTTACCTCAGAAGAGAGGAAGCCTAAAATGACTATTCCATACACTACCATAAAAGAGGTGTTTTCTTTTGATGATGACGATAAGAGGACTGAGGGATGGAGGCTGTTTGAGAAATTAGACTCACACCCCTCCCTGGAGATAGAATGTATTTTAACATGACTGTATGGCAAACGCATTGTTCAACCACAAGGTCACGTGTAAACAAGAGATTTTAGAAACCCCAAGGTAGAAGATTTAATGTCATGTTCCTTACATCTGTGCAGTACATCACTGTTTAAGTGGGACCTAAAAACAAAGTATAAATAAAATAGAATGTAAAAAGGATATGTGTAATAAGCAAATGCTTCAACCTACCTCTTTTTGGTCAGTATTGATTAGAAATGAGTAAAGATGAATTAAGTTGACACTTTGTTATTGTTTCTTTTACTATTTATGTTATGTATGTGATTTATATCTATGTGATTGAACCAAACTTAACTGTTCAAGTCAATAAGTAAGAGATTTAAAATAGTATTATAGGCAGGGAAGTCAATGTTCAATGCAGTTCGGTTCAAAAGTCTATACACTAATAATACACTAATATTTTCATCTGATCCTGTTTGTTGATTTAACTCAGGATAATAATTAGAGAAACAATTAGTCAATTAATAAATGAGTCGATCAACAGAAAATTTACAATTTTTTGTTTTTGTTTTTAGCCAGACATAACAATGTGTTAACTTTGACTTTCACCTACTGTGAATCTCTCCACCCTAGCCGTTTCCAGAATTCCTCCCTGTATTCTGTCTACTGGTCTTCTCATTTCACTGTGGGAGGTTGGAGAGCAGAGGAAGGAAGCCTTTTGCGGGCTCAGACAATGAGAAATACATGTGTTTGTGACTATGCCTCAGCATTACCCGCCATCTTCTCCCCGAGAAACCTACAATCAGTAACACTGTGTTTACCGACCAATAATACAGCACAATACATTTTATGGTCATGTTTATGTGCCATTCATTTTGTGGAGTTAATTACGGATAGACCAATTAACCCTAATTATTGGGCAATTTTTTGGCAGTTTGCAGATTATCTGTGTCAGCGTTTTATTTGCCTGATAACCAATAGGGGCCGAAGTTAATTTAATAAAAAGTGCACTACTTTGGCTCCGCTACATCTCTGTCCCTCTGCTTCAATTTCACTCACCACAGAGTCTGACTTGATGTCCCACCCACAACACTATCTCACTCTCTTTTACTGTGTATTATGTTGAAAGTTTTGTGTCTGAGTTTGTAACATTCCAAAATCTTAATTTTGACTTAAAGATTTTCATTTTCGCTATATGCATATTGGTTATCGGTTTCATTAACTTCTAATAATTGGTATTGGTCTCGGCCTTGAAAAAACAGTACTAGTTGATCCCTAAAGTTCATCAATCTAAGAAATAGTGGGCCTCTGAATTTAATAATTAAACAATTTTCACTTGTCACTGATACATCTTCTAACAAACAATTTATGTCTCACAGCCTGTAATTGTTGTTAATTCCTCTACCTACACTAAGTGACTGTAGGTGACCAGGTATTTAATGTTATGACACTTAATTTGAGTGGGCTTGGAGTTGCAGAAGCGGTTGTCCTGCTGGGGTTTAGTGATATTAAGACATGGCTGTTTTACATTGTGCAGTACAGGCCCTCTGGAAGAGACTCCCTTCTATCCGCGAGACTTTGAACTGAGGCCAGATGGCCTGCAGTAACCGAGTCGGCGGAAGGTTTCACTTCTGTAGAAGTCAATGGCCTCGCCTGGGAGAAGCGAGCTAAAAATGGAGATCCACATATCCACTTAGGAGATGATAAGTAAATGTGTCAGTCTGGAAAAATGTGTAAGTCATAGCCTTTTAATGCCAGAGAACAACCAAGTCTGAAGGCATGCTCTTGTGTAACATAACTGATCTCAGCAGTAAGACAATATTATTAACATAATGTATAGCAATTTATATTCATATACTGTATGTATACCTCTTCTAATTAGTCAGTTGTAGATATTTAAAAGTAGATATACTAGACAGTTTTCAGGACATGCAGTGTTTTCCACAGGATAGTTTAAAAACTGTTGTGGGTGTGGCTTGGACCCTGTAGGGGTGCTTACAGGGTCCACCAAAATAAGTGTTTTGTACATTTTAAAGGTAAATGCATTCATCTGATGCACTTTTATATTTTAATATTTTTTGGGGATTTTCAACCTTGAAAGCTGAAGACATGAAAGGGGAGAGAGATGGGGGAATGACATGCTGCAAGGGGCCGCAGGTTGGTTCAAAACCGGGCCCGCTGCGTCAAGGAGTAAACCTGTACTGTATATATGGGCGCCCGTTCTACCAACTGACCTATCCGGGCGCCCCATCTGGTGCACTTTAAGAGCAAAATTAACAGCCTAGATCTAGATAGTCTTGTAAACTATTTCGTGCTCTACACATAATATACTATATACAGGGTTTTTTAAGGCTTATATAACAAGGCACACCTATTTTCTCCCAGCATGTTTCCTCGGATCAGGGAGGCTCCAAAATCATGGTTGCATCTGTCGCCATGGTCCCGCTACATGTTCCCTTCCCTGCCACGATCTGCGGTGCCCAGCTACGTCCTACTGTGCCTTGTAATGCTGCACAGTGCCCTGCTATGCCATGAACTACTACAAAGAACTACTACAAACTACTTTTTTTTTTTTTGGGACTGTTATTGCCACTCTTCATTCTATCCCCAACCGGTCGTCAGACACCGCCTACCAAGAGCCTGGATCTGTCTGAGGTTTCTTCCCAAAGGGGAGTTTTTCCTTGCCACTGTCGCACTGTTGCTTGCTCTGGAGGAAACTACTAGAACTGTTGGGTCCTTGTAAAGTGTCTTGAGATAACTCTTGTTATGAATTGATACTATAAATAAAATGTAATTGAATTGAATTGAGAGAACACCAAGGGTTTGCAGTGCTATACAAAAAAGCAAAGGGTGGCTACTTTGAGGAATCTAAAATATGACCTATTTAAGCATTATTTCACTTTTTTTGTTAAGTACATAATTCCATATGTGTTCATTCATAGTTTTGATGCCTTCAGTGAAAATCTACAATAAAGGAATAAAGGAAACACATTGAATGAGAAGGTGTAACCAAACTTTTGGCATGTACTGTACAAAATATAATGGACTATCATTATATTCAGTATTTCAGTGGGGGGTCTTGTCCACATCCCGGACTTGGGTATAGACTACACTTGACACCAAGTCCAGTTGTTTAACCCTTGTATGGTGTTAGAGTCTAATTGACCCATTTCATAAGTACATTTTTTCTACTTGAAAATCAATGGCCTTACCTTATTTTCTGTGATAAACATTTATTCCTGACTCAATCCAGAAAATTATTCTGGATATGACCACTTATGTTTTTTCCAAGATAAGAATGATCACATAGTGGATTTTTAACATGAATTATAACCCTATAACAAAAAACGGATTACATTTCCATTTTTAATTGTGTTCTAGTAGAAGGATTGCATTCCCTAAACAAATACTATGTTATGTCAATTGTTTGAAATTGAGATAAAGACAATATTTTTTAATAGATTATGATGTAAGATTTTGAAGTAAAATTTTTATATGAGAGGGTCCCGAAAGTGAAGACAATACAAGGGTTAATCACTATGGGCACCCCCTTTGAAAATGTAGGATTGACGTATATAGGCTACTGGTTTTACTGCTAATTTGTACAATAATACAATCATGATATGGATACAAAACGTTGTGAAGTGTAATGTTTTCTACATTATATTGATCAAAAAAATTATCAGTAATGTTGAGCCTACAGTGTAACGGACCACCACAGTGCATGCATACTTGTGAAGATTATTTGCAGAGTTTAACCTTGATAGTGAAAAAGTGACACTACGGTGAATGGGGCACAGCAGAAAGATGATGTATCAAATACTTATGTCATGTAATAAAATGCCAATTAATTATTTAAAAATCTTACAATGTGATTTTTATGGATTTTTGTTTTAGATTCCGTCTCTCACAGTTGAAGCGTACCTGTTATAAAATTACAGACCTCTACATGCTTTGTCAGTAGGAAAACCTGCAAAACCTGTATCAAATACTTGTTCTCCCCAGAGAGATAGTAATAGATCCATACTTGGTGTCTTTGTATCAATATAGTATTGCCACAGAAAATATCGCAATACTATTAAAAATATAATATTTTACCCAACCCTACCGGCTAATATATTATTCAAATGCTAAAGTAAAATTCAGTGTATAGTTTTATTTGACCTTAATTTAAATGTAGTCATTGACATGATTTTAATTTTCCAGCAACCCAAAACTAAAGAAGAAAGTAATTTCTGGTCAAACATATTGGAGACAGACAGGCGAGAAGAGCAGACGTAGTAACGTAATGTTGCTTGTTAAGCAATGTCTGGAAAATTATTTAAATTAAATTATTTTTACTTTTTGGAGCACTGGCCCGAATGAGCAACTGGCTGATTTTATTTACTGGCCCGCCACAGTATAGGTAATTAATGGGAAACACCAACATGATCCGCATTTACTCAATATTCAGTCATTTTTATGGACTATAGATATTTTTTGTAAATGGGGACATTACAACTTTTCCTCTTTTTACCTTATACAAATGCACCTGTACATGTTGGTTTACCCCATCTGGCTCCAAATTATGGGTCATTAGGAAAATGAGTCTAAAATATGTTCTTTCTTAGACAAATAGACAGTACTGTGAAACTCTAAAGGTGCAACAACGATTTTGTAACATGCACCTTCACATTAGTGTCTAATGTACTATTGTAAACATAAGTTAGAAATATATATATTTTTTAAGAAAACAGTAATTTAGTCTGGCATATTGACAGATTTGAGGATGTTTGGAGCGTTCCTTTCACATGCAAATCAAACAAGAAGGCCACGTAAATAATACAAATAACCTCAGGATGTTACACAGACGCAAATGTGGTTGGTGTTGCTAGGCGACACTGGCAGCTAAATTATGGCGTACAACCTACACTGTAGGCCTGTATTTTGGAGCCAGAGCTGCTGAACACCTCAGCTAAACAAGGCAGTCAGTCTAAGTTAATGTTCTGAGGTGTGGCTGAGCACTGATGGAGCTTGAGCATGAAGTCACCAACAAATTCCAACAACCCGATTCTGTTGTATAAGATGGCCTTGTGTACTTGGCCCATTTAGTGCTGTGGTTTTCTTTTGACTCCTGGTTTATATGTGTACTATATAGTTTTTGTTGTCACATAACCTAGTGATAAACATTTGCTAAGTTGATTCCAGTCGCTGCTGAAAGACATGCGTCTCATTAGGGGTGGGGGGAAAAAAAGATTGTTAGATGCATGGTGATTCTCTCTAGAACAATTCGATGCTCGATTCCGATAAGTTAATAGTCGTCTGAAAGAGGAAAGGATAATGGACAACAACTTAGAGTTTAGGCAAGACTGCAGAAAAAAAAACAACACAAAAAAGTTTTGTACATATACACATGATCTAATAAGACATACATAAACTAATTATGCAAAACACAAAAGGCTGTTAATCTACTTTATCACATTTCATCTGACCACCTCATGTTTCATGTTCTAAGAAGCCAATTCTCCACCTTTAAACATGACTGAGTCTCTGACATGGAAGATTACTGAGAGAAGGTGACTTTCATAAGCATGTTTAAGGCTTAAGCATGGAATGACTACAAAATAAAAACCTCAGTAGACAAAAAAATTAATTAAAATGTGTGTGTGACAAATACTGTATATGTCAAAATCTAACAAACTCAGATTTATATGTATATTTTTATAAATCACGCATGGAAATGTACATTAAAAAAAGCATCGATAATAAGTTTAGAATCGAATCGTTGGCCTTTGAATCGGAAGCAGAATCAAATCGTGAGCCACCAAGAGATTCCCACCCCTACATCTCATCAGTTGTCTGCAAGTCCCATTTCTCTCAATTCTACATAGACAGTATGCTGAATAGTGAATCACAATTCAAAGGTGACAATCAGGAAAGAGCAGCAGTCTATATTTATGAAAGTTCTCTAATGATAAATACTTGACAGCTGTTTCCAAGTGAAAATTAAGACAAAGAAACAGCAGGAAAGAGCTGAGTAGTTATTGATATTTAAGAAAGTTGATGAAAGGCCGCCAGCACAATAAACACCTATTCAAGGTTGTATGATTGTTAGAGTTTTCAAAGCTAAGGAGCAGAAACACAGTTGTTTGGTTATAAGTAAAGTTTGTATTATCTGATCTTATTCTGGCGCCGCTCTGGGAAAAGGAGAACTTGAGGTTCTTTCTTGTGGGATACTGTTTCATCCATCTTGACAAGACAAAAGTCACACTAGCTCTATTATAGTCTTCAGGATCTCTCGACACATTCTCACTGTCTCTGTGAAAGCAAATGTGCTAATTAGTGAACTCCCACAGATGGACAGTCATTGTTAAAATGTTTAAGCAGGCGAATGAAACTACAACATGACACAGTCGTCCTGTCAGTTGGAGTCATCAAAGGAGGAAAATATGGAACCCTGGGAAATCAAGGCAAATAATAAGGCCATTGTTATGCGCAGAGTTGCAGTGCCCACCAGTCTCTCCTCTTTAAGGATGATAACTTAAGCCCTAAATGGTTTAAACAACTAAGAGAATATTGGACTTGAATAATTCTTTCTGCAGGGATGGAATTAATATGGTGACACTAACATATTTACCACACAGCAAACCTTTGATGCAGCTCCTTTGTATGTTCTGTTTTGTTGTGTTCAGTGGAAGTAACCAAGGTTCATTTCCTGTTCTAGTAGTTAATGATCTAGTAGCAGAGGGAATAAGTTTGGTCTCCTTTATTTGTCTTTTTACTTTGCGGTTCCTCATTTTTCAAAGGCGATGTGCATAGCACAGTAGTTGATGAAAGGAAAGGAAAAAGACCAGCAAGCAGGTTTTATTTATGGATTCATATGGATTTTTTTGTTTTTTTGTTTTACTAGGCCCAGCTATGGACATTCTGGTCACCAGTGAATTTATTCCACTCGCTCTAAAATGATGACATACACCAGGCTTTGTTGTGTGGGGAGTGTTTTTACTGTGAGGTGGTAAGCTTCCCTGTGCAGTTGTTTGGTCTGACCTCTCCTCCCCGTCAGTGACATACCATTAACTACTGCATATGCTTCTCTGTGCAACTACCATCCCTCGTCAGCGCAGGCAATATATTTTATTTGTCTTTTTCAAAGGTGGCACTGCCGGTGCTACTCCCAGACGCTTGCTAGGCTCCACTGCTTACCTTACAGTATGTTAATGGGCCTTACAGATGTCCTTCAAAGGATAGGGAGAAAGGAGTTTATTTTGTAGTCATGTCACATTACTGTTCTTTTAGAACTAATGTTGGCTGCTGACAGTTGCAATTAGGTGTAAAATAACATGCTGTTCCTTTCCTGTGAAAGCAAAGGGCTTGCGCAGAATGCCTTCACCGGAAAATGGCCAGAGGGATAACTCTTCTGCACAGCCAGTGTGCTGGCAAAAAAAGTGGTTGCTAGTTTTGTTTTTTTGCCTGTTTTTTCTTCTGTTGTGACACCTATGTAGTCTCTATCACTCCCCCTCCTATTCTTTTCTGCACACTGTCTTGCTGTGTCAGGAGAGGGATGGAAACTCATCTGACACTCAAGCTGAAATTTAATGTAAAAGTGTAATAAGAGCTTTGAAGAGAGTCAGCTCCCCTCTTAAATGCCGTCCCTTCAGACTTCACTGTTTTTGGAGGGTATTGTTATGGGTCGTTGAAGAACCGGTGCTCTTCTCCGGTGAGAATGGCGTCCCAACATATTGGCCTGTCGTCCTTGGTGATGATGGAGCCCATATTTTATGGGAGATGCACTCTAAGTGAAACTGAGAGGTATTCCTGCAAACTGGGAGATGGAGGGGCCGTGGGGTCCCAGCTGCCAATTTCAACTTTGATATGAGTGTTTGGGTTCCCATGGTATCAAGAAGAGCAATATGACTTTTCAGCATCCAGAGAAGTGTTTTTCTCACATCTTAAGTCTGAAATCCAAATAATCTCGTCAATAACACAGTTTAAACAGTAACACTGAGGCTGGCATTTGCTACAAAGTGGACAATGAGAGATGGGTACAAGCTGGAGGTTGGTTAAAAAACAAGATGGCGCCGATTGTCATGGTATGCCGTTTCTCTGCTCTTGTTTTTGCCCCATCATCGTTTGTGGCATTTGTTATGCTTCTGGTGGTGTCTCTGCTTATTAATAACACTAAATCATCACTGGTTTATGAGCGCCTGGCACTGTTCGAAATCTGGGATTCTTTTGGGAAGCTTTCCAATATCGAGGGTGGACATGGTGCAAATCCTCCACTCTTCCTGGTTATGATACCAGAGGAACTTCAACGCCGGGAGTCAACTTTTCTGCCCCAGGTGAGATTTCGCAGGAGACGTCGGCGTGCTCACGGTACACGTTCTGGCAAGCGTGTGAAGTTAAAGGCATTGCTGAAAAGGACTTATATGGACGAGATTGTTGGTATGTCTACTCGCTATAATCATCTGGATTTGGTGCATCGGCAGCGGTGTATTCAACCTGTTTACCCAGCGCGTCCCGAGTCCGAGCAGCTGTTGCAGCCCTATTGGATTGAGAGGAGGCTGTGTGTGTGTGTGTGTGTGTGTGTGTGTGCGTGTGCGTGTGTGTGCGTGTGCGTGTGTGGATAACCTGCATGTATTGGATTGCATTATGTCGCCGGTCGATGGAGAAATAAGGAGGGGGATTGTCTCACTTTTTAAGGACAATTTTAAATGCAAAAAGATTTTAAACTGTGATCCTTATTCTAGTTTAAATCAGAGTTTTTTACTATAATTAAACCTTCTGTGGTTTTGATTGCTGCAATATATCGTCCACCTAAGTACAATGACAACTTTATTTCTGAGTTTGTTGACTTTTTATCTAGATTTATTTTGCAGTATGAGAGGATTTTAATTGTTATAATTGTTGTAATATCCATATTTGCTGTGATGATAAGCCATTAGTTAAATACTTTTTAAACGTCATTGACTTTTAGTTTCACACAATTTGTGTCTGAACCTACACATCAGCATGGACATACAGTAAATTAGATTTAATTTTAAGCTATCGTTTGTCTGTGTCAGTTAATATCAGTGCCTTACCAATTTCAGATCACTCGCTGACATTATTTGACATGTCTATCCCTAATTCATTTAGTATGGGGAAAATGGTGCAGAAGACAAGGTTATCTCGTTAAATTAGCACTAATGCTTTACAAGACTTTAATTTGACCAACTACCAGATGTGATGGATCGAGTTTTTAGCCAAGCCTTTTTGCTGAACTGTCTCACAGACAACTTTAATGGTGCACTTCAGGATTTGTTGGAATGTGTGGCCCGAGCCAAGACACGCAAGTGTTCTCCAAAAAATCATACACCTTGGCTAAATGAAGAGTTACTGACTCTGAGAAAGAGCTGCAGAAAAGTTGAACATCAGTGGCGCCATACTAAGCTTGAAGTTCATTATGCGGCATGGCATGACAGTCTGACCACCTAGAAGTCTAGGATGGCTACTGCAAAGGCAGCCTCTATTTCTAATGTGATTATGAATAATACGCATAACCCTAGACTTTCATTTGAAACTGTTGATAGACTTACACAATGTCAGCAGCCGGTACATAGTGTGGATTTGTCAGCACATGATTTTATGATGTATTTCTATGAGAGAGTTGAGGACATCCGCACTATGATACCCCAGTCAGATGTTGGGGGATTAACCTGCACTATCACAGGACCATCTTCTACAGGACAGGGCCACTCTGAGTTTGAGATGATTTCTTTGGTTGAGTTAACTAAAATTGTTGTGACTGCAAGAGGTACCACTTGTTTTCTGGATCATTGCCTGCCTGTGTTGTTAAAGATTTATGGCCAATATTAGGATTGTATGTTTTAGCAGTTTTTCCGGCTTGCTTCAAATCTGGGGGTGGTTAAACCATTATTGAAGAAACAAAGTCTGGATATACTGTAAACTCATTGGAAAATGATTGACCTGTTTCTAATTTGGCCTTCTTATCTAAAGTCTTTGAGAAAGTAGTCTCAAATCAGCTTTTAATATATCTGTCACTGAAACAGCACTCACAAAGGTGGTAAACGATCTGTTACTGGCTGCTGACTCAGACTTAACATCTGTCCTTTTGTTGTTAGATCTTAGCGCGGCTTTTGATATTGTGGACCACTGTATTCTTTTGGACAGAATGGAGAAATACTTCTGCATTTCTGGCCAGTTGCTTAAGTGGTTGAGATCATACCTTTCAGAAAGATCTCAATGTGTGTTTTATAATAACACATTGTCCAACTCTTCCCCACTTCAGCTCGGGGTTCCACAGGGTTCAGTTCTTGGTCCATTGTTGTTTTTGACATACTTAGTGCCATTAGGTCAAATCATTCATTCTTTTGAGATTGCTTTTCATTGCTATGCTGATGATTTACAAATATATATGCCAGTTGTTGCAGAAAATGCATCTGATTCGGTTAAGTTATTGACTTGCTTGGTTGCTGTGAGAAGCTGGTTATCAGCAAACTTCCTTTTACTTAACTGAGCAAAAACTGAGATGATAGCTATTGGACCAGCTAGATTAGGTCATTTGTATGACAAGTTCACTCTGTTCATTGATGATTTGGTCATTCAGTGCAAGGATAGAGTAAAGAATCTTGGGATAGTTTTTGATCGGTCACTTTCATTTGATTTGCATATTAAAGAGGTGACAAAAGTAGCCTTCTTTCATCTCTGAAGATTCGCAAAGATTAGCTCAATATTGGCACTTAAAGATGCTGAGGCCCTTATTCATGCCTTTGTTACATCTAGGCTGGACTATTGTAATGTACTGTTCTCGGGGCTGCCTAAGAAAAGTTTGAAAGGTCTGCAGATGGTCCAGAATGCTGCAGCACGTATTCTCAGTGGATCATCTAAATACATACATTTAACCCCTGTGCTGGCCTCACTGTACTGGCTCCCCAATTTTAAGGTTTTGTTGTAATTGTACAAAATAGTCAATAGCCTTGCACCATTATATCTGTCTGATCTTTAGAATTCTTATGTGCCTACACGGTTGCTGCGCTCCCACGGGTCATGACTTCTGACTGTACCAAAGGTTAGGAAGAAATCGGTGGTTGGTGAGCGAGCCTTTTCGTTTTGTGCTCCAACGTTAAGGAACAGTCTCCTAGCAGATATTAGACTGGCATGTTCAACTGAAGTTTTTAAATCAAAGCTTAACACTTACTCACTGCTGCGTATGAGTCCGAAATGTTCATTTATCTTTACTGTCTCGATTTACATTTTTATTGTACTGATTGTATTTTAATTTTATACTCTTTGTAAAGCACTTTGATTGAAAACGCTTTATAAATAAATAAATATTATTATTATTATTATATTATTATTATTATAATGTCCAACTTCACCCCCTCAATAAATTCAGATTTTTTTACTGATATTGCAGTTGCAATATGATTCATAAATATTGGAGGGATTGATCATTTTTGTATCACTATTCTCATTTTCATTGAAAAAGATTAAAATGTAAAAGATTACAGTGTGATTTTTTTGCGAGGATCTATACCAAATAAAGATTTTTTTCCTTAGTCTGTAGGATATAATTTGTAGACTGGGACATCTCTCCAGCACCACAATACATAATTCAGAATATGTTTTTCACATAGAACCAGGCTGGTTAAAGGGTAAAGTTAGGAAACTTAGGGGGTAAAGTTAGGAAAAGGGGAGAACATAAAAAACTAATCAGAATGCCATTTCTCTTGCAGGAGTGTAAATAAATTAATCGCATTCTCAGTTGTCAAGCAATGCGTCATGTCTGTGTTGGTTAGGCTGAAAGCGCTGCTTCAAAGTGGTCAGTCTGGATCCTTTTTCACTTTCTATATGACAAGACCTACATTGTTATAAGAGTATAATATGCTCTGTGCTGACCGAGAGAAGGTGTAAGGCGGTTTGATTTGAATCTCATTTAAATGAAGTGCCAGAGATTCTTGGAAGGTTGTGTGACTCTTAATAATAGCAAAACAATCCAACAGCACCACAAACAGCCTCAAAGCTGTCCTTGAAAAACTAAAAATAATAACCCTCATCTAGGTAGGATTACTTGCAATATAGTACGTACCTATTAAACTGAGTGCATGCCTGTCTTATCGAAAACTTATCGCTGTGTGAGCATGCATAAATGTACATTATTTTTGTATGTATATTTGGTTTGCGTAGTGCTTTGCTTTGGGAAGATATACATCTTCCCAAAATGTTTTCCCTAAATTATTGTGTGAGCGTGTGTTGTGTGTGCATGATCAATTGTGTGCCTACAACAAACTGTGTGAGAAGGGGTAGCTGAGCAGCACCAAGCTGCGTCAGCCCTAATCTGTCTCTTGACCAGCGTCATTTCGCAGCAGAATACTCATATTGATCTGTGTGCCTGTTACACAAAAAAATAAATAAGTCAACTAGACTGCACCTGAGTGCACCTGAGTTCACAACCTGCCCTTGACAATACTCAGTGTGTAGAGAGAGACAAGGTGTAAAGGTGGAGGAGTTGCAGATGTGCAGCAGGGGAGCAGAGAGTCAGAAAGGGTTCTGCATTGTTGATCCAGTATGACATTGATAGACAGCAGCTGAAGGAAAGCTGATAGCCATGTTTGGCGTGCCGGTTTTTAAAGGACGGACGTGACTGCCGATTCAAAGTTGACCGAGCATGAATTCAGCAGGCGATCGCCCCAAGTGGTTGTGCCAAACAGAAGTGAGGAAGGAAACTTTCACATATGACTTGCTTGACTTTCCATCTTTTTCACCATTATTATTCTCCCCTTGAAATACTTGTTTCTGCCAGGGTTTTTTTCAATTTTTTTTACATGTGCCTACTTCACTTTGTTGAACATGGTGAAACATGTCTGTTTTCTCTTTCTGCACCACCTCTGTTAGGACGTACAATTTTTTTGTACAACTGTCAAACAAAAAAGGTTGCATGGGTTGTCCACATTAAGTGAAAATGTCTTTCTTTTTAATGTGGTCGTCTAGTCAGTAGTCTAAGACTACTACGTTTTTAATGTCAGACCTTAGTGCAGCTTGGACTCCTGTGTCGTTTTCATTACTGTTTAAAAGTGTTCACATATAACTTACCATCCACTACATTTAGTAATTTGTCATCTGCCTTATTCATATAATAGTCAGACTAAATGTCACCCAAAGTATTGTCTGTGATGGACTGAGCCAACAGCTATAATATTATATATAATATTATAATATATGTGGATAATATACTCAACTACACTTTATGTGCAATATGTAATACTGACAGCTATTGTTTAAAATAGTTACTGCATTACAAATTCTAAATACTGAAGAGAGTCCTCTCCCCCGCCCCCTCCTCCCCAGACTCGAAGTTCACGTTGGTTGCCAGGCTGAGAACGCAACATCCACAACAATGTTGCTAGACGCTTGTCTCACATAGCCAGACATTACTTCACAGCGCAGCGGAGTAGCTAACGTTAGATGCTGGCTATATTGTCAGTCATAGAAGCCCGTGCTCATGTGGAGCTCTGTACCCAACTGACAGACACACTTTTTCGGCTTAGAATTACAGTAGGAACCGCTACAAATGACACTACCTTGCCGTCCTCTCCACTGGACTGAACACACTTTATTGGCTTAGAATTCTGACATCAATCGCTAAACACACTGCAAACTCACAGTCCTCTCTTCCCGATTTAGAGCCCCTTCTCTTGGCTTAAAATATCTCACAGTGGTCGGTTATGGTCGCTGAACATGCTACACGTTGTAAACCGCTGTGGCCTGCTTGCCTGGTCTTCCGGTAACGTTAGCTAGCAGTTAGCAGGGTTAGCATGACGGTGTTAGCCAGGACCCATCGGGATCACTTTAATGGCTGTGTCTCTTTTTTTTTTGCAAGTAATTAACTTGGTTACTCTAGCTATATAAATCAATGTGAGTACTTAAATGTTGAAATTACATAAAATGCCTGTCCCTGTTCAGGATAAAATTACCCAACTCTGCGTCTTTTTGGGCTCTAAGCTGTCTCCATCTTTCAAATACATCTCCAATATTTATCCGGGGTTTATTACGTTTCTGGTCACGCAACTGTTAGGAACATGCCGTTTTTTTTCAGGTAAGATAGAATCTATCTCTATTGATCCTGTTCGTTTGTTTTTTTACAGGTACTGTATCTGCAACCCGGGATCCATTGATGCAAAAGTATTTTACTTTTGAATCAACCCGAAAGTTTCCTTGATATGATAAATTCTCTTGAGTTTCTGTATTCTGCACAGCACAAGAAACTTTACCTTGTCTTGGGGAGTACTTAGTACTCTGTTAAATCCTAACAAAACAATATCAAATATGCAGTTAGCCATCTCGCTACAGTAGGTCTCTGCTTAGCCTCACTTTTCAAAGTGCCACTTGACACTCTTTTGGGGCCTGCAGCAGCTGCTGTTTTCCCAAGCAAAAAAGTGTAAGGCCAGCTAAAAAAAACAAACAACTAAAAGCCCCTGACAAATTAATCTCAAATGGGGACTGAAGGCCAGCAAATGGACTGCTGTAGCGTTTGTGAGGTATGTTAGGCTGCCTTTCCTCTATGAATTCAGCTGCCTCCCTTTACTAACCTGCACACCTTCAACAGATCTTCAACATAATAATTAGGAAATGGTTATTGCACATAAGTGTCTCTTATATATTTGGACAGATAGCTACAATTCAAATAGGGACGTATTGTTATGTATCTCTTATGTTAACAGAATCCGGTGTTTTGTTTTTTTATTTTGTATTCAAAGCACCTTGCAGAATCATTTCTCTTTATGGCAAGGAGGTCCCCACAGGACATTAAAGCCATAACCTCACCATTGTCGGTGTTATTTTCTGTATACTGAACTGTAGTACGTAACTGTCCTATCCTAAACATTGCTCCAATGTTTTTTCCTCTGGCTGTGGGTCTGAATACAAAGCATAGTGGTGTTTGATGCTGCCATGGGTCTGGTCCTCATTGGTGCTTGCTCGCTGTTTCTTCTTCTCAAGTTTGTTTCTGTGTTAGTGTGTGGTTGGTCTTGCTTTCTCCTTGTGTTATTATGATACAGCCATTTAGGCTGACATTTTTTTAAAAAAAAGGAACAATTCACATGTATTTGAAGGTTACTGTGTTACATTGTCAGGTAATGTTGCCTGCCATGCTGCGGTGTTCACTGGGGACTTTTTATGAAGACAAGCCAGTGGAGAGATTGATGATGGTGAACCAGACAGTGATGTCTGCAGAGTAAAGAAACAACATAATATAAGAGACAGGCCACCGCGCTTCGCTAAGTTAGTTGTGTTTTCTCACATTTGCTGAGCCCTGAGTTGATGAAGACTAATTAATTCAAGTACAAACATCCCCAAAGGCTGCAATTAATGATAAACTTATTAGACATGATGGAGCCCATGAGGTGTGGATCTCATCGTGGCGTCCACGCTCCTGGTGGTGTTACTTACCCAGCTGTCACTTCAAATAAATTGAGAAAGGTAAGAAAATGTGTCTCTGCGTGTACATGTGTAAGTCTGTTCATGCTTTATAATTCCATTTTTCAAGGAACAGTCAGCCTTCAAATAACCCTTCAATCTAGTTCTATTGCTTGGCATTTTACAAGACTCTGTTAAGTTCTTATTGACACCATGGCCAGCACTGAGGTGAAGAAATATAAATGGTTACATATAGACAAGTGGTGTGTGTGCTGTCTAATGAGTCTGTCAAAACTGAAGTCTCAGGAGGATGGACGTCTTCCATTCTGCCTTACAGAGACTGCCAATGCTGAAGAATGAGGGGTGATTCAATGACCTCCTTTCTTGCTAACTCTTTCAGACTAGAACAGCTGCACCCGGGCCATTTACAATTTAGTTTAAAATGTCCCCCTGAGCACAATCACCTTACCTTGCCATACTAAACCGAGAAGTGCAGTGAGTGTATTTGTGGGTGTAAAAGTGTGTGAGAGAGAGAGAGAGAGAGAGAGAAAATCTCAATTCAGGCAGATTTTGTTCAGGGTAGCCTCACGCTTCACCAGGTTCACTTCAGTTTTACATCCCCAGGGGTTAATATCTCTCACTGCACTGCACTGCCCTGCTCTGCTCTAACGATGCCATGTGACATCACAGATGTAGAGCCAGTGTCGACAGATGTAAACGCTGTTTGTGTAGTACTTAAGACTGGTGATGATGTGACTTTTAGGCCTCAAAAGTTCCACTTGCCATTCTCAAACACATGTCTCAACATTTACCCACTAAATTACTCAAGAGAACATAAAATCATTGAATTAATTAAAACTAATACCTCACAGCTTCACATTGTGGTTTTAACTAATTTTATGTAAAATGTGTGGAATGCAGCACATACATACAGTACACAAAACGTCCACTTTGCTTTTTTAGTGCATGTGTAGTCTGTCCACTTTTGCTGTGTACAGATGAGGAAATTTATCTCCTCAGGGTTTGTACGGGTGCTTGAAATCCTTGAAAAGTGCTTGAATTTTCAATACTATGCTTGAATTTGTATTTGATTTTTGCAACACGTTCAATAAAAATATTATGATAAATCATGTCAAAAACAGTGTCTGTAGCTATCTGCGTAATGAGCGAGGACGAGCTGTCACAGACCATGGTAAAGTTGGTTTCATATTGGAAGGTCAAACTCCATAATAGTTTGAATGTGTCTAACAGATTAATAATGTTAAGAGGGTTGCTGTTTTGGTGGCGTTACGTTACAAAACACTACACAGTGCGTACTGAGACCGATCATTTGTATTCAAAGTAGTGCACACAAGGAAGAGGCGGAGGGAAATGAAGAAGGAGAAGGCAGTAAACTGGAGAGACCAGGCGGGTTAGAACAGGAGAAGACCATAGAGAGAGAGATGCAGAAATAAGTGAAAGAGAAGAGGGAAAGGAATAATTGACTGTGAGGGATGAAGAGGAGGCTGTAGATTCAGAGATAGGGACAGAGCCAGTTAGTGATCAGGAGGAGGCCGAAGATGACAGGGAGGAAGAGGAGGCTGCAGATTCAGAGAGAGGGACAGATGTAGAGAATGATCAGGAGGATGCAGATAAAGAGGTCAGTTATAAGGCCCATTTGTTAAAATAAAATAAAAATAATATATAGTAGTGCATCAACATAAAATGTTGATATAGTTGATTGTGAAACAATAAACATGATCTTGACTTTAAACTACATGCAAAAGTGTAGCCAATGATTTACTTTTTTTCTCCATACACACCAATAGCCTGCTTCATGGCTGGTGATAATTTCCCATTTTGCATATTAGAAATAATCTAAAGTTAAGGCTCCCCTAGTTGTCTGCTTTATGCCACTATTGCAGTCAAAAGGTATTTAATTGGCTACATATTGAAATATTTAATAATTACTTTGTAGCCACCAAGTTCTGTGAAAGAATAATTATAAAAAGTTATGTTAAACATTTGTGCATCTGTTCTGTCTCTTGAATGCACTTTATAAATGTGGATTTTATTGTAAATACATCCATCTCAAATGAGCCATGCAGAAGCCTGATTTGTTTTTATGGGAGTATAGGCTTGTGCTCTTGATGATAGTAACTTTGCAAATGTTGCTTTGGGGCAGGGGGGGTCTTGACTCTTGTTGCCCAGGGCACATGGAATTGTTAATCTGGCCCTGCTTGGTGTGATAATGTAATGTTAGTATTGCAGTGTTTCCTCTAGATTTTTTTTCTTAGATTTTTTTATCTGCTAATGTCAGCTACCTACTGTTATCTTCAAACCATCCAGAGTGTACTGTAGTTACCTGAAACCAGCGATTTGAGGGCACCGCTCTTTTTACACACAGTTTAACAACACAACTCTGAGTAAACATTACTAGCTACGTGGCTAGTAGCCACTGAGGATGGCCTTATATAATATTTACACTGCTCTATTCCAGTAGATACGTATGTATATGTCTTGGCAATGAAATACATTTTTTTAATTAATATAGGCTATTTTTGAGGCAGGTGCCTGTTCACTACCAGAGTCTTCTGGGTTCAAATGGGATTTCATGTTGTTGTTGCTGTCTCAGATTTTGATCAAACCTTGTATATATCAAGACTGTGTCCCAAAACCAAGGCCTGTAAAATATTTCTGTTCATATCCTATGTCTTCATATTTTCATCTCTTGAAATTACTTTAGTTTTACAGCTTGAAAATCACATTATCTGGGAAGCAATATCTGGACATTAATATAATGGAAGGTATTATTCAGGTTAGAGAGAGAGAGAGACTGTCAATATGACTGAAACATTACAACTTTGTACAGCATGCCCTGACATTAAGGTTAGCATAAACTTTGAACAAAATCTAAGAGGGTGCAGTTGTTTCCTGGATTTAATCTGATTTGACACAGAATGACCCAGCTGCATGTCATCTGGCTCAAATCCTCCAACTTACATTGACTCAGGCAGGATAGATAGCAAGCAAAGTCTACTTAGACTTAAAACTTTTGTTTTGCTTAAATATCTGATCCTTCTGCTATTGTGAAACACAATTTTGGCTTTTTATAGCATTATGTCTTTTACTGTTACAAAAACACTAACTCATTTTGAGTATGTATTGGTATGTAATTTACGGTGGTGTAAGGTGCTGGAAAAAGATTTAAAATGGACGTTGAAAGTGCTTGAAAAGTGCTTGAATTTGACCTTGGAAAAGGTGTATGAACTCTGTGTCATGCAGAGCCATGTGGGCCACTCCCTCGAGTGTGACTTTTCGGAATAGGTATACATCTTTGCCAATAGATGTGGTCCTATGACGTGCCGACTCTTTACAGACCTTGCCTGTACAACTATAAAATATCTGCTGGCCATCAAGTGCCTGGCTCAAAGGCACGTCATTGCTGGTAATAGGTAAGGTCAGGAAGGGCAACTGCTTTACACCACTGCTACTCTGAATTTGATAAACATCAGCCATCTGACTACATGCATGTTGAAGTCAACTCCTTGAAAGACTGGCAGTTTAACTAACAGTTAATGTGCCAGTGGTGCAGTGCTATTCAATCTTTTTTCAGTTTTGTAGAGTTGTCAAAATGAAGAAAGCCACCAAACCTGGCTTATCTTGTCATGACAGGTAACAAGCTCTCCATTGCATTGATTTTACTCCACACTGGCATGCCTATGTGTGTACTGTACGTCTCTTTGCATGTGACATCCTCCAGCTTCTTTACCAGCCTCTCCCAGTAGTTTCAGGCCAAATGGGCTTTCCAAAAGTGCAAAGAGTTTAATCCAACTTCCAGATCTTCCACCCTACTGTATGACAATCCTCCTTCTCTTCCCAGCTCCTTGCTTCCTGCCTTGGAAATGGAGTCTGCATGGGGGGAGTCTGTCGCACTTTTAAACCCAGCTAAATTAGGAGTTAGACTGGTTGTGGGCGAGGGGGATGTGGTTGTGGTGGGTTGTGCTGCTGCCAAAGGGTGTGTCAGGGCAATTTATTAGCTTGCTATACATGCATGAGTGTGTGTGAGAGTGTGTGTTCCCAGCCTTTGGCAACTTAGCAAACTCAATGGCTGAGGCACAGCTGTACCACTATTCTAATATGGAGTCATTATGGCCATGCATGGTGAGCCTCCAGTTAATTCACAAATTTGACCATAACAGACCAACTTTTTTTTCCAAAAAACTTGGATGACTATCTTGTGGTCCATGGTTTTTTAGGTTACATTAACCTGAGGCGATGGCGTAATTTCACTCCTCAGTCTGGTTTGCGTGCACCACTCCCACTATGCAATACATGCACAGCAGGTAACAGGTGTTCAACATAAAAACATAGATTGGTCCCTGTGGGAGGAGGAGTTAGAGTATATTCGGCAGTGCTGCTAGTGCTGTAGTTTTCTCTGTGTGTGTGTATGTGTGTAAATGCTTGGTTGTGTGTAATTACATGTTAATGACCCCCCTCTTGTATTCAGCTGTTTTGAGTAGAGTAGCAGCCGTCGGATCGAGGCTCAAACAGTGGAGGAACATAGTGATAAGGTTTACATACTGCCGGCACCTGCTCTGCTCCCAACTCCCTTCAGCTTTCTTCAGAGGCTAAAACAGATGCTAGGGGACACTTAGCCCGCAAAATGCAATCTGCAAGACATGTTCAATGTGTTTGGGGAGAAAATGGAAACAAAAGAAAAAAGGGTACAAATAGTATTGCTATCAGTGTCTGTTAGCACCTGCAGGTCTTGCTCACGCTGGAACATTTTAATTGAGCAAGCAAAAGCTAAGGGGACAGGGGCGCGCCTGTACGACTGTCCCCGCCTCATCTGAAACATCGGATGGTTTCAAAGCCCCATCAGAAATCCTTTGCTGTAATGAGGGAGTTTTTGGAAAATTGGGATATGGTGTCAGTTTACTGTCTCTGAGCCGTGGGTCCTGCTGTCCAAAATGTGGAATAGCTAGAGAGAGATGCTGTCAAAACATTATAGGCGCAGACATCAGCACAAAGTTAGAGAGAGGGAGTCCAAGTCACCATGCCTAGACATGCAGTTCTTTTGAGCGCCACACAAATGAAGTCTCCAGACTATTATGAAGCAAAAGAAAACACACACATTTACTGAGTAAGTAACAATAGCAGCACAAGCTATTTTTTTCCAGCTCGTTGATTAAATAAGTTTTACAACAAAGGACCACACCACCATTGACAAAGGAACCAAAGCCCCTTGTTTGTCATTTATTTTGAAAGTAATCATTGCTCACCCAGGCACAGGGAAGGTAATAAATATTTATACCTCTTTTTGGAAATGTAAGCCATATAAATTTTTACCAACCTTTGCTTTGAGAGCAACTGCCCTTCATGATAACAGTATCATTTAAATGTCTTTTCTCTCCATATCCCTTGTTTTCTCTCTCTCATTATCTCTCTCCTGTTCGCTCCGTTTTCCCCCAACACAATGTTAACAAGCTTTTTCTGCCCTATCTGGTGAGGGTGAGACAGCTCCACAAAATGACAAGGTGAGAGGGCGTGTGTGTGTGCGTGCGTGTGTGCTTGTGTGCGTGAGAGTGTGTGAGTGTCTGTACTTGTACTGTGCGTCCTGTGACTGCCAGCCACTGTCAGGGCTCATGTTGCCCCCGATGGTAACAATAATCATGGGATTTGATTGCCAGTTCCCTCAACCTTCATAATTGATGAATCCAATATTTACTCTGTTACCTGTGTGTTGTAAACATTCATTATGGGGTTCCTTCCCAGATAGGTGAGCAGGCGAAGAGAATGGGACAAGTCCAGCCTGCAGGGACCAGCTGTCAGTTTGACTAATGACAGATATAACAAAATCTCATAATTACTTTAGAAAAAAGGACAGTCTCCACCTTATCTCGGGCCAATATGCATTTTAAAAAATTTTGGCGTGTTTATTAAATTCCACCCTCTACCCCACCACCACCACCACCCCCCAGCCCCCACCATAATACATTACAGACAGAGGCAAGTTCTCAAATTTCAAATTAAATTTTCTACTCGCCATACACACATGGGCTCCGTAATCAGATTGGAACATTATTGTGTTTCTATTGACATTAGCATTGTTATTATTTTGTACTGTGTAAATATCAGTAACCGGAGCACGCCTGGTTGCTTTGCCAGGAAGGGATTATTTTGTGTATTTATTTTGTTCTAATGCTCTCAAAAATATCCTTTCAAGATGATATCTTATGCATTCCATTGTCAGGAGATGCTGTCTCTGGATGCTATGATGCAGTATTGTTTTAATGTAGAGCTGCACATAACTAAATTAAATTGACTACCTGGAGTTTTTGTGTCTACTTTATTGTGACACAGCAACTACAGGGCCCCGAAATGAGATATGAATGAAACACATCATATTTGCTATTAGACAGAAAGCCACCACAGGTCAGTCCATGCTTTTAGAGCTACTTCTTGTGTATACTGTACGTGTGCATATAATTGGATAAATCTCCAATAATGCGTATGTGTTTTTAAATTGGTGCACTGCAAACCACCCTGCACTAAGTCTCAGGAACAGGCTACAGTGTAGTGAAGTGCAAAGCTCTCAGCCAAATCAGGTATTCAAGATAGAGGGATGGAGGGATAGATTAATGGCGGTAGGGATGGAGGGAGAGTAGAGGGGAGGGATGGACAGATATCGGGAGAGACAGTGCAGTGATATACAGTAGGCTCTACTTAGACAAGTCGACTCCTCAGTGCCATTAAGCATAACGGGGGGGCAGACTGTGGGAGAGCCAAAGTGTAGAAGTAGAAGAGAGGATTGCTATCAAATAAACAGGAGCATCTGCCTCAGTGTGTGTCCACTGTATGTTTGTATATGTGTGTCTACACATGGCTCACGTTGATTTCCACCGTTTCTTGCTCTCTGTGGCTCTTTCAAACACACATGCAGCTCTAAATATCAGACAAAACTCTTCTCAACTTGATTTCCACTTAAATCGCTATTCTCTAATGTCTTTTTTGCCGAGTGGTATCCCACATAGAAGGGTGTAATAGGGCATATTTGTGTCTTATGGAGGCAGACAGCTGATCGTGTCCATTTGTCATGCTGTCAAGGTAATTACCAGATTGAAAAGGAGAATGAGATTACCCCCCTCCCCTTCTAACGGACACTCACACCTCCACACTTGCAACACACACTCACAGAAACACACACACTTAGGGCCGTGACACACCAACACACCAACCACTGGTCTGGTGAGATCGGTGACTCAAGTCCGTTCAGTGTGTTCCGTGCCGTCGTCTGTCCGGAGTGGTCTGGAGGGGCCGTCGGAAGGCGGGCACTGTCGGCAGTCAGACTGACCAATCCTGTTGATGGAGTGGAAACCCGGAAACAAGGCGCGGGATGAGTGGGACTAAAGTCTCTTAAAATCTGATGAAAATCTTTTAAACTGACCTTTGTCGATCTGAAATGAAGACAGATTCAACAGCTACATGGCCTGTTTCTCGCTTAAAATGCTTTCAGAAACACTTTTTGGTGAGTAAAATAGGAGATTGTATTCTGAACAAGCCGCCATGACAGTCTGGTTTTGAATTTCCGGAGAAACCAGACCCACATGACGTGTTCGTCGAATCAGCTGCCGGTTTTCATTTTTGGGCAACAATACAAATTATCGCCACCTGCTGTTATGGAGATGTATTACGTGTCGTCGCTTTGATGTGTTCCGAGGTACTTTTTTGACCAACTCGGGGAGACTGATCAGTCCAACTGCCTTTTCTGCCGCCAGTCAGCCATCTGGTCGGTGTGTCAGGGGCTTTAGGTGCCACATGCACATTTTCAATATGAGATGTTAAAAGAAGAAATTTCTCTAGCTCAGGCCAATGTCTTCAGGTGTGTGTGTGTGTGTGTGTGTGTGTGTGTGTGTGTGTGTGTGTGTGTGTGTGTGTGTGTGTGTGCGTGCGTGCGTATTGCAGTAAAGGTTACCTTAACATATTTTACTTTTAATTCCGTTATGTGGAGAAGAGGAAATCTTGTGGCTCTTTTTGAAGGTCTTGTTAAAATGTTCTTCATTCCTGTTCTCCTGCCTACTAAGAACCTTCAGTAGCTCTTTGACACAAGTTAAAACGTATTCCTATGTACTTTAACTGTGTTCTGTGCAAAGAAGTTTGTGTCTGTACTTGTGTAATCAAAGTGGACACTTTCAAAAAGCAGACAGATCATTAGCGCATAATGAGCTGAAGTACTTTGAGCAGTGAGGAGGATTTCCTCAAGTGATGGCTTATGGAGATGGACACAAGAGGGTGGAAATCAGATTCTCTCAGCTGCAGACAACCTTTCTTCTCCCTAGGTGAGTCCTCTGTCTTTGTGCATGTTTGAAGTAAAGCACAGCTCAAACAAGCTGGCTAAGAGAATTAATAAAGACTTTTGGCCCCCCGACAGTCATGTCTCCAGGTCTTGATAGTTCTCTTGTGCAGCAGATCATTCCTATTATGAGGATGCATGCTGAAGATCTAAGTTACATGTTCACCAGACTCCAGACATGTGAGAAAAGCACCTACAAAGAGTCTCAGCCCCAACAATAATTCCTTGATGAAAAAATTCCTTTTGTCAGCCACTGACAAACAAGTTCAATAGGGAAGAGAAAGATGCTTTGATTTATTTATTCTTTCAGTAGCGATACTGAAAGAATTACAGAAAGGACAGAAGCTGGCTTTTTGTAAACTTGGAATACAACCCTAGACCCTTGAGAGCCAGGACAAAGGCGATCACGGATATCAAACAAGTGATAAAAGGGAGGTGCTTCACTCGTGCATATGTGGAACTTACTGTACATATTTATCAAAACCTTGATTAAACAGAAACTCTCCCTCTTTCTTTCCGTCTCATCCTGACCGCCAGGAGTTTTATCCAGGAGCCCGGAGTAATTTGTTTACCTCTTTCTAATGCTACTATTTTCCAACATCTTTGCTTGATGCGCAACTATGCAGCTCTATAAATATCTCTCCCCCCGCAGGGTTTTAAAAAGTCATGGACTGCTTAGTTGAGACGTGATGAGGCTTGGTGACGGCACCCAGCTGGCCAGAGTTCTGCCAGGGTGGCCTTGGTGACATCACAGCAAGTGGCGTGTGACAAAGCGTCAGCACGCCAGTCGCGACCCACGAAATAATCTCCGACAGACGAGGACAAGGGCCATCTTGGCTCGCACTCCCACCCGATGCCCTCTTACCCCAACCTCTGCCAACATGAGAGGCAGGTTGGGCTTTAGGAGAGATGTCAAATGCACAGCGTGTATCGCCAAACGGAAAGTTGCTTCCTGTCAGGTGATGACAACTAAGTGGCAGGGGAAGAAAAATTAAACACATCCCCCTGATTTTTTTTTCCACCACTACTTTCATCTGCTGTCAATTAGTCTCAATCAATCCCGTCATTTTCTTTTTAGATTTGTTATAACAACTCCAGTCTGTCTTTCCATCCGTCAACGCATAATAAATACGCTCTACGATGTATGTTATCTCAACACTTCTGTCAACTGTTGGCAGCAGCGGGCCTTCCGTAATTGTCCTGCCACGCTGGACAAAATAAGCGCTGCTTCATTTGATCACAACTGACTGGAATACAAAACAAGTGAAACCTCAGACTTGTTTTGATTTGTCAGGACACGTTCCGCCCTCTAGCCTCTCCAAATCTCAATGATTGTATGTGAGACAGAACTGGGAAAAAGTGGCCAAGAAAGTCATCGCCTCAAATAAGAAGACGTGATTGGCTTCTAACTGCTTTCCTCTTGGCTGTATTTGACTAAAGTGTGAGGTGAAGCTGTGCTTATCAGTAAAGTAAGTCTGCCGCAATGTGTGATTAACAGGTGACGGTGTGCAGGGGTTGCTTGGCTAAAAAGGACTTAAGTGATTGGGAGCAACACTGTCAATCTTAGCTTTCCTCAGAGAGTCAATTAGTTGATAAACAGGACTACATGTCTTTGGCAGAGGGGAGAAGGCTGATAGGCTGTCCCATAGATGTCCTGGGGCAAGGTAAACTGATAGTATAGCTTTGCCGTCAGGGATGGAGGCAGAGAGAGCAACGTGTGACCGGCCCTGCCATGTGAGAGAGAAGACTACGTGTTTTTTGGATGCATGCATGTGTAAGTGTACATGCATTATGTGCTGGCTTTTTACTCTGTGTGTGTGTGTGTTTTCCTGCTCAGCTGACTGAGCTAAAGAAACTGAATGTGGTAATGATGCTTTTCTAAGAAAAAGCAGTGTGGCTGGAGACACTGCTGATGGTAAAAATGATGACGATGATAACTGTGAAGGATATGGCTGTGAATGTTGATTAGTCATTGTTCTATCTAAACATGTGCATTTACTGCTTGAAATGTACACAAATGTGTTCAGTATAAATAGCGCATGTTTATACTGTATGCATGTGTGACTGTTTCTTATGCATTGTTTTTGTGAGAGTGAGAGAAATGTGCGAATGGAGAAGAGGTTTTGCTCACATAACATCCTGTATGCAATATTTATTTTCAATGTAACATTGTCTGTGTGTGATACAGTAAACAGCTTTTTACTAGTTAATGTATTTTTTTGGATTATCAAGTCTGTCAAAAGCATGATTACATGCTCATTAGGGATGTAGATCCACTCGTCATACATACCAGCCCTTTTCATTAGAATACATTAAATATATAGAAACAGCACACTTAATATCTTTCTGGTACAGTAAACTGTTTTTCTTGTATTATGGTAAAGCCACAATGTGGCTCAATTGAGGGCATTATTACATGCTCATTAAGTATATAGATATTCAGGTCGTACAACAACAGCTTTTTTCATATAATTGTCAATATAATTAGATAATATTCTTTCTCCATGTCCTTTTATTCAAGCTGAATACGAAGCTGAAAAAACAGGAATTTTAATGAGTGGTTAGCCATTATTACTCATTATTTTCCAATAAGCAAACTGTACACCACATCAGCACAGCACAGAAAGATTAACTACTGTACGATACCATAAATACATTTCTTTTGTCTGTAAATAACAACAAACTCAATCCTCGGCACTAAAAGACTCCATAAAGGATAGATCATTGCGAGTGCGCTGCACGTGAAACAATTCCAGTGAGCGGGGAGAAGATGCATTAAAAATAATGAAGGCTATGGTAGCTCATACCAAGAGCCATTCAAGGCTAGGAATATGAAAACAAAATAGCAGAATATCTAAAGTAGAAGCATTAATTCTACAGCATGACCGATAAAACAGAAGGAAACAGAAAACTGACCCTGCATGTTTTTTATCTTTATAATGGCAACAGGCTGGTTAGTCTTGTCACAGTGAATTAACAAAAGAATGTGTTTGTGATTTTCACAGAGCGTTCCAAGAACGTTAGCAAACTTACTCTCACAAGGCTCAAATCTGAGGCATAGTCAGTTACACAGTTTGCCACAGAGGCACAGTAATTAGCTCACCAGAAAAAGTGAATAAAGAAATAACCCAATACTGAGCTGCGGAGGCTTGAGAATGATAAAAAATGGAAGAAATATGTATGATACAATATTGTGAAAATAATTTTGCTTTCTATGTTAAATGCATCTTCTCAAGTGTTAAAGTGGTAAAAACGTCGTCATGGTCATCATGGTGTGTGCTGAGCATTTCTTTTTAAGAACAAAATTATATTAATAATTTCTGTTAACAAGGAATAAAATAGGCACCTAATGTTAGTATTCCCAAACCAGTAAGAAGCTGTACGTTACTATGTGATGATGGGCTGTATTGTAAGTATAGTAAGAGCACCACCCGTCTCTGCTCAGTGCTATTGCAGCCCTCCCTTCTAAAGAACACGCCCCTCCGCAGCAGCCATTTTCAGTTGCACAACATCTGCGCGGTGTTTGACCTGTTTTTCTGCCATCTTGCCTTTTAAGTGTAAAATAAAAAAAAAAATTACAATCGATGTCACTGTATTTCAATCAGCTCGGTTATTTGGGGGCAAAAAAGAGCCGTCTCCAGGCGCATATGTAGCGTGAAATGCAAGTGGCGGACGAGTGACACTGTCAGCTCGTTTTCTCCGCCTTGTCTGTTGGTTGCAGAGCGTAAGAGCTGGTTGGCTAGACAGGTGGGGGCTGTGGGGGTCATTGTGTGTGTATGAAGAGATGCGCTGAGTGAATAACCTTCCCCGGTAACAGCTGTCGGATCCACCAGAGCAGAGCAGAGGACAGAAGAGCAGGCCCAGCCAGGCCCAACCCAGACACAAGACTGATAGGGGTGGATGGCCGAGGGGGTGGGCGTGGGCTGGACTGTCTGCCAGCTTTGAATGCTGAGCTCAAGGGTTTTTGATGGGTGGCCACACCGAGCCTCTTAACGGGGGTCTCAGCACCCCGGCAGCTTATTGTTTAACACATTGCTCATCTCTTCCCGCCCCCCCCATGCAGATTCCATGCACAGCAGTGCAGATCACACAGGCCCAACAGTGGCCCGGGACGCTGCCTTTGTCAAGGTGTCAGTCGCCAACGCAGCGTCTCAGCATGGTTCACCACTGGGCATGACAGGGGATGCAGACCCCATGAAGGGGGATTAGCACCATACCTATTGTCTGAGGGCACAGCGGTTCTGGATTTGGCTGCATGGCTATTCAACGACTGTATTTCTATTCTTTGGCTCTCGACAGGGACGCTCAGTGGCCCCTCCCTTGTTCGGCTGCAGTATCAGAATGTGTTCATGTCATGCCCTCAGCCGAGGCCCTTATTATCTCAGTTGACATGACTAGGAAAGGTGCGATGGTAGATTCTGTTAGTGCTGTCTGCTGCCTGACCTGCAGGTTAGGGTGTTTTTTAATGGGTTAGGTAGAAGCTTGCTTCTCATGTATAATTTACTGTTGATTCTGTTAACTCTGAAAGGAGAGCATGTTGACCGAGACTTAACCTATGAGGGTTTGGTTGGATTTGATGGTATGAATACAAAATTAAGGGATTTTTGAGGGGCTTGTTGGTTTGTTTTATTTGCACTCTTTTATCATTCAAATCAAATCTCATTGTTTCACATGGTGTGCTTTGAATAAATCACACAAGTTCCAACTGACAGATGACTGTCATGTACTGTATAGAGTGTATTTTAATAGTCACTGGAAAAATATGACCTAATGTGACATTTTTTTGCTTATATTCACATGACCAATTATTGATTAATTGAGAAAATAATTGTTGCAGCACTAATTAAATTATAAAAAAGATAATTACATTAAACACAATGAATTTAAAAACAGATTTTTAAATTAATTGTTTATATCAGTCTGAAAAAGAAATCCCCCATCTTGATACATTTTATAAATAAAAACAATTTCTGCACTTTGCTTCCATTCTGCGGAGAACAATGCAGTAATGGATGTTTAGTATACCTCATTGTGTACAGTTCTTCAGAGGCCAGAAACCTCTGACCAGACCCACAGTACTCATTTCTATATTGAGAGAGCAGTTTGGGCGGTAAAGCACTGAGGAAAATAGTGATGGACGGCTCCTTGGTCTCTCATAGAATAGAGAGGCAGTGGAAGTTTTTTTTTTCTTTTTTAGATTAAGACAGCAGCTCAAGGAGATACTGGTTTGCAGTAAATGTATTTTGTCCCTGCTGCGCTGTCTGAAAAAGCCTTTTCAACTTCAGAATTTCTTACACTTTTTGGCATTTGGGGCCACTCTCAAGCAAACTCTATTACTGGAACATGCTCGTCCCGTTCAACTCAACCGTTGCATCTTAAAAGATAAAGCATACATAGGTTGCTTGAAATCTTTAGCTCTTGATTCATTTCAGATAATAAACAATGAGTCATTTGGAAAATGTCTAGATTCTCAGAAATAGAAAAACACTTTCACATGTGAACAGATTTTGTGATCGTTCTGCAAATGTACAAGCATTGCCAAAGCATGCTCCAATGTTGATGATACAGTAAACAAAACTCCATTGTGACTTCATCTGGACTTAAAACTGAATTGCAGACATATGCTTCCCTGTACACTATCCTGGTCTAAATTTGAGTTTTCCCCCTCAGCTATCAAAAGATTTTCCACATACCTTTCCAGGAGATGTTGAAATAAAGAGACGAGAAATTCCTGTGAAGCATAGCTCACCGGTGCTTTGCCAAGGAGCAATCCCCGGAAAAAAGAAGCCCTGTACCTCAGAAGTATCACAAGTGCTGAAATTGATATTTCTATTACTAGCTATTACAAACACTGTTGCCTTACAACTGCTTCTCATTTATGAGGATTACGAGGAAACACTGCGAGAAGAGTGTGTAAAGAATGCCATCTTTGTTTTTGATTCTCTTCCTCATCCTTTCTCCTAGCCATGGTGTTGATGTCACTGGAAGGTGAGCAACTGGGTCATGGGTAGCTGAGAGGTTGTGGAGGTTTTACCGGCCTTGATCCCTGTCAGGCAGCCATAATGAGGAGGTTTCGCTCTCCCCATCAGCTGGGAGTAATGGCCGCCATAAAGGCCTTGATTGTAGCTGCTGCAGAACATTCCTCCACAAGGCAGCGTGACTCTTGAACTCCTTCAATTATCTGCCTGGCTCATATACAAACTGCAATCCCCTCAGACCATTTTGTCAATGTATATCACTTGTAGTCCAGCTACTTCTGCCAAGTTAAACTATAATGCCAAGCACTTAAAATGTAAAAAATACAAAGTTCTCCCATGACACAGGGTAATAGTTTTCTGAGCTGTCGTATAAAGTGCTAATGTTGTTTCACCTCCTGGAAATTCACCGACCCTAAGGTTGTGCCTGGATCTGTACAGTCAACCTGCTTATCTCTCTCTATACAGGCGGAGAAAACCCCACTACTGTGCACGTTTACCTGTTAGGCAGAAAGTCATGTTGTCTTGTTAAGGCCCCAGTCCATGACAGCAGGGTGGCTCCCCCTGTTGAAACGATGTCACTCCATCACATGCTTTGCCTATACACTGATGTACTGGGTTAAAAATATAGATATTTTCTTTCACTTTTGTTATTTATTTGCTGTGCTTTCATACAAACGCCTATTATCAAAACATTAGTTGTACACACTTTTCAGGATATATAGATGTTTCAAAATGCATAAATCAAATCAGAATTAAAAAAATGTTTATCATAATCTTAAACTGTATATAATTATACATCAAGTTTAGACGGCACAATATATTCCAGATTGCCTTGTATCTAAGAGGATAATATAAGTGTGGTAAAAGGGGCCAGGCAGGGGAATATTTCTTTAACGCCATTTGTGAAGCCACAACAGAGTGTGGGCGGTGCCCAGACATGGCAGAAATCTGAAAGAGGTGTTCCATGTTGTGTAGGTCGCTTCCAATTCACTGGATCACCATGTTCATTTACAATCAGCCCTGTAATTAAGGGAAACCAACCCAGAAATTATCAATCAGTTAATTACTGGGATGCTGCAAAACAAATCCAGCTCCTGATTGAAGCCCACTGGCTGCCCTTCGAAGAGGCTGCCATCATCCAAATGAAACCAGAAAGAATTGTGAATTAACCAACAAAAATATGATGCCTATTTGTCATTCAGTTTGGCAACAGAGTGTGAACACAGATAAAAAAAATTCCTTTTTATATTTTTAACAGAAAAATGTAATGGCTTATTTTTTAAACCATTTCTGATTAATCCTAGGTTGCCATTTTTTACGCCTGTACAATTATTTTTAGGTTGAGGTGAACTTTGAATTCACCTTTTTAATTTACAGTTTTGTTGCCCGGGTCTTGGTGACCCTCCAGGTTTGAAGCACTGATGTGTCGAGCAGCCAGTGGCACAATAAATATGTCACATAACATGTAACAGTAACATGTAACCAGCTATTAACTCCCCAATGACATGGAAATAGAGAGGTAATTCAATTGTGGGATGTAATGTTTAGTGGTTTCCTTGTGCTTGAAAATTGTACGGTAGGAAAATGCTTATGCTATAAAAAAAAAGGCAAATAATCTTGAAGCTTGGTTGGGAAAACTTGGTATTTATTTCACTTTAGTGGTGAATAGAAAAAAGGGGATGCCAAAAATATACATCACACACACTCTATTTAAAATTTTATTTCATCATTTATTTCATCATCACTCATTTAATTGCACAAAATTGCATTCAATCCCAAAACAATTATATTGCTGTTTTATCCATTTTATCATTACATTTAAAGCATTTAATATATAGTCTACGTATCCTACACAAGCATTTATAAACACTCCTCACAGAAGAGGCCAGCAGCAGGGCCCCAGCTGGAAACTACACACCACAGTGCTTATTGAGATTCACTTAACTTTGTTTCCCATATGGGAAAGCGAAGGACCTATAAATTGCTTGACTCAGGACCTCTATTTCCCATCAATACATTTCCTCTGCCCCCTCTAGGCATTGGAGCATCAAAATGCATAACAATCCCCTGATAGTGTCAGCAGCCTACAGCTCATCTCTAAAGTAAATGCTGGCCAGATAGAATTAAAGGGAAGGTCCTGTTCTTCTTGGGAAAAAACGTTTTCATGATTTCTCTGTTAGAAAGATGTCATCACAAGAGACAGAAACTAGAAAAAAAATTGATGCAGCCTGGCAGTCGAGCAGATGACAACCCATCGGGCACCTACAGTATGTGAATACTGGAGTCTCTCAGATAAGACCCTGTGCAATAATAGATCTTGTTTAAGAGCCAGTTCCAAACTATCTGGTCTCCACATATAATATGATAACACTGGCTATTACTATTAGAATTATTAGAATATTTCCTCACATTGACTGTAGATTTAGCATTGCTTTTAATTGTTTCTTTCCTTTATTTTTTACTGCTGTTTCTCTTTAGTCATGTCTTGTAATTGGTTTCCTCGCGGCTTCTCTGAGCATGATGCAGATTGCACAGTGCCACAGATCTGAGCTTGTTCCGACTTGTTTGAAGTGACCTTATAGTCGGTGACTTGTTTTCTGGGAGCGGCATCCAAACAGGGATGCAGCAGGAACAGGGTCCTCTGTTGGTGGCAGGCGGGGGGAAGATTGGAATGAGACTCAAGAGGCCAAATCACAGAATCTGGGCCCAGGGTTTTTTTTTGGCAGGCAGCAGAGTGTGAAATTTACAGAATTTCTTATGTTGGTTGGGCAGCTGCCTCCGTGCCTGCACCACGGTATTGTCAGCCAGTAACTCTGCGAGAAGACTAGGCTGGATGGACGTGACGTTTTGCCAGCTTTGGTACAAAATACTACAATGCAGATAAGATGGCAAAATTGGTAAGTGACATGATTTTTTTTCTATTTAAGATAGGGCTTCAGTGACATTACTGTTAGCTGGTTAATTTTTTTTTTGTTTTTCAATTACTGAGGCACATTTCTTGGGACCTCCAACATTGGGAGTAGCAAGAATCAAAGACAAGCATATAAAAAAAAATTGAAAAACTATTGCTGTTCTTAACTTCTTAAAGCTCCTTTTTACTCTGTTTTCTTTTTCTGTTTACTTGTCACAACCCAAAGCCACTTATATTTACATGGCAAAAGAGGTGGAAGTACTGCAGCATGCCTAATTTGCAGCAGGCCCCATGTTTTCCTTACAAATTGCAGTCACATATCATTTAGTTTCCCTGTATTATTGCAAAGAAAAACAATCAGAAAACCTCAAATGGGGGCCACCGTATACTGATCTCATCCCTGGCTCCAGCTTCCCTCCCAGTTCATCTCACTAACTGTCTCTGCCTCTGCCAGGATTCGCTGGAACAGATGCCTTGTTTTGACGGCCTGCTGCTTGCCTTAGTCAGTTGGGCAGCAGGTCACAAATGCTCACATACCCACAAGGACATGCGCGCACACACACACACACACACACACACACACACACACAGACCTACACCACAATGGCTGTGAAGCATGTGTGTTTAACTTACTGGTTGTTTAAGTAAGCGGAGAAGAATCCCCTCAGGTGATTAGTTCATTTTCAAGTCCCCGGCTGTGGAGGCTAGTACAGGCAGTGCCCCACTCTCTGCCTCCCTCTGTTTAGCTCTACCCCCCCCCCATCCTGCTGTTTGTTTGTTTCTCTGGATTCTTAGGAAGGAGAAGCAGACAGAAAGAAAAAAAGGGAGAGAAATGTTAAGCCAGCTAGAGTAATATCACAGTCTTTGTCCTGCACTCATTATTTTCGCTTTGATTACAATCTGGATCAGCTCAAGTTACCCTAATTCGGCCGGCTGAGGCTCTGGCTGAAATTGTGCTGTGCTGAGTGATGGTTGAATTGAGGTTGCCGGTGGGGAGGGGAAGAGATTGGGTGTGGAAATAAATAAAAAATAAAAAATAATAATAATAATAATAATAATAATAATAATACAGTAAATATATACATAAAAATGCTAAACAAAGGCAATATCTGTGATAATAATGTGACAAACATGCAGCATCAAAATAAACAGGAGGAGATGTAAAATGATGAGACCAACTGTGTAATTCCTTGAGGGACACTCATGCCAACGGGACATCTTTTTCATGCCAGAACGAGAATGTTGAGAAACGATTTCAGTGTTGCACAGCACTGAGTGGATGGAAGAACCGACAGGCATGCTGGGATTTTCTGGCTAGTGATGATGGTACTCTGGGAGGGGAATGAGTGCTGAGGACTCAGCCTAAGGGCCAACCACCGCTAGACACTAAGCACTGCAGAGGCCCAGTCCCCATGTAACACTAATCATAACCCCCTGCTCTTTCCATCTGTTCTCCATCAGTGGCCTTACAGTACCACTTTACCACTACCCACCGTCCATCCTCTTCCCTTCGGGCTATCACTCTAACTGTCTCTTGACTTTCTGGACTCTCCCTGTTTTTTGTTTTTAGATTTTTCCCTGGATGACATTTCTTTACTTAGTACTTCTTAGGATGCAGGATTTGTTGTTGAGCTGGGGCATAGGCTGTAACCTTTTCCCCCTGAATGTTAGACTTTGTTTTCAAGCTTTTTTCAACTGCAGCTAAACTAAAACACACACACACACATATATAACATATTGATCTTGAATACTTCCTTGCACTCTGTCACACTTTTTCTACCCTCCCACACAATGTTTCTCAATTAACGTCCCTTTTGCCTTCTGGTCCCAGCACGTAATCTGGTAGAGATGTCATCAGACATGTGAGTTTTCTAACTACAACGCCGCTGTCATTTGAATTACTGCCCTGGTTCACAGTTGTACTATAGCTATGCAAATGTCTGCTGCCCTTAATGATCAGATTAGAGCTACTAATAAAAAAAATACAAAAAGAATAAAGGGAAAAAAAAACAATATTATGAGCTGCCCTAACGCTTCTCTGGGCGGTGATGAGTGAGGGCAAAGTTATTATTCTTTTGAACTCCTGCGGTGTGGGGAAAAGACGGCAGACATTTAAAGCAGCATGACGTTGGGTGTTTATTTCTTTTATACTTTTTTTAATTCTTGGGCCAGAGATTTATGGCTTGATAAGTGCTTCAAACTTTTATTTTTTTCAAATGGGGATAATTTAAATACACCTCAAAGGCAGAGAGAGTTTTTCTCTCTTCCTCCTGCTCTTTCTGTTCATCTGTTAACTCTAGTTGTCTAACAGTCTAGCTGTGTTGCTCTGGTCTTCTTTTATTTCATCCAGGGGTTTTCCCTGCTACCGGCACAGTAGTGGACGTGATTTATTTTGTTTTTGGGATTAATTGTACCTTTGCACGTTTTATGCAATTCATCCTCCTATTTTTGACAAACAAATACATGACTTGACCACTGTGTTTCTTTCTTTAATGTATGTACAGTAAGCTTTCAAGTCATGTTCATGAGCTCATGTGTTCTCAACCATTCTTGGAAAAAAGACTGACACAGCATTATGTCCAGAGCGCACTCATGTTTTGAGTAGAGAAAACTGTAAATAAAACATGTTTGAGACCAATAAAATGACCCACATACACAGACATGCTCTCCTGCTGTGGATCTAATCCATTTCACCCACTTGCCTCAGATTTCAACAACTCTCTCGGAACTTTTGGCCTTTTCACTTTTTTCTCCAGAGAAAGTGTGAGAAAACTTGCACATGGATGTAGGTCAGCATTTTCGGACGGACTGTATTTCTCATCGATTTTGGATGCAGAATTGAATGTTCATGTTCTCCACGCTACGTTTTCTACACTTTATCGTCTCACCCAGGAGCTTCCTTTGGTGTTTCTCACCAAGCTCGGTGGATAGTACTTCCTCATTCAGCCATTACATCATTTGTTTCTATTTCCAGTCAAGTGTGACTGCTCGACAGCCCGTCCGTATAATTAAAACGACCTTTAAGCAATTTGCTGCTGAGTTTCTAATATTTTTAGCCTGGTCATTATTCCCGATGCACAGATGTGGCATGCCAAGCAGTAAATGTTGGCCTGACAGCATCTCACTCCTATTGTTCATTTGGGAAAACATTTTGGTACAGGTAGTCAGGTTGGTGATGGAGCAAATGCCCAATTTATTCATTCAAGTGTCAGTTATACAGACAAATATGTGTAGCGCCAATGTGGGTCTGAATTTGTAGAGCTGTTACAGCCTGTCAACACAGTGAGAGCGCTGTCATTAATCACCATACATTTGATCAGAATGCAGCAAACCTCTTCTGTTTCCTGTGATGGAAGGACAATGGAAAGCTGTGTTGGATCTTGTTCTGCTAATTGGGTTAGAGCAGCTAATGGCCATTTAGATGGTGGATAACAGGGAGGCATTTTAGTCCACAAATGTGGTGATGGAAGCAGAAGCTATCAAGTATTTGAATTAAACTCAAGCTAAAAAAAAAAGCTTACCATTTTTTTTTATAATGCTTCCTTCTTAGTGACTTCTTAGTGATTGTACTTTGGTAAATTCTACCGTGCAGCGGTGACTTGGTTGCCAGGTAATTATTTTTAAAGTCTACTGTACTTTAGCAGAAAAAAACGTTTTGCAGGTATTTGTTTTATTTCTTTTATTCTTCCGGTCCATGTGTGATACATTTGACAGTTTTATAGAAGGTATGCATGAAAGTGTGTAGAGTGGAAATAAGAAGTGCCTTAAGTAGTTTATAATTTGAGCCTCATAGTTTTAGCACACAGAGCATGTTCAAAGAGATGTTACCTCAAAACTTGTTTGAGGAGAACAACAGCCCACTGTACAGGGACGTGGGAATTGAGAAGAGAATTAAAATTACAATACCTGCATGCCCAGCTGCCATCTCAAATTGCTTGGCTGTTATATGCTTCTCAATGCAATATCCTGCCATTGAGCTCTGTGCAAGCATATAATGAAGCCGTCTCTGGCGTAATGATTTCCGTGTACAGTTCATGAAAATTGGGATATAGAGGAGAGATATGTGACTGTACCGACATGGGCTAAGGGGTTTGCTATTCCCTATCCAAAGTCACTTCTGCTGTTTTTGTGGAGTCAGGTGGAAATGACTGCCTGATTGCCTTGAACACATGTCCAGTTTAGAACTTCTAAGACTAACTCAAATAGTGATATAACCCCAGTAATTTCAGAGCACATTTACACAGCTCTTTTAGTGTTACTAAAAAAAAAAAAGGCAAGAGAAAGAATAAAAAACAAACAAAGACTGGCTGGCATCCTTGGTTGAGTGTAGTTCTGTGCACACTTTCTGTTTGGCTGCCAGTGCTGTTTCTGGCCCTGTTATTTTCTTACAAATGAGAAAGATATGTCGTTTGTCCCCACCATGAGCAAGCGGCCGCTGAGATGAGGAATAGGCCCACTGGTTCACACAGACTAACGTGACAGGCTGCATGACATCACTTAGCCAAAATGGATTTCCGCTTCAAAATGGGACTGTTCTGCTCAGTGTTAGCAAGGCTCTCACTGGAAGAAATTAATTGACTCTGAAACGTATTCAATGTATTTTCATTTTGTTTTAGTTCTGGCAGCGGTGTTGTTTTTCTGTGGGTGGCAAAGATTAGTTGGCAGCATATTGTATCTTCAGTCTTGGATTTGTGTGGGTAAAGTGAATTAAAGACAAGAATTAAAACTCCCTAATTAGAGCTGTTGATAGTATTTCAAGGCGTCCTATGGTGTGTTTAATAACATTCAGCTCTATTTCCCAGGTATGATATTTAGCAAGTGAAGATTACTTTGTTGAGTCCCACTGACTAAATTTAGAGAAATCATATTGGAGAGCCCAATAGAAAAAGTCTGATGGGTAGACCAAAGACTGCCAGTGTTAGATTTTTTAAATCACACCCAGTCAGCATATAGGCATTGGTGTGTGTTTTATTTGATCAGTTTTTGAGCTCTTTGCTGTGGCAACCCTATTGGAATATTATAGTGGAAAATGTTGTCAAGAATGTGTCTTTTCAGAAACAATTTCCTGGTTGCTTTATATAATCAGTGTAATTAATCACAGACCCAGCTGTCAACAGTTTTCATTAGAAACTATTTTGTAGTGGGTCTCTCAGAGGGTGCCATCTCAAAATTTTGGCAAATGCAACCGAAAATAACAAAGTCTAGATACCTCTTGAGAAACTGGGGAGATATGTTTTTTTTTTCTAATTTAATTAACTTGTAATTTTAAAAAAATTAAAGCAAATTATAGAAACAAATAAAACAAGGTCATCCCTTTTTTTCTGGAGGTTTATGTTAGTTGGATGAAATGTTAAATGCACAAAGCTGTTTTTGTGTGCATGTGTTTTCCTCCCACCCCACCTCGTCTGCGGTGACCTGTGCACCACTCGGGCCCTGGGGGCTCAGGCACACACATGGCCTGATCTGCCTATCCTAAACACTTGGAATCACGCTCCAGCCACCGCATATACACATACACACAAATATACACACATTCTCACAGCACAAGCACATCTGGTTTTCAGGATGGCTCTCATGAATGCAGACCTTTTAGCTGCCGGCACAGGCAGGCTGCTGGTGTTAATGACTGGGGCATTCCTCGGCTCCCAGGATGAAAACGGGGAGAGAGTGCAAAACAGAGGCAGCCATCGCTTCTAAGGAGTAACCCAATCCATCTAGCAGGAGGTGTGTGTGTGTGTGTGCGCGAGAGAGAGACTGAATGAATGGCCAGAGGGGTTAGGCCAGCTAAAGGTCCTTGGGGTCAGAAGAGGCTGCCACACACCTATGTGCCAGGTCTTGCTTCCTCCCAAAAGTGCAGAGGGGTCACAGCAATTTCCCTAAGTCAGGAGTGGGTCAGGGTCCCACTTCCCTTATGTATCAGTCACTGAAGGATGAGGAGGAGAGTGCAAGGCATGGTCTTTGTAGAATTACCTCCCCTAATCCCCTGAGTGTGAGGACTAGGAGGAAAGTACGCAGTTGTTTGGTAGGGCATGAGGTTATGTGAGGGGAAATGTGAAAGCTACAGAGACTGTATTTTTCAGCCTGCAACTTCAAAGGTAATTATTCTATTCATAATTGGTAAGGAATTTCCTCACAGGTGTCAATATCTTTCTGGTTACTAGCACAGACCCACGATTTTTTTCTGTTAAGTTGTTCTCTAAAGTCAGCACGTCACCTCACTCTGCAGCAATAAGTGAACAGGGATGCTTTGCTCAGGAACTGAAAGTGAATAGATTAAGGGTGGAAGTAAAACGTTGCCCTGAAAAGAGCTCAATAATGATTTAAGTAGCTTGCGTTAGAAGGGATTACTTTACTGTTTTTTTGCTGCTTTTCTTTTTCCGAAAGGTTTTTCCTTGACCCAAATACCAGGCTTCTCTCTCTCTTCTCTGCTCACTTCCTCTTTCTGGTTCGCTTTTGAATCCCCAAAAGACAGGTAGCAGTCCAAACATACTCCATATTCATAGCAGTGTGGTCATTTAGCGGGTTGCTTTGAATTCCTTAGAAAATAACATACAAAAAACTCTTGTGTGAAGTTAATGGGCTGGTGCCACTCACCCAAACCAGCAATAGGCACGGCGAGGGACTTAATCCAACAGACTGAGGACTAATACCATCAATACATTCAGTAGCTTGATCCCTGAGTTCCTCTCAGGTCTCCTTAAATTTCAAATTGTATTTGGGGTAGAGGAGCTTCCTGCTTGGTACACATTTACATAGATCACCACGATGATTAACCGTCATATTATTATTAATCCCTTTGTCTCTTGGTAAATATGACTGTCATTCCACAGCACCACAAGGTTTGTGTCAGGGCATGGGAAGACAGCCATCACTGGCTCATCAAAATGGACAAGTAATTGGTGGAAAAACCTAATGGTGCATATTTTTATGTAGGTTTTAATGCAACTCCATTTAGCATTCACATATCTCTGTACCGGATCATGACAGCTCAGTTAACATTTAGGAACATGAACCACTCTCAAGCTTTAGGAGATAGTAGTGAATGCTAATTTTTATGCAAGAAAAGTTATCTAAGGGCAGAAGAGAAACATCTGAGTCCTGCAGTCTCCCTCGGTATTCCTTGATATTTGTTTTTGTTTATTTCTAAATTTGCCACAGAGTGTTTCATGTTCTGACAGCAACCTTAAGGTTTAACCATGCACACACCCAGCTCATGTCATAAATTTATGAGGGGTATTTATTGGCACATATAAAAAACATGATAAACATGTGTCCAGGGATAGTTATGTGGTCCGCCGCCTCGGGAGCCTGCCTCCTTTCTAAGATCGAAACCCATCAGAGCGCTGTCCTTTCCAGCTGCCAGAATAAATCTTAATGAACGCACAGCATTGCCGACTCTTTCAAAAAAATTCATGCCCAAAGAAGAGAGAAAAAATAAATTCAAATGAGAGGAAAATTATTGTTGGTAAAAATTCTCATATACAAAATAAACAATGAAATGCTAAAAAATTAATAATTGAAGTGCTTTCCTCTTCCATCGCCCATGTTGCAGTAACCCATTTCAATGGATGCATGATTAACTTCACATCTGAAAACACAACACGGCCACCCGGACACTACAACAGACAGACAGCCGCGTGGCACTCGAGCTGTAGATAACAAAAGCCATCACCCTGTGCACCGCTAAGCAGTTACCACATGATTTTATGAGAGCCATGCTCATTTATGAGTGCAATCAGTTGCAACCCAATGCCCCATAGGATGTTGGTGTTAGCGCCCCTCTTTGTCCTATGATGATGGACTGTCAGTTCAATGGCGTTATTGTAGCTCTAGTGGCCATCCAGGGAGTAATACATTGATAACAATATCTGCTCATGAAGATAGGCTGTTGGAGAAAAGGTCACTCCTTTTCTTGCCTGTACTGTAGCTCGCTTTCTCCCCTCCCTCCATCTCATGATTCCTCCCCGGATTCTCAGTCACTACCTTCCTCTCTCTCTCTCTCTCTCTTTCTCTTTCTCTCTCTCTCTGTCTGTGTGCCTCTATCTCGGGGTGACGACGGCTGCCCCTCGGTGTGTAAGGAAGCTGGAATGTCATGTTTTAACTGGAGTTAGAGGTATGTTGACAGGCCAGACAGAAGGAACAGATGGCAGCATGACATGCCCATGGTCATCTGGCATGCCACTGTCGGGAGCGTTGGATTTGAAATCCAACCCTTTCTTGCCCGTTTCCTTTTTTCTTTCTTTTGGATTTTTTCCCTCCCTCCTTCCATCTTTCATTCATTCTTTTACCTCCATCTCTCACTTCTTTATCACTTACTCCTTTCTCTGTTTTTCATTCCCTTTTCAACCCTTCCCCTCTCTGCTCTGCTTGCCCTGTCTGTTACTCCTTTTCTCTGTTTATCACCTCTTCCTTCTTCAATGTAGGTCACAAAGCCTCCTGTACAGGGTGCTGCCTATCTCTGCTTAAACACACTGCCCCCTAAACTCTCCTGACTACTCTATTCTCTCTCACACAAACACACACACACACACACACCTCATTGAACAGCCTTATTCTTTTGCTCCTTCTCTCTTACACATGCTCAGTTACCACATCGGCCTCGTACCCCATAAAAATGTGTCAAGCTACATTTGTCTCCTAAAGTCCCGCCCCAAACAGCCCCGTCAGCAGAGATGTAGAAAGAATCCAAAAGAGTTTTAATTAGCCGTGTAACTATGCTATGCCTGGAAGGTTGTGCACCGGAAATCCTAACCTCACCGGTATAGTAAGCATGCCATGTCGCAACACATGGCGTCTTTATCTTCCAGCTAATTTCCAACAGAAGCATAAAGTAGAAAGGGAGAGGGAAAAAACAATGGGAATAGAAGGGAGAGAGAGGATGCAAAAGGAGAAAACCGCTGTTTCTGCTTGCTGCTTACCATCTTCGTTGATTTGAGGACTTGTATCAAAATTCCAAACAGAATAGGTCAGAGCACAGTGTCCTCACTTTGCCCAAATCTTGTCAGAAGTGTTCCTTTCAACTCGGCTCTGAGGTGTTTGTCCCAAAACAATTGGCTTTTTCTGTGATAAAGAAAACATTGCAATGGTGATGCAACAGAGCAGCTTGGGAGGGTAAAGAGACAGGAGAGTGAACAGTTTCATTCATGTAATTTACATGTTGGGAATAGCTAGCTGCATGTGGTACCGTATGGGCGAGATTTACTTGTATCGTGCATGTCAGATGGCGCGTGTCCATTCTTCCTAGAACTGGTAACCTCTCGTTATATTTTTAATGTTCCCCGGTGGGACTCCAATGGGTGCTGTAGCTCCATCTGCAGCTTTCTCCGGCTGCTCTCAGCAACACAAAGAGTGGCCCGGACCAATCCTAACAGCAGCCGCCCAGAATTACATTCCCTTGCCATGAGGAGCTCCAACAAATAACTACACAAATTTCATTTTAGAGACCTGTAGAGAGTTTTTATAGGTCTGCCTTTCTACCCCCCAGATCACCAACTCAAAACCGTCTGTGTTGTTTATTAGTATGTGTTTACAAATTAGTATTAATTGGAGCTGTGTTTGTTGTTGCTGTTGCTCAGGCCCTGTTTGTGCCTTTTTTTGGCAGAGGATTGTCTGACTATTAACAACATAACAATGCTAGGGCTGATTAGTCTTGAATGCAGCGTAGATGGCATATCTCTATCTGGGGTGATATAGCAGTAAAATCATGAGAGAGAGAGAGAGAGAGAGAGAGAGAGAGAGAGAGAGAAAGAGACTGTTTCAAATCTTCTCATCTACAAAGGTTATTTTCTGAATAGTAAGTCTCAGCATAAAACCGCATGTTTTTCCTTGAATAGGAATATGCGTAGCCACAAACAGAAAGCATATGGATGTATTTATGGCAGGGCTTTGTTCTTGCAGTGTTCAATGTGTAATGTTGAGACTTTAAAAGTCTCTTTTCAGCTCTTGTTTTTTTTTCCTACTTTCCCCCGCGTTTTTTCAAAAAGGCATTTTATTCTGCGAGAATGGAATTACAAGGTATATTACAAGTAAACGCGAGTATAATTTGTGGCAATTGCACCTTATAAACCAAGTCGTTGCTCTATAGTGCTCCGGCACTCTTGCAGATTTCCTGCGGTTATGGGAATGCGGAACATTTGTGGTTTAAAAAGAACAGGGGGGAAAAAAGGAATGAGACTCAACTTTTGGGGAAATAAAAAAGAGCTAAACATGCTCACTGTGGACAACAAAACTCTGCAGCAGTCAAAGTTGGTCCGTATTGACGTGTCAGTGAGAAATTTGATTTTGTGAACAACTCCAAAGTTGTTTCTTCGCCCATTAATCACACGTCCCCTGAGAGGGGAACTCAGTGGAGCACAGGGCCCTCTCTGTGCTGCCACGACAGACTGAAAGCCAAACCCAGCGTTCTTGAACAATAGATACCCCAACGTGACACCATTTTGTTACAGTGTGAGTGTTTGTGTGAGGGGGCAGGACGGATTCTTGAAAGTACAGTGACACCTAAAGGCCTAATCCTATAGGCCCTCTTTGTATATCTCTTTCTCTCTCACACACACACACTCAAGTCAAGGACATGGTGAAATTTGGAGAAAAACTGATGAGTTTTCACTTTTACTGCACTTGATAGTTCCAAGAGCTTGTACAGGGCATCACATTCCTCTCCTAATGACATGCCTGGGGCTGCCTGCAGGAAAAGTGGCATTTTCATCTTCCAACCTGAGCAGCTGATTGGGCATTGGGTGCGAGAGCCCAAAAAATGGATGCTGGGCTTTTTATTTTTTTTAAATGTTACAGCAATTGCAATGTGCTGTGTGGGTCCTGTTTTTGTGGCCTCAAACCACTCATTTCTTTTGTCTTTTCTTGTTTTGTTTTATTTTGTTTCTTTGTGTTTTTCTAGCGTCGGGGCAATGTGAAGGTCAAGTCAAGTGCTTCTTGCGTGTGTATTTGGACACAGTTTTTGTACAATATCCCGGAATAAATAAATCTACCTCTAACATGTAATTTATTATCAAAATATAGTTTATTTACTAATTTAACGTGACATAAATTCACAGTTGAACAGCCGAAAAGTATTACTAAAGAAGGTAAAGATCATTACAATTAGGATTTTTTCTATGGTTTTTATCTATTTTCTTAATTTTAATTATTGATATATTCTTGGTTGTGATGTCTTAATATGACCAACTGAAGGCCATATTTTATTTACATCTTTATTTCCATCTACATTACTGCTTATGGTGTTATTTTGTTTCCAACTGAGTCTACATTACAGTACAGATCCCCTCGCACAGCGCACACACACAAACAGACATTCCCCAGATGAACAGTACCACTGTAGTGGTGAGATCCTCACTGGGCATCCCTTTGATCTCGCCTCGTCTCTTGTGTCTGCTTTCACGGCCAGCTCTGCATGCAGAGTGAGTTTTTAATATGGCAGCGCACCCTGGGTCCCAGAGTAACAATAAACTTTACCTTCAACTGTCAGCAGGTCTTAATCACTGGGATTACTGCAGCACTAAATGTTGGATTCCTGTTAATATTCCTGCCGGTGAAAAGGGTAAACAGACCCAAAGAGATAAATATCGCCCACCCCTCAACAGAAATATCCTTTGGAGTTCACAATCTCATTTTCATCACTTGCAAATATGGCGCTGAAGTCAAGAAGGGGAAAGAAAAAGCCCCAGTTTCAATGAATGTGAACAATGGAATTCTTTCGGCGGTGGGCTCTTTCCCCCACAAATGTACAATCGGTCATTCTCAAAGAGCCTTCAGCAGAGCTGTTATTTGCGGTCCCGTGAGGTACCGTAGCTGCAGCTCACCAAGCCAACTAATGCAGCTTCGTAGGTCTACAAATGGCAGGCAGCAAGCACACATCAGCCTTTGCGGGCAAAATAGATTTAGATATCCATTTAGTTTAGTTTCCCTGCTGAATGAAGAGAAAACGAGGAAGATATTACCGAATATTACAAAACTTATTATTATTATTATAAAAATATTTAAAAAAAATTATAATTATGGTTATCATTTTAAAATAGTAAACGCAAGAGTAATGTTTTTAAAAATATATTACTGTTTATAATATTACATGACAACGGGCCATCTGTATTTCTATTATACTGTATGTAGTTTTTTAACAATACAATATCATTAATTTACAGCAATGTTTTAATTAGATATATTTTTATTATTTAAAAAAAGAATTGTCTATCTTGTACTTTCAATGTTAAAATTGCATCTCATGTAGATTTTCCTTATATTCTCCCTAACAAGCAAAATATTTGAAATGAGCACAAACCCAATTTGATAAAAGTCAGTGTCATCCATATATTCACACACCCTAAAAATGGCTCCTAGTGGAGTGGAGCGTGCTGTTTCAGAAGCTAAATCTGTGCTCTGCTGGGTCCAAATATTTTACCATAGCTTAGCTGCTCCACTAAAATCTGCACTTGTGTGCACTCCATTGCCCATTCATCTTGCTTTGAAAACACCACTGGATTAGAGGCCGTTGTCTCAGGACTCTGGGAACACGGGTCTCATGTCTGTGTCATGTTGTGGAAAGAGAGAGAGAGATTTAAACAATTTAAGAGTACAGTCTCTTCAGGGACGAGCCACTGCAGGCTCTGAAAGGTTGGGCTTGTGAACAAGTGTTCATGCATTTTCAACAGTGATATCAGTCACAGGAAATGCAATTCAGGTTGGTTTGAAAGAATACATTATGTAACAAGGGGCAGCCATTCATTTAGATTGTGCTGTAAAGTCAATGTTTAGGTTGTGCATGGCTGCTCTGTGGTTACACGAGCAAAATGGCTTTGTGTGCATTTGGTTTTATTTTTTTCTCTCACTTTTTCATCATCATTCATCCAATAGTATACCATGGAAGTGACCCTACCTCATATTGTTCTAGCACTCTAAAACAGATTTGAATGTATGAATAAACCCATGCAATCACATGCCTGTGAGATACCCAGAACTATAACCACATGCATATTTTCATAAATAACTCATGTTTAGCTTGAGAAGCAGGTTTTTCTCACACATTTTGTCTTTTGTTAAGCGAATATTATCAGGCGGAGATGTTTTTCATCCCCCGGTTCCTTTTAGGTAGTAATTAAATTGCTATGAATCTTGCTATCACAGTGTTAGCTCCATGGTTCTATATGATCGCAGTCTTTATTGAAATGATTTCCATGGGTGTTTGTCTCACTGTGTGTCAGGCGTTTCAGAAGAGAGTCAGAAGGATAGAGGCGGGGATAGACAAGTGGAGGGGGGGAAGAGAATATGAAATTGATTAGTTTGCTGGGATGGAAAATAAAGACTTCATCAGGATCACTTTGTGCAGCCCCACAATCAGCTGTAAAACAATACAGCCTCCCTAATGAGGACAGAGTGGCAGGGGCTGTGCATGCATCTGTGTACCTGCATGATATTTATGTGTCTGCTTGTTTTGTGCCGCTGAAATGAAAGTGAAAGGGCTCAGAAAGAGAGAGAGTACGTATGGAGAAGGGTACGTGTCACATTCCGTCAGATCTTCCACAAGAGTTTTCTTGAATCACAAAGTCTGCATCACCCTTCCTCCATCCTTCATGCAAAGATCCAAATAAATCTTTAAAATTCTCACTTGAGTGCTGTTGAATTTATTAATACAAATTTGAATATTTTTTTTTTGAACATTTGTGGTAAAAGACTGTAAAAGTGGTGACTGATTATTTTAACAGAGAAAACACAACCATTTGATTCGTAACAAACACCATTAATGGACAACCACACACACTAAATAGACCAACCACACACATTAGCATTGTATAGATTTAGACATTGTGGTTTTAAGCTTTAAGTTTTTATTTTTTATACTTTTTAACAAAAAATTATTTAATAATATTTACAATAATAATACATTTCCAATCAACCATACTTAATAAATAATCTGCATTTTTAAGAACCATTGGTACCTTTTGGTAAAGAAGACTAAAAAAGACACTAAAAGACCAATATATTCTTATGAAGTCACTACATATTATATTCAGATATATTCATTCATTTAGTCCTGATTTGTGATGAGCAGTATTCAGAAAAAAAGATTTTTCTAAATAAAACGATGATAACAATAATTGAAGCCTTTAAAAAATGTTTTTTTCTTTTTTCTTAAATTAACTTGATGTCCGATCTAGATCTCTGTACTCTGTACTGTACGCTTTTGTAGTAATTGATTTGATCTATATCACTGAATACGGCAAGTGTGCCAAACATTCTTAACTATTGCAATACTTTTATACTATACTATTAAAATATGTATAAAATGAGGTTCTCACTTTAAATGTTTAAATGTTCTTTAAGATCAATAGAAAAAACAGAGAAAACAAATGGTCTGTATTTCTGTCATGACACAGTAAGGCAGTTACTGTTGGTGGTGCACGTTCCCCTCCGAATCATGACAGGTTAACAATCTGTATTCAGCCATGTAGTCGCTGCCACGAGAACATTACCGGCAGACCTGCTCGGTATATCTGAAAACCCACTGAAATACTTTCAATAATACAACACTGAATGCATGACGCAGATACAAACATGTTAAACACTGAAGCAATAATAGACACATTTTAAGGGCAAAAGAAAATAATGCTCCTGCTGTGCAAAAAAAATAAACTTAAAGAGCAATCACTGAAAAACTTACTGAAAAAGATAATATATTCTCAATTTTCTAAATTTGCCTCTCTTTAGCTCATCATCAGGGTGCCAATAATGCTGCGAGGCACTGTATTTATAACACTTCAATTCACAAGACCATCATTTAAAGGCTAATTGTGAAGTTCTTATTACCAACACCATGGACAGTTTTGAGATTCATTAAACTCAAGTCTCCAAACGTGAGGGGAAGATACGCACCAAACTGGGGCACATTGCAACAGCCAATCAACACAGATCACCAATAGGCAGGCGGCCTATCAGGAGCCTGCTCCTGGTCATGCTGACGAATCACTCAAAACTTTTTTTTTTTTCTCTCTCTTTATTCTCCCCTCCTTATTTATCTCCATGCTGATATTCTCTATTCTGACTGAATGTGAGAATGGCTGTATTGCCACAGTGTTACTCTAACACTCTCCCCTCCCCTGGTTATTTTAGTATGGTGGAGAAACTGTGGCTGACTCCTGGAAGAAACCCTCTGGCGGCTGCTATTTATAGGGACGGGACACAGTAACATTTGCATCTGGAGCTTATAAGAGACTGAGAGAGAAGCATGAAGGATACAGTAAATTTTTGAAATAAATAATTTATCCTGTAACCCAAGTCATTTATTTCCAGGACAAATAAAGGAAGAAAGGGAAGAAAAAAAGGGGGAAGCAGGCAGGAGTGTAAGAGACACTTTGTCCAGATTCTCTTTTTCTTGCCCATGAGTGAAAAAACCCATCTTGAAATAAGACAGCCTGACCCAAATTGAATTAAATCGATTTGGAGTCTCCTGAGCCTGCTTTTTCCACAGTGTATACAGTATTTTCCTCCATTTCCTGTGACAGGGTCATGAGTTGTATGCATTACTCAGCTCCTTATAAAAATACTCCGGAGCTCTGTTATCGATTCTTGCGCTTCAATAATTGAGCCGGCAATGCAGAACGATGACGTCCTCATTGTTCCCATTTGTACCGTTGGAAGTGTGTCTCCCTTAAGGCCTGCTCATTGGGAAAGAGCAGCAACCTGTATGTACTGTACAGAGTGAATGAGTGACGTTCACCATGGCATCAGCACAATGTGTATGGTTTCTTACTCCGACCTTCAAGACGTGATTGACTATTGTAAATACAAATACATATTCAAATTGTACATAAAGCACTACTGCAGCTGTCTGTCCTACGTGTTCTCGCATGGGCCTGGTCCTCTGCTCTCTAAACAATGTTCAACTCCCTACAAAGTCTGTGTTACGTCCAGTTGAGAGCTATAGGTACTGAAGGGTGGAAAAAGTAGCCTGGTTGTTGCTAAATAAAAGCAATAATAATTTCAACACAACTCCAATTTTGTTTTGATTTACGACATTCATCTATGATTTCCAATCCAAAAGAGATATCTCTTTCTCTCTCTCTCTCTCTCTCTCTCTCTCTCTCTCTCTCTCAGAACCCGTGTACAAGGGGTGGGGGCAGCTGAGCACTCAAGCACACACGTTGCTGTGTGTGCACATGTACACACGCGAAAACCCTTTTGTAATGATGACGAAGAAAACTAAACATTCAAAAGTCTGGTTTCACTTGACTATAACTGATGCTGACACATAATCCTTGTTGCCACAAGTACAACCAGTATATTGTATGTAAGGGCGGAAACACAAGTAATCTTTCAAATCATTTCAGTAAAGTCCATCATATACAGACGGAGAAATCCCCAGTTTTCGACCATCTAGCTAGTTCATCTTTCAATGCCCCAGGTATATTGTATGCTAGCAGCCTGGAGCCCACACAGGGAGTTAAGTAAATTATATGACAACATGATTTAATGATTAAAAGTAATGATTGTTGTGGGCGTTCATAAATTCAATCTGAAATGGTCAGAAAATGTAATGGTAGTAAGCTGCAGGGAACACTATAAGCCAGGGGAGGTCTCGACTTCTGCCAGAGAAGGCAAACATGTTGATCTTTTCTGCAGAAGAACAGCTAAGAACTGCAACCTATCTCCATGTCTCACCCGAATCAAATAAAGATGTTTAAAAAAAATTCAGTTTCTTTTGCTATAAAAATGTTCTTTTTATTTATTTTACATTTCTATAATCTGCTCAAAACAATTTTGTAGTTTGCTACTCAAGAATGTTAATTGATATACACTATATATGACAAAACAAAGGAGCGTCACTTTTGTTGTTAATTTGTTTATTTTTTCCCTTAAAAAAATAACGTCAAAGTAATGTATTTGAATAGTTGAATGAATATATATATATATATATATATATATATATATATTTACTGTACCTGACAAGTAGTTATGTCTCTTGTTGTATTGGTTTGCCCTCCTTTGGACATAATGCTCAAAAGTAGATATTCGAATATAATCTTACCTTTTTTTAACATAAGGAATATTCAAACACACACACAAAAACACAAACACCAGGAGAGACTGAGCAAGAGAGAGTGTGTGCAGGACCTCTCTATATGACACGCACAACAGCCAAAACATCCAAGTGACCATTTCTGGAGCATACTTTGGCACGTTACGGTGCACAGACACATTAAGACAGCATAATTAAAGAGCAGCGTTGAAGTGTGAAAGGAGTTGTGTTCTCAAGGCTTTCAAATGAGCCCATTCACATTGCCGTTGTTGTCACAATTTTTTTTTGGAATGGGGGCTTAAGATATAAATATGTTAATTTGTGTTTACCCCCATTCACCGCAAGGGCATGGGTTGCATTGAGTGTGGTGGAGCACGCAGTTGTGTTGGAAGGGGGCTGAATGGGGAGAGAGTTGAGGCAGAGGGAGAAGTGGGGATAAAAAGATGGAAGGGGGGGGGGAGTGGCGTATACATTATTAACTACGACTTCATCACATGTTCCCAGTTTCTTGGGGACTTATTATTCCGAGGCGCTTTAATGAATAACAAGAAGAGAGGGCAGAGGGAGCGAAAGAGAAAGGGAGTGATTGATGAAGCAAGTGCAGACACCGCCACCAACTGGCTTGCTCCAGTACTGCTCCACAAACATAAATACCAGGGACATACACTGTTTGTAAAAATAGGCACAAAGGGCAACAACCTCTAAAGTGTCCCTGGTATTAGCATTTGACAAGGTCTCTGCCTGCCACGCTGCATATAGATTGGGATTTTCTTTGTCAAGGATACCTGTCAAGCGGACGCGTGACAGCCAGATTTCATGAGCTCTGCGCAACTGCGAGGTTGGACATCGAGGCAGGCAGTCTGTAAAGCCTCCCAGCGGGTGTGTGTACGCATTTGTGTGTGTGTGTTTGTGTGTGCCGAAGAGGGAAAGAAAGTATATTTGAGTTGAGGCAAGTCTTTGTGCTTGAGTGTGTTTGTGTTTGCAGGTGTGTGTGCCTGTGTCTGTACGTGTTTATGTGATTGCTAAAGAAAATTGGAGGGTAAGATTCACTGTATCCAAGGTGACCGCTGCTTCTTTTTCTTCTGAGAGTGGGTGGGGGCATTTCTGATCGCCAGCGTCCTACATTCCAAAAGTTTATATTCACACAAGAGAAATGGATATTTCTTTGTAATTTCCTGCCTTATTACTCACTGCCCACTGGTCAGTAAATATAGAGAAAGGGAGATTACGCAGGAAGAAAATGAATAAATAATTAACTTACTCTTATAACTTGTCTTAGTGTCTATAATGTGATCTTGGGTGTGTTTGATAGTATGAGTGTCCTCCATTTTGAATATTAGACATAAACTCTTCTATGAAAGAGTTGCTACTAAGCAGCCTCTGCTCGCTGCAGGGTCTCAGAAAGAAGAACGAAGGGATGTTGAGTGAGCGGGGGAGACTGTGAGGACCTTTCGGGGATATCAGAGGTTGTCAGGTCCGTTTACAGAGTGGTTGGATTCAGGCCGGTGTGCTCCCTGCTGCTGTCTTTCATTTTGACTGAGGAAAAGTGCAGCATGTGTAGAGGATCATTGCAGGGGAACTCATAAGAGAAGAACAGCTTTTTCACTTTGACCTAATCCTTTCATCTGTCCAGTGCCCAGACTTTCCTCTTCTCATTTTAACCTCGAGCTCTTCCTGACTTTTATCCATACAAATAATATATGGCGGCTGATGGCACGCACCACATGTATGCCACAGGACTGTCTAAAACCATCTGCTGTCCTTTAAAATAACGTGTTTTCTCATTAATAAATAAATATAATAATCACTGTCATGAGTCACTGAGTAATTAAGTTTCAATCAATGTATTGGTTAATTTATTGTTGCCCAACCAACAGGAGCTTAGACAGATTTGTACTGCATTTTTGTTAAATACAGTGTTCCCAGTGTTCATTCAAGTTTTGGATATAATGCATAGTACAATGTCACCTTTTCAAGCATTACAAAATCAGCTTTTTGTGTAAAACTTCTGTGCTAAGTTGAAGTAATTATGAAATGATTCTTAATAAATTGGACATGAATGGCGAAATTATTTTTTAATAACGTGTAGTTGTTTCATCTTCGTAGTAATGACAATGTTCTGCTTTTGAGTGTTTTTGGTTTTTGGACTGACAGTTGGACAAAACAAGCAACAACTTATATTTAAGGAAATTGTGATATTTTTTCCCCACCATTTTCTGATATTTTATAGCCTGCACGATTAACCAAGCAACAAATAAGCATATCACCGGAAAGAAAATGATTAGTTTCAGCCCTTCCTGAAAACAACCCATCAAATAGCCAGTCACTTAGTCTCCAGAATGACCATAAAGAAATGTTACACTTGGTGGCAAAATACGCAATCAAAACACCGGTAGTGTTTGTGTTGAGGAATGACAATAAATAAAATTACAGGGTGCATTAATAGGGTTTCAGCGTGTTCTCTATCGTCGCCTCAGTTTTGATGCCACTCCGGATCAGAAGCAATGTCGATGGCAGACGTTAGTGAAAGGTGACGTCTTGTCAAAACTTGAATACACGCCCGTCAGTAATGGCTGTAAACCTCGGCAGTCAGTCTCCCACAAATGACCACAGTCTGGCCTGGTCCTCGTCTTTATTTTGTAACTCTAACCCCATCTGCAGCTGTTTTCGCAGCCCTTTGATTTTTCTTTTTCTTCCCAACAATCAGGCCAACTGGTAGTGTGTTGCACAAAAGGCTGCTACTTGTCTTCACTGATGTGTGACAGCTTAACTGTTTATCTGCTTGGCAAAGACTGAGTGCAGCAAACAAGCAGCAAAGTCCCAGGGATTCAGCTGGTGACTACCGAGAGCCAGACATCATAGACGTGGCTAACCGTGTTTATTACAAGGGGTCAGAGGTTACGTATTGCCTAATAACCTCAGGCGGGGCACGCCGTCGCGGCTGGCTGCAGTGAAAAGGCAGCGGCGGACAAGAACGGCTGTCGCACTTGTTTCCTCAGAAGAAGAAAGGAGGGGAGTGACTAGAGTTTGAGTTTAAGAGTTTTGGGAATTAGGAGAGTCTACACCTGTAACCCGTTACTCAAAGCCTGTCATCACCGATCTCAGCCATTCATCATGTTTGCAAAATCATTAATCTCATTCCTCCCCAAGAGCAACTGGTTGCAGATGGGATCCATCTCTGTCTTGTTCTGCTAAGCAATACCTTCATCTGTTGCATCTTGGTGCTGAGGCAGCTTACATCCATGCTGACAAGTTACAATCTATAATTAAAGCATGTAGTCACTCTTGTAAAAACTCCTCTCTTTTGTCCCTAGGTTGTAGCATGCACTGGCAATAAGCAGTGACATATCAATGTATCAGAGGGTTCTCCATGTGATAAAAACCAGTATGAGTTCACACGCAGCCTCAAGACTAAATAATCTATCATGTTGTCGTACAAGATCAGACAAAAAGATCACTGGCACAAAGCAGAAAGCAATGGGTTTGTACACTGGCTGCAGCAGAGGTAATCTCCAAAGACTTGGCTTTATTGCCTCTCTCAGCCCTATAATGATGTAAGGACTCTGGGCTGCTTTGGGTTTGTTGCGCTCCAGCTCCCCAGTCAGCCTCCATTTGGCTTTGGGGAAGAAGCTTATATTGGCTAGACTGCAGTGAAACGTCCCCTAACAGGTTAAACTTCAGTTTACACTGCAGACACACACAAAATATGCAAGTACAAACACATACAATGAGATGCACACTCAAGATACATCTGTATTTTCCCCCCACACATTCACAAATGATATATTATGTGTATACAGGCATTTACACAAATGTTAAAACTTATTGACAAACCGTTTTTCCTTTTTGTTTTCCCTCAACTTGCTGTAAAGTTGAAAAAAAGAAAATGCACCGAGTCAAATATTCAAACCCAAAAACTTCATGCATTTTTATGGCTGCACTATTACATTATGTGCACATTTTCTATATGTCTGGTGCATCATTTAATACACATTTCCCAAACTCCACTCAGACATAGTCGGCATCTTTGGAAACTTAGTAACTCTACCAAAATTCAAAGTAAGGTTCTGTGGGTTTGAACCATGTTTGGCTGCACAGCATGAGTTGACTGGCCATCTGACTGAGTTAAGATTAAAGAAGGAAACTGTAACTTTGGTCTTAATTTTCTTTCTGTGTTTCTCTGACCATTGTTTCCAGAGGTTATTACAACACTGCACTTTACCAAAGTAATTGCTAAGATCTGGCAGTCAGATGATCAGACAGGTTGTAACCAAGCAAGCTACGATTCCTCTTAAAACTTTACAGTTCACCATCATTTTCTCTTCCATTTCTTTTTTTTTAATCCAGGGAGCTTGTTTAAACCCTGTCTGATCATCTGACTGCTCATGTTCTTGTCCTGTTGAACTTGTTTTTAATAATGTCACCATGTTCCCAGGTCTCAGCAATTAACTTTGGAATGATGTCCAAATCTTTGAAAAATAAGACCCCAGGTTTAGAAACTGGAATTTCCTTTCAATAACATTGTGAGGACAGAGTGGAGTGCAAAGGTGTACATGTTACTTTTGCCAAACAACATAAAATGAATGATGCAATTACTTAAAAGGTACTGCACATCCCTCTCCAAAATTACACATCTGTGACCATGTTTTGTCTGTGTGTGGCCGCTTGTTCTTTTGCTCTCCTCTGAATTTATCATGTCACATAAACTCATAGTAGTTAAACTCTTCAGGGGGCCTTTTTAAGAGCTGTTCACTCTTACACACACACACACACACACACACACACACACACACACACACACACACCCAAGCCCTGCTTCTAGGGTTCAACAGTTCACATGGTCACTTTGTGAACTATCCTTCAACCTCCGTTAGACATCAGTGATCCCTCTACTCTCCAGAGCAAAGAGAGGACTAAAATGAAATAATAAATATCCGCAGTATGGCTCCCACTTGCGCGCCAGGCCACTCTGACCCCTCTCAGGACCTTCTGAACCAAGCAGGAAGAGCCAGCGAGGGGAAGGGAGCAGAAGTATGTTGGGGAGATAGGTCTTTACACTGCTCAGGTGACCCAGGAAATGCCTGCAAAAGGCTGGGGACCATATGATTGTTTCAATGGGGCCGTACAATTCAGCATTGGCCAACAGAAAAGCTGGAGCCTTAGCCGAGCTGGGGTGAGCCAAGCTAAGCCAGGCAGCTGGCAGATATCACAGAAAATATGTTTGTGTGCTCTGGACACAGCAGGTCAGGAGGGCTGAGATCCAGGAGGGAGAGAGAGAGAGATGGAAGAGGCAATAAAATAAGTAGATAAAAAGGAAAATAAACTAGAGGGAAAGACAAAAGAAGTGAGACTTGAAATTGCGCGTAAGCAACTAAGATCAGTATACACTTTCTGTTTAGTGTATGTTTAGTTTTTGTGTGGAACTTAACAAAAAACTAATATTCAGGAACTAGAAATGAAGGCATGATTTTTAAAACTGAAGGAAATCTATGATGCCTTGCAGAACTTGAAACATTCCCCACAACATCTTATTCTCATTCATCCACTTATCCTAAAGTATATTATCTTTAACAAGTGATATATGTCGACTCTTTTTTGATCCTCCTAATGTGTCCTTGACCCCAAACAGGACACCGTAGGAGTGACGTCTACAGGCCCAGATACTGCGGTCTGTGAAAACACGGTGTGGGCGAGCCCCCTCTCTCCTAGGGCTTGAGTTCAGAGCTGTTATAACATGAGAGGACAGCGGGATTAGGGCAAAAAAAAACTACAGCTGTGGCTGGAGTGTGTGTGAGTGAGAAAGGATACAAAAGATTACAGGATGGGTGGTAGATTGAAGGATGGAAAGATTGTTTTTGACACAACATTGTGTGCACGGAAGTTTATCGTACCCTTAAATATGTGCGTGTACACACGGAGGGGTGACAGGTTAGTCGCCTGCAAACGGAAAATGACTGTAATTTACTGGGCAGGTTTCAGTCATAAATGTGTGGAAGTTTAAATGTACAGTACATCTGGGTGTTGATGAGGGCGATCAGGCGTAGGTCACCTTCACTGGATGAATACAGATATTTGTAAACATCTAAACTATATTTGAAGTCATAGTAAATGTCCATGAATGTGTGGATTTACACTACTTGTGTGCAAACCCACATGGGGTTAAGGAGCACCTCAGACAGAGGGTAAATGCAGGTGCAGCAGCCATGGGCAGCATGAGAAAAATATTTTTTTGAAAACATACTTGGTTTTCACCAAGTATGTTCTGCAAGCTAAAATACCACTTACTTTCATAGAGTGTGTGTCTACATGCTGATAGCACATGGATTGGAATATTTAAAAGAAAAATTTAAATGCATGGAAAAAATCATCAGGCAGCAGAAAACATGGCAGCAGCGTCAAATAGTCCACCACATCCATGAACTGAATCCAAACCCAGCAGTTTGCCAAAACTCACGCCAGGAACCAAATATCCAGCTATTTCACTTACAGAGCTGACATCAACCAACATCCAATCATCAGAAGCAGAAGCACTGATAAATTGTTGCCACAAAGTGGTATAATTCCTGCATAAAAAAAACAGTTTTTCTCGCCTGGCATCATAATGCAGATTTATGAGAACATTTTATATTTTATTAAACTAACAAGAATAGTTTGATCACATTTTTAATCAGTGATTAAAGCCATTTTGCATTTTCACACTGCTATTACAGTGCCGGTCTGTTTTCTTACTGTATCTGTCTTGTCCTCTGTCTCTCCCTCCATGAGGCATCCTGGGACAGGCTTCAGTACAGCACATTTCTAAACAGCCTGTCTATGGGGGGTTCGTTTGTTTTACTGTCCCAGCAGGAGGGCTGATGGGAGTCAACCGGGGTCAAGGCAGGCTGAGACTTCATAGCAGTACTTTGACAGAGGGGCGTAGCCTCTTCAGACCCCACAGATTGCTGGTTCAATAACGGCACCAAGCACCGCTCTCGGGGAGTTCGTATACCCTTTATAGAGGACAACTTTAATCAACCATGGTTGAACTGTTTGTGTTATTGTTTTAAAGGAGTAGTAAGTCATTTCTTTTTTTCTAGACTGTCAGTTTTTCATCTATGTGTGCAGTGAAAGCAGTCGGTCATAAAACTTTCCTCAGCTTTTCACCGTTTATGGCCTCCATACGGGAAATCTAGGAAAATTTGATTAAGCTAGTTTTTAATTTGAAGGTTAAACGTGAAAGTTTCCTGTTCCATATGGAGAATGGTAATAGCAAGATGAGGATGCTATTAAAAATTCAAGCAGCACGCCACTTTAACATAGATGAAGTTACCTTTTTTGTGTTGGGGGATTTATTGAGGCCAGAGTTTTTACCCACCATTGTCGACGTCTTAAATTGTGATGTCCCGCCCCTGGAGGATGCGTGAGAGGAGTTTACGGGCATGGCGAACAGCTCTTGGCAGATGTGAGCAGCTGGGCTCTGCAGAAGGGCTACTTAAAGAGGCCTTACAGGTGCTGTAATGAGCAGGTTTTTAAAATCCCCCCGCCGCCTCGCTCCTAATCAGCCTCGGGGCTATTTTTACCAACCCCTACGGGCCCCTCAGGCTCATCCACTTTGAGTTGCACTGAGAGGGCACGTTGTTCTCACTGAAACACACACAGAAACACAGTGACACAGCACACACTCATGTACAAGCAAATTCAGTACACACCCACACTATCACACATTGAGACACACATTCACATCTAATATGAAGCCACAGGCCAGACAGTAGTCACATGCCTCCACTGTGTCGGAGCTCTTAGAGGTTTGGGTCGGGGTCTAGAGTTTTGTCTGACGAGTAGTAAATATTTAACTTCTATCTATTCTATCTTCTAATCTATTAGTTGTCAATTTTGAAATGAATTGAAAACTATTTTGATAATCGCTTAGTCGGGTTGAGTCATTTTTTAAGACAAAAGTTTAAAAAATCTTTGATTCCAGCTTCTTAAATGTGAATATATTCTACTTTCTTCTCTCCTCTATGACAGTAACAACATTTGAGGATGTCATCCACATGATTTTCTGACATTTTATAGACCCAACAACTAATCGATTAATTGAGACAATATTCAACATATTAATTGACTATGAAAATAATCATTAGTTGCAGCCCTAATCTCTCGAGGCACTGAAAAAAATCTCAATAGAAACAAAATGTTGATAGATTTAGACTTCAGGAGACTTATAGTGTTGCAAAGTAGGTGGAATTGTTTTGGGTGTAACTGGCATAGGTAGTTGGGTGACTTTTAAGGCTTAAATGTACAGTAGGTAGCAAGCAGTAGTGCCCTGATGTTGTCCATCTAATAAAGGCATTCAATGTGTGTGTGTGTGTGTGTGTGTGTGTGTGTGTGTGTGTGTGTGTGTGTGTGTGTGTGTAAGCAGAAACTAAAGTGTATGCTTTGTAGAAACCTGATATAGATTTAGTTCAGTTCAATTACGGATATGTGATCAGTTTTTGATGCATTAAATCCTTGTCTTTGACTTTCTTCTCCATATCAACTGTAGGTGAGGTCCATGGGTGTTGTAGTATTTAAAGCCATTAGCCATAACAAAAAAAACATGAGTTCTCTCAAAATTATTTGAAATATGTGAAGTGATTCGCTCGGATTTTGAGGATGGAAGTATTCACACATCTTTTAATTTTAAACATAACACACCAAAGTGGGGTTATCTGCTCATAGTCTGGGGATAGCTTCATCATCGGGCTACTTGTCATGCTTATAACTTATGTATTCCTTCTCTCCCCCCCCCAAAAAAAAAGAAACACAAACAAACAAAAAACAAACTTTTGCTTCCCATCTGTCTCTCGGTCTGTCTGTCAGAGAAAGACTGTCTCTGTGTCTAGCTTGGAAATTTCTTTTTCCTACTTAAATAGGGAAACTGACGACTGCAGTGGGTTATTCACAAGGGTAAAAAGAAAGAAAGAGGATTGGGATTAATTATCCATCATTGCATACACTTGAAGAGCGCGGTTCAATGCTTTCCTCCATTAAGGGAGTTTGAAGCCCCAGAAAACCTCTGGTGATCTGTAATGTTTAAATCTTTGAAATTATTGCGCATCAAACAAATGCTTTTTAAAATCCAAGTTGAAATTCTTTCCTTTGCATCCCCCCCCCCCCACACACATGCGGCTACTTGTTGTCTCTGATGCAGCAAACTCCCCAAACCAGGACTATTACTTCCTAGAGCTGCAGAGCCTATAGCCAAAGTGCATATATTCCTTGATGACTAAAGAGAACAGAAATAGGTTATTAATCCAGTCATTCATCCTCCAGTGACAGACTCAAGCAAGAAATCTGCACCTACAGCTGATAGAGGCTCGCTCCAGAAGCTCTGGGCTATAGTCGTTCTGACACTCTTACCCATTAGCTTGGCATTGTATCCACACCTACTCATCTCCGGTGTCCCTCAAAATGTACGGATTTAGTATGTAGTATACATTATTTGTATTTTTCATTAAAACAGTGTATGGTTGTCAAGAGAAATGCTTGACAGTGCTTTGAGGGTAGCTGGGCACTGTAATTTCTAGTAAATATAACTCAAACATGAGTAAATTGTGCATTTGTTGGGCTTTTTTTAACCATGGTTTAATACATATTTGTGTGTTTTGAGTATTTTTGGAAGCATTACAGTTTGTCTGGGATTTACACAAAATATTCATGGTAATGAGGGAGCATGTCATCCAGTGCAACTTTTGTATGTGTTTTTAAGCTCTATGGCAAAGAGGAACAAGCTACCCCAGGCTTTGACTATGCTGAAAATACTTAAAAGGAGAATTCTGGTCAATTTTTATGTTAATCTTGATTGCTATAAATATGCGAGTACTTCGGCGCAGGCAACACGTAGTAGCTGCAACTACGTGTACAAGCCTCCACTGAGCTAAAACGGCAGTTAACGGGGCAAGTTTTAGAGTGCCTTTGTGCCTCTTAACAGACACACAATGCAAATAATATGTCTGTACAACATGAACAGGGCCCTTACGTAGCATCAAGATGTGTTTTCAACTCAGACATTGTTTTAATTCACCTACCCTGTCTCGAGCTTGCTGGTGGGTAGCTTGCCTGGTTAGCTGCTAGCTGTTAGCTGCTAGTGATAAGTCTGTTCAGCCAGGCTTTTGTAAAAATCAAAAAGCAGCAGTTCTGTGTGTATTTGTAGCTCATCCATTTTGCTGTTGCTGTGGTCCTGCTACACGTCCTGCGATGCCCTGTTACATCCTTCTACACTCTGTGGTACCCTGCTACGTCCTGCTACGTACCGCTGTGCCTTGTAATGCTGTGCAGTGCCCTGCTATGCCGTGAACCACTACAAACTACTATTTCTAGTCACTGTTCCATTATCCTTTACTGTGACTGTTATTGCCACTATTCATTTTAACCCCAACCGGCACGTCAGACACCGCCTACCAAGAGCCTGGGTCTGTCCGAGGTTTCTACTAAAAGGGAGTTTTTCCTCGCCACTGTCGCACTTGCTGCTTGCTCTGGAGGGAAATACTAGAACTGTTGGGTCCTTGTTATTAATTGATATAAATAAAATTGAATTGAAATTGAATTTGTGTATGATCGATCTGGTGTTGGTGAGTAGGATGCTTGGCAGTGTCGATCCGTGTGCTAGTTCCCTTAGCCGGGCAGGCAGCCTTCGTCCCCGCCTTCCTTGCCTCCCGCAGCCGACAACAATCCCCCGTGCGCCGGGGGGGTGTATCAGGTGTCCTCCATGCCTTCTGGGACAAATTGTACTTTATTTCCTTCTCAAAAATAGGTAATTGTGCACTGTAGTTGTTATGACCATATCAGTACTATGTAACTACATGGAAACGGGCTAAATATGCATGTGGCTTGCACAGTAATAACGTCACAGCCAGCTGTTGCCTCACGGTGTCTCCTGGGAATTCAGTTGTAGCAGGAAAAGGTAGCTAAACAGTGTGCAGATCGTGTGTAAGAAGTGAATAGCAGATGCGGAGTTATTCACAAAGTTGTTCACAAGGGAAGAAGCTTGGAGTAACGTAACTAGGAGAATATAGCACATATACAACACATGGAAGAGCCTTTTGAGTTTGATGGTCGTCCTTATTTATTCAAACCCGAGAATACATAAGGGCCCTGTTTTTGTTGTACAGACATATTATTTGCATTGTGTGTCTGTTAAGAGGCACAAAGGCACTCTAAAACATACCTCGTTAACTGATGTTTTAGCTCAGTGGAAGCTTGTACACGTAGCTGCAGCTACTCAGTGTTGCCTTTACCGATTTATGTCGGGGGGTTTTTCAATCAAAAGTACTCGCATATTTACAGAAATCAAGATTAACATAAAAATTGTCTGGAATTCTCCTTTAATAGTAGAATCAAATCATTGTTGGTTTTGGTCTTCCCATGGTTAGTTGACAATAACAAGGATGTGTAATAGAATCACCATATTTATCCTATAATACTTTCTCACGTGATGCATGCCCTAGCTCTTACTTAGCTGTAGTGTCACTACATTAGTAGTGTAAAATATTCAGAAACAGCTATGTTTTTAATTAATCATCTTAATTATAAGTTTCGGAGTGTGTGTGACAGGTCATTTGAAGGCTGACATATAGCCTGTGTCCATTATGTCTGTAATTAGCAGAGTAAAACAGCTCCGGTGTAGTTGTTTTTTGTTGTTTTAAAAGATCAGTCATTAAAGTAATTATATTGATAACTATACTGAGCATCCTTCAATGTGGAGAATGTAGATTTGAACTTTAACAGAACAAATGACTATTACAGTATTGGTATTGACAGTGTTGGATAACATATTCAGATCATTTACAGTACTGGGGCGGCTATATGTAACTTTCAGTTTGTGTTGATTCTAGCGACCCCTGTGGACAAAAGTGATAGGGTTAGTTAGGGTTACCACTCTTGTTGTAAAGCTCTTTTCTTTACGGTGCTGTATTGCCCACTGTAGATTACAGAGTCACAGGGAGGTCATACAGTTGCGATGAATGTTTTGTTCGGACAGTAAATCATTCATTTGCAATAAAAGAATAAATTACACACACATTGTTGCATTTCCAGTGTTGCTTATGGTAACTTAGCCTACTCTGGATGTATAGTGAGCTAAACCGGGTATCACTGTGTCACAAACCAAAGCATTAAGAGTTTGTTTTAACAACTAATAACTGTCATATATATACAGTAGCTTCACCTATTCATCCTGGCTCAGCAAACGTGCAACCGATTAAGCCGCGATGAGCGGATCACACTAAGTCAAGCTGCGCTTTTTCACTTATCCTGGATACCTTTATTCTAATTTCTAACAGGCCCCCGGTCTCAAAATTGACTTTATTTTTTTTGTTTTTTTTATATATTATTTGAACAGTGGTCTGAAAAGGTTAAAGCTGACGAGTCACAATTACAGCGTAATGGTAAATGCTACATGAATAGAAGTAGAGAGCAGTATTTTCAGTGTAATATCAGATACTATAACATCTACTATAATATCTACTACAACAATATTTTTGTTACATTAGCCAACATAAGCTACTGCTGGTCATATGAAAGCAAGCAAGACGGTAACAGAAAAAACTCGGTAGTGTATTCAACAAATACAATTCAAAGAATACACAGTCTCACTTTAAGTAAAAGTACAGAAGTATTAGTATTGTCATGTAGGTGTGCTTTCACCCCCACCCTGTTTGGTTTGTCTTAAGCAAACCCTTGTGTGTTTGCTTGGCTGGTGCAGTTTGTTGGTGTGAAAGCTGTCCATCGAACCCCACAGCAGACCAATGAAAAGAAGACTGTCTGGTTTCAAGTGGACTATTTTTGGTAGTTAATGTGATGTTTAAGAGTGATTAAAAAGCTAAACTGCTAATAAATCTATTTGCTGGTCTTGTACTGTTCAGGATGCAATCTTATAATCTATCTGTATAAGCAATGTACATATTTATGAGAATCATTTGGTAACCATGGTAGGATTTTCACATTTACTCATGAAAAATAGTTAAAACTGTGTCTTGTGCTTGTTATCCTACTCCTTGTACTTTGCCCATGTGTGTGACATAGGCTTCCCACAGTAATAACCCCATAATATTGCTGTACAAGACACTTCTTTCTCGCCCTGTTTTTACCTGTTAGTCATAATTCATAACAGGTGGTCAATGTTTAGTCTAATAATTCTTATAATCAGTTATTTCTTTGTGCGCTCTTTGTCACACCAGATAAATATAAATGTAAGAATCATTACAGAGCTACATGACCTGCTGTCAGTCAGCAGAATTTGATTTGTTCAGTATGCAGTATTTTAATGTTGTATCTGGTTGAGGTGGAGACATTTGAACTACTTTATATAGCCTACTGGGTATTTGAATCTAAACGTAGCAGTATATTTTACAAGCTGATCATGTATTGTGTATTTAAAATATTTTTACTCCATCTAGTAATTAATTAAAAAAAAACACTCAGTTGGTAGAGCGGGCGCCCATATACAAAGGTTAACTCCTCGACGCAGCTGGCCCGGGTTCGACTTCGACCTGCAGCCCTTTGCTGCATGCATGCTGTTAGATGGTAATAATGTCAATTATTGGCGTGACGTGTCGCAGGCAAGGAATCAGGTTCAAGGAGGAAGCTGTTACAAGTTGCGAGCTGCAGACACACCAGCAGTCTGAGAAGCTAATTATTTTCAGTTTCGAACGTTGTGAGAATGCTCCACTAATTGTGGAATACGGAGCTTGTTCAGTTGCTGAAAAGCTGCACTACAGATAGTCTAGAACAATTTGCACTCACTGAGTACCTAGGCTAATTAACGTCAGCCTTACATTTGAAAGAAAGTTTGTTTTTTTAGTCATCAATTTATGTAAGGTACTTTTGATCCTCAACCTTAACTTCAAAAGTAATTTGAGCAGCTGCGACACGAGTTTTACCGCCGCTGAATGAAAACAGAAGTTTGAGGGACCTTGAGTGGTGTGCATCTTCCTGTGGGTATGCATTTTTAAAATGTCAGCTTCAAAAGACTGGCTTTCTGAGACATAATGGGAGCAAGATAACAGCTATATTTACTAGTGATTTAATGCAAAATTACCACATTGCCAGTGAAACACAAACACTGATTTCCCAAAATGCACACACACACACACACACACACACACACACACACACACACACACACACACACACACGCGTATAGAAACACTCCAAAACATAAATTTGACTAAATCTAAATCTGGGTAGTCTAATCTCGCAAAACTATGCTATTTAGCCTCTCCAGTTTAAAAACAAGCCCTACATTTAGTCTACATGAGCAAAATGTTGCTGGAGTTACACAAGCTAACAAATCAGGCTCAGAACATTACTGCAGACATATATACGATATTTTTTTGATCATACTCTGGCTCTCATGAGCTGTCGGAGAGAAACTCTTTTTGTGAGTCACTCAGGGATATTTACCACACCAGACATGTTTGTCTTCACTTTACTAGAGTGGAGCGACACCCAAAGGATCACCAGAGAGGTCATTAACACCAGTGACCTGTGTCCAGCTTATTGTTGCAGGATAATGGCTTGGACAAAATGGAACTGGGGAGCCGTAACAGAGACAGTCAGACAAGTGAAGTGGAGTCAGAAAGGCAAACGGGATTGCAGACGTAGGAGGGGAAAAGCTGGCAGTTTTAAGAGGGTTCGCAAGGTCACCATTTTTAAATTCCTCTTGTTTTCGAAGAGGATGAGGTCACAGTTATGGCTGTTTAAGCCATCTGAGAGGGATTCAAAATGGCTGCTGGCTCCAGAGTCTGAGCTGTGGTTTTTGGTTGAGGGTTTCTCCAGTTTCTTTTGTGCAGGCGCTAAGAGCAGACCGGCCAGACATCTGTCCCTGTGAATTATCAAGGTTCAAGTGAAGATTGGGAATGATTTAGCATTTGTGTTGTTGGCAGCAACGAGAGGGGAAAGCACAAAAAAATGACCAATATTTGATGACTTTCAGTGAGTCATACATCTATTACCCTCAAATATTCATTGGGTCGATATTTTATATATGAATGCCAGCTGAAATAAGTAATTTGAACACGTGGATGGCTTCAACTATTACCAATGCTAATACAAGGTCAGCCTCCTTATTACACAAATATCATATCAGAGAACTGCGAAACAAAGTAGAAATTTAAAATACAGAGGAGTGACACTGCAACAAGACAGGGCTAAAGGCATACCCCGTAAAACAAAGCTTTTAAAGCTGCAGTAAGGAGTTCTGAGAAGTTTTAGTTTTTATGTAATCGCTCATTTGCAAGAACAAAAGCAGCACTTTACACAATACATTACTGAATTACCTTTTGGATCAATTTAAAACACTAAACTTTCAGTAGGAATGATGAATCACTGAGGAGGCTCACTAGCTAAGCCAAGGAATAACATCTTAGAAATATGTCTTAGGTTTTATTTTGCATATGGGTAAAATAAATCAGCTTTTTTTGCAAAGTACTCCTGCACAAGGAAATACTGAACATTTTGATTTGGACTGAAAGACAATTCCTTCACGTGCCTCTGTGTCTGGGGCCATGTCTGACCTGTTGGAGGAGCATGAAGAATTTGTGTCAGACATTTGATTTACAAATTACATCCTGAGGGGGAAGAAAACGTGTATGTTTAAAAATAATCAAATAGAATTCTGCCTTGCCAAACGTTGACAGGGACAGCGCACAATTAAAGTAGTTTCACCATAGTTACGTTTAATTGTGATCGACAAAAAAACATTTGTGCTTACTAAATGGTAAAGTTAAACTTCACCTGCTACAACATTCCTGTCGTGCTACAAGCTAACAAGCTAACTGTTAGACTTAGCTAGCAACAAGCTACAGAGTAAAATGAGATTTGCGCTATCACCAGCGATACTGTACACATATCTTAGTTGTGTAGTTCTTAAAATAAAAGGATTACATGTAAAATGAAACAAATCCAGCAGGGTTACATGTCAAGCAGAAATGTGGCTAGCTCTGAATCTGCGTTGAATCCTTTCAGGAGGCGTAGCTCCCTCCACCTCTGAAAAGCCGCTCCGATGTTGACCCTCGTTTTATTTCGGGCTCGGTTTAATTCTTTCTTTTTAGCTCGCTTTTCGTCACCGGTCTTCTTCTGTTTGCCCGTCTTTGTTTTCTGAGCAGGTGTCACTCGAGAAATTGGCAGTTTTCCTGAAAAGTTGTTTCTCACACTGGCAATCTTGAGCTTGAACACGGTACGCGCTGTGCGGGGGAGCGGTATGAGCAGCGAGCACACGAGAGTGATTGACACTGCTAAGACAGTCCTCCTGGCTCTGATTGGCTGTTTCTGACCGGGAGCGGTGTATTTCTGCAAGTGGCAGTAGGAGCACAGGGAGGAGCCATAGGAGCTTGATTTTTTCAGATTATCTGTCTCATATTCTACTGTCAGGACATAGTGACAGTTTTAACAAATATGTAAAAAATACATTTTTACAAAAGTTACCTACTGAAGCTTTAAGTAGAGCAGTAGGCAGCCTTTTTCTTTTTTTTTAGATTATTTTTTGGCTATTTTCAGCCCTTATTTTGATAAGACAACAGAAGACATGAAAGGGGAGAGAGCCGGGGAATGACATGCAGCAAAGGGCTGCAGGTCAGAGTCAAACCCGGACCAGTTGCGTCGAGGAGTAAACCTCTATAAATGGGCGCCCGGTCTACCAACTGAGCTCTCTGGGTGCCCAGTAGGCAGCATCTTGCAAGTGTAGGCACACCTTGGCTCTGTCAAAGGCAGGGGAATGAGCAAGAAAGAGCGGAATAATGGTGTGAAGATCATAAAGAAGACTGTGAGAGAAGGAGCACGGCCAGAGAAGGGAGATTAAATTGGAGGATGAGGAAGAAGGAAACAAGAAAAGACAAGGTGAGACAGGAATACTTTGAGTTGGATGAGACAAAGATGGAGGTCTGGTTGGCAGAGGCTCCAGTCAAACCAGCTGTTCCCAAACCCTCCTCCCCCAACACTGATGCTCAGCAGTTGACTAATAGGCAGAGTGAATCAGTGGCCCCGTCTCCTGTCCCCCCGGCTGCCTGGAGGGGCTGTATTGATAATATCCCAGCCTGCAAGGCTCAATCCATCCCCTGGGGTGCTCAGCAGCAAGTGGATGAAGAGTCCCCGGACACTCTTTTGGCTCCACAGCTAGACACTGCAGCTAGAGGAAGAGATCTGAACATGATAGAAGGCAGGTACAAGCATACGCACGCATGCATGCATGCACGCCCACACACACACACACACACACACACACACACACACACAGGCACGGGCACACTGCCCGAATGGCTTCCCCACACCTCATTTATTCTCATTTTGAGTCTCCCCTCTCAGGCTCGCTGCAGAGTGAGGGGCAGAGAGCAGTGATCACAGAGGAAGCGAGGGGATGTACGAGCGAGGGGATGGAGTGAGAATGACAGCCTTACGCAGGCGATCGTCCTCCTCTCTTCTCTCCCATCAGAAGTGCTAATCCAGCCAGCGGAGGTGCAGACCACCGCTCACACCTGCCTGCTCCTCTCCATCTTGTTAGGGGCCAGATGGGAGAGAAAGTGACTTCCTGCTGTACTTCCACCACAGGCCTCGTTCCTTCACATTAATACCTTTAGTGCTCGGCTCCATTTGTTACACACACTCATGACACACACTCAGGGGGAGCCCGGGGCTGTGAATGATGGCCATATGCAGAACTGTGCTCATCTATAACTCCCTGTGGCTGGAACAAAGTACAGGAGACTCCTTGAGTGTTGAAACCAAGGTTAACATTTGGAAGAGGTGCAGTGCAGTCTGATTCAGCGGCTCTGCGTAGAAGTACGCCCAGCCGGGGTCGACGGGTCCATAAAGGTTAGTGGAGTTGGTTTATAGGTAGAAAGTCACTGGCTTAAATTTATGTGTGTGAATGTGTATTAAAAAGTATGGCAGGGAAGGTGAAGGAGGAACTCACTGCCCTCTTCAAGCAACCACTGTAAGACGTTGTGCAGCCAGGAGTCACTGAACAGCTCCCAGGTGTGAAAGTGTTTTAACATGTGAATGTGAAGCAAAGCATGCACGCTAAGCACAACCCTTCTCCTTGTATATAGAGGTAAAAAATAATAATGAATAAAGCAAGAGAGCTGATGGGTGGATCAAAGAAGAAACACTGCAAGGGCTCGCACTCTGGCAAACCAGGCCAACACTGGCTTAGCAGTAAAATTAACAGAGCAAACCAAGGGTATGGAGACTGAAACACATTGAATGTATGAGTATTATTTTCCAGAGCACAAGATGCAACATTTTATAGGAAGTTGTTTGATTAATGTTGCCTTTTGTGCTTGTTGAAGAAAGAGAGAAACGTGACGTCCTCTGCAGGAATAAACACATATCACCTTGGATTAGCTCCGTGTGTGCACGTGTGTGTGTGTGCGTGTGTGTGTGTGTGCGCGTGTGTGTGTGTGCGCGTGTGTGTGTGTGCGCGTGTGTGCGTGTGCGTGCCTGTCTGTCTGTCAGTCAGTCAAAAATATAAATAGATAATTTATTTACACCTTGCAGAGATGACCTCAACTGGTCTTTAGACAAAGAATTTACTATAGAAACACAAATCATGATAGAGCAGCAATAAACAATTATTGTCACAATTGTTTAATCCATTTCAGATAACATTGAAAAGCTTATAATTTCCCAGAGCTCAAGGAGGTATTCCAAAAGTCTCGTTTGGTCCGAGAAACAGCCACAGAGATTCAGTTTACTGCCATATATGACAAAGAAAAGCTTCAAATCCTCACATTTGAACTGAAACACTTATTTCTTACAATTATCAAAATAGCTTCACATTGATTACTGTCAGTCAGCTACTGTTTCATCTCTAAACTGAAAGATGAGCAGGGTCAGAGGCCAAATTAGGCTGGAAGTACCAAAAATGGGTTCTAATTAACGTAGCATTCTGCTCTATCTGTTTTAGTTTACGAGCATGTTATAGATAGCAAACACAACTTCTCAAAGCCCAAGGTGACACCTTTGAATTGAGTCTTGTGTCTTAACACAGTAGTTCCCCTTCATAGTGATTTCTTTTTTTTCTTTCATGGCACCCATCTCCATGTGCTCCCACTGTGGGAAACACTGATCGAACTAACAGTCCATGTTTGAGAAGTTGAAACCAGATATCATTTGTGCTTGATAAATGATTTAAACAACTGATAATAAAAATCTTTATTCATTTTATGATAATCTACTAATGAATTAGTGGACTCATCATTTCGACATTAGTCCAAATCCCGGCCTACAACAAAACAACATAATTTAAATAAAACCTTATCCTGTAATTATGTTACTCCCTTATGAGTTTTTAAATCAAGTACAGCCACCATGTGAATTAGGCAAATAAACAACCAGAAATTACATTTTAATCATTTTACACCCTGCCTGAACTGTCCACTCACTAGCAACATACTGTATATTTGAGTGACTAACTACTGACTAAAAGCTTGGGAAATGAACATAAATAAATAACCCAAGCCACTGGGACAAGATGAGTGAAGACCATCCAGGCTCCTGGGTTTGCATGTGTTTATCTGTTTGTTTATGTGTCAGTAGCAGGCAGGACCCCTGCTGAGAGCAAAGATGTTGTAAACAAGGCACCACAGATAATGTACTGCAGCATGTCACTGGATGTGTCCCTTAGAGACTAAACATACATACAACACACAAATGTCAGGACACACAGGCAGGTGTAAGGCCTGAAAAACAAATAAAACACAGCAGTGAACATATGTGAACATACTATACATATACACACACACACACACACACACACACACACACACACAGCACAGTACATGCTGCCATTACACACAGTGGGTAGGAGAGATATATAATCCTAGACACACTTTTTTCATACACAGTCTGTACACAGGCAATATTTGTCAGATAAGAAAGGTCACTTTGGTCATTTGACAGCACACAAACCACTATAGGCTCTACTTTTAAAGCTTTGCTTGAGAGGGAAAGGAGGGCAGCCGTGCCTCTGGACACCTTACTCAGCCAGTCATAATTACAGAAGAAAGCACACTGCTCTTTTCCCTCCATGCCATTTGAAATAGTGGATTAAGAGGGGGGGAGGAAAAAAAAACATTTTTTTTTTTTTTAAGCCTGGCCATCTGCAAGGGTGTGTGTGTGTGCGTGCACACTTCCTTATCTCATGTGAACCATCCACCTCTCTCACACAGCTCCCAGTCACTTTTTTACTCTCCAAGCCAGAGAGGTCGGCTTAGGGCCCTGAAACTGGGTCATCTGGGTGTTGATTTAAAAAAGAAAAGGCTGGCTGCAAAAGCTGCCTGGACCACGCGCAGGTAGGGGAGAGAGGGATGGAGCAATTGATGGGATGTGGCCGAGGAGAGTGTCGAGTGGAAAGGTCAGAACAAGGCAGAACAGCACAGCCCCGCTGTTGAGGGAGATATTTTTGGACAGCACGCCGGGGTCGCAGCGCCAGAATGTCAGCCTCCGCTCTCGTCTGGTTGCAGGGGCCGCGGCTAAGGTGGAGGCCGGGTAGCCTGAATGTCCCGCCCTGCACCTCTTCTGCTGATAAAAAGAGGGAAGGACTGAGGGGTGGGAAGGTCACAAGAACATGGATGCCATGCTGCTATTAGAAGTCTAAATGAAACGGACTTTAAGCGTCTTTTAGGTCAAGATGGAACAAGAAAGGGCTGCTGGGGCACTCATTTCAGAGGTGACAGTTCAGGACTGTCACCTGTCCACAGGGGCCGCAGGTGTGAAATGCGTTATCAGTCAGAGGCTGACCCAGATAGCCTGAGAGCTACTCAAGTAACGGACATCAGATGGACAGTTTTTAAAACCCATTAGAGATCGACAGCACTTAAGTTCAATGTTTGTCATTAGTTCCGCTTGATTTTGCCTATTTATTTGTTTAACAGCTCCTACTCCTTGCTGTATTGTAACAGAACATTTGCTAATGAACTGAAAAAAAGCAACAAAAAAAGAAAAGATCTATAGGTTTACAGTAATTAGCTTGAACTTGGCTCAGTTAGTGCTGCATTTTTCCTTATTACCTTTTACGCAACAACACAATGATTCTTAATAAAAATGTGTTTACATTTTAATAAGCCATTCTGATGCTAAATGCTTAGGGAACATACTATATACTTACAACAATGTCCCTGGTTCGATTCCAGCCAGGGGCCTTTGTTGCATATCATACCTCTCCCTTTGTCTTCATTTCCTGTCTGTCTATACACTGTCAACTGTCCATTGCAGGCAAAAAAAGATAATACTAATATTAAAAAATAATAATACATTTTCTCTTCTCTGTCTCTCTTTGTAATTTTCATACTCAGAGTTAAGGTTCATTTGTGTGTTCAGAGGATAAATAGTGCGCAACAAAATAGTTAATTTAAACAGTGTAACGTGTTAAAAAGACTGGGGATTAGCTACCTTAAGGAAACAAATGACAAAAAGAGTAAATGCGTTTTTGTTTAAACCTTTTATTGCTATGTAAAATTAAAAATCTCATACCTCCAATGAAAAAGTACTATTGTTAAATAAATAAAATCAGGCAAAATAAAAATACTTGGCATTGTGAAGTGGAGTTCAGTGTATTGGGGAGAATTAAATTTCAGCAGATTTAGCACAGCTTTGCTGCTATACTTATAAGTCAGGATTGATGTTATAAAATTCCCACTCTGCTGACAGACTACCATCTTTAAAAGTCTAGTATCATCTTATGGGATAGTACACACAGCCAAGTAAACTACAAAACATATTATCCATCTATTAACATTTAATACCGTATTTAACTGAGCCTACAGTAGTTTCATGACATATTAAGCTTAAATTAAACCCAACTGAACACATGAGGTAGATGTGCTTATTATTGGCACATCCATGATCTCCCTGGCACTTGTACCTACAGTGTGGTGGTGGGGGGGCCGGGGGGAGGCTGTAGCTGCTCGACCGAGGCAAATTGCCGCTGTTACATTACAGAATATTTGGGCTGATGAGCCGAGTCATTCAACGTGCCGCACAATCTGTAAGTGATCTAACACATCCTTATTCTCTTTTATTCATCCGTATTCAAGACGACAAATCTAAAATTTAAAGTGTCTCCTTCTGAATGAATCCCATACAAAGACACAATAATTAATGGCAACACATAACTTCAAGTATATTCCAAACGCAGCTCTTCTGTCTAACCACTACGTCTGGGTGAGGGACTAAAATCTAGGCATGCAAACACTACTGTAATGTGCACCCACTTTCTCTTTCTGTGACATACTGCAAAGTGTATATTAGGACTTAAGTTTGGCTCTTTGAGCTGTGGTGTTAAAGTCAGCTCGTTCTCTCTCTAAGAGGCAAAGAGGCTTGGCTTTACAACTGACATTCTAAACATTATGTTGCTTAATAGTGCTGCACTTAATATCACACAGGTAAAACATGAAGCATTAGCATTCAAAAGTTAAACATTTTGAGTTCTCTGGGCACCACCTCTCCACTGTAAAAACTGGAACATAAAGTGACTGTTGAAACATTTATAAACATAAAGCCTCTGATATAAATTATGAAATAAATAGAATTCGGACATAACATAACTGATTACAGGCAGCAAAAATATTTTTTTTTTCATCCACTTTCTCAAACAAGGGATAGCTTTGTTGATATTATTCCATATCTGCATTCTGCATCAGCATTCACTGCATTCATGGAATACCTTACAAAATAAGTAAGTACATAAATAAATAATCCTTGCATTGTTTAGTAATCATTATTCTTTCTTTTTACAGTACAGTGACTTATAACTGTACAGTGAGCAGGTATAATACAGCAATTACAATGAGAAAAGAGGGGTAAACCCATTGTCTGGTGTTTCTGGGGCTTTAGCGGTCGTGAGTACCTGTGGTGTGCTGGTCCAGGCCAGTCCAAACTAATCTAAAGTGAACAAGGCCCTTTAACAATCCCAAATCATCTGGCCTTTCCTTGTTGGTCTTCCACGGGGGGTTTTGGCCCCTGTTGAGGCTCTGTCACGTGTCCAGAGCTACCTGGAGATGAGATCAGAGTTTGGCTGCGTTAGAGTCAAGGGAGGGAGGTTGAGGTCAAAAGGCGAGGTGTCGAAAAAGCCAGGGTTGCCACGGTGACCTCAGAAGTGGCCCATCCTGGCAGCGAAAAGGCTGCGTGAGCGTGGAACGGCCGAGGAGATGCGGCCAAAGCTGGACGAAGGCCACTTCATGATGAACTGGGAGGTCACTGGCAGCAGATACCTGGACAGACGGACAGGAGCGAGGGACGGAGGGATTAGGGGAGAGGATGAACATAATGAGAGGATTAGATATGAAAAGGTCACAATTTAGAAGTCAGGGCGCATTAGTGCTCGGCACTGAGACCACACACTGCATATTTTCCATATATTGATTCTACCATTTTGTGGCCGTCTCCATTTGCACATTTCCACTTTAATAATAGCCTGGTGATTTCAAGATACTGTGACCACTCTCACTTTGAAAACGAGAAAAATAAATAAATTGAGAGATCCATATGATCTCGGGTATTTTGTGTAGGGCTGCAACTAACAATTTTTCAATTAATCATTTTACTATAAAAGGACAAAAAATAATGACAGTTAGAATTCCCCACATATAAAGGTGACAAGATGTCCTGTTTTGTCTGGCCAACAGTCCAAAACCCAAATATATTTAGTTTGAATGAAAAAAAAATCCTCATATTTGAAATGTAGAAACACCAATATTTTTGTTGTTGTTGCTTTTTATCATTGCTAATGATGAACTATTTAGATTAAATAGTCAATTATACATTACAGCTCTAATTTTATTTAATGTACCAAATCTAAAAGGCAATACACATCGTGCTCTCAGTTACAGTCCTGTTTAATTAGGTTATATATATTTATATATGTGCTCGTAGAGTAATAAATTATTGACCATTTACTGACGGAAGCAGCTCTTTCAGATTTTTCAACTTTGATCCTTTTAAATTGTTGGTATCATGAACAGAAGATCCTCACCTATCATTCCGAAGCATAGGCGTCAGTACCTTTCTAAGACTTTTCTATGACACCTTCCACCGAGACAGAGCAGTGAGGCAGCTCCTGCTAACAGCGTTCCAGTACCTGAGAATGAGACCAGCGTCAGGTTGAGATAGAGTCAGGAGGAGCTGAACCCTGCTCCCATCTTCCTTAGCTACTGGAAATGAGTCAGATATGGTTGTCAGAGGAATGTCAGATGATATGATCAAATCCTGGACATGGCTAACTAAAGGTTATGCAAATGCTGCGGTACTCTTCAAGAAACATGAGACGGGCAGGTTTGAATTCTTCCAGACTGATCAGTTGGAAGAATGACTTACATTTTGGGGCTTTTGCAACACACTTCTTATATTGGGATGTTATACATTATGTGACCTTATTGTGACATCTGCAGAAAGTTGTTGCTAATAAAAAGTACATCTAATACCCATTTAGTTAAACGAGAACAATGGACAAAAGAAATAGTCCTTGTGGAAGTTTTTTTCTATCAAAAGGAGTTCCTGGGGCTGAGGAAGAAATGATGTCTTCTTTTGAGCTGGTACAGAGATAGCATACTTTTTCTCTGACAGCTCTATCTCCTCGTGAAGTAGCTCTTGGACAAATTAGCCAAGCAGTTTCTTCTAAAGGCGACCGGAAAGAGGAAAATAAAAAAAGCACATGTCGCTGAGAGCGTCTGCTTCAGCACAGCTCCCGACTCAGGAGAGTTAGAGGGGATTCAAATTAACTTAATTTAGTCCAAGTAAAGTGCACTTGAGACAGCTTCAAGTGGGCCATAGGTGTCCCTCCAGCACATCTTCTTCGGCACTGACTGGACTTGGTGAACAAGGGCTCAGTCCGGCCCTTCTTCTTAAACTCCACTCAAACCCAAGAGAACAGGAGGGCAAGATATGCTTTGCTCTAAGCTGTTCACATTTGCTTTACAAGCAAAGTGACATTTAGTGAATCCATACCACGATTTTGTGTCACCCTTGGATTCATTTCTTATATGTTCCCCAGCTCGGTACCTTATTCCATCACCATATTTTCATGATATTCATCAATTGGGATTCTGTTCATGGATTTGTTGTGTGATATATATATTTTTTTCTTCTTTCTCCCCTTCATTTCCATAAGGCTTTCACTGAAACTCCCAAGCCCAGGCATGGAAATGTCAGTCAAAAAAAGAAAGAAAATCAAATATTGAACATTCATTGGGGACCAGAGTGTGTGTTCTTCAGAGAGCCTCTGCTATCCACTATGCTCATAGAAAGCATCATGATGAGGGCTTCTCACGTCCAAGCGGCCGCCGTCTCTACAGGCTATATTTAATTGGACTCTCGTTCGGTATCTTCCAGGTTTGTCCTCCTTTTGATCATGAAGAAGAGCTTGGCAACAGTGTGCATGCTTGAAAGCCAGGGGGATTCTTGTCCATGTACTTGTGCTTTGCTTCAATCCATCAGTTGAGAAGGAGATAGAAAGATACTCTCCTGCTCTGCTCCTTACATGCACAGCTACAATCTACCACTGTTTCTACTGACATGCCTTCCATGCTTCTCCTAAGTCCTTCATCGAAATGCAACTGCCGCAGCAAATTAGGAGCCCAGACAAAAGAAAATGCCATGACTAAGGATGGAGAAGACTGCCGCAATACCTGACGCAATCATAAACCAAGAGGTACAAAGAGGCTTGAAGGTTATCTGCAGCCCACACTCAGCTCAACACCCCTATTAACCCTAATTACTGCCACACTTTTCAGACAGATGAAAGTTAATAGAATCTGAAACTTTTGTCATCATCATGGGAAAATTGTCTTTGGGTAGTGACAGTAATTCCAGGCTTAACAAGAAAGTCATTAGTGAAGCTATTTGGCTACTTCCTCTCATCTGCCCACACAGACTGAAGGACTTTGCTAAGACCCATGTGGCTGTTGACACACCTGATTAGGGGACTCAACAGAGGAAGGACGCTTCAACAAGAGCGGGCAGGTGTGGTCAACAATGGAGACCGCAAAGACCTCAGCCAACAGATCCACTTTGACATGTGCCAAAGGCTGCCAAGAGCTCTGCCATTGTATGCGTTATGCATGTGTGTGTGTGTGTGTGTGTGTGTGGTATTTAGTTAGTTCAAAGGACCCAAATTAGCCTGAATATATGATGTTTAATTTGAATGTGTAAAATAGTTCAAGTAGTCGGAATGTGGAGGTTTGCCAAACTGGTCTTCCAAAAAAAGCAATTTTCTGTGTATGATCTCATATTGAACCAGAAACCTTAAGATATCTGTCAACTTCAGCCTTCAAGAAATGTCATACACAGGATACAGGTGTCAAAAATGTGTTCTCAAACACATATAACTTATGCATATGTTTATTTCACACTTTAGTTTATGTCTTTGGATCAAAACAACTCCTCTTAAAGGAAACTTAACTTGACCCGCTATTTTTCCATTTTTTTTCTAGCATTAATTTCAGTGAAGTTGTGAAGTTAGCCTGATAAAATAAACTTAATTATTTCTTAACAATCAATAATTTATTTACAAGTTTTCATTAAAAAAAAATAGGGCCACATTTTTTCAAGCATGTTTAAAACAATACTCACATATGTACAGTTCATTGAATGTTACTGGCTGCAGTTATTATTTTGAAGGTAAATATGGTGCAAAAGGTGAGAGCTTGTAGAATACGATGTGAGAACTGGCAGAACAAAAAATCTGAACTTGTATGTTAAAATTTGGACTTGTAAAAAATTAAAATTTGCAGATGTAAAAATGAAATTTGCACTTGCAAAAAATATTCGTACATGTGATCTGAATTTGAAGTCACACAAAGAAAAAAAAAACAAGCGCTTGTTAAAAAAAAAAAATCTGAAGTTGTAAATTGAAATTTGCACTTGTAGAAAATATTCACAAATGTGCAAGCGTGTAGTGCAACATTTACTCGTGTACATTTCTTTTCTCGAGTTCATTTTCCATCACAACCACAACTCAGTGATTACAACCTCTCACATCTGCCACTGCAATGTGCTTTTTCGCATCACACAGCGGCGAATCTGCGCACATCGACTTTTGCAACACTTCTTGCGATACATTTGGTGCAAAACTTAGTCTGGACTTAGTCTGTGGAGCTCTGCATGGCCGGGGGCAGCAGGGTTTCTACTGCCAGACAAGGGACAACTCTGTCCGGCTTATTTATGTAGCATGGAAGCTAGCCTTAGCTAACTAGCAACCAACCTGCTTCTAAATAAATACCTTTTAATTATCGCAACACTTTTTAACAGTCAAACTGAAACACTGGCTGTGAGCTTCAGGTCCTACAGCCGCAGACGGACCGTCATCAGCGGGGCTCGGCCAGTGTGGAAACATCGCTAGACAGCTTTGCTGCCGACCTCAACCCGATTGGATCGGAGCTCTAGCGGGACACGGAGCCCACTCCCAGTAGCAGCGGCACAACCCCCCTGGAGCTCACCGCCAGTGTTGGTGGAATAGCAAGCTAGCGTTAGCGAACTAATCAACCAGCCTGCTTATAAATAAATACCTTTTAATTATCTAAACACTTTTTAACAGTCAAACTAAAACACTGGCGGTGAGCTCCAGGTCACCGATGTTCTTTTTGTGACTTCAAATTCAGATCACATGTATGCAAATATTTTTTGTAAGTTCAAATTTTTATTTTTACAAGTGCAAATTTTAACATACAAGTTCAGATTTTTAGTTCTGCAAGTTCTCACTTCGTATTCTACAAGCTCTCACCTTTTGCACCATATTTACCTTCTTACATTATATTATTACTGGTGTCCTTACTATTGTGATGCTAATGTAAGACATAGAGGACAAAATCCACAATTCTTTCTGTGCAAAAATACATTTAAAAAGTTCAGTTGAAGCTTATGTTTGGCTTCCCCAGTCTGAGTTAGACAAATCAAGTGGGTATCTTCTTTCAAAGTTTAGTACGAAATTCCTTCTTTGTGTTTCTCTTGTGACAGCATTAAGAATATTTGTTTAGGTAACAAGGAATGTGGATGTTGTCATTTGTACATTGTTTTAATGTACAAACTGTATGGGCCTGTGAGTATTGTTTCAAACAGAACCTATCCTTTAAATGTACATGTCAGTTGGATGTGGACACAACTCAAGAGAAATAGTTTGAGGTTAGTTTGGGTGTGAAACATTGAGATGGGAAGAATGATTGTTGTGTAGCAGTCACATGACATGTTACATGCACAGTCTCTCTCTCACACACACACACACACACACACACATACACACATACACACACACACACACACACACACACACACACACACACACATACAATTTATCCTAATAGAAAGCTTGTGCATCAATAAGAAAATAATCCTAATTGCTTCTCATCTATGTGTTCCCTGCATGCCTGATGGAGAGATGTGAACCGTTTGCGTTGTGAAACTGCAAAACACATGATGCAAGCCGAAAAATGTTCTGTCTTCTTGTGACAAGAAGAGAGTATAGCTTAGGTTGATTATGGCACTGATGCAGTGCAGGTGAGGCGCTCAGTTCCCACTGAGGCTACTCGTACTGAACATGCCCTCAAGGTAATTTGCTCTTGATAAAAGAGTTAAGTGAAAGGCATAAGCATGTAGCAGCATGGTGATTGGCTGGTGATGTACAGCAGTTGGCTGAATGGTTGCGACGTGGAAAAACAGTGCTCCAAACAGTCTTAAAGGTCCCATGACATGCTGCTTTTTTGGATGCTTTTATATAGACATTACTGGTCCCATAATACTATATCTGAAGCCTCTTCCTCGAAATTCAGCCTTGGTGCAGAATTACAGCCACTAGAGCCAGTCCCACAATGAGTTTTTCTTTGTATGTGCCATTTCTGTGTTTGTAGCTTTAAATGCTAATGAGGAGGAGAGGAGCAGGGCAGGGTGGGGGTGTGGCCTTGACCAGCTTGCCTTGGGTAAAGCAGAGAAAGGGGAGGTAACCTTTCCCCTTATGACGACATATAGGAATTATTCCAGATCGTCCCATCTGAGCTTTCATTTTCTCAAAGGCAGAGCAGGATACCCAGGGCTCGGTTTACACCTAACGCCATTTCTAGCCACTGGGGGAAACTCATATTTATGTTTAAAAAAACTCAAAGTAAAATGTTTATGCCATGGGACCTTTTAATATGCTTTCTTCTCCTATCTCCTTCATTTCAAATACATTGTTTATAGTTTTGGGCCTCAGGTCATTTGAAACATATCCAATTCTCATGCTGCATGAGTCATTCCAAACATCACCTGTTTGAATGGTAGTGAGGGAAAGGAGAGGAGACCATGCTAGACTGTTGGTTGTGTAGCCAATGCAACCCTCATTGGGCAGGTGGGACCAAGCCTTTGTTACAGCTGTGAGGTGGTGGAGAGCAGCAGAAAGCAGGGGACAGGGACGGTGCTGGGAGATGGGGGGGTTTAGCAGAACTAAACCAAGCAGAGACCTGTGTCAAGGGGCGAAGAGACGGAGGAAGAGGAGGAAGAAGCGGCAGCGACAGCAGCAGGGGTGGAGCCATGGGTAGAGGCTGGTCCAGCAGCAAATGGTAAGCTTTTTTACACAGACAAATATATACACAGAAGAAATAAGGAGAGACAGACCAATGCATGCTTACATGGACTCTCAAGGATACCTACTGCAAACATTTGGATACACCAGTGTGTCATTTTGTGCATGCTCGAGTTATTAAATCCAATTACAGTTTTATCTTAAAGTCCTCACATACTCCACTGATTAATTTATATTCTTGAATCTATCCTCGTAACAGCTGAGGTTTTTATACTGTGGGCGCAAAGTGATAGCCTGTTAAAATATGCGCTAGAGTTATGAATCATGCAATGCAAGGCCCCAGGAAAAAAGGAGCTCTCTCTCTCATAAGGTCATTTGCTGCACAGGCTCATCTGGGCTCTAATTGAATTAAGCAGGCCTCGGGGGGCCCTGGGCTAACCTGAGCGCTAATCTGTGGGCCATTATTTCCTGTTAACAGCACACTCCCTCTCTCCCTCTCCACACCCTCCTCCCTCCCTGCCAACCCAAAGCATATGTGCTTTAAAAGTTCGCTCACTCCAAACCTAAGCTGCTGTCTCCTGCGGGGACTATCCTTAAAAATAGAACAAGGCTTATTTTATTGTTTGTTTTATCGAGGTTATGTGATGAAGATGATTGCTCTAAGTGTCCATGGAGAGGAGAGGGGAATTGTTTCCTGAGAGAGGTTAAATGATGATAGCTGTTGAAATCAAAGTTTTCTTGTCTATATGTCAAAGTTAATTCATTTAGTTTTTTCAGTGCTTTTTAAAGGGAGTTTTAACAAGTTTATAACTAGGCATCTCTGTGGTTTATACTGATTTAACAGACTCAGCTTTAACCAGTTTCCATCTGGACTTAAATATCAACCAGAGGAAGACACCATCATTATTATTCCCAACACCAAGGATGTCTCCTGTTAATCTTATGTAACTCAGGATCAGTAACCTAATAGGCTTACTTTTCCTGTCCGTGATGTGTGCGTTGGGTTGTTTTATAGTGTTTTAATATTGTTATTTTGACCATATGGACGTGCACTAGTTTAATCTATAAATTAGGTGGATAGAAAATATGAAAATAATCTATCTAAGGGTCTTTTCGGGCATTTAGATCAATGCCCTTTCCAGAGCAAGAGCTCAACATCTTGCAGAAGGACACTGAGTACAGCTTTAACCTGGGACCTGCCAGTAGACTCTTAAATCCCGTTGTGTCCTTGAATCTTGTAGAGCCACCCTATTGCATAGTGAACTATCTATCACAGCAGGAAAGCTCTAAGAATCTTTTGAAAAATAAAGAGCTCAGTGGGAAGACATTAAAGAGTTTGGTGTCCTCCTCACCTGGTGTCGTCCCATTCAGGGCTGAGTCCGGTCAATGAGCCACGGGACTCTGAGACAAACTTGTAGACAACCAACAGGCAGTCTCGGCATAGCTGGACCAGCCGGCGGCAGCACTGCAGCTCCTGGGGTGACACCACCTCGCTGCTCTTACTGAAGATGGTCTCCCACGAAGAACTGGAGACCAAATGAGAGGGCACGCACACACACACAGAGTGAAATGCATTTAGCAGTAAAAGATTAGCATCACCATAAAATCATCAATATACACAGGGGTACAGTACATCATGTATATGCATGATACAGACAGAGCTTAAGTCATATCCATTCATATATATGTAAATATGTTCTCTGATGTGTGGCCTATAGTGTACAGTTCATGTGTGTGTATATATACACACACGCAGACATGCAGGGAGGAGGAAGAAACAAATCCAAGTACAGTTAACCCCCTTTACAACCCCGGACCTACCCCTCACTGTGAGTGAGCTTCAACAACTGAGACATACAACCCAGGGGGGTACGTTTGATGTCTATCCCCTTTCACTCTTTGGGAGGTGGGGGTGCTTCCTCTGAAAGAGTTCAAAACTGTGTGTGTGTTTCCATTCTCTTTCTCTAAGTCGTTTTCAAAGCCTGTTGAATTCATTGGCCACAATAGCTGCTAGGCCGTTTGATTGTTGTTAAGTCCCTTAGATAAAATATCAAACAAGAGACAGAGAGGAGTTGGAGTGTGCTTTCGAGGTGCACCGCTTCTCTGTTACTGCGTGACATCTGGGCCTCCTATTGGGTTTATCCGTGTTTGGGCCGAGGCCTGTTGTAGGGAGGGGTCGGATGATAGGCTAGCAAGCTAGCTGGATCATCCAGGCAAGCTGTAGTCAGACAAAAGCTGCATGGGGTGCAGCGTGCAAGGGGTAGCTGAGACTAGGCTAATCCTCCCAGGCTTCTACCCCTCCACCCAATTTTTTCTCTACCATTTTTTTTTTTAACGTCTGATTTTCAATCACTCTCATCTCCGCTTTTTCTCTGTCACCGGGTTTCTCCACATCTCGCCTTCTGCTTATCATCCCCTTCATCTCTATCACCTGCTTAATCCCTTCCCCACTCTCCCTTAATTAAGACTGCCAAGGAAGTAAGGGAGGAAGAACATGGAGAGCTGTGGGCAGCAACTTCAGTTACACCCTCTGAGCCCTCTGGGCCCAGGGAAACACGGCCACTGAACAACTGAACTGTAAAGAATATGGAGAGGAAGAGATGCAAAAAGATCCCACCTTCATCATAGCTACCAGCACAGCAGTTGTCTGCATGTTAGGTGTGTGTGTGTGTGTGAGAGAGATAGTGTGTGTGTGTGTGTGATTGTGAATGTGTGCGTGCATGCTGAGACTGCTAATGTGTGCCTTTTTAAGGGAAGCAAAATATGTGAAAGCCAATGTGAACTACTGATGGCAAACAGTAGTTGTGTGTGTGTGTGTCTGCTGTAGGAATCTTGTAGGAAGCCACTTACTGTCACATCAAAAAAGTAGAAAAACAGCCAAATGAAAACCTCAGAGTATCTGAAACAAACTGTAGTAAAAGTATTAAGAGGCCTTCATTCACCTCCTTCCTGCTTCCATTCCTCCCCTCTCCTATTCTTGCTCTCACCTGTGAAAAAGCCCTGATTAACAGCCTAGATTTATGACCTTATTTACACCCCGTCTCCGAAGAGTACTAACATGTTTCTTTCATCCCCAGGAGCTTTCAGAAAAGTGCAGCAGGGTCTGGTTGGTCTGTCACTCATTCTCTGTCATTGAGCTGTGGTTGCTTCCCTCGTCATACTGAATAAAAATCAAATTGTCCGTGCTGTCACTGAAAATGATATATTGACGAACACAGGGAGATTGGGTGGTGCGTGAACTTCTAGTCATGGAGATGAAATAGTGGCAGTAATTGGCCTGCAGTGTGATCACTTGTTTGTGTTGATTTAAAAGCATGCAAGCAAGTGTCCATGAACGTCTCTGTTCATTCAAGGGTATTCTTTCTGACTCTAATTTTCAAATTTTTGTCTCTTTTTTTTGTCTTGGTACCTTGGTCTTGATTTAAGTCACCATTACAGTTAAACATATTTAAATTTCTTTCCTTTCCTCTCTCCATGTTGGCAGGCTACTCGCCCCATCTTGGATTGTGATGTGGTCAAATGATGCTTATAAACTAGTTTATTTCAAGTGTACCCCAGCCATTTCATCCTCACCCTAACCCAGCTCAGAACTTGGCTCACACTGGCCTACCCGGTGTTCAAGAAGCAGTTCCACAGGCCCTGGCCATGACTCCAGAGCAGCCGATTGAAGACGCGGTTAAAGAGCCGGTAGAGGTGGAGACTTTCTACGTCCGGCTCCCTCCAGATCCGTTGCATCGCTGAGCGTACATTGGTACGTACAATGTCCAACACCTGAGTGACGGTGAAAGTGAGAAGGAGATAGGGGAAAGCAGCAGGAAAAAAAGGTTTAAACCAAGCATGTGATAATAAAGGGAATGAATGCTCCAAGACTTAAGGCAACAGCATTTTTAATTGCAATGCATGAGTTGGCATTTGTTTCAACTGTAAGATGTTTTTCCCTTTTTTATCTTACCTTAAAACTAGCAATCACAAAGTTTAATGTATTCACTCAGTAAGAACACATACAGTATACATATAGTATATGCACAAACACATCCCGATCCTAATTTAATCAGACCATACACACATGTAGTGAGGATTTCAGCAAGTTTAACTCTGCATTCATGTTAAAGCATGCACAGACATACTGTGTGTGTGTGTGTGTGTGTGTGTGTGTGTGTGTGTGCGTGTGTGTGTGTGTGTGTGTGGGTTAGACAAAAAAATGCTGGGGCAGACAGCGGAGAGCATGGGGGAGGACTAATTGCTGCACCGACGTCAGTCTTGGAGAGAAGGTGTCAGAAGTTCCCAGGCGGGCTGAGGACACCTGCGCCAGCCTTCCATCTTCCCTTCTTCGTTTTCCTCCTCCCTACCCACCTCACTGCCTTCTCTTCCTCCCCTTTTCTTTCTCTTTTCACCCCTCTCAGAGTGCAGTGCTGTGGCTTTTTGACTTTGATTCCTCGCTCCTCATTACTGACATGCCCATCTGACAGTGTGTGCGTGCATGTGTGTTTGCGATGTGAAGAGGCAAGATTTCCCTACAGCAATATAAGGCGAGCGTGACACGCATACACACTCAGACAAACGGATAGATGAGTAAACACACACAGAGATATGTTTTGGTATGGTAATCAGATGGCAGAGCAGTGGGTGCTACATTCCTGACCTCTGCCTGCTGCTCATTAGGCTGCTCCACTCTAAATAAAAAAACACTGGCTCGCTACGCCACAGCCCACAACACAGCAGAAAGCAGCGGCTGAGAGATCACATCATTACTGACACGCCTACTGGATGCCATTTCACGTCTTGTCCCCTCTTCTGTTTTGTTTACATCCTATTTGGTGTCTCTTCCTCTCACTGTCTGACATGATAATGATGTACATCCGTGTCTTTTTTCTCTCGCTGAAGTTTGATTTGATTATTTTAAAAGTTCTTCGAAAGCATTCAAAAGGAATAGGTTGGAGCGGTGACATTTTGTCATTTTCACAGGTTTTAACAACGTCCACTCTATACAGGGTGACAGTATAGACTGTGTGGGAGCATGGGGGAAGGCAGGACACTTATACAGGTGTCAAAAGAAAAAAGTGAACCATTTTTAAGATTTACTAAAAATAATAATATAACTAGATGCAGCTCAGGTTTTCTCACTCACAGGTTAGCGCTTTATCTATGTTAAACACACATACCTGCCAGATCTATACAGTTGGGTGCCTTGTTAATCTCTGCGGCTCAATGCCAGATTTCCACCAGTCTTTCCTTCAAACCAATAGGCTACAACTTTGCGCTTTCTATTACGAAAAATATCTAATTTTTCTTTCTTTGCTGAATTATTTATTATTGTCTGTTGGGGTTATGACCTAGTTAGGAAGCAGTGATTGTTATCCAGATTCTAGCAAATGTGGTGGTAACAGGTTTGAAATAAACAGTTGACCCTAAACATCTCATGACGCTACTGAAGAAATTCAGCCTAACTGTCATCTAATTCTCTTTAGAGGGGCAAGTCAGAGGTAAATTGGCTCAGATATCTTGCAATCTGATTCCAGCATAGGATTTACCTTCCGTTGTTTGGTAGAGTCCAGCTTCACTAGCCAATAGGAGGCCACCTTTGATTTGTGGTATTTCCAGTTGTCTAGGATCTGTGGAAGAAACGTCAGTTAAAAAAGGGAAAACATGCACAAAACATGTTTTTAATACAGACTTCCTTAAAAAGTAGAACAACAATCAAGCAACACATTTAAAAAACATCCTCAGAGTATTTTAAAGAAAATGTTATTACATCTGTTTCCCAGCAATCCTCTGTCAAAACCCAGGTTAACTACAGTATTCTAACAGGCCAGTCATCGTGCTGGGCAGTTCAATTGCTACCAACCAAAAAAATAAATAATAATAATAAGACTAGAAAGACACCTAGATGGAGCGCAGTTAAACTGTAGTACTTTATATTTTAAAACTATAAGAATGTACGGAATGTAAGTCTAGAACTCATTCCCACTGTATCACATTCAACCTGTCAGACATTCTTTCGCACCTCAGCCCAGACATGGATTCTGTAATATTGCTGGGTTCATCTGTTTACATCATTGAGTTTGGCTTTCACACATAGGTCTCCTTTATATAAAAGTTCCATCTGGCACGTGATACTCAACAACACAGGAAATATAGTGTAAGAGAGGAGAGATTGTTTACTGCAGCACATCTGTTCGGTGTCTTGTCATTTTGCCTTCAGTGTGTAGGGAGAGTAGTTCTGCAATCAGACCAATTGTCAACCAGTTTTAGAAAACTGTTGATCTTGCAAAGTCTGTTAAATCTCCCGCTTCACAATGATGAGGCGGAGAATTTAACGCATCGCTTTAATTTAATTTCTAATGACTAGTTTGGATGCTATACACAAAACCTTACTTTGTACTTTTACTGGAACATGAGTACTTTTGTTTATATTTGAGCCAAAACAACTATGTAAATGTGGAAGCTCTGTGGAAAAATAACTCCAGGTAATTTTCAAAATGATGTGTAAAATGTGGCGAGCATTTACAGAATACAGTGCTTGTCTGGTATATTTTTATAGCACAACTCAGGGATAACAGGGATAAAAAATCATGTCATGATCTTTGGTACATAAGCAGAAAACCCTATGTGTTGCAGGTGTGTCAAAAATCCTTGGGGCATGTGTCGTTATGCTCAAAAGCTGTGCTGGATATTCCCATGCACTTGCTACTAGTGCCAACATCATTGTGTACCTACAGGCACTGTTATTGTTGCTCTGTTGACTTAGTCTTCTTCTCCCCACTGGTGCACATAAACCTCTCACGTAGTATTTTAAATTCCCTTACAAACAGTTCTCCCATTGGGAGGCTCCAGTGTAAACTTGATGTTTACTCACACACAGACATGCGCACACAAAAACCAATCCACAAGGATTCACAGATACAGAGCTGAGGTATACAGTGAACACTTGTGTTCGTGCTTTCCAGAAAGTTTCTTGTTTGCTTGTTTAGCATTCTCTCTCAATAAGAACCTCATGAACCTTGTATGGTAAGATGTAAGCCCATTTGTCACATTTGTTTTGTACGTACACAGATTACTCTCAATTAAAGCACAACAAAACATACTCCTTACATTTCACCTTTCAATGGTTCCATCTGCGACCAAAAAGGCAGGTTTTGAGTGAAAGATAAAAGAGCCAATTAGTGGGATAGAAACACACCATTAGCCCAATTAGACCTAAACTTTAACGTAGAAAATAAATAGCCAAAAATTGTTTTCATGCTAAGTGAACACTCCTTTCTCTCTTGAGGCAAAAAGTGAACAGTGCAGGTGCAGTTGCTCAGCTGCGTTTCCATGGTGCTCTCATTAGGGTTTGTTAACAGTACAGGTGTGCTGGTAATTGTCTCTCACAACCCTAACACACCCAGATGTCACGCACATGTACATAAACTGTTTTTGCTGTTCTTTTGAGGATGGGCTCACATTAATTACTTGGTGGCTTGCCCTTTCTTAACCTTGATCATGCTTTACCCTCACCCTTACATAACTATTATTTTAACTGAATATTATCAATACATCTTTTTATAATTACATCAATATTAATATTAAGGCTCTTATGTGAATTACAACAACCATGTATTAACATGTTATCGTGTCATTTTGACAATTCCAAATTATGTATGAAAGGTTATAATGGTTCAGTGCAAGAGTTTGCATGTTAAGATTTTAGGGCTGCCCCCAAAACATCAATGACGCTAATCATCAGTCGAGAATCTCCCAGATCATTTTATCAGTTGAATATCTGCCTCTCTTTTTGTTTTTTGGAGGCATTATTGTACATAGAGCTACGCAGGATTGCAAGGTTACTTAAATTGGCTAGTAGCCATTTTATTCCATTAAACACAAAGTTTTGGTGGTATTTCTGTCATTAGTCAGCCTGGTGAAGACAGTCTGGCTGTCTTTTTTATTTTTATTTTTTTTTAGCACCGCGGGAGCTGTGGTTCTGAACAGCCAGCTGGTTCTGAGGAGAGCAAGGGCCATAACGAGTCAGTGTGAAGTGGACGGATGAACGCTACTGTAGTGCTTTTGTGCCGCTGATGTCTTTTGCTTCTGGTGTGAGTTGAAGGTGCCTCTCTTTAGATTTCTGTCCTATTGCATGGACAAAATGCAATATCCATGTCATCTTTTGTTATTAAAAAACTTTCCATAAACTAAATAAAGACGTTTGGAAAATGAATGAATTAAACTGCAAACACACTGCAGTATAGTAAAACTGATTTTTGGTTCCTTAAAGTGGGTGTTATATCTGCTAGTAGTATATAATAGTAGCTTCTTGGCCATCTTGCATCCAGTGCAGCAGTGCAGTGCATAATAAGTGCATCCATTAATCTAGGATAATACTGTCAGCCATATGAACCAATTCTTTTATACAGTAGTATTTTACAGAAACATCAATTTAAGCAATAGCACAAACACAAGTGCAAAGACACATACAAATGGAAGGACACAGAGATCTGACCAGAAATAGAGGAGGCACTGATTAATACAAAGGAGCAGTGGGGAATAGCGCGCGGCTGCAAACTGACCGACAGGTTGTCACTGGGGTCGTTTGAAAGACAATGGGAGCCAAGCCAAAGCGGACAGGCTATTGTGGAGAGAGGCAAGGAGGTCACTTTTAGTTAGGCTGCAGGCTGACCGCACCTGGCTACAGAGGAGGCTCTGGGAATACAGTGGGTCCGGATTTCTGGTCAACACTTCACTCCCACATTTTTTCTCCTTATAAATTTCAGTCTTTTTCTTAGGTTACTATTTGGTGTATTTTGGCCTCAACGGAGCCGGGAGGGACAATTGAGTTAGATTCAACATTTTTGGGAGGGGAAAAGGAGACACACCTGGCGAAGATCTGTACTCTACTGAGTGCACTTATTTTCTTTTTTTGAATAATTTTGATTTACACAAAATACACATTACTACATTATTTTTTGAATAATGTAATCCACACATAAATACAATAGAAATAGTGCACCAACCTCATCCAGCACAGCCTCTGCCTCCTCCTCTGTTTTGCCTGGAAACCTGATCCTCATGGCAGTGAGCACGGCCAGAGTCTGACGCACCAGCTCGGCCTCCTGCTCTTTACTCCTTAGGTTTATCAGTGGATCGCCCTACACACACACACACACACACACACACACACACACACACACACACACACACACACACACACACACACACACACACAGGTAGAGCGAGATCAAATGAGAATACAGATACTAAGCAATATTAAGTAAAAAGGTTTCATTTAACACTGTTTTTGGAGCAAAGTAGATATAATTACTTAAAGGGATGCAATTAAGGATTGTTTTCATTAATAATTACTTATCAATGAATAGTAGTTTCTACTGGCAATAAAGGCAAATTGACTTTTTTGTGTCAGAGAACATTTGATCAATACTAACTATGTAGGGCTTCTCCAAATCACCTAGGCTCAAGTATAAGGTGCCGTCACAGTGCACAGTGTTTAACATGTCAAATCAATGTAAGGAGGGTGTACAGTGTTACTACTGTATTGTGTATATTAGTCATTATTATCAAGGGAATTTAACATTTCACTGGCATTTCATGAATAGGGATTGTTGTCCTGAGTGATAATTCATTTATAATCCTGCTGCCACCTATAATTATTTTCTCTAGCAGTTAACACAGAGCAGTATCAGTAACATGCATCATGCTATATATGAAAATAACCTCCTTATTTAATACTGTACCAGAATGTACATGTCACCATGTGTATGATTCCCACATAAAAGTCAAGTGTGCAAGACACTAAAAAATTGGAAAATAATAGGGAAATTCTCCTGTCATTTTGTATCAGGAACATTGCAAATGATGCACTCTATGGTCTTTTCTGTGCAAAGGTTTTCCACTTAGTTCTATTCTCAATGTTAAACAGTTCTGCTGCATTTCATTTTGTTCCACTGTATCCAAAGCCTACCAGCATACTTGTAAAAAAGGAGGAGTAATGGAGGAGGCAGGCGGAAAGCAACAGATGGCAACATAATAGAAGACTACAGTAGGCCTATATAGTATTGAAAGAGCTGCTTAAGAGTTTCCTAGTGGGCCAGGATACAATATATCCACAGGAGGAGAAAAGCAGTGATGGCAGAAGTAAATTTGTGCATCAGACTTTGGTGAAATAGAATTGAAAAGTGATTCTTAATTATTTACTTTAAACCTACTCAGAGTAGTGGATCAGCAGAGGATTGCCACAGTGAGCAATGTGACAGCTTGGCTAAATATAAGTCTGTGTCTGACAACTTATATGACACATTCTGAATGTAAAAGGTAAACCTCACTGTGCGTGTGTGATGAGTATCTTACTATGTTGGAGTGGATGGTCCCAAGGCTGTTGCTGTGAGGCACACGGTGGGTGGAGCCGCTGCGGCTTAGCGAGTGAGAGCGCAGCGTGGCGGAGCTGGGCCTGATGAGGGGAGTGGCCATGGGAACTGTGGGTGAAGGCCTGGTGGACAATGCCCGCACCTCATTGGGTGACAAGAGGGAGGCAATGGAGCGAGGGCAGGAGATGGAGCGCCTGATTGGACCAGAAAGTGTTGGGGAAGCAGAGGGGGCGGGGCTGGGTTTGAGTGACTTGATTGGAGGTTTCCAGTGCATGCGACCTGCATAGAAACAAAGAGGGATAGAGAGGCGGGATGAACAGTGACTCACGGTTTCAATCACAAAATCATCACAATTCAATTTCTTTTCTTCCCTGATCCTGTCTCAGTGCTCCAGTCACTGGCAAGCTCTCCTCTCTGGTTTCCATCCGTTGCCGGGTGGCTTTGGAGATTAAGTGTGACTTTACAATTCCCACTCTGGCCCTGTGTGTGTGTTAAAAACTAAACAGTAGTCCTGTCTGGTTTGGGGATTGATTAAAGAGCAGCTTTCTTTTCTCTCTCTCTCTCTCACAGACAGGAATAAAGTTGAAAACCCATCTGTCACCCTTGAAACTCCTCAAGATTGTCAACCAGCCAGTATATTAGTGCGTGATTTCTATTTGTGCAGCATGTGTGTTTGACATCAAGTTTGCACGCAAGTGATCGTAAGTGTCTCTTTTTTGTGCGTGCATGTTGCTGCCGAACATTCCAAGGTTTTGATATTTTGCCAAATAAGAGCATTATAGGGCTTAGTCCTATCGGCCCTTTGTGGCTTGGTACAGAGTAGGGCTTGCCAGGGTTGCTGTCTCTCTCTGCACAAGCGCATTCTCACACACACAAACACACACACACACACACACATCCAAAAGTTGGGCTTTTTGATGGCTTTGTCCTTTATTTTGTGACAAACAGAATGAGCTCATACAAGGATCCTCTCTATTGAGAAGTTAAAACTAGAAGCCTACAATGCAACCAGAGATTTTTTTCTTTCCAAGGTCGGCACATAGACTCCTGATAAAGGTGCCCTCTTCAGAGAGCTGAAAGTGAGTTGATGTATGTGACTTATGCAAAATGGTGAGAATGCTTAAGACTTATCACTCAAGCATTAAGCTCAAGGTGTTTTCAAGGTAAAGGTGTTTCTTTCTCCCTTTTTCTTTCAATCAAATTCTTTCTTCTTTGTCGTCACCTTCCATTCAGTGGAACTGTAGAGTTCAGGGTACTTTCCTTAAACTTAAGTGCTTTTCAGTGCTTCAGCATTTGATTTTGTGTGTGTGTGTGTTTGCCCAGCAGTGTGAACCTAGAACACTCATTTACTTGGAAACTCAGCATTATAGAGCCACTTTTCACACGTCACAGACTAGTATCACCGTACTTACACTTTAATCATAGTGCTCATATTATGGTCATTTTCAGGTTCATAATTGTATTTAGAGGTTATATCAAAATAGGTTTACATGGTTTAATTTTCAAAAAACAGCATATATTTTGTACTGCACATTACTACAGCTCCTCTTTACACCCTGTGTGTTGAACTCTCTGTTTTAGCTACAGAGTAAGGCATCTCACTTCTGTTCCATGTTTGTTGGGAGTCGCACATGCGCAGTAGCTTGGTAAGGACTACTAGCCAGTCAGAAGGAGAGCATTAGGATTGCCAAGCTAGGAGCTAGGCAAGCATTATGACGTGTTTCAAAGTGACACACGTTTGTCTTGGAAGTAAAGGCTGGACTACAATAGAGCTGTTTGTGAACAGTGTTCTGTTGGAGATGGTAAGTGCCTTTGGGATGGACTTTGGGCTTTTTCACTTCGTCGTAAACCTTTTACATGACAAAAACGATATAGAACACAGTAAAGGAAAGGGAAATCCGTAACATCTGTAATCTAGCCCCTGCTGTCTCATACCATTACAACCTGCACCACACTACAGCTGGAGACTGCGTGTGTGTGTGTGTGCGCACAGTAGGCACTGATCAAAGTAAAACTCTCAGCATATGTATTAAAAGGTGTGTGTGCATGTATATGGAAATGTGTTCTGTACAACTATGAATATTTTTCAAACTGTATAACCGTGAAAAGAGTACCAGGCTGGAGTGTATGTCATGTGCTTGTAGCATCACAGCATCAATTACAATTTCCTTATGCATCATTATATACTCTCCTATCTCTCCTGCCTGCACTTCGTTCAATCTATCATAGTCAGATAAGATGGAAATGGACACAAAACAGAAATATTAAAAATGTGTTTATGTGTAGGTATCTGTCTGTTCACATTTACATAATCTGAAAAGCAAATTAGTGTTGTAATCAGGTGGAAGGTTTTAGCTAAAGACAAAGAAATTAATAAACAGGGCAGGAGGAAAGAGAACAATCAAAATGAGGTGAAAGCAAGCACAACATAAAAACAGAGTAAACAAGAAAGCAAACAAAACAAGAAAAAGAGATTGTAGGTAACAAGGTCCCTGTCAAACCTCCACGCCCTGGCTTCCTTATGAAGACACTTTTATACATCCTGCAGCTTTACCTGAGCGCTCAGCCAAGTTCTTCTCCTTGCTCTCCCCAAGGTCATATGAAACTTTCTTCTCCCTCTTCTCTCCTCCTCTTCCTCCTCCGGCTTTCCTCTCCTCCTCTACTTCTTCGTCTGATGAGGAGCAGGAGTCATCACCGCTGCTGCCGCTGGTGAAATCGGCCAGGTAGTCCGGTCGTTGACGCCTTGGTGTCTGACTGGATTCTGGCATGGCGGTCATGGGCTGGCGGGGACAAACACGGACACATAAATATGCATGAGACATACAGCGGATAGATCCATATATTATACAGTATATCCTAGGGCTGAACGATATTGTGTTTTAGCATCAACATCGCGATGTGCGCATGCGCAGTAGTGACATCGCAGGACGTTGCGATGTTGATGCTAATCCTTTTTTACTGCTTGATAGAAAAGTAAACCTTTTAAATGATTATTGCTGGTAGCCATGTGGGTAACGTGTGTATGTGACCGACAGGGTTTATTGTTATGGGAAGTGAGGCTCTCCGTGTGTAGAGAAGTACCATAGGCAGCAGCTGCCGCTGACACAGTGATGCGCATAGTTTTTGATGGGGAGGTAGGGAAGCTACAGCAGTCAGATTTTTTCTAATATTGTGCAGGCCTAGTATATCCATATATTAGGTGGATTTGTGCACACTGATGCAGACAAAACAGTCATGATCATACACATCATGCTCTTTCTCTTCCTCACACGTATATATACTTTTATCTTCATGGGAACTTTTACTAACTGCATTCACTTCCTAGCCCTACTCAATCCAAAATGACCTCATTTTTATAAAATGTCATCCTTTCAAAGGTCTAAACTCAAACAGCATCTCACAAGGACATAAGTACATGGGTAAACACAAACACACACACACACACACACACACACAAACATATAAAAACATTGAGATGTTGTCAACCTGCCTCAGCCTCTCCTCACCCTCAGCCCATTACCATCTGTCACTGGGAGACCTAGTGGAGACATGGCTAGCCCACGTGTGTATGTTTGCTTGAAGGCTCATTATACACAGATATACAATTATACATGCATTTTTAAGCCTGGCTGTAACAATGAACAGGAACAGGAGTGCCATTTTACATTAAACAAATTTGACCTGATTGATTGAGAATGTAAAGTTTAATTTAAAGTACAAGTTTCAAAGTTTCTTTAAGTATTAAATGTTTAACATATCCATGTAAAGTGTAACTGTGATGCTATAATTCTGAAACTGTGGTTGCATCTCGTCTCTAATATTTATTTTGACGATAAACAAAACTACATGTGACTGACTTTTGCACAAGTGAAATCATGATCTGTATCAGAAATGTTTTTTTTTTTAGTAAAGAGTTCATTAAGTTAAGTCTTGTCTATTTCACATCCTGGAAGGGGACACGCTTAGCATTATAGCATTTATACATCTGTTATTCAGCGGTTAGCTTGGGCAGTGCTGTCAGGCCACCCAAATTAATGGGCAGGAAGTGATCACAAGGCTTACACAGTCACCGCTGGGTAGCAGTGCGGGTGAGTGATAGAGGAGGATAGAAACAGAGAGAGATTAAATACATGAGAGGAGAATAAAAGGGAAGATGGGAGCATTAGATTGATGGGGAGAGAAATAAAGAGGAGGACAAGGTGAATCTTAGTATGAGAGTGGAGAGAAACAGAGAGGAGACTTTGAATAGACGGGGCCAACGGAAATGAGCACAGAGAGAGAGAAAAGGAGACAGTAACAGATGGCAGATAAACACTGGAGAGCAAGACAAAGAGAGGGCCAGACACTGAACAGATGAAGAGAGAGAGAGGGAGAAGGTTTGAATGACTGAGTGAGAGTGGCTGACTAAAATCACACTAAATGGTGAGGAGAAAGGGGCAGGCAAAGGCCAACACCAGAATGAACAAATGTAATCTTGTCCATATAGTCAGAAAGATAGGAGTGAAAAACTAAAATATACTAAATAAAAGGAAAAATAGCAAAGAAACCTAAAGGCACTTGCTAGCTCTTCCCCCATTTTACTTTCTGCCTTCCTTGCTCTCTAGCACTCGTCCTCTGCGTCTGAACATTTCCTCAGCGATAATAAACCAAAGCAGCCCTTCCTTCCTTAAAATCCTCAGTCCTCTATTCTAGTTTTCAAACACTCGCTGGTTCAGTTTCACCAGATGGCTTGCAAGCGCTACACCCAAAGGAGTGAATATCCATCACAACTCTTTCTTTCACTGCTGTCAATGTCTCTCTCCGCATACTCGGCAACATCGAAACTGATGGGGTCCAAATGAATTTGGACAACAGTGATTGTGTCTGAACAAGTCCTTATTACAGCTAAGGCCTCTCTAATGCAGCGCTGAACTGCCCTGTCAAGTCCCTAACTCACTCTTTGAGTGTTCCAGCTAATTTAGTCCTTGAGTGAGGGATGGATGTAGATGCAGAGAGAGAGAGAGAGAGAGAGAAAAGGGATGGAGGTGAAGCAAGGTGATGGAGGGAGTAATGTGCTGTCGTGGGAAATTGAGGGGGCGTATAGGTGTATGTGAGAGAGGGAGAGAGCAAAAGAGAGGGAGATGGACAGAACGAAAGATAGCACAGAGAGAGCGACAGAGACAGCCTGACAGCTGTCCCCTAGGGGTGTTAGGTCTTTTCTTTGGGCCTTTTTATGATTCTTTTCTTTCTCGCCTGAACCCGCTACCCCCCTCTTTATTTTTTTGAATCACGTCCGATATGCTTTCTGTGGGCATCTGCCTACCTGCCTTTCCCCTCCCTCTCTCTTTCTCTCTCCCTGACACTCTTCTTTGCACTTTTTCTTAGTTCCCTAGAGGCTTTGGCTCTTATTCTCCCTACCTCTTTCTCACTCTCACCCACCTTAGGGCCTCGTTGCCTGGAGGATTTGCCCATCAGCTTCTCGTCGTCCAGTTCACATTGCTCTAGCAGATCCAAGATGTCTTCCTCCTACACCCCAACACATACCAAAAACAAAAGCTAAATTAGAATATGCTAGAGGTGATGATTTATGTTACATCAGGGAACATACAGTATCAAGCATGAGCAAAGACTAAAAGAGTAGTTGAATCTTGATGATACACTGATAAGGAATAATTCAATTTCTCATATCTGTAATAACTTTTAAGTCAAAACGAGGTGTAAGAAAATAAAAAACTTCAATCATTAAAAAGGAGGGTGAAGGATGAAAAAGTTTGACTTCACAGGCATATGCATTTTATCTAGGGATTAGAAAAAAGACCCTGGCTGAACATGCATTGCTATTTGGCAGCGCTCATAGAGCCTGAATTTGGAAAAGGCAGCGTCATGGCCGTGGCCAATATGCTGGGGCCTTGTCCACTTGGCCGTAGTTGAAATGCAAGCAAAGGTGATTAATGTTGCTTCACGGCCGGGACATAAAAAGCTCCCACTTGACGCTAAAATACAGATAAAAAGTATTTGTTTTCTCTCAGATTAGCCATCAAGCTGTTTTCTGGGGTATGTGAAAAGGACACAGTATCCCTGGCTATCTGTGTTGTGCATGAACATTTGTATGCGTATACATACAGTGTGTGTACAGTGGAATACTTCCAAGTCTGAAAGTCTTATAGTACACGTACATGGGCTCAAAAACATTTTTTTTATTATCTTTTGTCTTTTTCTAAATTTAGCTTTTCTGTTGTGTGTCTTTTTAGTTTATATATACCTGTTTATGTGACTATACGATCGTTGATGTGTGTATGATGGTGTGGGAACTTGTATATGTGTCAGCCTGAACATGGTTGGGAAGAACTTTTCCTTGTTGTAGCCTGATCAAACAGTTCGGGTAGTATTCAGTAACGTGGCTTGTGTTGAAAAATATGTACAGTATGTCAGCCGTCTCCTGCAGTATTCGTCCCCGAGAGTGCAGTTGCTAATATGTCTCGAGAGAGAACCCCAGCAGGTATAAGAAAAATGTGTTGCAAAAAACATATTGTGCCCAGCCATTTATTATTCATTAGAGAATAGGCTTCTGTAACATAGTATGCACTAAATTGATTGTATAAGAGCTAACGACCAAACTTTGAAATGTTTATGTTGATTAAACCTGATAATTAAGTACTTTGCCTTGCTTTAAATAATGTATTTAGAAATGACAGGCATTATTACTAGGCCCACATGATATGGAGTTGCCTGTTACAGTACCTTGCTATTGCCAATGATCTCTGCACATGTCAGCTCATAAACTTTGGGAAAACAAAGTACTTTTTTGGCACCGAAGGACCGAAGTGTGTCTTGTCCAGCAAACCTTTGTATTTTTATCCATTTATGTTAAAACAGCAGTAATTTGTTTCTTTTGCTGGCAGCTTCTACCTTGACATTCTCTGACTCTCTCATATTTCTTGGCTGTTTGACAGATGACGCTGTCTCGTCCATTTCTAGGGTTAGGAATTTACTTCTTCCATCGTAAAGAAAAATAAAAAAAACACATGCCTCTGAGCCAGAAGAAAACTTCTGTACTGTAGGTAAAACTGAGATTATTCTTTTAGAGGACAAAAAAACGTCAGGACTCCTCTCATTTCTCCTTCAAAGCAAGAATTGGCTTTGTGGAGATAGGATCGACTCTATCCACTCCCACTGTTCAGCTTAAAAACATGTTCCAATTACATAGATTCTTACATAACAAACTGCAGCTGTAAAAAAAAAAAGCAGTTTCCGCCAGTAATTACTTAGGTGGCATGTGTTATAAGAGGAGGCACTATTACTTTGGTTGCCTGTGCCTGTGGCGCACATCTTCAGTTCTGAATTGCTACTGTTACTTTTTTTGCCTGCAGGTGGCGATGGTTGGACTGGAACGTCAGCTTCAAATGCGGTGTATTGGTAGCCTGGCTCCGTACTTCTGCTCAATTTTCATTTTCCTTCAGGTCACCGTCTGGGTTTGCGGTATATTCTTGGGTTTTCTCCGGCCAAATCTTTGGCAGTCCAATCAGCGAACAGAAGGAGTGGCTGAGAACGATGACGTTGAGGTTGTGCGCTAGTTTGAGTTGTAGTTCCATAATGGCAGCGGAGAAAGATGCGAGCAAAGACATTTAGTCTGTTGTGGCAATGCTGCCGAATATCCAGAAGTTAAAGCCCGAGCAAGAACAATCTTTGCTGAGTTTTGTTGGTGGCGATGATATTGTAGCTTTCCTCCCCATGGTGTTTGGGAAAAGTTTTATTTTCTAATTCACTCCGTTAGTGGTAAAGGAGTTAGCTAAAGCGTACGCTAGCGATGCTAAGCCAACATCACAACCAACCAAACGTTAGCAGTTGGTTGTGGCAGATCCAGATCGGCTCTGGGCAGAGCCAATAGTTTTCAATTTCAGAGTACCCGCCTTTAAGGAAGTTAACAATTGTCAATGGAGAGTGGCAAGTCTCTCTGTACAAATGAAATGTACAAGAGTCTGGTAAGACCAGGCTAGTGTATTGGATGATACTGGCTGGTCCTGGTTTCCGGGGCTTCACATCAGTAATGTGTTGTTTTATCTCCCGCCTAAACTCCAGCTGAAAATCAATTTAAAGGTATTTACTGTTTTTTAAAAAGACGTCTTCCACACCCTTACAATATCTTTATATCCCTCTGCTTAATTAATGTACTTGCAGACCACTTTGATAGAACTGCTCTTTTTAATATACTGGCAGAGCGCTACAGGCTGGCTGAGCATGCACCTGCTAAACAATTTTTCTTTGTTTTCAGTATCCATGTGACAAAAATGGAGGAATGGGAATACATCAGCTGAAAACGTGAGATAACATAGATAGCTAACAACAGAACTAACAATGTGATGCATACCTGTCATCCTAACTGTAATGGAAGTGGTGAGAAGGGTGATTCAAACCCTGTTGAAACCAGTGTAACCCGTGGGTGTGTTGTCTGTTGCACAGCAATGAAACCAGGCTGTGCAGTGCATCACCATGTTATCACTAGGATTACAACACGTTTTATTTATTTTGATAGTGTGACAATCCATGACATTTTTCAATTTATGGCCCAGAGAAGCCCATAAAAGCAGCAAACACTAGTCAAGTACAATGTCCGTCAGACTTGACAGATATGTTAAAGGATTGCTGGCAAACAACCTTTGGCCTCATGCAACAGGTAAAACTAGCCAAACAGGCAATGCACGTCAGATGATGACTTATGAACCACAACAAGGTTATAGACCAAAGCACTGTGACTGGAGCACAAAATTAACGGCTTGGGTTATCATAAGAGCATCACTTGATATGTTTAGGTTGAAACCTTTAGTTACAGTTAACGGTTAGGTTTAGGTAAACATTAGAGATGTCTGGTATTAAAAGTTTTGCGCTAATGCTAACATTAGCTAGCTAATTTCCTAACAAGTTAAAAGAAGCTGTGCTTTGTGAGCAGATAAAAGTTAAAGGCAAAACAAGTACTGGTACTTGAACTGGCAACTTGAACTACTTGAATTGGCAACAATAGCACTCAAACTCATGCAGGCTATAAATAAACCAAACTCTGTGTCAGTGTTTGAGGTTAATGGAATGACACAAAAGCAAAACTGAGGGCCACAAACAAACTACCTGGTAAAACAAGAAATGTAACTCAAATCACATTTTATTCTTCCCTGGTATGCTAAATATATCATATTTAAATTCAGAAACATCCTTACTATTTCCAAGATCTCTCAGAAGTAATTATTATACAATGTACCTAATGAGGACAGACCAGTTGTCACTCATGATCATGTTATTAGATAGCAAACTCTAGAGCGTCCTTTGTTCAGATTATCTCTCCCCCTTCCTACTTTGAACGAGATCCATATCTCTCTGTGTTGACTGAATTAAACTAACCCCGGCCTGCTGTACGACTGTTTGATCTTTGATTGACATCTTTATTAAAAATATCTGCAGATTTCCCTCTTAAAATGACACAATAACTTTCTGAAAAACATCCAGCTGTTGAGGTCGGTTAGTTTCTACAAACGCTGCAATAGTTGCATATGACATCCCCTCCTAATGCTTTCAAATTAATTTCTAATGTCAATACTACTGTCAAAAATATCCATATTCAGTACTGAATATGGAAATAGTATTTTTCAGTTGCCAACAGCAGTACATTTTCTGTGTTGTAATATCCCACAATGCCTTACTCTGTCTTTTTGATGAATTGATTAGTTCTTTCTGAATACATAACCAGAATTGAAAACAGAAATGTCCTCTGTTGCTACTTTTTTTGTACTTGACTCAAATCATCCAAAGTGTGTTTGTAATAGAAGTCTGTGACAACTATTTCACAAAAAAACAAAAATGACAAAAACACTAACAGCATCTCACTATCTTTTCATTTTACTATGACTATATTTCTCATCACCATTTAAACACTACACATTCCCTCTCTACTCCTGTCTCCAGTATACTTGTGTGGTACGGAAATCAACTTCTCTACATACAATAGTCTCTACATATCTTTACCTTCAAGGTTTAGCTGAAGCTACATTCCTCCTGGAAACATGCATGTATATGCTGTAATGCACAAACATGTGTACGTCTTAGAGCATGGCCAAACAAGTTTGTGTGTACAAAGCATGTGGGTGTTTATCCTCATATATACAGTATGTTAAAATGTGTAGTGCCGAATCTTAATGAATAAATAATTAACCTGTAGGGAAGTACATTCAAATACGTGGGCAGCAACTGTAATCAACTCTGAAGCTTTTTCACAACTAACTTAGACCGAAAGAAAGAGATAAGACAGGAAGATACAGAACGAGGACAGGGGAAACTGAAAAGATTCTAACCGTAAAGAAACAAAAATGACATTGTTTTGAGGGATTTGATTTGCTTTTAAAAGCTCATGTACACTGTATAATAAATATTTGTAGAGAGAAGGAGTGAATGACAGTGGAAAAGTGAGGCAGATAGAGAAGAAGGACATTCTGTCAGACTTTCTAACAAATCTGAAGGACTGCAGCACACTTTCTGCATTATTTGCACATCCTTACTTGTCTCGCTGGGCAGAATCTTGATAGAAATGTGTGTGTGTGTTTCTTTTCTTTGGCATTTGTCTGTCCACAAGTGTCTGTATATTGTGGGTCTCTGCAGGTTTGTGTGTGTGTGTGTGTGTGTGTGTGTGTGTGTGTGTGTGTGTGTGTGTGTGTGTGTGCGTATGACAATCCGCCACTGACGTACGTGCCTTCATTCGTTTCAGAGGATTATTCATTTCCTTTTGAAGTGAGGCAGCTCGCCCGGCAAGGAATGTCTGAAAGGCGGACGAGAGTAGGCTTTCATACTTCTCCAACAGCAGCTTGTCGTCTGGGGGGTAAATACGCCTGTAGGCCGCAAAGACACCAAGAGAAGAAGAGTGAGGAGTGGACAAAGAAAGGTGAAGGAGGGTCATCAGTGCAGGGAGAAAAGGGGTGAGAAGGGTGAGAGAAGAAATTATAAAATAGAAGAAAAAGGAAAAACAGGTTGGGTCCACAAAGAAGCGGGTGGGAAGAGGAGGATTGGGGTTCAGCAAAAGAGGGAAATGAAGTGAGAAGAAGAGCAGTGACAGAATTGGGAAGGAGGGAGCCGTAATGGATAAAAGCCAGAAAAAGACAAAAGGTAAGAAAAGTGTGGAGCAAGAGAGACACAGAGAGGTCGAGGCACAGCAGGTGAGAGTGGTAGATGGATGGTAAAGAGAGCACGCACGAGGGGAAACACAGGCGGGGAGAATTATAAGTATTTCAACGAGAGGTGTAAAATGATGGCGAGACAAAAGAAAGGTGAGTGTCAGGATCGAGGGAGCAAAGAGAAAAGACAGACAGAAAGAAAGCAGCATTAATGGAGACCTTGAGTCAAGAAACTATCCAAACTTCAATCCAGTCATTTTACATGCGTAATGCATTACAGTAAGGCACAACTGCTTCACACACACACACACACACACTCTCCATTGAGATGTGCACTTAAACTTTTGTCGCTGTCTTCACTAATGTACCTATTTACACCTTCTGCATACTTCTGCTTAGTTTTAACAGTGCTCAGTGTTTATGTTAGACCTAAAGGGATTAGGGAAATGTATAAACCACTGCCTGGTTATTCTCATAATACATCTCTGAACTGAATTTTTGAATCAACAGGGAGTTAAAGTAAAGACCTCCTTTTTTAAACACAAAGATATAATTAATGTTTTATGTAGCAGCATTATATTGGTTACTACTAAACTATTCACACATATGAGCACCTGAGTTGTAGATTTTAGTGAAAGTTCAATGCCAAGTAAAGATTAACAACCATTACCATTAAAACTTTTACTGCACCCCATCTGCTATTTAACTTCATGCAGAGATGCTGTTCTGGGAACATAATTTCTATACTGTTGAGAAGTTGACCCAATTCTATGCATTTCTTTAGCTACCGCAGTTCAAATCAAACAACTACTTAATGTAGAGAGACCTGAGATGAATCATTCTCTGGATTACCTTCCCTTGGCACTATCCTAAATGAGATTTTGTAACTCCCATACTTTTTAACCACCTTTAAGGTACATGGATCAGATTTTCTTCCTCTTGAGAGAGAAAAATATGGGAAAAAAAACATATCTTCATGAACTGAATTTAACTGATATTATATGAAAACAGCCAGAACTTGTCAATCCCCAAAGAGCAACATAAATCACTTGACTGAAAAGTCAACACTTTAATAGTGGGTTAGGGGTAGGGTGGGTTAGGGTTGTTAACTGCTCCCTCTTTTAGGCACTTTCCATCTCTGAACATATGGACATTTTATTTGAGGGTGAACTTGCAATATTCTTTAAATATAATTTTAATGCTAAAGCTTATTTTCCTCCCACATGTTTTCAATTGGGCTATGAAAGTACTTAATATCCATGTTTCATTTACATCAGTTTAAACTACCTTTGTTTTGGTCAATAGTTTTTTCTCAAGCTTCCCTATTCCTACTGTGTAATAAACAACTACAATGGCATCAACCAGCTGGGTTTCCCGCTGATGCCACAGGGTCCTCGCTTGTCTGTAAGTGATGCAAGTTTCATCTAATAGCCAAATGTAAGTAAGTTCATTACCTGAAATCATAATGAGAGGCAATGTGTTAATCAGACTCCAGTGCTGCGCCAGGACACCATTTGAATGCTAAGAGGTCTTTATTAGGGGTGCTCCAGACAGACCTCAGCCTGATTGATTGACTGTCTGGCTGCGTGTCTGAAAACAGGAAGGAGGTGACAGCACTTCATGCAGGCTGGGATCAGTATTCTGTCTAGTCATTCAGTCAAGTGAGTCAAGAAGTCACTTACACTTGGGAAGACAGTAAGCAGGGTGTGTGTATGCGTGTGTGTGTGTGTGTGTGTGTGTGCAAGAATTAAAGAAAGAGAGAGAAAGAAAATCAATCAGACCTGGAAATGTGTTTGTGTGTACATGTTGGATAAAGAGACGTAGGCAGGGAGAGAAACTGAGGGAGTGAAAGAGTGTCAGCAATTTGCAAGGGATGGGTGGCAAATCAAAACTTGGTGTTGCTGAGTCATGCTCTAAAGTGGACCTCCTCCATCTGTGAGGTGACTATAAAATTGACACACTCGATGTCTTCCAAAGTCCCAGCTGGAGTTAGAGGAGAAGAGAGTACAGGTATTGGGAGAGGGAGATGGAGAATGGCATGCATACATTGTGAATAGAGGATAGTAACAATTTGAACCTCGACATTAAACACTACCTCGGATTTCCTTTCTCCCTTAGCATTTTACATATTCTCTCAGTCTTAATTTTTCCTCCTCACACTCTTTAAACATCATGTGTTCTCTTTTGTTTGTTTCTTCAGTAGCATTATTTACTCTCCTGAGAGTGTAGCACTCTGTAGATGACCCCATAAATGTAAGCGGAGCTGGTATTTGGTAGTGGGTGGAGTTCCTGTAAAGAGAGCCCCATCTCCCCGGGTGTTTGCCTCTTTCTTACCTGTAGTTCCCCAGATGTTGCTTTTCATGCTCATCCCTGGAGATCTGCTTGCGGACCTGTGCCAGTCGCTCTTTCTAGAAATATGAGAAAACAAGAAAAATGACTAAATCCCTCAGGCGAAAGTCACTGCCACCCTCAATGTATCTTTAATTAAGAATGGAGAAAGAATAAAGTCTTAAAAATGAGAAGGCAAGAGGGGAGAAAGATGAGAGGAAAACGTAGTCTCACCCAACAATGCCTCATAATTAAAAAGCATTTTTCCATCTAACCTCTTATTGATAAGTGAAGAAGGTATAATTGTGGAGCTCAGTTGGCCAATTTAGCATAAAGCAGAGAGTAGGGGTTCACTCCACTATTGGCACTGCAGTATCATTAAGCTCTGAGCGATATGTGCCTTCAATAGACCTGAACCTGGTCTTGCTCTTATGCCATAACAGCACTCAAACATGAGGTAGTCCCCTTTTTGAAATCTCTACCTCGGCTCCATCTTATTCCCACTGATTACTGCCGTGGCTGATGAAAACGCTACTCAAAGAGGACGGGAGGCATTAAGTACTAGTAGCTGGCACTTTTCCCCAAATATATATATGAGAAAAGCTCCCCCAACTCCTTCATTTCAAGGAGAAAATAATTAAATGGTATTCTTGTCTCAGAAAACTTTGACTCTGACGTAAAGTAAGTAGTAAGTGAAACTGAGTTACTGCTCAGGCTTTTCTTCTCGTTTCAATCCTGAGAAAAGTGCATAGCACAAACACACATGTATTGTTTGTTTGTTTACTGAAATAAACATGTCCTATAAAAATAATAATTTCAAATTTCTTACTAACTGATTGATGGGTTTTTCAAATGTCTCTGATGTGCACCCCTCCCTGAATAGCTGAAGCCAAGACACCTTTTATGTTCATTTTGCTGTGGCCTAAGGAGCTTAACATGTATTTTGTCAGTTATGATCAGGACTTATGACTGTACAGCCATTGTTTTAGTTCCCGGGCTGGTTTTGAAAATCTGGGTAGAGAAATGAATAAGTTTCGCTTCAAACTCCTTTGCCCAATGTCACTACCCGATGTGAGTCAAGTGCAGATGTGAGTTGCGAATGCATCACTTTGCGACAATGACGCGGCGACACACGCTTTAAACTTTAAATGAGGTCCAGTATGTTTTCCTGCAGTTTTTGGAGTCTTGTGGAGTAAACATGCATGAGGGGTCATGGGAGTGGAGTCCATAACCAGTTGTTTCTCTATAAAAACTGTACCTGCTGCCTCTTAATTTGTCTGAAATCTTTCTTTCTCTGCTTTATGTACCCATAGACAAGTACAAGTACAAGATGAATTTATTGATGTATTTGTACTTTATTTTCAATAGAGCTTGGAGCTATTGAGGGTCACTGAGGAGGCCATTCGCATTGGGGCAAAAATGAAGAGGGGAAAGAAAAGTTTTTTATTTTAGGGATTTCACAAAATTCCGATTGACACAGACACGCCCACCTTGCTTGCAGCCATATCCAAATCCCTTGTCGTTATGCCAGTAAACCGTTTAAATCTGAGCATGTGCAACTCAAATCTTCACTCGACTCACATCAGGTAGTAACATCATAGTCGAGATGCATCACATGGTGCAAGTGCTTAGCATCCCAGATGCTGCATTGCAGTTGGTCAGTTGCCAGAGAAATGTGGTTTTACTTGGCAATTGCAGGTGGGAATATGTGTAACTGTATAAATGTGAAGCACAGTCTTGCTCAGCACACTTTTCGTGGTTAATAATAAGGTTTAAATCAAATGGTATAGTTTTTTATGTTATTTGTGCCTTACCAGCTCTTCCCTCCTACGCTCCAGTGTGTGACGTTGTTTCTCCCAGTCTGAGGAAGCAGATGAGAGTTTCTTCATAGAGCCGTGTCCATAGAGCCGTCGCTGAGCCTCTGCTTTTTGCTGGGCCAGGTTGCGTAAGGTCTTAGGGGTGTGTGGCTTTATAGACAGTATAATCAAACACAGTGATTCTTATCACTGGCACTGGATCAACATAGAACGAGTCGAGTCAAAAGGGAAGGAAAAGAGTATAGCACCATTCAAGTACATTATCAAAGAATACAAATTGTTGCATTGTATTTTGGGGGTTTTCCCACAGAAGCTCTTACAACTGTTTGATTTACTTTGCATCTTCGATTATCTTTCTGTCACAGGTTTAGCTGCTGTTGACAAATAAATGCACTATGACTGAAATCCTGTTTTCTTAAACTGCTCATATTATGCTTTTTTGGCTTTTCCCCTTTCCTTTATTGTGTAAATATCTTTTTTGTGCATGTTATAGGTTTACAAAGTGAAAAAGCGCAAAGTCCACCCCCAAAGGGACTAACCAACAGAACCCAAACATCTCTATTGTAGTCCAGCCTTTACTTCCAAGACAAACGTGCGTCACTCTGTAATACACTTTATAATGCTCGCCTAGCTATGGTGGCACGCCCTCATACTCTGCTTCTTCATGGCTAGTTGTCTTTACCAAGCTACTGCGCATGTGCAACTCCCAACATGATGGAACAGAAGTGAGATGCCTCACTCTGTAGCTAAAACAGAGAGCTCAACAAAGAGAAGCTGTGTGTACTATGTATAGTACAACAAAAATATGGTTGTTTTTTTTCAATTTAAACCATGTAAACCTATTCTGGCACAACCTCTAAATAAACTTATGAACCTGAAAATAATAATATGAGCACTTTAAACCATTTAAGCGCTCTTTCCCTTTCTAATTTCTTTTTCGTAGCCGCATACTGTAATAGTTTTTTCAGCATATACAAAACTTGTTTTATCACTACATACATCTCAGTTAAGAACAGATGTTATCTGCAGACAAAGGTTTTCATGAATGCTGTAAACAATGATGAATTATTGACAGCATGCAGGTCTAATTCCACATCATTGTGGTAGTTAAAAATCAGTACTAAAGATATAGCCGAGACACAAACAAAGTGACAACTACAGGATGAACAGGACCAGACAGTTATTTCTGAACAAGTGGTCCATTGTGGTCTGGGGAAAGGGCAATTCATTTTAGTCAATCGCTGGCCCTTTAAATTGGATATTGAGTGCTGTTGGGGGGCTGAGGTTTATCAATGTCCATGCCCGGCCGGGTCTGAATTGATCCCACGTTGATACAGTTGGCGTTGTGAGCAGAGTAGAGAGCCGACCCTACCTCTACACACCACCAACCCCTCCCTTTTGGGAAGCAAAGCCATTACTATATAAGGAAAAAGTGAGCAAAGTAGAACAAAGCCCTCATTCACTCCAGCATGAACATAAGCAGTTTGTCCAGTGGGAAGAGCTCCCCGCTGCCTTTCAAGGCTCTTATGATTTATTTGTCTTGAAATGATCAAATCTCCCCTTTTAATCTGTGGGAACACAGCAAACAACAACCATGAAACAAATCATTTTGATAAGAGATTTGCTTGTGTTGACTGAAGCTGAGCAGGAGGATGGAGTGAGTTTTTGTGGGATAGCTGCACCATACTTGCCCAAACTAGATCTATGGTGCTGCATGTAATTGATCCTTTGATTGGTGTGTGTGTGTGTGTGTGTGTGTGTGTGTTTGTGTGTTGCAGTTGTGCATGCGTGTACCTAGTAGAATTGAGACTATATTTAGAGCAGTAAGAGGAGGGCAAGAACAAAAAGAGAAAGAGAAAAAGAGAGCAGAGATCCAGAGGTCTGGTGTACGATGATCAATCAGTGGACAGGCTCACTGTAGCCGGGGGACAGAAAAGCATGCCAGCAAACAAACACACACACACACACACACACATACTACATATACAAAAATACATTACACAACAAGAATGGCAGTATGTGTAACCTAGACAGTCACACAAATACAACCACAAAGCAAAGTAAAAACATGACACAGGAAGCTAATGTAAATATACCGAGCAGGGTAAACAATGTAGACTCTGAAATATAGATAGCAGAACATACTGTTATGCTGTTCCTATCATACACACACACACACACACACAGTTTGTCTAATTGAAGGGTGCACAAAGTGCACAGTAGAAGCATAGCTCTGTACATTGGTCATTATCTGTCTTTGTATACACCACTGTACCAATGCACACATTAACGAGAAGAGCAATTTTTTGTCCACAGCTCAAACCTTTTAGTTTTAGACTAATGTGCCGTGAATTGTGCCGTGCATCAAAGTAATTCCAAGGTTGCCAATAAAGAAACTGAAAAAACTGATTGAAATCTTTAAACATTCATAGCCCTGTAAAGCAAAATTTGACGTGAGCTTTGTGTGCCTTCGTTCATGAAGCTTAATGGGCCCCTAGATCCGATTTATACGTGTCTTTCTGCGAGCATGTGTGCATGCGTGTGTGTGTATGTCTGTGGTGAAGAACAGTACCGAATGTTGAGGAGTTTAAGAGCATTGAGCAGCACCCCTTTTTTCACGTCATAATCAATCTTCTGATCGGTCCCAAAGCTCGGAGCTCGATTGATCTGCCAGAGAGGAGAGAAGAGGAGAGAAACAGTCAAAGAATATTCAGTTTTTTTTTCCTACTTCATCTATTTTTTTCTTTCTTCTCAATTCAGCAGACAGAAATGCTATGCATTTACAGGAGTGGATTTAGGGCATCTTCAGAACAAAAGAGATCGGTTTTCACAAGAAGGAGAGAAGAGGGGAGAAAGAGATGGAAAGGGATAGTTTTTTTCACTTTGAAGAACTTTGGAACTCTTAGCCTTTGCCTGGCCATAAACACTGTCTGATACTGATGTGTGTGCATACGAAGAGCATATGTGTGTATGAGTACAGGAACAGATTGTGTAGGTTAAACTGTCACTAGATCAGTGACTGTGCCCTTTTCAGCCAACCACAGCAAGCAGTCATTGACTCTGTAAGTGTGCCAGGCACTGCAAGACCTATCTGTACCACTGCCACCAATAATCTCTTTGTGAGCATCAATGAATAACCAGCACTCAGCTCAAACCCATCATATACAATCAAGTGCGCTCAGAGAGTCAACTGAGCGGCAATGGAATAAGCCACCTGGGATTTGAGGTACAAAAGCCAGTATCACCCAGGGAAAAATTCAAGAGCAACTTACCATTCTTAACAGAACAATTTCCAGCACCAGTGCAGGGTATTCAGATATCAGTTATTATACCTGACACAATAAATCATTTCTACCCTTTAACTCTTTATGTCCTTTCTGTCTCTCTGCCACGGTAAAAAAAAGAGATTGTTTGAGACAACAAAAAGGACCAACAAATGGAGAGAGGTTCAGAGGGAGGGTGAATGAACTGGCAATCGTGATTGGAATGGTGTCTTCCTATGAGGTGACTTCAAATGACAATGCAACAGATGACCACCGAAAGGCTGCCTCGGTGAATAAACCTTGATTGTTGAGACAAGTCAGGTCTACTCCTAATGTCATTTTTTTACGCGGGAACACCAGTATGGTGGGTAACGTGTGATGTAATTCGAATTTTTCTTACCATCAATAAATATGTATTCTTTTTAATTAAAACATTTGTGTCATTATTGTCAAAAAGATGTATGGAAAATGTATACTGTACAGTTTACAAAGACACAGGGGTCATTATCAGGTGGAAACAAACCCTTGTTAACTTAGCCACACTGAATGAAACATGCCGCCTGTCACATTTTAGTCTGTGGAGCTGACTACTCATGTACTATGACCCAACATGGCTGTATCTGTAAATCAATGAGTATTTTGAACTAAGATTAAAAAAACACTGCTAATGGTGTTGGAAGTGTAGCTGGAAATCCATCCTTCCCAGTAGCCTTAATCCGCAGTCGGAGTGAGTATTTGTGTCAGAAACATTATTCGTCCTCTTCCTAGCTTCCTTTAAGCAGTTGGATACAGTTAAAGTAATCAAAGCAGCTCGGCAGCCAATTACAAATTAAGATTTCGTTAATGGAGCAACACTGAGCCAATGAGAGGTTTTAGAGCACATTATGGATCCATTCTATCCACCAATCAGAATCTTGGGTTAAAAATAGTGAAAGAGACCAATGAGAAAACATGTTGGTGTGCAACATTAGGCCATTTTAAACCATACAGATATTTCATCAGCAACAAAAATCAGCAACAAAACCTGAAAGCTCTTTACAAAGATGTGTGAAGGTTGCAGGGGTAACACTCAGAAACTCGGTACCTCTTCCTCTTCCCTTCTGCTGAACTAGCCATTACTAATCCTGACACAAAGATGCTTACTGCTGTATGGCAGGTTTGGGAACAATGATGTAAGATATTATTTACATCACAACCAGGCTCCAAGGAACTGAGCTAGCAAGAGCATTGGCTGTGTTGCCAGTGGTGGGGCAGGTAGCCCAAAAAATAGATTGGTAACTACTGAAAGATTGTCCATTTGGATTATGAGAAAGAAAAAAAAAGCAAACATAAATCTGGGAAGACTTAAGTAAATTGTAAAAAATAAGTAATACAAATAAGTAATAAAAAGTAAAGCTGTTACCTACATCAATGGCTACTCCCAAATTGTCCCTCAGTCAGACACCTAAACCCAAATCTCCCTTGATACCAAAATGGTTTTACAAGGAGGAGCTGATCAAAGGTGAAGAGCATGCAAGGGTATGAAAAAATATCCCAAACTGTAGCTGTCTATGTTAACCTGAAGCAAATGTATAAACTTTTTTGAGCCTGTTGGGCCATCACTGTCTCTTCCACCAGTTCAGAGGATAGATGCACAAATACCACAAGTGAGCTACTAAATTGGTTTCAACATGACATAAGTTTGTATAAACGTGGCTTCATAAGTGTGTGCTCGCACCCACATTTATCAGAAGGAGGAGGGTGGGGGATGAATGTCTTCCAGTGCAGAGGAAAAAAGGAACAGGGACACGATCCAACTCTTTCACTCAATAGACTGAAGTCTACAATACATCGCACTGTGTGCTGAGAAGGACAGAGCTACACTTCAATCTACAGTGCCTTACCTAAGGAAACAGCACAAAGGAAAAAGAGGGACGAGGTCTGTTTTGATTTAAAGCACTCCCTGATATGACAGGCACAATGAAAAGACTATGGCTTTAGAGTGCCGTAGCCTTATAGGTAACAGCCAGACTGGCAGTGATCCTGGCGACGGTTGTCTTGTTACTTGTCTTCATTTCTTAGTTTGATTTTTGGTGTCAAGCTGTCACGGAGTAGACTGGCATTGCAGCACTCGCTGTCTCTCTTTGCTCTCCCTCAAGCTTTTGTCTCTCCCCTTCTTTTTTCCGTCTTCGCCTGTCACCCTCTTCTTCTGGTTTGTTTCTCTCCGCGCTAGCCCTCACTCTCTGGTCATTACCTCTCTTATTCATTTCTTTCTCTGTGTTTCTGTGTTCTCCTTTCCCTCTCTGGCAGAGGAAGTTGGACCAGTCTGGTCCTAATGAACCCCTGCAGGCTCCCAAAACCCCCACTCTGATTTCCTTAAGTGACTCTGGCAGGGTTTTAAAGGAGCCCTTGCTCCAAGACACATTCAATGAAAAATCAATAAAGCCCAAATTTGCATACAGGAAAAGAACATATCGGTCTGTAATTTTTCACAGGACAGGTTTATTTTCATCTGATCACCCAGGTAAGCAAACACAGATCGAGGGTGAGCTGTAAATAATTAACATACACTGTACAGGACATGTAACTCTTTGATTTCCTGCACCTGTAGGTGTGGGTCTGAGACACATAAGTAACCTACCAGTGTTTATGAAGGCAAAGAAAGCATGTGGTAGGGTAGTTTGAATTGTCTGTGAACTGCAGGCCTGTCTACTGATCTTTATTGCAGGCCCTAAAGTACAACCAAAGAGGTAGAAGTGCAACTAGCAAATTTAATATTTCTTATTTGATTTCATATAGTTTATTAATTTCCAAGTGGGGAAGTGGGTCTTTACCCTCTGGTTTGAATGCCGGGTCAGTCTCATAATGTCTGGCCCCTGTGGGATGTATTGCTCAAGGATAAGTAATGGCCATACAGCAAAATCAAATCCTAACAATATCATTATAATTAACATAGCCTTGGGTCATTCTGCCCAACTAGAGATATTAACTAAATCCCAGTTCATACTATAGAACGAAAAAGGCTCAGATTCCAACTCTAACAATTCATTGTTATCATTTCAATTATGAATAAACCTAATACAAACAAAATCCTTACAATTATCATATGACTCACATTGTTGGAAATGTAGTGGCATCAAACAGTTTGTGTCTGTGGCTTGTGATGTGTCAGACCGACCCTAATAACATAGCAACACAAATGGATCAACAACAATCAGCTGCTTTCTTTCCACAACAAATTGCTTCCCCCCCTTCGACATCTATTCTGTGTCTGGAATACTCGTCAAACAAGTGCAAGGGCTGCATCGTGATTAATCAGTTCAGAAAAACGACCCCTTCTTATTATTCCTGGCAAAGTGTAAACAACCCTTGCTTTGACAAGCCTCCCATTCTGCCCCGCACACTCGAGGGTATCGGCACAGTTCAACCGCTGTCAGAATGGTGTGTTTGTTGCTGCACAATGGTGGAATGAGAAAGCGAGGCGGAGAGGGAGAGCATGAGTAGCAGAGCGACAGAAAGACAGACAGCTGGCCGCCATGTTAAGTCGCTCTCTTGTTTCAGCCGTCTTATCAATCACTGTTTTGTTCTTTTTGTAGTGTTTTTAGTGGTCCAGTCAGACACAGAGAAATTCTAGCTGAGCAAGTTGAGCTGCTGGTAAAGGTCCTGGGAATGAGCGGGCCAACGCTTAGCTTTGCCACAAGTCAGCCTGAACCTGGCTGGCTGGCTGGCTGGCAGGGTGCAGGGAGTGTTGCTTTTTACCATATATATATATATATATTTTTTTTTTTAAAGACACACAGAGATACAATCTGACACAGCCACATAAAAGAAAAAGGTGCTCGGGTGTACAAAAAGGTAGAAGTGGACATAGTTATGCAGCCACACACACAAACATACGTGAATATATCAACAAAACAAACCTCAGGTATGAGACTGTCAGTCATAAATATGCAAGAGTATATATTTCTTCCTTTCCATCACTGACACACTCAACCACACACACTACAGTTCCATATGTCACTCATAAACATGCAATATATTTCCCTGCATGCACACAAATATAGAGAGACACACACACACACACACACACACACACGGTTGCTGATGCTGCCATACATGCCTGATGATAAATGACTAAATGTTGTGGGGTGTTTTGAACTGCCCCACATACAAAGCCTGTGCGCTTCTAATTTGATACTTATTCCATGAAATAGTCATGTTGGGGGAAAATGGATGTGGATAGAGACAGACAGTCCCATACATCATTCTAATTATTCTTTAATAAACCTCTTATAAGCCAAAGAGTGGCTTGCAGGTAACTACTGCCACCTAGAGTTCACAGAGAGAAAGGCGCCCCCACAGAGCTAAGGAAGCCATCCATGGACACTTAAATAAGAATGAATCCCACTAAGTGCCAAAGACTAATCAAAGGCAAAAGGAGAATGAAAGGTGGAAGGGTGCAAGAGACTCTAAAAGATAACTGAGTACATCAAACTGTATGTATTCTTCTCTTTCATCATTTTTTACCCTAGAAAATGTAATCATAAGGGGATGAAAATTATTTGGAGAGCACAGGTAGCAAGAAAATTCCTCCTTAATCACCCCGAATACATAATAATGTTCA